>CM050450.1:15799956-17283081 GCA_027563935.2 Costus lasius | reverse complement strand
TTGTACAAAAGTATTTTGCTCCATCCTCATCATTCTCCAATACTTTTCTAAGTGTCTTTGTATTATTTCTCTCATCCATCTCATACCTGTATGGGATGATACCATATAAGCGAACTTATGTATATATGATGAGTAATACTGATCATAGCAAGTACAGTGTAATTAATCACATTCCAAAATGGGTTTGTTTCATTAGTAAGATCTTGCAAAACATTAAACTCTTGTGTAACATCACTATCACTATTGTGACCATCCATATCTATACAAATAACAACATAACATAAGTAATCAACAATAAAAGTAAAATAATGGACATACTCTTAATAAACATATAAACATCACAAGTCTAGCAAATATAAAACATCATAGCTACAATAAATATAGCATATCACATAAACAACAAATATAAAGTATTACATAATGTACTGCATCAAACATAACAACATAGTAATAATTAATGTTCTATAACATCTCAAACTCATAGGTCAATGCTTCTTCGACGATTCGAATAAATACTTCAAGAAGCCTATTTTCTCTTTAACTGTTTTTCATTTTTTTGAACATAACTCTATTTGATTTTTGTCAAAACATTGCTGCATCAAAAAAGTACATCTCACTATCACGTTCAATTCATGGAGGAGATCTTATATATGCCATCACCTCTTTAATACTACAGTCTAAATATTTTATTAAATTTTGTTGAATTAATGTTGTTAGTAGATGCAAAGAATCCTTAAATCCAGATGCAGTTGTGGTCTTTCTTTTTCCATGTTGACTTTGTTGAGAGGATGATGGCTTGCGAGATGATTCCATACTTTCATCATCTGGCTCACAGTTTTCATATTGCGTATCTATCTCTGAATTAGTTCTTCAGGCATAGCTGATATATAACAGAACTCTCCTGTGACTATTGTCTGTCCAAACATAATATTATTTTTTGTTTCGATATCAGGATAGATACCCTTCTTTCGAAACTTGGTATACTCTTTGTTAGCCTATAATTATATTAGAATAATGAATCATTTTATCAACTACAATGACAACAACAACAAGATCTAAATATACATATTGCAATCTTAGTTTCCTATCATTTAGGGGTTGTATCCACTATCTATAACCTTGCATTCTATCCTATACCAGTTTCTCTGCCTTTTAACTCTTTCTATAACTTCTAGTTGACCTTTAGTTGATCTCATTATTCTTTAATTATACTTTATAATATGTCAATGTAGTTAATTATTAAAAGTTTTTTAAAATAAATTTCCACCCCTGAGCAGTTAAATGTGTTCCAGGACACATATTCTTATCGATAGCAGTAATACAAACATAAGAAAATATCAGAGTTGTTTGTAGATTCCAAAGTGCTTTTTCACTTTTAGTTGTTGATCATGAGATTGGGCCATTGCTATTGATTAGATATGGAAGCATAGAAGCATGTAAGAAGCATATAAGAATATAACTAATCATATAAGCATATTACATGGACTCTAGCTACTAGTAATTAGATCAACCATGGATTGAATTGCTTACATATGAAAGTATATAAGCATGTAAGAAACATACAAGAATGTAACCAATCTATTTACCTGATAGATGCAGAGAGCAAGTAAATAACAACTAATGTCGTTGCTTGGGTTTGATGGCATCACCACTCTTGTAGTAGTAAGACAAATTAAACAAAAAAAAAATAAACTAAGCGTTAGAAATAATGACATACCAACTGCAAATCACAGCTAAGAATAAACAACTAGATTGTTAAATAATAACAATTTGATTTGATTAATATTCATGCAATACTTTAGATGCTCAATTATATTTTTATCGTTCGCCCTTTCAGCTTCATCTATCTCAGTAACATGAACTCTAGCCCATTGCCTATTGCCAAACTTGACATCTTGAATTTTGGAGACATCAATAAGGACCTTAGCAACTCTAAACCCACACCTATGAGCTGCTATAGAATAGCATGTAACAAGATATGTAACAATTTTAGAGAACTAAATATGGAATAGCTAATTTTAGAGATGAAAAAATGGCATTAGCAGTGAAATAAGAGCAAAGCTACGAGAGAAACTTTCACAAAAGTACATGGAGTAGGCGATTGGTCAGCGATGGATGAACTGGCTGATCAATGTCCTACTTGGTCAGCGACGACGAATGAACTTGGGGTTGGCAACAACATCGACAAGTGCAGTGTGAGGGGAGGAAGGTCGGTTGCATCGAGAGGAGGCCTTATGCGACAATGAGAGAGGAGGAAGGTCGGCGGTGTCGAGAGGAGGAAGGCCTTGTGCGGTGGCAAGAGAGGAGGATCAGCGGCTACAGAGGAAGATTGGCTGCGAGTTTCAGCTATGTCGATAGGAGAGCTTCGTGTGGTAGTGAGAGAGAAAGGTCGGCAACGAGAGAGGAAGGTCAAGGATGATGGTGATCCGGCAGAGGCATCGCGTCATTGTGTGCACGAGGAAGAGGTCATTTGTCGCGAGTGAGGAGATGATAGCTGAGGCATTTTCACATGCGAGGAAATAGGATATAAAAGGAAAGTGGATTTTGATGAGCTTTGACCTGCTAAAAGCTTGGAAGTAGGGAGTGCTAGCTTTCGAGAGGAGAAGCTGCTTCTGGGTTCCAAATCTAGAAGCTGACAGCCAAACACTAGAATTTCTTATTTTTTTGCTTTTGTAGCCAGTAGATGTAGCTAAAAAGGTGCACCAAACGTGACAAAAAAAAAACCCTCTAAGGGAACCCCTCCCTTTTCTATTTGTTGTCTGCGAGCTCCACCCATATGAACCCCCTCCGTACTCTCTTTACTATCGAGCTTTGCCTCTCTCTCACTGGCCTTTGACGAGCCCCGACATAGGTGAACTCACCCCCTTCTCTCTGCCTGTAAGCTTTAGCTTGCGCTCATCCCCCCTTCGACAAGCTCCACCTGGGCGAACCCCCCTTTCTCTACTAGCAAGCTCTGCAACCAATCATCAAGCTCTGCACCCCAATCACCCTTCCTCCCAAGGTCACGAGCTCCCCCCTCCCCCTAGAGTTCCTTCCCTCTCCTCCTGGCGACCCTTCTATTAGCATGAGTGTAGACAAAAATATTTTTATCTAAATCAATAAAAATAATAAAGTTAAAATAAGAATAAAAAACCTAGAGGCGCGGAGAATCCTACTAACCTTAGTTGAATATTTGTGCTCTCGTGCGAGCTTAATCCAAATAGAACACCTAGGATACAACCAGTATCCTTCTCATGTGAAGACACTATATGTTATGTTTATACCTAGGGGTCACACACCTATTTATAGGACGAACCCCCATGGTTAGAGCCGTTTGATTAAATCCGATGACTACCACATGTTTGCCGCTAATAACATTTCTTAAATTAAAATAATCTAATATTAGCAAGTAAAATAAATAAAATATTGATCTAGTAAAACAATAGAAAAAATAAAAATAAAAGTTTAGATTTTATAAATTATAACAATCCCCAATAAAATTTAAACATTCTTAAATATAAATAAACTCAATAAAATATATTAAATTAAATTATTGCTCATTGTCTATATCATGCGGTTAGTAAAGTGCACTTAAAAATATATCCTTTACTTAATAAAAATATCTCAATCTGAAGGAAAGATAAAAACTAGTCTTGAACTACTTTCCTTTAACCCAAACTTTAATAATCCCACATATAATACAGGGTATAATCTATCGCGAGGTTACACATTTTTGGTCGCACGGGTGTATCTTTATGAGAGATTCTGAGGGTTATCTATGTCCTCAGTCACGGTCGCATATGAACTCTGTCATATAGAAAGTTTCCTACAAGAGATGAGTATAGAGACTTATCTCATTGTAATTAACCATTTTAAGAAAATTTTCTTACCTCTACAATAAGAAGCATAGGACTATCCTCACGAATGAAAGTATAGAGTATAACTCTATCACATAATTAATCTTTATACACCATATTGTTTTAAAATTTTTATTTTTAAAATGAAACAAATAGTCTATGAGCAAATCTAGTACTAAGCATTGTGAGATTCTAATAGTAAAGGACTGCTAAGGATGGTGGAGTTGTCATTGAGCTGAGTTTACTATCAATTTAGGCTTAAAATATTTTAAATTATGTAATGTTGTTATTCATACTCATCAAGCTAATAAGTGAGTTTACTTATTAAGCAAGTTATAATAAATAATATGAGAGCAAAACCTTAATCCTGTGAACGCATCAGATCATCCATGCAATCATCTGCTACAGATCCAGATCCCTTACCTAATGAAACAGATTCCCAGCGCAAGCACACGTCTGAGGATTTGGCAACGGATATTCAGTCAACGTTATTTCCCAGTAAAGCTGGAGTACCTTCCAAGAGAACGTAATTAACAATCATGTAATGATTTGATTGTAAATACCTTAACAAATCTGTATCACACAGATTTATATATATACTCCTGTACATCTTGATTGTAATTCATCAAGAGAAATAGAAACAATTATTTCTTCACTAGTCTTCTCTCATTCTTATTCAACTTAACATGGTATCAGAGCGCAAGATCTGATCCACGACGATCGAAAGGTGTTTCTCTTTCTTCATACAATAATCAAAGAAGACCTTATCCAGTTTCAACTGCGGCTTCCAGCGGCTTCTCATCTTCATCCTCGTTTGCTTCTTCAACTGCGGCTGGTACATCTGTTAGACTTTTTCATTATGGATTCTGACACTACCTCCGCATCCTCACAACAATCAAGTGGATCAACAAATCTCTCTCTTTCGCTCAGTGGTGTTCCTATCTTACCACTTAAATTAACAAATGATAATTACTTACTCTGGAAAACTCAGTTTATTCCACTCTTCTGCATTCATCATTTACTGGGTATTGTTGAAGGCACAGATCCCATACCATCGCCGACAGATCCAACCTTTCATGAATGGATTACCAAAGATCAACTCATTCTTACTTGGATCAACACCACATTGACAGAGAGGGTTTTTCCCATGGTGGTTGGCCTTAATACTGCACATGAGGTATGGACTGCACTCGCCCGAGCTTTTCAATCCAACTCTAGAGCTCGTATTCTACAACTTAAAAATCAATTGCACATGATTCAACGAGGGGGCGACTCTATTCATGACCACATGCAGAAAATAAAAACTGTTGCTAATAGCTTGGCTGCAATTGGGAATCCTATCTCTGATGCAGATTTGATTATGCGTGTCCTTAATGGACTGGGTTCAATATATGACAATCTTGTACCAACCGTTACCACACGTGTAGATGATCTCACTCTTGAAGAAGTACACGGCATGCTCTCCTCCCATGAACGTTTACTTCAAATGTGGCATACAGAGTTACAATCTTCCTTTGACACAAATTTTTCTACTCTATCCATCAACAACACCAGCCGCCAGAGCAACACATCCGTCTGCCACAGCAACAACAACACCGGCTATGGCCGTAGCTACAGTACCAACGGCCGTGGCCGCGGATGAGCACGTGGCAGAGGCCGAGGCAGATGTCAAATCTGCTTTACTCCCGGGCACTACGCTCATGAATGCAACAAAAGGTTTGACGCCAATTTTATTGGGGGCTTCTCTCAACAACACACGCCCCAACAATTTCATCCAAGGGCATACTCAACTACCACCTCCTCACATGCCACGAGTGGGTCTCTTCCTCCTCATGCATCTGCCTCCTGGTATCCTGACTCAGGCGCGACCCATCATGTCACTCCCAATCTTCAGACCTTACATGACGCTGTTCCTTACGACGGTCTAGATGAAGTTCACATCGGCAATGGTACAGGTTTGCATATTACTCACATTGGAAACACATTACTTTCTTCCTATGATCACAAGTTCAACATGCGCAATGTCCTTTGTGTGCCATCTATAACTAAAAATCTGCTTTCCGTTCGTCAATTTTCTCATGATAACAATGTCTTCTTTGAGTTTCATCATAATGAGTGCTTTATAAAGGATCGCACAACGGGGAGCACTCTTCTGCACGGACAGGTTAAGGATGGCCTCTATCAAGTCTCATCTTCATCCAAAGCCACCTTCTTGGGCGAGCGCTCCAGTTCATCTTCCTGGCATGGCAGACTCGGTCATCCTTCTCTTCGCATAGTACAGCAAATAATTCGCCATTATGGCCTTCCTGCTTATAGTTCTGCTTCTTCTACTCTTTGCGATGCATGTATGAAATCCAAATGTCATAGACTTCCCTTTTCTCCATTAATCAATAAAATTTTAGCGCCTTTGGAAATTATTTATTCGGATATTTGGGGCCCTGCTCCCCTTCCTTCCAACAATGGCTTTTCCTATTATGTTTCTTTTATTGATCATCACAGCAGGTACACTTGGCTCTTCCTCATGAAACGCAAGTCTGATCTATTGGATATTTTCTGCCATTTTCAAAAACGTGTGGAATGCTTCTTCAATACCAAAATAATCAACGTTCACTCCGATTGGGGTGGGGAGTATCAAGCATTGCATCGGCATCTCACTGCTTCTGGCATTACTCATCGCGTCTCCTGCCCTCACACTCCTCAACAAAATGGCACCGCCGAACGCAAGCATCGTCACATCGTCGAGACAGCACTCACTTTATTAAATCATGCTTCTATTCCTCTCAAATACTGGGGTGGTGCTGTCACCACTACCGTATACCTCATCAACCGCCT
This sequence comes from Costus lasius, assembly GCA_027563935.2. Lineage (NCBI taxonomy): Eukaryota > Viridiplantae > Streptophyta > Magnoliopsida > Zingiberales > Costaceae > Costus > Costus lasius. The sequence continues at coordinate 17,276,413 of CM050450.1, read as the reverse complement.
TCCAACTCCTATTCTTCACAATTCCACGCCTCTCGAATGACTCTACAATTGTGCACCCGACTATAGCTTTCTTCGCACCTTTGGCTGCGCATGTTATCCTCTTCTCCAGCCTTACAACAAGCACAAACTCCAACCTCGCTCGGCCCAATGTGTTTTCATTGGTTATAGTAATATGCATCTTGGTTACCGCTGTCTCCATGTGCCAACTGGGCGTATCTATATTTCTAGACATGTTATTTTTGATGAGGCTTTCTTTCCTTTTGCAACAGTCACACAGCTCGGCTCGGCTTCTCTAGCTTCTTCCTCTGGTCTTCTTGGCTCCGCTCCTTCAATGCCGCCTCCAGCTATACGCTTTCCTCATCCGGTTGCAACTAGCATTGATCGCAGAATGTCGTTAACAACTCCGGACGGTTGCCCCTACTCCTCCACTCCTCTTCACTCTGATGTTGATGCTGATGTTACCGCCCCGGACTCACCCGCTATTCCTGCTTCTCACCAGTCCACCGCCGATGTGATTGACGTCCCTGGCTCCCCGGCGGCCCCACTGTCGGAGCCCTCACCGTCGCCTGGCTCTGCTTCACCGCCAGACGTACTCGGGCCATTGTGGACATCTACAGGGACACTGCTCCCGTTGTTCTTCAAACAAAGACTTGCAGTAAACACCCTATACCGTCCATTCTTATCAACTCTATTACTGCCCGTGAACCCAGCTGCTTTACTCAAGCATCTAAGGATCCTGTGTGGCGATCTGCGATGACGTCTGAGTTCGATGCCCTCCTTCGCAATGGTACTTGGACCCTGGTTCCACGCCACGCTTCTATGAATGTCATCTGCTGCAAATGGATTTTTCGCCTTAAGCATTATGCGGATGGTTCTATCGAGCGTCACAAGGCTAGACTCGTTGCCAAAGGCTATCGTCAAATTCCGGGAATCGATTTCACTGACACCTTCAGCCCGGTTGTTAAAATTTCTACTGTGAGATTACTGCTCGCCATAGCCATCAGCGCCAACTGGCCCCCTACGACAATTGGATGTCTCTAATGCGTTCTTACATGGTCATCTCGCCGAAACCGTCTTTATGGAGCAGCCACCTGGGTTTGCCCATCCTCACCTCCCTCACCATGTGTGCCTTCTTAGAAAGTCTTTATATGGCCTTCGTCAAGCTCCTCGTGCCTGGTTTCATCGTCTGGCTGGTTGGCTGCAACAACAAGGCTTTGTCGGTTCCAAGACTAATACCTCTCTCTTCTATCAGTGTGATTCTTCCTCCGCTATTTATATCCTGATGTATGTTGACGACATCCTTGTGACGGGCAATCACTCAGCTCTCATTGATGATTTGATCCAGGCCCTTGGCCGTGAATTTGCGATTCGGGATCTTGGAGCAGCTCATTACTTTCTTGGTATTCAGCTCTCTCAACACCCTTCTGGCTATCACCTCAGTCAAAGCAAATATATATTGGACCTTCTTACTCGCGCTAAAATGGATGGCTCTAGGCCCATCTCCACACCTATCGCTACTGAGTCTCATCTCGCCTCCTCCTCTCCCATGGATGATGTCACTTTATACAGGAGTGTGGTGGGCGCTCTGCAATATGCCACCATCACGCGTCCTGATATTACGTATGCCGTGAATCGTGCTTGTCAAGCCATGCATAACCCTACCATTCATCATTGGGAAAATGTCAAACGCATTCTCCGTTACTTAAAAGGCACTATTCTTCATGGTCTTCTCGTTCACCGAGACTCATCGCGGGACATTCATGCCTACAGTGATGCCGATTGGGCTGGCTCCCTCGAGGACCGTTGCTCCACCAGCAGTTTTGCTGTCTTTCTTGGCAAGAACCTTATCTCCTGGACATCTAAGAAGCAGTCTACCGTCTCCCGGTCCAGCACCGAGGCCGAGTACAAGGCTCTTGCCAATACCACGGCTGAAATCATATGGATCCAGTCTCTTCTCTCTGAGCTTCATTTGTCCTCCTCCGTGACTCCAACTTTATGGTGCGATAACATCGGTGCTACCTACCTTGCTGCCAATCCCGTGTTCCATGCCCGGACGAAACACATTGAGATTGATTTTCATTTTGTCCGTGAGCGCGTTGCCAGCAAACAACTTCATATCTCCTTTATCTCCACTCGCGATCAACTTGCGGACATCTTCACCAAACCTCTGTCTCGAGTCCGCTTTTAGGAACTCCTGGCCAAGCTCAACGTCGTGGCCACTTCCGCTGTGCTTGTGGGGGAGTGTGAACACATCAGATCATCCACGCAATCATCTGCTACAGATCCAGATCCCTTACCTAATGAAACAGATTCCCAGCGCAAGCACACACATCTGAGGATTTGGCAACGGATATTCAGTCAACGTTATTTCCCAGTAAAGCTGGAGTACCTTCCAAGAGAACGTAATTAACAATCATATAATGATTTGATTGTAAATACCTTAACAAATCTGTATCACACAGATTTATATATATACTCTTGTAAATCTCGATTGTAATTCATCAAGAGAGATAGAAACAATTCTTTCTTCACTAGTCTTCTCTCCTTTCTTATTCAACTTAACAAATCCTACATATAATAAAACGCTAATACCTCATGCATAGCAAGCACCTCCTCCCTTTAACTACGAGCTCCCCTCTACCCTTAGGCTGTGTATACAAGAGAAGAAAGAAACGCGAGAGAAAAGAAGAGAGAAGAAAAGAAAAAGAAAAGAACACATGATTGTCACATGATTGAAAAAAAATAATAAAACCTGTGCGCGAGCTTGGATGGCGGGCGACGGCGGCAGGTGGCGGACGTGGACAGCGGCAAGCGGTGGATGTGGACGGCGAAGGCGGACGGCGGATGGCGAAGGCAGCCGGTGGACGGCGGAAGGCGAAGGCGGACAGAGGAGCGAACGGGCACAGGCGGACAGAGGAGCGAAGGGGCGTAGGCGTGAACATGATGCGTGAAGGAGGCGATGCGGCTGGCAAAGGAGGACGGCAAGGCGGGCAAGCGAGGAGGTTGTCGAGGCGGACGGCGGACGGCAGACGGCAGGCGACGCGAAGGGCGAAGGAGACTCATTGGCGGAAGAGGCGACGCGTGAAGGAGGCGACGCGGATGGCAAGCGAAGGCCAACGGTGAATAGCGGATGGTAGGAGAGGAGGACGGCGGACGGCGAAGGAGACGCTAGTGGACGAAGCGTGAAGGGGTGACACGGAAGGGGCGACGCAGACAGCAAAGGCCGATGGCGAACGGCGGATGGCAGGCGAGGTAGACGGTGGACGACAGGCTATGCGAATGGTGAATGACGAAGGAGACGCTGGCTAAAAAGTGGCAGGAGAAGGATGGAGGCGTGAACGTGACGCGATTTCGTGTTTTGCCCGATTCCGGCGGAATGCGATTCAAAGGAAAAGTTGATAATTTTCCTTTATTGATTTTCCATTCTGTGCTGGTATACTAAGGAAAATTTGATTTTCCTTTCTCTTTCTTTCCTTTCTCTCCCTTCTTCTCTTGTATACACAGTATTAGCGACCCTCTTGTGCAGCGAGCTCCCTCCTCCCTCCCAGCGAATCTCCCTCCCTACGCTAATCCTAAATGCAGCCTTTGCCACCTCACACAAGTTGATTCATCATAACTCGGATACGGATTCACCAAGTTACTAACTATGAATCTCACTCCTTGGGTACATTGAATCTCCCAATGATATATATAATGCACTTGAAAGAATTTAAAAATTTTCATGTAAGTAGGGAGAAAATTAAGGTGACTAGTGCCATAAAAATCTTATAAATAATTTCCGGATCTACATTTTCTTTACTTAATAATACAAATTTTAATAGAACAACTTAATAATTAAGAAGGGGTATGCCGCCCTTAATCATTAACAGCAGATCTACTAACTACATGATCGAGCAAGCATTCGGGTTGTCGTCGCTGAATCGCACCCGAGCCTCGTCGTCGATGATGTGGCTGTGCGGCGGCGCCAGGTAGTATCCATGCATGGCGGAGTCGTCGTAGCCGTGCCTGTAGTAGTTGTAGGAGCGTGGTTGGGCGTTGAAGATGATGTGGTGCGGCGCCGGAGTTGTTTGCTGCAGGTGGTAGTAGTCCTCCGTGTAGATGTTGCTGCCGTGCTCCGCTGTCATCAGCTGAGACGGCCACAGCACAGCCCGCCGCCCCGTCTTCCTTACCGCCTTGAGCACCTTCCTCTGCTCCGCCCACCCGGTGACCGTCACCTTCTGCATCGCCATATCGATCTCCACGTTATCGACCCCTGTAAGTCAACCCAATAACTTGATGAATTGTAAGATTAATGGTTAATTAACATAATGCTCAACTAGTGCTCACCTTTTAGCTTCGAAAGAGCTTTTCTTATCCTGTTTTCGCAGCCGGAGCAGTCCATGTGCACGCACATCTCAACCATCTATTCATCAAGGAATTTAATTGCCTTTCTTAGTTAATTATTAGGATCATTACGTGATATTGATCATGAAAAGAACTGATCTGTTTACTTACAGTCATCTTCTAGGGTTGTAGGTTCACTCTCTTGCTTAAACTTGTTGCAGCAGTGTAATTTGTCCATTGCACTACTGCAGCCTGCAGGATTTATATAGCAGTCATGCAGGTTGCGGGGTCGTGAAGACTTTGCAATGAAGGAAACCATTGCAAAAGTTGGCGACGGTAAAGCTTTTCTGTAAAGTAGATACCTTGCCAGGTCCACTGTCCACGGGGAGCGGGTGATCAGCTAATAAGTGTCTGCCACGTAAGTCAAGCGCACCGAAACTGGGCAATCTAGGAGCGTCCGCGTGATCTACGAAGCCGCCCTCAACGGGAGGGAGGTCGGCGGTCGGACGTTGTTCTCGTCAATCCCGTAGCCTCATAGCAACGGGCAACAGAGATTTTATCTCCTGAGACGGCGCCGCGTGTAAAGGGTATCAGTGGACGGAGTAGCAGTCGGGGTCTCACATCGCTGGAGATGATCAATTCGAATATTTTACTTTACTTATTCTAAAGACATGGCCCGCCACGTGGCCGAGCGATCGCGATGTACATATTGTCCGACGACGATGTGACGGTGCAGCGCAAAAGTTTTGATTTTTACGACGACGATCAACACGAATATTTTTTTACTTTATTTATAATTAAGTTTTGAGTTTTTATTTACTGTCTTTGCTCCCGGATTCATGTTCTTCTTCCTCCTCCGAGTTTTTTTTTCTTCCACCGCCGGGTTGTCGTGGCAATGGGTAAGTATTAGTGGGTATCCGAGTTATCTGAACCGTTTAAAGCTAAACGGATATCTGTTATTCGGATTTAGATAAAGTATAGATAATATATATATTATTCGAGTCGGATTCTAATAGGATTCAGATAATATAAAGTGAATACCTACTCTCCAAACTCGATTACATATATACTATAATCCAATAACCCATCAACCCATCAACCCAATAACTTACTAACCCTAACCCACTCGCGCGTTTTCGATCTCTATCTCTCCATCAGTCGCCGCCTCACCTCAGTAGGCTTGGTTCTCTGTCTTCGCCCCTTGCTGCTTCGCCAGCCGTTGCTTCTTCGCCGGCGGTTGCTGATTCGTCGTCAGATTTCTCAGCCTCTTCGCTGCTTCGCCACCAGTTGCTGTTTCGCCGCCGATTGCTGCTACGCCGACCACTCTCCAGCCAACACCAACAGGTTAGCCCGATTTCCCCTATTCACTGCCACGCCGATTGCTGCTACACCAACAGGTACGCCGATTGCTGATTGCTGCTACGCCGACTACATTTCATCAAGTTGCAATGCTGCATATTGGATGTTGTGGGGTTCCATATTTTATCATCTTGTTGAACTTGTTTATTTGTGTTGTTGAATGTTGAACTATATTGTTGAATGCTGAACTATGTTGTTGAATGTTGACAATTTATGCTATTTTGTTTTTAATGTTGAACTATCTTGTTGTGTTTTTGACATACGTTGCTGTGTTGCTGTGTTGTTGTGTTATTGATAATTTAGGTATAATTTGCTACATATGTTGCTGAATGTAATATAGTCATTATTATCAGATGCTAGCTATGTTGTTTTAACAAGTTAGTTGGGTTTGTGGGTACCCATTTTACCCTACCCAAAATTTATCTATTATTAGGGTTTTTATAGGGTCGGGTACCCAAATATTATTTGGGTAACCATATATATAGGTTAAAATTGAATAAGGTAGATATTTAAACGGGTATTTATAGGGTTCGGGTATTAAATAGGTAGTTAAAATTTCAATAGGGTAGGGTTCGGGTAGGGTTCTAAAAATTAAATGGGTAGTTATTAGGGTATGGGTAGGAAAGGAATTATCTAGGTTAGGATACGGGTAGTATGAAAAATACGGGTATCCTATCCGTTGCCATCCCTAGTCCTTGTGCGTCGTCCCGTAGCTACCAGCTCTGCCGTGTGAAGCTACTCCGCCTCATCGAGCTTCTAATCAGCCGCCTCGTGAGCTCTGCACCACCCCGAAAGTCCGTGCCTTTCAGCTGTGTCGAACCCGCCGGTTCCGTCATCAGTGCTGCGGTTCCCACATGCTCAGTCGCCAACCTCTACGCGTCCGAGTAGCGTTCGCATTCGTGCATGGGCGGCGAAGCCCATCCCCTCGACCCGATTCGACCCGGCTCGATCTGGGAAAAACCCGAGTTGATGGGTCTTGGATCAGTTTGGTAAAATCGGGTCAGGTCGGATATCTGACCCGAACCCGTTCCGATCATTGAAATGACATATTTACCCTGGCTAAAATCTAAACCTTTCTCGGCCAGTGGCACTAATCTCTAATCCTCTCTCTGACTCTCAGTCGACGCCGTGCACCTCGCTCGCCGTCACTGTTGCCCTCACCTCTCACGTATCCCGCCCTCACCTCTCTCACACCCAGCAGCCGCCCTTGCCATCCCTAGTCTCCGCCCTCACCTCTCGCACACCCAGCATCACGCCGCCTCCCCTGCTGCAGCATCACGCCGTCGTCTCTCTTGCAGCATTGCATCGTCACCCGCCTCTACCTCTTGGACTTTGGATGGTAACAAGTATTGCTTTGATGGGTAGATGGGATTAGGGATGGCATGAATGGATAATGTAGATGGGAATTGGGATCCGTATCTTAAAGTTCTTAATTTCTATATGTTTAATTAAATTTTTATTTTTGTTGTTAAACTAATTAAATTTTCATTTCCAAATAAAATAACTTTTGACATAATAATAATAACATACCGATTTATAGCTATGGATTCTATACAGATAATCAAGAGAACATCGAGTCCATAAAATTTAGTTATTTGTATATTTTAACATCTGAGTCCAAAGATAATCAAGAGAACACAATATTGCATCTGGAATCCTGTTGCATAAATGGGTTATATAATCATAATTTCATAGTCTATCAACAATTGTTATATATTTTACATTTTTCATGGACATGTTTGCTTCTGTTAAGAATTTAGTTCGTTATTTCACTGACTTTACAGATTAAAATTTAGTTATTTGTATACTTTAACGTCTGAGTCCAAAGATAATCAAGAGAGCACAATATTGCATCTGGAATCCTTTTGCATAAACAGGTTATATAATCATAATGTCATAGATAGATAGATGTATAATAAATGACATGATTAATAAATGGGTTACCACTTACTCGGGCTGCCGTGTCGATCAAGATATGACCCATTTATTTGAATGAGTTACTCAAGTCTTGTTGGGTTAACTCTCCAAACTGACATGTACTTTTAGTCTTTTTCTAGTTTATACTAATTTGAGCTTGGACTAGTACCCTGACCTTGGACTGGTATTTAATATATATCATATATAAATTAAAAAACTGATTGGATCGGTCAACACCATATGTTAGTACTAACTACTATCAATCGGTCTTTGGTTTATATTTGAATCATATTTGGTTAGGTCCTCTTGACCAAAACATACCCTTGCCATGTTTAGGTTAATGTAATTGTGTCATGGATCACAAATGACATAATCCGTTTTTCTCTTTTTATGAGGCTATTGTTTTACATTCTCCCATACCTCTACTTAATCTTATTTGGAGGAGCAAAATTTAACCGCACGGCGGACCATGAAACTTATGATGTTCAACCATGACAAAATTTATTTTTAAAGGTATAGGTTTCAAGAGACATAAAAAAACAAAAATGTTTAAAAGGAATAGAAAAAGCTGAAGATGTTGTCAATTCTTTGATTCACAATCCTTTCAAGATTATATTGCACCAGATGCAGTGAAAATGGAATCAGAAAGAAACAAGAAGCATTTGAAGGCAAATTTTATTTCAAGTTTCAATAGCTTGCTGGTTTTTATGAACTAGAAATAAAGCAAAATTAAGTTAAAAAATTATAGTTAAATATCAGAAAACAATTGTGGTTAGTTTGAGCAGCTTATAGCGTCAAACTAATTGTAAATATCCAGAAACAAATGTAAGCAATACTTTTTAGTTTAACATTTCAATTAGGAAATCCTATTTTTAAGAAAATATAAATGGAAATAGAATTGGAAGAACCTTGAGGTGTGCTATTGTTACTTTTTTAAAGACAATATTTCTTCCTAAGCAAAAAGAAACACTTTCAAGATACAATAGACCAGTGAATGTTGATAGAAATTGAAGAAAAAATTTGATAGAACATGATTCATATAGTAGAGGATGTGCTCCTTAGGCAATTGATGTTTCAAATCCAAAATCAATGATTCAAAATTATTAAATTAAATAATCATCATTATATAACTTCTCAGTCCTATGGTGACCCGTGGACCCAATCATAGACTAATAAGTAATTATATAAAACCCAACCATTATTATATTACTGGCATCTACTGTTGAATGTGCAATGAAAGCTTGTCTTTTAGAAGATCATCTTATGCCTCACTTGAAATGAAACCCAAGTTGAGATGCCTTTACTTTTATTATGATTTGTCAACTAACTTGCATCGCGTGGTTGGAGATTCTTTCTACTTAATACTCTATTCTAGTTTTTTTCTTTAGATATCCAAGTATTATTCTAATGTCTTTCCTTGTGAATGTTGTCCACATGCACATCACATAGGATATATATGGTCTTGTATAATGCACTAGCATAATACAACCTTGAAATAATTCTTTCATGATTTCGTATTAATTTTACACTTAATCATGGGAGTGTTCTGCCTCTTTTGCACCAAGATACTTGAATTTATCAAATATTTTATCAATATAAAGAGTTTGATTCAAGGTATAGCCTTTACTATGTTTATTTACTCTAATTCTCAAAATGGAATTTACTCCTTAATGATCTTTTATTTGGAAACTCAAAATTTGATACGTTCTGAATTGTTCTATTCCACTCTTATTTGTGCTAAAAATTAGCGTGTTGTCAACTTAGAGGTAGAAAATCACTCCACACTCATTTGTTGTTCCGTAATAGACATACATGTCAGCTCTATTATGCCTCATACCATTTGGAAAAAAATGTTGTACTAATTTTTTGTCGTTATTTTACAAGTTGTATATTAACTCAACCAATGTGTAAACATTATAATCATTTTCATGAAGCACAAAGCTTCATGTTGCTCCATCTTCAGTCTTCACTCTTTAGTCAATTCACCTTTTATGAAAGCTGTTGTAACATCCATTTGATGCACATATGCCTTATAAATTGAAGCTAAAGAAAATAATAATTTAAATTAATCTATGCTTTCCTTTTGTGTAAATGCTTTGGCTACAAATCTAGCTTTAGAAGTTTTTATTGAACCATTAGTCTTGTATTTCCTTCTAAACATCCATTTAATCTAGAACCAGGTCCTATATCTCAACCAAGACCCGAGTGTTACTAGATATTTTAGAATATTTTACCTACATTACTAATGTTGTATTTATTGAATATGTACCTGTTTGATGTGGTATTTCATAAGGTTTTCACATATTCTCGGTTCTGACTGCCTCTTTGATTCTTCTCATCTACAGAGTGAGTCAATATGGTGCGCAGTATCAAGAACCATAAAAAGAGCAAGAGGAGGAACAAGGTTTCAAAAATCCTTTGCTTCCCCTCTATTTCTTCACTTTCATTTGATCCCATGTGTAGTTTTTTTTTTTTTTTTTTTTTTGATCCCATGTGTAGTTAATGTGCTAAATTCTTCTCTTACAAGTTACAGGAAACAAAGAAGGGCGGCTCTTCATCCATGCCATCAGCACCGACTGAGGTTGGATGAATGTTTGTCGTTTGTTAGTGAACTTTCTGTCGTTTCTTTTCTGTCTATCTTATGTTGAAAGTAAAATTTTATGTAGTGGTAAGTCCAATTATAGAGATTTGAACCCTACAGTCAAGTTATAGTTTGAAAATTATTGTTTTCTAGGTGTGGCAACCTGGTGTGGATAAGTTGGAAGAAGGGGAGGAACTTCAGTTTGATCCTTCAGCATACAACTATCTGCGTGGATTTAGCATCGGTTGGCCATGTTTGAGGTGAAATAGCAGAGTATAGGTCTTCAATTGTACATAAAAATTCTCGTGTAAAAACATCTGTTTGTTCTAATTTTTGTTATTGCAGTTTTGATGTGGTTCATGATTCATTGGGATTGGTCCGAACAGAGTTTCCACATACAGTCTATGGTGTTGCTGGGACCCAGGTTCTTTTCTTTTTTTCCTTCAAAATCCTAATTTAAGAATGCATAGTTTCAGAATTTGCCAAGGATAGTGGGGGACTGTTGAAGAAAGCAATTAAAGTATGATATCGCACTGTTCTTATCTAGTTCGGGACATTCATGACTATCTAAAGTATTTTCATAATTTAACATGCTTAGATATTATTGTATTTTCAAAACATAGTTTGAAAACTCAATATTATGTATTGTTTCGAGCTAAGTGGAATCATGACTGGTAATGTCCAGTTTGATCTTAGCGCAATTCAAACTACGATAAAGTAGTAGATTAGCAGGAAAACTTGCACACGAACTGTCCCACACATTGCTCCAGCTGGTAGTTGCTCATTATTGGATGTTTATGGTCATTTACTCAAGGTTGCTGTGGTAGTTGCTCCAGGTGATTCATTGCTCTAGCAATTCTTGATGTTGCTATGATCATTATGAGAGTTTGTCATAGTCAGTGTTGCTGTTTTTAGGAGGGGTCAATTGCAATTCTAAGTACACTTTTGGAGAAAAGATTCAAGACTCTGGGATCTAGTTTTGAAACCTTGAGCATAAGCATACCATTCAATTGATTCATACTTCAATTTCTATTTAATTTCATTCTATATTTTCTTTCCTAAATTTCTATTATAACAAAATTTTAGTTAGGCAGTGTTATTATATTTGATTTATCCTTTAAAAATTAATCATTAAATCGTTAGTGTAATTATATTATTGCTTGGTAAAATTATCTAAAATTTAAATCATTTATCTAGTAATTTTAATTTTATTACAAATGTATAGAATATTTAATTTTATTATAAATATAATTTTATTAAATATTAACTAATTAATATCTATAATTATTAAAATGATAAGTTAATTAATAAATAGTACCGAGCATATTTATTTTTATATGATAGTTTAACTAAATTACTTAGTATATAATTTATATCTTGTAAAATAGTTGTAGTTTTGTTATTCAAGTATACTCTTAAATTGGCACTATTTTCACTTTTCTGGAATGTTCTTTTCCAATTCTGATTTCGTGTTCTAATTTGGCACATATTACTTTTATGGACTATCTCATACCATTTTTGGTAATGAGACTTTGATTTCTAGCAAAACGCCTATTTTGCTAATTTGAATAATTTGTAGTTAATTTAAGTACTAATTACTTGAGGACTTTAGTTATTATAGCTAAGAAAGTTTGAATTCAAATTAGGCTTATACATGATCTAAACACAATAGTTATTTAAATAAACTTAAACTGAGTTGCATATGATATATACATTCGGATACGGTTTTATTTTCAAAGCATAACATGCAAACTTAGCTTTCTGCTCTAGATTAGATGAGTTGGATCAAAATATCAATGCCCTATTTGATCATAGTCAATTTCTTAACCTATGATTTGTAGATTGAAAGGCAAACTTACTTGAGATCTTGGTCTTAGCCACTTGGGATCTGTAGGTTGCAGTTGCTCATTGCTTGATGCGTGGCTCCACTTGCTTGAGGTTCCTTTGTTGCTTGTGCTGCCGCTCAAGGTGGCTCTAACATGTATGAAGTCTTTGTTCTAATCAATTTTGTTGTGTGCGTAGAGGGCTCAGTCATTCTTGTGACCTTTTTTGAAGAGAAAAGGCTCAAGATTTTTTAGGACTAAATTGTGAGCTCAGATTATTAATCAGTAAATTCTAAATGTGATCAAACTATTCAATCAAACCATATTTCAATCAAGGTTTTTAGTTTCGGTCTTATGTCTTATATGTATCGACATATAGACATATAGTGTTGGTCGGTACCACCTAACTCATATTCTATACATATATATGATACTAGATTAGTACCAACCTTGCATCGTGTATAGGTATATGATCGGATGGGCGGTATAAATTGGTTTTTAAAACTTTGAATTTTCTTTCCTTGACTTCTAGCTCTTCAGTTTAGTTAATAAATTTTAATTTTGAAAAGTGAGCCGTGAGTGATCTTTTAAAATCAATCATTAAATTTTAGTTGAATTGTCATGATTATTTAGTGAAATTATCTTTGATTTAAATTATTTATCTAGTGACTATAAATAACAATTTACTAAATAATCCTACTAATGTCTAATTATTTAAAAAATTAATTAATTAATTAACAAATAACTCATGAAAATAGTGATATTGGATAGATGTAATTAAATTACTTATTAATTATATACTATATAATTATTAGTAGCCAGCACAAATTGTGTACAAATATCTACACAAATACATTAGTTAGTTAATATTGTATATATTACATAATGTATAATTAATATTTTACCATGACATAATTGGCTCCTTTTTATTTAAAAAACTATTCTTATTTGTACTAATTCTTTATTTTATGTAGTTTCCCTTTTATTATGATCCTGCTGATTTTATACCAGTGGTATCATGTTATCTGATAGAACATCAAAATAATTGCCTTTGATGTTACCATTGATAACTAGGATAATGTAGATTAATTTCTTAATAAAAAAAATATATAATGGGCATATCTTATTATTTCAACACTTTTAACCTATTATTTATTATATGAATACAATCAACAGCATTTTATCAAGTAAAAATTTTAGACAATAAAATATTTCTACCTAAAATACAATGAATATTGTAGTACGAATTAGAGATTTAACTCAGGTCATGCTAATACTAATTGAAGACACCTAATGCGTTAGCACAACTCATCTTGTACTTAATTTGACAAACTAATATTAGGACAAAGAATTAAAATGAAGGCTGTTGAAAGATTTCTGCATGTTGCCTACATTCTTTGTCTGCCAAAATCAAAATGATACCTGTGCATCTCTTTGGGCAGCTAATTGATGGAATCAATATCAATTACAGGGACTAGAAAGTTTGGGTATACATGGAGATAGATGTTGACTAGGATCAGTTATTTTATTTATACAATTGTCCAATTTGACCAATTTTCCTACCAATTTAGTTGGTGAACTTCTGATGGATTCTTAGGATTGATTTTGATTCAACAAATTACTAGGTTTGGTGCAACACCTCAAAAAATTACTAGGTTTGGTTCTTCTTTTTCGTTATGCTTTGTTTCTTACCGTTGAACATGTATTTTTGAAATATCCTTATGGATTTTGTAGACATTTGAAGTAAGGTCATCAAATGTTTCTGGAAGCAGGAAATCATATAGTATTGGTCTTGTAGATGTTCTGCAGGCCATAGAAAAATATTGTGCAATATGTTAGGTAGATAAATCCAGTGTACTTCTGGAACTTGCATGGCTTGAAATTAGTTATGCTGAAATGAAACTTGAAAATCCAAACACTTTCGGCAAGAAGGCAAGTGGTGATGGTGAGGATCTTGTTATTAACAACTAATATCTTTATCAATTGAGATAATTTTTACATTGCTCTATGACAAGCTTATTTTGTTCAAGAATTTGAGATTGAATTTGCATTTAAATTGATGAAATAGGAGAAAGACTATTGCAACTGCAAGGAAGGTGACAGCATTCCAACTATTTGGTGAACTAATATAGCTCTTATCACTGTAATAATATGAGGTGTAGCTGAATGGATCATTTGTAGATCTAGGGTTCTGTTCAGAGGAAGCTAAAAGGTTGTATTGGACAAATCTTTATCTATTAGATAAGCTGCACCTTTTATCAGATCAGTGTAAAGCTATTTGCTGTGTGCATTTTATTATTTTCACCATTGTAGCTCTAGTGGCTATTTTCAGCACTACATAGAAGCTCTGTTTTTGAAAATTGTTGGTTATAAGATTCGTTGCACCTTATCAAGTCGGTGTTTATACATTTTTCGCCTTGTATTGCTAAAAAATTTCCCCATGTTGCTAACTTCAATTTTTGTCTCTAAATAGTTGCACTCTATCAATGATTTGAATGTCTATGATGAACTTCTTTAATTGGGTGATTTATGCTTTTGAGTAGATGGAAGGCTAATTTTTTTTGATATCTTGAAATTCTGTTTATACGTGGCAGGCTGACCAAGCATCATGGAACTATATTGGTGTTTTTAAACTCACAAATATTTCTGGAAAGAAACGTGAGTTAGTCCCAACTGCCACTGAAGATATTGATATGAATAGTGAGACCAGCAGTGATGAAGATGAAGAGGATGATGATAGTGATGAATCTACACAACCCGTTCTGCATGTGAGCAATCTACTTGATGATGGTTATGCGTTTTCAGATTTAACATGTGGTGCTGATTACCCTAGTGTCCCTTTTGTCATTTCATTGCAGTTGCATAAGCTGTCACATCAGGGATGTATAAATCGCATACGTGCCATGATCCAAAGACCTCATATATGTGCCACATGGGCAGATACTGGTCATGTGCAGGTGAGGTATTCGTTTGACAATCTGCCTTGTAAATGGATGTTCTTCATCACTATCAATTTGTAATTTGATCTTGCAATTACTTTGGATCTTCTAATTTACAAGTAATCCCCGTAAGTTTTCACATTTACGTTAGGATGATTTGCTTCATTGAGTTCATTCTGTAATACCGTAGAAAAAAAAATACAAATGGTTCGAATGAATTGGCTGTGTAAATAACTTATGATTGGACATATAAATATACGCATTTCTGCAATAAACCAGTAGCTATTACCTGATGATGATCCAAATGATTCACGTTCTTGACTTCATCGACTGTATTTTCTTTCATAACTTGTTAGCAGTTTTGTGGTTCCAGCTGTTCATATCCGAATGTCTTGCTCCCTTTTTTTCAGGTGTGGGACATTAGTTCGCTTTTGAATGGCTTAGCGGAATCTGTATCTCATACAACTGTTGGAGGTAACAGCATACATCGGCTTTCCCCTGTAAAGAAGTTTGGCGGTCATAAAGATGAAGGCTATGCTATAGATTGGAGTTCTATTGTTCCTGGAAGACTAGTCTCCGGTATACCTCATGCATGCTTAATTTTGTCTAATTAATTATACCATACCTTTTATAAATATTCTAAGGATCCTTCTTTCATCAATTGTAGGTGATTGCGGTAGTGCTATCCACTTGTGGGAACCTTCTTCTGAAACATGGGACGTGGGTGCTACCCCATTTATTGGACACGCTGCAAGTGTGGAGGATTTACAAGTATGAATTGAACCGATTTATGCTCTTCGATATGTTGTATTTATCCTGATCATCATTCTTGCTATTCATGTAGTGGAGTCCAACAGAAGCTGATGTATTTGCTTCATGTTCAGTTGATGGAACTGTAGCAATATGGGATACTAGAATTGGAAAATCACCTGCACTTTCTGTGAAGGCACATGAAACTGATGTTAATGTCATCTCGTGGAACAGGTTTGTTATTCTCTTTCATTTAGATTTTCTGTAGTTTTTTGGTTGGGCTTGTCGCTTGTCATTTAACTTGTTTCGGTTTCTGCAAAATAGACTGGCAAGCTGTATGATTGCTTCTGGATGTGATGATGGTACCTTCTCAATTCGTGATCTTAGACTGATCAAGGTATTGTTTTTCATATGTATCCTTATCTTCGATTTTGAAATTGGATTCTGGTCTTAAAAGGAATTTAGAGTTCAACTTATTATTTATCTCATTGGTGCTTTCAAGAATAAATTATAAATTATCCTTATCTTTGTTTTTTATTTTTTCTTCTTTAGACTTAATTGTCAATTGAGAATAATATAATTATTATTTATTCATATTATTTTTCTGCTCTAGACTTAATTACCAATGAAAATATTCATTCTCCATTTATTGGTGCACTTGTAAATATTTTGGTTACATTATCTATTGAGGAATATTAACTTGTTGGCTGGTATTGATGAAACTAACATGAAGAAAGGGTGTTGTCTTTGTAGCAGAGACAATTGTAAATTTTGTCGATCTAGATGTATTAAGCACAATATTGTTAATCATTTTTTTGCTAAACTTGTTTGCCAAAAGGAGTTGATTTTGGTTTCTCGTATAAACTCCTCGCTGAGTTAATTTTGTGTTAAGATTTTCTTTTGAGTCACACTGGTTCTTCGTGTTGGACTCTGAAGAAATACCAGTTCTGCTCTGGTATGTTCTGGACATTGGTATAACAGTCGCGAGTTCCAGTATGAGCATTGTGGGTATGTTGGGTAAATGTCCGGAAGCAAAAAGCTTGTACATGCATCATATATCTTGTACTTTTTCATATACAAGCTCCTTTATTTCATCCCTACTTATTTAGTATTTGTCGGAAAGGTATGCTTTTAATTTGGGATTTTGACAATATCGAAGTATATATAATTAATTCTAAAACAAAAAAGGTTTAGAGGTTCTATATTAGTCAGTCAAACTTCTTCTATGGACTAGAATGCGAGCATTCCTGCAGTACTTATCCTCAAACTTGAGGTTGCGTAGTTTTTTTAAAAAATTATTCTTGATTCTGTTTAGAACTCCATAAGAAACTGAGCCTATTGGGAGCAATCAATCGTATTTAAGATCAGGAGCTGAAGCAATTAGTTCTGATATGTTTATTTTCGAGTTCTTGTGAGGGCCATCGATCTAGTAATACATCTTTGAGGTTATACTAAGATTTAAATACTTTCTAAACAATATTGGTATAGATTCGATGTGCTTTTTTCCTATACATTTGTCTATAATCGTGTGTATAGAAAATTGGTTTTCATGTCCGGAGTTTTTTTACTTAGTGTACTCCGGTGGCTGTACTTGATTTTGGTTTACCTTCATTTATCCAGAATCTTTACCTCGCTATGTATGCTTGATTCAATTTGAATATCTTGCATGATTTAAATTATTACATATGTTTTGAGACGATTTAAGCTAAACAAATATACCTTTAATGTCTATATATCGATAGCAAAAAACAGAATATAAGTTTGCTTCAGCAGATTTGCTGTTCATTATACCAGCAAAGATGGTCAGTGAAAGGACGACTGAATTTGGCTAAAATTTGGGCAAACTTTTGTCTTATTTATTCTTGTTCTTGTAATTCTTTAGCAAGTTTTTAGCATATATTCCTCTACCTGTTTTCCTGCCGTTGAAATCTGTTCAGATTTTTAAGTCATAAACTTTTACTCGTATGTACAGGGTGATTCATTAGTGGCTCACTTTGAATATCACAAACAACCCATCACGTCCATTGAATGGAGTCCACATGAGGCATCTACTTTAGCTGTTTCATCCGCAGACAATCAATTGACGTAAGTATTATCACATAAAAAGCCCATTTCACATCTCTTCCCCCCTCCATCCTCCTGCAGTACCTTTTATGTGGTTTCATGTACTCGGATATTCTCCCTTCTATTCTGAATCAGGATATGGGATCTTTCACTGGAAAGAGATGAAGAGGAAGAGGCAGAGTTTAAGGCTAAGATGAAAGAGCAAGTAAATGCTCCACAAGACTTGCCACCGCAGCTGCTTTTCGTTCATCAGGTGCTGTCTTTTTACCTTCCTGCTTGTTGTGCTCCATTGTTGTTTTTTTAATTTGTTTATTTCAATCTTTACCTAGGATGTATTAAATACTATGATTTAGTGACATTGTTGACTAGTTATAATAGAAGTACTTGCTGCAAAACCATTATAATTATGATTAATGGTAACGTTGACATTTTGCCTCGAGTGAATTTTGCTTCGTAAATGAACAGGGCCAGAAAGATTTGAAGGAGTTGCATTGGCATAATCAAATACCGGGAATGATCTTGTCAACTGCAGCTGAGGGCTTTAATGTCTTGATGCCTGCAAATATTGACACTACACTTCCTCGCGGGGATGCCTAAACTTTTAGGTGCTGATTATAAATGTTTTATTACAGTTTCAATTTCTGTAATCAAGATTCAGATCCGTTGCAGCTATTTATCTGGCTCCTGTTTTGACAGATGCTTAGCTTTATTTATCATTTTCCCAATGCTAGTTTTTGGATCTGTGCAGTTCAGTCACTTTGTAGCTTTTGAGAACTATAAATTTGATATTATCGAATTTTGGCTTACATCAATGTTCGACTATTGATTGGAACTAGGAGCCCGTCAACGGGTTTAGTTCAGTCTTGCTGGCGAAAATTAAGCAGGCTTAAGTGAGGAAGGAAATGGAAAAGCAAGTCTATTGTTACTTGAACTCTTTAGATGGGAAGGTAAGTAATTCTTTTCTCCAAAATCAATTAATAAAAAAGAGAGATGAAAATTTTATACTGGAACTTTATTACTTGAAAAAATTTAGTGTTTAGATGAGGTAACCATCCAATTGAGACATTAAAAATTTTCGAATCACTAGGATTCATATATCATAACCCAGCGAAGTTAGGAATTTAATATGTATTTGAGTTTAGTTGTTTGACTGAGAACTCAGAGTAGAGGTGGCCATGGGCCGTGCCCGGGCCGAGGTTCTTGGCGGGTCGTGCTAGGCACGGCCTGCGGCCCGATTAGGTGTGCCGGTCTAGGCACGGTTCCGTCGGAGAGTGGGCACAGATTCGGCACGCGGGCTGGCTTCGGCACGCGGGCCGAATACGGCCCAACGGGCCAAATGAAGAACGCGGGTCGTGTTTGGCCCGACCCGATTGTGGCCCATGGGCCAGAGTTGGCCCACGGATTGACTTTGACCCGCGTGCCAAATTTAAAAAAAAATAAATTTTAATTAAAATAAATTAATTTAATAAGTAAATTATTACTTAATTAAAATATATAAAATATGAAAAAATAAAAAAAAATTGAGAAATTGAGAATGTATATTGCACAAATTTTTAAAAAAATGTTAAAATTTTATATATTTAGACCGGACCCATTACAGGCTACCTATGTACCCCACTCAAAGGAGGAATCAGGTCTACGTAGTTTTCTTTTTACAACTCTTTTACAACTTTTTTTATAATTATTTATTACAACGTTTATCCATTGTTGCTTCCGCTTGCACTTCCAAGACTTTGTTCATCATCATCCGATGAAGTTGAATGACCACCATTATCTTGAAGACGATCTTCAGCATCTAGCTAATCTTTAAGACAAATACACATTTTCACGCTTTCTTCGTTCATTTGACTTCGCTTCTCGTCCAGCACCCTGCCGCCTGCACTAAAACAAGACTCCGATGCTACAGTAGACACCGGAGGAGTTAGTAGATCACGTGCCATGGCAGAAACCACATGATATGATTTTCCTTGTGATCTCCACCATGATAAAATATCAAAATTATCTATTTGTTCTTCTGTGAGTAAAGATGTATGATTATTTTCTAAAAAAATGTTAATTCATTAAAATTACTAGATTGACTTGTTGATGTTCCTTTTCTTTTTAAAATTGAGCGTATTCTTCCTGTAATATTTTTACTACTAGTAGATACATTAGTTTGAGAGGATGTTGGATTCATTGTATTTCTAAATTTTAAATTATAAACATTATACATTTCATCTAATAAGGTAGAAACTTTATTTTTTTTCTCATCTACTCCTTCAAGTTCCATATTTTTATAATATTCATCTAATAAAATATGAACACCTTCTAATTTTAATCTAGGATCCATAATTGAAGCTAAACAATATAAAGGAGATATATTTTTTCAATATTTTTTAAATTTTGTTTCCATTTTAAAAATTACTTGAAAAACATTTTCATCATGTCTATATTGAGAAAAAATTTCACTAATTAAAACTAAATGTTCTAAAATTAAACATGATGTAGGATAATAAACACCAGATAAATGAGTGCTAGCATTATAAAAAATTTCTAAAATATTATGTAATAACTTTGCTTTATCCCAATCATTTTCTTCAATATTTCCATCAGGCATTCTTTCATTATAAAATAATGTAAGAGGATCCTTAAATGGAAAATATGTTGTTAGCATATCATAAGTAGAATTCCATCGTGTTTTAATATCAAGTTTAAATTTTTTATATGACAAACCATAAGATTTACATATTTGTCTAAAATTTTGATTTCTAGAAGTAGAAGAAGTAACAAATCTAACAACATTTCTTAATTTAGTTACATGTTCATCTACTTCTCTTATTCCATCTTGAACACATAAGTTTAGAATATGGCATGCACATCGTATATGAAAAAAAACACCATTAAATATTAGATTTAACAATCTTTTTAATTTATCAATTGCACTATTATTATTAATTGCATTATCAAAACTAATTGAAAAATTTTTATTAATTATATTATATGAATGTAAATTGCTATGAAATTGTCTAACTATAGCATTTGCAGTATGAGGATATTCAAAAATTTTAAATGCAATAATTCTTTTTTATAGAAAAAATTCACTATCTATCCAATGTGCCGTAATACACATGTATGACTTATCAGAATGATTACTGGTCCAAATATCAGATGTTAAAGAAATACAAGAAGTTAATGTAATTAAAGCTTGTAAAAGATTAGTTTTATATTCAGAAAAAATTTTTATAGCATCCCTACGCATGGTTTGTCTACTTACTTTTTTATATTTAGGTTGTAGTGATTTATGTATAAATTTTTCAAATTTATAATTTTCTGCTAAAGAAAATGGTTGTTCATCCCAAATAATAAATTTAGCTAATTTTTTTCTAAGAACTTCAGTAGAATAATTAAAAACTTCAAAAGAACTAGAGGAAGATTGAGAGTAGCCTGTGCACGATCGATTTGAGTTTGATGGCTTTTGATGTGGCGAGCCAAATGACTAGTTCTGCCCGATGATTTGCAAGTCATGACTTTTTTGCACTTCTTGCAGCTGACTCTTTCTTCGCCGTTAATCATCACCACATCGAAGCTCTTCCAAACGTCGCTCGTGCGTTTTCTTGAGCCCGACACAGTAGACTCGTGAGGGTTTGCACTGCATCCCTCCTCTCCCTGCATAGTGTTAGTAAGCTCAAATTCAATATGATCTTGCTGTTGTTGATTTGGGTCGTAAGGCGGAGGGTTGGCATCTTGATCGGGTGGCATAACGGGGTCAGTTGTCCCCATTAGGTCCTGCTCTAATGCCTCAAGCTCCCATGACAAAAGATCTCATGTATTGTTAAATCCCGCAATTAATTCTATATATAATATTAAAAGTTAGCCAAAAAAATTTATAAAATAAAATTAAATACTTACTAATAATAAATTATACATTAAAAAATTACCTTATCACGTGTTTGAAGATCGCTTAGTAAGAACTAAGAAGTTGAGGTTTCAGCCTTCAACAACCTTAACTTAAACATAATTATGAAAAAAATTTATATTAGAATAATTTAAATTTAAGTACAATTACATTATAAAAGACTAAAAGTAAATTAATTTACTACTTACTTGATCTTCTCCACGTGACTAGACCGAGGGAGGTTTGAAATCTTGATGGCTAATTGAAATTCAAGACTTAGAAAAGAGATTAAGAGAGTATTAAGAGAGAATGAGAAATTAATCCAAAGTTAATTGGAAACTTGTGTGAAGAAATGAAAGGGTTGGGGGGTCAATTTATAGGGATGAATTGGGTGTAAATTTACATATTTATCCTCTATTTTTAATTATTAAAAGGGGCTAAAATGGTAATTTTATAACATAAAGACAATTATATCCCTAACTTTTAAATTTTTTCAAACCGTTATAGGGCTATTTGGGTAAAAACGTATGCTCAATTCGAAAATTCCGACTGTTACCGCCCAAATATCAGTGCCTTGCCTAGCACGGGCCCGTGCCGTGCCTGGCACGGCCCGCGTGTCGTGCTGAGCACGGGCCCGTGCCGTGCCTGGCCCGGCACGCCTGCGGGCCGTGCCCGGCCCAGCCCACGGGCCGAGAGGCCTCGGCCCAGCCCGACCCGAGTCGGGCCACGGGCCGCCCGGGCACGTTGACTTGGTCAACGGGCCGTGCCGTGCCCGGCCCGCGTCGTGCCGGGCCGTGCAGGCCGCGGGCCGGCCTGGCCCGTTGGCCACCTCTACTCAAGAGTACATCTGATGTAGGGGGAGATCACAAGCATGCAAACAACGAATTTTGAAAATAGTTTTTTTGTATTTTCATAAACTAGAGAAAACCAAATTAGACTAACGAAGTTGGAAAATAATGTTTTTGTATTTTATAGATATCCAATGTTTATGTTAGCAAGAGAACTTGGAGGACTAGCCTCCCTCTTGACTCTTTGATTTTGTGATCATTTAATCATCTTTTTATAACTCACCCACGCTTGTGTGGGGTTGCTGGATACCTGTGTGTAACCTGTACCTTCCATCAGAGTAGGACCGGTGAAGAACGGGAAGGACAGTCCTTCTATTCTCAAGGACCGCAAGGTGAGTCCTCTTTAAGTAAAAGTAAACTACTTGAAAGTGGAGTTGAGTTTGAAGCCTTCTCTTGAACTAGTTTGAAGTGGACCTTCCAAAATGGGAGCTAGCTTCTTGGAGTGGAGTGAGCTAGTTGATTTGCATCCCTTGAGCTGAATATAAGGTATCCATACTACATGCACTAACCTACCATGACATTACAATGCACAACCTACCAACAACATTCATAAAAGTAAACTACAAGGTAGACTTTGGGGTGGAACTAACCTAAAATGCCATGCAATGCAAATCTTGAACTAGTTTGAAGTGGACCTTCCAAAATGGGAGCTAGCTTCTTGGAGTGGAGTGAGCTAGCTGATTTGCATCCCTTGAGCTGAATATAAGGTATCCATACTACATGCACTAACCTACCATGACATTACAATGCACAACCTACCAACAACATTCATAAAAGTAAACTACATGGTAGACTTTGGGGTGGAACTAACCTTAAATGTCATGCACTGCAAATAAGGAAAGTGCTGAAAAGGAAAGTGGATCTTCTAAGAGCTGTGTTTGGCCCTCCATCATTTCTCCCCGGGTTGAAAAAATTCTCCTTAGGAGAATTATCCTTGAACCCCTGGAGCAAGTCTGGAACAGCCAGGGCTAGCTTTGCCTCGGGGAGCCAGGCCTCCTCACCATTAGAGAACTTAACGTGGTACCTAAAATGTCATGCAATGCAAATAAGGAAAGTGGACCCTAAATGAAGCCATACCTGATGGGCTTCCTTCGAGCCCTAGTGGATCTTCTAAGAGTTGTGTTTGGCCCTCCATCAACATCGTATTCATTTATTAGATTGAATTTGAGTTGTAATTTTGGTTCAGCCTCTTTCATCTGCGACAAGATTGCTTGAAGTATGGCCTTGGGCAAAGCGTGGGTAGGCGTGGGCAAAGCGTCCGACGCAACATGGGCAAGGGGTTTGGGATGGCCGCGCTGCCGTTCGGTCATTGTCGCATGAAGCCAGTGGACCGTGTGCGTCTGGGAGAGCTGCGGGAAGATGAGGCCGGGCTGCCTATCAAAGGGTCCGGCAAGCTCAAGGATCAGAGAGTAGAGAACCGGCAACGAGAGGAACGAACGGCTGGCTTGACTATGAACAAACGGGTGGTGAGGTGAGACAGTCTCTCTGTGTCTTCCTCGCCCTACCGCCATAGTCTTTGCTCCTCGACCTCAGCATAGAACCTTCCGACGAGGAATAGCGGTCATCCCGTGTTCGGATAAGCTCCGGTGGTGTGGTTGAAACGACCAAAACAAAGGACGAACCAGCGGAAAAGCGAAACACGAACCCCGCTCCGCCTTCCCTCACTGCACTCTCCGTCACTAGATCCCGGTGTCTGACTTTCTGACGAGGGCTGTGGCCGCCCCTCGTCCTATGCTCCGGTGGTGTGGGTGGTGTGGCTCGTATCGACCCGAACGCCAGTGGACTTCGGTGAACTCTCCTTCCTCCCCTTCCGTCGTCGTCTCCTCCTTGCGCATCCCCGCCGACCTTAGACCACCCCTCGGGTGGACGTCAGACTCGGCCAATTGTCGAGTGGTTGACGAAAAGGGGACGTTGTCGTTGTACGCTTAACGAACAGAGGAAGGTGACGATGCGAGCAAACGCCGATTGCGGCCGCGAGGGTCGAACTTCGACTTTCGGACGCATGTGGGCGTTGACACGGTGACGAGTGTGGACTCGGACCTGTGATTGACTTCGGCGGTGAATCAGTTTCTGACGCGAATACAGGTTCAGATCTAGGTTCGAGGATCCGACCCATTTTAAGTATATTTCCTCTCCTTTTTCTACTTGATTTTATACACTGACGTGGCTTCTCTCTCTTCTCTCTCTCCTGGACTAGACAAAAGTTGGAACCCTTCGTGGATGCTGGGGGGTGCGAGCTGGTGCACCCCTGCCGGTCGTGGTTTACTTGATCAAACCACTTAACTCGTCCCCTGTGTGGGATTTTAATAAATTGGGGCTTTGCGTAGCTATAAAATTCGTTGTAATAATTAATTAAGCTAATTCATTGTATTTGTATAAAACAGGGCATGACACTAGTATCTTAAGGATTGATCACTGACTAGGCTGTAGTTTAGTTGTGCGGTGACTCTAGCAGTTGCATGTGAGGTATGGACTAGGTAATTTGGGTCAGCTCCTAAGTGGGTGATGTCTATTGTGACCTGGGACCCGATTAAGCTAATTCAAGTCTAACTTATTTAATTAATTAAATTAAAAGCTCTAATACAAATATGATCCGAACATAATTAGGTGAATCCAACACGACTCAAGTAACATATTTAATATTTAATTAAGTATACTATTTATTAGCTTTTTGAGGCACGGCCCATCTACCCATCTAGATTCAACCCAGTGACCTGACTTGACCTGCTGAGTCAATCGAGAGAGATAGAGGGGGAGAAAGGGTGGCGAACGAGAGAGAGAGAGAGAGAGAGAGAGAGAGAGAGAGAGAGAGAGAGAGAGAGAGAGAGAGAGAGAGAGAGAGAGAGAGAGAGAGAGAGAGAGAGGGAGAGGGGGTAGCAAGCGGGTAGCCAAGAGTAGGGGTGTACATTCGGTATTTACGGATACCGAATATATCGAACCGATTTTACCGATTTAAAATTTACCAAAAATTTTAATACCGATACCGAACCGAATAAGAAATTTACCGATTATCTACCGAACCGAATTTACCGAATAATTTTCCTATAAATATAACAATATTTTTATTTTTACCAATTAAACTACCAAACCGAATTATTTTACCGAACCGAATATACCGAGTTTACCGATTAACCGAGTAAATGAGTAATGTGTAAACGAGTAAACGGATAAAATCGAGTATATAAAGCTTAATCGGTAAAATTGGTTATTTACCGAACCGAAAAAAATTAACCGATACCGATACCGATAACCGATTTATAAAAAATTTATTACCGATATCGATACAGATACCGATTTAATCGAACCAAAATTACCGAACCGATCGGTAAATCGGTAAATATCGAATTTACCGATCCGAATGTACAGCCCTAGCCAAGAGAGAGGGAGAGGGGGAGAGAGAGAGAGGGGGGCTCGGGGTAGAGTAATTAGAAAGTTAGAATTTTCAAATAGTAGTTTAATTTATTTAGGTTATACATGTCAAGTCGTTTACAATTTCACGTGACCTAATTAATTTTGGATTATAATTGGGTTAATTTATTTATTTGATTATAGTTAAACTTGAACTTGCCTAATTTTGTGTTAGGTTAAATCAAGTCAACGAGTTGAGTCAATTTTTATTAGGTCTATTAAAGTATTTGGCAAGCTGCTATATGATTGTAGCTGTCCGAGTAATGTAGAAATGTTGTTTTTAATTTATAATTATATTTTAGGAACATAGATGAATATTGTATTAATAATTTCAAAAGTTAAATTAAATTAAATTAATTATATTAATAAATTTATAACCAATTGTGTAAAGGTTAAATTGTTATACTATTTTCTATTATTTATTTACTTTTATATAAATATAATTTTTTAATGGAAAATGGCATATAAAAGTCTATCACATATGTATGTCATAATTAAATAAAATTTTAAAATAATTCAAAATTAATTTTAAATTTTAAATTTATTAAATTAATAAATCAAATTTATCTCCTCTTGGCTCTCTTCACATTGTTTGAACAATGTTTGGTTGCTTATAGCATGAGAGAAGTTGCTCACCACAGTTTTTGCAAACTACAATATTTTTGTTATTATTTGCCTATGCGATAGCAGACAGGCCAAATTCCACGATTGGTGTAGTGTGAATCCAGAGTGCCACCCTCACTACTTCACCAAACGGGCCCTAAATCTTTGACTTACTAGCACGTTAGTATTTCTAATTGTTCTACTAATCGATTGTCAAATGGCTGTGCGACTTGATAAACTAAATAGACTTACCAAATACGTTGAAAATTATCATCATTAGTGCCCCAAGCGATAGTCTTGAGATGAATCGAATAACAGGGTACATGTTGGTTTCGTTGAGGCAAGTGTTGCATGCGATAGTCATTAGTTCAGCAACCTTTGATGTTGCTTAGATTCTTCGGCATGTTGCTATGAGGCAGACGTTATTCTCTTCAAATGGGTGCAAATCTTGCAATTTGATGGTTAGCTTCCTTGGAGCCTTCATCAATTGCTTTAGCAGTTTGTCCTAATCATTTTTTTCATGGAGAAGAATGCTAAATGCTTGTGAAGGGATCTCTATAGATGCCTCAAGTTGTGTTGGTGTAGTGACATCCCATTATGATGTCAAAGAACATGCCGCTTGGGCAGTGCAAGTTGGGGAACCACAAAATGCTTCATCCTGATATTGCTAGTGCCAGAGGTCAAGGTTGCTCCATTTGGAGGGAAAAAACTATCTCATGGAATCACAAGCTATGTAGAAGAGGTCACCACCATATTTAATCCTTCAAATCCTAGGCATGTTGGTCAACTATAGTCCTCTTGGAATGAGGCCATTTGACTTGTGCTAAGGCAGAAGAGCTAGCTATCACCGATTTAGGTTTTCTATTAAAAGGTTTATATAAAATACCACTTTAGTCTTATTCAATAACCTCTTATATAGAATACTCAACTGATTTGTCATATAAGTATTATATTTGAACACCAAAAAATATCACAAACACTAACTAGCACGAGGCTATGCTAAAAGCCCAAAGATTACACTATAAAAGGAACACATGAAAAATAATAGATGACATACACATATGAGCCAGGTGCAAAAAGTATAAATCTCTTGGTTGAAGCTGAGTGCTTGAAGCTTTGAACAAAATTGTGTTCAACTTGTAAGTCTACATATAAGTTGTGAGGAGTCGACAAGTAAAATGATCTCCTGATCCCTCGCTACTTATAATGTGGCATGACCTTAAATCATTGGTAACGACACTTGAGAAATTTCCATACCCATGTACAAGTTGTATAAATTAACACATCACCGAAAAAAGAATATGATTAAACTAAACTGTCGTAGCATCAAAAATCTACTGCTGCATCAATTAGTAAGAGTGCAAATTGAAGGTAAACAAATAAACAGTTTGTCCACAGGAATACAATGATCAATCCTTGACCTTATGGAAAAAAGCATACAGACCACACTTCATGAATCAAGCATACCTCTACTTAATAAAACAAAACTTTTAAAAAACATCAAACATTTCTTTTGATGCCTTAGCTTTTTGAGGCTAGCTTCTCCTTCGTCTTCTGGATTTTCAAAACCTTCTTGACGATCTTCTGCTCTTCAACTAAGAAGGCACGAATAATCCTTACAAAATGAATAAAGAGTCGACACACGTCAAGAAACAGTAAAGAGCTTGTGGACTACCAATATTGACCAATATCGTTTTATTGACCATGTTTAAGTGGAGAGCACGAACCTTTCCCTAACAGCACTTCCTGACAAGACACCACCATAGGCACGGTTGACTGTCCTTCGGTTTCTGGGCAATCGAGACCTCTTGTACTCTGCAGGTCTCAAGTGAGGAATCTGAAAAACAGTACAAACATCTTAGTATCAGTTCAGAATATATATTTGATTAACATTCATAGCAACGATTTAAACAAATATGTAACTGATTTTCAGTTGCAGTCAGGGAGACTCCGATGGCCGAGCTGTCTCACCCAATCAAACAATTTAAGTTATAATTTGACTTGGTCTCATCATTAATCTTGGGGATAAAGTCGGCTCAACTCACTAGTTAAAAAAGTTAAAATTGTTGACTAAGATGAGTTCACCAAGTCCACAAAAGCCAACTCGCTAGTTAAAATTGTTGACTAAGATGTTTCTGCTCTTCCCCCACTGACCTTCTCTTTCAAGAGCAGAAAGTTATCCTCCTGTGGGAACAAAGCCTTGTAAAGTCAGTCCCACAACAAGGACAGGTGTGCAGTAATCTTTGGCAACTAGTAGGCTCATTCAACTTAACTATGTTCTTTGCTAGCTTGTTTTTGCTGCTGCAAAGTTGAGAAGCAAGGGTCATAACAGCTGCCGTAGTGGGTGCCTTGGTGAGCATGGATGTAGGTCAAATAACCCAGAGGGTTAATTGGGTCAAAAAAGAACCAACCAAAACTTACCACTTCATAATTTTCCAGCGGTTGCTAAGCATTCTCAGTCCCATTTCTTGACAGTAAATATTGTATGTTTAAACTCCTGATTACTGGTAGGGTTCACTACCGATAACACTGGTTGAAGCAGCACATCAGTTTGTAAGTTTGCTTGCCATTTGTCACCAAACATCTTTGCTATGGTTTCAACTAGGTCAACAGACTAGTGTTCTAAGGATTCTATATGGCATACCAATTAGCTAGACTTTCTTGACATAGAACTCTCAATATTCCCCACAGTTGTCTTTAGAACACAAAGAAATATAATTTAATAGCAAATGCCATTTCTATGGCTCTAACCAAACGTTGGCTTCTTTAACTTTTGTATCAATTTCAATCGATATCTTGATCTTTCTTTCTAATTCCTTAGTGTGATTTCATAGTTCTCAACATAATACTTGATTGACGAATAGAAGAAGTGCTAATATTTAAACTTAAATTTAAATACATGCCAAAACATCTTGATTGAAAAGAAGCACTAAATTTAAACTTAAACTAGAACCAAAAAGAAGTTAGAAATTATGGTATAAAAAAAGTGGCCTATACATACATTTAGTTTTTATTATTCTATGTTAATTTCCTAGTTCCTGATGGGAGAACAATTGAACAATAAGAAACAATGACATCGGAATGCAAAGCGGCTCAATTATCAAGTTAAAAGAGATTAGACAAACCCCTTGGATTCTCTTCCCGGTCACCGGGCATTTCGGTCCGCTAGCTCGCTTGTTAGGATATTGGTAAACAAGCTTCCCACCTGCATTTCCAAATAAATTCAATTAATACGAAACTAAATCGCGACAACTCTATAAGGTCATAAACCCTTGGCCCAATCATCGAGAACTAAAGCGAACACGATTAGATAAGACAAACAAAAACTATTTAATGAACAAGACCACGAAATAAAAAAGGAAGCAAAAACCTAGAATACGTATCATTAGATCCAGGGATCACTTAAAAGATTGGATTTTTACCTGGGGTTTTGACAACCCTAGTCTGATTGGATTTGGTGGCATAGCTATGCCGCTTGCGGTAGGTCAATCGCTGCACCATCTCGCCTCACGCCCTCGCTCCACCGTCTCTTCCGGGAAGCTGAAGGGAAACCGCGCAGGTTGGAACGATAGTAAGAATGGTTGCCGTCGTTCACTATATAGTGACCTAAATCCAACAGCGCAGATCCATTAGATCCGACGGTGTGAATTTACTCAGTGTGGAAGTTAAAAACATGGGCCGGACTTTTTCGGCCCATTAGGAAAATACGGAACCAACCCAAATACGTCGGAAGATTTATGCCATAGATTTATTCGAATGTAGTGACAATGGTTATTAAAAATAGGTTGTCATCGTTATATAATATATATATATATATAGAGAGTAAAAAATGCTGAAAAACACAATTAAGCGTGCGAAAAATTGCATAAAAAGATCATCCTTTGAAATATAGGCACTTTGGGGGAAGAATCCGATGATGATACATATTGGGCAAATATGAATTTAGCTGATTTTTCTTTGATTTACTGTTCTTATAGGTTTAAAGAAATATAAATTACCTTCTGCTGTTCGATTATTGCTATCAATTTAAATGAAAAAGGACGCAGGTGGCACTGTAACACCTGCATTAATCTAATAACCGTTTCTTCACAATAATCAATACGGCTATTAGTTGCGAAATCCATTTGAAACAAGGCCTGGGATTGTGGAATACAGTAACCCTGTGGACTGGATTCATTGGCATGGAAATGTTATTGATCATTATAAAGAAAAAACAAAGGCGCAAAAGATTCAAAACAGATGCTTCCTAGCTAAGTGATCTTTTAAATGGATAAAACTAGATTTATACAATACAGGGAAGGTGTTCAAGGTTTCCTAGCCTAATGCTCGTTAGAATGAATAAAACTAGGGATTGTACAAGGCACGAAGGTCTTCACTTTACATGAAGCCCTGCCAGCTAACGTTTGAGATCATAGGGAAAAACCATGCTAGGATGTGCTATTGTTCAACAGTGATTTGGGCGAGGTAATATCCGTCCATCTTGGGATTCCAGCTTTAAATGCGTGCTCCAGCACCACCATCCATTCTTCAAGAACTGATTCTTTCGCCTTCTGTAGTAGGGTGTATTCCGTTTCCATCAAAGTCTCCAACTCTTCAAAATGTTTGATCTTGTATTGTATTTTTCTCAGCTGTTGAACCGCAAGACACAAAAATAAGTAAAATAAATATCATTCTGGACTACAATCAATAGTGCATAAGACAAGATGAAAAGCACCGTGACAAAGTAAAAAAACTGTTTATATAGAGTCGTCATTTTTTTTATAAAAAATGATGAGATAGATAAGCAAAGAGATGGGCCATTTGTGGTGACGATTAGTGATATACCTAACAAAACAGGCAGACTCAAGCAAGTGCATAGGACTGTCTAAATTTATTATCCCTACACCCTAGTAACAAGTACCACAGGACAGTACGAAGTAAAACCCAACATAAATTATCAACAGGACAAGAATATAGTAGCTCATATCCTCTATATTTTAAAATGTTTAGAATGTTTAGGACAAGACAATTTATTAACTCTTCTAAAGAAAAATCTGAAATACCATCATTAACTTTTTCTTTCAGAATTGCATTAAGGATAAGAAAATTCCTAAACATGAACAAATTACTAAATTATTTATTAAATTCTAAGATATTGAATATCATATCACAAATGTTCCCTTCCTCAAAATTTTGCTTGTGGAAAAAGAAAGTTAAAATAGAAAAATTTAGGCTCTAAAATAATAAAAGAGGTCCTGCTTGAAGGAAAAAAAGGCTAAAACTGGAAAAATGTATTCATTGGGGTAATAAAAGTATCAGAACGGGCAAAGATCTTTGATGAGTACATTATGTTGATAAAAACAATTAGATGAGAACATACCCTTAGCATATATCGTGCATAGATGTTTGATTATGACAACTTTCCAATATAAGTAACTAGAAAAATATGGAAAACAATTCAAGGATTTTTTTTTTTTACATTCCAGGTGGAAAAAGAGTGAAAGTAATGAAGAACCGGTGCTTCAAAATTACTTCAAATTTTTTTAAAAAAAAAGTAAATAGGAAGACCTGTGCTTCAATAATGGATGCCATCAGAAGTTCTATTTCCCTTTCTTCCTGATCAGCTAGTAGCTTAGCACGAGCAGCAGCTGCACCCATTGCAGTTGCAATGGCAGCCCTAATTTGAAATGCTGTAGCACCATTTGAGACAAGTTTCAAAATGTCTTCTGGGAATAAAAGATGGATTGCTAGATGGTTTAGTTACAGAAAAGAAAAGATAAGGGAAGTCATCATAAAGCATTATACAGCAAAAAAAGCTGCTATCATTCCTATTGTATGTAGAAGTTCTGCCCCCACCACAACATATCTGCAGATGATGGCAGTTTATAGTCACACTAATGTAGTACACTCCATCTTGCAGCTTGGGTTGTATGCCTATACAAACCCTGTCTAATAGCTAGTGGATGCCAGGAATATCATGTCTTAGAAACTAGATTCAAATTGTGTGTTATTGACAAGCCCTCATATGCCAAAAGAAACACTTTCACAGATGCTTTACTAGCTGAGCAAAGATGGGTCCGTATTGGTGTAGAATTTGGATCTTGGATTGCCATGCCTACACAAACTTAGTAGGTAGTGGTGTCGGGAATATTGTCTAACAAACTAGATCCAAATTTTTGTGTTATACATAAGCCCTCATGCGTCAAAAGAAACGCTATCGCAGCTGCTTTATTAGCTGAGAAAAGATGGTAATTCAGATTGGTCTCTAAGAGAGTATCCATTGCATATGTTATTAGTGTAGAATTTGGATCTTGGATTGGCATGCCTACACAAACTGTGCAGTAGGTAGTGTTGTCGAGAATATTGTGTCAAAGAAACTAGATCCAAATTTTGTGTTATCGGTAAGCCCTCAAATGCCAAAAGAAATTCTTTCGCAGTTGCTTTGCTAACTGAGCAAAGATGGTAATTCAGATTGGCCTATAAGAGAAAGCATCCCTTACATATGACATTAGTGTATAGTTTGTTGACAGTTATGGATGATATATAGTTCCCTAGATTAGTTCAGAACTCAAGAAGTTTGCTAGAATTGACCTTTCTAGAAGGGTTTCCTCCAATTCAAGAATAAAGGCATCCCAAGGATCGAAGGACAAACTACCAATGCTTGGAAAATGATAAATGGTGACAAATGGTTACTAATCTGTATAGAAATGACGTAGCCAAAATCTAGTAATCAATAAACAAAATTAAGATTTAGGGCCTGTTTGGCCTGCTACAATCCAGTAGCTCGACTTTCGAAGTGATTATCAACTTAAAAGCTAGAGAAGCTAGAAAATGCATCTTCTCAAATTTTAGCTTTTATTATTCTCGACTTTCATTCTCACCCTCACTTACAGGAGCTCACCCTCACCCACCCTGTGGCGAGTGTAGCGGGACCAAACAGGCCCTTAGACAAGCTGAGATATCAACCTTCAATTTTATCAAATAATTTATATTGAATTCTTGCTAAACAACAACTTTGCTAAGCAGGAAATGGTCAGTGAGCCATCAAAGGTTAGTTACTTCATGTAAAGACTAAACAGGGCACACATGATATGAGATTTTTTAGAAAATTTCATGTCTTAATTGTTTCTCAAGTAAGGTTGAGATCCCAGTCCTAAGCAGACTTGCATAATCCTATCTATTTCAGTCCGGGGTTACCCACAACCAACTAATACTGTCACTCGATTATTGGTTTCCAGAGTTACCAAGGCTAGTTCAACAGACAAACGTTTATTGGTTGATCCAAATAGAGTACAGACTAATTAGCACTCCGACACTGAAGATCAACCACCTTTTGAATAACAACAATATACTAAATCTAACTATAATCACAATAATAACAGCAATTTACCTGACTGTTTATTTAACTCTTTATCATCCTCTTCAGGTTTCGGCCCGCTGAAATGACAATAATATCATAAGGAAACTGCTCTCTTCTTAAGTACACATGCTAAGAAAAGGAGAAAAACGAACCAGTTAGAATCATCATTCGTGCAAATCAAATGACTTTCTGGATCCTTATTGTTATAGAAGGCCTTTCTTGCAGATGGATTTTCACTACATAATGCAGTAACAGCAGCATCTGCGGCAGCTGCAGCAATCTGTGGTCCAGCAACAGTAGACAAGGAAGTAACCTGATAAAAAAAATATATCAATTTTACATGACATAGACATGCAAATTAAAACCATGAGAGATTTAGTAGAGTAGAATAAGAAAAGTTAGATAAAGCTAAATTTTACCTGTTTCATTAGTGAATTTGCAGCATGCACAAAGGATGGAAAACATCGTCTCTTTGCAGGACGTTCTGGAACAGATTCATCTACAACTTCATTTTCAACACTTAAGATTTGTCCATCAGCTTTTGTGGATCCTTGTGGAGGATTATGTATTATGGATTGCACTTTGTTGTCATCAGTTGCCCGGCTTATTAATTTATTACCAGCACATGCACCATTAATAGAGCTCAAAATATGCTCACCAAAGGGCAATTGTATAAGCCTTGCAATACAATCAAGTTTATTCTTGGTTCGTACATGCTGAGCAATAAGATCCCAGTCATCTCCATGTTTTAGAACAGCTTCCAGAAGAAGCAGAGTCTCTGCATCCGTCCATGTACTAGTTAGATGATTAGAAGAACCATCTGTTTCATTCTTTGAGTATTCAGCTGTTTTACCATTAGCCTGATCTTTCAAACATTTTGAACACAAGTCTTGTCCACCCTGCTGACAAGCAACAATGTGGCGCTCAAAAATTTGCAAATGCAGCAATATTCCCAATCTTGATATCCATGAAAAAAACACACACACAATTACCTAAGTAGACTTCTACTGTTTCAACTAGATACTTCAAGAACAGTATTATCACAATCTCTCATTCATTTCTTTGTTTGGTCAAAAAGATACCTAGGTTGATGATCAACAAATTACATCCCAGCAAATCAGTTGTACAGTTCAAGAGGCCAATTGCCAGCCCAGATATTAGATGTACAATGTATTCTGGAATTCGTCACCAACCAGTACGCCGCTCTATTTCATCCCTGCAAACGTCTAAATTCAAAACCTCTACCCTCACTCAAACCTTTAATTTCTTCTACTAAAAGGAACCGAGTTCTCTCATTCACTTCTTGGGAGCTCCGTCAGTAACATCTTTACCTCAAAAAGAATTCTATCTTCCAATTTTCAAAATCAGCAATCTCGTTTTCCGATGTTTAATCTACTTCTTCCACAAACTAACGCGACGTTTAGATATTCATAGTCAGATGTACAGTGGCTACGAGGTATAAGATTCATGCAAATTTATCACACTTCAACAAGTTATATTAACAAATGCTATTGAAGAAAAAAAAAAACAAAATCCTTGTGAACCAAATAACACAAGTGGTTAACACATATACACGCCTATCACTTGATGTGATCTTAACAAACCCAAGAATCTCTAGCAAAACAAGGCTGATAGATGGCACGTTAACATGTATTGGTATTAAAGCAATATCCTTTCTCTTAATGCATGTGGAACTCCGGCCAGGAATTAATTTCCTATGGTCAAGCAACTAATCAGTTCAAATATGAGCAAAAGTATAACTGCAAATTTCTTAGATTATTGAACTCGTTCAAAATTGTAGCAAAAGTATAGTTACAACCTTATAATATGTGCAAGAATTATTTAAACAACAAATTTTCGATAAGATAAAATAGGCATACATTATTAGCAGTAAACGCAACAATAGTTGGTAGTTCCATAATCGTGAAGAAATACCTCTAGCGACACGGATCCTCTATCAGCGGATTGCTCCCCACAAGCTCTACATACAGGTCTCTTCTTGGGCGCCCGATCTGCGAACACGTCAGTGTACGATGTCAAAGGCGGCAACTTGAACCCATTCTCTCCACCCACTACCGGCGTTCCCACCCGCTTCCTCTGCGGTATGCAAGCTGGGACCACGTGAACACTCGCCGGCGCCCCTTCCTCCACAACAACCTTGGGCCCAACATCCACCGGTGGCGATGGCGTCACAACAGCCGACTTCGCCCCAAAATTGACCAATCCCCACTTCTCCAGGCACCGGAACACCTTGTGAAGATACCCGACGTCCCCAATTAATGACTTTCGGATCTCGGTGAAGGCGATGCGCCTGGTTGGGTCTTCCCTGTACTTGCTGATGATAAAATCGCGATACTCCTTGTAAACCCTAGGGTTCCGGGAGGCAGCGGAACCGTCGAAGAACTCCGGAAGGGCACGCCGCTCAGTGTCGTGGATCTCGTCCCACCGGAACCAACCTGTGGCAGTGGTCAGTCAAAGAGACAGGTGAAAACCCTAACCCTAGTCGTAGAGGAAAAGGAAGCCACAATCCACAAGGCGACTAAGCAGAGTTACAGTACTCGAGGACGCGGGGATGGAGTAGAGTTCGCGGTCGCCGAGGTCGCTGCCCTCCGAGCTCGGCGGCATTCTTTTTGGTTCGCGCGCGGGAAGGGAAGAAGAGCAGCAGGCGGACGGTGATGAGAGGCGGTGAGCCAAGATCTGACGGTTCAGGAGAGTTTTGAGTTCTCCAGGAGTTGGATTCGAACGAACGAGAGAGAGAGAAAGAGAGAGAAACGGAGAGAGGCGAGACGGCGAGGAGACTCGAAGACCTTTGCAAGACTAATCGGGCTCTTATGGCCTTTCCTAGTAAAGGGCTTTTAATGGGCAATTCTTCTCCATACGGGGCTTTTATGGGCTTTCTTAGTAAAAGGCTTTTATGGGCCATTCTGCTGAACGAATGACGTGAAGGTCACACGGTCTAAACCCTAGTCTTGGTAAAGCTGGATCGTTGTATATAACGAAGGTATGACCTTCACTTCCAATTCTCTGCGCCGTTTCCGAACTAGAAACCCTAATCCGGAGGGAAGAAATGGTATGCTCAAATTATTATTCTGGGTTTCTTCGTAGTCTATCTATCGCTCTCAAAAGACATTCAATTAGAATCGCTGTTTTACGTCATTGGATCATGCCGCAAAGTTATCCTACATTTTTTTTAGAAAAGAAGGAACAATTTAATGCGACTGATTGATTATACTGCGTGATTTTTGATGTTACAGGCCCCGAAGAGAGGTGGCAAGGCGCCCGTTCCGGCAAAGAAGAAACCGGTAATTTCCCTTTCTGCTCAAATTTCGATGCATAGAACTCGACGAATGTTTGCATTTTGCTTGCTTATTATTCCTGATTAGCGTTGTTTGGATATTAGGAGAAGGTTGTGAATCCTTTGTTTGAGAAACGCCCGAAGCAGTTTGGAATTGGAGGAGCATTGCCGCCAAAGAGGAATCTACACCGGTTCGTGAAATGGCCGAAGGTGGTCCGGATCCAGAGACAGAAGAGAATATTGAAACAGCGGTTGAAGGTTCCTCCAGCTCTGAACCAGTTCACTCGGACTTTGGACAAGAACCTCGGTAAGTGAAAGTATATCATTTTACAAAATTATCAGCACTCGAGCTTGCAGATTTACTTGCTAATCTAGTTGTAGAAGAAAATTTCATTGGTCGGTGATTTGCATAATGCTATTTACGCCTTATATGTTTTGTTTTTTTTGTTTTTTTTTTTTTTGCTACCATAAAAAAATGCTTGTTATTTGAGTGATTACTCTTGTTCATTTTTTGTGTACATAAAGGATATCTGTATCTTAGGTTCGGTATGATATGTAGGATTTGTATTTTCTTTAGCTTTTGGGTTTGTATTTTGATAAATTTTTTTTTATTGGTTGATGTTGCACAATAGGTAGTGGTTTATTTATACTTTGACTTTACTTTTTTTTAATACCCAATTTGATGTCTTCTTTCAACCATGCCTGAGAATGTTGGGAGATGGGAGTTAATTTCTTATTAGTTATATAATACCTAGTGGCATATTCTTTATTGTTTGTATCTTATTAGGAGTCTTTGTGTTCAATTTACCCTTTAGCATGCGAATGTGTTTTTTTTTAAAAAAAAACATATTTTCTGCCTATTGTCTAAGATATTATGATTTTCCACTTTGATCCTATGTTCCAATCCTTTGTGGCCCCCATTTTTCCTAGGATATTAGGTACTTACAATTTTGCATATATGAAATGGATCCACCTTATTGACAGTGTGTAATCCACAAATAATATAATTCAGGTACCTTTGCATTATAACTCAAGATTGTTGACCAAGTCCAAATTTATATTTCCATAATGATGGCCTATTGATTTTACTTAAATTATCTTTATTATGCTGGCGATTTATTAACATGAACGGGATTGTTTCAGGCTCTAACAATATTAGTAAATAATAGCTTATCAATTATCTTCCTCTCTGATTGAAAGATAGCAAGTTTCTTCTGCATACTTGTTTTGTAGTGTCTGTTTTTTCTTGTTCCTGTATCATTCTATTGTCTGCAACAACTGATCAGTGGATTTTTGAGATATGCGTATGTTATTATTTTGCTCAACAGAATGAGTACTAGTGATGTCCTCAAATGCTGGGTTTTCATTTGTGCTGTAAACTTAGGCTGAAAATTTTACAGTATCTGTTTTTGTTTTCTGGACTTAATATACATCCCTATAGTTATAGAAGGTCTGCTTTTAGCCAGTCCAGAAGAGTCTAACGTCTGTCCTTTACGTTATGCCCCATCCTAACAAAATTGTCTGTAATTTTGCTTCATTAGCTACAAACCTCTTCAAGATGCTGCTTAAGTACCGTCCTGAAGATCGAGCTGCAAAGAAGGAAAGGCTTCTGAAGAGGGCTCAAGCTGAATCTGAAGGGAAGACCGTAGAAGCTAAGAAACCCATTGTTGTTAAGTATGGGCTCAATCATGTTACTTATCTTATTGAGCAGGTATGAAGTTCCTTTCGTTTTAAAGGCTTATGCCAGCAGATCGTAACTGCAGTGCTTCTCAGATACATAGATTGTAGTTGCACAATGTTGCCGCTGTATGCTTAACACCTGATGCTCCCTTCTTAGAACAAGGCACAGTTGGTGGTTATTGCGCATGATGTTGACCCGATTGAGCTTGTGGTTTGGCTGCCAGCCTTGTGCAGGAAGATGGAGATCCCCTACTGTATTGTCAAGGGAAAAGCCCGCTTGGGAGCGGTTAGTCGTCCCCTTGGCATTTTTAATCTACTAAAATGTGAAATCTAAGCTATGCATTCTGGACTGTTGCTGACGCACTTTTCCCCCATAGATCGTGCATAAGAAAACTGCATCTGTACTATGCCTAACTACTGTGAAGAACGAGGACAAGTTGGAATTTAGCAAAATTCTCGAAGCCATCAAGGTTAATATCAGAACAAAAAGCAAGTGATGTCATTTTCATTCTACATCATATTTGTAAATACTGATCTGAATCTTTTTCCAGGCGAACTTCAATGACAAGTTTGATGAGATCAGGAGGAAGTGGGGTGGTGGAATCATGGGTTCCAAATCTCAGGCCAAAACTAAGGCCAAGGAGAAGTTGCTAGCAAAGGAAGCTGCCCAGAGGATGAGCTAGAGCCTAGACCCTTAAGTCGTGCGTATTTCATGTAGCTCGGTTCTGTATCTGGAGTCGGTGGATAAGTTTTTTGTTGATTCATAAAGTTTTTAGTTGATCTGGAGCTTTATTCGACATTGACTCGAGTGGTTTTGCTTAATCATATTCTAGAAAAATTCCTACTTTAGTTTGTTTTGTGGGTAATTCATTTATGAGCAATCGATGCGAAGCTTTCAATTGTGTGGATCAGTTGCTTATTTTAGGTGAGATTTCAGAACAGTTCTTGCAGATCATGTGCGGTCTATTTAAATCACAACCCTACAGAATATTTATAAAATAATTATACCTATATACTTCTCTTCTAATTTAATATCCGAATTTGCTAGCCCTTGCATTGTCAGTTATTTCCATGCTTGTATGGATCATAGGAATAAGAAAATGTCCTCACTTAGCGTACACATTGTCGAACAAGTCTTTTAAACAAGAAGTGATGTGCTCATTTGTTTTTTAATTTTGTTTATCATCTAATATTTTGTCTTGTATGCTGTGTGTACTTCATACTCCGGGGATTAGTTGCTCATGTCATAAATAGAGAGAACAGTGTATAATTTTTTGATCTCGATTATACTCCTATATCAAAATTCTCTATTATTTTAAGCACACTAAATAGTATTTCTTTATTTTCTAATAAAATATCAGTTCACTAAAATTAGGAGATATGGTTGTGGTTAATGGAATGGGAAGAATAGGTCAAGCTTCCAATAGGTCTTCTTTTGATTACAGCCCAAAACAAAATTATAAAGCCTCCAAATAAAATTGGAAAGTAAATAGGTCTTCTTTGGTTACAACCCAAAACAACATCTAGATATAATGTAAATTATGTTAGGCAAGTCAACAAGATGGTGTGAATAGCGATTGCTTTGGGATGATGTGAATTTTAGATTTAAATATTTATTATTGAATTATGCACTTCCAAATATGCAAGTGAATGGTCAAGATAAACTTTACCTAAGTATAAAAGTATAAATTTAATAAATAATATTTTTAGTACTTTAAAATTTTGAGAAAATGCCAAATTAAAATTTAGGTATCAGTAATCCCTTATTAAAAAAAATTGATATGGCATTTGATATCGAATATTTTTACTCACCCTATACTTAATACTTAGCACGAATTTGATTTCTTTATTGTAAGATTAGCTCAAGATTGTGACTTGAGGGATAAATGTTAATAGCTAATACATAGAACAAATTTAATTTCTTTATTGTAAGATTAAGCTCAAGATTGTGACTTAGAGGGATAAATGTTAAGGCGTTACTAATAACGAATCATATCCAAAATTATGATTTATTTAAAATTTTTATTAATAATAATTAAAATATCTATTAAAAATTAGAAATAAAAATTAAATGACTAAATCTTTTATAAATAATTATTGAGAAGTTATGGTTTAAACTACTAATGTTATGAAAAAATAAATGAATAAAACAATAATTAATAATTAATAATTAAAAAAGAAAAAAAAAATTGTTTTCCTTTTTTTCCCTTTCTTTTTTCCCCTCCCTGCGTACGCCGCTCGCCCGATTCCCTCTCTTTTCTTGTGTTCCCTCTTCCCGCAACGAATGAAGGCTGCGACGACGACAAGAAGCTTCGCACTGGCCTTCCCTTCCTCTTTCGATGACATTCAGCAACGTTCGACAAGTTTTGTTGCAGGCCGCAGTGATTTCAGCGAAGCAGTGAAAACGGGCGGTGGACGCTGCCATTCTCCTCTCTTCTTCCTCATCGTCCCAGCCTCCTTCCCATGCCAGCGGTAGTGGCACTGGACGGTGGTGGATAGTTTTCCGGTGATGTAGGCAGTGCCGACGACTCTCTCCCTTTCCCTCTTTGTGTGATTTGGTTGCTAGGGCAGGTAAGGGTTTAATCCTAAATGTTTTTTTAAGCATGCTTAGGTAAAAATGCTATATGTATAGTGGTAGATTCATAGGGATTATACCATATGTGTGCCCTAAAATTTATTATGAGCAGGTATAGGGTTAAATGTCATATTGTTATAAGTATGTTTGATTATGATATTATTAAGGGTACAAACATGGAATTTTGTAGATGTGTTGGTGGCTAGAATTAGATGACAATTGATAATATTTTTTTGGCATGTATTATTGTAAGATAAGTACAAGTGTTTCATTTTTTGTGACAGAGGTTTTACTTTCAGGTAGGGATACTACCTTCTATTTCATTCTTGTACGGTGCTAAGCCTCATGCTTAGCCACCAAAGCTTTTGTTTCTACTGCTTGGTTTGATTCTTGTTCCTTTCTTGCCCTAATTAAAATCATTGATATATATAGTGGTGTGATTGATATTGAATCTGTTAATATGAAAAGAGAATTTTAATGCATATTTTATTTAGCATGTGAGCATATAGTTATGAGAAGTTATTGTTGTTATATATACATATTTTGAGATAGGATATTTGTATGGTGTGTTAAGATTTGATATTGTATGTTTTGAGTGTGTGCGCCTTAAGTGGAGACAAGAGATTCGTTGGCGAGGCCACGTATTAGACCAAAGCACCAACTATGTAGTGGGCTATTGGTGGTTGTCGGTCAGGATTACTGCTAGATTGTCCTTTAGACAATACTAGAGGTTCTAAGTGTTAGACACAACACTATCGGGTTGTATGATGACAATCGTTCCACTTTTGGAGTTTGGGAGTGGAGCCACTCTTATTAGAGTGTGAGGCGCAATACAAATTTTGTGACTACGAACAATTTCATTTTGATAAGATAGAATGTATGTGGTTTGTGTTATATATTTGCATATAGTGTGAAGCGTAATGCAAATTTTGTGACCATAAACAACTCCATTTTGATAAAATAGGATGTATGACACAAACCACATACATCCTATCTTATAGTGAGCAAAGTTGGTTTCAATTTTTGAACATGTATTCATATTCTTAAAATTCCTACTTAACTACTTTAGCTAATTCTCTTTATTTTACTTCCGGGTACTGGTTAGGTGCAGACTAGAAATGAGTAGATAGACTAAAAATTTCCTTAGAGAGTGTCTAGTGATTATGCACCATTTTATTATTATTATTTTATCTGAATATGAATTGATGTAACTCTTTTATATTTATTTTTTTATAGTTGGACAATTAAGTAATAAGTTATGAACTCTGATTGTTTTATGTTAAATATCTAGAATTAGTTTTGAGATTTTTCTTATATGGATTATATGTAGATTTCTAATGATAATTTTATAAATTATGGAAGAATTTTTGTAGTGCATGTTTATCATGCCAAATTATCGTGTCTCGGTAAATAAAATTATTAATCAGGGGGCATGATAGCTTAAACTTTTGAGACAATAATTAAAATATTTATTAAAAATATTATAGTTCCATTACTAATTCTTTTAATAATAATAAAAATATTACCAATATAAAATTATATTACTAGTTTTTTTATTAATAATAATTAATAAAATTTATAAAAAGTAAAGTTGAGCTAGTCACAAAAGACAAAACTCGCTGTGGCGACGGTGCGGGGAGTGGGGAGAGAAGGACCACAACTGACGAGGTGCTGTTCGTACCATTTATATGATGTATATAAGGTATTCATGTGCAAGTAAATTAAATCTTCAAATTATTTATATTTCATATGAAATTTCACATGCTTAATTCCAGATTTAATTATTATTATTTTTTAATTACTACACTCCAGAAAGGTGTGCAACTTACTTGGGTAATTTGAGAAAAGAATTATGCACTAGCAAGATTTATTGTTGAGTTCTCAGTTCTATATAGTGAAAATATACTTCCAAAGTATTCGAGTAGGCAATAAGATATAAATCTATTTTGTTCAATCTATAACGTGTTAGATAAACATATAAAATTATTCCTTTTAGAGAGAAATAATACATTAACTGATATATCAATAACTTGTTAGTCCTACAATATGATTGTGTTACATTATAATCCTCATTATGGAGATTGAATATCTAGCCCGTCCATACCGTATATTCTGTGGTGCGCAGACAAATCTAATTATCATGAATTATATATTCTATTGGTCAAGAAGGTCGTCAAGGGTAATATGCACTGATGTTCTGATTGGGATTTTTGTTTTACAAATTACAAGGGCAAGCTCGTTAAAATCTGAACCTCATTGATTGGGAATATATAATTCTTTTAAGTTTCTAAGAACTGAGCTGTAAGAAAAGCACAACACGAGGAATATCATTCAGTTGGGAAAATAATAACTATCAAATCAAGGGTCATTATACCAAAAGGATACAGAGCATTGCCAAGAGTTTAGAACGAAAACAAAGTAATTTAGTTCTAGAAACAAAATCCTCAAGTACAGGTAGTAAATTGGAAAAAAAAAAAAAAAACGGAGTCTTACGGGTTGTCGAGCTCTGCAGCAGGCAAGACAAAAGAAATAATTGGGTCCGTCAGGATTTCTTATGCAGTAATTGCCTGGGACTTGTTTAGAATGACGCCCTCGTACTTCACCTGGAACCATTTCATGGCATCCTCCTTTGTAACTCTATGCTGAATTCCTACACGTGACTTGCATCTGCGACGGCGAGCAACACGGTAACCAGCTCTCTCCAAAACCACATAAAAATCCATCCCATATATACCGGTGGAGGGGTCATACCTACAGAAACACCGTAAAGGTTTAGCAAAACAATTACAATCCACATTATAATTAAGAGAACAAATAAATTCTAACCAAAACATTTTGGTAGGCACATATATTAAGTGCTAAGGCAATTGCTAATTTAATACAATCTGGGAGTCAATCATGAGGAACAGTTATATCCAAAAAGAATTATATAATGTACAGTAACTCCCACATATGATCTGCTCCTAAATGTCAGAATTGAGTACAAATAGGTATTTTTGTTGTAAAAATGATTATTTTAACACATCACTCATCACCATCTGACTCCTGTCTCCAGGACAGCACTTGCGTCCCTGCATCGCGTAGGTATCTCCCTGTTTCTTACATGCTACCACAATTACTCACTTTGCCCTCCCATCTCTCAGGAGGAAAGACAATAGTGCAAAGCATTAACAGTTGACACGATGATAGTCACAGCATCTTTTAACACCAGTTACAAGTCTAATCCAACCTTGTTTGTCCCCTACGATACATCACCTAGGGTCAGTCACGCTCGAGAGCCATGATTACTCGAAACCACCACATTCAACTCGTACCTTCGTTCAATGTTTCATTGTCACCTTGCCATATAAGCTATGCTGCCTGCTACATCAGTTGCTAGAAAAGCAAACTCAAGTCATCCCCAATAAATTCTAGTTCTCCTTGAGAAAGTAAAGGATAATAACGTAGAGAGACGAGGGCATTGTGCAGAATAACAAGAAAACAAAACTAAAGATTGCACAAGTAATGACTATCTAAGATCAACTTACTTCTAAAGAATCAAACCACAGTAACAATGAGATAGATGTAGGATGGCCCAAAAAATGTAACACCTTCCATATTGGAAGTAACTTAA
Source organism: Costus lasius (assembly GCA_027563935.2). NCBI lineage: Eukaryota > Viridiplantae > Streptophyta > Magnoliopsida > Zingiberales > Costaceae > Costus > Costus lasius. The sequence goes on along the minus strand of CM050450.1, from coordinate 17,231,422 downwards.
TAATGACAATACAAAAATAATTATAAAAATTCAATAAGATAAATATAATAATAACTCTTAACTGTTTGAAAAATATTTAAAATTTCAACAATATAATCGATATTGTTAGTGTGAACTCTAGAATTAACAAGTAGTTTACTTATAATTAAATATAACTAAGCAATCATTTTTCACAACTATTCTTGTTCTATTTATTATTTTCTAATGGTGAGATAAATTGCATATTTATTAATCTAATATTTATCATTAATAATAATTATTCATTTATGTATTTTGAAACCTTTAATTACTTTTAAGTAAATCATACTTAAGATAAGTTGACCAACTTATAACAACAATGAAACCAAATTGCTTAATGACTAAAGTTTAAAAATTAACCCATAAGCATAAAACTAAAATTTACAGCATAATAAAATAAAATAAAAACTTAGGGATGTATCAGTTTTCCTCTTTCCGTCCTCGGAAGCCTGATTCAGAAACGGGTTCAATCAAATAAGCTGCAGTGAACACTCGGGTAACAAAATTTTACAAACTACAAACAGCATAAACTGTCCCCAAGCAATATCAACAAGATACAAGCAACTAGCATTGAGAATCGAGCTTTAAACAACTAGGGAAGTAAAATAACTACAACTTTGAGTAGCAATTGATGAAGTAACATATTCTGACAACCCTCAAGTTCACAAGCTGGGTTGAACACTCGAGTATAATTTTTTTTTAAAAAAAACTACAAAGGGTAGACGTTGTGTCCAAGCAACATCAACAAGATACAAGCCACAGGCTTCAAGCATTGAAAGTTGAGCATCAAACAACGAAAGGGAGATACATAACTGTACCTTTGTGCAATGATTATAAGAAGCACAGAAGGACGTGATTGACAAAGTTGATTTTATTTCTCATCTTCGCCTCGAGTCACCGGGATCACCCCATCTCAATTATTCAAATCCAATGTTCACTTATATCAAAAGTGAGAAAAGGCTTTCTGATGTGAAAACACCTAAGCTAGGCTTTGTTTAATTAAATTAATCAAACAATACAACGGGATAGAAACACATACTAAAAGGTTTCTAATGTATTTAGAAAAAGCATATAGCCACAACTTTTATTGGGTCAGAAATTGTTTCAAAAATCACCATCCCATTTCTATTCAAAGCTATGAAACTCGAAATACAGCGCATTCATAGAAGTAATCAATGCACTAAAAAACAATTTGTGCGGAATCAATTTCTGTAAGAAAATAATTCACTAATAATATCTCAATTCCAATTCTTGTGTTTGGAGGAAAAAAAATAGAGGTCCATTCTAATCATGTTTTCCCTAAATAACGCTAAATCCTGCATTTGTTGTATGTTGGATACCCAATTACGTGTGGGTATAAGAGTAATCTAGCAAGTCTAGTAAATGGGGTTGGGAGAGCCCATACTTTTTATGGAATTGAACATTTCAAAACTTAATAACAATTGAAATTCCAATTTCTAAGTTCTCTTAACTCCAAATACGGCAATGCACTAAAATCTATGGAATTCAAACTTTCAGTTTTGAGGTTCCAAACAAGCTGAAAATGATCCTTTCCACTTAACACAATAGGACCATGTCCAGTAGTAGTATACACATGTGTTCTCCAGTATTATTATACACATGCGTTCTCCTAAAGCAAGCGGAAGGAAAGGGTTAACTAAAACTTACTTGATCCCAAGATCGATGTGCTCCTGTATGCCAAAGCCGAAGCAGCCAGTATCGCTGAAGTTTCTTCTCAACAGTTCGTACTCCTTCACTTTCAGTCCGCTCTCCAGGAGTTGCATCGCCTTGTCACCCCTAACGGTCACATAGCACGCAATCTTTTCATTACGCCGGATCCCAAACGATCTGACAGTGTATCGCGCTGCAGCAGGAACGGCGAAATCATGATTCATGAACCAGATCAAAACTTGATGACAAGCACTGACTGTAAACTTTGAGGAAGAAACATACCCTTTGAGAATACCGGAGTTTGCCCACTCAACTGCTCCAAGACCTGCAATGCGACAGGATGTAAGCTCATTAAGAGAACATCCCCCACAAATTGAAAGCAAACAGTGTGAAGAAAAGTAGTCAGATTCGTTGCAAACCTTGGAAGCTCTGGTGAGGCGATCACCACTCTCACCGACGGAGATGTTGAGGACGAGCTTCTGGACCTTGATCTCCCGCATCGGGTTTGATAGCTTCTTCTCCGAAGCCTGCAAAGAGGAAGGGCGACAATCCATCAGCACAGGTAGAGAGGAAGCGAAAGAGAAAAGCACGAACGGAAGCTATCGACCATGGCGAGAGATGGGCGACGGCAGTCAGCAACTAGGGAGGACGGGGCCGCGGAGGAACCAGGAACAAAACCCTAAATAGTGCAGCAACTGCAAATCCTGATCGTAGATTTAGGGTTTACCGTCGCTCGAAGGCCGCCGTATGAAATGACGAATTTACCATCTTGAATTAAAAAAAATAATTAAATATAAATAAAACCAATGCGTTTAAAAAAGGGGTTAATTTATGTTTAAATTATTAACCCTCAAATATTATGAGCAAAAAAAAAACTCTCTCCTAACATACTTTTGATGAAACAATTTAAAGTGGTAAAAACACTGCTTGTAATTTAATTTGTTTAATAATTTTCACATTTATCGATATAAGTGATTTATTATTTGTTTTAAGCATATAAAAATATTTTATGGTGGTACAATAAACAATAAATATGTTTATAAAAATTCAAAAAAAATAAAAAATTTACCTTTCTTTGGATTTTTTTAAAAAATTATCTTTATTATATATTTGTTGTATTGATTTCAAACATATAATAATTATGACAAGATATAATCAAAATATTTACCATATAAAAATATTTTAACATCCTGTTTAGTAGGTAGGAAAGAAGGAGGGAATAGATGAAAAGTTGGAAGAAGAGCTAAAAAATTGTGTAAAAAATAAGGAAAAAAAATGAGAGGAAAAATAGTCCTATTTGCTTTTCGCCAAATTGGGCGAAAAATTGAACAGAAACTAGATTTGCCCTTCTCATACCTATTTTCACATTTTTCTTTTTTATGTTTGTTGTTCCCTCTCGTGCTTTTCTTACAACCTTCTTCATCGTCATTATCATTGTCATCGCCATCGCCATTACCATTGTCATCATCGTCATCGCCGCCTCTTCACTGTTGCCTCTCATCTCTCATTGCCACCATTTCACTATCGTCTCTCATTGTCATCATCGATATAAAAATAAAAAAATAAATTATATTTATCAATTTTTCTTTTTTTTTTTCTTTCTAAATAAACATAATAAGAAAAAATCTAATTATTCTCTTCCTACTTTATTTTTTTTATTATTATTTTTTCCTTTCAACTTTATTTCTTTCCTACTAAACACAACATAAAACTTTAGTTTATTTCAGCATCAAGGCATATTTCAGAGTCAAATGTCAGATCTGCTTCCGCTGTAGAATAGTCCTAGAACTCTTCTGCAAGTAGAAGCTGTAGATTTCATTTTAGTTTCTGAGACATTCTCATCGTCATGATAATTTACAAATCATCTCGAACAAAATAATCAGAAGGTTCACCAGTAACCTCTGCACGAACACCTCCCTTCCACAAAATGGTGAAACCTGTTGGCATCTCTCAGGATGATATCCCTCATCGACTTCTTTGAAACAAACTTGATTGCCTCATGGCAATCAACACAGACTCTTAAATTTTTGGTGACTCGAATTGGTTTTCCCTTTGAGGAATTCAAGATGCCAAAGGCAACTGCCAGCTTCTCACTATGCCCACAAAGGGATTCAGTGTCATCAGCATTCACCAATGCGTACTGTTTACTTGAGCCTGAACCCTCTGTCTTCATCTGCCTGGCCATTTCTTCAAGAAACGATTCTATCTTCCTCAATTGTGGATGTGACTTGTCATCTGTAACAAAAATGTGAATTTTATTTCTAATCTCTATCCAACTGCAGCCGTGATTCGACCGCAAACTGCTGTTACCAATCCTCCTCCTCCTCAACTTGTTCACTTCCTCCCATTTTGCTACCTCTGCATATGTATTTGCCAAAAGGATGAAATGCCCTATATTCTCTGGCTCTAATGTAATCACTTGTTCAATCACTGTCTCAGCAAGCTTGACATCGCGGTGAATTCTACAGCCACTGAGCAATGCACTCCAAACTGTAGAATCTGGCTCAATGGGCATTGATTTGACAAACTTATATGCTTTAGCTAAATGCCCAGCACGAGAAAGTAGATTGACCATACAAGCATAATGCTCCAACTTTGGTTCTATTTTGCATCCATTTCTCATCTGATCAAAAAGCCTCCATCCTTCATCCACAAGTCCTGAATGACTACAAGCAGATAAGATGGCTGTAAAACAAGCACCATCTGGTTCTGTTCCCTCATGCTTCAATTTCTTGAAAAGGGTAATAGCAGATTTGCCATGCCCATGCATACCGTAACCAGCGATCATCACAGTCCATGTGATAAGGTCCTTCTTGCTCATCCTATCAAACAGCAATCTCGCGAGCGATAATGCACCACATTTTACATACATATCGATAAGCGCATTTGCGACATAACCATCTACTAAGTGTCCTGACCTGAATACTTGCGCATGAATCTCTCTGCCTCTTTCAAGAGATGAAAGGCTTGCAACGGCAGGGAGAATGCAGGAGATGGTGATAGAATTAGGTCTCAGGAAAGTCTGCATTTTGCAAAATAGATTAAGTGCTTCGTTAGGCATACTGTTTTTTGAATAGCCACCAACCAATGTGTTCCACGAGATGATATCCTTCCTCTCCATTCCATCAAAAACTTTCCTGGCTTCTTGCATATTCCCACATTTTGCATACATGTCCATGAGTGCGTTGTTGATAAAGAGATTCTTCTCCAATTCATTCTTAGATATGTAACTGTGGATGTATTTCCCATCTTCCAATGATCCGTTACATGCACAGGCATGAAGCACACCAACAATGAAAACCGGATCTGGCTGCATTTTTTCCTCCTCCATCTGTCTGAATAACTCAATTGCTTCATCTAATCGTTCGGCTTCAGTATATGCCGAGGCCATTGAAGTCCATGACACAACACACCTTTTATCCATATTCTCGAAAACTCGAATGGCACCATCCAGTTGCCAGCATTTTGAGTACATGTTAATCAAAGAGTTCTGGAGAATTATCTGCTTTTGATAACCTGTCTTAACTGCAAAGCCATGAATCATTCTTCCTACTTGAGGAGAACCTACAGCAGCACTAGCAGAAAGAACGCTGACCAGTGTAGCTAAGTCAACATGAAATCCTAAAGATAGCATCTCGCTAAACAGATCAATGCTCTTTTCAGGATGGCCATTAGAAACACACCCACCGATCATTGAGTTCCAAGATATAACATCCTTCTCAGGCATTTCCTCGAACAGGTGTATTGCATCACCCAATCTACGGCGCTTACAATACAGAGCAATAAGCGCGTTAATCACTACAGTATATCGGTCGAAACCCAGCTTGAGGAGATACCCATGAACTCCTTCGCCTTCACGAGAGCAGCCCAAAGTGGATAAGCACTTCAAGATGCATGAGAAGGTACACGAATCAGGCACAGCGCCTGCATCTCGCATCTGTTTGAATAAGGAGAGGACTTCCTTGTTATCGCCAGATTTTGCGTACTCGGTTAGCAACAGATTCCACAAAAAAGCTCGTTCTTTTGAGGCAAGCTCATCAAACACCTTTCTGCCTTCGCTCAAATCGCCACATTTGGCATACATGTACACCAGCTTTGATCCAATATCGCTATCGACTTGGACACCTGAGGAAGAGATCATAGAGTGAACCTTCCTGCCATCATCTAATGATCGGAACTCCGCGCAAAGTTGCAGAACGGAGCAATAGACATGGGCATCAAAACCGGAACTTTTTGACTCATACATTAGACGGATGGCCTCGTTCAGATTACCCACAAGACAAAGTCGCAGGATCTCGGCACCGGGATTAAACATCTTCTCCCCAGTGACCAAAGTGGGTTCGCTTCTGATTCTGCTTGGAAGCATTGAATTGAGTCGCCAAAGGTGGGATTTTGATGGCGGTGGAACGCAGAGGAGACTTTGCTTGTTCTGTTTCAAAGAATTGGGCGCGAAAAGAAGCCATTGATGGAAGCCTGAATTCGAAGCCAGAGGCAGGGCAACGGCCATTTCCTCCCCGAACCGAGAGGAGAATCAGGTCACCAACGCAGATTTATTACTGCGTAGTATGGCTCCAGGTAAATATTATACAATTCAAAACTTTTAATATATTCTTCTTTTTGAAAAATGGAAAACATGATTTTTAGGGATGGCGAAATCAAATCAGAGCCCCATTTTTTTTTAATTAATATTCACATATAGAGTGCTAGGGCAGGCATTGCTACAAAAGTGGGATCCAGTGGCTGAGAGATCGAGCAAAAAATCTGAAAAAAAAAAAGATTGCATTAGTCGACGCTTATGAACATGCATGTCAACGTAGACCTTTTTTATTGTCAACGTAGAGACTTTTTATCCGTGTCCTTTTCTTCCTTCACTCAAATTATTCCAAAAAAAAAAAAGTACGTACCCAAGGCTCTTATCCAATACCTTGCACAGTTGCACCACTCCAGCTCTCAAGCAATCGCCATTGACAGGAGCTGCCGAAGACTGTTCCTCCATTATTCCATTCAACTTTACTTAAGTAGTTTTCAGGCATGCAAAATTTCCTCCGGCAACGACGCTCTCCCCGTGCTCCCCAAGCACCAAAAAGTCAACCGCCATACAAATTGGACCCTCCCTCCTTGAGTTGAAGTGGAAGACTTACTAGCTTAATGAACTCCGACGTTAGACGCCCTTAATTATGAGGAAATTGAACAGAATTTGCAAGAAGCTGCTTCCGGCGATGCATGGCTGAATAGCTTTATCCTGTCATCGTCTTTCTTTACAAGGACAGAGATCGGTGTAGCCGTGAATTCACTGTAATCACAAAGAGAAAAAGAGGAAGCCACCAATAATGGCTCTCCATTTCTCTGTCATCTGCAGCAAAACAAGAACGGATCTTTACGGTGATGGAGACGCAGCAGTCCACTGATTGATCCAGTGAGAGGGTAAGATGCCGCCCAATGATGGCAGCAGGGCCAAGAACAGAGCTGCATTCACGGCAAGCAAATAAAAATCGTTGCTTAAAGCTAGCAGCAATGTCTACTAATGTCTCGATCTTCTTGTGCCATCATTGTCAAATAGTAGCCGATCCAAAGACAACGCTCCAACAATGATGCAGCCGCTCCTGTTAGTGGCTCGCTGCATATGAAGCAGAGCTACTGCTACTCTCAACATCGCAGACTCAGACAGCTAATTGTAAATAGACCCGATTTCATGGCCTCAAGTCAACCTCCCTCGTAGTTAAATCAGTAGCTACGCGGCCACCACACCTTAAAATCAAAGCTTTTTCCACTGGCCATGACATGGCCGCCAATCTCCATGTCTGCACCAGGCTTGCCTTGGCCCTTTTCCTCCTCCTCCTCCTTGTATTCATTGGATTGTCGGCCTCGGCGAGGCCTCAGCTTCCCTCAGACTCCTCCGAAGAAGCGACGGCGGCGACGGCAGCGATGGCGAGGGAGCTGACGGCCGTCGACCATGATAGTGTGGCTGCCAGGAACCGCGTCCCACCTTCTGGGCCGAGCAACAAGGGGCACGGCGCGCCGGCGAGGCATCTGTTGAGGATCGGAAGCTGGCAGATGGCGTATTTGCAGCAGAGGAAGCCATTGATGGACTGATCATTTTGGGTGTTAATACTTGTTTTCTTGCTTGATTTTGGTCAATTTTTGGGAGGAGAGTTTTGTGCTTCGAGCTTCCATGGACATAATTATGATTCAGTAATGATCAAATAACAACCGAACGGGAGTTGTAGAGCCAGAGAGATCGAATGATCAGTAGAGCTGCTGCAAAAATATCAATCTGACTATCTGAGGATCGAATCATAATAGATAGAGACAAAAGAACACTGTTCTCTGTGATTCTCTTTGTATGTTTATGGTGCAAAAGCAACAGGCACAACACTAAGTGTCGCTGTATCTTGAATGATTGATAATCAACATAGTGGCTGAAATTAATGACGATGGAAACTGATTGTGAGGTGATTTAATACCTCCAGTTCATAGTTAATTAGTCTGCCAATCTTTTCGAATCAAATTATCAACTTTTTCTTGTGTAATTCAAGTTGCTAATGATCCAGAGTTGCAAATTAGCTAGAGAGAGAGGGGAAAGTGCAGAAGAAAGATACGTCATTTCAAACACCGACACGCCCATTTTATCTGCCCTTCATTATTCAACCTATTGGTTTAGCAAGGTTAAAAGATCCCTAATTTGACTTGAGCATCAAGAAAACCCCTCGATACTGGGTGTATTTTTTAAGGATAACCTCCCCAACATATGTCGATTCTTTGGATTAAAGCGAGTAGTATTACTGTCAGGCCATGGATTGTCGGCCGCGCTCAAGGTAATGGGCCTGGCCCAAGCCCAATCTAAACCCAAGCCCACGACAAATCGAAGTCCGCTCGCGGAGAGAAAAAGCCCGGTCAACGTCAGATGTTGACTCGAGCTCGTTCATCGCTGAAACCATGTCCTCGCCGCTCGCGTCGGAAGCGGACGACGACGCCGAAGTCTGCGAGCGATGCAAAGGACATGGACAGCGTGAAGGCTGCCGGCAACATGAGACTTCGGAAGCAACGAGCGGAGGACTCGTTCCGCACCAAAGATGCGCCTCCGCCTCTGCCCTACAAAACTAGCAAGAGGATCCAGTGATCGATCATCAGAGCTTGGAGTGCAGCGATCACCAGCGACCTTCGAAAGCTTCGGGAAGTTGTAGAGTGCGACTTGGGTGAGTCTTCCGGCGTCAGGGGTGACGCCGACGAGTGAGGGAACTCTTGAGTGATTTGTAACCAGCGACTGGGGAGTCGCTGGCAAGGGAGGGGAAGAGGGGCAAGCGGTCAGGGGGTCGACGGCGAACAGGAGAGTAGTTTTGTAGCTTTCTTAGAGAATATATAAGCTTTCCCCTCAATCTTCTTCTTCCCCCTATTCTTCGATCAGCGGCAACGAATCCTGTGACGGTAGCGGTTCCCAGCCAGCGACGACGGGGCAGAGGGAGGGAGGAGGCCTTCCCTGACAACGAACGTTCTTCCTCCAGCGGCGTACGAAATAAACGAACGCAGCGAGCGTTCGTTCGATCGGGGAACGAGGAAGATGAACGCCGTGAGGGTGCTCGAATCAAGGCGGACGCGATTCGAGTCAAAATCAAAGTGGGTCAACGGGTGAAAACCGAAATCGGCGAAATTCGAGCGGCGGAATTAATTTGGCGGCTAATGCAAGCAAGACGTTAGCAAGGTCTGATTTCGAATTCGGCAGACGAATTCAGCGGCTGGCGTTGACTTATAGGATCGGTCAAAATCAATTTTGATCAAAGAGGAATTTTAGATTTAGGATTCTGGTTTTCCTGAATTTGGGTTAGGGTTTTCCGATTGGATTTCCGATTTGGGGATATATTTTGGACGGGACAATTAGGGTTTCCAAATAGGGGTAAAATTACGCTCGAAAATATTAGGGTTTCACGTCCGGTCTGGTGTTCCGTCGAACTACCTTAGTCCAGGGCATGACAATTGGTATCAGAGCCAGACTGTGGGCCCATAACTCACAGATATTGGAGGAAACAACACGGCTGCTTCACCCGCGAATGTGAAGATCGGTCGGAAGTTTCAGAAGATCACACACACAATCAGAGGGTCATCAGAGGACGTGTGGCCCAACCAAGACAAAGGTAAAGCCAAGGTGACGGCTAAACTTGAAGAGATGGTGAACCAGGGTAATCGTATAGCATAGATCGAAAAGGTGCTCGGTCTGACTAGTGAAGGGGACAATGCGGTGGTTCCCCAGGTGGAGATTCTTCAGAGGACAGTGGAGCAACCGAGGTTACAGATCGAGGCTCTGTAGCGGACCTTGGAGAGTCTGATTGACTTGCCAGAGCAGATGGCACGCATGCGAGAGGAGATGCAGGTCGAGATCGTTGTACTGCGTTTGGCCCTAACGCAAGTATCACGATCGATAGCAACGGCGGAACAGGAGGCTCTCAAGCTAAAGGTTCGCATCCCTGAGCCAGCGACATTCGAGGGGGGGGGGGGGTGGCTCGGTCATCCAAAGAGGTAGAAAATTTTATTTGGGATATGGAACAATTGTTTTCTGCAAACCATGTTCCAGCAGGAGAACGGGTGCAGGTGTGCGACGCTTATCTTACAGCCGATGCGAAGCTTTGGTGGTGGACCAAAGTCAGCTCGACGTCGGGGGCTTCTAGTTGGCCATGGGAGACCTTCCGTGAGGAACTGCGGCGGCAGTTTCTTCCCGGAAACTCGACGGATCAGGGTCGTGGTAGAGTGAATCGATTGAGGCACATTGGGTATGATCTAGAAATACGTCAGGGCATTCTCTGCGTTGATGTTGGAGCTACCAGACATGGCGGAAGGTGACAAGAAGTACTTCTTCATCCGAAACCTTCAACCATGGGCGGAGGCGGAGGTCCGACGACATTCCCCACTTGACTGGAAGGCGGCTGCGGCAGTGGCTGAGTCCATGGTGGATAATCACAACTCCAGATCAGCACCACCAAGGAAATCTAGGTCACTCCCCGCCGAGAGCTAGAGTTCCAGAAAGGGGCAGACCCTTTCCCTAGCAGGACAGAGGTTCACCAGGACGACGAGAGCCAAATCGTCCTGCAGGAAGGACGCATGTAGAGTCGAAGCCACAGGGTTGCTTCTTGTGCGGCGGTCCTCACTGGATGAAGGATTGCCTCACGAGACAGAAGATTATGGCTATTGTGGCGCAGGAACCAGCTGAGGAGGCTGTAGAGATCACTGAGGAGGTGAGGGTCGGTGCGCTATAGGTAACTCCGAAACACTACCACGGGGGCACAAACAGTGTCGGATCGGGTACATCGGAGCCATGGTTGCAAAAGATCCGCTCGTGACAGACATCGAGGGGGATATCCAAGTTGGGCGGGGGAGAATTGTCAGGCTCATAGATTATTGGGCCGCGCTCATGGGTAATGGGCCTGGCCCAAGCCCAAGCCCGAAGCTAAACCCAAGCCCACGATAAATCGGAGTCCGCTCGCGGAGAGAAAAAGCCCAGTCAACGTCAGATGTTGACTCGATCTCGTTCATCACTGAAACCACGTCCTCGCTGCTTGCGTCGGAAGCGGACGACGACGCCGAAGTCTACGAGCGATGCGAAGGACACGGGCAACGTGAAGGCTGCGGGCAACGCGAGACTTCGGAAGCAACGAGCAGAGGACTCGTTCCGCACCAAAGATAGCATAGGCGGAGGCGCCGCCTCTACCCTATAAAGCTAGCAGGAGGATCCAACGATCGATCATCAGAGCTTGGAGGGTAGAGATCACCAGTCACCTTTGAAAGCTTCGGGAAGTTGTAGAGTGCGACTTGGGTGAGTCTTCTGGCGTCAAGGGTGACGCCTATGAGTGAGGGAACTCTTGAGTGATTTGTAATCGGCGACTGGGGAGTCACCGGCGAGGGAGGGGAGGAGGGGCCAGCAGCCAGGGGGTCGATGACGAACAGGAGAGGGGTTTTGTAGCTTTCTTGGAGAATAAATAAGCTTTCCTGTCAATCTTCTTCTTCCCCCTATTCTTCGATCGGCGGCGACGAATCCTGTGACGATAGCGGTTCCCAGCCAGTGACGACGGGGCAGAGGGAGGCAGGCGGCCTTCCTTGACAGCGAGCGTTCTTCCTGCAGCAGCATACAAAGTAAACGAACGCAGCGAGCGTTCGTTCGGTTGGGCGAACGAGGAAGACGAACGCCATGAGGGCGCTCGAATCAAGGCGGACGCGGTTCGAGTCAAAATCAAAGTGGGTCAATGGGTGAAAACCGAAATTGGCAAAATTTGAGCGGCGGAATTAATTTGGCGGCTGACGCAAGCAAGACATCAGCGAGGTCTGATTTCGAATTCGGCAGACGAATTCAGCGGCTGACGTCGGCGTGACGTCAGCAAGGCGATTTCAGAGTTCGTCGTGGCATTGACTTTCAGGACCAGTGAAAATCAATTTTGACCAGGTATTTTAGATTTAGGGTTTTGGTTTTCCTGAATTAAGGTTAGGGTTTTCCGATTGGATTTCCAATTTGGGGTATATTTTGGACGGGGAAATTAGGATTTCCAAATAGGGGTGAAATTACGCAAGAATATCCTAGGGTTTTACGCCTGATCTGGTGTTTCGTCGGACTACCTTAGGCCGGGGCGTGATAATTACCATAGGCTCAATTTAGTCCCACGTTGAATGATATTAGTGAGGTTAATTCTAAACATGATAGAGCCATTTTAGATTGACCTCATATGCTGTTGATTAGGGATAGTTCTAGAACATTTATTAAGCCTTATTCTTGCGGACTAAGGGATAGTTAGCCCAATAAATCTCATTTATTATACTATCTTTTATTCCACATCTAATATGGGATTAAACCATAGACATCTTAAAAAAGAAAATTCATGTGAGCCTTCCTCTTCATTAGATGGTAGTTTGAATAGCACCATAGCTCTTCATTAGATTGCAGTTTGAATAGCACCATAGTTTTTTTTCTCTACCGAGATCGGTCCATCAAGGCTTAAGTTCAGTGTCCAATTTGATCCTGGTATAAATGATTACCCCTACTCTAAAATAAAGACTACACATGAAATGAAGAGAATCATCTTATTCCATGACAATGTTTAGTAGTTAGATTTGGTTTGGTTGGGCACTTGAGGTCAATCTCTTAAGTGATTATTGTAACTAGGCTAATCCATCTTGTGGGCTTATTATATCAAATAATTAATTAGTTATAATCTGATGCTCCAAGTTGTTGCCCATCTTTGAGTAAAATGAGAATTCTTAAAAGAGTAAATATGTATAAAAACTAGGGGTGGCAATCTAACTTGACTTAGACGGGTACTCAACCTATTTATAATCAATTCGGATACTCAATTAGTTAAACGGAATAAGTTCAGGTTTGATTAGTCGGGTTCTAATCAGATTTGATTTAAGTTTAGATTTAGGAATATGAGTACCCAGTACTTGATAAATAATTTTAATGATAATATATTATTTATTATTAAAATATAAATAATAATAAAATAACTATTATATAAAATTTGTTCTTTATTTTAATAATAAAATAACTATTATATAAATATTTGTTATAATTAAAATATAAACTAATAATAAATAGTTATTATATAAATATATTTTTTATTATTTTTATTTTTTAAATTATGTTTATAAAAATAAATAATAAATAATATATTTTTTATTTAATCGGGTATTCACAGATACTTATTTAAATACTCGACCCGGTTTGAGCTAGGTTTGGGTAACAAGTTTTGTAATCAGGTAGAGTTCAGATTTAGGGGAACAAGCATGTGATATCCTATTTTAGTGAAAAGTAAAAAAGAAAAGATAATATAATATATAAATTTTAGCTTATTTATTATTATGAACTTAAGTTTAAATATTTTTAAATTATGTTATGTTCAAATTATTGTACTTCAATGTGTTTGTTTTCTCAGTTAGACTAATCCACCTAGATATTTAAACAATTTAGGTTATTCCCAATTTAGGTTACGCTGTCTTCCACTCTTCAATGAAAAGTGGATCATATGGGGTGTAGCTTTACAACTAGAACTAAGAAGTTCCGTTACAACTAGAACTAAGAAGTTCCGTTATAGATGAGGAATGCTTATCCCCATGTTTCTCGTCATTGTAGCTCTTACTTCTTATCGACAATGCACTTCTTATCAACAATGGACGAGAAACCCCAACCCGTCCACTATCTCTCGTATGATGAGAGGAGAAGCTTGACGAAAGAGGTGAGCTCGGTGATGGGGATGTTATCCTTGCTAGGGGTGAACATTCGGGTTCGATTTTTTCGATTTTTATCGATTATTAAAAATTTCGGTAAATTCGGTTCGGTAAAAAAATATCTGATTTCGATTTTTATAATTTCGGTTCGATAAAAAATTGATTTACCGATATATATATATATATTAAAATATAAAAATATATATAATATATAATATATATTAAAAAATATAATATATTATATTATATCTTAATTTTATTATAGTATAATTAGTTATTAAAAGTCTAAAACCTATTACCCAATATCTAATCACTTAATTATCAATCATATAATTAATTAAATACTTAATAATTTAATTTTTACGTTATTTACCGAATTTATCAAAATTTTTTAACAAATTCGGTTCGATAAAAATTTGATTTTTTGAAAATTCGATTCAATTTTAATTTTTAATATTTCGGTAAAAAAATTTTTGATAAATCAATTTCGATTTTTATCGAATACTCACCTTTAACCGTTGCCATAGTTCTCACAAAGGGCAGCAATGATCTCGAGCTGGCATACGACAAAGGACTCGAGGCATTTGACATAAGGGTGGGCGGCGGTTGGCACGACACTAGCGTTGGAGGTGGCAATGGTGTGAGATGCCTTCATGCATAGAAATCTCCCAACAATATATCACATCAAAGACCCTTACTTGTACTTTTGCTGCCAAGTAGTTGCAAACATACACACCGGCACTAACGGACCCTTGGTTTGTATGTGTATTGGGTTGGATTTGAATTTAGATAATACTTAAATTATTTAAATGAACATTCCATCCGGTTGACTTTATAGTATTGGTCTATTTTTTTTCTATATCCATCATTGTAGTAAATTGATGGTATTTGCCCTCTGCAAAAGACAAGAATGTGGCTTAAATCATGCTTGGATTCTTCTAGCGGTGACAAGTTGGCCTTCCATGTCAATGTTGACCACACATCAACTCTCTATGCCCTTTGCCGCGTCATAGAGATAAAATGGGATAAGTATGAGAAGTTTTTGCACATTCTTTTCAATGTCAAAATTGACTCTTATTTTGTCTTATTTTGACTTGATATTTTTCTTTAGAGTTGAGTATAGTTTAAGCCATCATAATGAAAAATACACGAGTAAACTTTTAACAATAATTCAAATATGGTGTGACATTATTTTACATATTGAATAAATAAGATATTAAAATAGAGTTCCGCCTTTCTTATGTTAAAATAATAATAATAATAATAATAATAATAATTATTATTATTTTATAATATAAAGAAGTCAGCAAATTTAACCAATTAGATAAGTTGGACCGCGAGTGACCACACCGCCATTTGGTGTGACAGGGGTCAACTCGGCATTCGCTTTCGGCCAATCATAAGTGCCTGATTTTTTTATCGAGGGTGGTGCTGAGTCTGACTATACCACTCTCTCCATTCATCGGCCCTTTTTCTCTCCTTCCATTCTCATCTCGAACCCTAATTCCCCGCGCACTCAATCGATCCTTGGAGAAGAAGAGTCAGAGTAAAACAGAGGTGATGATGCCCGTGGAGAGATCCTTCGAGGCGTGGGAGGAGGTCCAGCGCCACGGCCTCGACCTCGCCGATCGCCTCGCCCAGGGCTTCAACGGCCTTCTCCAGTCTCACATCGCCTCTCCGCCCTTCCCCTGGCCCGCCCCGCACAAGATCGACCCCATCCTGCCCCCCTCCGCAGCCGTGGACGGCGTCACTGCCATTCTCGACATCGGGAACCGCCTTGGCCAGGTCGGCGCTGAACTTGGCGCTTGCATCAACGGCGTTGTGCAGCAGTTCTTCCGGCAGCTGCCGGTGCCGTTCTGGCACGAGGAGGAGGATATCAGGTGCGCGCCTCCGGTTAGAGCGGATCTCGATGGGAGAAGGAGGGACGGGGACGTGGAATTGCGCAACGGCAGCGGCGGCACTGGCCCAGTGGAGTTTGGTTTGGCCGCGGAACAGATGGGCGGTCGGGGGCTTTTGGAACCGGTGTCCGTGGCGGGAGGTTCGGATGGGTTGGAAGATGAGGAGGGACTTGAGCTTGATTTGAGAATGCCCGGGCCTTTCAGCAAGCCTCAGGTGGACATTTGACTCTCTTCTGTCTGCTGGTAGTTCATTTATTATCTCTTTTTGATAGATTCACACCCGAAACTCAGCCAACTAATCACCCATGGGAGCGACGATCAATCTGTACATCCAACTAACGATGGTCGAAATACCCCTTGACGACAATAACAACCAAATGCATTAACTCTTAATATAACCCTATGAAAATATAATTATAGATCTAAAGGGCCAATCAGTAAAAGATAACAGATGGAAAACTGGCAACAGTATACTAACTCTGAACACTGTTTACGATCGGTTTCTTAAATGTTACAAAATTCTATGTCATGCTCATGTTTACATCTACTTAAAGTAGAATATCGAAAGTATTTCTAGGTGGTCTACCAGAGCTACTTTTCAATTTCTACTTGAAGTTGTATCTATACCTGGAGGAGAATACAAGGGAAGTAGACAAAATTGCTAAGTAGGAATCTTAGTGATATAATGCATGAACAACATAAACAAGATAACCAGAGAACTATTTACAAGCACATCTATGACTATATTACATATTATCAAACATACAAAAATATAAAAACATCATGCCTGACATCATGATTACCCCTTGTTTAGGGGCTACACTCTAACATAGAGTGTTTCTATTAGCCACCCACTTAGTAGAATGATTGTTTCTGCTAGCCAACCTTGCCCCTTACAAGCTGAGTCGCCGCATGGGTGCATTACCCGCTGTGTGTGTGATCGAACCACACCCACTTCATTTTTTTTCTTCTTACTCTAACCGCTGGAGTAATCCTTTTATTCATATAAGTTGATATTTATTAATGTTAACTTTTATCCATATCTACATATAAAACTTAACCTTAACTTTTTATATATAGCTTTTAACTATAATTTAATATTTTAAAATTAATAATTTGTAATTATATTTTTTATTCATTTAACTTATGATTGTTTGAGACAATTATCATTTTAATCTATATATTAGTGTTTATGGTATTCTATTTATTAACAAATAGTTTTAAATATTATATAGTTTTCTATATAATAATATTTTATTAATGCATTTTCCCATAAGTAATCTATAGCATTTTCACCATAATAGTATTGTTTTTTCCTTACAACACAATATTTTTAAATGTGCATCTGCCTTACACTTCCAAATTAGCTCTAACTTTGTGCTATAATAGTATCAAATGTGCTGACATTATGCTATAGTGGTCCTGACGAACGGAAAATTTTTTTAGGAAGCCGCGGCTTCCTAATTTTGTAGGAATCCCCTCATCAACACCGTCCACCGTGCAAAGTGATGTGCACACAGAACGTGTTGTGCACACGAATCAAAATTTACACACAAAACGAGTTTTAGGGATGTGCACTATCACCCATCCAACGGTGATGCGGATGGGTGATGGTGCACGGTTGCTTAAAATTCTAGGAATCCGTGGATTCCTAGAAAATGTGCTCCGAACTATGCCGTAGTGGTATCGGATGCACTATTATGCACAGTGGTATGCTACAGTGGTATTGGTTATGAGTTATATGCACTAAGTTTTTTATTCCTTGAACTGTTTTCAACTAACCCGGTGGTATTACATCAAATACTTAGGTGATATTTGGTAGTATGCCATAGTTGACTACCCACCGCACTTGCTTGGGTGGCAGGCTGGCAGCTATGATCTAAACTGCGGCCTGTACGGTCATAATGCCACGATAGCTCATACCGCACACCACATGCCACATCAAAATTCATAACTATACATATCATTTAATTATTCAAGTGTCAGATAATAATATATCAACAATTTAAATGTGTATAGCTCTACTCACTCATTTCTAATCACATAAACATAGACATTCATCACTATACATCAACAACTATTTTATGCATATGGCAGTGTATTTAAAGCAAATTCAAACAATGAGAACAATAAGTATCACAGTATCCATATCTATTTTAATCATGCATTCAACTAAACTTCATACCATGATTAAAAGGGATAGGGACGGATTTCTATCTTAAATCATTTCTCCTTTTTAGGTCACTGCAAAGCTCAGTAGAATTTCCCTCGTCATTGGCAACTCCTCTTCCCACTCCGGAAAACCTCTTTTATCTTTTTATATGACATAGCATAAACAATAATTAAAATAATAATAAATTTAATTAAAGAATACTTTGGGTACACGGTTGCTAAATCACTATTGTATAAGTACTTATGAGTAGGTGAATAAAATGGAAGTGAAGCTACTGCACATTTCAAGTAGCTACAGTTGTTTATCTGTATATATATATATATATATATATATATATATATATAAAGGATAATGAAGGAACGAATGCAAAGTTACTGTGCATAGTTAAACTAAGTATTCCATATAAATGTAATTGTTTTTAGTATGAACCCAGAGCTATAAATTACTTTTTACTCTTTATCTTTGTTAGAATTTCTCCCGGTGAAATCAAGAGGATGAAAGAGCTGAACCCAAGCATTTAAGCACTGTTTAACTGTATAAGACTTGATTACTACGCTTTAACTTTGAAAGTGCTGTGCACCGTTGAATCAACTTCAATGTGTCAACTTAACACAATTTGTAAAGTTTTACAAATACACCTATACCTTACTGAAAATAACAATATTCTCCCCAATTATACAAATCAGTTCCTGCACTTGAAATAATTTAAAAGTTTTCTAAATTATTTTTTCAATTATTATGCATTTAAGCAAAACAATATATATTTGCTTCAAAATATGGTTTTGTTAAGTGATCAGGGTGGAGTGAACTGTCTTCAATATGTGAAAATGGTCACAAGAACTTGTTATGAATCAGCTTATACACAGAGAAAAATGCAAACTGAAATTATAGGTTATAATGTGCTTTATTTCCTCCTTTAGATCATTTTAGGAAAAAAATCGTTCTTATTCTATGTACAAAGTCATTGCATGTCTTTTGCCGTATAAAGTTATTTGTATGCTGTTTCGAAGTATCTATTTTTCTACTATTGCTATTTTTAATTGAATGGGATAATTTATGAGTAGAGATGTTTACATGGTAGCATGTTCCACTAATTTTTTTTGTTTCTCGTCTGAGTTCTAACAGATATGTCCACTTCTTTTCGATAAGCCAGAAATTAGTTGGATCTGTAATAATGTACACCACATCAATTTCCTATAACTAAGAGATGGGTTTACTTGGGTGCAAGTTCTTGAAATAGAAGTTAGATGGAAGTGGACAAAAATGGTGTTTTTGCTTGTATTAAATACTATAGAGTAGATCAATACTGGGAGGTGGGAACTGAACGACGATTGAAGATTGCTAATCAACTAGGGGATGGATTAGTTACCTTATTGTGCATGAACCACTACTTTGGACTGATTGCTACAATGCTACTTCTAGTTTTCTCAAATTATTCCTTAATTACGAGTTGTCAACATGTAGGAGTAATTTGGATTTTTTGCAGTATCACATTAATGTGCGAACCATCTTGCATTACTTGTTTTTTGATTACTTGTTTCTGTGGCACCAGCATCATTTATTCAGTATTTCTTCTTTCAATTCAATTGGTTAGTATAATTGCAATTATGTTGATTTGTTAAGGTAATCGTTAGTTATTGGTGCAGCAGTGTATATAACTGCCATGAAATCTTAAAATAGTTTTGAATTTATTACTCCATCCACAATCCGTTTATTAGAAGCTAAGCCTTTGGCATAACACGTGCTGCAGGGCATCATTAATATTAGTTCAACATATGATAGTAGGACAAATGACATTGAAAGTTCATTCGTTGCAAGAGGAGACTTATGGAGAGCAGAGGCGTCACATGGGGGGTCATCTTCAAGAAGCGAGACCTCGCCCCTTTTTCTTATCCAGCTTGGACCTGTACTATTTGTCCGTGATACCACACTTCTTCTGCCTGTTCATTTATCAAAGCAACATTTGCTTTGGTATGGTTATGACCGAAAGGTACAAATAATCAACTCATAGCAGCTTGTTCAACCAAAGTGCAGTAACTTCTAAGACATCATGCTATTATGTTATTTTGCACATCTTTCTTTTCATTTCTTAGACAAATGTTATTCCAAGATTGTAGTTTTCAACTTGCTTACTTGTCACAGATCAAATATTTGCTGAGCAGTTTTGGAAGTGTTGTCATAGAAACTTTCCTTTTCATTCATTAAACCTTCTTTTACCTAATTGTAAATATTTGATGCCCCGCCTAGTGCACTTCAGCTCACAGGTCTTTCTAAAAAAAGTACAAATAAGATTCTTTTTTGTGTGTAATTCTTTTTTTATTCATTTCTACTGGATGCTCTAGTTAATATAGTAGTAATAATAAAGTTCCTGAGTTTAATAATTATCCTTTTTAGGTACCTTAGACCATTTCTTAACATTGTTTAATATTTCATCCAGACCTCATACTTTATGAAAGTTCTCTCCGTCTGGTCAGCCATGAGTAATATTTGTTGACATCATAGCTCTATGTAGGATTATTGTAATGATTTTATTTGAGGCGTACTTTGTTAATGATATATAATCTTTATCTTTTGCTAACTTTCTGAGACAAGTATATTGTAATGTATCTGTAGAATGGTATGCATTCACTTTGTCCCGCTCTGTGGTCGAAGCATAGGCGATGGTTGCTGATGTCAATGGTTTGTCTCAACCCATTTGCTTGTGTAAGTGCCAAAGTTTTTTTTAATTTTCTGATACTTCTTTAGAATTTATTGAATTATTTCCCTGTTTTTTGTACTTGCTTAACCATCTTCGTTTCCTTTACCACGTGCATATTAATGGCTTTGGAACTTATTTCAATTGAAATATGGAGATAAGACATATGACCAGTTTAACTAGGCATATTGGACAGACCAAAGATACGGTGTTTCATTATATACGTTAGTTTCTTCTGACTTGTTGAAAATTTTGTCTTCAATTTGCATTCTCTTGTGTTTATTTTCTGCATCAGAACTAAGTAAAACTTATACGCAATCTTGATTTTTTTCCCCAATAATACTTACTTTTGTTGATGGTTCAAGCATATTGATTATTGTCTTTTCCTTCTTGTCTGTAAATTAAAGTGTGCCTCTACTTGGGATTCAATGCATATTCTCACAGAAGTGTAACGTAATGCATACAATTCAGGTAAAATTCAGATGCTTCTTCTGAAATGAATACTGCATCTAGCTGTCATATTATTACATAAAAAAATGGTGTGCATAATTGACTCTCACTTATCGGAAGATACACATGCATTGTAAAGTATTTCTACAGAAAACGGTCAGATATGTGTTTTGAGGGTAACGTTTTCCACAAAATAATGTCTTGATCATTATTTGTTAATTCCCTAGCTCAAAACCTTCTGATAATAACTAATTGAAGATTCTTTTTGCAACCCAGACATGTATGTCCGGCTATATCAGTTTCTTTTCGCTTGATGATCATCTTAAGGATTTGTGACTGGTTTTCATTTGTACCGGAAGCAACATTAGTCTTTTCTGCAAAATCTGTATGCACTTTTTGTCTAATTTCTTAATCATTATGTTCTCCAGAGATACATGGATTTGCAGTTCCCAAATGGGCAACTCACATATGTGGCTGGTGAGGGGCTAACGACTAGTGCTTTTCTTCCTTTGTTTGGCGGGTTGTTGCAGGCTCAAGGTCAATATCCAGGAGAAACAAGATTCAGCTTCTCTTGCAAGGTTAATCTAATCATCTAAACTTCAAACTATCTCAGTAGATTTCCTATGAGAAAGACGGTCCTTTCCCTTTCTAAGAATGTATTTTCTGGAAAAAAAGCAAGTATGAGAAACACCCCTGTTACATTACTTGTTTGTTGCGGCTACTACCCTGAATTCCCTTGCTTCATCTGGAACATGGTTCTATATGCACCCCAATTGATTTGTATTGTAACACTGATTGCCTACAAAATCCTATTACATATGCACGACTTGAGATGAGCTTCTAGAGTTTTTCTCCACGTTGTGTTACTCAAAAAAAAAAAAAAAAAAACCAAATGAGCTATTTGTTTTTTTCCCGTAATTGTGTTTCTGCAATCAGATTCATTGTAATTTGCATCTTGGATCAGTATAGAGTATAGACATTGACTATTCAGAATGCTGAAATGTTGGACCAATCTCATTAAGTATCAATTTTATATTTCCAAACTAAGTTAAAGATGAGGAATCTAGTAGATCCACATTTCTAGAATCGTTCAAGAGTATGATAAATGACTTGGTATTCTACTGTTATTATCATTGACTTTTCAGTTAATGATTACCCTCATTGGTTCATAATTACTAGAGGTGTTCACGGTTCGGTTAACCGAATTGTGAGCCGGTTTTTCGAACCAAACCGATTAGATTAGTTTGGAGAAAATGATAGCCGTTCCCGAACCATTTGCACCGGTTAACCGATGTTCGGTAAACCGATTTTTCAGTATGGTTAACCGATTGTTCAGTATGGTTAACCGAAAACCGACGGTTAACCATATTCTTTATATATAAAAAAAAATATTTAAAATTATAAAATAATTTAAGATAAATAAATAAAAATACTTTCGGTTAACCGAAATCGATTAACCGTTGGTTTTCGATGGTTAACCGTTGGTTTTCGGCGGTTAACTGGTTTAATTTTTATATAAAATAATTATTTTTATATATAAATAAATATTACATATATAAATATATAACAGTTCAGTTCGGTTAAATGCGGTTTGGCCAAGTCCCAAACCGTAACTGAACCGATAAACGGTCAACAAGTAATAAACCATTCGGTTCGGTTAACCGGAAAATCGGTTCGGTTCAATTCGGTTAACCGCGGTTCAACGGTTCGAAGATTTTTTGCATATCCCTAATAATTACTACATGCGAGCAAAATATCTTGCAATGGTTAATGATATCACTGATTCAGTACATATGGCAAGAAAAATCTTCATTAGCTAGTGCTACCACGGAGTGCCAAAAAGCAGCTAAATTGAAGCGTCCTACATCTGCACTCATTGCATGACACTAATATTCCACATATGATGTAATTATGATTCAAACAGTGGGTTGATTCTAGAAGGTTTGTTTAGTTATATATTCGGGTGCAGATGAATCCAGATAACTGGATATCCAAATAGTTTTATAGTATAACACATTGAACCTATAATGCTATTATTTTACTCTTTTGTTTTTTATTACTTAGGATTGGTTGGTATATATTACCTATTCTACTTCTTTCTCAATGTTGATATTTACCAAAATGCTTGTTTAGCTTTATAAGTATTAGAAAATTATGGTCACTCTTGAACCGTTGGCAAGTATTCACATTCTAAACTCTAAAGCCTACCTAGTTAACTATTATTAAAGTTTTTGTGATGGCCCATTATGAATTGGTCGACTCAACTAACCAACTATAATCCAGGATCCTATATTGTCATCTCAACAAATATATGTAATTGATGTCCAACGTGATGCAATATTTCTTTTTTTACTGAGTTCAGATTTTTTTACATTTTACCTGGATCTTCATTGTGCTTACGTTGAATGCTCTGATTATATTGCTTATCATTATGTTTCAAAGCAATCTGATTTCATGTTTTTTGCAGAATAAAAATGGCACTCGCATTACTCCAATGGTCCAGTGGCCTGATAAGTCATTTTCACTTGGGGTCGTACAAGCTTTAGCTTGGAAAAGATCTGGTCTAATGCTAAGACCAACCATCCAATTCAGGTTGGCAATGACTGCTTCTTTTTCCCTTCGTTATGATTATTGCACTCATGGATTTTTTCCCCCATTTTCTTCTATTTTTGAGTTCAAACTTTTATACTAAATTTAAGGGATATGGTACATAAATCAATTCTCGGTGCTTCTCTGCAATCCTGATTGATTGTGTATAAATTTGTTGAGTTCGGCAGTACTGCCAAAAAATAAAAAACTTGAGATGGGTGCATCGGAAGTTGGTCCTTTTACTTGTTATTAATGTGGAACTACTTCTGTTGTGCAGTGACTTAGATAGGAGTTTTACAGCATACTTGCCTGTCTATGAAGAAGGCTTTTGGTCTCGTATTATGTGATAAAGGCTCACTCTGCTAAAATAATTAGCCACTTAGGTGAAGTGTCCTTCTATCTTTTACTCATGAATGATCTCATCTCTTACCAATGTAAAACCAATGGAGGAGTTTATCCCTCTTAGGTGCCTAGCATGAGTGATATTGTGATATTTTCTCTTGTTCAAAGGCGTAATGACTCGGGCCCATAGGCAGTGGCCAACTTACTAGCTCGATGCATATTGCCTAGTCTATGCTTCTTAGTCATCCTATGGGCTCATTTGCGAACTATAGATGCACACACTCACCTCCATATACTCAAAATGACTAACCATTTAGGTGGATTACTTCCCACTTCATAAACTTATAAATAATCCTCTTTCTCTCACTAATATGGGGCTATTGAAGAAGTATCTTGCCTTATCCCATATGTAATTTATTGTGTCACACTGTGACACAAGGCTTGAATCTTCCATTGCACATTGTAAGCATGATGGTTTGTAGTCTCACCATTGGTAGATTAACATCCTAGTTTGAAATGTATGTATACATATGTATATTTATACATATATGTATAATGTGTGTCTAATTCCAAAAGTTCTCTTTAATCATTATCTTTTAGTATCTAATATTTTTATTTTTAAGAGCATAATGTGAAATTGGGAACAGATTGTGTGATAAAATCAGCACCACCGTGAGATTATCTTATCCAGTCTTGTATTTTGTGATGCTTAGTATCTAGCTCATGTTGTATGGGCAACAAGTCTGAATGATTATTAATGCTAGTTGATAATGACAGGAAACTTTATTTATTTATTTATGGTTCAGTTTATTCTCTCTGAATCTCTATTCAACATACTGTTCTATTAGCAATTTGAATTATCAGCAAAGGGGTTTTCATTATGACAAATTTTTGTCCCCCTCCTTTTACAAAGATGGATCGATTTAAAAAGTGATGCATGCATTTCTTTTTTTTCCTTTTATGAATTAACTGCAGTTCTAGCTAATATTCTGGAAAAATACACTCTTATTTCCCGTTCTTTTTTTGTAATGCTAGTGTATGTCCCACTTTTGGCGGAAGCAATCCTGGCGTGCAAGCGGAATTGATACATTCTTTGGAGGAGAAACTTAGTATAAGCTGTGGTTGTTCTGTTAACAGCCGTCCATCTGCTTTTGCATCCGTAGCTGTAAGTTGATTGCTTTCATTGCTTCAGTTTTTGAAATACTGAGATGGAATCATGGAAATTGTGGCTGGCTTCTTATTTGTGGTCGCATGAACATCTGTTCACTAATTTGTTAAGTATAAGATTGTCTTTAACTTATTCATTACCTTTCTCCTTGCTACTTGCAGCTTGGGAGATCCAAGTGGAATGGGAATGCTGGAAAGTCTGGAATAGTTATTAGAGTGGAAGCTCCCCTGAACTCTATTGGCAGGCCTTCATTTTCAGTTCAATTGAACAGTGGTGTGGAGTTCTGATCCTTCTCAGTTCATTGTGCGAATGATCATGTGCATATGTAAAGCCACTGACCTACATAGTCTAGGAAAGATACCTCGCTGGTATACGCAGGTCCATCTCGGAATTCTTTCGAGAAATTTCTGCTTCACAAATGCATCCAGTTGCCGGGATATGGCTGTCAAAATGGTCGTGGAGGACCCATACATGAATGTTTTTGTGAAAAAAAAATTTCTTGCTCCTCGAACCATCCAGTTGCCGGGTCGAATACTGTCAAAAAGGATCCGCTGTTGCAGCGTTTAAGCCTAATTTGTTGCAGCAGCTGCCGTGTTTCGTTGTAAATATTTCAGAGATATTGCCGATAAGTGACAATTGTAAGGAACTGTAATTTTATTGTAACTCTAGTGCCTGTAAAATGTATATTCAAAAGTAAAAATGGAACATGTGCAAGTTGCTGGATTTTACGATGCGATTAGTTGCATTATCATATAATTACATTGTCAAATATGCTATTTTCTAGGAGGTTTAAGATGTAAAACAATAGGGAGAAGCTGGTTGGGAAGGTAAGACTACCAAGGGAATTGAGGAACTGATAAATTTATTGTCCACTAATAATTAATCTTTGAGTATATATATATAATTAATTAATTTATATAGATATCTATATTAATCCTTCATTAATTATTTACTTATTTACTTATGTTGAAAAAAAAATAAACACATTAAGTTGTGATTACTTTAGTACTCTTAACTCATTTATGTATTATAAAATTAAAGTTAATATACTGTAACATTCACATCCCATTCACATCATTTTACTATTGTATGTACTATATAAGGATGGAAGAGAGAGAGAGAGAGAGAAAAAAAAAGAAAGGCAAAGTTAGAAAGGAAAAATTTTAACTTTTTTCTCAAAACATAGTCTGCCTGATTTAGGCGGAAAACAAGCGAATGATGCTCGATGTGTTCTCCGCCTTGCTGCCCGCCTCGTCATCCCGTCCATAGCGGCCATCCTGTCCTCAGAATCACCCAAGCGCGAGCCGAATCAATCACCAGCGATAGTAGCTCAAGGAGCTCCTGCAGCGCTCGGTCCGTTCGGCTCTACGGCGACGAGGCCTCACTGCTCTCCGAGGTGAGAAAGCTCCCCAGAGACGTGATTCAAAGGTACATCAGCAAGATTAAGCCGTTGTACATCAGGATTTTGAAATGGTACGATGAGAAGCTCTGTTTTTCTGGGCCTCTTAGAGGCGGTGCGGTTGGGAAGGTGCGACCAGCCGGGGAGAGCGGAGAGCCCTCCGTGCACCTGCTTAAAGAGCTGGCTCCCAACGCAGATCACCTCAAAAGTTCTTCTCTTAAGGCTCAAGATGGAAATTTGCCAATTGGACTTAGGGTGGTGTGCCGGCAGTTGAGGAAGAGCCAGTAGGCATCCGTGGCTGTCTCCTCGATGAGGTCCCGGCCGCTAGCTGCGGCACGGTAGGACAACTCGCTGCTCGAGTCCCGCCAATGCTCACTGCCATGGAGATCCATCAGGCTAAGAAGGGAAAGAAGCGCGATAGGAAGAGGAAGAACAGACGAGTAGCCAAGGTAGAGGAGGAGCCGCTGCGTCCGCCTCGTCGCCAGCTCATCCGTTGCCTCGTCATAAGCCGTCAGCCTCGTCGCAACTGTTACGCCCCAAAAATCCACCCGGATCCTATGCCGGGAATCCCGGACCTCGGGACGCACAACACTGTACCTGTCAATCACTCCTGACAACCGAAAGGTATAGACTGAAATAAAATAGTCTAAACAGAGGCCAACCCGGCCTTAATTATCCATAATACAACACCGACAGATGCGAAATATAGACCGGCGCAGCGGTCAACAGAAATAACAACCACAGGACCGGCGCAGCGGTCGACAAACCAACAGATAACATGACCGGCGCAGCGGTCGACAGAGTCCAACAACATAACATAAAGTAACGACAGACCAAAATGCATCACAACCCACCCAGACTGGTGGCCAACTACTAACTATCTACTCTGCTCCAGATGGAGCCGCGCCTGAACCTGGAGGCAAACCGAAGGGGGTTAGCCGGAGGCTAAGTAGGGATATTACAATGATATGGTGCATGATCAGATACAGGGAATTGCCAGAACACTACCAAGACTCTATATGACCATATAGAGTATAATCAAATCTCAACATATATATCAATATATATGTATCCTCATACACAGATAAAATCTGGGAGCTGGTACAGCAGTGGTCCACGACCCGCAACTCTATAAAAGAGTGGTCCCTACTGATGGCTCCCCGAACAGTAGAGACGACTGTCCGTCGACAGCCCGCTAGTGTAGCGTCCTACACTCAGTACAACCCCTCATTGGGTTGATAACAGACCTCAAGCCCATAACGTCGGACTTTCTCAGTCAGAGACGATCATACAGTCTCGACAAAAATCTCACAGGCAGTATCTGAGGTATATTGACATGTCTATCGCTAGACAGTCAATCCTCAATGTACATATACAGAACTCATACCACCTACCAACTACAAGTAAACATGCAAGAACCGAAAATACTCATACCATGTTTCATGCAATAGTTTATGTCAACAGGAATGTACGCAGAGTAGAACGGGAATTAGAACAGTAATCAATAGTGCTAAGAAGCAATAAGGGAGGTGCCGCTAACTACACATGTGGTTGGCACCGTAACAAAGAACGGAGGTAGAATCCCTACCTCAATAGTAGCCGAACAGTACAGATCCAACCAACACAGTGTCAAGTATCAATCAACAGGACCTAACAGGATAAATCAGGTATAAGTCATACCATTCTATTTTAATCCATTTAACAACAATTAACATGCTAATCCGGTTTCATTATGCTAATCAGGTCGTACCAAGTTATTAAGTCAAGTTTAACAGGTGTACGTGAGGCTAGGGTTATGTTCGCATGCGTTCGTATAATACGTGTACGGAGACGGCGTACGATTACTAACCTAGTTCGCAGCCACGTGCGAACGCAATAATCACCACCGGAAGTCGGGATACGCGAGAACCAACCACGCGCGCGTGACCGAGTCATCAGCACGGAACTCGAAGTTCGCCAGAAAGTTCGCCGGAACAGTAGCGCCGCCGCTACAGTGATCGCCGGAACAGTAACTTCGGCGACCGATCAGAATTTCTGAAGTGCCACAAGGAAGCCGCCGGCGAGGTGAGTTCGGTCGTACAGCCCGTTTCACGAAATGGGGTCAGGGTCGCCGGAGATCTGGGTTCGAAGTCAGCGGCGCCGTTCGCGCAATCTCACCGGCGCCGGAGACGAAGACGCCGGAATTGGTCCAGGAGGTGGCGGAAAGGTTCACCGAGGCCGGAGGGAGCCTTACCGAGGTCGCCGGAGAAGGAACGTACCGGATTCGGGCTCGCAGGCGTCTCTCGTCGGCGATCACGCGTGGACGAAGGCAGGGCGAATACGACCGATTTTCCAGTCGTTGGACGGCGGAAGTTCGTCGCCAGTCGGCGTCCGCCGGCAGTAGGGAAGGGGACGCGAGCAAAGAAGGAGGGTGAGCACCGATCGAAGAAGGAGGAGGAGGCGTTCGTTGGCTTGGCAGAAGGATGATCGCGATGGGGAGAAGATAAAGAGGAGAAGGCACGCGCGACACGGCGTGATGGCGAGGAGATGGACTTGACCACCGTCTCCAGTCATGTCCCATCATTCAACTTTTACTAATATTTTATTTTAAAATATTATCATCTTCGTCCGTTTTTATCACAGACGTAACATTATATCCACCTTCAAAGAATTTGGTCCCCAAATTCAAAACATATTTATGACTGATAAGCAAATACGGTTACAAAAGCACTAATACAACGATCACTCATTTACTCCTCCATTCCTGGAAACAGATCCGGATGGTTTGTCATAAATTCGTCCTCATGTTCCCAAGTAGCCTCACTCTCAGGGTGGTGTCTCCATTTGACTTTAATCAGGCTGATTACTTTACTTCTCAGCTTGTGCTCTTTGCGCTCTAGGATCTCTACAGGCATCTCGGCATACGTGGCATCTTCTTGGACAGGGACTGTACCATGGTTCAACACGTGAGATGGATCCGCGATGTATTTACGCAACATGGACACATGGAACACCGGATGAATATGAGAGTACATCGGTGGAAGTGCTAAGCGGTATGCGACGGGTCCAACTCTCTCCAGTATCTCGAAAGGACCCATATATCTCGGGGCTAACTTACCAGCATACTTGAATCTAGTCGTACCCTTCTTTGGAGAAATCCGAAGGAACACGTGGTCACCGACATAAAATTCAAGTGGCCGGCGCCTCTTGTCTGCGTAACTCTTTTGTCGGCTTTGGGCAGCTAATAGTCTCCGTCTAATAATCTGAACTCTCTCGGCATCAAGTGCTAACATAGCCGGCCCCAACACACGGCTTTCACCTGCTTCGTCCCATAGCACCGGAGATCTACATTTCCTACCATACAAAGCCTCGAAAGGTGCCATCTGGATCGTCGAATGATAACTATTATTGTAGGCGAATTCCACTAAGTGCAGGTGGCACTCCCAACCATCCGTGAAGTCCAATGTGATGGCTCGAAGCATGTCCTCTAGGGTCTGAATGGTCCTCTCAGATTGTCCATCAGTCTGCGGGTGATAAGCCATACTGAACCGCAGTTCAGTTCCCAAGGCCTTCTGTAAACTAACCCAGAACCGAGATGTAAATCGTGGGTCTCTGTCAGAAATAATACTGGCAGGAACCCCATGTAGCCGTACAATCTCCTGACAATAAAGCCTTGCCAGCTTGTCCATGGAGTAATTCTTTCTGATAGGGAGGAAATGGGCAGACTTGGTCAAACGGTCAACGATCACCCAAACCGAGTCATGGCTTGTACGCGACCTAGGAAGATCCGTCACGAAGTCCATGGTAATGTGTTCCCACTTCCACTCTGGAATAGGAATACTCTATAAGAGCCCAGAAGGTTTCTTATGCTCAATTTTTACTTGTTGGCATACCAGACATCGTCCGACATATTCTGCCACATCTCTCTTCATGCCTTCCCACCAATAAGACTTTCGAAGGTCATTATACATTTTCGTGGCACCAGGATGTACCGCGAATCTCGACTTGTGTGCTTCTGCTAGTAATTCTTCCTTAAGTACCTCGGGTACACATAACCTATTCCAGCACCTTATTATTCCTTGATCATCCTGGGTAAACTCTTCTCTCTTGCCCTTTGCAATGATAGACTGCAGGTACCAATCATTTGGTTGTGCCTCAATAATCTTCTGCACCATAGGGGACTGTGCCATCATCACGGCCAAACAACCATGCTCAGTGGGGTACACAATCTCAACACTTAAATCTGCCATCTGTTGGGCTAATTCAGTCGGCGTTACTCGCAAGTGAGCTAACACCCCTGCAGTTTTCCTACTTAGTGCATCTGCTACCACATTGGCTTTACCCGAGGGGTAATTAATTGTACAATCATAATCTTTAAGGAATTCCACCCATCTACACTGTCTCATATTCAGTTCCTTCTGTGAAAATAAATATTTCAGGCTTTGATGATCCGTAACTATCTCAAATGTGACTCCGTATAAATAATGCCGCCAAATCTTAAGGGCGAATACCACCGCAGCTAACTCCAAATCGTGTACCGGATAGTTCTTTTCATGCTCTTTAAGTTGACGGGAGGCATACGCTATCACTTTACCATGCTGCATCAATACAGCACCTAAACCTTGGAAAGAGGCATTTGTGTATACTGTATACCCCTCGTCACCAGTCGAAAGTACTAAGATAGGGGCACTGACCAATCTTTGTTTTAATTCCATAAAACTATTTTCACAATTTTCATCCCAACAGAATTTAACCTCTTTCTTTGTCAAATTTGTAAGTGGACCGGCAATTTTAGAAAATCCCTCTACAAATTTCCGATAATATCCAGCCAATCCGAGAAAACTCCGAACTTCTGCCACAGTCTTAGGACTTTCCCATTCTATAACAGCTTTAATCTTTTCAGGATCAACAGCCACACCTTCACCGAAAATTACATGCCCTAAGAAGGTAACCTCACTTAGCCAAAAAGCACACTTGCTGTATTTAGCATACAGTTGCTCTCTTCTAAGGGTCTCCAGCACAAGCCGAAGATGTCTCTTGTGCTCAGCCCTGCTCCGAGAATAGATCAATATGTCATCAATAAAAACCACGACAAACCGATCAAGATAATTGATGAACACGCGATTCATCATGTCCATAAAGGCTGCTGGAGCATTTGTCAGACCGAAGGGCATAACGAGAAACTCGTAATGCCCATAACGTGTTCGAAAGGCAGTCTTCGACACGTCTTCTCCACGAATTCTTAACTGGTGATATCCCGATCTCAAGTCAATTTTGGAGTAGACAGAAGTACCCTTGAGCTGGTCAAATAAGTCATCAATCCTTGGTAGAGGGTACTTGTTCTTCACTGTAACTGCATTCAACTGTCTGTAGTCCAGACACAGCCGAAATGAACCGTCCTTTTTCTTCACAAAGAGAACAGGAGCACCCAAGGGAGATGCGCTGGGTCTGATAAACCCCTTATCAAGAAGCTCCTGTAATTGGACTTTCAACTCCTCAAGCTCACGGGGCGCCATCCGATACGGTGCTTTAGAGATAGGCGCCGTGCCAGGCTGGAGATCAATAGCAAAGTCTATATCCTTGTTGGGTGGCAATCCAGGTAAGTCCTCAGGAAATACATCAAGAAATTTCCTGACAACCGGCACACGTTCGATAGGAATCGGGGTCTGATCCCCCGTATCAACAATAGACATAAGATAACCATGACATCCACTGCTAAGTAACCTCCTGGCTTGCATAGCAGAAATTATAGGAGCAATCTGACCGGATACTCCAGAAAATGTGTATGTCATATAATCATGACCTTTGAATATCACCGTGCAGTCATCGCAATCAACCACCACACGGTTATAAGACAACCAATTCATTCCAAGAATAATCTCGAAATCTGAGAATTCCAGTAACATCAGATCCGAGTATATGATCAATCCGTTGAAATTCAGAGGGCACTGCTGTACCTCTAAGTACGATCGTAACGTACCCCCAGAGGGTACAGATACCGTCATATCATGTTGAGAGAAAACCGGTTCTAATTCTAACTTTTTCACATAAGCATACGAAATAAAGGAGTGCGAGCTACCAGTATCTATCAATAAGCATGCAGGTGTACTGAATACTGAAATGATACCTCGCATGACATTGCCCGTCTCGCGCTGTGCATCCTGCTCAGTCAGCGCATAAGTCTGGCCCGTCGCGGGTGTCTGCTGCGGTCTGCCCTGGGGAGTCGGTGCAGTGTGACCGCGGCGAGGAGGTCGAGGCTGTCCTCGTCGAGCTGGTGGAGTAGATCTCTGTGTACTAGGGGCAACCTGAGGCTGCTTGCCCCTATTTGGACAATGGCTTTTGTAGTGGCCCATCTCATGACAGTAGTGGCACTGAATGTATTGAAGTGGGCAGTCCCGAGAAATATGGCCCACCTCCCCACACTGATAGCAGGCCCTCGTGTCCGGAGAAGATCCAACACTTGGCAGAGGCGATTGGAAAGAGCGAGTAGACATGGACCCTGGGGCCCATGATTTTCGACCCGGCTGGATCGAACGAGCACTAGAACGCTGCATAGGTGGACTCCGGCTGGCAGAAAACCCAGACTCCCTAGAATGGCTCGAGGCGGGTGCTTTGCCCTTGCGCCGCTTCTGATCAATAGCCTTTTCGCGCTGCTCAGTTCGGCGCGCCATAGCGACCACAGCTGAAAAGTCCTCAAGAGGAGTTGAGTTGGTCCCTCGTGAAATTTCAGGGTCCAGTCCACGAATAAACTGTTCCGACTTATCTTCGACTGTAGGGGTCACAGTGGGGAACATTGCCGACAACCGCTGGAAGTCCGCTAAGTATTCATCTACAGAACGCCCATTCTGCTCCAGATTGACATATTCTTGACGCAGCGTCTCTCGAAAAGTCCTAGGGAAGTACTCTGTATGGAAGGCCCCACAGAAAATGTCCCAATCATAGCGGGCTGCTCCAATAGTCTGTTCAAGCCCCGCAAACCACGCCTTGGAGTCACTCTGAAAGAAATAAATTACCAATTTCACCCGTTGGTCATTAGGGCATCCCAATATATTCAATGTGTCTGTCACACTCTCCAGCCAATTGGTGGCTTCCCACGGGTCTGGTTTTCCAGAAAACACTCCAAATCGTCGTTCCCCCATGGTGGTAAAGCGAGACGCTAACTCCAACGCTGCAGTCGAGGGAGTTTCACGCGCTCTACGCTGTGGAGGTTCTTGGACCAGAGGTTCTGGTGCGTGTCGTCTACTTCCCACTTCACTAACGTCGTCGTCGTATTGAATACGTGGGGCAGCTACAGAGGGTTCTTCCCTTCTCTCACTGCTAGAACCTGAAGCTTTACGCATCCAGCTGAGTGGCACACTCAGTGCTTCTCGAGCTAATCCCGCCACTCGTCCAAGACAGGAACTTTTCTTTGGTGCCATTTCCTGTAACGTACCAACAACAACAAATGGTCACGTTAATTAAAATCACATATTAATATGATCAAATACGATTAACACTAACGCGGATCTTAAATCCTAAGATTTGATCCTAAGTCCTTATGTCCCATGGAAGATCCTGAACCTAACCTCTGATACCATAATTGTTACGCCCCAAAAATCCACCCGGATCCTACGCCGGGAATCCCGGACCTCGGGACGCACAACACTGTACCTGTCAATCACTCCTGACAACCGAAAGGTATAGACTGAAATAAAATAGTCTAAACAGAGGCCAACCCGGCCTTAATTATCCATAATACAACACCGACAGATGCGAAATATAGACCGGCGCAGCGGTCAACAGAAATAACAACCACAGGACCGGCGCAGCGGTCGACAAACCAACAGATAACATGACCGGCGCAGCGGTCGACAGAGTCCAACAACATAACATAAAGTAACGACAGACCAAAATGCATCACAACCCACCCAGACTGGTGGCCAACTACTAACTATCTACTCTGCTCCAGATGGAGCCGCGCCTGAACCTGGAGGCAAACCGAAGGGGGTTAGCCGGAGGCTAAGTAGGGATATTACAATGATATGGTGCATGATCAGATACAGGGAATTGCCAGAACACTACCAAGACTCTATATGACCATATAGAGTATAATCAAATCTCAACATATATATCAATATATATGTATCCTCATACACAGATAAAATCTGGGAGCTGGTACAGCAGTGGTCCACGACCCGCAACTCTATAAAAGAGTGGTCCCTACTGATGGCTCCCCGAACAGTAGAGACGACTGTCCGTCGACAGCCCGCTAGTGTAGCGTCCTACACTCAGTACAACCCCTCATTGGGTTGATAACAGACCTCAAGCCCATAACGTCGGACTTTCTCAGTCAGAGACGATCATACAGTCTCGACAAAAATCTCACAGGCAGTATCTGAGGTATATTGACATGTCTATCGCTAGACAGTCAATCCTCAATGTACATATACAGAACTCATACCACCTACCAACTACAAGTAAACATGCAAGAACCGAAAATACTCATACCATGTTTCATGCAATAGTTTATGTCAACAGGAATGTACGCAGAGTAGAACGGGAATTAGAACAGTAATCAATAGTGCTAAGAAGCAATAAGGGAGGTGCCGCTAACTACACATGTGGTTGGCACCGTAACAAAGAACGGAGGTAGAATCCCTACCTCAATAGTAGCCGAACAGTACAGATCCAACCAACACAGTGTCAAGTATCAATCAACAGGACCTAACAGGATAAATCAGGTATAAGTCATACCATTCTATTTTAATCCATTTAACAACAATTAACATGCTAATCCGGTTTCATTATGCTAATCAGGTCGTACCAAGTTATTAAGTCAAGTTTAACAGGTGTACGTGAGGCTAGGGTTATGTTCGCATGCGTTCGTATAATACGTGTACGGAGACGGCGTACGATTACTAACCTAGTTCGCAGCCACGTGCGAACGCAATAATCACCACCGGAAGTCGGGATACGCGAGAACCAACCACGCGCGCGTGACCGAGTCGTCAGCACGGAACTCGAAGTTCGCCGGAACAGTAGCGCCGCCGCTACAGTGATCGCCGGAACAGTAACTTCGGCGACCGATCAGAATTTCTGAAGTGCCACAAGGAAGTCGCCGGCGAGGTGAGTTCGGTCGTACAGCCCGTTTCGCGAAATGGGGTCAGGGTCGCCGGAGATCTGGGTTCGAAGTCAGCGGCGCCGTTCGCGCAATCTCACCGGCGCCGGAGACGAAGACG
This sequence comes from Costus lasius, assembly GCA_027563935.2. Taxonomy (NCBI): domain Eukaryota; kingdom Viridiplantae; phylum Streptophyta; class Magnoliopsida; order Zingiberales; family Costaceae; genus Costus; species Costus lasius. The sequence goes on along the minus strand of CM050450.1, from coordinate 17,195,621 downwards.
CCGGAACTGGTCCAGGAGGTGGCCGAAAGGTTCGCCGAGGCCGGAGGGAGCCTTACCGAGGTCGCCGGAGAAGGAACGCACCGGATTCGGGCTCGCAGGCGTCTCTCGTCGGCGATCACGCGTGGACGAAGGCAGGGCGAATACGGCCGGTTTTCCAGTCGTTGGACGGCGGAAGTTCATCGCCAGTCGGCGTCCGCCGGCAGTAGGGAAGGGGACGCGAGCAAAGAAGTAGGGCGAGCACCGATCGAAGAAGGAGGAGGAGGCGTTCGTTGGCTTGGCAGAAGGACGATCGCGACGGGGAGAAGATAAAGAGGAGAAGGCACGCGCGACACGGCGTGATGGTGAGGAGATGGACTTGACCACCGTCTCCAGTCATGTCCCATCATTCAACTTTTACTAATATTTTATTTTAAAATATTATCATCTTCGTCCGTTTTTATCACGGACGTAACAGCAACCGTCCCCATCGTCGTCGCCTGTGAACCTCGCGTGTCTGCTTTTTTTTTTATATTTTTTTTAATCACATGAAAATCACGTGATTTATTTTCCATTCTATTTTTTTTCTTTCTTTTCTGTTTTTCTTTTCTCTCTTGTTTCTATCTATTTTCTATCTTTTCTTGTATACATAGCCTAGATGTCTAAGTTCCTTAAATAATTACTTAATGCTCAGTTGTATATTTCTTTTTTCTCCTTTTATCCATTCATTCCTCTTGTTTCCCCCTTCAAGCAAATATAGCCAAATGCTTCATACAGGTGAATAATAGAAACGCAGAAAGGGAAAACTGTACATATAGGAAAAAATTAAGAGGGTTGTTTGTGCTCAAAGTTTATTTTTATATACTCAAGTTTGGATAAGCCAACTACACATAAAGAGAGTAGTTGGACGAGAAAAGGAGGTTCTAATGGTTTTTGACCATCTAAACAAACTCTGGCTAAGCAGTCCACCCAATTGTGAATTCTTGAAGCAAGTGTGGCTGCATCGCGCTAATCACACCAAGGGCCAATTCCCCAACATTGAGCATTGAGCACTGGGGTGATGGTGCATGACTCACACACTTGAAAGAGAAGAACCTAAAGTTACAGTCATTCGTTATACTGACATTTTGGCAGGCGTACAAGGATACAAGGCTAGAAATGAAAAATATTTCAGAGGCACAAATTAAGCCGGTCCAATGCAGCAGACAACGGGGCTCATGGGAATACAATTTCCCCCGCGAGATATTAGAAAGGAAGACCACGGTCCTCAACCAACACAACGGCGGCAGTGATGGGGCGTGGACCAGCCACACCAACGAAGATCCTTAAGCAGGTCACTACTCACCCAGGTTCGGGTACCCGAGTAGCATGGGGCAGTCACTACAACTTGCGTACAGAAACATTGAGCAAGATGGAACTTGCGGCTGGTGGCAGACTTTTCACACCTTCTTCTTTTCTACCAAGTAAACCACCCGCGTGGCTGTTCGCAGAAAGCAAGTGGGGCACATGCGTTCGTCGGAGGGGCACCGTTACGGACAGTGAAAAAAAAGAAGCATTTGTCTTTATCTCCACGTCGAGCTTCGTGCAAGTGCACATCTCGCAGTAAATAGAAGAAATCTACTCTTATCTCTCTCTCTTTCCCTCCCGTCGGTCGCTGGTTAGATTTCCTCGTTTGGGGGCCGGTCTTCTCCTTTGTTCTCCCAAAGCGAGGCGACCCGATCGCGGAGGCAGGGGAGCCAGTCCACCTTCGCGGCGATCCGGGGTGAGGTTCTTGATCCCGTCGCCTCGATCTGCATCGCTCGGGTAACACCGCTACCTCCGTCGATCCGCCCATGGATCGTGTCGGCACTCTTGTTTTTGATCTCGAGCTGATTGTTGATTTCATGCTTTCACTCGTGATCTTTCCTCCTCCTCCTCCCTTGATTGCGTTGGTACGGGTGTTGGCCTCTTTCCGTGTTTCTTTCTTTATTGTGTTGGCCTGGAATTCGATGTTTTGGTCGTGTTGAAATGACACTTGGAGAGTAGTTTTGATTAGGATGAGGGTTATGTTCTGTGGTCTTCGATCAGCAATTGGAAGGTGAAAATGAGAATTTCTGGACATGATTTGATGAGGACAGCGCGGGCGCTCTCGATTTGGAAATGGGGATATTCCCTTTATACCCGACCGTGTGGGATAGTTAGCTTTTCTTCTTCTTCCAATAATTTTTTTAACCCATTCAATCAGTGGTGGATCTAGGACCAGAAGGAATATGGGGGCAGATTAACAATTTTTTAATGGGGGCAAATCATACTTTTTATACATGTAACACAACAAATATGTATATATGTTTCATTACTTTTTTTTTTTACATGTAACACAACAAATATTTATATATGTTTCAATGTTTAATTTCATGGTAATGATATTTTCTTGTGTAAATTATGTTAGGCGACTTTCATGTTGGTCTTTTATCATTTATATATATATTAGCTGTCAATTTTTAATATAAGGATTTTTTATTCTATATGAAACTGTTGGGTATATTTTTCAGCGTGATCGAATGACAAGTTGCGTTGAACGAACTTGCTTACTTAAGAACACAGGTTTCCAGTTTGATTTGCTCTGTTACATGCTTGAATTATGAAAAGATGATTCCTGTGGAGTAGATTTTAGCATCCGTGTAAATCTTCTGTCTCGTTGAAATTGAGCTTTATTGCTGCTCACTTGTCTTGTTTTTTCGTGAGTTTGCTTTTGTGGCCAATGACTTCGTTTTTACTTGGCTAACATGTTGCAGTTCTGTACGAGATTAATCATATTCTACTTGATTGTTATGAACAACACTATTCCTTTGATTTAGTGTTACTCTCTCATTACTTAGACCCCTTTCATAGAGAATCCATTTCTTCCAATTGGTTCTTTCAGCAAAATTTTGGGTTGAACTGATTAAACTAAAATGTTACTAATTATTTATTACTTTATATAACTATTTATTTTATTGAATTTTCTAAATTAAAGATATAATAAAAAATTATAGAAAAATTTTAATAAATTGAATTGAGCTCAGTCTGAACCAACTGAATTGTACTTAACCTGAAATTTTTGGTTTGGTTTCCATTTGGATTTTATGAAATTTGGGTTGATTTTTGTTTATAAAATTGATTAAAAATTTGGTATAGTTGGCATTGGTTTGATTCGATGTGGTTTGGTTTGAACCGAGTGGACAAGCCTAATTATGCCCTAAGGAAATAAAATATCATTCAACTCTTTTTATAGCAAGCCTATGAGGGAGTCAAGTCTTATTTTGTAGTGTTGAATGGATTTGCGATATAGAAAACTAGTGTGGCTGGGAAACTATGCTGGTCTAATTTTATTTTATTTTATAATAGATGTATTCAAGGCCTCCCAAATTTCCCCATTTTTTCTTTTTTTAATGAAATTTTCCTTTTTTTGATTTTTCTAAAATTTCTTTTTCTTTTTAATTTGTCCCAAATTTTATTTATTTTTATTTTAAAATATTTTTTCTGATTTTTTCTTTGAAAAGTTGGGCGGCACATGGCCGTTCGTGCCATATGTCGTGCTCGGCCGAGCTTTTGAAAAGCCAAGCTGTGCCAGACATGATCCTTTTGTTGTTGTGTCATTGCCTAGCACGGCTCGTACACTGGGCCTCCAAATGCTTATGGTTTTAAACATTTTCTATGAAAATTACTCTTTAGCTGCATTTATCAATTTTTTTATTGACAAGTTGATTCATTGAATATTTGGCAGAATCATGGTCATGGATATCCTTGATACTACTCAAGTAATTACTAAAGAAGGAAATGAAGGGGATAAGCCTTTTGTTGCTATGATGGACAACAAGACAGACGCTAAACAGGGAAATGGACCAGATGAGCCGGGACGTGGTTTGGTAGATAATTCAAATGGTGCAACTGGAGATTTTGTGGTTCAATCAGCTGATGTAAATTTTCCAAAGGATGCCGTTGATGAATGGCCAGCTGAAAAGAAAAGACATGATTTCTATTTGATCAGATACAGGACCTTTGAAGATCCTAAACTTAAGAACAAAATTGACAATGCAGACAAGGAGGTTACAAAGTACACAAATGCTAGGCTTCAGATAACTGAATCATTGAAATCAAAAAGGGTATGCCGTCTAAAAACTTTTCCATTTGCTTTCTTTTTGCGTCCTCTTGCTCTACTAGTAGCGGTTGTCAATTCTTAGTGCACAAAACACATTTCTTTGTATTCATGGTTTACGGATATCTAATAATCATCTTAAATGAATTGAAAGTAAACCATGAGCTGGCACTTATAAGTTAATAGAACTTTATTTCTATGATTTGATTGCAGTCAGAAAGAGCACATGTGATTTCACAACTAAAACCTCTGACTGCTGAGGATAAGCAATATAGAATGATTATGGATGAAAAGAGAAAGGCAATGGAACCACTTCAAGATGCTCTGGGAAAGCTGCGAAGTGCAAATATTACTGCAAGGGAAAAAGGTGTAGGCTTGTGTTCTTCGGAAGAGGAGCTTAATGATCTTGTAAGTAATATCTATTGCATAATTGATTCTAATGCTTTGTTTCTTTTTGTGTGTCTGATGGTTTTCTTTTTCGTGAGATAGATTTATAGTCTGAACTACCGATTGCAACATGAGAGCCTCACCTTAGCTGAGGAAAAACAAGTGATTAAGGAGATCAAACTGCTCGAAGGAACAAGAGAAAAGGTTATTGCTAACTCTATTGAGAAGGCTAAGATCCAAGATTCTTTTGGTCATAAAGAAGCTATTCAAGACCAGGTCAAAGTAAGTGGCAAATGTTTTTGTCCCTTTCTCCAATGTTTTATTCTTGTTCAAGTGAGATTCCGAATGTCGTTTAATTCCTCATGTGCGTGGTTATTACTTCTTGAGGTTTATTTTCTAAGAAATACTTGGTGATCTTATTGTTTTTGATTGGATGCTCTCAGACAATAAATGATAACATTGGTGGAATAAAAAAGGAGAAACAAGCAATTCGCATGAAAATCAAAGACCTTGAGGACGAACTGAAGGTTATCGATGATGAAATCAATGCCTTACAGGAGGAGTTGGAAACTATCAACAATAAGAGAAACAAGGCATATGAAACGCTTATTGAGTTAAGAAAAGCTCGTGATGAAGTGGTATGGCTTCTGTGCTCTACTTCAACTTCCTAGCAATCTTGTTACTTTTGTCAACTTTATATTGAGAACCCTAGTTATCTTGATCCAATAGAAAGAAGGTGGTCCTTATTTTCATTTACATAAGATTGATCTCGTAGATTAATAAGGTTTCTGAATTGGCTCATGTAGTTTACAGAATTGCAAAACACCAATATTCTAGTTTTTCAAAATTAGCCCTTGTGGTATGGAAAACTGTAAATTAATATATATAATTTATAATAGTATTTCCTTTATGCGCAATAACTGTGTAATTATATCAAAGATCCATATAAGTTGCAGATTGGATCCTGTAGCTTCCTCAAATTTGTAAATTAGTACCTGTAGCTTCAAAACTACAAATTGGCATGTAAGTTTCTATAGTACTTGCAAATTAAGCTTGCTATTATAATTATTCTTCAAACCTGTAATTTTTTAATAATATACTATAACCTGCATATCTTGTGTGTTTAAATCTAATTATTCTAGTCCTGGAATTTGGAGATGTTTCAAAGTAGTGATGATCCAGATGTTCTGAACTCTGCGAGCTAAGGATGCTAATGACTATCACTTACATATTGACTCGGATCATTTCTTAATCTGTTTGATCATGTGACATGTCTGGCCTCAGTTGTTTATTTGATTTTGATTCTTATCTGATTGATCTCTGATACCCAGAATTCTTGTTTCTACCAAAACCGTGCCGTGTTAAACCGTGCAAAGGATCTTGCCTCAAAGAAGGATGTAAAATCACTCAGAGACCTTACGAATACTGAGGTCTGTCATATGTTGGTTCCATTCTCATCAGAATTGTTCAGATCTTACATTATTGTCTTCTTGATTGTTAGGTTGAGAAATTTATAACTGAATGGAGCGGTAAAAAAGCCTTCAGGGAAGATTATGAGAAGAGGATATTGTCGTCACTTGACAACAGGCAATTGAGTAGGGATGGTCGGATGAGGAACCCTAACGAAAAACCAATTGTTGCAGTTGAAGCACCAGCAACCAGAGATTTGGAGATCGCGCCAGCAAAGGTGAATGCAAAACAATCAAAGCAGGATGCACATGCACCTCCACAGCAGGAGGTTGTTCATAGCAAAACGGCACAAGTTATCAACCTCAAGAAATCACCTGAGGTAGAAACTAGAGATAAGATGGCAGGTCCTGCAGATACAGTGGACACTTCTGAGCCTGACAAGTCTCAGAGGGAGACTTCCAAGCCTGATGCGGTAGACGTTGCAAAACTCAAAGAAACGAAGAGAGAAGAAGAAATTGCAAAAGCTAAGTTGGCCTTGGAGAGAAAGAAGAGGCAGGCTGATAAAGCAGAATCAAAAGCAGCTGCGTGGGCTCAGAAGGAGGCTAAAAAGAGATTGAAGGCAATTATTTATTGTTTATGTTTCTTCTCTTTGCTAATTAACATTTCTTTTGTCTCCCAATCTTGAAGTCGACAATTTTTTGATACTTGCATAGGAAAAGAAGAAGAGAGCTAAGAAGAGGTCGGCAGCTGAAGCATCTAACGAGGAAGTAGAAGAGGAAACAAAGGTATCGGAGCCAGAAGAAGCTTCCGCGAATACAGATGCGCCGCTTGCAGAAAAAACAAAGGAAAATGTGAGATACAGAAAACCAAAGGGTAGTGATCAAGTTCCCAAGTTTATTCTGAAGAAGAAGTCCAATTCTTACTGGAAATGGGCGGCGCCTGCAGCATTGGCTGCCGTGCTGTTTGTGGCGTTGGGTTTCTACTTTGTCTTTGTTAGAGAGTGACGACGTTAAGGTCAAATCGCCATGAACTAAACCAGTTTTGCAGATCGGAGAATCTTGTGACGCATTACCTTAGTCGACGGAATGAAAGAAGAAGACTTGTGAACATCTCAAGTTCTGTATAACTTGTGACATTTCATAGCTGCGTGCGTTCCTTTTGTATTTTTTTCTCTCTTACCAAGCCTTACAGCTTTGTTTGTTTTGGAGCCAGCATATGTTATTCAAATTAATAATTTGATGATTATGTTTGCCCTAGGCTATATAGTGCTGATTCTTTTTACAGTTTATAAAAAGAAGAAAAAAAAACTTTGTTTCAAACTTGGGTAGTCATCCATCGGTCATTATTCATTCATTGTACCATTTTCATCCCAATTTGATTGCCGTTAGGGTCTGTTTCCTGATGGAATCCACATAGAAAGAAATGAAAAACACATTAAATTTAGTAGTATTTTGTATCTAGATTCAATGTGTTTTTTTTTCTTTTCTTTGTGTTTTTCATCTAAGGAAATAGAGAAGAGAATATTACAACGGATTCGGCCTCCTCATTTCGGGCCTGTTTGGCTGAAATCAATTTAAAAATTAGAGAAGTTAAAAAATATGGCTTCGCTTTTATTGCCTCATAATCTGAGCTCACCTAACCTTTATAGTCTATTTCAGTGGAGGGATATTTGGAGGGAAAGGAAAAAATTATATATTTTTTCTTATTTCAATGAAAAAAAAAGAAAAGAAAGGAAAGAAAAGACGAGAGAGATTTGGGGGTATTTTTTCCCTCAAATATTTTTCCCCGATTTGAACGGAAAAACAAAATCCCTCCCTCATGCGTACTCTCTCCCGATACCCTCTCTCGCTCAAAACCCACCCGATACCCTCTCTCGCTCGTCGTCAAAAGCCTCGCCTCTCTCTCTCGTCGCCGATGCCCTCTCTGACCTCGCTTCTCTCCCTTGTCAGCGAAAACCCTACTTCTCCCTCGTCACCAACTCCCTCCCACCTTGCCTCTCCCCTCCGGGAATGCCTTGTTGACAGCAAAAAAAAAAGAGAGTGAGATTAATTAATTAATTGATTAATTAGTTATTAATTAATTGCCTAAAAAATTAAACCCACTCAGCCCCTAGAAACTTAAAACGCGTGAGAGGTGAAATTGAAATTTAATTTTGACCGAGCTACATACAATTGGTTAAAATTATCCTTCTCTCTCATCGAATTTTTTTTTTGAATTGTGACGTGTTGCCAAGATGTGTGGTGGATAAGAATAGTAAAATAGATGTGCCAAACTTAGAGAGAAAAAATAAAATACTTAAAGGAGTTTACACAAGAGAGGTGAAGTTTGATCGTGGGAGGCAAAAAATAATAATAATAAAAAAATATTTTTGAGGAAATATGAAAGTGAAAATAGCAAATAGATTTGTATAAAAAGGGACCCCTCTTTTAAGAAAAAGGAGAGGAGAGAAAATTCTACAACGTCCTGACGCTGACGAGAAGGAAAACACTACTAAGGGACTTTGTGACTGGATAGGTATAACTCTTTATCCTTTCTTCTTCCCTCAATCTACCCCTGATGGAGAGACAATTCCGACAATAAACACCCCCATGATGGAGAAGGCAACTCCGAAATAAACAACGGAGAGACAACTACGACAATAAACACCCCCATGATGGAGAAGACAACTCCAAAATAAACAACGGAGAGACAACTCTGAAATAAACACCCCCATGATGAAGAAGACAACTCCAAAATAAACAACGGAGAGACAACTCCGAAATAAACATCTGTGATCGTTAATTAAAGCGCCAAGCGTAAATGCTTGCGTATGAAGTTATCAACGCGGAAGCTCTATTCATCCACCGACGCTTTTACTATAGGAACTCTGCATCCGACCGTCGGATTACGCTCAAATTATAGCTGTATAATCTCCTCATGCTTGCGAATCTACAGCCGAAAGTATCCGGCAATCTGACCGTTGGATCACCGGAATCGAACGAATTGGCGCCGGAGACGCCGAATGCTTATTTCATCAAATCCAACCAACCGATCAAGACCAAACTTCAGTCACGCCTTCTACTCGAGTGTGCGAACCCACAGACGAAAAGATCCGATGATCTGATGGTTGGATCGCCAAAATCGAATGAATTGGCGCCAGCGACGCTGTTCTCGCCAAAAGCTTTGATTCGTTGCCAATTCCCCACCATACGCCTCCAAACTCTGGCAACAAGTCATCCACGACCTAGGGAAGACACCCCTGAAGCCGATTGGTCGGAGAAACAGCGAGTAGCTGGCGGCGACGAACCCTAGTTTTGTCCGCTGCTGCTGACGTTGAGCGAGACGAGAGAAAGGACGAACGACTGCGATGCGTCCACAAAAATCCAACGGTCCAGATCTGATGCAAATTGACGATTGAGATTTATTCAAGATTAATCAGATGGTCGAGATCAACTCAATTTAATAAATTGAATCCAATGGCTAGAATTCGTTTACTTAAAACGAATGGTCCAGATCTGCATCAGAACCAATGAACCAGATTTATTCAAGTTTAATCAAACGGATAAGATCAATCCAATTTAATTTTGAAATCGAACGGATCAAATAAAATCAAACTTCGATCGGACGATCTACATTTAAATCAAACCAATGGTCCAGATTCAAATCAGATCAACGGTCCAGATTTAGATTAAATCAATGGTTCTGATCTAAATATAAAACACATGAATGACTGAGAATAATCCGAGTATATCTATGTCAATCGGTTGACGTTCAACATGATCAAGATGTCGATCCCCATTATATCGAACCCGATGTTTTCGAATATGGTATCAGATTTTCGATCCGAGGCTTGGCTTGGTACAGATTTGAATATTTAAATGAACGGTTGTGATAAATCAGATTTAAATCTAAATCAACGGTTGAAATTGATTTGAGTATATCTAAGTCAATCGGTTGACTTTTGACATGATCAAGGAATCGATCCCTATCAAATCGAACTTGATCTTTCCAGATATTATATCGGATCTTTGATCCGAGACTTGAATTGAAGTAGATCTGCGAGTTTAAATGAACAGTCATAATGAGTTTGATCAAATATGAAATCAACGGCTGAAATGGATTTAAGCATATCTAAGTCAATTGGATAGCTTTCAAAGTGATCCAAATATTGATCTATACAAATTTAGATCAGATCTTTCCAGATCCACCCTCGAATTTTCGATCAGAGATCTGGATCGAAATAGATCTATAAATCAATCTTTCAATGGTTGAAATTAATTCTTCTGAATCTCAGCCAATCGGATGGCTTCCAAAGTGATCCAGACATTGATCCTTATAAATTTGGGTCAAATCTTTCAATATTTGCTCTCAAATTTTTGATCTAAAATCTGAATCTAAGCAGATTTACAAATCGGCCACGAATTCTGAATGTTTGGCTCAACGACCCATTCTTCCCAAATTTTGAATGTTTGGCCCATCAGCCCATTCATCCAAACCTCGAACGTTTAGTCTCACGGCTCGTTCACCCAACCCATGCAATCAACTCATGCAAACATTGTCATGGATGATAAATGCCTGACGCATATTGTTAATTACGTTGTTTGGGAGGTGCGTACGTCGATATTTCGTATTGGGGCGTAGTTCCTCAACGTTGTTATAATACAACTTAGATTTTTCTCCATGACTTATGACAAATGCATATCAGTTTTGAGGATATTTCACAAATTCAAATGCTCACAAGTTGCTAAGACCGAGCACATGTCGAATTCAAATGCTCACAAGTCGCCAAGACCGAGCACATATCGAATTCAAATGCTCACAAGTCGTCAAGACCGAGCACATGTCAAATCAAATATCCAACAAGCCACAAGACCGGATATTTTTTTACCCAACAAGTCGTAAAGATCGGGTAATTTCCCAAATCAAATATCCAACACGCCGCAAGGCCGAATATTTTCCAAATTATCCAAGACGCCGTTGAAGCCGGGTAATTTCCCAAATCAAATATCCAACACACTGCAAGGCCGGATATTTTCCAAATTATTCAAGACGCCGTTGAGGCCGGATAATTTCCCAAATCAAATATCCAACACGCCGCAAGGCCGAATATTTTCTAAATTATCCAACACGCCGTTGAGGCCGGGTAATTTCTCAAATCATATATTCAATACGCCATAAGGCTGGGTATTTTCCAAATTATCCAACACGCCGTTGAGGCTGGGTAATTTGTCAAATCGAATATCTAATATGTCGTAAGACCGGATATCTTTACCCAACACGCCGTTGAGACCGGGTAATTTTCTAGATTATCCAACACGCCGTTGAGGCCGGGTAATTTTCTAGAATGTCTATTAACCATAATTATGGTTGATAGACCTTCCATCAACAATGTGTATCAATGTTTATCAACGATAATTATAGTTGATATACTTTAATTTAATATTGATTGACATTAATTTAACATTAACAGAAGGTTTGTCACTGATAATTATGATTAACAGATCATAGTTACACAAGTAATGAGTAACAGAATTGCTAACAAAGAAATTTACATTGGGATTTGGAGTAACGGGAGGCTAACAAAGAAAAAACAAAAAAATTTATAAGATCCATGTCTAATAATAAAGTAGATCCAACAGATGATTAGGGTACCCAGTTTAAAAAACTAAATTGGGTACCCAGCTTAGACCATTTCTTCGTGAGGCAAAAGGATCGAGAAATAAGTTAGTGAACTTAAGCTACAAGAAAATAGAATGAAAAAGAGAATAAAGATTCTATTGTTCATAGCAATTTTGAGAATTTTGTAAGCTCAATCGATTTCCTATTTTTTTCGACTATTGTTCATAGTAAATAATAATAATAATAATAATTTTTAATTTCTTTCCTAACAGCGAACCAAGGAAGAGGAAAATAAACACTCTTTTCCTTTCTTTTAGTTTTTCTTTTTATCATTTTTTTCTTTTTCTTCTTGTTTTCTATCCCTCCATTGAAACAGACAGTTAGTGGGGCCAAATAGGGAGAAAATGACTTGCATAGTGTTCCGATTTTGGCACCCAAGTAGATCTAAAAAAAAAAAATACCACGATGATCTACTCATCAAGAGCTATCCAACGGTACAAAAATTGTCACGATCCAAATCTTATACAATGAGAAAACAATTCAAAAATTATAGTAGAATCTACGCTACAGTAACAATATAGACTTACTATACTTCCCAAATTTTTTCTCATTCTATAAGATTTGGATTGCAACGATTTTGATATCGTTGGATAGCTCTTGATGAGTAGATCATCGTACTATTTTTTAAGATATGTTTGAGTGCCAAAATCAGACTCCGCGCAAGACTTTTTCTCCCAATAAGCCCCTATTCCACGCATAAGTAGGCATTATTGGTTGGACAGTATCCAAGCTTACTGAATCCTAGAACTCATTGCCTGAACTGTTTAAAGCATTGAGTTAACACCATACTTGCTATTAGGCTCGGTTATTAGGCCTGAATTTTGACTGGTCAACAAGGCTGACCGAATCAAAATCGGATCAAGAATTGAGCCCAAATCGAATTAGGGCTCATGACAGAATTTGGGGCAGCAGGCGTCGGCTTTGGTGAGCTAGTGGCGCTTGTTTTCAAGCAGTAGTGGCGGCCAACATCAAGCGGCTGACGGTCAGCGGCAGGCTCGATGTGTGGAGCATGTGGAGAGAAGGATCCGGAGAGATCCTTGCGCACGCGGAACAAGTAGGCGACGGCTCCAGTTCCGTTGACATAGACGGTAGCGTCGACGACACGTGCTGATGGCTGAGGAAGACGAAGCCGGTGGCAACTTCGGGAAGCGAAGCGACACCGCGTGGAGCTTCGGAGCTGGAAAAGCTTCCCCAAGGCGTCGTCCTCAGGAGCGGGCGGCGCGAAGTCTCGACTAGAGGGACGTCGGCCACGTGGTAGAAGCTAGTCGGCCACACGTGTTGTTCTAATCCTGTAAAATTAACTATAAATAACTGAATTGAAAAAACCTGGAGGCGATTCTTGCGAATCTGTCTTCAGGCAGATTCCGTCCCTCGTGCGGGATTTGTCTGGAACTGTAGCCTCGAAGATTCAACCAGATGCCGCTACTGCCGGCGCGTCGGTGTAGTAGTTTAACACAAGGAGCTTTCGGCTGACAGCAGAAAAGAGAAGCACGAGAGAGAGGAGCAAAAGAGTGCAAGATACCCTAGACCGACGGCGCACACCTCCTTTTATGGAGAGAAGAAGCCAATGGACAGAGGCTATTTTTGGCTGGGCAACGCGTGCGCACGCCTGCCGCTAAATGGCTAGGCGTTCGGCCATAATTAAGACTAGTTTAATGCATCTTAATTATTTACCAAAAATAAGAAATAAATAATATTTGGGTGAAATTTAATAAACAGTAAATTAGTGCCCGATAAAATAAATAAACAAACATTATGGGGCCTTTAATGGGTTTGGGTTTTCCCTAAAAGTTCCAACAATCCCTCACAAAACACAAAAAGTTCAAACTAAAGAAAAAGAGCTGTCAAATGCCTATATCACGCGGTTAGAGAAAAACCATGCTTTTCACATAATCTTGTATTCATGTAACCTCCACTTAGCTAGAGAGGTCCAGTCTCTATTCCGCGGCCGTATACGGACAGGTTACATATAGGAGAACCCTATGAGGAAGTGTGTAGAGGCACTTCCTAGGATATACCTTTGAGTTTCTTTAAGAGTTATACTCAACCTTACATCTACACGGGAGTACAGAATCAGCTTAGGAATGGGGTATTGAAGTTTTATAAAACTCCAATAAACACAATAGTGTTTTAACAAATTTTAGTTGGTACCCCTTGGCCAACCAGTCAGCTTGTTGTTACCCATTGAACCTCTTTTCAGGGTCTACCTTTCATGGAGGTTGTGTTGCCACTGTAGGAGAGCCCATTATGGACAAACCCCCATTCCCGTTGATGAGACAATAACTTTAGTTTGAGACAAATCTTTAGTGAGGCAATCACCATTATTGTCATGATCATGTAATAGCAATCATCTAATAAATTTTTGTCTAATCTTAACATGACTACTCAATTTATTATAATTTATCAACATTAATTACTAGACACTTATATGTATTAGAGTTTAGGGAATATTCTAGATCAATAGACTTAGGTCTAAAATCTTTCTTTTGAGTTCTAGTGTATTGATCTTAGTCAACCACCCCCATATTCGAAAGAATTTTACCCCTACATTTGAAAGAATTTCTTGATATTTTCAAGTTTCAAAGAAAGTCATAATAATATTTAAAAAGAATAAAATTGCATGCATCAGATAGTTTAAATATGCAAGCTATAAAACTTTAAAGCAGAAATCAGATATTTAATTGACATAATATATATAAATTTTCGTAATTAAAATCAGAGTTTAGCTGCAAAACAGTGCACAGAAGAAATTTATATAAATATAATGCATGATATACTATTTCAAAGATGCATAGATGAGCTCGTTGGTAAAGCCGGCATGCGTAAGACTTGGCTCTTTCACTGATTTCGGGTTCGAACCCCAGCGTCCGTGTTTATCGGATGCTTTTTTCGCGACGTACACGCGAGAGCAATTAAAAAAAAGTTTCTAGATCTAATTAAAATTATACTACCCAAATAAGAGATGGGTATATGTTAAGATAAAAATCTGAATAAATTAAAAGCCAAAATTTCAGTTTAACATGTCAAATTAGAACAAAAATTAATTGATGCTAAGCAATTGCTCTGTTAAACAACAGTAGATGCATTAAGCTATTTTTAGCTTTTTAGTGCCATGTGCTTTGCGCGTGCACACGTGCGTGAGCGCGATGTGCACGGTGTTAGGGTTTAATCTAAGGCGCCGCACAGTAATTAATGCAATTTAATTAATAAGAATAGACAGTGCGCAGAATTATGCAAATAATTATAATTAAATGCAAATCACAGGATTAATTTGGATAAGTAATTACTGTTAATGCATAAATAATCTAATTAACAGATCAGATGATGTAACAAACACTTGCAAAATGCGTAATCCAGATTAACAGATGTGGACAGATGCAAAACTAATAGAAATTAAGTAGATTAGATAGATGCCAACAGTAATTAAATGAATTAACTCAAATCTAATTTAGTAATTACTTACTAAATTAGAATAATTAATCGATTAAAATCTGATAATGCAATTAAATCAGATGCAAATAACAGTAATTAAAATAGTTTAATTAGATCCGAATGATAACTTAACAGTAATTAAATGTAAACTGATAAACAGTAATTCAATTAGATGAATTTCCAGTTACGCGTGACGTGAGGCTAGGATTTGACGGCCGAAAACAGAAAATATCAGAGAAGTCAAAAATCGAGCAGATTATGTGTTCGAGTGTAATTGCGATTACCTAAGCAATTAAAAGACTAATAATTATCCAATGCAAAGCCAGATGATAATTAGAATGAAATTAACAGATTAAATTTGATTATGCAATTAAATCTGGAGATTACGTAATAAGATGATGTCAGATATTAACGAAGATGAAAATCGGATCTGACTTAATTAGGATGAATAGATGTAAATCTAGTCAAGTTGTATGAGCAAATTAGATTAATCACATGTATGCACACAAGACGACTGAAATTTACAAATCCGGCAAAATAAATGCAGATGCGAAATAGATCTAAACAATAATTACTGTGATGAATATGCGAAACAAATAATTAAATATTAAATGAATATGCGAGAGATTAGATTAAATAGCTAATCAATACTAAAAATTGCTAACAAGATTGTAAACCTAAATTAATCATGCGAGATCTAACAGAATACTAAATAGAAGATGCGAAATAGATACGAGATTTAGAACAACTTACGAAACGGCGATTGACTATGCAATTACTGGAGCAATTAAACAATAATTAGGGTTAACAAGGATTAACAAATTAAAACAGATCCGGATGTGAGAAATAAGATGCGAACAAACAGTAATCTAATGTTAATTAACAAGATTACATTAATTGTTTCTACCTAAAAATGTTTTTCTAATGGCCCGGCCTAGTTTCTGGGCTTGCTTATGGTTTTGCGGCCAGCAGAAAATAAGAAGCTGAGGCGTTTGGCCCTTCAGCTTCTCTGTTCCAACCCACAGATTAGTTGCTTCTCTAAGAAGCAAAAGTGAAGCTGCTTCTCTAGCCCCCATCTGCTTATACTTAATAACCCTTATATATAATAATAATTTTTTAATAATATAACACATAATATTTTTAATAAATATTTTAATTATAGTTAACTGTAAATTTAATTATATAATTTTTATCTTAATAATTTTTTAATAAAAAATTATTTATTATAAATAGAATAATTGCTTATACATCTAAACCCCTTTTTTATTTTTTTTGCCAGTATTTTTTCAACCAACATTTCTCCAATAGTAAAAGATAGAATCAGGAGCTAAGTGAGTCTTTGTATGCCGGTTAAGATGTTTAAGATGTTTATAAATAGGACCAAGGTCCTAAACGTATGTGAATTTGGAATAATATGTCTGATCCTCTTCCATTCCACTACATTCCGCTGCATCAACCTCTTCACTTTCCAAACTCCAATAGTTCACTTGGCGGCCGAGCTGGTGAAAGGCAGTTGAAGAGTCGCCATATAGGCGAAACTTCGGACAAGCGCGGATTTCTTCTTCGCTTTTCACTCCTTGGTTCGTGCGCTCGGCTCCCGTCTGCGTCCGGCGAACTCAACTCCAGCTTTCTTCTCTCCTCTCGGTCCGGCGATCAGCGGCGATCTCCGGCGGCCTTTGATGTTGGTTGTGTGGTTGCGGCGGTTCAGCGTCGGAGGTGTTCCTCTGTCTTCCTAGCCGACGTCTCCGTTCCGACGAGGTATTACTTTCCTCGTCTGGCTTTGTTTCGGCGTCTCCTCTTCTCCCCATTTCTCGATTTTTTCGTTGTCGGGAGCCTCTCGGCGAGGTCACGGATTTTCGTTCGTGAGCGTCTTTGCCGTTCGTTTCTTCTTCTTCAGGCGAGGTCGCGTCTGGCGGTTTCCTCCATCGATGTACGTTTCCGGCGATCTCTCTCTCCCTTCCGGCGCTTCCTCCATTTCTGTTGAGTCGCGCCTGGACGCATTTTTCAGTGACTCTCGTCCTCTCTCTTTCGGTCGTAGCTTTGTTTTAGGCGTCTCTATTTTCCCCCGCCTGCGTGCGTGTGTGAGTTGTTCGTGTTCGTCCCTTGTTTCCGACTGCTTGCGTGTAGTCTCGCGCTCCCTTCTTCTCGGCTTTGTTTCTTGGATGTGCACCACTGCTCGCACATGCATCATATTTATTAAAAATGTTTATTAAAAATGTAAAAAAACAAAACTTTATTAAAAATGTGAATGTTAAAGCGAGATTGGTTACGTTAGTCATTTTAATTTTTTTTGGTTTTATACATTTTTAATAAACATTTGCAATGAATCCGACGCGGTGTGACTGATTCACATGTTGACTTCGAGTTTTCGACACCATTTGATTTTTCATACCCACAAGAAGCTTCCTGGAAATGGAGATCTCAGTCTATATAGGATAACTCTACTCTCTCTTTCCCTCCCGTCGGCCGCCGGTTAGATTTCCTCGTTTGGCTCTGGTCTCCTACTTTGTTCTCCCAAAGCGACGAGATCTGATCGCGAAGGGAGGCGAGCCAGTCCACCTTCGCGGCGATCCGGGGTGAGTTCCTCGATCCCGCAGCCTGTATCTACATCGCTTGGGTAACACCTCTACTTCCATTTTATCCGCCCATGGATCGTGTCGTTACTCTTGTTTTTGATCTCGATCTGAATATTGATTTCATGCTTCCAATCGTGATCTTTCCTCGTACCCCCTGATTGTGTTGGTACGGATGTTGGCCTCTTTCCGAGAGAAAGAAGTTTCAAAAGATATGTCGGCCTTGGAGAGAAAGAAGAAGCAGGCTGCGAAAGCAAAAACAGCTGAGAGAAAGAAGCAGGAGGTTGCAAAAGCAGGTGTGAAAGAGAAGCAGGAGGCTGCGAAAGCGAAAGCCACTGCGAGAGCGCAAGCAGCTGCGAAAGAGAAGCAGGAGGCTGCAAAAGCGAAAGTAGCTGCGAGAGCGAAGCAGGAGGCTGCGAAAGCAGCAGCGAAAGAGAAGCATGCGAAAGAGAAGCAGGAGGCTGCAAAAGCGAAAGTAGCTGCAAGAGCGAAGCAGGAGGCTGCGAAATCAGCAGCGAAAGAGAAGCAGGAGGCTGCAAAAGCGAAAGCAGATGCGAGAGCGAAGCAGGAGGCTGCAAAAGCAGCAGCGAAAGAGAAGCATGCGAAAGAGAAACAGGAGACTGCAAAAGCAAAAGCAGCTGCGAGAGCGAAGCAGGAGGCTGCGAAAGCAGCAGCGAAAGAGAAGCAGGAGGCTGCAAAAGCGAAAGCATCTGCGAGAGCGAAAGCAGCTAAGAGAGAGAAGCAGGAGGCTACCAAAGCAGCTGCGAAAGCCAAAGCAACTAAGAGAGAGAAGCAGGAAGCTGAGAAAGCAGCTGCGAAAGCGAAAGCAGCTGTGAGGGCTGAGGAGGCTAAGAAAAAACGGAAGGTAATTATTTGTTGTTTTAGAGTCAGTTTAGTTCTGTTGAGTTGCTTTAGCTGCGCTACAGTAGTTGAGCTGTGATTGTAAAACTTGCTGTTATAGTTTTTTATGAGTGTTTTTTAGAGTTGCTGTGTTGTTACTATTGTTTTAGTATTATTTTATATTTTAAATATTATAATTAAATAATAATTATACATAAGAGTGTATACACATTTTTGATACATAAATAAATTTTAATAAAATATTTATTTATTTAATAAATTTTAATTAATTAAATTATAGTATATAATATAATTTGCAAAATATATTAAAGTTAAAATTATTATATATATATATATATATAATATTTTTATAATTAAATAAATTTTATTTTTAATATTTAAAATAATTATTAAACGTAAAATTATTAATTTTTATAAGATTAATAATTAATTTTAATTTATTAAATATTTTTTAATAATCTTACTTTATTAATTATTTTTAATAATTTTAATTAATTAATTATTTATTTTTTTGATAATTTTAATTTATTCATATTTTTAAATTACTTATTAATTTTTTAAGATTAATAGTTAATTTTAATTTATTAATTATTTTTTAAATTAATCAATTTAAAATTATTATATATTATATTAATTAATATATCTTAATATATAAAACTATACTTATATTTCTACAGCTTCGGCAGCGAGGAAAGCATCAAATTGATGTTTATTGAAACAGTAGAAATCTGCTTCCAAATTTCTATTGTTTCACCGCACATCAGATGCGCCAAACGTCCATACCTGCTTTATGCTGCGCTAGTAGCTGCTTCTGCTTGCCATTCTAGCGCAGCAGAAAGCAGCATTGCCCCAAATGGGGCCTTAGGCTTCTTCTCTTTGCTAATTAACATTTATGTTGTTTCTCCGGTAGTTAGACTTGGCAATTCGGGTCAGCGGATCATAAATGGGTCGTGTCAGCTGTGACTCGTGACCCGTTTAATTAATTTTGTCAAACTGTCTACCTCGAACACGACCCAAATAACCCGTTTATCATTTATATTTTAAACATAAATAACGAATTGATAAAATTTTTATTAAAATTGATAAAACTTTATTAAAATTGATAAAATTTTATTAAAATTAATAAAAATTTGGGCTTATGCGTGGGCTAAAATTTAGGTTAAAAGATAATTACAAGGTATTTGGGCTTATGAACTAGCAATGGGAGTTAGGTCATAAACGATCCGATTATTTTCGGGTCATAAACGGGTTGACCTGTTTATGACTCGAACTCGCCTAACTTCGTATTGAGACGGGTTGGGTCAATGAGTCGGATCAGGTTTTGCCAGGTCTACCCGTAGTTTGTATGTAGTTGTGAGAGGATAATCTTAGTCTTCTTATATTCGGGGCGGCGCATTTTCTCGGCACATATCTTGTTGAACATCTTTAGGAGGGTTTATTAATCGCCGTCCATTCCAATCTTAGTGGCGCAAATCTGAAGACAATTTTTTTTATTAAGCACCCTCCCATTTCTAGAAAAAATTTCTAAGCAGGGCACCCCATCCAACCGTACCTACCACATGGGGATTGTGGATGCACAAATCTTGGCACCCCACTCAGCGGGGCACGTGCTTAGAAATTTTTTCCCCTGTTTCTTCTGTTTCCGTTAGTTTCTCTAGATTTTCCCTCCCAAAAATCTCACACAACCCCTAAACCTCCTCTCCCTCCCGGTCCCAACTTCTGCCAATTCTCCAAGCCCAAACTCCAAGCTCATCCAATGTCGTTGAGTTTCCAAATATAGCTTGCCTCCATCTAGCCAGAATCGATGGTGACGGTGGTAGTGCTTTGTGTTGGAACGAAAATAAGGGATTTTGCCCCTTTCCGCTTGCATGCGACCGAAGCGATCTATACCAACTTAGTTCAGCTAGTTTGGGGCCAAATAGCTCCAGTTCACCCTGCAGTCGACCCTCTTCATTTCGAGGTTCATAGGTCGAGTCGGGCACCCACATCTATGCGTGAACCCATGTTTCGTGGTTCGATTCAACCCTCACCCTATGGACTCGTGTCCACCTTATGCTATGTTTTCTTGGACGGAAAACTCGGAGGAAAGAATGGAAAGTATATTAAATCTAGTAGCATTTTGTATCTAGATTCAATGCATTTTTCATTTTTTGCTTCCAGTTTTTCGTCCAAGGAAACAAACTATTAGTGACACAATCACATACTCGAGTTGTCTAATACGTCAAATGACAAGGGGTCCTATAACTAATCAATCTTGATGTGCTTCAGGATTTGTGGTAAATTCTGGAGCATCATACTAGCCAACCATGAAACCCTATTTAATTAACCGAGAAAAAATGAGTTGTTAGTTATTCTTACTATCTAACCACAAACGTTCATAAAAAAACTAGGGTAAGCTTATAAGACGAAGAAAGGGTTCATCTGAAACACAGGGAGAACAGACATACACATCATTGGAACTAGTCATGAACAACGAAAAAGAGTTTCCAAATAATCCTCAATGATCCAATAACAACCCCAGTTAACCTACACTGAAAGATGAACCCAAAAAAAAAAAAAAAAAAAAAAAAATCATATTTGACCTTCTAAAATTGAGAAAACCTACTTACGAAAATTTAAATTTTGTTCGCAACAACAGTGAAAAAAAATGTCTAGTGCTATTTGGAGGACATCATTAAAATATTGGCCAGATAAGGCTAGAAACACATTCGTCTATATGCTTTATATAGAAGACAATGGGATTTCAAATGCAGGTGGCAGACGAACACCATGCAATTACTCAAAAGGCACTATCCATAAAGGACAGAAAAGTTTGCTGAGCTGGGTTCATGAAACTGTATAGGAACTGCACTAAGGGGTTTTCACGAAGAATTCTGTGATAAAAATAATCTAAAGCCCAAGTCTTTAATTGGGTTGAAAAAAATATTTATAATTTTTAAAAAATACATCATCTTAATACAGTTTCAATAGAAATTGGAGTCTCTAAGAAAGGCAAAGCTATTCCAATCACATTGAATACATTGCCTGATTTACTAAAAGGAATTACACAGTCCATGTCAAGTTTGAGTCTCATATAAGTGGGTAATCTGCATGTTTTGAACTGCAAGGCTGCAAGCCCTTATGTGATTTGATTCAAATCGTTTGAAGTCCATGCTAGTAATCAATAAAAGAGGAACACGACTGTAGTCAGATAACATAACAAACAATGGCAAAGCTATCCCTGATTTTATGATCAATTGGTTTACAGTGCAAAATAGAATGCAAATGGAAAAGAAACCAAATAAACAATGAATTCAGTCAGGGATGGATGTCCACAAAAGGAGAAGAAAAGATAATTTGGAAAATTAAGCTCAATCACCTGCCCGCAGCTACATTCTTCAGCATTCACTTTGCTCAGAATTCTATGAAAGAGAAAGAACAAGCAATGGGAATATCGCTCTATATAATGTTTCAATATCCAACTCTTAGGAAAACTTGAATGGTCAGAAATCTCGTGAAAAGAATGCCATCGCCTCAAAAGATGCCACATGAACAAAGATTTTCATCATTCCATTCTAGGATTGCCTTTGATATATGTGGAAGCAATGAACTAGACTGGGATTAAACTGATGTGAATGGAATGGATTAAAACAAATAAAATAATAGAAACAAGAGTAGGAACTTGGAAGGGATTCAACAAAATACCAGACAGTTTGTCTCAATCAACACAAGATGTGACTTTTGTGCTGAATTCCTCTACCGAGAATTACAAAACTTTGGAAACGCAATTTTCACTTAAAAATTTGAGATTTGAGAGTCCAAAAAAGGATTTGAACTAGAAAAATTGGCACTTAGACAATGAAGAAAATTGGATGTAAATTACGATTACATCAATAGAAATGATAAAATACAGCCCGGTATGAAATTAGATTTCTCATTTCTAGGACAACTTTTAATCTCGGCCTATTGGCATTCCAGGTCATGCTGCTCGACTTACTGGTATACCTTCACATGAATGTTCATATAATGAATGTAACAAAGGTCCATTTTACAGTGGTCCTAACAATTCTTACTGCTTGGTATGAATTGAGATTAAAATCGATACTTCAAATACAAATATTGTGATTTTGATTCGCGAGAATTTGTTTCTATCATGTAAAATAGAGTTGCTTTATTTTTTAAGGTAAACTCGTAACATGATATCCACACAGTCAAACATGGACTCACAGGATAGACAGAGAGGTCGCTATTTTCAGTCATCCACCCCATGGTGAGAGTTTATTTATAACCTTGTGCAGTTATCCACGTGGCATCTTGTATCGTTGTAGTGTGGCTCCATCAGGGACTGGGTTGAACCAGTCTACTTAGGCTCATCTATAATTTTTAAATAATTATGGAATCCAAACCTAGTCGCGTGTTTGAGGTTAATTGAGCCTTGGGCCTGGGAAGCCACCACACATCCTAATTTATCAATCCCTTATAAAATAATAAAAAATATATATTTTATTTTTAAATATGTAAAATAATAATAATAATATATAATTATTGATAAATATTATAATAATGTATATAATTGTATTTTATAGATTAGTTTAAAATAAATAATTTTTTTATTTAATTCGATACATATTTGACCTGTTCCAGAAACAGTGCTAGAGAACTGAGAACATGTGTTGTAACTTGACATTTAAGTGGAAGTTATATGTCAGCGCATTTTGCTTAGTTGTGCTAATCTTAAAGCGAGATTGATGGGATTATTCATAAATGAATCGTCGTTGATCAATTTTTAATGAATCCGACGTCGTTATCATCAGTGACTTATTAAGGGTTACTGCTAGGATTGTTTTAGTGATGTCGGCAATCCTGACTCATTATTTATGAATCTGTTGACTTGGAGAGCATTTATTTGTTTTTCATCACCACCTCCAGCTTTGTCGAAATGGACATCTCAGTAGATACATAGCAGAACTCTGCTCTCTCTCTCTTTCCCTCCCATCGGCCGCCGGTTAGGTTTCCTCGTTTGGGGCTGGGCTCCTACTTTGTTCTCCCAAAGCAACACGATCTGATCGCGGAGAGAGGCGAGCCAGTCAACCTTCGCGGCGATCCGGGGTGAGGTTCTCGATCCCGCCGCCTGGATCTACATCGCTTGGGTAACACTTCTACTTGCATTTTATCCGCCTATGGATCGTGTCGTTACTCTTGTTATTGATCTCGATCTGAGTATTGATTTCATGCTTCCACTCATGATCTTTCCTCCTCCTCCCCGCTGATTGTGTTGGTTCGGATGTTGGCCTTGGAGAGAGAGGAGATGCAGGCTGCGAAAGCAGCATCAGAAACAGCAACGTCGAGGGCTCTGGAGGTGATTGAAAAGAAATGGAAGGCAAGTAATGGTTGTTTATGTTTCTTCTCTTTGCTAATTAAGCTTTCGTATGTCTCTCCCGCGGTTTGTGTGCAGTTGTGAGAGGATAATCTTAGTGTTAAATATGGTTCTACATTCAGGGACTCATTTGTAAATACAAAAGGTATTAGGGGCTTTTTGTAAAAGAGATATTTTAAGAATCTCGTAACATGGAAAAGAGATATTTTGGTTAACAGTAACATGGAAAAAAATTTTGACGAGGACAATTGGCAATTGTGGAATTGGAAATTGTGGTCACAATTTCGACTAGAGGAATTTGATGAGAGCGGCGGCACAGGAGAGAGAAATAAAGAGAAAAATTCTAGTTGAGAACTTTGGGGCGTGATCTTAGAGTTATTTACCGTCTGATCGGTGCGAAATTTTACAGAGTTTTTCTTGGGATAATTCCTTACATATCCAACGGTCAGATTTTTCATTGATCTCTTCTAGATATTGTTTCTGATACAGTGGCGAATTTAGGGATCGTTTTTTCTTTTGCATGATTTTTCATCTTGTTGATGAAATTATTATTGTGAAGAGACAGTGTATTTGTTGGATATATAGTGGAATTTTAGTGGTTGACTCTGTGATTTTTTACCCTATTTTTAGTGGTTTTTTCACGTTAAATCTTGGCGTTCATAGTTTCTGGATTGATATTATTCTGGTTTTGTTATTTGCATCATATATATTGTTGTGATTGCACAAGTGAGATTCAGAGATTTATTATTATTGAGCATAAAAATCCCAACAGCGGTATCAAAGCCAGGTTGATTATTTATTTGTGTTAATCATAGAAGTTGACAATATGATGATTGTCCTTAATGGAGAAAATTAGCTTATCTGGAAAGCCAAGATGGAAGACTACCTATATTGCAAAGATTTATTTGATGCAGTTGAGAATGAAACCAAACTAGAAAAAATAGCAGATGATGACTGGAACAAGTTGAATAGAAAAGCCATCAGTTATATTCGACAGTGGGTAGAAGATAGTGTTTTTATCATATTGTGAATGAAAAAGTAGCATATAAGTTGTGAAAAAAATTAGCAGACTTATATGAGAGAAAGACTGCTAGTAACAAGACTTTCTTGATTAGGAAACTGGTGAATTTGAAGTATATGGAAGGTGAAAAAATTATTGAGCATTTGAATGACATGAAAAACATCATCAATCAGTTGGCTTATATGAAGATGATAATTGAAGATGAATTACAAGCACTTTTGTTATTGAGTTCTCTACTAGAGAGTTGAGAGACTTTGGTTATATCTCTCAGTAATACAGCACCAGATGATATGTTTATCCATGAGCCTAGTAACTTCAAGTTTATTGAATGAAGAAACTAGAAGAATGTCTGTGGATGCAAATAGATCTCAAGTATTGGTGACTGAAAATCGTGGTAGAAGCTCAAATAGATCTCCACACTAGCATGAGAATGCTAGGAACAATTCATCCAGCAGAAAAGATGTTGAATGCTTTTATTGTCATAAGAATGTGCATATTAAGAAGTATTGTTGGTCATTCAAGAAAACTCAAAGAGGAGAAAGCAGTGGAATCACAAGAGAGGATAAAGAGAGCAACACTACAATCACTATGGACAGTGATGTTGGCATTCTAGCAGCTAGTGACACAGAAAGTATATTGGCAGTCAATGGAAAAGACAGTTAGATCATTGACACAGGTGCTTCTTTTCATGCTACCCCTCATATTGATTATTTTTCATCATTACATCATTGTGACTTAGGTGTTGTAAAGATGAGAAATAAGGATACTACAGTTATCAAAGCAAAAAGGGATATCATTATCAAGACTAACCTTGGACATAAGATGATTCTCAGAGATGTAAGGTATATTCCTGACTTGAGATTCAGCTTGATTTCACCCGGTGTTCTTGATGATGAGGGCTTAGTGAGCACATTTGGTAATGAAAAGTGGAAGCTAACAAAAAGATCACTTATATGTGCTAGAGGAAGCAAACAACATGCTCTTTATCACATTGATATTGAGGTTCTCATAGGAGAAATTAGTACTGCTTCAACATCTACTTCAGAGCTATATCATAGGAGGATTGGACCCTTGAGTCAGAAGGGTGTGAAGATTCTATTAAATAATGTCATTTCTCCTAAAGTACAAAGTGAGCTAGTTTCTTAGCCAGAGGGAGAGTTCCAGGATGAACACTAGTCAATTGATGCAAACAGTGCACAGAATAGACAGATATCTCAGCAATCTTAGATGAAAACTCAGTTAAGAAAGTCTCTTAGAGGAAGAAAACCTTCAAGACAATTTGACAATGGTTTTGTCATGAGCAGAGATAGAAGAAAGCTAGAGTGCTATCCAGTGAAGAAGATTGTGACAAAAGAGAAGACTCAGGTTTCCAAGAAGATGACTGGTGTGGTCATCTCTGCATGATGCAGGAGGGGGAGATTGTTAGATATGGCTCCTGCATCATGTAGGGACCCATTTGTAAATACAAAAGGTATTAGGGCTTTTTGTAAAAGAGATATCGTAAGTTACTTTTTTGGGTGAATAGTAACATGGAAAAAAAATTTTTGACGAGGACAATTGGCAATTGTGAAATTGGAAATTGTGGTCATAGGAGAGAGAAATAGGGAGAGAAATAGGGAGAAATAGGGAGAGAGAAATAGGGAGAAAAGTTTTGGGGCGTGATCTTTGGGGCGTGATAGCGGCGGCATAGGAGAGAGAAATAGGGAGAAAAGTTCTGGTTGAGAACTTTGGGGCGTGATCTTAGAGTCATCTACCGTCTGATCGGCGTAAAAGTTTATAGAGTTTTTTCTGGGATAATTCCTTACATATCTAACGGTCAGATTTTTCATTGATCTCTTCTAGATACTGTTTCTGATACAATGGTAAATTTAGAAATAGTTTTTTCTCTTGCATGATTTTTTTGTTGATGAAATTATTATTGTGAAGAGACAGTGTATTTGTTGGATATATAATGGAATTTTAGTGACCAGCTCCGTGGTTTTTTACTCTATTTTTAGGGATTTTTTCACGTTAAATCTTATCGTTCATAGTTTCTGGGTTGATATTGTTCTGGTTTTGTTATTTGCATCACATATATTGTTGTGATTGCACAAGTGAGATTTAGAGATTTATTATTATCGAGGTAAAAATCTCAACACTTAGTCCTAAGTCCTATATTGGAAAGGGTTAAAAGCTACATATTAACAAAGAGTTTAAATCTAGGATATAGTCTACTATTAACTAATAATAATATATTTAAAAGTCTTGATTGGGCACCGGGGGCTTGACGGTGATCTTGTCCGTCTATTTTTGCTTTTTTTTGAATAATTTCTTTTGTCTCCTTTAATCCTAAAAGTTTTTTTAAAAAAAGGAAGTTTTTTTAGGATAGTGACGAACTAGTCAAATCTGGGTCTCCATCGCTCCTTTCTTTCTTTTTTCTAACAAATATTCGGCAATTTCTTGATACATAGGAAAAGAAGAAGCTGGTAAAGGTAAGAAACTCATGTGCATTTCCCAAGTTTAGTCTAAGCATCTACCGAGGAAGTTGAAGAGGAAACAAAGTTATCGGAGCCAGAAGAAGCTTCCGCGAATACAGATGCGCCGCTTGCAGAAAAAACAAAAGAACCCAAGGATGAGAAAGCAGCATCAGAAGCAGCTGAGAGAGACAAGCAGAAGGCCGAGAAAGCAGCTGCGAGGGCTCAGAAGAAGGCGGCTGGAAGCAAACGGAAGGTAAGTATTGGTTGTTTATGTTTCTTCTCCATGCTAATTAACCTTTCTTTTGTCTCTCCCGAGGTTTGAGTGTAGTTGTGAGAGGATAATCTTAGTCCCATATTGGCAAGGGTTAAAAACTATGTATTTGCTTATATGCTTGGTTAAACTTGTGGAAACACAGAGTTTAAATCCAGGATACAGTCTACTATTACCTAATACTAATATATTTTAAAGTCTTGGTTGGGCACTAGGCTTCATGGGCTGAGGACCGTGATCTGGTCACAACTCTTTTTCTCTCTTTTTGAATAATTTTTTTTTGTCTTATTTGATTCTAAAAAGTTAAAAACGAGCTTTTTAGGATAGTGCCTATCTAGTCAAGCCTCAAGAATGTCTCGATCGCTCCTTCCTCTTTTTCTAAGAAATATTAAAGTCTTGGAAATTTCTTGATGCTTGCATAGGCATTGAAGGCGAATGCTAAGTTGAGATACTGCTCAACTCGAGAGTACTCACTATTTGAAATGTTGACAATGGATGCCATGTGCCTGCTGTATCGGATGTGGACTGTGCCTACAGCATTGGCTGCCGTGCTCATTGTGGCGTTGGGTTACTACTTGGCCTTTGTTAGAAAGTGACAACATTGAGATCAAATCGGTATCAAGTTTATTAGTTTTTCAGCTGGGAGAACCTTGTGATGCATTACTTTTAAGTTAGCGCAATAAAGAAGAAGACCTCTTGTTAAACTTGTCTATTCTCTAGTGTTGCATAACTTGTGATGTATGTTAGTGCTTTTTGCTCCGTTGTACTTTAAACCCTCACATATGCTGTTTCACAAGAAATATTTATTGTTAATTATTCCTAAGTAACTTACGGCATATTTGATTAAGAGATCCATATGCACAATCAAATAAAGACAAATAGTTGAAAAAACAATATCATTTATAACATTGTGTTATGAAATGACTTAAACTTTTGTACAAAAGTCATCATTAGCTAAGTGATGGCTAGATAATGAATATTAATTCTAAAAATGGTTAAGTGGATTTGATGAATATATTGCTTCTTGAGAATTTGCGGATATGTAGATGATATCCGGTCTTTTAAGGGCTTGTTCATATTTGAATTTTGGTAAATACTCGGTCTTAATGACTTATGAGTATTTAAATTTGGATAAGGTGGAAGAGTTATCCCCTTGAGGATGTGAAATAATTGTATAGTATTAGTGTATAATCATCCCTTGATTTATCTTCTTAAGGACATAAAATAATTATTTAGCTTTAGTCCCCGGCAACGGCGCCAAAATTAGTCCCCGGCAACGGCGCCAAAATAAAATAATTATTTATCTTCTTAAGGACATAAAATCTAGTCAATATTGCCAAAATTAGTCCCCGGCAATGGCGCCAAAAACTTGATAGAGCCCAAGGATGCTTGATAGGCTTCCCGCAAGTGCACGGGTCTATCGAAGTAGTAAAATATCGATCCCACATGGACTAATGGGCAAGTACTGATAGATCTCAAATTTACTAGCTAGACGACGTCTAAATTGGTGAAGTTGAAGTGTTAAACTAATCAAATGCGCAAGAACATAAATGGAGGAATTTGCACGAGAGAGATATGATGAGGAAATGCATCAAGATATGGGTTCACCGCTTTGACTCCTAACAGTTGAATAGTTAAACTCTATTTCCAATGTCCTGCCTAATTCAAGGGATTTGGCCACCTGTTGTGTAGGCCGCTCCCTCCAATGGCCCCGTCCGCTCCCACAGGCTAGGCCACCAGTCCAATCCGTAGGGTTCTGACGTTCAGTCGGACAAGATTCTCCCTTGCACGTCTAAGGCCCTAATACTTTCAAGGTGGGTACAGGTTAACAAGAGGGGTCTTCCCTAAGAATTCCTGGTTTACTAACCTCCCCAGCGGAACTCCTGGCTCAAGCGCGCCCTCTCGAGCAGCGCAGGCAAAGAACCCAAGATACTATCCAACGCCCCAACGCACTTTTGGTTTGCCAGATGCGTTTAAGATCTAGAAGCTCATGCCAACAGAGTACAATTCGTCAAGGGGATTTTCCCTAGCCCCTAATTTACAAACCCCACACAAGAAACTAAGAGGCTCAAACGTTCCCTTTCGGGCAATGTAGGCAAAGCACACCAACAGATTTGATAAACTCCCAACCAAATGGTTCTGACGCTCGGTAGGAAAAGCTTCTCCCCGAAACGTCTAAGCTCCTTATAATCCTCATAAGTGAGTACAGATCAGTAAGCGGGGTTTTCCTCCTAGAGATACTGATTAACAAACCTCACTTAGACGACTAAAGGCTCAAGCGTACCCTTCTAGGAAATGCAGGCTTAGCACGCACATAAGGTCGAGCTAGGACTTCGGCAGATAGAGCTAAACTATTACAACTAATAAGTTATCAAGGGCTACCCCACATCCTGATTTGAAACTTAGCCTATCATGTTCATGGTAATAGCGTAAACAGTGTTCTCAAACATAATCAACACACGTAATAACAGATTTTGCACAGGAGTTACAAGAAAAAGGTAAGATCGTGCGATTGTTGTGCGAAGATTATACAAAAAGCACAGCAATGTGAGTGTAGATTTAGGATCTTCCTTACAACTTATCTCTAAGATGCTCACGCAGGAGAAGATCTTCAATGAATGCAGATGCATGGCTCTTGTTCCCCTCCTTCTCCCAAGTGCAGCCGTTCCCCTTCTACCCATGCGAATCTCTCTCTACCTTCCCCCTTTCTCTTCTGAATGAAGGGTTTTTATCTCCCTTCTCTGATGGGCTCTCTTCTCTTCCCCATTCCCTGCAAAAAGTGCTGCAGTCGCTGCAAACTTCCAGCGAGAAAAGCTTTTGCTAGTGCACTCCATACCCTGCAAAGCTTCAGCCGCCTATTCTCCACGAAATGATGATTTCATGGCCAAATTTGCTATCTAAAGCCTGCTCCTCGCCCTTTTGTCAATAGTGGAGGAAAGTCCTAAGTGCCCTTCAGCCTTCCCTCAGGTTAGGTTGGATAAATCTAGGTTAAAATCGCGATTTCGTAATAGGCGGGTTCGCGATCTCGGGCGTGATTCACATCGTGACCCAGTCATGATTAATTAGTTTCAGCTTCAGTGCGGAGACGAGTCACGGGCATGATTCTGATCGCGACCTGGTCGTGATTTCCAACAAAGGCTTCAATGAATTCGAAAACTTCTAGTTAGGATCATCTTGAGTTAGGATGAGCTCCTCTACCACAAAAGTCCTAGAATCCACCATCTTTTGTGGTCGTTTTGACCTGAAAACGTGGAAATACTAAGGAAGGTGTAGATTCCATAAATGTAAAGCAATTAAGGCAATAATGAGGCAGAAAGCTCAGAAATATAGACGATTATGACTGTAAAATCATACTTGAAATGTTATATAAATCTGTGTTAGCAACCTATGAACTTATATAAACCTCACCTTAGTGACATAATCTCATGCTCTGTGGTTCTACTCAATTCTCGCCTTATGAACTTTTGTCAACCTCAGTGACATAATCGCACACCTGAGTTGTCCAATATGTCAGATAATGAGAGGCCCTGTCATCAATCAATCTTGATGTATTTCAGGATTAATACTTAATACCGAGAGCATCACACCTAGTATTTTATTATATTTATTATTATGTGTGGACAACATTATAAATGTTAATATACTTCTTATAATAATAATAATAATAATAATAATAATAATAATAATTAATAAAATTATATTTTATATACTAATTTAAAATAAAAAAAAATAAAATATAAATTTTTTATTTAATCGGGTACCGTTTAAATTTTCATGTCATGTTCGGGTTGCATAAACGCACCGACTCATTGCCATTGCTAACAACAAAGGAGATATGCAACGCTAATGCTAGTTGCCACGGAAGTTTCTAAGTGATCCATGATTTTGGATGTAGTGTTTGTTAGGGGATCTACAAATGCTTAGATTGAGAGGTTGGAAGATGGAGTAGCTCCCAAGTTAGTTGAATGTGCAAGGATTTTGAGTTGCCTTCTGCCCATCACATTAAACATTATGCATGGCACCCCTATGTGGTGGAAGGAGGAAGATAACATTAATTAATTGACTCATTTAAGTGAGTGTCACATGGAAGGAGTAAGATACTGTTGTTCTATAGGAAGAAGATAACATTAATTAATGGACGCATTAACTTAGTCGACGGAATGAAAGAGAAGACTTGTAGTGAACATCTCAAGTGCTGTATAACTTGTGACATTTCATAGCTGCGTGCGTTCCTTTTTGTTTTTTTTTTCTCTCTTACCAAGCCTCACTGCTTTGTTTGTTTTGGAGCCAGCATATGTTATTCAAATTAATAATTTGATGATTCTGCCCCTATATAGTGCTGATTCTTTTTACAGTTTATAAAAAGAAGAAAAAAACCATTGTTTCAAACTTGGGCAGTCATCCATCGGTCATTATTCATTCATTCTACCATTTTCATCCCAATTTGATTGCAGTAAAAGAAAACATTACAGCAGCGGATTCAACTTCCGAGTGATCGAGACAACAATGGAAGTGGCACCAGTCAGAAGAATGAGACATGTGTTGTAACTTGACATTTAACTGGAAGTTCTATGTCAGCGCATTTTGCTTAGTTGTACTAATTTTAAAGCGAGATTGATGGGGATTATTCATAAATGAATCGTCGTTGGTCAATTTTTAATGAATCCGACGTCGGTGTGAGCCATATTCACATTTTTAATTAATCCGACGTCGTTATCGTCAGTGACTTATTAAGGGTTACTGCTAGGATTGTTTTAGTGATGTCGGCAATCCTGATTCATTATTTATGAATCTGTTGACTTTCGAGAGCATTTGTTTTTCATCTCCACCTCGAGCTTCGTGGAAATAGAGATCTCAGTTGATATATAGCACAACTCTACTCTCTCTCTTTCCCTCCCATCGGCGGCCGATTAGATTTCCTCGTTTGGGGCTGGGCTCCTACTTTGTTCTCCCAAAGCGACGCGATCTGATCGCGGAGGGAGGCAAGCCAGTCCACCTTCGCGGCGATCCGGGGTGAGGTTCTCGATCCCGCCGCCTGCATCTACATCGCTTGGGTAACACCTCTACTTCCATTTTATCCGCCCATGGATCGTGTCGTTATTCTTTGTTTTCGATCTCGATCTGAGTATTGATTTCATGCTTCCACTCGTGATCTTTCCTCCTCCTCCCCCCTGATTGTGTTGGCACGGATGTTGGCCTTGGAGAGAGAGGAGATGGAGGCTACGAAAGCAGCATCAAAAACAGCAACGTCGAGGGCTCTGGAGGAGATTGAAAAGAAATGGAAGGCAAGTATTGGTTGTTTATGTTTCTTCTCTTTGCTAATTTATGTTTCTTCTCTCCCGTGGTTTGTGTGCAGTTGTGAGTGGATAATCTTAGTCTTATATTGGAAAGGGTTAAAAGCTACGTATTAACAAAGAGTTTAAATCTAGGATATAGTCTACTATTAACTAATAATAATATATTTAAAAGTCTTGATTGGGCACCGGAAACTTCACGGTGATCTTGTCCCGATTATTTTTGCTTTTTTTTTTGAATAATTTCTTTTGTCTCCTTTAATCCTATGGTACTTGCATAGGAAAAGAAGAAGCTTGTTACATTTCCCAAGTTTAGTCTGATGAACAAGAAAGCATCTACCGAGGAAGTTGAAGAGGAAACAAAGGTATCAGAGCCAGAAGACGCTTCTGCGAATACAGATGCGCCGCTTGCAGAAAAAACAAAAGAACCCAAGGATGAGAAAGCAGCATCAGAAGCAGCTGAGAGAGAGAAGCAGAAGGCCGAGAAAGCAGCTGCGAGGGCTCAGAAGGCGGCATGGAAGGTAAGTATTGGTTGTTTATGTTTCTTCTCCATGCTAATTAACCTTTCTTTTGTCTCTCCCGAGGTTTGAGTGTAGTTGTGAGAGGATAATCTTAGTCCCATATTGGCAAGGGTTAAAAGCTATGTATTTGCTTATATGCTTGGTTAAACTTGTGGAAACACAGAGTTTAAATCCAGGATACAGTCTACTATTACCTAATACTAATATATTTTAAAGTCTTGGTTGGGCACTAGGCTTCATGGGCTGAGGACCGTGATCTGGTCACAACTCTTTTTCTCTCTTTTTGAATAATTTTTTTTTGTCTTATTTGATCCTAAAAAGTTAAAAATGAGCTTTTTAGGATAGTGCCTATCTAGTCAAGCCTCAAGACTGTCTCGATCGCTCCTTCCTCTTTTTCTAAGAAATATTAAAGTCTTGGCAATTTCTTGATGCTTGCATAGACAATGAAGGCGTCTGCTAAGACACGACAGTGCTCAGGACGACGGAGGAAGTTGAAGAGGTCGGCAGCTGAAGCATCTACCGAGGAAGTTGAAGAGGAAACAACGGTATCGGAGCCAGAAGAAGCTTCCGCGAATACAGATGCGCCGCTTGCAGAAAAAACAAAAGAACCCAAGGATGAGAAAGCAGCATCAGAAGCAGCTGAGGGACAGAAGCAGAAGGCTGAGAAAGCAGCTGCGAGGGCTCTGAAGAACGAGGCTGAAAGCATATGGAAGAGTATTGGTTGTTTATGTTTCTTCTCCATGCTAATTAACCTTTGTTTTGTCTCTCCCGAGGTTTGAGTGTAGTTGTGAGAGGATAATCTTAGTCCTATATTGGCAAGGGTTAAAAGCTATGTATTTGCTTATATGCTTGGTTATACTTGTGGAAACACAGAGTTTAAATCCAGGATACAGTCTACTATTACCTAATACTAATATATTTTAAAGTCTTGGTTGGGCACTAGGCTTCATGGGCTGAGGACCGTGATCTGGTCACAACTCTTTTTCTCTCTTTTTAAATAATTTTTTTTTTGTCTTATTTGATCCTAAAAAGTTAAAAACGAGCTTTTTAGGATAGAGCCTATCTAGTCAAGCCTCAAGACTGTCTCGATCGCTCCTTCCTCTTTTTCTAAGAAATATTAAAGTCTTGGCAATTTCTTGATGCTTGCATAGGCATTGAAGGCGCATGCTAAGATGCGGAGCTGCTCATCTCGAGAGGAATCACTATTTGAAATGTTCACAATGGATGCCATGTGCCTGCTGTATCGGATGTGGACTGTGCCTGCAGCATTGGCTGCCATGCTCAAATCGCTATCATGTTTATTAGTTTTTCAGCTGGGAGAACCTTGTGCTGCATTACTTTAAGTTAGTGCAATAAGGAAGAAGACCTTTTGCTAAACTTCTCTATTCTCTAGTGTTGCATAACTTGTGATGTATGTTAGTGCTTTTTGCTCCGTCGTACTTTAAACGGATAGAACTTATACCCGCTGAAGTGAAAAAAGTGGTGTCTCAAAGTAAGGTAGAACTTTCCTTTTCCTTCCTGTGGAAAGTTCTACTTTACCTATAAGACACCGCTGAAGTGAGTTAAGTGGGTAACCCCGCTTAGGATGTTTACTCACTTTAAACGCTGACATATGCTGTTCCACAAGAATAAGGATTGCATGTGTTAGTCCAAAAGAATTCATTTAGACTTTTATTTAAATAAAAAAATATTATTCTAAAATATAAATAACTTTTTTTTTTAAAAAATAGAGAAATAAAATCCAAAGGCACGTAGAAGCTTGTAGGTGAAAATCCAATCTCTTATCTTGGTTAAATTCAGATTGAACATTGAGAATATGCACACTCATCGTACACTTATAGAGTCGGTTTGTATTGTTATGAGCTCATAATGTAGATACATATGCCCATGTCTGTTTTTTATTATTTACTTTATACCTTGACAAATAATACATACATTTATTCAATTTATGACAATGTTCAGTAAAAAAAATTATTAAATTGAATTTGTGTTAAAATATAGTATGATTGTTCAATTCACCTTATAATGTAAGACTTTTGTTTAGTGGATTCTAATTTCTAATAAATACAAATATTTGTTGTTAATTATCTCTAAGTAACTTAGGATATATTTGATTAAGAGATCCATATGCACAATCAAATAAAGACAAATAGTTGAAAGAACAATATCATTTATAATATTCTGTTATAAAATGAGTTAAACTTTAGTACAAAAGTCATCATTAGCCTAAGTGATGGCCAGATAATGAATATTCATTCTAAAAATGGTTAAGTGGATTTGATGAATATGTTGCTTTTTGAGAATTTGCGAATATTCAAGATGATATTTTGCCTTTTAAGAGCTTGTCCATATTTGAATTTTGGTAAATACTTAATTTTAATGACTTGTGAGTATTTAAATTTGGATAAGGTGGAAGAGTTATCCCCTCGAGGATATGAAATAATATTTTAGTATTAGTGTATAATTATCCCTTGATTTGATGGAGTTTTGTGTTCTCGAGGGAATAAAATAATTATTTAGCTTTAGTATATAATTCCTTTATAACAAACTTTTGTTCGCTCGAAGCATGGAATAGTTAACTCAGAAGGTTGAATTGAAACTTGATGGATTCTCAGAGAATAAATGGTGGCTAGTAGGAATGAGAGTAAAGTGTAGAAACTAGAAAGAAAGAAATTGAATAATTGATCGCTACTATATAAAGTGTTGTAAGAAATTGAAATTATTTTTAGTTTCTCTTGGTTATGTGACAATCAAATGCTTTAGTTCAGTAAGAATATAGTATGGGAGAAGTAAAAAAAAAAGGAAAAATTATTAGGGAATTAAAATATATATATATATATATATATATATATATATATATATATATATATATATATATATATATATATATATATATTCACATCCAAAGATAAATAACCTGTGTTTTGTTGAAAGTTAAAGTAGTGAAAGAGGTTCTAAGAAATTCATGAATTGGATTTTATTTGCAAACTGTAGTCAGATAACATAACAAGCAATGGCAAAGCTATTTACTACTTTAATATTTGAAGTAATGAAAGAGGTTCTAAGAAATTCACTACTTTAATTTTATTTGAAGTCCATGGTAGTAATCATTAAAAGAGGAACACAACTGTAGTCAGATAACATAACAAGCAATGGCAAAGCTATCCCTGATTCTATGAACAATTGGTTTACCAAATAAACAATAAATTCAGTGAGGCATGGAATGTCTACAAAAGGAGAAGAAAATATAATTTAGAAAATTAAGCTCAATCACCTGCCTGCAGCTACATTCTTCAGCATTCACTTTGCTCAGAATTCTATGAAAGACAAAGAAAAAGCATTAGGAAAATCTTTCTATAAAATGTTTCAATATCCAACCAATAGGAAAACTTGAATGGTCAGAAATCTCGTGAAAAGAATGTCATCGCATCAAAAGATGCCACATGAACAAAGATTTTCATCATTCCATTCTAGAATTGCCATTGATATATGCTATAAACTAAGTTTTATTTATATAATTAGATTTATTTAAATTTTAAAATTTTAAAATTTTTCTATAATTAATACCCTAATTTCCTATAAATCCTCCCTTAATTACCTTTAAATAAGACCCAAATCCTCTCCTTAATCCCTATCTTATTAATCCTTAATCACTTACTGTTCCCATGAGCGCCATAGCCCCTCTGTTTCTTTATTTCTTCTTCCCCGCCAACACTGCATCGCCCGCCTCCACGATTCGCGTTCACGTCTTCACCATCAGAAGCGAACGCAAGCGTCTGATAGCGAGTTTTTCCTACGCCGGAGTCGCCTTCGTCGTGCCATGGTGCGGCGTTCTTTGTTGGACGAGATGCTAGTGACGTGTGCGACTGAGGCGGCGACGAGCTCTCTGCAGCAGCGTCTCTTCCTTTTCCAACAAGCAATTGTGTTCAGTGGCAACGGAAAGGGTGCAAGCATCGTCTTCATCTTCTTCTGGCGCCGAGCAGCAGGTCTGGCAGCGGCTACGACGACTTCTTCTTCTCCACTTCTAGAGACACGTGCGGCGACTGCTGTGTCCACTTGCAATGCTACCTCCACTCCTTTTCTCTCTCTCGCCGGCAGCTCTTTCCTCTTCCAACGCCAGCTGCTCCTCCTTCCGGCGGCTGATTTTCTCCGGCAAGCGCCGGTGTTCTTCCCCAATCGAACGAAGCGAAGGAACGTTCGTTCGTTCGCATCAAGCTTTCGACAGAGTATAGGTAAGTTTTGTTTTAATTTATTAAATCTTTTTAATTATTATTTACTCTGTTAGTAAAAACCCTAAATCATATTTGGTATTTAGGGTAGATTTGGGAATTGTAGTATAATTGGAATAATTTTAATTTAAATAGAAAATTAAGGGTTGGGGGCATAATTATGAGTAGAGACATCTGACAGATAATAATTGATGCATTATTTAAATTGTTCAGTTAAGAAGAAATGACAATTTTGATTTTAGAAGGGATTCAGTATATCAGCACCTGAGGTAGGAATCTTACCCTATTCCTTTGTTATAGTGTTAAGAACTTATAATATTTGTTGTTTATTCCTTTGATTTAACATATGATGCATATATTAGAATTGATTGACACTGATATCTATTTGATTCGCTTGTTTTGTTTCTGAAATTCTGTTGACCTCGTTTATCTTATTCATTTGGTCATATTCTGTTTCTGTATGAATGGTTAACAAAGCTGTATTAAGATATCTAATATATTGGCTTACGAGCATGGTTGAACAATTGTGTATCTATGACATTGACATATGAGTATGTTGGAATAATTGAAATGTTGACAATGGATGCCATGCGTCTGCTGTATCGGATGTGGACTGCGCCTGCCGCATTGGCTGCCGTGCTCATTGTGGCGTTGGGTTACTACTTGGCCTTTGTTAGAAAGTGACAACGTTGAGATCAAATCGCTATCAAGTTTATTAGTTTTTCAGCTGGGAGAACCTTGTGATGCATTACTTTTAAGTTAGCGCAATAAGGAAGAAGACCTCTTGTTAAACTTGTCTATTCTCTAGCGTTGCATAACTTGTGATGTATGTTAGTGCTTTTTGCTCAGTTGTACTTTAAACCCTCACATATGCTGTTTCACAAGAAATATTTATTGTTAATTATTCCTAAGTAACTTAGGGAATATTTGATTAAGAGATCCATATGCACAATCAAATAAAGACAAATAGTTGAAAAAATAATATCATTTATAACATTGTGTTATGAAATGACTTAAACTTTAGTACAAAAGTCATCATTAGCTAAGTGATGGCTAGATAATGAATATTAATTCTAAAAATGGTTAAGTGGATTTGATGAATATATTGCTTCTTGAGAATTTGCGGATATGTAGATGATATCCGGTCTTTTAAGGGCTTGTTCATATTTGAATTTTGGTAAATACTCGGTCTTAATGACTTATGAGCATTTAAATTTGGATAAGGTGGAAGAGTTATCCCCTTGAGGATGTGAAATAATTGTATAGTATTAGTGTATAATCATCCCTTGATTTATCTTCTTAAGGACATAAAATAATTATTTAGCTTTAGTCCCCGGCAACGGCGCCAAAATTAGTCCCCGGCAACGGTG
The DNA here is from genome assembly GCA_027563935.2 of Costus lasius. Classification (NCBI taxonomy): domain Eukaryota; kingdom Viridiplantae; phylum Streptophyta; class Magnoliopsida; order Zingiberales; family Costaceae; genus Costus; species Costus lasius. The sequence continues at coordinate 17,156,689 of CM050450.1, read as the reverse complement.
CCAAAATAAAATAATTATTTATCTTCTTAAGGACATAAAATCTAGTCAATATTGCCAAAATTAGTCCCCGGCAACGGCGCCAAAAACTTGATAGAGCCCAAGGATGCTTGATAGGCTTCCCGCAAGTGCACGGGTCTATCGAAGTAGTAAAATATCGATCCCACATGGACTAATGAGCAAGTACTGATAGATCTCGAATTTACTAGCTAGACGACGTCTAAATTGGTGAAGTTGAAGTGTTAAACTAATCAAATGCGCAAGAACATAAATGGAGGAATTTGCACGAGAGAGATATGATGAGGAAATGCATCAAGATATGGGTTCACCGCTTTGACTCCTAACAGTTGAATAGTTAAACTCTATTTCCAACGTCCTGCCTAATTCAAGGGATTTGGCCACCTGTTGTGTAGGCCGCTCCCTCCAATGGCCCCGTCCGCTCCCACAGGCTAGGCCACCAGTCCAATCCGTAGGGTTCTGACGTTCAGTCGGACAAGATTCTCCCTTGCACATCTAAGGCCCTAATACTTTCAATGTGGGTACAGGTTAACAAGAGGGGTCCTCCCTAAGAATTCCTGGTTTACTAACCTCCCCAGCGGAACTCCTGGCTCAAGCGCGCCCTCTCGAGCAGCGCAGGCAAAGAACCCAAGATACTATCCAACGCCCCAGCGCACTTTTGGTTTGCCAGATGCGTTTAAGATCTAGAAGCTCATGCCAACAGAGTACAATTCGTCAAGGGGATTTTCCCTAGCCCCTAATTTACAAACCCCACACAAGAAACTAAGAGGCTCAAACGTTCCCTTTCGGGCAATGTAGGCAAAGCACACCAACGGATTTGATAAACTCTCAACCAAATGGTTCTGACGCTCGGTCGGAAAAGCTTCTCCCCGAAACGTCTAAGCTCCTTATAATCCTCATAAGTGAGTACAGATCAGTAAGCGGGGTTTTCCTCCTAGAGATACTGATTAACAAACCTCACTTAGACGACTAAAGGCTCAAGCGTACCCTTCTAGGAAATGCAGGCTTAGCACGCACATAAGGTCGAGCTAGGACTTCGGCAGATAGAGCTAAACTATTACAACTAATAAGTTATCAAGGGCTACCCCACATCCTGATTTGGAACTTAGCCTATCATGTTCATGGTAATAGCGTAAACAGTGTTCTCAAACATAATCAACACACGTAATAACAGATTTTGCACAGGAGTTACAAGAAAAAGGTAAGATCGTGCGATTGTTGTGCGAAGATTATACAATAAGCACAGCAATGTGAGTGTAGATTTAGGATCTTCCTTACAACTTATCTCTAAGATGCTCACGCAGGAGAAGATCTTCAATGAATGCAGATGCATGGCTCTTGTTCTCCTCCTTCTCCCAAGTGCAGCCATTCCCCTTCTACCCATGCGAATCTCTCTCTACCTTCCCCCTTTCTCTTCTGAATGAAGGGTTTTTATCTCCCTTCTCTGATGGGCTCACTTCTCTTCCCCATGCCCTGCAAAAAGTGCTGCAGCCGCTGCAAACTTCCAGCGAGAAAAGCTTTTGCTAGTGCACTCCATACCCTGCAAAGCTTCAGCCGCCTATTCTCCACGAAATGATGATTTCATGGCCAAATTTGCTATCTAAAGCTTGCTCCTCGCCCTTTTGTCAACAGTGGAGGAAAGTCCTAATAGCCCTTCAGCCTTCCCTCAGGTTAGGTTGGATAAATCTAGGTTAAAATCGCGATTTCGTAATAGGCGGGTTCGCGATCTCGGGCGTGATTCTCATCGTGACCTAGTCATGATTAATTAGTTTCAGCTTCAGTGCGGAGACGAGTCACGGGCATGATTCTGATCGCGACCCGGTCGTGATTTCCAACAAAGGCTTCAATGAATCCGAAAACTTCAAGTTAGGATCATCTTGAGTTAGGATGAGCTCCTCTACCACAAAAGTCCTAGAATCCACCCTCTTTTGTGGTCGTTTTGACCTGAAAACGTGAAAATACTAAGGAAGGTGTAGATTCCATAAACGTAAAGCAATTAAGGTAATAATGAGGCAGAAAGCTCAGAAATATAGACGATTATGACTGTAAAATCATACTTGAAATGTTATATAAATCTGTGTTAGCAACCTATGAACTTATATCAACCTCACCTTAGTGACATAATCTCATGCTCTGTGGTTCTACTCGATTCTCGCCTTATGAACTTTTGTCAACCTCAGTGACATAATCGCACACCTGAGTTGTCCAATATGTCAGATAATGAGAGGCCCTGTCATCAATCAATCTTGATGTATTTCAGGATTAATACTTAATACCGAGAGCATCACACTTAGTATTTTATTATATTTATTATTAAGTGTGGACAACATTATAAATGTTAATATACTTCTTATAATAATAATAATAATAATAATAATAATAATAATAATAATAATAATAATTAATAAAATTATATTTTATGTACTAATTTAAAATAAAAAAATTAAAATATAAATTTTTATTTAATCGGGTACCGTTTAAATTTTCATGTCATGTTCGGGTTGCATAAATGCACCGACTCATTGCCATTGCTAACAATAAAGGAGATATGCAACGCTAATGCTAGTTGCCATGGAAGTTTCCAAGTGATCCATGATTTTGGATGTAGTGTTTGTTAGGGGATCTACAAATGCTTAGATTGAGAGGTTGGAAGATGGAGTAGCTCCCAAGTTAGTTGAATGTGCAAGGATTTTGAGTTGCCTTCTGCCCATCACATTAAACATTATGCATGGCACCCCTATGTGGTGGAAGGAGGAAGATAACATTAATTAATTGACGCATTTATGTGAGTGTCACATGGAAGGAGTAAGATACTATTGTTCTATAGGAGGAAGATAACATTAATTAATGGACGCATTAACTTAGTCGACGGAATGAAAGAAGAAGACTTGTAGTGAACATCTGAAGTGCTGTATAACTTGTGACATTTCATAGCTGCGTGCGTCCTCTTGTTTTTTTTCTTCTCTCTTACCGAGCCGCACTGCTTCAGTGCTTTGTTTGTTTTGGAGCCAGCATATGTTATTCAAATTAATAATTTGATGATTCTGCCCCTATATAGTGCTGATTCTTTTTACAGTTTATAAAAAGAAGAAAAAAAACCATTGTTTCAAACTTGGGCAGTCATCCATCGGTCATTATTCATTCATTGTACCATTTTCATTTTCATCCCAATTTGATTGCAGTAAAAGAGAACATTACAGCAGCGGTTTCAACTTCCGAGTGATCGAGACAACAAAGGAAGTGGCACCAATAAGAAGAATGACCTTTTTCCAGAAACCGTGGCATGTGTAACTTGACAAGGAGTTATTTTTTTTATTGCTTTTTAGTTATAATTATATTTTTTTTACATCTAATATGTGTGCATATATTTTTCGATGATAAAATTATTTTTTAAATTATTATTTTAATAAAAATTATTAATTCTAAAATTTTATTATTATTATTTAAAATTTTTTTAATAAAAAAATTAACAAAAATTAATATTATCTTAATCAAAATTATTATTATTAAATTTAATTTTTAATTAAAATTATTTATTAATATTATTTTAGTTTTACTTTTAAAAAATATTTTTTATTTTTTTATTTTTAAAAATATTATATTTTTTTTAAAAAATTGATTAGCATAGTAATTTAGCCAAACATCTTTTAATTTTTTTAACCAACTACTTTTTGACCAGCACTTTTTCAACCTGCAAAAGTTAAAAGATTTAACTATGACAAACGGAGTGTTTGATTCTTATTTCAGTGCTCCCTGATACCCAGAATTCTTGTTTCTACCAAAACCGTGCAAAGTGTCACGCCCTATTTAGTTTAGCTTGTCCATGTCTGCAATTCACATGAAATTATGTGCCAAAATTCGAACATTGCAGCTGAATTTGGATTTTGACTTCGCGTTGACCTCCTCATTTCGAGCACCTCCCGTTCTAGAAGTTGAGGCTGCCAAGCAGCCTCGCTAAATACTGGGGATCCACCCGGCTGCATTCTCGTGGAACACTTGGACTCCTCGCAAGTGTAGAATCACGAACGCCTTCACTCAGAGGAGAAATTCATAGCTGAGGATGACATCAAAGTCAGCCATCCTCACCACCCGAATGTGGTGTCGTCCACTGTTGACACAGATTTATATAGAGTTTCATGTGTCATTTTACTCATGGAATCATGCTTATTTCATGACTTTAAGCCATACTATTGCCTATGTTTGGATACATTTATGGAATCTACACTTGTTTCGGTATTTTCACGTTTTCAGGTCAAACTGACCACATAAAGGGTAGATTCAGACACTTTGATAGTAGAGGAGCTCATCCTAACTCAAGACGATCATAACCAGGAGTTTTCGGATTCATTGAAGTCTTTGTTGGAAATCACAACCGGGTCCCGATCAGAATCATGCCCGTGATCGTTGCTACGCCTGAAGCTGAAATCGATAAATCACGACCGGGGCACGACCAAATTCTCGCCCGAGATCGCGGACCCGCTTGTTACGAAATCACCGTTTTCTCCCATGTTTCTTTGATCTGACCTAAGGGGAAGCTGAAGGGCACCTAGAACCTTTCTCCCCTGTTGACGAAGGAGGCGTAAAGCAGCTTTTAGGGGAGGATTTGCTCACGAAATCATCATTTCGTGAGGTATGGGCGGCTGAAGCGTTGCAGGCCGGCAGGAACCTTTCGGCTGAAGCTTTGCAGCAGGCTTCTTTTTGCAGGGCATGGGAAGGAGAAGAAGATTCAGAAGAGAAGAGGATAAAAGGCTTTCTCCGTTTGAAAAGAAGGAGAGCTCTCGCATACAAGAATCAAAGACGAGAGGAGGTTCGGTCCATCAGAGGAAGCGCACGGTGAAGAAACGAGGAGAAAGAAGCTGCGGATATGTACAACTTTGAATACCTCCTGTTGCGTAAGCTTCCTAGAAACAGATTTGTAATACTTAGCCTACATCTTTGAGTTGCTGCATCTATTGTAAGATCTTAAGAGAATATTGCATGGTCTATCTTCCCTCTACAACTCTTGCGCAAAACCTGTTATTACTTGTGATGTTCATGGTTGAATACATTGTCTATATTGTTACCGTGAACATGCTTGGCTAAACCCCAAATCAGGATGTGGGAGTAGCCCTTGACGATTTACTAGTTGAGATAGTTAAAGTTTGTTAGCCGAAGTCCTTGTTTGGCCTTGTGTGTGTTCATCGCATGCAGACCTGGAAGGATATGTTTAACCTTTAATCCCTCGGGTGAGGTTTGTAAATCTGCTTTTCTAGGAGTTTACTTGCTTGCATAGCTGTACTCACCCGTAGGATTAAAGGAAAGCATTATTCCGAAATGTATGTTTGAGCCTTAAGTTGCAAATGTGAGGTTTGTTAATCGGATCTAGAGGAGAAAACTTGCCCGCTAGACTGTACTCACTTAGGGAAACACCTTAGTGAGGTTTGTTAATCAGATCTCCGGAAGAGAAAACTCGCTCGCAGATTCGTACTCGCTCGCGTGACTGAAAGGAGCTTAGATGCGTCGGAGAGATCCCAGTCCAACCACGCGTCTGACCCACTTGGTTGAGAGTTTATCCATTTCGTTTGTTCGTTATCCCTACGCTACCTGAGAGAGGGCGTTTGAGTCTTTAATCACCTCAAGTATGGTTCAGCATCTCTAGGAGGGTAAAACCTCGCTTGCAGGTCTGTACGTATTTGCAAGGATTTTAAGAACCTTAAACGTTGTGGAAAGACACTTATCTGACCGCACGTTAGAACCCTACGGATTGGACTGGTAATTTAGTTCGTAGAAGCGGATGAGATTATTGGTGGGGAAGGCTACCTACGTGACAAGGAAGCTGAGTCCCTTGAACTTGATAGGACATTAGTAATAAACTTTGGTTATTCAACTGTAAGGAGTCAAGTAGTGAACCCATATCCTGATATATCTCCTCATTATAATTCTCTCGTGTGATTCCCTCTGTTTACATTCCTGCACTTTTAATTATTTCGTTATCTTAAACTTCACCAATTTCGACTTCGTCTAGCTAGTCATTTCGAGATTTATCGGTACTTGCCAATTAGTCCCTGTGGGATCGATATTTTATTACTTCGATAGACCCGTGCACTTGCGGGTAACGCCTACCTATACTGGTGGGTGCAATCAAGTTTTTGGTGTCGTTTCCGGGGACTAATTTCGGCAATATTGACTAGATTAAGGAGTTATTAGACTAGACATTTTTAGCTATTTAATATACTTTCTTTTATTTCATTTTACACCTTATTTGATTTAACGAAACATCTGTTTATTAGAATTTTAGTTTATGCATAGAACTCCACGACCGAAACCTGCAATACCATTTGATTCAGAAATTTAAAGAACGTTCCGGCGTTATAGAAATATTCAGAAATATCAACCAAAGAAGAATTCACAAACATCAAAAATGGATGGTAACAAATCACTTCGTGACTTCGCTGCACCACATGTTCAAGGACTGCATTCGAGCATTGCACGTCCACCAATAGAAGTGAACAACTTTGAGATAAAACCGTCACTTTTATCAATGTTACAGCAAAACCAATTCGGTGGATCACCGACTGAAGATCCAAACATGCATTTATCTATTTTTCTTGAATACTGTGACACTCTTAAAATGAATGGTGTAACCACTGACGCTCTACGGCTACGACTTTTTCCTTTTTCACTAAGAGACAGAGCGCGGGCTTGGTTACATTCACTACCATCTGGATCCATTACCACATGGGATCAACTCTCACAAGCTTTCCTTGCAAAATATTTTCCTCCAAGCAAAACCGCGCAACTGAGAAACCAGATTACCAATTTCTCTCAAAAAGAAGGCGAATCACTATATGAGGCGTGGGATCGCTTCAAGGAATTGCAGCAAATGTGTCCTCATCACGGCCTCGAGAAATGGGTACTGGTACATACATTTTATAACAGACTGCTATATAATACTCGTTTTATCGTTGATGCAGCCGCTGGAGGAGCTTTGATGAACAAGGTAGTCGATGAAGCCTACAATTTAATCGATGAAATGGCGCTCAACCACTATCAATGGTCGGGCGAAAGAGGTACTTCTTCTCGACAAGCCGGTAAATATGAACTTGACGCTCTTAATTCTCTTGCTGCTAAAGTAGATTCATTATTTCGTAAACTTGATTCCATTAACATGCGTCATAATACTGCTATGTGTGAAATTTATGGAGTGGAAGGTCATCTTTCTGACACTTGTCAATTAGGAAATTTGGTATCACAAGACACCCCACCCGCCTTGGTAAATGCTGTAGGGAACTTTAACCAAAGGGTCCAAAACAACCCTTACTACAACACCTACAACCCTGGGTGGAAAAATCATCCCAACTTTTCCTATAGAAACAACAATGCAGCTCAACCATCGAACTATAGGCAACCCCCTGGATTTCATTCATCCAACACTGGGTATTAGCCTAAGCAATTTGACCAACCATCACAACCAAGCACCAACACAGTACCACAAGATCAAAACTTAGAGTCGCGCTTTGACAGCTTCGTGTCAGCGCAAACCAAAGCAATGGACTGCATGTTAGAGGCAATCAAAAATTTAACAACAAACCAGAAGATAATGGAAAACCAAATTGCCCAACAGGCTAGTACATCTACTAGACCGCCGGGCAGATTACCTGGACAGCCTGAGACGAATCCCAAAGAACATTGCAATGTCATTACCACACGCAGTGGCAAGCAACTTGAAGAACCAGAAATGCCAAATGATGACCATTATGAGAATGAGACCAGAACCCCTGAATCTGAAAAAACAAATGAACTTGTTGAGAGTGAACCACAAACGAAAGAAACAGAACCTGTTTATGTGCCTCCACCACCTTACAAACCGTCAATTCCATTTCCTTAGAGGTTGGCAAAAGCAAAACTCGATCATCAATTCAATAAATTTTTAAAAATTTTAAAGAAACTGTATATCAATATACAATTTGCCGATGCTTTATCACAAATGCCATCCTATGCTAAGTTTTTGAAGGAGATCTTGTCAAATAAAAGAAAAATGGAGGATCATGGCATAGTAGCGTTAATTGAGGAATGCAGCGCAATCATCCAAAACAAGTTACCGCCAAAGTTGAAAGACCTAGGCAGCTTTACCATCCAATGCCTGATCGGAGACACACCTTTTGACCGCGCTTTATGCGACCTTGGTGCCAGTGTAAGTCTGATGCCTCTCTCTCTATGCAAGAAACTGGACATCGGAGACTTGAAGCCGACGAACATCTCTTTGCAATTGGCTGACCGTTCTATACGACATCCGGTAGGAATTCTTGAGGATGTGCCAATAAAGGTCGGTAGATTTTTTATTCCAGCTGATTTCGTTGTACTTGAGATGGAAGAAGACTTCAAACTTCCTATTATATTGGGCAAACCATTTTTGGCAACTGCCGGTGCCATAATCGACGTTAAAAAATGGAAAGTTGACATTGCGCGTAGGAGAAGACACGGTTGAATTTGATATTACCGAGAGTTTAAAGAAACCTCTTTTTGCAGATTCCTGCTATAGTATCAGAGTCGTTGACGATGAATTTGACCCATCTTACATACCTCGGACAAACGTCGACCCTCTCAAATTTTGCCTACTGGGTTAATATGACGAAGAACAAGAGGAGGAAGTCCGTGCCTATGCTGATATTCTCGACTCGAGCGTAACCATTGAGCCAGAAGAAGAAAGGCGTGAGAGACCATCTGTACCAAAATCTGAGGTCTGTAAACAACTTAACTTAGAGCTCAAATCCTTACCGAACAATCTCAGGTATGAATTTTTAGGTGAGAATTCTACTTATCCTGTCATCATAGCAAACCATCTTGATCCAGAGCAACAAGCCTTCTCCTAGATATGCTTCGACAATATAAGAAGGTAATTGGGTACACTTTGGATGATATAAAAGGTATTAACCCTTTTTTATGCATGCACATGATACACCTTGAAGAGGATAGTAAACCATCTATCGAATACCAGAGACGTTTGAATCCAAATTTGAAAGAGGTCAGCCAATGGGTAAGTCCGGTACATGTGGTACCAAAGAAAGGAGGAGTGACGGTGGTAAAAAACGAAAATAATGAATTGATCCCGCAAAGAATCGTTACCCGGGTGGCGCATGTGTATCGACTATCGGAAACTGAACAAGGCCACCCGCAAGGATCATTTCCCACTTCCATTCATTGATCAAATGCTTGAACGATTAGCCACTAACTCTTATTTTTGTTTCTTGGATGGATACTCAGGATTTTTCCAAATACCGATACATCCAGATGACCAGGAGAAAACCACGTTCACATGTCCCTTCGGTACTTTCGCTTATCGGCGAATGCCGTTTGGTTTATGTAATGCACCAGCCACCTTTCAGCGTTGCATGATGGCTATTTTCTCTGATCTGATTGAAGACATCGTGGACGTCTTCATGGACGACTTTTCGGTATATGGGTCTAGTTTTAATTCTTGTCTATCTAATCTGACTCGTGTTTTGCAGCGTTGTGAAGAGACAAACTTGGTGTTAAATAGGGAGAAATGACACTTGATGGTAAAGGAAGGAATTGTCCTTGGTCATTTGATATCGGAGCGTGGTATCGAAGTCGATAAAGCAAAAATCAGTGTGATAGAGAAAATGCCACCTCCGAACTCCGTCAGAGGAATAAGAAGTTTCTTAGGCCATGCAGGCTTTTATAGACGTTTCATTGAAAATTTTTCTAAAATCTCTAGGCCTTTAACATCTTTACTTGCTAAGGATGTTTCATTCGTTTTTGACCAGAATTGCATGGATGCATTTCAACAATTGAAAAAGGCGTTGATTTCTGCCCCGGTAATACAACCTCCGGATTGGTCACTACCCTTCGAAATTATGTGCGACGCTAGCGACTATGCGGTAGGAGCTGTATTAGGACAGCGGAAAGACAACCGAACACATGCCATTTACTACGCCAGCCGAACACTAGATGGAGCACAGAGCAATTACGCCACAACTGAAAAAGAACTTTTAGCTGTAATTTTTGCTTTTGATAAATTCCGATCATATTTGGTTAACTCGCGTGTTATCGTCTATACAGATCATGCGGCGATCCAATATCTCATGGAAAAGAAAGACACGAAACCAAGGCTAATCAGATGGATACTATTGTTCCAAGAATTTGACGTTCAGATCAAAGATAAGAAGGGAGCCGATAATCTGGTAGCAGACCATCTCTCACGTCTGATATCTATTACCGAAAACAATTTGGAAGAAGAGATCGACGATACATTCCCAGAGGAGAAGTTACTAACTGTCACCGCTGTGAAAGAACCATGGTATGCCGATCTGGTGAACTACTTGGCAGCCGGTATTATGCCTCCGAAGCTCACGTACCAACAGCGAAGGAAGTTTATGTCTATGGCAAAACACTATTATTGGGATGAACCACTCTTGTTTAAGCATTGTGTTGATTGTATCATCCGAAGATGTTTACTAGAAGAGGAGATTCCAGATGTCCTATTCCAATGCCATTCTTCTTCTTATGGAGGGCATTTCAGTGGTAAGAAGACAGCACATAAGATTCTTTAGTGTGGTTTCTTTTGGCCAACTTTATTCAGAGATGCAAGGGACTATGTACAGTCTTGTAATCGTTGCCAATGGATGGGTGGAATATCACGAAGGAATGAGATGCCTCTGAATACCATCCTTGAAATCAAAATTTTTGACGTATGGGGGATTGACTTTATGGGTCCATTCCCACCTTCTTGCGGTAACAAATTCATTTTAGTTGGAGTCGATTATGTATCCAAGTGGGTAGAAGCTTTGGCTGCACCGACAAACGACTCGAAGGTGGTCACAAAATTTTTCAAGAAATTAATACTCCCACGATTTGGAACGCCTCGCATGGTAATCAGCGATGGTGGATCTCATTTTATTGAGCGAGGATTTGAATCACTTCTCAAGAGATATGGAGTATTACACAAGGTTGCCACTGCGTACCATCCTCAGACTAGCAGCCAAGTGGAAATATCAAATCGAGAGATTAAGCACATACTTGAGAAGACTGTGTCGCGTACTCGCACCGATTGGTCACTTAAACTTGACGATGTATTATGGGCCTACCGTACGGCATTCAAAACTCCAATTGGTATGTCCCCATTTCAGCTAATATACGATAAATCGTGCCACTTACCGGTTGAGATCGAACACAAAGCTTATTGGGCGATACGACGACTGAATTTTGATGGGAACCGAGCTGGGAAGGTCAGAAAACTTCAACTTAATGAGCTCGATGAATTTAGACAAGAAGCCTATGAGAATGCCATGATTTATAAAGAACGTACCAAAAGATGACACGATCGAAGGATTATGAGGAAGGAATTTCGCGAAGGCGAATCAGTGCTCTTGTTTAACTCCAGGATTAAACTTTTCCCTGGTAAACTTCGTACCAAATGGACAGGACCGTACGAGGTGTAAAAGGTCTACCCTCACGGTGCTATGGACATCTTCCGCGAGTCAACTGGGACATTCAAAGTTAACAGACAGAGACTCAAGCACTACATCTCCCATGAACCGATACCGGAGGACACTGCATTGCTCCTCACGGATCCTCCTTCACCAGAATGACACAAACTATGGTCAAGCTGACGGACCATTAAATCAGTGCTTCTTGGGATGCAACCCAAGCATCTTACTTTAGTTAAAATTATTTTCAGCATTTTCCCTTTCTTTCGTTTTCATGTTTTGTTAAAGCTTCAGTTAGTTTGCATATCCTTAGAAGCTCTTTTGATAATTAGCGTTAAAATCTTAGTAATCGCATGATGGGACACACCAACCTAGCCTTAGAATGTTTTGAACTTTCTCTACTATGAGTTTGAATTTCATCTCTTAAGTTGTAGTCATTTCGTTTCGACACATGGTTTTGATGACTAATATTGATGATATTCTTGCAGAGAACGCGCATGAACTACGATGTTGCTAACTACCGATTTTGAACGCCTATGTTACCAACTTTTAACAAATTTCATCCTATGTTTTGAAGAATCAAATGTATTGCATCTTCACTAATTGATTTCTAATGATCTTTGAATATGAGAGCATACTGTACAACCGTGAATTGATCTTGTTTAGCTTCAGCGTTGGCAATTTGCTTTCATGAGAATTGGAAATGACATTTGGGTTATTGCTGTGCCCTTTCACTACTTGCATATTTTGTTTTATCTCTGTTTGTTTAGCTGAGGATATTGATGATTTTACTTGATCTTCAATGACACAGGGATATCGCAAACTGATGCGGTAAGGAGAGGCGTTTTCTATCAATTTTCCCAAAATCACGGGCGGCTCCTGACAAACATCCCGACCGTGATTCTCACTCAGCTCAAACATCAGAATTTCGCCGAGGGAATTACGGCAGGAAGGTGACTAAGACCACGGCCGTAATTAGCAGTGCAGAATTATGCAAGAAAATCATGACTGGGGTATGCTGAAAATCATGACCGAGATTTCTCAGAGACAAAACAAAGACTTATTCGCCGAGAAAATTACGGCAGACCCATGACTAGGAACACAGCCGTGAAAAATTCGCATACGATTTCACAGGAGCAATCACGGGTGGGTCACGACGACAATCACGTGCAGGATCTTTCAGCAGACACAATGCTTATAAATTTAACGAGAACATCACGGCTGCCCCGTGAATAAAATACCACCGTGAAGGCAGGAATTTAAAGACCACAGTAAAATCACGACCGGGCCCTGATAGGAATAGTGGGCGAGATTACGGAATTTAACAGTTTAACGGGTTCGCCTGGCCAACCCGACCCGTTAAGAAACCCATTAAGAGTTTTCACTTAAGCTGCTCGCCCCAGATTTCGCTAGGGTTCCCGATCGATTTTCCCCTTTCCGTACAGCTCGCGGCGACCCCACTGCTCTACCCCACCATTCGCCGCTGTCAGCTCCGTTGACCACCAACCCTCCGGCGACTTCTCCGATCATTTCCGACGAACTCTCATTCCAGGATTTTAGTCCTTATTTCGTTGTGAGGTCTTCCGCAATCAACTGCCGATACTTTAGTGTCCGCCCTTTGCTGCTCAAGCAACCATGCCACCACGTCGCAAGAACACTAGAAAGCGACCGGCCGGAGCCGCCAGCCCTCGACCTGCAGCACCGCCACAGCAAGCCGCTCCACTAGAAATCCAGATGAGGGATAATCACCAGGCGGCAAGGTACCAAGTTCTTTCAAATCGCCGTATAATCAATACACGGTACATTGACCCGCCTTCACTCGCTGCACTCAGAATTTTCGATGATCTCCTCTAGATGTTTAGACAATTTGGCTGGGGACGTTTTCTGCAATACGCACAGCCCACCTACATCCCCTTTACTCTTGAGTTTCTCAGCTCAATAGAAGTGAAAGTCTCGGCCCTAGAGACAGACCCTGGCCTAGTTACATTCCGGCTTGCTAATACTGAATACCGGCTGATGATCGCCGACCTCAATGACATATTTGGATTTCCGGCATATGCATATAGACTTGGCCCTCCTAACTTCAATGAGGACATCTTTTGGAAGTGTATTTCTTCTATGACTGCTTACTTGCCCAGGAATGCAAGGGCCTCTGCAATATCAAATCCCTGCATCAGATACGCACATCACCTCCTAGCTCATTCTATCGTTGCTAGAGATGGGGACGGGATAGTGCGACAGATTGAACTACTCTGCTTATGGGGACTCTTGCATCAGTTCCAAATCAATGCCGGGTACCACCTTGCTCGACAATTCCTCTGCGTCGCCCATGCCACGAAGGGAAGTATCTGCATCAGAGGTATGATAACTATGATTGCACTATCTCTTGGGCATAACCCTTTTGGACAGCCGGAGGCGGTGGGCAGCTGATGCGATGCATTTATGCTTGATATTTCCATATACTTTGAAGCATTTTTCTATTAATTTATCGCGTTTGCATCATCATTTTTACTTAAATTCTTCCATATGCGCGGAATCTACACAAGATCTGGTGTTATCTAACTTTTCAGGAAATTCTGAAGGAACAGAGGTTTTCACAGTCGGGTTGGGAAGGTTTTCCCAACCGGGAAAAGTTCCGCCTGTCACGAAAATCTGCTCGACTCTAACTCGGTGGGCTCCAAATCTTAAGGGTACTTTGGTAAATTTTATTCTCGACTATAGGGGGATAAAAGGGAAGCTTTGTAACCTTAATCATCATCAAACCCTAACGAAAGAAAGGAGAAAACGGCTGTGGACGTGACTTTGGCGGCTGGAAAGAAGACAAAGACGATTTGAAGGGAAAGAGGAGTCCCTTGAAGCCCCTAGCAAAGATTTCTCCATCTACTCAGAAAGGGGAGTCGAGATTTCTCTTATTCCTTTATTTTCATTGTTGTTTCTAGCCTCCAAATGGATTTCTTGAGTGTGAACTTGTTGTCAAACATTCATGATGTTTCTATGGGGATTGTAGCTTAAAGTACTATCGGGGGTAGGGTTTAGCCCTATGCCTAAAACGCATTTATTAAGTAGTCTATTATTTTGATATGTTGGTTTGATTTAGTTGACCTAGCATATATGTTTGTCATTTTCTTACAACTCTTATTGCATATTATTGATCTCCGATATCGAGAGAAAAAGCGACAGCCCAATCTCGATATCGGTGTTTGTATGTCTTGGACGTTGGGAGAAAAAGCGACAGCCCAATCCCGACGTCGGATCTCGTATGCTTGGGCGCGTGAAGAAGAGCACGAAAGTAGCTCTTCTCCCACGTGAGAGAACAACTATTCATCCCTCACCCAATGGGCCTATGTAAATTTACAAGCCACGAAAGTAGGAGGTAAATTTGCATACGCACCGAACCGTGCTGCTGAAAGGGGGCGGTTTGTACCATTTGATGGATCTCTTCAACTTACCGAACCTTGCATATCGCGTAGTTACTACTTTCATTTGCGGATTGGCATAGCGGTGAAACCTGACGCCCCGATATTCTTCCATAATAGAAATCCGATCGTTTATCTGTCCGCTTGTTACTTTCCTTGCTTAGCATTTACATATTAATTGTTAGTTGTTTCAATCGCTTTAAACCGACCCTTGATTTGTCTAGACTGCGACTTAAGGATTTACCGGTACTTGACGAATTGGTCTCTGTGGACGATATAATTTACTACTTCGGTTAGACCGTACACTTGCGGGCTCATCAAGTTTTTGGCGCCGTTGCCGGGGACCAATTTCGCCATCATCGATTAAATCTGATAAATTCGCGGGATTAGACGTTTTATTTTCTTTCTTTCTTTCTTTCTAATTTTCCTTTCTTCTTTTATCATTGCTCTCTATTTTGATCCATCTTACTGTTGAAATTTGATAATCTACCTTGAAGCTTGTGCATGCGCAGGACTTTGCGGAGTGAACATTTGATCGACGAGGATCCGGAAATCGAAAAAACATTCCGACTCCGACGTAAGCAAGCTCGGGCTAAAGCAAAAGAGAAGCAGAATTCGACAGAAATGGACCAAAACCGCTCACTTCGAGATTTTGCATCTCCCTCCGTGCAGGGACTTCATTCAAGCATTGCCCGTCCTTCCATCGAAGCTAACAACTTCGAAATAAAACCGGCATTCCTTGCCATGCTACAGAGGGAACAATTCGGGGGAATGCCAAATGAGGATCCTGCACTCCACCTCTCAATGTTCCTAGAATACTGTGATACGTTCAAAATGGGAGGGATATCCATCGATGCTCTGAGGTTGAGGCTCTTCCCCTTTACCCTAAAGGATCGAGCACGTGCATGGCTTCAGTCACTGCCGAATGGAGCGATCACTACCTGGGAAGGGCTATCACACTCATTCCTCGCCAAGTACTTCCCACCTAGCAAGACAGCTCAATTGAGAGGGCAGATCACTGGATTTAAGCAAAGGGACGACGAATCATTATACGAAGCGTGGGATCGCTTCAAGGAGCTTCAACAGATTTGTCCACACCACGGCCTCGAAAAATGGTTATTGGTTTCTTCCTTTTACAATGCTTTAAATTTTAACACTCGAATGACTGTGGATGCAGCATCAGGTGGAGCCTTCATGAACAAACGTGTTGATGATGCTCTAGAACTGCTGGAGGATATGGCACTTAACCATCATCAATGGACAAGTGAAAGAAGCATCCATACAAGGGTAACTGGTAAGACCGATACCGATACCATGGATTTTTTGGCAAAGAAGGTAGACTCTTTATCTCAAGAGTTAAATGCACTACGTTTAAATGCTTTTCCATCATCTTCTCAACCTTCTCAATTGTATCAAGGTAATGCAGTTGCCTGTGAGATATGTGGTTGTACAGGTCACAAATCATATGAGTGTCAACTTTTATGTCTCACCCAAAATCAACCGGAAGAGACCATCAATGCAGTGAATCAATTCAACCAAAGGCCTCAAAATAACCCGTTTTCAAGCACGTACAACCCGGGATGGAGAAACCATCCCAACTTTTCCTACCGGACGAATCAACCACAGATTTCCCAGCCCGGTTTTCAACCACAAGTTTCTCAACCGATGCCTCAAGCAAATTACCAGCAACCACCAGGTTTTCAGCAAAAACCATACCTCCAACCCCAGAAATCGAATTTGGAGGCTATGCTAGAGAATTTGGCTATTGCACAGTCGAAACAAAATGAGATCATCAGTCAAATGAATTCCAAGATAGATGCCTTAGCAGCTCACAACAAAATGCTAGAAACCCAGATTGCCTAGCAAGCTATCGCATCATCCCGACCTCAAGGACAACTGCCCGGTCAACCAGAAGAGAACCCACGTGAGCACTGTAACGCTGTGTCCACGCGCTGTGGCAAACAGTTGGTTGAGCCGGAAAAGGACAACAATCATGGAGATGGACAGCAAGGTGGAAATCAAAGGGGCCCATCACCGTTGGAAGAGTCTGATCGCACACATGATGAGCAGCCCGTTTACATTCCTCCACCGCCATATGTTCCACCCGTACCGTTTCCTCAACGCTTGGCAAAAGCCAAGTTGGACAAACAATTTGGAAAATTCCTTGAGGTACTAAAAAAATTGTACATCAATGTTCCTTTTACTGACGCATTATCGCAGATGCCAACCTACGCAAAATTCCTCAAGGACATCCTCTCCAATAAGAGAAAGATTGATGAACAAGGAACGGTGGCGCTAACCGAGGAGTGTAGCGCAATCATTCAAAATAAGCTTCCCCCGAAGCTTAAGGACCCCGGGAGCTTTTCCATACCGTGCTCCGTTGGTGCCATGACCTTTGACCGTGCCTTGTGCGACTTGGGCGCAAGCGTCAGCTTGATGCCCTACTCCATATTTGAAAAGCTAGAACTTGGGGAACTCAAACCGACTACAATCTCGCTTCAACTCGCCGATCGCTCGGTAAGATATCCGGTGGGCATATTGGAAGATGTGCCCATTCGAGTGGGTAAGTTTTTTGTTCCTGCTGATTTCGTAGTTTTAGAAATGGAGGAGGATCGCCGTCTCCCAATAATTTTAGGGAGACCGTTTTTAGCCACTGCAGGCGCGATCATTGACGTGAAAAACGGGCGACTTACTTTGAAGATAGGTGAGGAAACCATCGAGTTTGATCTTTCGGAAAGTCTAAAGAAACCTTGCCTTGCAGGTTCGTGCTGTAGTATCGATGTGTTGGAAACCATACCGGACAGCTCCGATGTGGTACGAAGTCGGGAAGACCCGCTTGAGAGGTGCTTGCTCAATGAAGAAAATACTAGCGCCGAAGATGAGAAAGAAGCATACACGAAATTACTCGACTCCACTGCAAAAATTGAAAGCAAGAGAGAGACGTTGGAGTTTCCAAGTATAGCGAAACCGGAGGTAATCACCGCACAAAAGATTGAACTTAAAGCCCTACCGAATAACCTAAGGTATGAATTCCTTGGTGATGACTCTACCCTTCCGGTTATCGTCGATGCGAACTTAAGTAAGTACCAAACTCAACTTCTTCTTGAAGAGCTTAAACGACGAAAGAAGGTAATTGGATATTCTATTGATGATATCAAGGGTATTAACCCATCTCTTTGTATGCATAGGATCTTCCTAGAAGAGGGGAGTAAGCCCACTGTGGAATGTCAAAGACGTTTAAATCCTAATATGAAAGATGTTGTCAAAAAAGAGATACTCAAACTTTTGGACGCCGGGGTGATCTACCCGATCTCGGACAGCAAATGGGTTAGCCCCGTTCATGTGGTCCCGAAGAAAGGGGGAGTGACAGTGGTCGAGAATGAAAATAATGAGCTGATTCCTACGCGAACGGTAACCGGGTGGCGCATGTGTATAGATTACCGAAAATTGAACACAGCCACCCGAAAAGATCATTTTCCGCTTCCGTTCATTGATCAAATGTTAGAACGCTTAGCATGTAACTCACATTTCTGTTTCTTGGATGGTTTTTCAGGATTCTTTCAAATCCCGATACATCCGGACGATCAAGAAAAGACAACGTTCACATGCCCGTACGGGACGTTCGCATACCGGCGCATGCCATTCGGGCTATGCAATGCACCCGCCACGTTTCAACGGTGCATGATGGCAATTTTTTCCGATCACCTTGAAAAGATTATGGATGTGTTTATGGATGATTTTTCAGTTTACGGATCCTCTTTTGATGCTTGTTTAACGAACTTATCAAAGATTTTGCAGAGATGCGAGGAGGTAGACTTAGTCCTTAATTGGGAAAAATGTCATTTTATGGTCAAAGAAGGTATTGTCCTAGGGCACTTGATATCTGAGCGCGGTATCGAGGTGGATAAAGCCAAAGTAGATGTTATAGAAAAGATGCCACCTCCTTCTACGGTGAAGGGAGTCCGTAGCTTCCTTGGACATGCTGGATTTTACCGTCGGTTTATCAAAGACTTTTCCATTATTTCTAAACCCCTTACTAATCTCCTTGCTAAAGATGCTCCATTTATTTTTGATCAAGATTGTTTGACTGCTTTTTGCAAACTGAAGGCATCATTAACTTCTGCTCCTATTATGCAGCCCCCAGATTGGTCACGGCCATTCGAGTTGATGTGCGACGCGAGTGATTTTGCGGTTGGCGCAGTTCTAGGGCAGCGTAAGGATGGGAAGTTGCATGCTATCTATTACGCGAGTAAAACCTTGGATGGAGCGCAAGCCAACTATGCCACCACTGAAAAAGAACTATTGGCAATCGTGTTTGCGTTCGATAAGTTTCGCTCCTACCTAGTTAATTCTAAGGTTATTGTTTTCACTGACCATGCAGCAATCCGATACCTCATCACCAAGAAGGACGCTAAACCGAGACTCATCCGATGGATACTTCTACTTCAAGAATTCGATCTAGAAATCAAAGATAAAAAGGGAACTGAAAATGTAGTCGCGGATCACTTTTCGCGCCTTAGAGAAGAACAATGCACTGAAGATGTTGTGAATCTGCCGATAAATGATATGTTCCCCGACGAACACCTTTTAGCTGTAACTCATGACGGCACACCCTGGTATGCCGATTTTGTGAACTATTTGGTATCTAACATCCTACCCCCAGATCTAACCTTCCAGAAGAAGAAGAAGTTTCTTTCGGATGTGCGGCATTATTATTGGGACGACCCACTTTTGTATTGAAGATGTGCAGATGGTATTTACAGAAGATGTATACCGGAGTGGGAAGTTCGGGATGTTCTGTATCAATGCCACGCATCACCATATGGAGGACATGCAAGCACTTCCAAAACCACCTTTAAAGTGTTGCAATCCGGCTTCTATTGGCCAACCTTGTTTAAAGACACCTGGAGTTACGTTCGCTCCTGCGATCAATGCCAACGCACCGGGAACATATCAAGACGTGACGAAATGCCCATGCACACTATTTTGGAAGTCGAAGTATTTGACGTGTGGGGTATTGACTTCATGGGGCCCTTTCCCTCCTCCCGCAACAATAGATTCATTCTTGTAGCGGTTGACTATGTGTCAAAGTGGGTGGAGGCAATGGCTTCACCAACTAATGATTCCCGTGTAGTCATGAGAATGTTCAGCAAGATCATTTTCCCGAGATTTGGAACACCAAGGGTGGTTATTAGTGACGGGGGATCTCATTTCATGGAGCGCAAATTCAAAACCCTTATGAAGAAGTATGGAATTCTGCACAAAGTCGCCACACCATATCATCCCCAAACGAGTGGCCAAGTGGAAGTATCAAATAGAGAAATTAAGCGGATTTTGGAGAAAACAGTTTCTCGCTCAAGAACGGATTGGTCACTAAGATTGGATGATGCCTTGTGGGCTTACCGTACTGCATTGAAAACACCCATCGGTATGTCCCCCTTCCAGCTAGTGTATGGTAAATCGTGCCACTTGCCCGTGGAAATTCAGCACAAAGCATTCTGGGCAGTCAAGCTGCTGAACTTTGACCTTCAAGATGCTGGGGATAAACGAAAATTGCAAATCAATGAACTAGATGAGTTTCGACGGGAGGCTTACGAGAATGCTAGAATTTTTAAGGAGCGAACAAAGAACTGGCACGATTCTCACATTACCAAGAAAAGTTTCCAAGTTGGAGATCGTGTTCTGTTGTTCAACTCTAGGTTGAAGCTCTTCCCCGGAAAACTGAGGACGAGATGGTCTGGCCCTTTTGTTATTCAGCATATCTTTCCTCACGGAGCTATTGAAATATGGAGTGAGGGCACTGGTAGTTTTAAAGTAAATGGACATCGCCTCAAACATTACTTCCATGGAGATCCGATAGAGAAAGGGATGTCACATACCTTGTCCGACCCCACCTGAATGTCAGCCACGGTCAAGCTACTGACCTAAAACTAGCGCTTCTTGGGAGGCAACCCAAGGATCTCTTCTCCTTTTCATTTCCTTTTATTCCGTCTTTTACCTTTATGCAGTGCTTTTTGTTAATATTGTTTAGTTTACTAAGTTCTGAATTCCTACATTAGTCTTTGTTGGGTTCACCTCACTTGCATCATTATTCAATCTAGTTTTCCAGATTTTTATCTCATCCTTCCTATTCTGCAATGGTAGCTGACACGTTTTTGAATTATGACTAATATCAGGGTAGCTGGAGACTGATTTCTGATAGAGGAAACAAGCTGAAATGATGCAAAGATACTGTTCCTTACCGGATTTGGAAATAGTGAGATGCGTTGGACTCCTTAGTGGAAGATTTGGAGCAGCCCTGAGATGTGGAGCAGCTGCCATTATTTATTTGGTCATATTATCAATCACCACCTCCCATATTTCCTTGATGGAGTGGTTGAAGCAAACATCCTGCTCTTTACCAGATTTTTTTTAAAACAGGGAACTACATTAAAGGAACACTGTTCCTTACCGGTTTCTAACATGAAGGAGTGCTGAATTTCTTGCTGCTGTGATGCGCTATAAGGGAAATGAGGAGGGGTCCCCAATCTGTTGAGGTTATTGAGGCCCAAGCTCCATTTTTCGGAATCTCTTATGCCGAAAGAGGAGTGGGGGAGTTACCAGCATGCAGGAACACTATCCCTTACCGGCATCGCCAACTTGGGTGAATGGGGAGACTTCTCCTCGACGCCTTCAACGAGAATGCATTGGCTTATTTTTATACACCTGAGTCTTCCTTCTATTCTTAGCTTTCTCTTCTCATCCCTATCAGTACTTGGTGCTAAATTTTAACCCTTTGTACTAACTTAGATTCTATATCTACTCATGATACCTCACCTATGTTTGTGTTATCATTGCCCTCTTTATTTAGATTTGAAACTCTCTCAGAGGTGTTTGTTTTCATGCAGGTATCACCAGAAATTTTCCCTGAGAAATTCCCTGCGACCGAGATTTTCCCAGGCTACCTAAGAAATTTTCCCGGGTGGGAAGTTCTCTGTCAAACTTTGGAGCAGCTGCGACCGAGATTTTCCCAGGCTACCTAAGAAATTTTCCTGGGTGGGAAGTTCTCTGTCAACTTTGGATCAGATGCAACCGAGATTTTCCCAGGCTACCTAAGAAATTTTCCCGGGTGGGAAGTTCTCTGTCAACTTTGGATCAGATGCGACCGAGATTTTCCCAGGCTACCTAAGAAATTTTCCCGGGTGGGAAGTTCTCTGTCAACTTTGGATCAGATGCAACCGAGATTTTCCCAGGCTACCTAATAAATTTTCCCGGGTGGGAAGTTCTCTGTCAACTTTGGATCAGATGCAACCGAGATTTTCCCAGGCTACCTAATAAATTTTCCCGGGTGGGAAGTTGTCAGCCTATAAAAATCCGCGAGTGGGATTAGGGTTTTCCCACCCGCTTCCCAGCCGCCTCTAGTTCCCGATCACTGGTCTCATCCGCCCTCCACTCTCCGGCAGCCCTAACTCCGCTTCTCACCGGCGCCCTGCCGCTCCGCGTGCTTAACTCCGTCGATCGCTGTTCCCCTGCGAGCTCGACGCCCTGTTCTTCTCCGGCCGTTTACTCCTGCTTCCATCCTTTCGGCGACCTCACACCCGACCTCCTCACGTAGACCTGGTTTTCACTTTCCCTTCCAGCTCCAGCCGCGACATTCGATCTCTGCGTGCACCATCTCCTCCCCTCTCCAGTTTCCGATCGCTGTACTCTTCCGCCCTCCAACTCGATGGCGCCCAAACGAGCCGCTAAAGGGAAGCAACCTGCCACATCCAGCACGCCCATGGCACCTTCCACCGAGGCAGACGTCGTCTTCCGCACTGCCGAGCAGCGCCAACGCTTTCAAGCTCTCCAAGGCAGGCGCATTGTTCATACGCGGTATGCAGATTCGTCCGCGCTTCAGCGACTTGGACTCCTCGACGACGTCCGGTGGATGTTCCACCGGATTGGGTGGGATCAATTCTTCGAGAGCTGTTTTCCCACTTTTCCCTTGCTAGTGACCGAGTTCCTCAGCTCCCTCTCACTGAACGTCAACATTCATGATGAAGATGACCCAGGGCGCTTAGAGTTCCGTCTCGGCAACGCGGACCACCATCTCTCTCTGGAAGAGCTTAACAACATATTCGGGTTTCCCCCCAGTGCTCCCCGGTGTATGCCCGCCGAATTTCACGACTCCACCTTCTGGCGGCAAATTACTTCTGAGCGCGCCTATTCATCCAAGGATGCTCGATCAGCCCCAGTGACCAATCCCTGCCTCAAGTATGCCCATCGGGTGCTCTCTAACACTATTTTCGGTCGCGGGGAAAGTGAGAGCACCGTCCGGCGTTCCGAACTATTTGTCCTCTGGGCCATGCTGCACGGGCACATCTTCAACTCCGCATTCTTCCTTGTCAAGCAACTTGACAAAGTTGCCCGGGCACAGAAGGGAGCCATTGTCCTCGGTGGCCTCGTCACGCCTATCGCTCTCGCACTTGGCATGGAACCTTACCGTATGGAGCGCGCACCCGGACACAATAAGATCGACATCGAATCTTGCGTTGCTATGCGGATGATTGCACGAGAAGGTGGAATGCTCCGCCTTATTTTACCTCGCGGTCTCATCTTGTACCTCCCCAACACGGCCCGGACTTCCGTACAAGATCGACAGAACTGGAACATCACCTCTGTCGTAGACTTTGCCGAAGGCGAGCAACCACCCCCCTTAGCAACCGAAGCGCCAGCGGGTCCCTCCTTGTCTAGCCAACACCCCCACACTACCACGGACCGTATTATACGCGCCTCTTACTCCGAGATTCTTCAAATTAGGCGCTCACAAGCACGCCTCTTCACAAAGGTCAACGACATTGCCAATTTCCTCCACGACCACTTCAATTATCCAAGCACCGAGGAGCCCGGAGCCACCGATGACTCGGATGCCTCGGGCGACACTTAGCTCGGAGAGGAGATACCGACCCCTGTGAGTCCTCCAAGCCTATCATTTATTTGCATTTCACTTTCATGCATAGGGACTATGCATCATTTAGAGTTGGGGGTGGGGTATGCATCGTTACTTTGCTTGTCTTTCATATTACTGCATTTACATCATGCTCTTGTTCTTGTTTTCTTCAGTCTAGTTCCTATTATCTTAGTATTAGACATTTACATCATAACACCAGATCTACATTATTTAAGCTCTGATGATCCTTGCCCAAGCAATGCACATTTCCCAGATAATTGTGAACTTATGGTTGAGATTGGTCTTATGGTCTTAAGATAGTTTCTTGTCACTGTCTTTCTGAATTAGGTCTTGTGCTCTGGCCTTAAACGATAATTAACTCATCGGAAGAATGATAATCCTAGGAATCATGCTTTAAGTAAACTAAGTCACATCTCTTATGTTCCCTACTCTTGTTAAAAACATTTGTATTCCATTATTTGCGCAGTGGCCCATGTGTCCAAGTAAAACTCTTGGAAAAGCATTTGAGGAGAGAAAAGTGCTCTCCAAAGAGAGCGAGGAGTTATTTTGAAAAAAAAAAAAAAAAAAAAAAAGGGGAGAAAAGAAACAAAGGAGAGAAAAGTGCCTTCAAAAGAGGGCGAGGAGCTAAATAAAGAAACATACGAGGAGAGAAAAGTGTCCCAAAAAGGGACGAGGAGGAAATAAGAATCGCACGATTATCTCAAACACTAATTCTAAATCTTTTCCTTTAATTTGTAATGAAGTTCGTGGACAAACTAGGCATTGCGCAGGTTATGAATACACAGTCAAAGCTTGACAAAGGACATAAGATGAGGGAGCTTAATCCTCTTTTAAGTCATGAAACTTAGGCATTTGAATTTCCAAAGATGAGTAAACTTGAAGTAAAATCTTTATCAGAGCATTGACCTTGTAAGAGGACATGACCGGAGACCAACTCAGTAGTCATAAAACCATCTCAATTATAATGTTCATGAACCTAGGAATTACTGCTTGCTTGAGGACAAGCAAGAATTTAAGTGTGGGGATATTTGATGCGATGCATTTATGCTTGATATTTCCATATACTTTGAAGCATTTTTCTATTAATTTATCGCGTTTGCATCATCATTTTTACTTAAATTCTTCCATATGCGCGGAATCTACACAAGATCTGGTGTTATCTAACTTTTTAGGAAATTCTGAAGGAACAGAGGTTTTCACAGTCGGGTTGGGAAGGTTTTCCCAACCGGGAAAAGTTTCGCCTGTCACGAAAATTTGCTCGACTCTAACTCGGTGGGCTCCAAATCTTAAGGGTACTTTGGTAAATTTTATTCTCGACTATAGGGGGATAAAAGGGAAGCTTTGTAACCTTAATCATCATCAAACCCTAACGAAAGAAAGGAGAAAACGGCTGTGGACGTGACTTTGGCGGCTGGAAAGAAGACAAAGACGATTTGAAGGGAAAGAGGAGTCCCTTGAAGCCCCTAGCAAAGATTTCTCCATCTACTCAGAAAGGGGAGTCGAGATTTCTCTTATTCCTTTATTTTCATTGTTGTTTCTAGCCTCCAAATGGATTTCTTGAGTGTGAACTTGTTGTCAAACATTCATGATGTTTCTATGGGGATTGTAGCTTAAAGTACTATCGGGGGTAGGGTTTAGCCCTATGCCTAAAACGCATTTATTAAGTAGTCTATTATTTTGATATGTTGGTTTGATTTAGTTGACCTAGCATATGTGTTTGTCATTTTCTTACAACTCTTATTGCATATTATTGATCTCCGATATCGAGAGAAAAAGCGACAGCCCAATCTCGATATCGGTGTTTGTATGTCTTGGACGTTGGGAGAAAAAGCGACAGCCCAATCCCGACGTCGGATCTCGTATGCTTGGGCGCGTGAAGAAGAGCACGAAAGTAGCTCTTCTCCCACGTGAGAGAACAACTATTCATCCCTCACCCAATGGGCCTATGTAAATTTACAAGCCACGAAAGTAGGAGGTAAATTTGCATACGCACCGAACCGTGCTGCTGAAAGGGGGCGGTTTGTACCATTTGATGGATCTCTTCAACTTACCGAACCTTGCATATCGCGTAGTTACTACTTTCATTTGCGGATTGGCATAGCGGTGAAACCTGACGCCCCGATATTCTTCCATAATAGAAATCCGATCGTTTATCTGTCCGCTTGTTACTTTCCTTGCTTAGCATTTACATATTAATTGTTAGTTGTTTCAATCGCTTTAAACCGACCCTTGATTTGTCTAGACTGCGACTTAAGGATTTACCGGTACTTGACGAATTGGTCTCTGTGGACGATATAATTTACTACTTCGGTTAGACCGTACACTTGCGGGCTCATCAGCAGCCGACGATTGTATATTGAGCATCTTCTATCGATGAAGATGATTGTTCGGTGAGGTGACATCTACCATCTTACCTTCGCGGATACCACGGTCACCTTACCTTTACCCAACACTACCTGGACCGACATTCGTGACAGCGCCAACTGGCGCCTCCATCCTGAACCTGCAGAGCAAGACCAGCCTACACCTCTCGACGTGGATCCCGGTTCTTCCATTCACGGACAGCCCAGGACTACCGCCAGGCCTTCTACTGATGATTTGCTCCATTTGCCTCGCCAAGATCAGATCCACCAAGGGAAGCAGCTAGCAGCCCTGATGGATACGGTGAACTGTATTGAAGTTTTCCTCCACAACAACATGGCTCCACCACCACCACGAGATGAGGATGAGGATGTTGACGACACCATCCATATCTCTGATTCCTCCGAGCCAGCCGACGACGATGACGATGACGACCCGACTGAGTGCAGTGAGTAGGGCTGCACTTTAGTAAGTTCTCCCTCACCCCTTTTGATATATGCCTATGTTTTATGCATCAGGATGATGCATCTTTTGGTATGGGTGAGGGTACTTACGCATTTTGGTAGGTCGTCGTGACTCTTAAGAATCCTATGATGAGGTGTTGTGCTGGTATTTTGACTTTATGATGTTGTATGAACTGTTGGTACTGTTGAACTGTTACTGCTTGTTGTGATACTATTAACGTGCCGCTGTCGCGCACCTGCTGCGACTTTAGGAATCCTTCGTACTGCTTTTATTGCACAATTGCTTTAGTGATACTTTAACCTTGCAAGGACATCTTTATTGAAGCATACTCGTCACATTTGCATTTTCTTGCTACACTTGCGTCATAATCTTGTAGATAAACTTTGAACCTTGCGATGATTGTTTCCCAAATACGTGAGGATCTAAGTCGTAGGTCCTAGCCGAGATTTTCTTTAGTGCCTGATATTTTCTCATTTGAGATTGATACTTGTTCATTGGCCTGATTTATGGTCGATTCAATCCCCCATACTGCATTTAGATCACATTCTTGATTGAACAACTAGTCACTCGATTCCCTATACACTGGAAACTTAGGGATTGAACTTTGATGAGCTATGAGTCTAGGAAGAATCTATATCAACATGAGTGCTATTTATTTGGGAGATTATAGACCAAACCACTGGATACACACTTACCACCTTTGGTAACTCCTGGTGTTAGTTTTGGTATAAGCTCCTCTGGCTTAGCACTGTACGAAAGAGAGAGAGAAAGAAAAGAATGGAAAACAAGAAATAGTGGTACCTAGGTTGCGACTTGGCACTGCCCAACAAAAAGAAAGAAGAAGAAAAAGAAGTACAGTGGTACCGAAGCCTAGGCTTGGCGCTGCCGTCAAAAGAAAAGAAAATGAAGGAAAGAAGGGCAGTGGTACCGAAGTCGTGACTTGGCACAGGAACTCAGAAAAAAGAGAAAGCAGTGGTACCGAATCTTAGGCTTGGCACTACAGAGAAGAAGAAAGAAAAGTGCGGTGGTACCAAAGCCATGAGTAAGACCTTTACTACCACTTTGGAATCTACCCTCTTGGTGCTTTTAAGTGTATTCGTGCCTCATGTGGTAAGGATCTATTTTCATCCAATGCTATTGTACAATTGTCGCACATAGATTTGACCTAGATTTTCTGCTTTTCATATCGACATCTCTCAAGTCTATAGTGATTTGTGCCTCTTGTGACTAGTTGTGATTCTATAAGCATTAATAGATCATTTAGGAATATGACTTTGATTGAACAATCCCCATGAAACTCCTTTTCTTTCTATTTGCTTGGGGACAAGCAAAGGTTTAAGTCGTAGGAATTCTGTTGACACAGATTTATATAGAGTTTCATGTGTCATTTTACTCATGGAATCATGCTTATTTCACGACTTTAAGCCTTACTATTGCCTATATTTGGATACATTTATGGAATCTACACTTGTTTTGATATTTTCACGTTTTCAGGTCAAACTGACCACATAAAGGGTAGATTCTGACACTTTGATAGCAGAGGAGCTCATCCTAACTCAAGACGATCCTAACCAGGAGTTTTCGGATTCATTGAAGTCTTTGTTGGAAATCACGACCGGGTCCCGATCAGAATCATGCCCGTGATCGTCGCTACGCCTGAAGCCGAAATCACCATTTTCTCCCATGTTTCTTTGATCTGACCTAAGGGGAAGCTGAAGGGCACCTAGGACCTTTCTGCCCTGTTGACGAAGGAGGTGTAGAACAGCTTTTAGGGGAGGATTTGCTCACGAAATCATCATTTCATGAGGTATGGGCGGCTGAAGCGTTGCAGGCTGGTAGGAACCTTTCGGCTGAAGCTTTGCAGTAGGCTTCTTTTTGCAGGGCATGGGAAGGAGAAGAAGATTCAGAAGAGAAGAGGATAAAAGGCTTTCTCCGTTCGAAAAGAAGGAGAGCTCTCGCATACAAGAATCGAAGACGAGAGGAGGTTCGGTCCATCAGAGGAAGCGCACGGTGAAGAAACGAGGAGAAAGAAGCTGCGCATCTGTACAACTTTGAATACCTCCTGTTGCGTAAGCTTCCTAGAAACAGATTTGTAATACTTAGCCTACATCTTTGAGTTGCTGCATCTATTGTAAGATCTTAAGAGAATATTGCATGGTCTATCTTCCCTCTACAACTCTTGCGCAAAATCTGTTATTACTTGTGATGTTTATGGTTGAATACATTGTCTACATTGTTACCGTGAACATGCTTGGCTAAACCCCAAATCAGGATGTGGGAGTAGCCCTTGACGATTTACTAGTTGAGATAGTTAAAGTTTGTTAGCCGAAGTCCTTTTAACCTTGTGTGTGTTCATCGCCTGTAGACCTAGAAGGGTATGTTCATCCTTTAATCCCTCGGGTGAGGTTTGTAAATCAGCTTTTCTAGGAGTTTACTTGCTTGCATAGCTGTACTCACCCGTAGGATTAAAGGAAAGCATTATTCTGAAATGTATGTTTGAGCCTTAAGTTGCAAATGTGAGGTTTGTTAATCGGATCTAGAGGAGAAAACTTGCCCGCTAGACTGTACTCACTTAGGGAAACACCTTAGTGAGGTTTGTTAATCAGATCTCCGGAAGAGAAAACTCGCTCGCAGATTCGTACTCGCTCGCGTGACTGAAAGGAGCTTAGACGCGTCGGAGAGATCCTAGTACGACCATGCGTCCGACCCACTTGGTTGCGAGTTTATCCATTCCGTTTGTTCATTATCCCTACACTACCCGAGAGGGGGGGGGGGTTTGAGTCTTTAATCACCTCAAGTATGGTTCAACATCTCTAGGAGGGTAAAACCTCGCTTGCGGGTCTGTACGTATTTGCAAGGATTTTAAGAACCTTAGACGTTGTGGAAAGACACTCGTCTGACCGCACGTTAGAACCCTACGGATTGGACTGGTAATTTAGTTCGTAGAAGCAGATGAGATTATTGGTGGGGAAGGCTACCTACGTGACAAGGAAGCTGAGTCCCTTGAACTTGATAGGACATTAGTAATAAACTTTGGCTATTCAACTGTAAGGAGTCAAGTGGTGAACCCATATCCTGATACATCTCCTCATTATAATTCTCTCGTGTGATTCCCTCTGTTTACATTCCTGCACTTTTAATTATTTCGTTATCTTAAACTTCACCAATTTCGACTTCGTCTAGCTAGTCATTTCGAGATCTATCGGTACTTGCCAGTTAGTCCCTATGGGATCGATATTTTATTACTTCGATAGACCCGTGCACTTGCGGGTAACGCCTACCTATACTGGTGGGTGCTATCATCCACTCCAACGATCAAACGCCACTTGCACATCATAGAAGATACCGATCATCCGCTGCTTCACAGAGTTGACAGTCATCTGATCCTCCATAGGTGAAGTGCAGAGATTTAGTCGCGCCGCCATCCGCTCCGACACGAATAGGTGAGTCACGCCAGTGTTGACCATCGCCTCCACCTCTACTACACTCTGCATCGGGATGAAGAGCAACCTCGCTCCACACGAGGATGTTGTTGTGATCACGCCGATCATCATATATCCGAGTGTTAGTAGATCGTTGTCTTTGGCCAACTCCCGTGCTATGATCGCTATGACCCGCTTTCTATTTGGGTAGTCCCTCATCAGGTGTGATAATTTTTAATCTCGGTCTACTAGTATTCCGGGTCATGCTGCTCAACTTATAGGTATACCATCACATTATTGAAGATATTAATTCCTATCCCCAAAGTTCTGGAAAAAGAAAGGATTGAATCCAACAGAAAAGGAATTGCTCTATTCTCTTCCATAAGAGCGAGACGTTGGTTGGAATGTATATATGTCTTTCCAAAATTGATTGTGAACGTATCATTGTACCTATTTCTTTCAGCATATATCTGTAGCTATATATACTTGTAAGAGCTTCGTGAATACAATAGAACAACACAATTCCTTGTTACATTTGTGGCCTCTCTGCATTGTATTTCTCAACATGGTATCAGAGGAGAAAAAGCATGAAGCTGCTATCTTTAACGATCCTAACAACCCTCTCTTCCTCCACCATTCTGATCAACCAGGGCTAGCACTTGTGACGCAGATTCTGAGTGGGAACAACTATAATACTTGGAGTCGAGGCATGCTTATGGCTCTCAGCATTAAAAACAAGGAAGGATTTCTTGATGGTAGCATCAAAGGGCCGTCAGAAGAATCTGCTACGAAACTTCAACAGTGGAGACGTTGCAATACTCTGGAAGCAATACACAAGTGTATGCAGGGAAATATGACAATAGTGAATTACTACACCAAACTTAAAAGTCTATGGAATGAACGTGATGCACTCCTCAATATTCCCAAATGCACTTGTGGGGTGATGGGAGATGTAATACAATTTCAAGCAAATCAGAAGACTATGAAATTTCTCATGGGACTACATGAGAGTTATACCAATGTGAGGGGGCAGATCCTTCTCATGAATCCACTTCCCTCTATTAACAGAGTTTATGCCCTTGTTCTTCAAGAAGAAAAACAACGAGGGATGACAAAAGGAGAAAGTTCAATGGATGGATCTATTGCTGAATCATCAGCACTAGCTGCAAGGAGTAATTTAAGAAGGTATGAGAAAAACTATACCTAAAAAGGCTCAATACACAAGATGCAGGAAATGTGATCGCATGGGTCATACAACAGAAATGTGTCGGAGCCATCTTAAATGTGACCATTGTGGACTACAAGGTCATTGTTAAGTTATTTTTATATAGGAATTTATATGCGATTTTTATTGTTATATCTTCACTATTCTAGCATTTACACCTTATTTACATGGAATTATTGCTTTATCTTCAGAATCTATACTCTTTGGTGTTTTTGCATCATTTCAGGGAAGAAGCGAGGTAATGCGACCGTTTTCAGCTGAATCAGTATCCTCAGAAAGAACCACGGTCCACCGGGTGACCAGAATCACACCCCGTGGCTTGTGCGTCACCCGATACTGATTTTTCCAAATTTTGGCCCTCGACTTATCTACGTTAGAAAGAATTCTCCAAAGGGGTAGAAGAGGAATTCGACCAAGCGAAGGAGGACAAAAACAAAAAGCCCTATTCACGTAAGGGCATAAGGAGGATTCGGGGGAAAAGATACACAGTAGCACGTAGGCGGTTGAAGGCGAGCGGAGGAAGAAGCCCTTCATCACGAGAGCTTGAAGGGGTGGCAGATATTCGATCAGAGGAAGAGGAAGACTTCACCAGGCTCCTCCTTCCTCCTCGAGGGAGTCGCATTTTCCTTCTCTTGTTTTATCTCATTCCCCTTTGTTAACCATGGATGTATCTACTGGATTGATTGATGCTTTGCTTTGGAACATGAGTATGATAGCTTAAATCTTGTTTCAGGGCTAGGGAAAGCCCTTTGAACGTTTTATGAATGTATTGTAATTACATTTTGTAAACCCTAGATTGTCTTACTTTGCCTAGTTGCACCTCTTGAATGAAGATTACCTTGTTGCTTTCTTCATCTTTTAGATATCTGGTATTGCCGAGAGGCACATCTAGATGTTTGATAACCTAGGCGAGGGTACCTCAATCATCACACGAGAGTGGTTGATGAGGTACGGGTAGTGCATACCATTTTGTGCTCATTGGGTTTGTTCGGATAGGCGTACTACGAGGGTAGGCGTTGAACCGTATAAACACCTTGTTGCATCGCTCGAGAGGGGACAACATGTACAAATGATAGGATGTTATGCACAATCCAGCACTTATTAGTTTACTCGGTTATGCGTCCTACGACGGTAGACACTAAATTGGGTAAACTCTTAGTCGCAAGTTGCATCGCTCGAGAGAGGACGACTTGCGCACCCTTGGATTACCCTAGGACTCAATAGAGGGGACTTTTACATTGTTATTTCATCCATGCATGACACATCAAAGTGGTGGGCCCTAGACCTGATCTCTTGCATCCTTGGATCCTTAGCTGTACTATTACATTGTTTTCCTCTTTAGTTACCTTGCTTTGTTGTTTAGCTCTAATTTAGCAACCATTTCAAAACCATCAAGAGATTGTCTAGCTTGTGATAACAAAATCAGTTGGTACTTGGTATTTGGTCCCTGTGGGATCGATACATTTATATTACTTTGATAGTCCGTATACTTGCGGAACGGCTATCAAGTTTTTGGCGCCGTTGCCGGGGACCAAATTTATCAATATCAACACGGTTAGGTTATTGCTATACTAGACTTTTTTCTTTCTTTTTGTTTATTTGTTTTTAGTTGTTTATTGTTAGAAGTTTTTATATATTTGATAATCACTGCATATCTTTGTGCTATTTGGAAAGTTGCCTTTGAACTGCTTGGTTTATGCGCAGAACTCTACGGTCGGGAAAACTAGCACCTACAGATCCTAAAATTGAGAAGACATTCCGACGCCATAGAAAAGCTAAGTCCAAGGCAGCTAACTCAGTAGAAATTCTTGAAAAGCCCAAGATGAACAATCACCGGACACTTAGGGATTTTGTTTCACCAAATGCATGGGGACTTGGTGGTGAATTTGAACTGGATGTATTGAACTCTATAGCAGCCAAAGTGGATTCCCTAGCTAACAAGCTTGACACTTTTGGATTGAACTCCACCACCATCAATAGTATCTCCTGCGAGAGTTGTGGTACATCAGGACATTCATTAGCAGATTGCCACATGGGACCTCCTCCTTTTATGGACTTTGTACCGGATCATGTGAATGTGCTCAATAGTTTTCCATCATGGCCGCAATATGATCCATACTCTAACATGTATAATCCTGGGTGGAGGAGCCACCCAAACTATTCTTTCCAACAACAATGGCAGCAACTTCAACCGGAAAAGTTAAGCTTAGAAACTATGCTAGAAAGTTTTATGGTGGGTCAGGCTAAACAGAATGAACGTATGAATGAAACTATCCAGCAGCTAGCATCTCGAGTTGGCACATTGACTACACGACGTAAGATGCTTGAAGACCAAATTGCGCAACAAGCCGAGGCCAATCCTAGAGAGCACTACAATGCTATCATCACGTGTAGTAGGTAGAAACATGACAAGTCTAGGGTAAATTTGGATATGGAAAAAGACCTCAAGCCTGAAACCTTGAAGAAAGAAGGGATTGGTATAGAAGGACCTGCTGATGAACAAGAGAAGAATAAGGAACCGGCATACATACCACCATCACCCTATGTGCCGGCTATTCCTTTTCCACAAAGATTAGCGAAGGCGAAGCTTGATCACCAATTCCGGACTTACAATAATGTAGATGTTGTGGAGGACGAGTTGGGCAGCATGCACACCATTATCAACAATTCTGATCCTTTGGAGGAATGCCTACCTGGAAATGATAAAGAAGAAGAAGCTGGATCTGAAGTGGTAACATGCTCACAACCACCGGATACCACCCATCTCTATAATTTGAACCCCTTGGAGTGTCTCAACCTCAAACAGCCACTTATCATGGTAAAAGATGCCAAAGAGGTTGAATTCACACATTACCGGATAACTTGGGGTATGAACTCTTAAGCTCAAATTCCACTTTACTAATGATAGTAGATGCAGATCTCGATAAGGTGCAAACTCAGTTATCTTTGATGAACCAATCAATGGTGAGCATCTCACTTGGTGGCAAACATACTTCTGCAACACCTCTCTGTGGCAACCATGAAGGTGTTAAATTGGAGGGATTTTCTGCTTCTGAATCTTTGCCAACAGCAGTACAAGTAACTATGAAGCCACTAGTGGTTTTACAAAATGAGAAGTATGGCACATCCTTGTCATCAGCCCCTGTGGTAATTGGCATGCCTGCTGCTAAGGTAGAAAAACCTAATCCAGTGAGCATTGCTGCCAATGAAACTGTTCCCACTCAAAGATAGATAGAGATCAACCCTAATGAGCATAGCCAGCTGCTGCTTAAATTAGGCTCTGAACAGCTAGTTTCATTGCCTGACAAAGGCACAAATTTGACTTCTGATCCTTCTATAATCTCAGCACAGGCGACACTTTCTGAAGATTCTGAAACCACAACTACAGATCCTGAATCTGTGGTTGCTGGAAATGACGGTAGGGAAAATGAATTCGCTCTAAGTTCTGATTCTTTTAATAAAAACCCGAAGAAACCAAGTGAAAAAGATATTAGAACTTCTGAAGAGGGAACTGATGCCAAAAGTTTGGATGGTAACTTGAGTGTGATTAATACATATAAGGACGTTAGAGGCAAGTCAATGTTGAGAGTAACCAAGCTTGAAAAATCTGAAGCATCAGAGGATTCACCACAAGATTCTTATAATGTTGAAGTACACCCATCTTTTACAGTTGCATTGGAACAAGATAAGAGAGTAGAAACCATGGAGAAGTGAAATCTAGTGTGTGCTACGAAGCAGACAATGAAATGCATAATGGATCCAACTGTATCTCCAATCGCAAGGTGCAAGAAGATAATACCATGGTAAATGAGCAAAGTAATGTATCTTTGGACTTGGCTGATTCTAAAATTTCAACTGCTAGTGATCTTCCTTTTGCAAGTGATGTCACTATCAAATATGAATTGACATCCAGCAAGGTTGTTGGATCAACTTATTCTAGTGTGGTAAACATAGGCAAGGACATTGTCACAAATTCACCTCTGTCTGTGGAAAATAAGTTAGCATCTGAAGTTTTTGATTCTAGTGATGGATTGGTTATTGCAACCCGCTTAGGGAAGAAGGAGAAGCCCTCCTTTAAAATTTGGAAGCATAATATTACATCTAAAAGGAGAGGATCATTTTCTAAAGTTGATGACTCGGAGATCAAGCATGAAAATATTGGTAAGTCAGAAAATATCATTCCAGATGATTGGGGAGACGCAACAGATACCTCAACTCCTAGATCGAAAATATCATAGAATGAATAGCATAATGTTGAAGTAAATAAGCATCATGATGATGATGGTTTAGAAGCTACTAGTCAAAAGAAATACTCTAGAGACTTTCTTATGGCGCCCTCACAGCACTTCACTCAATGCCCTGTGGGTTTTGGAAATGGTTCAGACATATTTGATTTACTGTTCATCATTCCTGTAGAAAGACCACCAGGTCCTGATCCTGGGAGGATTATAGATAGGGCATCAAGTGCTTCTTGGGCATACCAGCGAATGGATGATGAGGAGTGGCTCAAACCACCTTGACATAGCCCTAGGGTCATGCCAAAGACCTTAAAATGGTGCTTCTTGGGAGGCAACCCAAGCTCTTTTCCTTTTCTTGCTAAGTTCTGTTAGTAATTTGCTTAATGGTATTTTCACTTTTTGGTAGTTAGCTTAATAGTACTTTGTTAACCGTTTGCTTGCTTCTATTCTCTTTAAGTACTTTACTTAACTAAGAGTTTAGTTTGCTATTCCATTTTGGTAGTTTACTCCATGGTATCATCACTCACTATTCTCAATTGTTGAACTGAGATGCTATGGAGCTGGGATTTTGATATTGTTGATCATCTGCTCCGTTTCTGCTCTCTCTATGTAATCTACCACCTGTGTACTCACCTTGCTCATCTTATTGGTAGCCTACTTAGTAGTGTTGCTGCTCACTGCTTACTTCTGTGGCACTTAGGAGGTGTGGGATGGTATCCTGATGATATTTGTCCCTTACCAGTTTTTGTTATTTCCATGTCGCCTAGTGAGCTATGGTTTTACTTTGCCAATGTTTGTGGTGGCTTACACTTGATAGTATTGCTAGACGGTATCGCGCTGGCATTTTGATTTGTTGACCCTTAAGTGGTTCACCTAGCCGCGTATTTACCTCTCTTTTTACTGGTATTTTCACTTACTGATTTTATTTACTGTACTGTGATGGTATTATGTTGATTTCCTGATGAACTGTTTATCACTTGCCCAATTTTTGCCCTCTCTAAGTGGTTTACCAACTTTGCGTTCATTCTGCTCATCTCTCTAGTAGCTCACACAGTGATATTACCACTTATTGCTTACATTTGTCATGCTATTTGTCATGCTATCTGAGGTGGTATGTGATGGTATTCTCATGCTATTTGTCACTTACCAGTTTTACTCTCTTTCGATTGATTTGTGGGGGTTTGGTCACGTTGGTATTTTAATTTCTAGATCTCATGCTCACCATTTCTCCATGATGAGTTGTTACCAATTGCCTACTTCTATTCTCTTCATGTAGTTTGTTGAGCTATGGATTCACTTTGCTGAAGTTTTGGGTGATTTGTCCCATGTTTTTTACAATTAGCGTTGCCCATTGATGATGTTGAGATGGCTTTGTGATGGTATTAAGTTTTGCCCTATTTTGATGACTTTATGGGACCTAATTACGTGTTTATGATTGTTCAGGGATGATCTGGGTACAATTGGGAGCCAATTGCGCTATTCCTAGAATTCCACAGCCAACCCGGCGATGACAGTCACACCCGTGGTTCTAATAGCTGCGTTCAACACTACGAGTTCCATTCTCCACAGAAAGTTCCTCGGGCCACCTGGCGATCAAAACCTCGGCCCGCGGAATTTTAGTTCATTGGATGCGACTCTACCGCACAAGTAAAGTTTTTCTACAGAATGTTCCTCTGGGAACCCAGTGACAGAGACCTCGGCCGTGGCTTCTGGAGGCAGATTTCGTAGAGGAAAACATGATATCCCAAGTTTGGCACAGAAAGTTCCTCTGGGTACCTAGTGACCAACACCTCGACCCGTGGTTCCGGAGGCAGTTTTCTGTAGCGCAAATCGTCTAAGTCCTAGTTTTGCATAGAATGTTACTCGGGGGGACCAGCGATCACAACCACACCCCGAGGTTGTCGGTGGGTTCTATCCCACTTAACCTTAAACATCCCCTCTGCTTAAACCCTTCATATGCCCGCGCCCTCTCACTTCACTACCCGAGCCTTCCTCGCCCCGTGAAAATGCTAGTTTGCCTTCGCCTCTTTCGTCGCCCCTTCTCTTCTCTGAAGACCTCGCCTGAGTTCTGTTCATCTTCCACTTCATGGAGCCTCGCAAAGTGTGCGCTAGCAAAACCTCCACTAGCAAGCACCCACGCGGACAAGTTCCCCCGTCTTCTTCCTGCTCCCTTCCCAACTGGACCAGCACCCAAGGCGCCTCATCAGCCCACCACACATGACCTCCTCCAATCTATCCTTCAGCAGCTCCAAAGCCAAGGGAACCAAATCAACACGCTAACGGAGAACGTACAGAGTGTGTACGCATTTCTCCGCTCTCGTTTCCCTGGCTTCCGGAGCAATGCCCCTTACCAGCGCCATCTAGCCCATGATGACACCTCCTCTTCATCTTATGCCTCTTCTGACGACGATCTCAGCGACGCGGGGGATGACCCCTGCGATTAGCTTTGTGAGTCCTTTGCACCCCCCATTTTTGGTAGTCTTTCATCTTTTCCTATTTTGGCATCGGGGACGATGACTCATTTACCATTTGGGTGGGGGTTTGCATTTTTGATATGGCACTTTACTTTGCATTAGAGACATACTTCTTTGCATTTTAGATATAACAAGCTTTTGTTTTGAATTGGTTTTTACCGTTGTTAAGTTTTACCATTTGATGTTTACTATGTTAGCTTTAGTATTGGTCTCCCCTTACTGTAAAACTTGAAAACATATTCTTGCTTGCCTTTAAGCATGTTTTCATGTGTTCTTTGCTGTTAGTATGATCCATTTGCACGATTTTGCTCCTTATTGATTTTGCTTACATAGATCTATTACATGCGATTAATCCCCTCGTGGTAGATAACTTAAGAATAGACTCTTGGTAAGTTGAGCTCCCACTTAAATTGTGGGACGCCACTAGTTGTCTGCACTTAATTTGAAGCTGACCGGTTTCTCCTCCTCACCTCTCATATCCTCCATCTTGGTCATCCCATTCTAACTATAGTCATTTCAAGAAAAGATTCTCTAGCAAAGTCTAGAGACACTAAAAAAAAAGAGGACAAAGATCCTCTAAAAAAAAAGAGAACAAAGATCCTCTAAAAAAAAAAGAGGACAAAGATCCTCTCAAAAAAATAAAAAAAAAAAGAGGACAAAGATCCTCTCAAAATTCTCCAAATATCTGTATATCTTTACATCACTTGTAGAAATATTTTGATGTTTCCCTTCTTCCACTTTCATCTCAAACCACTTGGAGGCTTCAAACCTTGTATGGGGAGGAACTAGGACGTTGATTAGGAGGTGTAGCAGCTATGTATGGAACACATTTACTTTGGATTGCAATGCTTACCACTTTGATATCCGATAGGAATTTACCACTTGAGGGATGTTTGACCATTACATGGATCGGTGTTAGCATTATCTTAGAGGGGTATGAACTCAAGTCTTATGGATCATCGTTACAACTTAGCTTCATTTTATCTTTGCTTGAGGACAAGCAAGAGTTTAAGTTTGGGGAGATTTGTTAAGTTATTTTTATATAGGAATTTATATGCGATTTTTATTGTTATATCTTCACTATTCTAGCATTTACACCTTATTTACATGGAATTATTGCTTTATCTTCAGAATCTACACTCTTTGGTGTTTTTGCATCATTTCAGGGAAAAAGCGAGGTAATGCGACCGTTTTCAGCTGAATCAGTATCCTCAGAAAGAACCACGGTCCACCCAGTGACCAGAATCACACCCCGTGGCTTCTGCGTCACCCGATACTGATTTTTCCAGATTTTGGCCCTCGACTTATCCACGTCAGAAAGAAGGCTCCAAAGGGGCAGAAGAGGAATTCGACCAAGGGAAGGAGGACAAAAACAAAAAGCCCTATTCACGTAAGGGCATAAGGAGGATTCGGCAGAAAAGATACACAGCAGCACGTAGGTGGTTGAGAGGTGAGCGGAGGAAGAAGCCCTTCATCACGAGAGCTTGAAGGGGTGGCGGATATTTGATCAGAGGAAGAGGAAGACTTCACCAGGCTCCTCCTTCCTCCTCGAGGGAGTCGCATTTTCCTTCTCTCGTTTTATCTCATTCCCCTTTGTTAACCATGGATGTATCTATCGGATTGATTGATGCTTTGCTTTGGAACATGAGTATGACAGCTTAAATCTTGTTTCAGGACTAGGGAAAGCCCTTTGAACGTTTTATGCATGTATTGTAATTACATTTTGTAAACCCTAGATTGTCTTACTTTGCCTAGTTGCACCTCTTGAATGAAGATTACCTTGTTGCTTTCTTCATCTTTTAGATATCTGGTATTGCCGAGAGGCACATCTAGATGTTTGATAACTTAGGCGAGGGTACCTCAATCATCACACGAGAGTGGTTGATGAGGTACGAGTAGTGCATACCATTTTGTGCTCATTGGTTTTGTTCGGATAGGCGTACTACGAGGGTAGGCGTTGAACCGTATAAACACCTTGTTGCATCGCCCGAGAGGGGACAACATGTACAAATGATAGGATGTTATGCACAATCCGGCACTTATTAGTTTACTCGGTTATGCGTCCTACGACGGTAGACACTAAATCGGGTAAACTTCTAGTTGCAAGTTGCATCGCTCGAGAGAGGGCGACTTGCGCGCCTTTGGATTACCCTAGGACTCAATAGAGGGGACTTTTATATTGTTATTTCATCCATGCATGACACATCAAAGTAGTGGGCCCTAGACCTGATCTCTTGCATCCTTGGATCCTTAGCTGTACTATTACATTGCTTTCCTCTTTAGTTACCTTGCTTTGTTGTTTAGCTCTAATTTAGCAACCATTTCAAAACCATCAAGGGATTGTCTAGCTTATGATAACAGAATCAGTTGGTACTTGGTGTTTGGTCCCTGTTGGATCGATACATTTATATTACTTCGATAGTCCGTATACTTGCGGAACAGCTATCAGTCACACAGTTGATTTTTGTAGAAGGTTGCGCAATTTTGACAATACAAAGAACTGAGAACACATAGACAATTCCTTCAAAGCTAACAAAGTTGAAGCCAACACATCACTTAATCTTACTTCAGAGCAATATCAGAAATTTATTATGTTACTTGTTGAGAATGACAAGAAAATAACAACAAATCATGTAGAAGCTGACTTCACAGGTATTAAATCTTGCACTTCAGCTAATAGTAGAAATTTAAATTGGATATTTGACATAGGCGTAACTGATCATATGGTATATTCGGATGATTTATTGACAACAAAAACTGCTATCTCTAATCGTCTAGTTTATTTGCCCAATGGAACGGCTGCACCTGTCACTCATGTTGGAGATGTTCAGTTTAAGGATTTCACACTTCAAGACGTGCTCTGTGTTCCCTCATTTAAACTAAATCTAATCTCTGTCAGTAAACTCTTGTGCAATCCTTCATACATTGCTGTCTTCACCAACAAAACTTGTATACTGCAGGACCAACAATTGAAGAAAACGATTGGGACAGGGACTGAACGAGGAAGTCTCTATTATTTGGATGAAACTCAACAATCAGTGAGCAACAATGTCAAATCGTCAAAAACCTCCTTCAACCTTTGACATCAACGTCTTGGACATCCATCTAATAATGTTTCCTTTATGCTATCAAATAAAATTACAGATCTTGTTTCTCAAAATAAATGTGATTGCTTGATCTGCTCTTTAGCTAAACAAAGTCGGCTGCCTTTTTCCATGAGTAATATTAGAACTAAAGCCGTTTTTGAAATGATTCATACTGACATATGGGGAGGATATTGAGTTCCTTCAATAAATGGAGCAAAGTATTTTCTAACAATTGTTGACGATTTCAGTCGCAGTACTTGGACTTACCTAATGCAGCACAAATCTGATGTTCAACAGTGTCTTATGCGATTCATTAATTTGGTCGAAACTCAATTCGCATCTAAAGTTAAAATCATTCGTAGTGATAATGGAGCTGCGTTTGCCTTAGATAATTTCTATTCTAACAAAAGGATAATTCATCAAACCAGTTGTATATCTACTTTGCAACAAAATGGAGTAGTAGAGAGAAAACACAGACATCTTCTCAATGTAGCCCGTGCTCTCCTACTTCAAGCAAGTCTTCCAAAGATGTTCTGGGGGGATGCAATATTGACAGCCACATACTTGATAAATAGAATTCCAACTCCTTTATTGCAAGGAAAAGCACCACTGGAATTTCTTCTCGGCAAGAACCCAAATACGACCACCTTCGAGTATTTGGAAGCTTATGTTTTGCTTCCACTCATCATCAGCGTCCTGACAAATTCAATCCTAGAGCAATCCGATGTGTATTCCTAGGATATCCATATGGTCAGAAAGGTTATCGGGTTTTTGACTTAACTACTAAGAAAATACTTGTCTCACGAGATGTTGTTTTCCACGAAAGAATTTTTCCCTATGCTACATCTACAGAAATATTTCCAGAATTTGAGCGCTCACTACAAACCAAGGCTAATGAAAATTTCCAAGTCATAAACAAAGATGCCTTTCCATCAAATCATGAACTTGAAGAAGCTGACTCTGCTCATGTACCAGAACTTCCATATGCTATTGAGCAAACTAATGTGAACCCATCTGCTGGAAATCAAATGGGTCAGCTATGGCCAAAAAGAACCACAAAAGCTCCAAGTTACCTTGAGGAGTATCATATTGAAGCACCACTCCCTTCTAGAAGAGACGCCTCCTCAAACTCCATTAGTGTGAGAGGTACGAGCATCAAATATCCCCTTAACAATGTACTAACATATGATAATTTGTCTTCAAGGCATCGGACATTTGTTACCTCTTTATCGAATGAAAAAGAACCAACATCGTTTGAAGAGGCCAACACAAGTCCCAAATGGCGCACAGCAATGCAAGAAGAGCTCAAGACACTTGAGCTGAATAACACTTGGTCTTTATAGCAATTACCACCTAGAAAGAAGCCAATAGGGTGTAAATGGATATACAAAATCAAATACAAATCAGATGGACAGATTGACAGGTATAAGGCGCGGCTTGTAGCGAAAGGATACAATCAAGTGGAGGGAATAGATTATCAAGAAACTTTTGTTCCCGTGGTGAAACATGCAACTATTCGCTTTCTTCTTGCTATGGCCTCCATCAAAAATTGGCATCTTCACCAACTTGATGTTCATAATGTTGTTCCTTAATGGAGACCTTGAAGAAGACGTTTACATGACTTTACCTCCTGGGTTCGGACGAAAGGGGGAGACTCGAGTTTGCAAGCTTCACAAATCCCTATATGGCCTCAAACAAGCATCGCGTCAATGATTTATTAAACTCACAGATGCTCTCCAACAAGCAAATTTTACCCAATCAAGATCAGATTATTAAATGTCCCTTCGATCCCAGAATGGTAAGATTGTGGTATTACTTGTTTATGTTGATGATGTGATCGTAGCAGGAAATGACCTAAGTGAAATTGAAGGTGTTAAGACATTTCTAAGAAACAAATTTATGTTGAGAGACTTGGGAAAGCTAAGTTACTTCCTTGGAATGAAGTAGCTACATCAAGCAAAGGAATCGCCATATCACAGAGAAAATATGCACTTGAAGTTCTAGAAGATGCTGGGTATCTTGGAGCTAAAACAATCTCCTGTCCTATGGAACAAAATCTATCACTTAGCAATTTTGAAGGAGATTACGTAGATGATCCATCTCTCTATCGAAGACTCATTGGGAGATTAATTTATTTGACCATCACCCGTCCAGATTTAACTTATGTGGTACATGTGTTAAGTCAATTCTTAGACAAGCCATGAGTTCCACATTTGCAGGTAGCTTATCAAGTGTTGCGGTATCTGAAACAAACACCGAGTCAAGGGATTTTCTTTTCTTCAAATAACTCAATCCAATTAAATGCTTTTTGTGATGCTGACTGGGGACGATGTCGTGATACTCGATGCTCTGTTTCTGGTTATTGCATACTTCTTGGAAAGGCATTGATCTCTTGGAAGACAAAGAAACAAACCACCGTGTCAAGATCAAGTGCTGAGGCAGAGTATCGTGCAATGGCTTCTACATGTTGTGAAATAACTTTGCTAAAGATGATCATGCAGGACTTGAGAGTTGATCACTCACAACGAGTTAATTTATTTTGCAACAATCAAGTTGCAATTCACATTGCGACGAATCCAGTCTACCACGAACGAACAAAACACATAGAGATTGATTGTCACTTGATACAAGAAAATGTTCAGAAGAAGATAATTGAGCTACGTCACATTCCTACACTTAGTCAATTAATTGATATATTCACAAAGCCTCTAAGTGTTGCACAGTTTAGGACATTACTCATCAAATTGGGAATCATCAATATATATATTCCCAACTTGAGGGGGAGTATTGAAGATATTAATTCCTAT
This sequence comes from Costus lasius, assembly GCA_027563935.2. NCBI lineage: Eukaryota > Viridiplantae > Streptophyta > Magnoliopsida > Zingiberales > Costaceae > Costus > Costus lasius. Next base: position 17,112,819 of record CM050450.1, on the reverse strand, counting down.
CCCCAAAGTTATGGAAAAAGAAAGGATAGAATCCAACAGAAAGGAATTGCTCTATTCTCTTCCATAAGAGCGAGACGTTGGTTGGAATGTATATATGTCTTTCCAAAATTGATTGTGAACGTATCATTGTACCTATTTCTTTCAACATATATCTGTAGCTATATATACTTGTAAGAGCTTTGTGAATACAATAGAACAACACAATTCAATTCCCTGTTACATTTGTGGCCTCTCTGCATTGTATTTCTCAACATGAATGTTTGTATAGTGAAGGTAACAAAGGTCCATTTTACAATTGTCCTTACAATTCTTACTGCCTGGTGTGAATTGAGATTAAAATGGATACTTCAAACACAAATACTGTGATTTTGATTCTCGAGAGTTTGTTTCTATCATGTAAAATGGAGTTGCTTTATTTTTTAAGTAAACTCGTAGCATGATATTCACACAGTCAAACATGGAGTCGTGGGATAGAAAGAGATGTTGCTATTTTCAGTTCCGCGTGTATGTCCATGTTTTCACCACCCCACAATCACGGTTTATTTATAACTCTTGCCGCCCTGTGCAATTATCCACATGGCATCTTAGATCGTCGCATTGCGAATGCTAAGAACATAGGAGATATGCAACGTTGATGCTTAGTTGCCATGGAAGTTTCCAAGTGATCCATGATTTGGATGCAGTCTTTGTTAGGGGATCTACAAATGCTTAGATTGAGAGGTTGGAAGATCGAGTAGCTCCCAAGTTAGTTGAATGTGCAAGGATTTTGAGATGCCTTAGAGCTCATCGCATTAAACATCATTCATGGCTCCCCCATGTGGTGGAAAGAGGATGATAACATAATGATTTGATCCGCGAAAACAGATGCGCCGCTTGCAGAAAAAAAAAAGGAGCTCAAGGAAAATGTGAGATACAGAAAACCAATGGGTAGAAGAGATCAAGTTCCCAAGTTTATTCTGAAGAAGAAGAAGAAGTCGAATTTCTATTGACATTTAATTGGAAGTTGTATGTCAGTGCATTTTGCTCATTTCTGATTTTGATTGTTTATTCGATAGTCAATACGTACCATAAAAAAAAAATACGTACCATCAAGTTCAGTGATATGATGCATACATTTTAAAATCACAGCAGGCCGTTTTATTTGACAAAAAATACTAATCTCAAAACGAGATTGATGGGATTATCCATAAATGAATCGTAGTTGGTCAATTTTTATTGAATCCGACGTCGTTATCGTGACTTAAGGGTTACTTGCAGGATTTTTTTTAGCAAGTGTAGTGCTGTCTGCAATCCTGATTCATTATTTATAAATTTGTTGACTTGGACAGCATTTGTTTTTCATCTCCAGTCTCCACCTCCACCTTAGTGGAAATGGAGATCTCAGTATATATAGGAGAACTCTACTCCATTTCCCTCCCGTCGGCCACCGGTTAGATTTCCTCGTTTGGGGCTGGGCTCCTACTGTGTTCTCCTAAATTGAGGCGATCTGATCGCGGAGGGAGGCGAGCCAGTCGACCTTTGCAGCGATCCAGGGTGAGCTTCTCGATCCCGCCTCCTCGATCTACATCTCTTGGGGCCTCTACTTCCATTCGATCCGCCCATGGATCGTGTCGTTACTCTTGTTTTTGATCTCGATCTGAGTATTGATTTCGTGCTTTCACTCGTGATCTTTCCTCCTCCTCCTCGTCCCCCCTGATTGTGTTGGTACGGATGTTGGCCTCTTTCCGAGAGAAGAACTTTCAAAAACTGTGTTGGCCTTGGAGAGAGAGGATAAGCAGGCTGAGAAAGCATCATCGGAAGCAGTTGATAGAGAGGAGATGCAGGCTGAGAAAGCAGCATCAGAAGCAGCAGCGTCGAGGACTCTGAAGGCGATTGAAAAAAAAGCCAAGGCAAGTATTGGTTGTTTATGTTTCTTCACTTTGCTAATTAAGCTTTCGTCTGTCTCTCCCGTGGTTTGTGTGTAGTTGTGAAAGGATAATCTGAGTCCTATATTGATTGGAAAGGCTTAAAAGCTATGTATTAACAAAGAGTTTAAACCCAGGATATAAGTCTACTATTACCTAAAAGTCTTGGTTGGGCACTAGGGCTTTACGGTGATCTTGTCCCGACTATTTTTGCTCTCTTTTGGAATAATTTAATTTGTCTCCTTTAATCCAAAAAGTTAAAAATAAGTTTTTTAGAATATGATCAACTAGTCAAGCCTCAAGGTTGTGGGCGCGTTTTCTAAGAGGACGAGGTCGCTTAATTGCATCCAAACGGAAAGACATGAACGCGTGCCACATGGCTAAAATTAAATCCAACGGCTGGATGAAAAGAAACTTACCTCTTCTTACGTAAAGGTCTAGTCTTATGCAGTGTTAGGACGAGGCTATGCAGTGTTAGGACTAGTGGTGGCCATGGGTCGTGCTCGGGCCGGCCCGGTTCTTGGCGGGTTGTGCCAGGCACGGCCCGTCTCAAATCGTGCCGTGCCAGGCACGGCACGGTGGAAAAATTTCAGGGCCCGGCACGGCCCGCGGCCCGATTAAGCGTGCCGGCCCAGGCACGGTTCCGCCGGAGAGTGAGCACGGATCCGGCACGCGGGCAAGGCACGGCCCGCGGGCTGACTTCGGACGCAGGCCGTGTTTGGCCCGGTCCGATTGTGGCCCATGGGCCAAAGTCGGCCCGTGGATCGACTTTGACCCGTGTGCCAAATTTAAAAAAAAATAAATTTAATAAGTAAATTAATTATTACTTAATTAAAATATATAAAAAATAAAAATAAAAAAATTGAGAAATTGAGAATGTATATTTTAACATTTTTGAAAAAATGTTAAAATTTTATATATTTTAGACCGGACCCATTACAGGCTGCCTACGTACCCCACTCAAAGGAGGAGATCAGGTCTACGTAGTTCTCTTTTTACAACTCTTTTTACAACTCTTTCTACAACTCTTTTACAACTTTTTTTATAATTATTTATTACAACATTTATCCATTGTTGCTTCCGCTTGCACTTCCAAGACTTTGTTCATCATCATCCGATGAAGTTGAATGACCACCTTTATCTTGAAGACGATCTTCAGCATCTAGCCAATCTTTAAGACAAATACACATTTCCACGCTTTCTTCGTTCATTCGGCTTCACTTCTCGTCCAGCACCCTGCCGCCTGCACTAAAACAAGACTTCGATGCTACAGTAGACACCGGAGGAGTTAGTAGATCACGTGCCATGACAGAAACCACATCATATGATTTTCCTTGTGATCTCCACCATGATAAAATATCAAAATTATCTATTTGTTCTTCTGTGAGTAAAGATGTATGATTATTTTCTAAAAAAAATGTTAATTCATTAAAATTACTAGATCGACTTGTTGATGTTCCTTTTCTATTTAAAATGAGCGTATTCTTCCTGTAATATTTTTACTACTAGTAAATACATTAGTTTGAGAGGATGTTGGATTCATTGTATTTCCAAATTTTAAATTATAAACATTATACATTTCATCTAATAAGGTAGAAATTTCATTTTTTTTCTCATCTACCCCTTCAAGTTCCATATTTTTATAATATTCATCTAATAAAATATTAACACCTTCTAATTTTAATCTAGGATCCATAATTGAAGCTAAACAATATAAAGGAGATATATTTTTCTAATATTTTTTAAATTTTATTTCGATTTTAAAAATTACTTGAAAAACATTTTCATCATGTCTGAGAAAAAATTTCACTAATTAAAACTAAATGTTCTAAAATTAAACATGATGTAGGATAATAAACACCAGATAAATGAGTGCTAGCATTATAAAAAATTTCTAAAATATTATGTAATAACTTTGCTTTATCCCAATCATTTTCTTCGATATTTCCATCAGGCATTCTTTCATTATAAAATAATGTAAGAGGATCCTTAAATGGAAAACATGTTGTTAGCATATCATAAGTAGAATTCCATCGTGTTTTAATATCAAGTTTAAATTTTTTATATGACAAACCATAAGATTTACATATTTGTCTAAAATCTTGATTTCTAGAAGTAGAAGAAGTAACAAATCTAACAACATTTCTTAATTTAGTTACATGTTCATCTACTTCTCTTATTCCATCTTGAACACATAAGTTTGCACATCGTATATGAAAAAAAGCACTATTAAATAATGGATTTAACAATCTTTTTAATTTATCAATTGCACTATCATTATTACTTGCATTATCAAAACTAATTGAAAAAATTTTATTAATTATATTATATGAATGTAAAATGCTATGAAATTGTCTAACTATAGCATTTGCAGTATGAGGATATTCAAAAATTTTAAATGCAATAATTCTTTTTTGTATAAAAAATTCACTATCTATCCAATGTGTCGTAATACACATGTATGACTGATCAAAATGATTACTGGTCCAAATATCAGATGTTAAAGAAATACAAGAAGTTAATGTAATTAAAGCTTGTAAAAGATTAGTTTTATATTCAGAAAAAAAATTTATAGCATCCCTACGCATGGTTTGTCTACTTACTTTTTTATATTTAGGTTGTAGTGATTTATGTATAAATTTTTTAAATTTATAATTTTCTGCTAAAGAAAATGGTTGTTCATCCCAAACAATAAATTTAGCTAATTCTTTTCTAAGAACTTCAGTAGAATAATTAAAAACTTCAAAAAAACTAGAGGAAAGATTGAGAGTAGCTTGTGCACGATCGATTTGAGTTTGATGGCTTTTGATGTGGCGAGACAAATGACTAGTTCCACCCGATGATTTGCAAGTCATGACTTTTTTGCACTTCTTGCAGCTAGCTCTATCTTCGCCGTTAATCATCACCACATCAAAGCTCTTCCAAACATCACTCGTGCGTTTTCTTGAGCCCGACACAGTAGACTCGTGAGGGTTTGCACTGCATCCCTCCTCTCCCTGTATAGTGTTAGTAGGCTCAAATTCAACATGATCTTGCTGTTGTTGATTTGGGTCGTAAGGCGGAGGGTTGACATCTTGATCTTGATCGGGTGGCATAACGGGGTTAGTTGTTCCCATTAGCTCCTGCTCTAATGCCTCAATCTCCCATGGCAAAAGATCTCATGTATTGTTAAATCCCGCCATTAATTCTACATATAATATTAAAAGTTAGCCAAAAAATTTATAAAATAAGATTAAATACTTACTAATAATAAATTATACATAAAAAAATTACCTTATCACGTGTTTGAAGATCGCTTAGTAAGTAAGAACTAAGAAGTTGAGGTTTCAGCCTTCAACAACCTTAATTTAATCATAATTATGAAAAAAATTTATATTAGAATAATTTAAATTTAAGTACAATTACATTATAAAAGACTAAAAGTAAATTAATTTACTACTTACTTGATCTTTTCCACGTGACTACACCGAGGGAGCTTTGAAATCTTGATGGCTAATTGAAACTCAAGACTTAGAAAAGAGATTAAGAAAGTATTAAGAGAGAATAAGAAAGTAATCCAAAATTAATTAGAAACTTGTGTGAAGAAATGAGAGGGTTGGGGGGGTCAATTTATATGGATGAATTGGGTATAAATTTACATATTTATCCCATATTTTTAATTATTAAAAGGGGCTAAAATGGTAATTTTATAACATAAAGACAATTATATCCCTAACTTTTAAATTTTTTCAAACCGTTATAGGGCTATTTGGGTAAAAACGCATGCTCAATTCAAATTTTCGAACGTTGCCGCCCAAACGATCGTGTCGTGCCCGTGCCGACCCGCGTGCCGTGCTCGGCATGGGTCCGTGCTGTGCCGGCACGCCTACGGGCCGTGCCTGGCCCGGCCCACGGGCCGCGAACCTTCGGCCCAGCATGACCCGAGCCGAGCCACGGGCCATGCCGGGCTGTGCGGGCCGCGGGCCGGCCCGGCCCGTTGGCCACCTCTAGTTAGGACTAGGCGCAATTATGTCCAGTGCATCATTTAGTACACCCTTATGCTCTTTCTTTTCGAGTTCCGCGCCGCCCGCGCTCTCATCTCCGAGCAATTCCCCGACACCGCCGGCGCCATCGCTTCCATCACTGTGGACTCCGATGTCACGTCCCTCGACGGTGGCCGCGATGCGCTGGAGACAAAGGCGGAGGTCAAGGAGGACGGTAAGCTACACGTCACTGTGCGGCGCTCCAATGCCTCCCGCTCCGACATCTATTCCAGCTGCTCAATGGGGTTCTCCCGCGCCACGCCATGCCCTTCCAACCTCACCAATGCTGAGATCTATTCGTTGCAGTCGTCGCGCAACCCCACGCCACGCAGCTCCAGCTTCAACCACAACGAATTCTACTCCATGGTCGGCCGCAGCTCCAACTTCGGTCCCGCGGATGCCTTGGGCGTGAGGGGCGTTGCCACGCTGCGACCATCCAACTTGGAGGGTCCAATGATAATGCCAAGTCCAAATTCAACTATCCAGTACCAAATCCATCGGTGATCAACCAGCCGGTGCCCGCGGCTTCCAAGCCATCATCGACCTCGGCGGGGCCGAAAAGCCCAACAGCCAAGCCGCTATTGGAATTTGGAAGGAGAGTTGTACAGAAGGAGAGGAGAAGGAAATGGAAAGATGGTAGCCGCTGAGGAGGCTGGCTCAAAGAAGCTGCAGAAGAAAAGGAAGAAGCACAAGGAGGAAGAGAAGCATCACAAGGAAGAAGAAAAGCACCACAAGGAGGGAGAGGGAGGCATAGTGGAGAAGATCAAAGAGGAGATCACAAGGGGGAAGAGCACAAGGAGGAGAAGCATAAGGAGGAGGAAGATTTGGACCTATGCTTGCTGAACTAGGGGAAGACTCTACATCTCCGCCATCAAGTGCTGCAGTTGCACCTGTGCTTGCCCCGACTGTAGATGAATCAACTCCGGGCTGCTTTGTTTGCCACAGCACCAGCTTCATATGGAGCTCCAGTGCATCACCGGTCTCCGACGTGTTCGGCGACGGTGGAAATCACCACCACCGAGAGCATGGCAGGTATGAGGACATGATTGTGCCTCGTCGTAACTCTGCGTGAAGACTAGACCTTGAGTTAAGTTTCTTTTCCTCCAGCCGTTGGATTTAACTTCAGTCACGTGTCTTGCGCTCAAACCTCTCCGTTCGGATGAAATTAAGTGACCCCGTCCGCTTAGAAAACGCGCCCCATGGTTGTCTCCATCGCTCCTTCCTCTTTTTTTAACAAATATTTGGTAATTTCTTGATACTGAGATAAGAAAATCATCTTGGAAAAGTGAGATACGGAGCCCGATACCCAAAGCCGATATTGCCTTCTTGTCGGATATGGACTGCGGCTGCCGTGCTGATTGTGGCGTTGGGTTACTACTTGGCCTTTGTTAGAAAGTGACGACGTTCAGATCAAATCGCTATCAAGTTTTTCAAGTTTCGCAGATCGAAGAACCTTGTGATGCATTACTTTTAAGTCGGCGGAATAAGGAAGAAAGACCGAAAAAAAATCTTAAGCACGGAGCGCGGATGGATGAGGCGCCCCCTCAACTTGTCTATTCTCTACTGTTGCATAATGCATGTCAGTACTCTTTGCTTGTATTTTAAAAACACTCGTATATCCTCTTCCACAGAAATAAAGATTGCATGTGTTAGTCTAAAAAAATTCATTTAGACTTTTATTTAAATAAAAAAATGTAATATTATAAAAAATTATTATTCTAAAATGTAAGTAACTTTTTTTAATAAGTTAGAAAAATAAATTTCGAAGGTGCGTAGAAGCTTGTCTGTGAAAATCCAATCTCTTATCTTGGTTAAATTCATTGAGGACACGACTGCTACTCTTCTTCAACAGGGACGATTGACACTTTTCTTCTGTAGGTACAGCTATTGAAAGGTTCATTCAACTCCTACTTATAGGGCCGGTTTTTGTTGTTATGAGTTCTTAACGTAGATACATATGCCCATCTCTTATTTTTATTCTTCATTTCTTATGAACAATATGTACACTTGTTCGATTTATGACAAGAAGCTTCAAGCAAGCATTCCTCAATTTATGTATATAATCTCATTCCATGCGTGAACTTATACTCTATAGTTCGATTAGACTCTTGCCCTATGGACTTGTGTCAACCTTAGTGACACAATCGCATACTCGAGTCATCTAATATGTCATATGACGAGGGGGTTCGTCACCGATCAATCTTAGTGTATTTCGGGATTCATACTAAATCTCAAGAGCATCACACTCAGTATGTATATTTACAAATACTTACCTTCAAAGGCTGGAAGATCCCAAGTTAGTTGAATGTGCAAAGATTTTGAGATGCCTTGAGCTCATCGCATTAAACATTATTCATGCTCCCCCATGCGGTGGAAGGAGGATGATAACATAATGATTCAATGCATTCAAGTGAGTAAGATACTACTATTCATAAGATCTCAATCATATATGCCTCGAGTATTTGATTAGCTAAATAGGTTGAATTTAAATTTAGAGGCATGGTCCTATCATGGGTGATTTTTTTTTAACTAGAAAACTTGCATCGAGACCGGCAGAACTTCTTTCGAAACCCTCAAGCCCTAATCTAGAGTGAAGTTTCCATCTATGGACACTTAAGTGAAAGCACAAGGACTCTCAACCACCCGCGTCCAGGAAGGATTCGGTGACTCACCGCCTCTACAAGTACACTCACAGAAGTCACACAACTAGAATCTCTCAGCCCGCACTCCTCATTCGTCGTAATACCCGAATCGGGCTGACGGACAATTAACTGGACCTGTGTGGAAGAGCAAGCGTGGCCGACCCTTTGAGGGGCCGGGCCGAATAATAGCAGTTATTAAATCAACTAGCCCTATACGGGCTCACACAATAATCAAAAGAGGCTGATCGAGTAGAAAGCCCAGAAAGAGCTCAACCGACGATGCAAGTATGATAGTTAAGTTCTAAGTCGAGGAGGTTAGATATTACTCTTGTAGCGTGCCTCGCTCCTAGTGCCTTGGACGGTCGAAGAAGTCGTGTCGTAAAGACCCAAATCCCAAAGTAACAGCCAAGCACGTGAGACCACGTGTGCTGCTCCATGCGCGTGAGGCTCACGCACGCGAGGTTGCTCTCATCACATGTACGCAAGCTCGTCTCTCTCTAGATCAGTGCTCGTTGCCGACTGCCTCTGCGCTGGATTTGGGTGACCAATCAGGTCAACCCTTGGTGGATTTAATTCATTCATCTAACTCGAGCTCAAGCGATCTCTGTGCCTGTCCACCGCTCCAGATGACCCGGGATCAACGTCATCCATTGCGTTCGATGTGCTTCGGGATTTGTGCTAAATTCCGGGGGCATCATAGGTACTATGCTACTATTTATAAAACAATAAAAATATATATTTTTATAATAAGAGTACGAAGGTGGGTACCCGATCTTGCTGGTGATGACTTAGGTTTCTTATTTGAGGTTCCATGAACATTTATTCACATTAGTTAAAAGAAGTACAAAAAACTTGTCCATTACCTTCTCTCCTTGCACTTGCAGTGTGGGGGAGATCGAAGGTGGACTTCTGATCCACCTCGAGCTTCATGGAAATGGAGATCTAATCTCTCTTCCCCTCCTGTCGGCCGTTGGCTAGGTTTCCTCGTTTGGTCTGGTCTCCGACCTTCTTCTCCCAAAGCAGGGCAATCCAATCTTGGAGGGAGGCGAGCCAGTTCACCCTCGTGGCGATCCGAGGTGAGGTTCTCGATCCCGCCGCCTCGATCTGCGTCGCTCAGGTAACACCTCTACTTTCATGGATCCGCCCATGGATCGTGTCGCTTCTCTTGTTTTTGATCTCGAGCTCTGTATTGATTTCATTCTTTCACTCGTGATCTTTCCTCCTCCTCCTCCCTTAATTGTGTTGGTACGGATGTTGGCCCCTTTCTGAGAGAGGAAGAACTTGCAAAAGCTATGTCGACCTTTGGGAGAGAGGAGATGTAGAGGAAGAGGCATGGTAAGAACAGAGCCGCATCATCTCTACGACAAGTGGTCACAATGACACCATCTGAACTATCCACAATGTCATCGGAGCTAGAAGAAGCTACAGAGGATGCAGATGCGCCGTTGCAGGAGATGTAGAGGAGCCCAATGAAAATGTGAGATACAGAAAGCCCAAGGGTAGGGATGAAGTTCCCAAGTTTATTCCGACGAACAAGAAATCCCCTCCCTATTGGATGTGGACTGCGCCTGCTTCGTTGGCTGCCGTGCTGATTGTGGCGTTGGGTTACTACTTGGCCTTTGTTAGAAAGTGACGACGTTCAGATCAAATCGCTATCAAGTTTTTCAAGTTTCGCAGATCGAAGAACCTTGTGATGCATTACTTTAGTCGACGGAATAAGGAGGAAGACCTCTTCATGAACATCTTTATTCTCTAGTGTTGCATAACTTGTGATGTATGTTAGTGCATTTTGCTCAGTTGTACTTAAACCAGTTTATATTGTTATGCGTTCATAATGTAGGTACAACTATCGAAAGGTTGATTGAACTCCTACGTATAGAACCAGTTTATATCGCTATGCGTTCATAATTTATTTTTATCGTTTATTTCTTATTGGACGAATAATACATACACTTATTATGTGTTTTCTTCAATGTAAAACTAGGAGAAAAGAATGAAAAATATATTGAATTTACTCCTTTCAGTTTTTTGTCAAAGGAAACACAACCTTAATCAATTTCTGACAACAAACTTGAAATAAGATTACCTCAATTTATCTATATAATCTCATTCCACACATTATTAGCATCATTAATTGGATAGCATCCAAGCTTACTGAATGCTAAAACTTATTAGAGAATTATTTGTTTAGCTAAGAATTATGTATAAAATTCTTAGATAGTACTTTTAGATAAAAAAATTATCTTGGTATTTGGTGGAGCTGAAAAGATAAGCATTGTTTGGTCTCAATTGATTGGATAATTATTATCTTAGATTGTACTTTTAGATAAAAAAAATTATACTATTTTAGGTAGATTGTTGTATTGAGAATGCTTAAAATACTATAGAATGCTAAAGTAGAATACTGTACAAATATCCATAATTAAATATTTATATTTAATTAAATAATTAAGTTTAGATCTCACACATAAAATTAACTACATGGACTCAACTCCTTTTCTTCCTAAATTAGATAAAACATGTTAAATACTAATTAGATAGGTAGCCAAGGTTTCAACTTGAACTACTAGCCTATGGTAATGTGACCTAATTTATTAAAATATTTAAATCTAAGTTGATAATAGTAAGCTTACTAGCAATATATACTATATAATCTTTTTTTTACTTCAAATGTGAGATTAAATCAGGGTATTATAATCTCCCGTACTAAGTCCAAGTCCTAACACATAAAAAGTAAACTATCCATTAATTTGATTATCCAAATAATGACATGACCTAATTTATTAAAATGTTTAAGCTAAAACTGATGCTACTAGCCCACTGAGCCCCATATACTTATTATAATATATCCTACTTAAAGACTTGATGCTCTTGTCAAGTCTAAGTACATGACCTAATTTATTAAAATGTTTAAGCCCAAACTAATGGTATTAAACCCACTAAACCCTATATACTTATTACAATATCTCCTATTTAAGACTTGATGCCCTCATCAGGCCTAAGCATAGACACATGTCTCAAAATCATCTTTTTAGCTCGTGATGAAGTGGTATGACTTCTGTGCTCTACTTCAACTTCCTAACAATCTTGTTACTTTTGTCAACTTTATATTGGGAACCTTGATTATCTTGATCCAATACAAAGTAGGTGATCCTTATTTTCATTTACATAAGATTGATCTCGTAGATTAATAAGGTTTCTGAATTGGCTCATGTAGTTTACAGAATTGCAAAACCCCAATATTCCAGTTTTGCAAAATTAGCCCTTGTAGTTTGGAAAACTGTAAATTAACATATATAATTTCTAATAGTATTTCCTTTATGCGCAATAACTGTGTAATTATATCAGAGATCCATATAAGTTGCAAATTGGATCCTGCAGCTTCCTTAAATTTGTAAATTAGTACCCGTAGCTTCAAAACTACAAATTGGCATGTAAATTAAGCTTGCTATTATAATCATTCTGCAAACCTGTAAGTTTTTAATAATATGTAAGTTTCTATACTACTTGCAAATTAAGCTTGCTATTATAATTATTCTGCAAACCTGTAAGTTTTTAATAATATACTATAACTGCATATCTTGTGTGTTTAAATCTAATTATTATAGTCCTGGAATTTGGAGATGTTTCAGAGTAGTGATGATCCAGATGTTATGAACTCTGCGAGCTAAGGTTGCTAATGACTATAGCTTTCATATTGACTCGGATCATTTCTTAATCTGTTTTATCATGTGACATGTCTAACCTCAGTTGTTTATTTGATTTTGATTCTTATCCGATTGCTCTCTGATACCCAGAATTCTTGTTTCTACCAAAACCGTGCCGTGTTCAACCGTGCAAAGGATCTTGCCTCAAAGAAGGATGTAACATCACTCAGAGACCTTACGAATACTGAGGTCTGTCATATATTGGTTCCATTCTCATCAGAATTGTTCAGATCATACATTATTGTCTTCTTGAATTTTACGTAGAGAAATTTATGACTGAATGGAGAGGTAAAAAAGCCTTCAGGGAAGATTATGAGAAGAGGATATTGTCGTCACTTGACAACAGGCAATTGAGTAGGGATGGTCGGATGAGGAACCCTAACGAAAAACCAATTGTTGCAGTTGAAGCACCAGCAACCAGAGATTTGGAGATCGCGCCAGCAAAGGTGAATGCAAAACAATCAAAGCAGGATGCACATGCACCTCCACAGCAGGAGGTTGTTCATAGCAAAACGGCACAAGTTATCAACCTCAAGAAATCACCTGAGGTAGAAACTAGAGATAAGATGGAAGGTCCTGCAGATACAGTGGACACTTGTGAGCCTGACAAGTCTCAGAGGGAGACTTCCAAGCCTGATGCGGTAGACGTTGCAAAGCTCAAAGAAATGAAGAGAGAAGAAGAAATTGCAAAAGCTAAGTTGGCCTTGAGAGAAAGAAGAGGCAGGCTGAGAAAGCAGAATCAAAAGCAGCTGCGTGGGCTCAGAAGGAGGCTGAAAAGAGATTGAAGGCAAGTACTTATTGTTTATGTTTCTTTTCTTTGCTAATTAACATTTCTTTTCTCTCCCAATCTTGGAGTCGACAATTTTTTGATACTTGCATAGGAAAAGAAGAAGAGAGCTAAGAAGAGGTCGGCAGCTGAAGCATCTACCGAGGAAGTTGAAGAGGAAACAACGGTATCGGAGCCAGAAGAAGCTTCCGCGAATACAGATGCGCCGCTTGCAGAAAAAACAAAGGAGCCCAAGGAAAAAGTGAGATACAGAAAACCAAAGGCTAGAGATCAAGTTCCCAAGTTTATTCTGAAGAAGAAGAAGTCGAATTCCTATTGGACGTGGGCTGCGCCTGCAGCATTGGCTGCCGTGCTGTTTGTGGCGTTGGGTTTCTACTTTGTCTTTGTTAGAGAGTGACGACGCTATGGTCAAATCGCCACGAACTTAACCAGTTTTGCAGATCGGAGAATGCTGTGACGCATTACCTTAGTCGACCGAATGAAAGGAGAAGACTTGTAGTGAACATCTCAAGTGCTGTATAACCTATGACATTTCATAGCTGCGTGCGTTTCTTTGTTTCTTACCAAGCCTCACTGCTTTGTTTGTTTTGGAGCCAGCATATGTTATTCAAATTAATAATTTGATGATTCTGCCCCTATATTGTGCTGATTCTTTTCACAGTTTATAAAAAGAAGAAAAAAAACATTGTTTCAAACTTGGGTAGTCATCCATCGGTCAATATTCATTCGTTGTACCATTTTCATCCCAATTTGATTGCAGTAGAAGAGAACATTACAGCGGTTTCAACTTCCGAGTGATCGAGACAACAATGGAAGTGGAGATCATTACAGCGGTAGAAGAGATCATTACAGCGGTTTCAACTTCCGAGTGATCGAGTCATCCCATTTTCATCCCAATTTGATTGCAGTAGAAGAGAACATTACAGCGGTTTCAATTTGATTGCAGTAGAAGAGAACATTACAGCGGTTTCAACTTCCGAGTGATCGAGACAACTTCGGTGTGACCCATATTCACATTTTTAATTAATCCGACGTCGTTATCGTCAGTGACTTATTTAAGGGTTACTGCTAGGATTTCTTTTTAGCAAGTGTAGTGTTGTCTGCAATCCTGACTCATTATTTATGAATATGTTGACTTGGAGACCATTTGTTTTTCATCTCCACCTCCAGCTCTGTAGAAATGGAGATCTCAGTATATATAGGAGAACTCTACTGTCTCTCTTTCCCTCCCGTCGGCCGCCCGTTAGGCCTTGTTTATCAGGACGAAAATCAGGATGAAAAAGGATGAAAAGAGTAAAATTCCGCTATATACTAGTAAGATGGAAATGAATGGATGTAGCTTTTCCGTTGTTTTATGATCACGTTCGCTGCCTTATTTTCACGTCTGCTGGTTCGGGAAAGACATCTCAACCCTATTTTCACGCCTCTTCGCCGTCTTGTTGCCTCTTCACACCTCATCGCCGCCAGCGACAGGTCGTCTTCTTCCCTGGACGATCTATCTCCCCCAGCCGTTGTCTTCCACATGAGCAAGGTTAGTTTCCATCCTTATCTCTGTTTTTTGCCGCATCTTCCTCGCTCGCTCGCATCATCGCTACTTTCACCCCTTCGCCTGTTTCATTTAAAATTCATAAATTTTCAATGATATTTTGAAACTAGCATAGCCAAAATTTAATAAAGAAATATATAGAATTGTTCTATGTTTTCAAAAGATAATTGATGTTAACTCTAGATACTTTTTAGATTCGAGGTGGCATTGGAGGTATGCAAGAATGCTAGAGATATAATACGAAGCTTGTTCAAGGATTAGCTCCATCAGCGCAAAGGAAATGAAAATTTAGGTTAGTGAGAGATGGAAAAAAGAGATATGTTGTTACCTTCACATCGACAACGATGAAGAAACTTGGGCTTTGCGGGTTCGGTAAAGTTAGGACTTGCTTTGAGATGGCGAGTTGTGCGAAGCTTCCATTGGAGGCTTGTGAAGAAATGGCAAGTCCGTTGGAGGAAGTCGAGAGTGGGAGAGGTTCGGAGGATGGGAGTGAGAGTTTAGTCGGAGTTTGGGCTTGGAGAATTAGAGGAAGTCAGGATCAGGAGAGAGAGGAGGTTTAGGGGTTAAATAGACAATAAATTTTCATGGACACTGTTATTTAAATAGACAATAAAATATTATGTAAAATTATTATTTTAAAATACAAATAAATTAGAAGAAGAGAATAGAAAAATAAAATTCTGAGGCGCATAAAAGTTTGTCAGGTGAAATTTTGAGCTTTTGTGAGTTAAATTTAGAGTAATACTCCTAGAATACAATTGAGACTCTTCTCCTGTGTGCAACCATAGAAAAGTTAACCGAACTACTTGTTGATATAAATTGTAATTATTGTGATAGAGGAAACAAAGGTGTCCGGACCTGAAGAGGCTTATGCGAATACAGATGCGCCGCTTGCAGAAAAAACAGAGGAGCCGAAGGAAAATGTGAGATATAGAAAACCAGCCCTCGGATTAAGATGTATTTTTCTTTTAAGATTTATAAAAATTATTCAAACAATCTTTTAAAAAAAGTTAAGTATCTCACACTACTTAAAAAATGCACCCATAATAATGTACTCGATCGGAATTAAATATAGAATAAAAAGGCAGGTAAAAGGACCTAGAGATGGCTTTATTGGTTTCTTATTTGAGGTTGCATGAACATTTATTCACATTTAATTCTGAAGAAGTAGAAGTCGAATTCCTATTGGACATGGGCGGCGCCAGCAGCATTGGTTGCCGTGCTGTTTGCGGCGTTGGGTTTCTACTTTGTCTTTGTTAGAGAGTGACGACGTTAAGGTCAAATCGCCATGAACTTAACCAGTTTTGCAGATCGGAGAATGTTGTGACCTATGACATTGTAGTGAACATCTCAAGTGCTGTATAACCTATGACATTTCATAGCTGCGTGCGTTTCTTTGTTTCTTACCAAGCCTCACTGCTTTGTTTGTTTTGGAGCCAGCATATGTTATTCAAATTAATAATTTGATGATTCTGCCCCTATATAGTGCTGATTCTTTTTACAGTTTATAAAAAAAAGAAAAAAAACCATTGTTTCAAACTTGGGCAGTCATCCATCGGTCATTATTCATTCATTGTACCATTTTCATTTTCATCCCAATTTGATTGCAGTAAAAGAGAACATTACAGCATCGGATTCAACTTCCAAGTGATCGAGACAACAATGGAAGTGGCACCAGACAGAAGAATGAGACATGTGTTGTAACTTGACATTTAACTGGAAGTTCTATGTCAGCGCATTTTGCTTAGTTGTACTAATTTTAAAGCGAGATTGATGGGGATTATTCATAAATGAATCGTCGTTGGTCAATTTTTAATGAATCCGACGTCGGTGTGAGCCATATTCACATTTTTAATTAATCCGACGTCGTCATCGTCAGTGACTTATTAAGGGTTACTGATAGGATTGTTTTAGTGATGTCGGCAATCCTGATTCATTATTTATGAATCTGTTGACTTTGGAGAGCATTTGTTTTTCATCTCCACCTCGAGCTTCGTGGAAATAGAGATCTCAGTTGATATATAGCACAACTCTACTCTCTCTCTTTCCCTCCCATCGGCGGCCGATTAGATTTCCTCGTTTGGGGCTGGGCTCCTACTTTGTTCTCCCAAAGCGACGCGATCTGATCGCGGAGGGAGGCAAGCCAGTCCACCTTCGCGGCGATCCGGGGTGAGGTTCTCGATCCCGCCGCCTGCATCTACATCGCTTGGGTAACACCTCTACTTCCATTTTATCCGCCCATGGATCGTGTCGTTACATTTGTTTTTTGATCTCGATCTGAGTATTGATTTCATGCTTCCACTCGTGATCTTTCCTCGCCCCCTCTCTTTGCGTTGGTACGGATGTTGGCCTCTTTCCGAGAGAAGAAGTTTGAAAAGCTATGTCGGCCTTGAAGAGAAAGGGGAAGCAGGCTGAGAAAGCAGCATCAGAAGCAGCTGAGAGAGAGGAGAAGCAGGCTGAGAAAGCAGCATCAGAAGCAGCTGAGAGAGAGGAGGAGCAGACTAAGAAAGCAGCTCCGAGGGCTCGGAAGAAGGCTGAAAAGAAATGGAAGGCAAGTATTGGTTGTTTATGTTTCTTCTCTTTGCTAATTAAGCTTTCGTATGTCTACTCTCTCCCGTGGTTTGTGTGTAGTTGTGAGAGGATAATCTTAGTCCTATATTGGCAAGGGTTAAAAGCTATGTATTTGCTTATTTGCTTGGTTAAACTTGTGGAAACACAGAGTTTAAATCCAGGATATAGTCTACTATTACCTAATACTAATATATTTTAAAGTCTTGGTTGGGCACTAGGCTTCATGGGCTGAGGACCGTGATCTTGTCACAACTCTTTTTCTCTCTTTTTGAATAATTTTTTTTTTTGTCTTATTTGATCCTTAAAAAGTTAAAAACGAGCTTTTTAGGATAGTGCCTATCTAGTCAAGCCTCAAGACTGTCTCGATCGCTCCTTCCTCTTTTTCTAAGAAATATTAAAGTCTTGGCAATTTCTTGATGCTTGCATAGACAAGGATGGCGTCTGGTGAGTTTAGACAATGCTCAGCTCGACTACCGAGGAAGTGGAAGAGGTCGGCAGCTGAAGCATCTACCGAGGAAGTTGAAGAGGAAACAAAGGTATCGGAGCCAGAAGAAGCTTCCGCGAATACAGATGCGCCGCTTGCAGAAAAAACAAAAGAACCCAAGGATGAGAAAGCAGCATCAGAAGCAGCTGAGAGAGAGAAGCAGAAGGCCGAGAAAGCAGCTGCGAGGGCTCAGAAGAGGCGGCTGGAAGCACATGGAAGGTAAGTATTGGTTGTTTATGTTTCTTCTCCATGCTAATTAACCTTTCTTTTGTCTCTCCCGAGGTTTGAGTGTAGTTGTGAGAGGATAATCTTAGTCCTATATTGGCAAGGGTTAAAAGCTATGTATTTGCTTATATGCTTGGTTAAACTTGTGGAAACACAGAGTTTAAATCCAGGCTACAGTCTACTATTACCTAATACTAATATATTTTAAAGTCTTGGTTGGGCACTAGGCTTCATGGGCTGAGGACCGTGATCTTGTCACAACTCTTTTTCTCTCTTTTTGAATAATTTTTTTTGTCTTATTTGATCCTAAAAAGTTAAAAACGAGCTTTTTAGGATAGTGCCTATCTAGTCAAGCCTCAAGACTGTCTCGATCGCTCCTTCCTCTTTTTCTAAGAAATATTAAAGTCTTGGCAATTTCTTGATGCTTGCATAGACAATGAAGGCGTCTGCTAAGTGGAGACACTGCTCAGCTCGAGAGTACTCACTATTTGAAATGTTGACAATGGTTGCCATGCGTCTGCTGTATCGGATGTGGACTGCGCCTGCAGCATTGGCTGCCGTGCTCATTGTGGCGTTGGGTTACTACTTGGCCTTTGTTAGAAAGTGACAACATTGAGATCAAATCGCTATCAAGTTTATTAGTTTTTCAGCTGGGAGAACCTTGTGATGCATTACTTTTAAGTTAGCGCAATAAGGAAGAAGACCTCTTGTTAAACTAGTCTATTCTCTAGCGTTGCATAACTTGTGATGTATGTTAGTGCTTTTTGCTCAGTTGTACTTTAAACCCTCACATATGCTGTTTCACAAGAAATATTTATTGTTAATTATTCTTAAGTAATTTAGGGCATATTTGATTAAGAGATCCATATGCACAATCAAATAAAGACAAATAGTTGAAAAAACAATATCATTTATAACATTGTGTTATGAAATGACTTAAACTTTAGGATGAGCTCCTCTACCACAAAAGTCCTAGAATCCACCCTCTTTTGTGGTCGTTTTGACCTGAAAAAGTGAAAATACTAAGGAAGGTGTAGATTCCATAAATGTAAAGCAATTAAGGCAATAATGAGGTAGAAAGCTCAGAAATATAGACGATTATGACTGTAAAATCATACTTGAAATGCTATATAAATCTGTGTCAGCAACCTATGAACTTCTATCAACCTCACCTTAGTGACATAATCTCATGCTATGTGGTTCTACTCGATTCTCGCCTTATGAACTTTTGTCAACCTCAGTGACATAATTGCACACCTGAGTTGTCCAATATGTCAGATAATGAGAGGCCCTGTCATCAATCGATCTTGATGTATTTCAGGATTAATACTTAATACTGAGAGTATCACACATAGTATTTTATTATATTTATTATTATGTGTGGACGACATTATAAATGTTAATATACTTCTTATAATAATAATAATAATAATAATAATTAATAAAATTATATTTTATATACTAATTTAAAATAAAAAAAATTAAAATATAAATTTTTTATTTAATCGGATACCGTTTAAATTTTCATGTCATGTTCGGGTTGCATAAACGCACCGACTCATTGCCATTGCTAACAACAAAGGAGATATGCAACTTTAATGCTAGTTGCCATGGAAGTTTCCAAGTGATCCATGATTTTGGATGTAGTGTTTGTTAGGGGATCTACAAATGCTTAGATTGAGAGGTTGGAAGATGGAGTAGCTCCCAAGTTAGTTGAATGTGCAAGGATTTTGAGTTGCCTTCTGCCCATCACATTAAACATTATGCATGGCACCCCTATGTGGTGGAAGGAGGAAGATAACATTAATTAATTGACGCATTTAAATGAGTGTCACATGGAAGGAGTAAGATACTGTTGTTCTATAGGAGGAAGATAACATTAATTAATGGACGCATTAACTTAGTCGACGGAATGAAAGAAGAAGACTTGTAGTGAACATCTGAAGTGCTGTATAACTTGTGACATTTCATAGCTGCGTGCGTCCTCTTGTTTTTTTTCTTCTCTCTTACCGAGCCTCACTGCTTCATTGCTTTGTTTGTTTTGGAGCCAGACAGAAATATGGTAACTAACAGGATTTCATATGCGAGATACTTTAATCAAATTAACTACAAATGTAGCAGGATTTAAAATAAGATTTCTTAACAAGTAAAATAACAAAGATTGCAACGAGCAGAATATGGTAAGATAAACTAGCAAAATTTCTTATGATTACAAATTACGAGAGTAGATCTCTTAACAGGGAATTACAGAAGCAATTAATAGATCTATCTCTTAAAAAAATTAAATCTAATATGATTTCTAACTAGAATTGAAGATGAGAGTATAAAAATTGATTTCAAGATTACACGAACTATTTCAAATTTTTGCCTAAAAATTGTTGTGTGAAATTTGGGTAATCCTGTCAAATCAACAAAACCAATTAAAAGACAAATCAACAAAACCAATTAAAAGAACCTGGAGGTGATATAAAATCTATCTTTAGGCAAATATCCGATCCTTTGCGCGGGATGAAATCCGGTCTTTCGCCTGAAGATTCAACCAGGAATCCGCTTCTGCTGGCGTGTCAGTGGAGCAGTTGTCGAATAGATTCTTTCGGCGCTTTTGAGAGCAAAAAGAGAGATATTTTTTTAGAGAAAACAGAGGTTTTTCTTTTGTCTCCTTTTAACAACTCATTGCGCTTCCTCTCATAAGAAAATCCATGCATAGGGTAGAAAAGGAATACATACCTATTTAGTTAGCCTCAATTAATGTTAATATTAATTGACATAACGGCTATTAATTAAGGCTATTTGTTAGCCTTAATTATAAATTAAATAGGTAAATAAAATAAGTGGGCAAAATTAATAAATAGTAATTTTAATGCCCAAAAATATAAAAATAAATAAAAGGACTTTTTGGGTTTTCTACATAAAACACCAACAATAAGGAAGAAGACCAACCCATTCTCTTCTCTTTCATGTGAATTCTCTCTAAAGAAACTGGCCTCTTGTTGCATAACTTGTGATGTATGTTAGTGCTTTTTGCTCAATTTTACTTTAAACACTCGCTATTGCACAAGAATAAAGATTGCATGTGTTAGTCCAAAAGAATTCATTTAGATTTTTATTTAAATAAAAATTAAAATATTATATAAAATTATTATTCTAAAATGTAAATAATTTTTTAAAAAAAAATTAGAGAAATAAAATCCAAGGGTGCATTGAAGCTTGTCGGTGAAAATCCGATCTCTTATTTTGTTAAATTCAGATTGAACATTAAAGATACAATTGTAACTCTTCTCCTACAAGGACGATTGGGACTTCTTTTTTTCCTGCAGGTATAACTATTGAAAGGTTGATTGAACTCCTACTTATAGATCTGGTTTGTATTGTTATGAGTTCATAACGTAGATACATATGCCCATTTCTGATTTTTATCATTTATTTCTTACGAATAATATGTACACTTATTTGATTTATGACAAGAAGCTTGAAGTAAGCATTCCTCACTTTATCTATATAATCCCATTTCACATCAACCCACATTTTGGTTCGACTCGACCCTCGCCCTATGAATTTCTATCAAGCTCAGTGACATAATCTCACGCTCTGTGGTTCAACTCGACGCTCAACTTATGAACTTCTATCAACCTCAATGACATAATCTTATGCTCTGTGGTTCTACTCGAGTCTCGCCCTATGAACTTTTATCAGCCTCAGTGACATAATTGCACACTTGAGTTTTCCAATATGTCAGATAACGAGAGGCCCTGTCACCAATCAATCTTGGTGTATTTTGGGATTCATGCTAAATATCGGGAGCATCACACCTAGTATTTTATTATATTTATTACTACGTGTGGACAACATTATAGATGTTAATATATTTCTTATAATAATAATAGTAATTTATAAAATTATATTTTATATACTAATTTAAAATAAAAAATTAAAATTAAAATTTTTTATTTAATCAGATACTCGTTTAAATTATCGTTTCATATTCGGATTGCATAAAGGTGTACCAACTCATTACCAGTGCTTACAACATTGGAGATATGCAACGCTGATGCTAGTTGCCACATAAGTTTCCAAGTGATCCATGATTTGGTTGCAGAGGTTACTGTCTCAAGTCTGCTTAGGGATGTACAAATGCTTAGATTGAGAGGTTGGAAGATGAAGCAGCTCCCAAGTTAGTTGAATGTGCAAGGATTTTGAGATGCCTTCTGCCCATCACATTAAACATTATTCATGGCTCCCCTATATGGTGGAAGGAGGAAGATAACATTAATTAACTGACGCATTTAAGTGAGTGTCACATGGAAGGAGTAAGATACTGTTGTTCTATAGGAGGAAGATAGCATTAATTAATGGACGCATTAACTTAGTCGACGGAATGAAAGAGAAGACTTGTAGTGAACATCTCAAGTGCTGTATAACTTGTGACATTTCATAGCTGCGTGCGTCCTCTTATTTTTTTCTTCTCTCTTACCGAGCCTCACTGCTTCAGTGCTTTGTTTGTTTTGGAGCCAGCATATGTTATTCAAATTAATAATTTGATGATTCTGCCCCTATATAGTGCTGATTCTTTTTACAGTTTATAAAAAGAAGAAAAAAAACCATTGTTTCAAACTTGGGCAGTCATCCATCGGTCATTATTCATTCATTGTACCATTTTCATTTTCATCCCAATTTGATTGCAGTAAAAGAGAACATTACAGCAGCGGTTTCAACTTCCGAGTGATCGAGACAACAAAGGAAGTGGCACCAATAAGAAGAATGACCTTTTTCCAGAAACAGTGGCATGTGTAACTTGACAAGGAGTTATTTTTTTTATTGCTTTTTAGTTATAATTATATTTTTTTTTACATCTAATATGCGTGCATATATTTTTCGATGATAAAATTATTTTTTAAATTATTATTTTAATAAAAATTATTAATTCTAAAATTTTATTATTATTATTTAAAAATTTTTTAATAAAAAAATTAACAAAAATTAATATTATCTTAATCAAAATTATTATTATTAAATTTAATTTTTAATTAAAAATTATTTATTAATATTATTTTAGTTTTACTTTTAAAAAATATTTTTAATTTTTTTATTTTTGAAAATATTATATTTTTTAAAAAAAATTGATTAGTATAGTAATTTAGCCAAACATCTTTTAATTTTTTTAACCAACTATTCAACCAGCACTTTTTCAACCTGCAAAAGCTAAAATATTCAACTATGCCAAACGGAGCGTTTGATTCTTATTTCAGTGCTCTCTGATACCCAGAATTCTTGTTTCTACCAAAACCGTGCAAAGTGTCACGCCCTATTTAATTTAGCTCGTCCATGTCTGCAATTCACATGAAATTATGCGCCAAAATTCGAACATTCTAGCTGAATTTGGATTTTGACTTCGCATTGACCTCCTCATTTCGAGCACCTCCCGTTCGAAACCTCCAATGCGTCTCACGTAACATGTCTTTAGCGAACACCGCCTGCATTCGTCGCTCTTCGGCGGTGGAGAAGAATGGACGGGTAGAGGGCGTGCGGTAGAACCAAGCAGCCTTAGTCAAAAGCTGTCGTCGAGGATGGTGATGGAGATGAAGATTGAAGAGGGAGGAGTCAACGACTGGGAATCGCGGTCAGAAACAGAGAGGAGACGCCGGAGTAAGGAAAATTTTTGTTAGATTTTGCAAATCAAACCTACATAAAACCCTTTACAAATCTCTCTCCCAAATCCTCACGTCTCACCTGACCTCGCCGCCGACCAGAGCTCGCCGAGCTCGTCGAAGGTCGTTACTTGGAGGGAAGACGTTCGCCTCTGCGAACACCAGGGAGGAAGGAGCAGCATCGCATGCTGCTGCCCGCTGACGAGATTCTCGCCTAAAGGAGGAAGGAGCTCGGTCGTCTCTCGAAACGGAACTCTCTGCGTCATCCAAGAGCTCGCCCGCCTAGCTTCTTAAAGGGGAGGGGACTGCTCCCTTCTTTGGCAAGCCTCTATACCCTAGCTCGTGCCAGCTCGTCCTTCTCGATCTGAGCCGTCCGCGAATCATGCCTCCGCGTGTGATTCGCTTGCCTTCTTCGTCCACGAGCTGCCGCTGCCAAGCATGCCTCTGACCATGTGTTTTGCCCCCATCTCCACTGGCGATGGACCCCGAAGATCACATCCCCATCATCCCCACCAGAAAGGAGGCCGCCGACATAGCTGTGGACGTCGCATATGACCTCGTCACAGACAGCTTTGAGCTCATCTGCATTAGTGCGTTCGATGAATCCTGGGTGAGCCGCATCTTCTTCGTCAATGTGGATTTGGGCCACCGCCCAATTCCATTTCTTCCTTGGCCTGGCCCAATCCGAAAATGGCATCACATTTCTCCCTGCCAAATATGGGTGTCGCCCTCGACGTCCTCCAAGGGATCTACCGTTGATGCTGGCATCGCCGCCACCATCGCGATGTATGCCACCTTGTCTAGTCGTCCGTCATTGGCTGGATCTCGCGACGAAGTTGCTACGGAGCTGACTCGCCTCGCGCGGGATCCGTCACTCTCCCTGTCTCCCATGCTCTAGAAGTTGATGCCGCCAAGCAGCCTCGCTAAATACTGGGGATCCACCCGGCTGCATTCTCGTGGAACACTTGGACTCCTCGCAAGTGTAGAATCACGAACGCCTTCACTCAGAGGAGAAATTCATAGCTGAGGATGACATCGAAGTCGGCCATCCTCACCACTCGAATGTGGTGTCATCCACTATTGACACAGATTTATATAGAGTTTCATGTGTCATTTTACTCATGGAATCATGCTTATTTCACGACTTTAAGCCTTACTATTGCCTATATTTGGATACATTTATGAAATCTACACTTGTTTCGGTATTTTCACGTTTTCAGATCAAACTGACCACATAAAGGGTAGATTCTGACACTTTGATAGCAGAGGAGCTCATCCTAACTCAAGACGATCCTAACCAGGAGTTTTCGGATTCATTGAAGTCTTTATTGGAAATCACGATGGGTCCCGATCAGAATCATGCCCGTGATCGTCGCTACGCCTGAAGCTGAAATCGACAAATCACGACCGGGTCACGACCAAATTCTCGCCCGAGATCGCGGACCCGCTTGTTACGAAATCACCGTTTTCTCCCACGTTTCTTTGATCTGACCTAAGGGGAAGCTGAAGGGCACCTAGGACCTTTCTCCCCTGTTGACGAAGGAGGCGTAGAACAGCTTTTAGGGGAGGATTTGCTCACGAAATTATCATTTCGTGAGGTATGGGCGGCTGAAGTGTTGTAGGCCGGTAGGAACCTTTCGGCTGAAGCTTTGCAGCAGGCTTCTTTTTGCAGGGCATGGGAAGGAGAAGAAGATTCAGAAGAGAAGAGGATAAAAGGCTTTCTCCGTTCGAAAAGAAGGAGAGCTCTCGCATACAAGAATCGAAGACGAGAGGAGGTTCGGTCCATCAGAGGAAGCGCACGGTGAAGAAATGAGGAGAAAGAAGCTGCGCATCTGTACAACTTTGAATACCTCCTGTTGCGTAAGCTTCCTAGAAACAGATTTGTAATACTTAGCCTACATCTTTGAGTTACTGCATCTATTGTAAGATCTTAAGAGAATATTGCATGGTCTATCTTCCCTCTACAACTCTTGCGCAAAACCTGTTATTACTTGTGATGTTCATGGTTGAATACATTGTCTACATTGTTACCGTGAACATGCTTGGCTAAACCCCAAATCAGGATGTGGGAGTTGCCCTTGACGATTTACTAGTTGAGATAGTTAAAGTTTGTTAGCCGAAGTCCTTGTTTGGCCTTGTGTGTGTTCATCGCCTGCAGACCTGGAAGGATATGTTCAACCTTTAATCCCTTGGGTGAGGTTTGTAAATCAACTTTTCTAGGAGTTTACTTGCTTGCATAGCTGTACTCACCCGTAGGATTAAAGGAAAGTATTATTCCGAAATGTATGTTTGAGCCTTAAGTTGCAAAGGTGAGGTTTGTTAATTGGATCTAGAGGAGAAAACTTGCCCGCTAGACTGTACTCACTTAGGGAAACACCTTAGTGATGTTTGTTAATCAGATCTCCGGAAGAGAAAACTCGCTCGCAGATTCGTACTCGCTCGCGTGACTGAAAAGATCTTAGACGTGTCGGAGAGATCCTAGTCCGACCACGCGTCCGACCCACTTGGTTGAGAGTTTATCCATTCCGTTTGTTCGTTATCCCTACGCTACCCGAGAGGGGGCGTTTGAGTCTTTAATCACCTCAAGTATGGTTCAACATCTCTAGGAGGGTAAAACCTCGCTTGCGGGTCTGTACGTATTCGCAAGGATTTTAAGAACCTTAGACGTTGTGGAAAGACACTCGTCTGACCGCACGTTAGAACCCTACGGATTGGACTGGTAATTTAGTTCGTAGAAGCGGATGAGATTATTGGTGGGGAAGGCTACCTACGTGACAAGGAAGCTGAGTCCCTTGAACTTGATAGGACATTAGTAATAAACTTTGGCTATTCAACTGTAAGGAGTCAAGTGGTGAACCCATATCCTAATACATCTCCTTATTATAATTCTCTCGTGTGATTCCCTCTGTTTACATTCCTGCACTTTTAATTATTTCGTTATCTTAAACTTCACCAATTTCGACTTCGTCTAGCTAGTCATTACGAGATCTATCGGTACTTGCCAGTTAGTCCCTGTGGGATTGATATTTTATTACTTCGATAGACCCGTGCACTTGCGGGTAACGCCTACCTATACCGGTGGGTGCAATCAAGTTTTTGGTGCCGTTGCCGGGGACTAATTTCGGCAATATTGACTAGATTAAGGAGTTATTAGACTAAACATTTTTAGCTATTTAATATACTTTCTTTTATTTCATTTTACACCTTATTTGATTTAACAAAACATCTGCTTGTTAGAATTTTAGTTTATGCATAGAACTCTGCGACCGGAACCTGCAATACCATTTGATTCAGAAATTGAAAGAATGTTCTGGCGTTATAGAAATATTCAGAAATATGAACAAAAGAAGAATTCACAAACATCAAAAATGGATGGTAACAAATCACTTCGTGACTTCGCTGCACCACATGTTCAAGGACTGCATTCGAGCATTGCACGTCCACCAATAGAAGTGAACAACTTTGAGATAAAACCGTCACTTTTATCAATGTTACAGCAAAACCAATTCGGTGGATCACCGACTGAAGATCCAAACATGCATTTATCTGTTTTTCTTGAATACTGTGACACTCTTAAAATGAATGGTGTAACCACTGACGCTCTGCGGCTACGACTTTTTCCTTTTTCACTAAGAGACAGAGCGCAGGCTTGGTTACATTCACTACCATCTGGATCCATTACCACATGGGATCAACTCTCACAAGCTTTCCTTGCAAAATATTTTCCTCCAAGCAAAACCGCGCAACTGAGAAACCAGATTACCAATTTCTCTCAAAAAGAAGGCGAATCACTATATGAGGCGTGGGATCGCTTCAAGGAATTGCAGCGAATGTATCCTTACCACGGCCTCAAAAAATGGGTACTGGTATATACATTTTATAACGGACTGCTTTATAATACTCGTCTTACCGTTGATGCAGCCGCTGGAGGAGCTTTGATGAACAAGGCAGTCGATGAAGCCTACAATTTAATCGATGAAATGGCGCTCAACCACTATCAATGGTCGAGCGAAAGAGATACTTCTTCTCGACAAGCTGGTAAATATGAACTTAACGCTCTTAATTCTCTTGCTGCGAAAGTAGATTCATTATTTCATAAACTTGATTCCATGAACATGCATCATAATACTACTATGTGTGAAATTTATGGAGTGGAAGGTCATCTTTCTGACACTTGTCAATTAGGAAATTTGGTATCACAAGACACCCCACCCGCCTTGGTAAATGTTGTAGGGAACTTTAACCAAAGGGTCCAAAACAACCCTTACTCCAACACCTACAACCCTGGGTGGAAAAATCATCTCAACTTTTCCTATAGAAACAACAATGCAGCTCAACCATCGAACTATAAGCAACCCCCTGGATTTCATTCATCCAACACTGGGTATCAGCCTAAGCAATTTGACCAACCATCACAACCAAGCACCAACACAGTACCACAAGAACAAAACTTAGAGTCGCGCTTTGACAGCTTCGTGTCAGCGCAAACCAAAGCAATGGACTGCATGTTAGAGGCAATCAAAAATTTAACAACAAACCAGAAGATAATAGAAAACCAAATTGCCCAACAAGCTAGTACATCTACTAGACCGCCGGGCAGATTACCTGGACAGCCTCAGACGAATCCCAAAGAACATTGCAATGCCATTACCACACGCAGTGGCAAGCAACTTGAAGAACCAGAAATGCCAAATGATGACCATTATGAGAATGAGACCAGAACCCCTGAATCTGAAAAAACAAATGAACTTGTTGAGAGTGAACCACAAATGAAAGAAACAGAACCTGTTTATGTGCCTCCACCACCTTACAAACCACCAATTCCATTTCCCCAGAGGTTGGCAAAAGAAAAACTCGATCATCAATTCAGTAAATTTTTAAAAATTTTGAAGAAACTGTATATCAATATATAATTTACCGATGCTTTATCACAAATGTCATCCTATGCTAAGTCTTTGAAGGAGATCTTGTCAAATAAAAGAAAAATGGAGGAACATGGCACAGTAGCATTAACTGAGGAATGCAGCGCAATCATCCAAAACAAATTACCGCCAAAGTTGAAAGACCCAGGTAGCTTTACCATCCAATGCCTGATCGTAGACACACCTTTTGACCGCGCTTTATGCGACCTTGGTGCCAGTGTAAGTCTGATGCCTCTCTCTCTATGCAAGAAACTGGACATCGAAGACTTGAAGCCGACGAACATCTCTTTGCAATTGGCTGACCGTTCTGTACGACATCCGATAGGAATTCTTGAGGATGTGCCAATAAAGGTCGGTAAATTTTTCATTCTAGCTGATTTCGTTGTACTTGAGATGGAAGAAAACTCCAAACTTCCTATTATATTGGGCAAACCATTTTTGGCAACTGCCGGTGCCATAATCGACGTTAAAAATGGAAAGTTGACACTACGCGTAGGAGAAGACACGGTTGAATTTGATATTACCGAGAGCTTAAAGAAACCTCTTTTTGCAGATTCCTACTATAGTATCGGAGTCGTCGACGATGAATTTGACCCATCTTACATACCTCAGACAAACGTCGACCCTCTCAAATTTTGCCTACTGGGTTAATATGACGAAGAACAAGAGGAGGAAGTCCGTGCCTATGCTGATATTCTCGACTCGAGCTCAACCATTGAGCCAGAAGAAGAAAGGCGTGAGAGACCATCTGTACCAAAATCTGAGGTCTGTAAACAACTTAACTTAGAGCTCAAATCCTTACCGAGCAACCTCAGGTATGAATTTTTGGGTGAGAACTCTACTTATCCTGTCATCATAGCAAACCATCTTGATCCAGAGCAAACAAGCCTTCTCCTAGATAAGCTTTGACAATATAAGAAGGTAATTGGGTACACTTTGGATGATATAAAAGGTATTAACCCTTTTTTATGCATGCACATGATACACCTTGAAGAGGACAGTAAACCATCTATCGAATACTAGAGACGTTTGAATCCAAATTTGAAAGAGGTCAGCCAATGGGTAAGTCCGGTACATGTGGTACCAAAGAAAGGAGGAGTGACGGTGGTAAAAAACGAAAATAATGAATTGATCCCGTAAAGAACCGTTACCGGGTGGCGCATGTGTATCGACTATCGGAAACTGAACAAGGCCACCCGCAAGGATCATTTTCCACTTCCATTCATTGATCAAATGCTTGAACGATTAGCCACTAACTCTTATTTTTGTTTCTTGGATGGATACTCAGGATTTTTCCAAATACCGATACATCCAGATGACCAGGAGAAAACCACGTTCACATGTCCCTTCGGTACTTTCGCTTATCGGCGAATGTCGTTTGGTTTATGTAATGCACCAGCCACCTTTCAGCGTTGCATGACGGCTATTTTCTCTGATCTGATTGAAGACATTGTGGACGTCTTCATGGACGACTTTTCGGTATACGGGTCTAGTTTTGATTCTTGTCTATCTAATCTGACTCGTGTTTTGCAGCATTGTGAAGAGACGAACTTGGTATTAAATTGGGAAAAATGACACTTGATGGTAAAGGAAGGAATTGTCCTTGGTCATTTGATATCGGAGCGTGGTATCGAAGTCGATAAAGCAAAAATCAGTGTGATAGAGAAAATGCCACCTCCGAACTCCGTCAGAGGAATAAGAAGTTTCTTAGGCCATGCAGGCTTTTATAGACGTTTCATTGAAAATTTTTCTAAAATCTCTAGGCCTTTAACATCTTTACTTACTAAGGATGTTTCATTCGTTTTTGACCAGAATTGCATGGATGCATTTCAATAATTGAAAAAGGCATTGATTTCCGCCCCGGTAATACAACCTCCGGATTGGTCACTACCCTTCGAAATTATGTGCGACACTAGCGACTATGCGGTAGGAGCTGTATTGGGACAGCGGAAAGACAACCAAACACATGCCATTTACTACGCCAACCGAACACTAGATGGAGCACAGAGCAATTACGCCACAACTGAAAAAGAACTTTTAGCTGTAATTTTCGCTTTTGATAAATTCCAATCATATTTGGTTAACTCGCGTGTTATCGTCTATACAGATCATGCGGCGATCCAATATCTCATGGAAAAGAAAGACACGAAACCAAGGCTAATCAGATGGATACTGTTGTTGCAAGAATTTAACGTTCAGATCAAAGATAAGAAGGGAGCCGATAATCTGGTAGCAGACCATCTCTCACGTTTGACATCTATTACCAAAAACAATTTGGAAGAAGAGATCGACGATACATTCCCAGACGAGAAGTTACTAGCTGTCACCGCTGTGAAAGAACCATGGTATGCCGATCTGGTGAACTACTTGGCAGCCGGTATTATGCCTCCGAAGCTCACGTACCAACAGCGAAGGAAGTTTATGTCTATGGCAAAACACTATTATTGGGACGAACCACTCTTGTTTAAGCGTTGTGTTGATTGTATCATCCGAAGATGTTTAACGGAAGAGGAGATTCCAAATGTCCTATTCCAATGTCATTCTTCTTCTTATGGAGGGCATTTCAGTGGTAAAAAGACAGCACATAAGATTCTTCAGTGTGGTTTCTTTTGGCCAATTTTATTCAGAGACGCAAGGGACTATGTACAGTCTTGTGATCGTTGCCAATGGATAGGTGGAATATCACGAAGGAATGAGATGCCTCTGAATACCATCCTTAAAATCGAAATTTTTGACGTATGGGGGATTGACTTTATGGGTCCATTCCCACCTTCTTGTGGTAACAAATTCATTTTAGTTGGAGTCGATTATGTATCCAAGTGGGTAGAAGCTTTGGCTACACCGACAAACGACTCGAAGGTGGTCACAAAATTTTTCAAGAAATTAATACTCCCACAATTTGGAACGCCTCGCATGGCAATCAGCAAAGGTGGATCTCATTTTATTGAGCGAGGATTTGAATCACTTCTCAAGAGATATGGAGTAGTACATAAGGTTGCCACTGCGTACCATCCTCAGACTAGCGGCCAAGTGGAAATATCAAATCGAGAGATTAAGCACATACTTGAGAAGACTGTGTCGCATACTCGCACCGATTGGTCACTTAAACTTGACGATGCATTATGGGCCTACCGTACGACATTCAAAACTCCAATTGGTATGTCCCCATTTAAGCTAATATACGGTAAATCATGCCACTTACCGGTTGAGATCGAACACAAAGCTTATTGGCCGATACGACGACTGAATTTTGATGGGAGCCGAGCTGGGAAGGTCAGAAAATTTCAACTTAACGAGCTCGACGAATTTAGACAAGAAGCCTATGAGAATGCCATGATTTATAAAGAAAGTACCAAAAGATGGCACGATCGAAGGATTATGAAGAGGAAATTTCGCGAAGGCAAATCGGTGCTCTTGTTTAACTCCAGGATTAAACTTTTCCCTAGTAAACTTCGTACCAAATGGACAGGACCGTACGAGGTGCAAAAGGTCTACCCTCACGGTGTTGTAGACATCTTTCGCGAGTCAACTGGGACATTCAAAGTTAACGGA
The DNA here is from genome assembly GCA_027563935.2 of Costus lasius. Taxonomy (NCBI): domain Eukaryota; kingdom Viridiplantae; phylum Streptophyta; class Magnoliopsida; order Zingiberales; family Costaceae; genus Costus; species Costus lasius. The sequence continues at coordinate 17,080,812 of CM050450.1, read as the reverse complement.
CAGAGACTCAAGCACTACATCTCCCATGAACCGATACCGGAGGACACTGCATTGCTCCTCACGGATCCTCCTTCACCAGAATGACACAAACTATGGTCAAGCTGACGGACCATTAAATCAGCGCTTCTTGGGAGGCAACCCAAGCATCTTACTTTAGTTAAAATTATTTTCAGCATTTTCCCTTTCTTTCGTTTTCATGTTTTGTTAAAGCTTCAGTTAGTTTTCATATCCTTAGAATCTCTTTTGATAATTAGCGTTAAAATCTTAGTAATCGCATGATAGGATACACCAACCCAGCCTTAGAATGTTTTGAACCTTCTCTACTATGAGTTTGAATTTCATCTCTTAAGTTGTAGTCATTTCGTTCCGACACATGGTTTTGATGACTAATATTGATGATATTCTTGCAGAGAACGCGCATGAACTACGACGTTGCTGACTACCGATTTTGAACGCCTATGTTACCAACTTTTAACAAATTTCATCCTACGTTTTGAAGAATCAAATGCATTGCATCTTCACTAATTGATTTCTAATGATCTTTGAATATGAGAGCATAGTGTACAACCGTGAATTGATCTTGTTTAGCTTCAGCGTTGGCAATTTGCTTTCATGAGAATTGGAAACGACATTTGGGCTATTGTTGTGCCCTTTCACTACTTGCATATTTTGTTTTATCTCTGTTTGTTTAGCTGAGGATATTGATGATTTTACTTGATCTTGAATGACACAGGGATATCGCAAACTGATGCGGTAAGGAGAGGCGTTTTCTGTCAATTTTCCCAAAATCACGGGCAGCTCCTGACAAACATCCCGATCGTGATTCTCACTCAGCTCAAACATCAGAATTTCGCCGAGGGAATTACGGCAGGAAGGTGACTAAGACCACGGCCGTAATTAGCAGCGCAGAATTATGCAAGAAAATCATGACTGGGGTATGCTGAAAATCATGACCGAGATTTCTCAGAGACAAACCAAAGACTTATCCGCCGAGAAAATTACGGCAGACCCGTGACTAGGAACACAGCCATGAAAAATTCGCATACGATTTCACAGGAGCAATCACGGGTGGGCCACGACGACAATCACAGGCAGGATCTTTCAGCAGACACAATGCTTATAAATTTAACGAGAACATCATGGCTGCCCCGTGAATAAAATACCACCATGAAGACAGGAATTTAAAGACCACGGTAAAATCACGACCGGACCCTGATAGGAATAGTGGGCAAGATTACGGAATTTAACAGTTTAACGGGTTCGCCTGGCCAACCCGACCCGTTAAGAAACCCATTAAGAGTTTTCACTTAAGCTGCTCGCCCCAGATTTCGCTAGGGTTCCCAATCGATTTTCCCCTTTCCGTACAGCTCGCGGCGACCCCACTGCTCTGCCCCACCATTCGCCGCCGTCAGCTCCGTCGACCACCAACCCTCCGGCGACTTCTCCGATCATCTCCGGCGAACTCTCATTCCAGGATTTTAGTCCTTATTTCGCCGTGAGGTCTTCCGCAATCGACTGCCGATACTTTAGTGTCCGCCCTTTGCTGCTCAAGCAACCATGCCACCACGTCGCAAGAACACTGGAAAGTGACCGGCCGGAGCCGCCAGCCCTCGACCCGTAGCACCGCCACAGCAAGCCGCTCCACTAGAAATCCAGATGAGGGATAATCACCAGGTGGCAAGGTACCAAGTTCTTTCAAATCACCGTATAATCAATACACGGTACATTGACCCGCCTTCACTCGCTGCACTAGGAATTTTTGATGATCTCCTCTGGATGTTTAGATAATTTGGCTGGGGACGTTTTCTGCAATACGCACAGCCCACCTACATCCCCTTTACTCTTGAGTTTCTCAGCTCAATAGAAGTGAAAGTCTCGGCCCTAGAGACAGACCCTGGCCTGGTTACATTCCGGCTTGCTAATACTGAATACCGGCTAACGATCGCCAACCTCAATGACATATTTGGATTTCCGGCATATGCATCTAGACTTGGCCCTCCTAACTTCAATGAGGACATCTTTTGGAAGTGTATTTCTTCTATGACTGCTTACTCGCCCAGGAATGCAAGGGCCTCCACAATATTGAATCCCTGCATCAGATACGCACATCGCCTCCTAGCTCATTTTATCTTTGCTAGAGATGGGGACGGGATAGTGCGACAGCCCGAACTACTCTGCTTATGGGGACTCTTGCATTAGTTCCAAATCAACGCCGAGTACCACCTTGCTCGACAATTCCTCCGCGTCGCCCATGCCACGAAGGGAAGTATCTGCATCGGAGGTATGATAACTATGATTGCACTATCTCTTGGGCATAACCCTTTTGGACAGCCGGAGGCGGTGGGCAGCCGACGATTGGATATTGAGCATCTTCTATCGATGAAGATGATTGTTCGGCGAGGTGACATCTACCATCTTACCTTCGCAGATACCATGGTCACGTTACCATTACCCAACACTGCCCAGACTGACATTCGCAACAGCGCCAACTGGCGCCTCCATCCTGAACCTGCAGAGCAAGACCAGCCTACACCTCTCGACGTGGATCCCGGTTCTTCCATTCACGGACACCCCAGGACTGCCCCCAGGCCTTCTACTGATGATTTTCTCCATTTGCTTCGCCAAGATCAGATCCACCAAGGGAAGCAGCTAGCGGCCCTGATGGATACGATGAACTACATTAAAGTTTTCCTCCACAGCAACATGGCTCTACCACCACCGCGAGACGAGGATGAGGATGTTGACGACACCATCCATGTCTCTGATTCCTCCGAGCCAGCCGACGACGATGACGATGACGACCCGGCTGAGTGCAGTGAGTAGGGCTGCACTCTAGTAAGTTCTCCCTCACCCCTTTTGATATATGCCTAAGTTTTATGCATCAGGATGATGCATCTTTTGCTTTGGGTGAGGTACTTATGCATTTTGGTAGGTCGTCGTGACTCTTATGAATCCTATGATGAGGTGTTGTGCTGGTATTTTGACTTTATGATGTTGTATGAACTGTTGGTACTGTTGAACTATTACTGCTTGTTGTGATACTATTAACGTGCCGCTGTGGTGCACCTGCTGCGACTTTAGGAATCCTTCGTACTACTTTTATTGCACAATTGCTTTAGTGATACTTTAACCTTGCAAGGACATCTTTATTGAAGCATACTTGTCACATTTGCATTTTCTTGCTACACTTGCGTCATAATCTTGTAGATAAACTTTGAACCTTGCGATGATTGTTTCCCAAATACGTGAGGATCTAAGTCGTAGGTTCTAGCCGAGATTTTCTTTAGTGCCTGATATTTTCTCATTTGAGATTGATACTTGTTCATTGGCCTGATTTATGGTCGATTCAATCCCCCATACTGCATTTAGATCACATTCTTGATTGAACAACTAGTCACTCGATTCCCTATACACTAAAAACTTAGGGATTGAACTTTGATGAGCTTTGAGTCTAGGAAGAATCTATATCAACATGAGTGCTATTTATTTGGGAGATTATAGACCAAACCACTGGATACACACTTACCACCTTTGGTAACTCCTGGTGTTAGTTTTGGTACAAGCTCCTCTGGCTTAGCACTGTACGAAAGAGAGAGCGAAAGAAAAGAATGGAAAACAAGAAACAGTGGTACCTAGGTTGCGACTTGGCACTGCCCAACAAAAAGAATGAAGAAGAAAAAGAAGTGCAGTGGTACCGAAGCCTAGGCTTGGCGCTGCCATCAAAAGAAAAGAAAATGAAGGAAAGAAGGGCAGTGGTACCGAAGTCGTGACTTGGCACTGGAACTCAGAAAAAAGAGAAAGCGGTGGTACTGAAGCTTAGGCTTGGCACTGCAGAGAAGAAGAAAGAAAAGTGCGGTGGTACCAAAGCCATGAGTAAGACCTTTACTACCACTTTGGAATGTACCCTCTTGGTGCTTTTAAGTGTATTCGTGCCTCATGTGGTAAGGATCTATTTTCATCCAATGCTATTGTACAATTGTCGCACATAGATTTGACCTAGATTTTCTACTTTTCATATCGACATCTCTCAAGTCTATAGTGATTTGCGCCTCTTGTGACTAGTTGTGATTCTTTAAGCATTAATAGATCATTTAGGAATATGACTTTGATTGAACAATCCCCATGAAACTCCTTTTCTTTCTATTTGCTTGGGGACAAGCAAAGATTTAAGTCGTCGGTATTCTATTGACACAGATTTATATAGTGTTTCATGTGTCATTTTACTCATGGAATCATGCTTATTTCACGACTTTAAGCCTTACTATTGCCTATATTTGGATACATTTATGGAATCTACACTTGTTTCGATATTTTCACATTTTCAGGTCAAACTGACCACATAAATGGTAGATTCTGACACTTTGATAGTAGAGGAGCTCATCCTAACTCAAGACGATCCTAACCAGGAGTTTTCGAATTCATTGAAGTCTTTGTTGGAAATCACGACCGGGTCCCGATCAGAATCATGCCCGTGATCGTCGCTACGCCTGAAGCTAAAATCGACAAATCACGACCGGGTCACGACCAAATTCTCGCCCGAGATCGCGGACCCGCTTGTTACAAAATCACCGTTTTCTCCCACGTTTCTTTGATCTAACCTAAGGGGAAGCTGAAGGGCACCTAGGATGTTTCTCCCCTGTTGACGAAGGAGGCGTAGAACAGCTTTTAGGGGAGGATTTGCTCACGAAATCATCATTTTGTGAGGTATGGGCGGCTGAAGCGTTGCAGGCCGGCAGGAACCTTTCGGCTAAAGCTTTGCAGCAGGCTTCTTTTTGCAGGGCATGGGAAGGAGAAGAAGATTCAGAAGAGAAGAGGATAAAAGGCTTTCTCCGTTCGAAAAGAAGGAGAGCTCTCACATACAAGAATCGAAGACGAGAGGAGGTTCGGTCCATCAGAGGAAGCGCATGGTGAAGAAACGAGGAGAATGAAGCTGCGCATCTGTACAACTTTGAATACCTCCTGTTGCATAAGCTTCCTAGAAACAGATTTGTAATACTTAGCCTACATCTTTGAGTTGCTGCATCTATTGTAAGATTTTAAGAGAATATTGCATGGTCTATCTTCCCTCTACAACTCTTGCGCAAAACCTGTTATTACTTGTGATGTTCATGGTTGAATATATTGTCTACATTGTTACCGTGAACATGCTTGGCTAAACCCCAAATCAGGATGTGGGAGTAGCCCTTGACGATTTACTAGTTGAGATAGTTAAAGTTTGTTAGCCGAAGTCCTTGTTTGGCCTTGTGTGTGTTCATCGCCTGCAGACCTAGAAGGATATGTTCAACCTTTAATCCCTCGGGTGAGGTTTGTAAATCAGCTTTTCTAGGAGTTTACTTGCTTGCATAGCTGTACTCACCCGTAGGATTAAAGGAAAGCATTATTCTGAAATGTATGTTTGAGCCTTAAGTTGCAAAGGTGAGGTTTGTTAATCGGATCTAGAGGAGAAAACTTGCCCGCTAGACTGTACTCACTTAGGGAAACACCTTAGTGAGGTTTGTTAATCAGATCTCCGGAAGAGAAAACTCGCTCGCAGATTCGTACTCGCTTGCATGACTGAAAGGAGCTTAGACGTGTCGGAGAGATCCCAGTCTGACCACGCGTCCGACCCACTTGGTTGAGAGTTTATCCATTCCATTTGTTCGTTATCCCTACGCTACCCAAGAGGGGGCGTTTGAGTCTTTAATCACCTCAAGTATGGTTCAGCATCTCTAGGAGGGTAAAACCTCGCTTGCGGGTCTGTACGTATTTGCAAGGATTTTAAGAACCTTAGACGTTGTGGAAAGACACTCATCTGACCGCACGTTAGAACCCTGCGGATTGGACTGGTAATTTAGTTCGTAGAAGCGGATGAGATTATTGGTGGGGAAGGCTACCTACGTAACAAGGAAGCTGAGTCCCTTGAACTTGATAGGACATTAGTAATAAACTTTGGCTATTCAATTGTAAGGAGTTAAGTGGTGAACCCATATCCTAATACATCTCCTCATTATAATTCTCTCGTGTGATTCCCTCTGTTTACATTCCTGCACTTTTAATTATTTCGTTATCTTAAACTTCACCAATTTCGACTTCGTCTAGCTAGTCATTTCGAGATCTATCGGTACTTGCCAGTTAGTCCCTGTGGGATCGATATTTTATTACTTCGATAGACCCGTGCACTTGCGGGTAACGCCTACCTATACTGGTGGGTGCTATCATCCACTCCAACGATCAAACTCCACTTGCACATCGTAGAAGATACCGATCATCCGCGGAGTTGACAGTCATCTGATCCTCCATAGGTGAAGTGTGGAGATTCAGTCGCGCCGCCATCCGCTCCGACATGAATAGGTGAGTCACGCTGGTGTTGACCATCGCCTCCACCTCTACTACACGTATCTGCATCGGGATGAAGAGCAACCTCGCTCCACACGAGGATGTTGTTGTGATCACGCCGATCATCATATATCCGAGTGTCAGTAGATCGTTGTCTTTGGCCAACTCCCGTGCCGCGATCGCTATGACCCGCTCTCTATTTGGGTAGTCCCTCATCAAGTGTGATAATTTTTAATCTCGGTCTACTAGTATTCTGGGTCATGCTGCTCAACTTACAGGTATACCATCACATTATTGAAGATATTAATTCATATCCCCAAAGTTCTGGAAAAAGAAAGGATTGAATCCAACAGAAAAGGAATTGCTCTATTCTCTTCCATAAGAACGAGACGTTGGTTGGAATGTATATATGTCTTTCCAAAATTGATTGTGAACGTATCATTGTACCTATTTCTTTCAGCATATATCTGTAGCTATATATACTTGTAAGAGCTTCGTGAATACAATAGAACAACACAATTCCCTGTTACATTTGTGGCCTCTCTGCATTGTATTTCTCAACATGGTATCAGAGGAGAAAAAGCATGAAGCTGCTATCTTTAACGATCCTAACAACCCTCTCTTCCTCCACCATTCTGATCAACCAGGGCTAGCACTTGTGACACAGATTCTGAATGGGAACAACTATAATACTTGGAGTCGAGCCATGCTTATGGCTCTCAGCATTAAAAACAAGGAAGGATTTCTTGATGGAAGCATCAAAGGGCCGTCGGAAGAATCTGCTACGGAACTTCAACAGTGGAGACGTTGCAATACTCTGGAAGCAATACACAAGTGTATGCAGGGAAATATGACAATAGTGAATTACTACACCAAACTTAAAAGTCTATGGAATGAACGTGATGCACTCCTCAATATTCCCAAATGCACTTGTGGGGTGATGGGAGATGTAATACAATTTCAAGCAAATCAGAAGACTATGAAATTTCTCATGGGACTACATGAGAGTTATACCAATGTGAGGGGGCAGATCCTTCTCATGAATCCACTTCCCTCTATTAACAGAGTTTATGCCCTTGTTCTTCAAGAAGAAAAGCAGCGAGGGATGACAAAAGGAGAAAGTTCAATGGATGGATCTATTGCTGAATCATCAGCACTAGCTGCGAGGAGTAATTTAAGAAGGTATGAGAAAAACTATAACTCAAAGGCTCAATACACATGATGCAGGAAATGTGATCGCATGGGTCATACAACAGAAATGTGTCGGAGCCATCTTAAATGTGACCATTGTGGACTACAAGGTCACTGTTAAGTTATTTTTATATAGAAATTTATATGTGAATTTTATTGTTATATCTTCACTATTCTAGCATTTACACCTTATTTACATGGAATTATTTCTTTATCTTCAGAATCTACACTCTTTGGTGTTTTTGCATCATTTCAGGGAAAAAGCGAGGTAATGCGACCGTTTTCAGCTGAATCAGTATCCTAGAAAGAACCATGGTCCACCGGGTGACCAGAATCACACCCCGTGGCTTGTGCGTCACCCGATACTGATTTTTTCAGATTTTGGCCCTTGACTTATCTATGTTATAAAGAATGCTCCAAAGGGGTAGAAGAGGAATTCGACCAAGGGAAGGAGGACAAAAACAAAAAGCCCTATTCACGTAAGGGCATAAGGAGGATTCGGCGGAAAAGATACATAGCAGCACGTAGGCGGTTGAGAGGCGAGCGGAGGAAGAAGTCCTTCATCACGAGAGCTTGAAGGGGTGGTAGATATTCGATCAGAGGAAGAGGAAAACTTCACCAGGCTCCTCCTTCCTCCTCGAGGGAGTCGCATTTTCCTTCTCTCGTTTTATCTCATTCCCCTTTGTTAACCATGGATGTATCTACTGGATTGATTGATGCTTTGCTTTGGAACATGAGTATGACAGCTTAAATCTTGTTTCAGGGCTAGGGAAAGCCCTTTGAACGTTTTATGCATGTATTGTAATTACATTCTGTAAACCCTAGATTGTCTTACTTTGCCTAGTTGCACCTCTTGAATGAAGATTACCTTGTTGCTTTCTTCATCTTTTAGATATCCGATATTGCCGAGAGGCACATCTAGATGTTTGATAACCTAGGCGAGGGTACCTCAATCATCACACGAGAGTGGTTGATGAGGTACGGGTAGTGCATACCATTTTGTGCTCATTGGGTTTGTTCGGATAGGCGTACTACGAGGGTAGGCGTTGAACCATATAAACACCTTATTGCATCGCCCAAGAGGGGACAACATGTACAAATGATAGGATGTTATGCACAATCCGGCACTTATTAGTTTACTCGGTTTTGCATCCTACGACAGTAGACACTAAATCAGGTAAACTCCTAGTCGCAAGTTGCATCGCTCGAGAGAGGACGACTTGCGCACCCTTGGATTACCCTAGGACTCAATAGAGGGGACTTTTACATTATTATTTCATCCATGCATGACACATCAAAGTGGTGGGCCCTAGACCTAATCTCTTGCATCCTTGGATCCTTAGCTGTATTATTACATTGCTTTCCTCTTTAGTTACCTTGCTTTGTTGTTTAGCTCTAATTTATCAACTATTTCAAAACCATCAAGGGATTGTCTAGCTTGTGATAACAAAATCAGTTGGTACTTGGTATTTGGTCCCTGTGGGATCGATACATTTATATTACTTCGATAGTCCGTATACTTGCGGAACGACTATCAAGTTTTTGGCGCCGTTGCCGGGGACCAAATTTATCAATATCAACATGGTTAGGTTATTGCTAAACTAGACTTTTTTCTTTCTTTTTGTTTATTTTTTTTTAGTTGTTTATTGTTAGAAGTTTTTATATATTTGATAATCACTGCATATCTTTGTGCTACTTGGAAAGTTGCCTTTGAACTGCTTGGTTTATGTGTAGAACTCTACGGTCGGGAGAACTAGCACCTACAGATCCTGAAATTGAGAAGACATTCCAACGCCATAGAAAAGCTAAGTCCAAGGCAGCTAACTCAGTAGAAATTCTTGAAAAGCCCAAGATGAACAATCACCGGACACTTAGGGATTTTGTTTCACCAAATGCATGGGGACTTGGTGGTGAATTTGAACTGGATGCATTGAACTCCATAGCAGCCAAAGTGGATTCCCTAGCTCACAATGCATTGAACTGGATGCATTGAACTTTTGGATTGAACTCCACCACCATCAATAGTATCTCCTGCGAGAGTTGTGGTACATCAGGACATTCATTAGCAGATTGCCACATGGGACCTCCTCCTTTTATGGACTTTGTACTGGATCATGTGAATGTGCTCAATAGTTTTCCATCATGGCCGCAATATGATCCATACTCTAACATGTATAATCCTGGGTGGAGGAGCCACCCAAACTATTCTTTCCAACAACAATGGTAGCAACTTCAACCGGAAAAGTCAAGCTTAGAAACTATGCTAGAAAGTTTTATGGTGGGTCAAGCTAAACAGAATGAACGTATGAATGAAACTATCCAGCAGCTAGCATCTCGAGTTGGCACATTGACTACACGACGTAAGATGCTTGAAGACCAAATTGCATAACAAGCCGAGGCCAATCCTAGAGAGCACTACAATGCTATCATCACGCGTAGTAGGTAGAAACATGACAAGTCTAGGGTAAATTTGGATATGGAAAAAGACCTCGAGCCTGAAACCTTGAGGAAAGAAGGGATTGGTATAGAAGGACCTGCTGATGAACAAGAGAAGAATAAGGAACCGGCATACATACCACCATCACTCTATGTGCCGGCTATTCCTTTTCCACAAAGATTAGCGAAGCCGAAGCTTGATCGCCAATTCCGGACTTACAATAATGTAGATGTTGTGGAGGACGAGTTGGGCAGCATGCACACCATTATCAACAATTCTGATCCTTTGGAGGAATGCCTACCTGGAAATGATAAAGAAGAAGAAGCTGAATCTGAAGTGGTAACATGCTCACAACCACCGGATACTACCCATCTCTATAATTTGAACCCCTTGGAGTGTCTTAACCTCAAACAGCCACTTATCATGGTAAAAGATGCCAAAGAGGTTGAATTCACACATTACCGGATAACTTGGGGTATGAACTCTTAAGCTCAAATTCCACTTTACTAATGATAGTAGATGCGGATCTCGATAAGGTGCAAACTTAGTTATCTTTGATGAACCAATCAATGGTGAGCATCTCACTTGGTGGCAAACATACTTCTGCAACACCTCTATGTGGCAACCATGAAGGTGTTAAATTGGACTGATTTCCTGCTTCTGAATCTTTGCCCACAGCAGTACAAGTAACTATGAAGCCACCAGTGGTTTTACAAAATGAGAAGTATGGCACATCCTTGTCATCAGCCCCTGTGGTAATTGGCATGCCTGCTGCTAAGGTAGAAAAACCTAATCCAGTGAGCATTGCTGCCAATGAAACTGTTCCCACTCAAAGATAGATAGAGATCAACCCTAATGAGCATAGCCAACTGTTGCTTAAATTAGGCTCTAAACAGCTAGTTTCATTGCCTGACAAAGGCACAAATTTGACTTCTGATCCTTCTATAATCTCAGCACAGGCGACACTTTTTGAAGATTCTAAAACCACAACTACAGATCCTGAATCAGTGGTTGCTGGAAATGACGGTAGGGAAAATGAATTCGCTCTAAGTTCTGATTCTTTTAATAAAAACCCGAAGAAACCAAGTGAAAAAGATATTAGAACTTCTGAAGAGGGAACTGATGCCAAAAGTTTGGATGGTAACTTGAGTGTGATTAATACATATAAGGACGTTAGAGGCAAGTCAATGTTGAGAGTAACCAAGCTTGAAAAATCTGAAGCATCAGAGGATTCACCACAAGATTCTTATAATGTTGAAGTACACCCATCTTTTACAGTTGCATTGGAACAAGATAAGAGAGTAGAAACCTATGGAGAAGTGAAATCTAGTGTGTGCTACGAAGCAGACAATGAAATGCATAATGGATCCAACTGTATCGCCAATCGCAAGGTGCAGGAAGATAATACCATGGTAAATGAGCAAAGCAATGTATCTTTGGACTTGGCTGATTCTAAAATTTTAACTGCTAGTGATCTTCCTTTTGCAAGTGATGTCACTATCAAATATGAATTGACATCCAGCAAGGTTGTTGGATCAACTGATTCTAGTGTGGTAAACATAGGCAAGGACATTGTCACAAATTCACCTATGTCTGTGGAAAATAAGTCAGCATCTGAAGTTTTTGATTCTAGTGATGGATTGATTATTGCAACCCGCTTAGGGAAGAAGGAGAAGCCCTCCTTTGAAATTTGGAAGCATAATATTACATCTAAAAGGAGAGGATCGTTTTCTAAAGTTGATGACTCGGAGATCAAGCATGAAAATATTGGTAAGTCAGAAAATATCATTCCAGATGATTGGGGAGACGCAACAGATACCTCAACTCCTAGATCAAAAATATCACAGAATGAATAACATAATGTTGGAGTAAATAAGCATCATGATGATGATGGTTTAGAATCTACTAGTCAAAAGAAATACTCTAGAGACTTTCTTATGGCGCCCTCACAGCACTTCACTCAATGCCCTGTGGGTTTTGGAAATGGTTCAGACGTATTTGATTTACTGTTCATCATTCCTGTAGAAAGACCACCAGGTCCTGATCCTGGGAGGATTATAGATAGGGCATCAGGTGCTTCTTGGGCATACCAGCGAATGGATGATGAGGAGTGGCTCAAACCACCTTGACATAGCCCTAGGGTCAAGCCAAAGACCTTAAAATGGTGCTTCTTGGGAGGCAACCCAAGCTCTTTTCCTTTTCTTGCTAAGTTCTGTTAGTAATTTGCTTAATGGTATTTTCACTTTTTGGTAGTTAGCTTAATAGTACTTTGTTAACCATTTGCTTGCTTCTATTCTCTTTAAGTACTTTACTTAACTAAGAGTCTAGTTTGCTATTCCATTTTGGTAGTTTACTCCATGGTATCATCACTCACTGTTCTCAATTGTTGAACTGAGATGGTATGGAGCTGGGATTTTGATATTGTTGATCATCTGCTCCGTTTCTGCTCTCTCTATGTAGTCTACCACCTGTGTACTCACCTTGCTCATCTTATTGGTAGCCTACTTAGTAGTGTTGCTGCTCACTGTTTACTTCTGTGGCACTTAGGAGGTGTGGGATGGTATCCTGATGATATTTGTCCCTTACCAGTTTTTGTTATTTCCATGTCGCCTAGTGAGCTATGCTTTTACTTTGCTAATGTTTGTGGTGGCTTACACTTGATAGTATTGCTAGACGGTATCGCGCTGACATTTTGATTTGTTGACCCTTAAGTGGTTCACCTAGCCGCGTATTTACCTCTCTTTTTACTGGTATTTTCACTTACTGATTTTATTTGCTATACTGTGATGGTATTATGTTGATTTCCTGATGAACTGTTTATCACTTGCCCAATTTTTGCCCTCTCTAAGTGGTTTACCAACTTTGCATTCATTCTGCTCATCTCTCTAGTAGCTCACACAGTGATATTACCACTTATTGCTTACATTTGTCATGCTATTTGTCATGCTATCTGAGGTGGTATGTGATGGTATTCTCATGCTATTTGTCACTTACCAGTTTTACTCTCTTTCGATTGATTTGTGGGGGTTTGGTCACGTTGGTATTTTAATTTCTAGATCCCATGCTCACCATTTCTCCATGATGAGTTGTTACCAATTGCCTACTATTCTCTTCATGTAGTTTGTTGAGCTATGGATTCACTTTGCTGAAGTTTTGGGTGATTTGTCCCATGTTTTTTACACTTAGCGTTGCCCATTGATGATGTTGAGATGGCTTTGTGATGGTATTAAGCTTTGCCCTATTTTGATGACTTTATGGGACCTAATTACGTGTTTATCATTGTTCAGGGACGATCTGGGTACAATTGGGAGCCAATTGCGCTATTCCTAGAATTCCACAGCCGATCCGGCGATGACAGTCACACCCGTGGTTCCAATAGCTGCATTTAACACTACGAGTTCCGTTCTCCACAGAAAGTTCCTCGGGCCACCCGGCGATCAAAACCTCGGCCCGCGGAATTTCAGTTCATTGGATGCGACTCTACCGCACAAGTAAAGTTTTTCCACATAATGTTCCTCTAGGAACCCAGTGACCAAGACCTCGGCCGTGGCTTCTGGAGGCAGATTTCGCAGAGGAAAACATGATATCCCAAGTTTGGCACAGAAAGTTCCTCTGGGTACCCAATGACCAACACCTCAACCCGTGGTTCCGGAGGCAGTTTTCTGCAGCGCAAATCGTCTAAGTCCCAATTTTGCACAGAATGTTACTCAGGGGGACCAGCGATCACAACCACACCCCGAGGTTGTCGGTGGGTTCTATCTCACTTAACCTTAAACATCCCCTCTGCTTAAACCCTTCATATGCCCGTGCCCTCTCACTTCACTACCCGAGCCTTCCTCGCCCCGTGAAAACCCTAGTTTGCCTTCGCCTCTTTCGTCGCCCCTTCTCTTCTCTGAAGACCTCGCCTGAGTTCCGTTCATCTTCCACTTCATGGAGCCTAGCAAAGTGTGCGCCAGCAAAACCTCCACTTGCAAGCACCCACGCGCACAAGTTCCCCCGTCTTCTTCCTGCTCCCTTCCCAACTGGACCAACACCCAGGGCGCCTTATCAACCCACCACACATGACCTCCTCCAATCTATCCTTCAGCAGCTCCAAAGCCAAGGGAACCAAATCAACACGCTAACGGAGAACGTACAGAGCGTGTACGCATTTCTCCGCTCTCATTTCCCTGGCTTCCGGAGCAATGCCCCTTACCAGCGCCATCTAGCCCATGATGACACCTCCTCCTCTTCATCTTATGCCTCTTCTGACGACGATCTCAGGGACGCGGGGGATGACCCCTGCGATTAGCTTTATGAGTCCTTTGCACCCCCCACTTTTGGTAGTCTTTCATCTTTTCCTATTTTGGCATCGGGGACGATGCCTCATTTACCATTTGGGTGGGGGTTTGCATTTTTGATATGGCACTTTAGTTTGCATTAGAGACATACTTCTTTGCATTTTAGATATAACAAACTTTTGTTTTGAATTGGTTTTTACCGTTGTTAACTTTTACCATTTGATGTTTACTATGTTAGCTTTAGTCTTGGTCTCCCCTTACTGTAAAACTTGAAAACATATTCTTACTTGCCTTTAAGCATGTTTTCATGTGTTCTTTGCTATTAGTACGATCCATTTGCATGATTCTGCTCCTTACTGATTTTGCTTACATAGATCTATTACATGCGATTAATCCCCTCGTGGTAGATAACTTAAGGATAAACTCTTGGTAAGTTGAGCTCCCACTTAAATTGTGGGACGCCACTAGTTGTCTGCACTTAATTTGAAACTGACCGGTTCCTCCTCCTCACCTCTCATATCCTCCATCTTGGTCATCCCATTCTAACTATAGTCATTTCAAGAAAAGATTCTCTAGCAAAGTCTAGAGAAACTAAAAAAAAAAAAGAGGACAAAGATCCTCTAAAAAAAAAGAGGACAAAGATCCTCTTAAAAAAATAAAAAAAAAAGAGGACAAAGATCCTCTCAAAATTCTCCAAATATCTGTATATCTTCACATCACTTGTAGAAATATTTTGATGTTTCCCTTCTTCCACTTTCATCTCAAACCACTTGGAGGCTTCAAACCTTGTATGGGGAGGAACTAGGATGTTGATTAGGAGGTGTAGCAGCTATGTGTGGAACGCATTTACTTTGGGTTGCAATGTTTACCACTTTGATATCCGATAGGAATTTACCACTTGAGGGATGTTTGACCATTACATGGATCGGTGTTAGCATTATCTTAGAGGGGTATGAACTCAAGTCTTATGGATCATCGTTACAACTTAGCTTTATTTTATCTTTGCTTGAGGACAAGCAAGAGTTTAAGTCTGGGGAGATTTGTTAAGTTATTTTTATATAGGAATTTATATGCGATTTTTATTGTTATATCTTCACTATTCTAGCATTTACACCTTATTTACATGGAATTATTGCTTTATCTTCGGAATTTATACTCTTTGGTATTTTTGCATCATTTCAGGGAAAAAGCGAGGTAATGCGACCGTTTTCAGCTGAATTAGTATCCTCAGAAAGAACCACGGTCTACCTAGTGACTAGAATCACACCCCGTGGTTTTTGTGTCACCCGATACTGATTTTTCCAGATTTTGGCCCTCGACTTATCCACGTCAGAAAGAAGGCTCCAAAGGGGCAGAAGAGGAATTCGACCAAGGGAAGGAGGACAAAAACAAAAGGCCCTATTCACGTAAGGGCATAAGGAGGATTCGGCAGAAAAGATACACAGCAGCACGTAGGTGGTTGAGAGGTGAGCGGAGGAAGAAGCCCTTCATCACGAGAGCTTGAAGGGGTGGCGGATATTTGATCAGAGGAAGAGGAAGACTTCACCAGGCTCCTCCTTCCTCCTCGAGGGAGTCGCATTTTCCTTCTCTCGTTTTATCTCATTCCCCTTTGTTAACCATGGATGTATCTATTGGATTGATTGATGCTTTGCTTTGGAACATGAGTATGACAGCTTAAATCTTGTTTCAGGGCTTGGGAAAGCCCTTTGAACGCTTTATGCATGTATTGTAATTACATTTTGTAAACCCTAGATTGTCTTACTTTGCCTAGTTGCACCTCTTGAATGAAGATTACCTTGTTGCTTTCTTCATCGTTTAGATATCCGGTATTGCCGAGAGGCACATCTAGATGTTTGATAACCTAGGCGAGGGTACCTCAATCATCACACGAGAGTGGTTGATGAGGTACGGGTAGTACATACCATTTTGTGCTCATTGGGTTTGTTCGGATAGGCGTACTACGAGGGTAGGCGTTGAACCGTATAAACACCTTATTGCATCGCCCAAGAGGGGACAACATGTACAAATGATAGGATGTTATGCACAATCCGGCACTTATTAATTTACTCGGTTATGCGTCCTACGACAGTAGACACTAAATCGGGTAAACTCCTAGTCGCAAGTTGCATCGCTCGAGAGAGGACGACTTGCGCACCCTTGGATTACCCTAGGACTCAATAGAAGGGACTTTTATATTGTTATTTCATCCATGCATGACACATCAAAGTAGTGGGCCCTAGACCTGATCTCTTGCATCCTTGGATCCTTAGCTGTACTATTACATTGCTTTCCTCTTTAGTTACCTTGCTTTGTTGTTTAGCTCTAATTTAGCAACCATTTCAAAACCATCAAGGGATTGTCTAGCTTGTGATAACAGAATCAGTTGGTACTTGGTATTTGGTCCCTGTTGGATCGATACATTTATATTACTTCGATAGTCCGTATACTTGCGGAACAGCTATCTGTCACACAGTTGATTTTTGCAGAAGGTTGCGCAATTTTGACAATACAAAGAAACGAGAACACATAGACAATTCCTTCAAAGCTAACAAAGTTGAAGCCAACACATCACTTAATCTTACTATAGAGCAATATCAGAAACTTATTATGTTACTTGTTGAGAATGACAAGAAAATAACAACAAATCATGTAGAAGCTGACTTCACAGGTATTAAATCTTGCACTTCAGCTAATAGCAGAAATTTAAATTGGATATTTGACATAGGCGCAACTGATCATATGGTACATTCGGATGATTTATTGACAACAAAAACTGCTATCTCTAATCGTCTAGTTTATTTGCCCAATGGAGCGGCTGCACCTGTCACTCATGTTGGAGATGTTCAGTTTAAGGATTTCACACTTCAAGACGTGCTCTGTGTTCCCTCATTTAAACTAAATTTAATCTCTGTCAGTAAACTCTTGTGCAATCCTTCATACATTGCTGTCTTCACCAAAAAAAGTTGTATACTGCAGGACCAACAATTGAAGAAAACAATTGGGATAGGGACTGAACGAGGAAGTCTCTATTATTTGGATGAAACTCAACAATCAGTGAGCAATAATGTCAAATCATTAAAAACCTCCTTCAACCTTTGGCATCAACGTCTTGGACATCCATCTAATAATGTTTCCTTTATGCTATCAAATAAAATTACAGATCTTGTTTCTCAAAATAAATGTGATTGCTTGATCTGCCCTTTAGCTAAACAAAGTCGGCTGCCTTTTTCCATGAGTAATATTAGAACTAAAGCTGTTTTTGAAATGATTCATACTGACATATGGGGAGGATATAGAGTTCCTTCAATAAATGGAGCAAAGTATTTTCTAACAATTGTTGACGATTTCAGTCGCAGCACTTGGACTTACCTAATGCAGCACAAATCCGATGTTCAACAGTGTCTTATGCGATTCATTAATTTGGTCGAAACTCAATTCGCATCTAAAGTTAAAATCATTCGTAGTGATAGTGGAGCTGAGTTTGCCTTAGATAATTTCTATTCTAACAAAGGGATAATTCATCAAACCAGTTGTATATCTACTCCGCAACAAAATAGAGTAGTAGAGAGAAAACACAGACATCTTCTCAATGTAGCCCATGCTCTCCTACTTCAAGCAAGTCTTCCAAAGATGTTCTGGGGGGATGCAATATTGACAGCCACATACTTGATAAATAGAATTCCAACTCCTTTATTGCAAGGAAAAGCACCACTTGAAATTCTTCTCGGCAAGCAACCCAAATACAACCACCTTCGAGTATTTGGAAGCTTATGTTTTGCTTCCACTCATCATCAGCGTCCTGACAAATTCAATCCTAGAGCAATCCGATGTGTATTCCTAGGATATCCATATGGTCAGAAAGGTTATCGGGTTTTTGACTTAACTACTAAGAAAATACTTGTCTCACGAGATGTTGTTTTCCACGAAAGAATTTTTCCCTATGCTACATCTACAGAAATATTTCTAGAATTTGAGCGTTCACTACAAACCAAGGCTAATGAAAATTGCCAAGTCATAAACAAAGATGCCTTTCCATCAAATCATGAACTTGAAGAAGCTGACTCTGCTCATGTACCAAAACTTCCATATGCTATTGAGCAAACTAATGTGAACCCATCTGCTGGAAATCAAATGGGTCAGCTGTGGCCAAAAAGAACCACAAAAGCTCCAAGTTACCTTGAGGAGTATCATATTGAAGCACCACTCCCTTCTAGAAGAGACGCCTCCTCAAACTCCATTAGTGTGAGAGGTACGAGCATCAAATATCCCCTTAACAATGTACTAACATATGATAATTTGTCTTCAAGGCATCAGGCATTTGTTACCTCTTTATCGAATGAAAAAGAACCAACATCGTTTGAAGAGGCCAACACAAGTCCCAAATGGCGCACAACAATGCAAGAAGAGCTCAAGGCACTTGAGCTGAATAACACTTGGTCTTTACAGCAATTACCACCTGGAAAGAAGCCAATAGGGTGTAAATGGATATACAAAATCAAATACAAATCAGATGGACAGATTGACAGGTATAAGGCACGGCTTGTAGCGAAAGGATACAATCAAGTGGAGGGAATAGATTATCAAGAAACTTTTGTTCCCGTGGTGAAACATGCAACTATCCGCTTTCTTCTTGCTATAGCCTCCATCAAAAATTGGCATCTTCACCAACTTGATGTTCATAATGCGTTCCTTAACGGAGACCTTGAAGAAGACGTTTACATGACTTTACCTCCTGGGTTCGGACGAAAGGGGGAGACTCGAGTTTGCAAGCTTCACAAATCCCTATATGGTCTCAAACAAGCATCGCGTCAATGGTTTATTAAACTCACAGATGCTCTCCAGCAAGCAAATTTTACCCAATCAAGATCAGATTATTCAATGTTCGTCCGATCCCAGAATGGTAAGATTGTGGTATTGCTTGTTTATGTTGATGATGTGATCGTAGCAGGAAATGACCTAAGTGAAATTGAAGGTGTTAAGACATTTCTAAGAAACAAATTTATGTTGAGAGACTTGGGAAAGCTAAGTTACTTCCTTGGAATTGAAGTAGCTAGATCAAGCAAAGGAATCGCCATATCACAGAGAAAATATGCACTTGAAGTTCTAGAAGATGCTGGGTATCTTGGAGCTAAACCAATCTCCTGTCCTATGGAACAAAATCTATCACTTAGCAATTTTAAAGGAGATTACGTAGATGATCCATCTCTCTATAGAAGACTCATTGGGAGATTAATTTATTTGACCATCACCCGTCCAGATTTAACTTATGTGGTACATGTGTTAAGTCAATTCTTAGACAGGCCATGAGTTCCACATTTGCAGGCAGCTTATCAAGTGTTGCGGTATCTGAAACAAACACCGGGTCAAGGGATTTTCTTCCCTTCAAATAACTCAATCCAATTAAATGCTTTTTGTGATGCTGACTGGGGAAGATGTCATGATACTCAATGCTCTGTTTCTGGTTATTGCATACTTCTTGGAAAGGCGTTGATCTCTTGGAAGACAAAGAAACAAACCACCGTGTCAAGATCAAGTGCTGAGGCAGAGTATCGTGCAATGGCTTCTACATGTTGTGAAATAACTTTGCTAAAG
Source organism: Costus lasius (assembly GCA_027563935.2). NCBI lineage: Eukaryota > Viridiplantae > Streptophyta > Magnoliopsida > Zingiberales > Costaceae > Costus > Costus lasius. The sequence goes on along the minus strand of CM050450.1, from coordinate 17,060,997 downwards.
ATGATCATGCAGGACTTGAGAGTTGATCACTCACGAGTTGATCACTCACAACGAGTTAATTTATTTTGCAACAATCAAGTTGCAATTCACATTGCGACGAATCCAGTCTACCACGAACGAACAAAACACATAGAGATTGATTGTCACTTGATACAAGAAAATGTTCAGAAGAAGATAATTGAGCTACGTCACATTCCTACACTTAGTCAATTAGTTGATATATTCACAAAGCCTCTAAGTATTGCACAGTTTAGGACATTACTCATCAAATTGGGAATCATCAATATATATATTCCCAACTTGAGGGGGAGTATTGAAGATATTAATTCCTATCCCCAAAGTTATGGAAAAAGAAAGGATAGAATCCAACAGAAAGGAATTGCTCTATTCTCTTCCATAAGAGCGAGACGTTGGTTGGAATGTATATATGTCTTTCCAAAATTGATTGTGAACGTATCATTGTACCTATTTCTTTCAACATATATCTGTAGCTATATATACTTATAAGAGCTTTGTGAATACAATAGAACAACACAATTCCCTGTTACATTTGTGGCCTCTCTGCATTGTATTTCTCAACATGAATGTTTGTATAGTGAAGGTAACAAAGGTCCATTTTACAATTGTCCTTACAATTCTTACTGCCTGGTGTGAATTGAGATTAAAATGGATACTTCAAACACAAATACTGTGATTTTGATTCTCGAGAGTTTGTTTCTATCATGTAAAATGGAGTTGCTTTATTTTTTAGGTAAACTCGTAACATGATATTCACACAGTCAAACATGGACTCGTGGGATAGAAAGAGATGTCGCTATTTTCAGTTCCGCGTGTATGTCGATGTTGTCACCACCCCACAATCACGATTTATTTATAACCCTTGCCGCCCTGTGCAATTATCCACATGGCATCTTAGATCGTCGCATTGCGAATGCTAGGAACATAGGAGATATGCAACGTTGATGCTTAGTTGCCATGGAAGTTTCCAAGTGATCCATGATTTGGATGCAGTCTTTGTCAGGGGATCTACAAATGCTTAGATTGAGAGGTTGGAAGATCGGGTAGCTCCCAAGTTAGTTGAATGTGCAAGGATTTTGAGATGCCTTAGAGCTCATCGCATTAAACATCATTCATGGCTCCCCCATGTGGTGGAAAGAGGATGACAACATAATGATTTGATCCGCGAAAACAGATGCGCCGCTTGCAGAAAAAACAAAGGAGCTCAAGGAAAATGTGAGATACAGAAAACCAATGGGTAGAAGAGATCAAGTTCCCAAGTTTATTCTGAAGAAGAAGAAGAAGTCGAATTTCTATTGACATTTAATTGGAAGTTGTATGTCAGTGCATTTTGCTCATTTCTGATTTTGATTGTTTATTCGGTAGTCAATACGTACCATAAAAAAAAATACGTACCATCAAGTCCAGTGATATGATGCATACATTTTAAAATCACAGCAGGCCGTTTTATTTGACAAAAAATACTAATCTCAAAACGAGATTGATGGGATTATCCATAAATGAATCGTAGTTGGTCAATTTTTATTGAATCCGACGTCGTTATCGTGAGTGACTTAAGGGTTACTTCCAGGATTTTTTTTAGCAAGTGTAGTGCTGTCTGCAATCCTGATTCATTATTTATAAATTTGTTGACTTGGACAGCATTTGTTTTTCATCTCCAGTCTCCACCTCCACCTTAGTGGAAATGGAGATCTCAGTATATATAGGAGAACTCTACTCCATTTCCCTCCCGTCGGCCACCGGTTAGATTTCCTCGTTTGGGGCTGGGCTCCTACTGTGTTCTCCTAAATTGAGGCGATCTGATCGCGGAGGGAGGCGAGCCAGTCGACCTTTGCAGCGATCCAGGGTGAGCTTCTCGATCCCGCCTCCTCGATCTACATCTCTTGGGGCCTCTACTTCCATTCGATCCGCCCATGGATCGTGTCGTTACTCTTGTTTTTGATCTCGATCTGAGTATTGATTTCGTGCTTTCACTCGTGATCTTTCCTCCTCCTCCTCGTCCCCCCTGATTGTGTTGGTACGGATGTTGGCCTCTTTCCGAGAGAAGAACTTTCAAAAACTGTGTTGGCCTTGGAGAGAGAGGATAAGCAGGCTGAGAAAGCATCATCGGAAGCAGTTGATAGAGAGGAGATGCAGGCTGAGAAAGCAGCATCAGAAGCAGCAGCGTCGAGGACTCTGAAGGCGATTGAAAAAAAAGCCAAGGCAAGTATTGGTTGTTTATGTTTCTTCACTTTGCTAATTAAGCTTTCGTCTGTCTCTCCCGTGGTTTGTGTGTAGTTGTGAGAGGATAATCTGAGTCCTATATTGATTGGAAAGGCTTAAAAGCTATGTATTAACAAAGAGTTTAAACCCAGGATATAAGTCTACTATTACCTAAAAGTCTTGGTTGGGCACTAGGGCTTTACGGTGATCTTGTCCCGACTATTTTTGCTCTCTTTTTGAATAATTTAATTTGTCTCCTTTAATCCAAAAAGTTAAAAATAAGTTTTTTAGAATATGACCAACTAGTCAAGGCTCAAGGTTGTCTCCATCGCTCCTTCCTCTTTTTCTAACAAATATTTGGCAATTTTTTGATACTTGCATAGTAAAAGAAGACACTTCATAAGATAAGAAAATCATCTTGGAAAAGTGAGATACGGAGCCCGATACCCAAAGCCGATATTGCCTTCTTGTCGGATATGGACTGCGGCTGCCGTGCTGATTGTGGCGTTGGGTTACTACTTGGCCTTTGTTAGAAAGTGACGACGTTCAGATCAAATCGCTATCAAGTTTTTCAAGTTTCGCAGATCGAAGAACCTTGTGATGCATTACTTTAGTCGACGGAATAAGGAGGAAGACCTCTTCATGAACATCTTTATTCTCTAGTGTTGCATAACTTGTGATGTATGTTAGTGCATTTTGCTCAGTTGTACTTAAACCAGTTTATATTGTTATGCGTTCATAATGTAGGTACAACTATCGAAAGGTTGATTGAACTCCTACGTATAGAACCAGTTTATATCGCTATGCGTTCATAATTTATTTTTATTGTTTATTTCTTATTGGACGAATAATACATACACTTATTATGTGTTTTCTTCAATGTAAAACTAGGAGAAAAGAATGAAAAATATATTGAATTTACTCCTTTCAGTTTTTTGTCAAAGGAAACACAACCTTAATCAATTTCTGACAACAAACTTGAAATAAGATTACCTCAATTTATCTATATAATCTCATTCCACACATTATTAGCATCATTAATTGGATAGCATCCAAGCTTACTGAATGCTAAAACTTATTAGATAATTATTTGTTTAGCTAAGAATTATGTATAAAATTCTTAGATAGTACTTTTAGATAAAAAAATTATCTTGGTATTTGGTGGAGCTGAAAAGATAAGCATTGTTTGGTCTCAATTGATTGGATAATTATTATCTTAGATTGTACTTTTAGATAAAAAAAATTATACTATTTTAGGTAGATTGTTGTATTGAGAATGCTTAAAATACTATAGAATGCTAAAGTAGAATACTGTACAAATATCCATAATTAAATATTTATATTTAATTAAATAATTAAGTTTAGATCTCACACATAAAATTAACTACATGGACTCAACTCCTTTTCTTCCTAAATTAGATAAGACATGTTAAATACTAATTAGATAGGTAGCCAAGGTTTCAACTTGAGCTACTAGCCTATGATAATGTGACCTAATTTATTAAAATATTTAAATCTAAGTTGATAATAGTAAGCTTACTAAGCAATATATACTATATAATCTTTTTTTTACTTCAAATGTGAGATTAAATCAGGGTATTATAATCTCCCCTACTAAGTCCAAGTCCTAACACATAAAAAGTAAACTATCCATTAATTTGATTATCCAAATAATGACATGACCTAATTTATTAAAATGCTTAAGCTAAAACTGATGCTACTAGCCCACTGAGCCCCATATACTTATTATAATATATCCTACTGAAAGACTTGATGCCCTTGTCAAGCCTAAGTACATGACCCAATTTATTAAAATGCTTAAGCCCAAACTAATGGTATTAAACCCACTAAACCCTATATACTTATTACAATATCTCCTATTTAAGACTTGATGCCCTCATCAGACCTAAGCCTAGACACATGTCTCAAAATCATCTTTTAGCTCGTGATGAAGTGGTATGACTTCTGTGCTCTACTTCAACTTCCTAACAATCTTGTTACTTTTGTCAACTTTATATTGGGAACCTTGATTATCTTGATCCAATACAAAGTAGGTGATCCTTATTTTCATTTACATAAGATTGATCTCGTAGATTAATAAGGTTTCTGAATTGGCTCATGTAGTTTACAGAATTGCAAAACCCCAATATTCCAGTTTTGCAAAATTAGCCCTTGTAGTTTGGAAAACTGTAAATTAACATATATAATTTCTAATAGTATTTCCTTTATGCGCAATAACTGTGTAATTATATCAGAGATCCATATAAGTTGCAAATTGGATCCTGCAGCTTCCTTAAATTTGTAAATTAGTACCCGTAGCTTCAAAACTACAAATTGGCATGTAAGTTTCTATACTACTTGCAAATTAAGCTTGCTATTATAATTATTCTGCAAACCTGTAAGTTTTTAATAATATACTATAACTGCATATCTTGTGTGTTTAAATCTAATTATTATAGTCCTGGAATTTGGAGATGTTTCAGAGTAGTGATGATCCAGATGTTATGAACTCTGCGAGCTAAGGTTGCTAATGACTATAGCTTTCATATTGACTCGGATCATTTCTTAATCTGTTTTATCATGTGACATGTCTAACCTCAGTTGTTTATTTGATTTTGATTCTTATCCGATTGCTCTCTGATACCCAGAATTCTTGTTTCTACCAAAACCGTGCCGTGTTCAACCGTGCAAAGGATCTTGCCTCAAAGAAGGATGTAACATCACTCAGAGACCTTACGAATACTGAGGTCTGTCATATATTGGTTCCATTCTCATCAGAATTGTTCAGATCATACATTATTGTCTTCTTGAATTTTACGTAGAGAAATTTATGACTGAATGGAGCGGTAAAAAAGCCTTCAGGGAAGATTATGAGAAGAGGATATTGTCATCACTTGACAACAGGCAATTGAGTAGGGATGGCCGGATGAGGAACCCTAACGAAAAACCAATTGTTGCAGTTGAAGCACCAGCAACCAGAGATTTGGAGATTGCGCCAGCAAAGGTGAATGCAAAACAATCAAAGCAGGATGCACATGCACCTCCACAGCAGGAGGTTGTTCATAGCAAAACGGCACAAGTTATCAACCTCAAGAAATCACCTGAGGTAGAAACTAGAGAAAAGATGGAAGGTCCTGCAGATACAGTGGACACTTGTGAGCCTGACAAGTCTCAGAGGGAGACTTCCAAGCCTGATGCGGTAGACGTTGCAAAGCTCAAAGAAATGAAGAGAGAAGAAGAAATTGCAAAAGCTAAGTTGGCCTTGGAGAGAAAGAAGAGGCAGGCTGAGAAAGCAGAATCAAAGCAGCTGCGTGGGCTCAGAAGGAGGCTGAAAAGAGATTGAAGGCAAGTACTTATTGTTTATGTTTCTTTTCTTTGCTAATTAACATTTCTTTTCTCTCCCAATCTTGGAGTCGACAATTTTTTGATACTTGCATAGGAAAAGAAGAAGAGAGCTAAGAAGAGGTCGGCAGCTGAAGCATCTACCGAGGAAGTTGAAGAGGAAACAACGGTATCGGAGCCAGAAGAAGCTTCCGCGAATACAGATGCGCCGCTTGCAGAAAAAACAAAGGAGCCCAAGGAAAAAGTGAGATACAGAAAACCAAAGGCTAGAGATCAAGTTCCCAAGTTTATTCTGAAGAAGAAGAAGTCGAATTCCTATTGGACATGGGCTGCGCCTGCAGCATTGGCTGCCGTGCTGTTTGTGGCGTTGGGTTTCTACTTTGTCTTTGTTAGAGAGTGACGACGCTATGGTCAAATCGCCATGAACTTAACCAGTTTTGCAGATCGGAGAATGCTGTGACGCATTACCTTAGTCGGAGAAGACATGTAGTGAACATCTCAAGTGCTGTATAACCTATGACATTTCATAGCTGCGTGCGTTTCTTTGTTTCTTACCAAGCCTCACTGCTTTGTTTGTTTTGGAGCCAGCATATGTTATTCAAATTAATAATTTGATGATTCTGCCCCTATATAGTGCTGATTCTTTTTACAGTTTATAAAAAGAAGAAAAAAAACCATTGTTTCAAACTTGGGCAGTCATCCATCGGTCATTATTCATTCATTCTACCATTTTCATTTTCATCCCAATTTGATTGCAGTAAAAGAGAACATTACAGCAGCGGTTTCAACTTCCGAGTGATCGAGACAACAAAGGAAGTGGCACCAATAACAAGAATGACCTTTTTTCCAGAAACAGTGGCATGTGTAACTTGACATTTAATTGGAAGTTCTATGTCAGTGCATTTTGCTCTTTTCTGATTTTGATTCTATATTCGACAGTCAATAAGTACATCAAGTCTAGTGATATGATGCATACATTTTAAAATCACATCAGGCCGTTATATTTGACAAAAAAATAGTAATCGTAAAGCGAGATTGATGGGATTGAATATAAATGAATATCGTTGTTGGTCAATTTTTAATGAATCCGACGTCGGTGTGAGCCATATTCACATTTTTAATTAATCCGACGTCGTTATCGTCAGTGACTTATTTAAGGGTTACTGCTAGGATTTCTTTTTAGCAAGTGTAGTGTTGTGACTGTTGTCTGCAATCCTGACTCATTATTTATGAATATGTTGACTTGGAGACCATTTGTTTTTCATCTCCACCTCCAGCTCTGTAGAAATGGAGATCTCAGTATATATAGGAGAACTCTACTGTCTCTCTTTCCCTCCCGTCGGCCGCCCGTTAGGCCTTGTTTATCAGGACGAAAATCAGGATGAAAAAGGATGAAAAGAGTAAAATTCCGCTATATACTAGCAAGACGGAAATGAATGGATGGATATTAGGATGGATATTACGCAGCTTTTCCGTTGTTTTATGATCACGTTCGCTGCCTTATTTTCACGCCTGCTGGTTCGGGAAAGACATCTCAACCCTATTTTCATGCCTCTTTGCCGTCTTGTTGCCTCTTCACGCCTCGTCGCCGCCAGCGACAGGTCGTCTTCTTCCCTGGACGATCTATCTCTCCCAGCCGTTGTCTTCTACACGAGCAAAGTTAGTTTCCATCCTTATCTCTGTTTTTTGCCGCATCTTTCTCGCTCGCTCACATCATCTCTACCTTCACCCCTTCGCCTGCTTCTTCTTCCACTCCACTGAACCCCTCTTCTTCACTTGCATCCCAATCACGTGCTATTTGTGCTTGTTGATATAGGCCCTACATAAAGATGGCGGAACTTCTTTTTGAAGACATCTTTACTCAGCAGAAAATAGACCCTGATGGTAAAAAATTTGACAAAGGTATCTAACATTGCTTTTAATGCTATCATAAATGCCCTGATTCTATCATAAACTTAAACCAGTTATATTGTGGCAAGAGTGTTTTTCTGCTTGTATCATATTCTTTTATTCTGTAGCTCGGTTTTAGTACTTCTAAATATTGTTAATACTACAACCGCTTAAGTATGAATGTCTTAACAATGTAGAATCCAAATATGAACGAGGTCTAACTTCCAAGATTTGATTCAAAAGATGTTTTGACAAGCTGACTTAGGTAGTGACTATATTCAGTGTTAAGCACTTGAATTTTCTTGCCTTCTTTGGGCTTTAAGTATGCATTTATTGTGCATTGTAGGAAGACTTTCAGTTTCCACTGTTTATCTAGAAGATTTCAAGTTGATTGTTTTGGTCAGTTAAAAGTAATATGAGATGAACTGTTCCAGAGTAGATTTTTGTTCTTTTTTAGAAGTTTCTCGCCAGCATATAATACAGATTCACCTTTCTAATATGAGTTATATATTCTTTCAAATTCTATTTAAGGTTTGCTCAATTTCATGTTAATATTCTGTCTGTCTCATTATTACAAATGACAAAAAAAATGAAAGTTGGTGAGAGACCAATATTTCCTTTTAATATGTCACCTGGATTCTTATTTGGCTTTTACCTGCTAAAGCATAACGTGGCAGTATGTTTTTCTGTTGCCGTATCTTTATCCAATGTTTAGTAATGCACTGGAACTAAATTTTCAGGACCATCTTACTTATCATTACAATCTGGTATGATATTTTGATTAATATACTAATTTTAGTATGAGATTTTCTTATTTTTCTCTCATCGAATTATTTATATCTGAACTAGTTTTTAATGGTATTTCATTTTTAAAAAGACTAACTTCTCTCTCTCTCTCTCATGCAGTTTCTCGGATTGAAGCTCACAGTGAACAGTTCGATATTCATATGCAATTGGATGTAAACACTGAAATTTATCCACTTCATGTTGGGGATAAATTTACTATGGTTTTAGCTCCAACACTAAGTCTGGATGGAACCCCTGACACAGGCTACTTTATGCAGGTACAAGAGTGTTTTTTTAATAAAAAATGGACTATATTAGTTTAAACATTAAACATATTGATGTCCTCCATATGTTCCATCATTAATTGTAGCATGCTCTGATGAAACCTATGATAAATGTTGAACTATAAATTATGATGTGATTGGAGCCATTTTTTATTGATTACTCAATTTGGAATCCTTGTACAGTTTAGATTTTTTATTTTTATCACTTTGTAAATCTGATGCGATGAGCAAATAATATTTTCAGGGTGGAAGGAAGTCACTTGCAGACAAATTTGAATATGTCATGCATGGAAAACTTTACAAAATTTCAGAGGAGGCTTCTGCTGGATCTAATGTTAAAGTGTATGCTTTTGTCATATCACCTCATTTTTTAAAAAAAATTACCACTGAATATTCATATCAAATTTAGTAAAATTTTCACATATTCTGTCACCAATTTTCTAGTAGCATCTTCTTTGTATGAATTCATAAGAATTAATTTTTTCACACGAGAGATTTGGAAGATTTCTAATTTGCAGTTGCATGGATATGTATGCAATATATAGTGCTTTGGCATTGTATGGAGAACATTAATCGTATCCACAAATCTTTTATATTGTCAATTTAGGAAAGTTAGTCCATGCTCTGTTATTTCTTTTTTGTTTGGTCCACCCATAATATTTTGGGATTTTAAGTTAACAAACTCTCTTTGCTATGTCAGTATGTCTCTATAAAAATCGTGGAAAAATTTACTTGGTAAACATAGATGAGTTAGATATCAAGCAATTTCAAATCATTTGGAAATTTCTCACTAAAATGATTGATTAGCTGTAGTAATAATGATGAACTACCTACATTCCGCCTGTTTTACTTTGGTTACTTTTGTTGGCATATGATGCACTGCATGTGCTACTGACTTCATGCTTTATAAGTCTTTAGTTTTCTCCATTTCATTGTGACTACAAAAGTTTTACGCATTTGTTCACAGCTGAAGACAACAGTGAAGCTCTTGCTATTTGAATGTTGTTAGCTGCATCACTAATGAAGAAAACCATATCTATAGTGAACCTGGAAATGGAGACATTTGTGAATGAGTCTGTATATTTGCCCACTTCATGCTTACATGACTGATTAGAACGTAGTTAGATGTTATTAAATTTTCAAATATATTGATTATCAGCTCGGTGGTTGGATTCTGTTTGAATCCATCTGGGCTGTGGTATTTTATTTTTCTAAATTTTTAAATATATTGAATCGAGACGTTCCCTTTCTAGTTGTGCCAGTTGGTTATCCAAATGAATAAAAAGTGTATGTATTTGAAATGGAAATAGAAGCTGGTGTTGCTGTATCCGACTTGCTTAGATGTTCATTGGACAAATGGAAATAAAAAGTCCCATATCTTCGTTCGCTGGTCTGCTGATGATGGGATCCGTCTAATGCAGCCCAGTTTGAGTTGGACCAGAGGCTTTTTCTTTTGATAAGTAAAGTGTAAAATTTGTGCCCAAGCACTTGAAATACTCGGTTATTCTAAGACTCAAACATCTGTGACTTTGGAATACTGTACAAGATATGAGACTTTTGAACTGCTTAGACGTGAGCTTTCATCCTATGTTACGCAATTATTATTTATTTCATTGTTTCTCAACTTCAAAATTTTTTCCACACTTATTGTGTTTCTCCAATCAGTACAAAAAGTTAAAAGCCTACAAAAAAAAACATTATATATGAATTAGTTGCAAAACTAAATTATAAAAATAATAGCAATGAAACAATAATTATATTATTTTATAGTTGTTTGAACATTATATATGAAATGACTTACAACTTTAGTATAAAAGTCATCATTAGCCAAGTGATGGCTAGATAATGAATATCAATTATAAAAATGGTTTAGTGGATTTGATGAATATCTTGTTTCTTGAGAAATTGCAGATATTCAGATGATATCCGGCCCTTTATGGGCTCGTTAAAATCTAAATTTTAGTAAATAGTTGCTCTTGATGACTTGTGAGTATTTAAATTTGGATAAGGTGAAAAATTTATCCCCTCAGAAGACATGAAATAATTGTTTTTTATTAAAGTATAATTATCCCTATTTGATGGAGTTTTGTCCCCGATATGGAATAATTATTTTGTTTTAGCGTATAATTATTTTTTAACAGACTTTTGTTTGCTCGAGAGTATGAAATAGTTAACTCAGAACATTGAATTGAAACTTGGTCTGAGTTATCAGAGAATAAATGATGGCTAGTAGGAATGAGAGGAAAGTATAGAGGCTAGAAAGAAAGAAATTGAATAATTGATCACTACTATATAAAGTGTTCTAAGAAATTGATATTATTTTTTTGGTTATGTGACAATCAATGCTTCAGTTCAGTAAGAATATGGTATGGGAGAAGTAAAAAGAAAAAGGAAAAAAGAACTTGGAATTTATTAGGGAATTAAAAAAAATATATTCACATTCAAAGATAAATAACATGTGTTTTGTTGAAAGTTAAAAGTAGTGAAAGAGGTTCTAAGAAATTCATGAATTGGATTTTATTTGCAAACAGAAGGGAAGAATTTATCAGGAAAATCAACTATTATCCTGACAGCATGCTTTGACCATACGAACACAGCATTGGGCATTATGCACGTCTATTGAAATGTCCTGTTCATGCTTTTCAAATATGTCCTGTTACTGTTCATTAATAGCTGATGCTCATCATTCAACTATCATCTATAATATGGCAATGCCAACAGATAGAGAAGTTAAACGAAATAAAAAGACAAGGAAAGAACTGATGTCACCGAGGAAAACGAAAAAAGGAGTTAATTTGTTATCAATTATCACATGAGCGTAAGTTTAAACCATACGAAAGTTTAAACTAGTTGTTACAAGTAATTTATTTTTTTAATAATAAACTATACTACAGCCGGTAAATCCCCTCATGGAGATCTCAGCTCTACACTGGAGTAATCCGTGACCGATTAGGATCGCGTTGTGGAAGCTGATCGAGTACAAAACAATGCTTCACACCCTATGTGTTAGGCCTGGTTCAGGCCGGTTCGGCCCAAGGATCAGTAGGCCTGGGCCAAGCCCAAGCCACAAGCGCCAAAGCGAAGCCCATGCGTGTTGATCAAACCCCAACCATGGGTCAACGCCCAAATTGGGAAGGACGCGTGAGATTTTAGCGTCTTCTTTCCCCGAGCCGTGCGGACGCGAGCTCGTCCCTGGGTTCGAACGTGGACCGCATCAACGGAGGAAGCGGGCGTTGGTAGCGGCGAGGATCTTGGGCGTAGCGGACGCCCTAATCAGGAAAGAAGGAGCGACTCGCCTCTTTAAAAGGGAGCGGACCTCATCGGCATTTGGAGGAGGAGGATCTATCGGCGATCGGGGCTTTGACATCGAGTGATTGGTGAGCGATTTCGAGAGTGGATCGTGTGTGGAATTCTGTCGCCAGGGGGGGCGACGACAGAGAGTGTAACCGGCGAGTCGCCGGTGATAGCGATCCGCAAGTGCACAGATTTATCGAAGTAATAAAAAGATATCGTTCTCAACGAGGATCTGGCGGTCAAGTACCGATTACACGATTCATCTATATCTAGACGATTCAAAATGTGATTTTTGTTTTGTTGGACACTTCAAAGTATGAAAAGAAGCAAAAAGCGAGCGTTCAGGTAAAAATCAATACGGATAAAATCAGGATTTAGGGTTTCACCACGCTGATAAATATGAATTTAGTAAAAATAAATCTTTAAACAGAAAATTATAGTTTTGAAAAGTTTTTTCCTAGGGTACAGACTACCTCTTCTCGAAGCGTAATCCGGTATCTAACTACGCTAACTCCCTACTCTCGTGACAGTTAATGTAATTAGACCCATTAAGTTCTATGAAAAACCATGTGAATCCTTCAAACGAATCCGAAATACTCTCGTGATCGGATTCGTAGGTTTGAAAAGAATAGTTTCGACGTTGCAATTCACCTCTCGGTCCTTCTCGCAACGTCTAAGACGCAATAAAACTTGACCAGAGTATTAAAGCGAGATACGTACAATTCTAATAAAATCAAATCTATAAAATTCGTGTAAAAGATTTAAAACAATATGATTAATCTATAAATCGTCAACGGGCTAATCCCCAAATCCCAAAAATATGGTTTACACATTCATGTTCAAAACAAATAGCATGTTCATCAATGAAAATCGCATGAAAACCTAAAAAGATTATAGGAAATGGCTAGACAAGTAATTAGAAAAGCTTCCCCTCGACGTAAAAATGAAGATGAACCCCTAATTCTTCCTTTGTGCGGCTTTCCTGATCGAATTCTGCCCTGGAACTGATTTTCGCCGTTGCCGCTACAGCCATTCGTTTTTGTGCTAAGAAGCCCCCAAAACCCTACCAAAACCCTTCCTTTTATAGTCTAATCAGTATAGAACCCATGTAGGAAGATTTCTGGATAGTTTTGTTCAATTCTGGTTCAATTTGGGTTCGAATCGAGTGAAAAATCGAAAGGTCGAGGGAGGAGGAGGAACTCATCGGCGACGTGTCCACGCGGCCGAGGGAGGAGGAGCTCGGAGCTTTAGCTTATCGCTGGGATCCCCAAACTGGAGCAGAAGGTCGCAGCTTCAGCAACCGAGGACGGCGGTTTCGGGAAAGGGAAGAGGAAGCACGACGAAGAGCTCGACTGGAGCGTAAGGTCGGCGATTTCGGGAAAGGGGAGAGGGAGCGGGACGTCCACGCGGCGATTTTGAGAAAGGGGAGAGGGAGCACGACGAAGAGATCGCACGGAGTGGAAGGTCGGCAGGAGCTTGAAGGCGATGATGGAGTGGAAAGTCGACTGGAGCGGACGAACTGACGAAGAGCTCACACGGCTAGAGCTTGAACGAGCAACGGTGAACGGCCTGGCGAGGAGCAGGGGACGGCGAGTGAAGGAGTAGCAGTGAACGGAGGGATGCCAAGCTTTTTCTTTTCGGAAGATGAAAAGCGGACGCTACTTTCAAGGGGAAGCAGGGTTTTCTCAGCTTCCCAGCGGCAGCTGGATTCAGCTGACGCCAGAAGCAGAAGTAACCCCAAACCCATTAATTGGTGCTGATTCTGCTGCCCGCCCCAGCAAAAGCTGGGCGGACAGTAACCCTAAACGAGACCTAAGAAGATACAGGAGGCAAGTATTGGTTGTTTATGTTTCTTCTCTTTGCTAATTAACATTTTTGTTGTCTCTCCCGTAGTTTGTATGTAGTTGTGAGAGGATAATCTTAGTCTTATATTCGGAGCGGCGCATTCTTTAGGCACAGACCCTGCTGAACCATCTTCAGTAGGGTCTATTAATCGCCGTCCATTTCAATCTTGGTGGCATGAATCTCAAGGCAGCAATTTTTATGATTAAGCACCCTTTTTCTCCCATTTCTCCGGTTTTTGTTAGCTTGTTTAATGGTGGTTAGTTTCTCTTGATTTTTCCCCTCAAAAATATCACGTAACCCCTAAACCTCCTCTCTCTTCCGATCCCAACTTCCTCCGATTCTCCAACTCCAACCTCCGACAAACTGTCACTCCTGTCTTCCGAACCTCTCCCGCTCTCAACTTCCTTCAATGGACTTGCTATCTCTTCGCAAGCCTCTAACAGAAGCTTCGCTCAACTCGCTATCTCAAAGCAAGCCCAAATTTTATGGGAGTTGCTAAGCCCAAGTTTCTTCATCACCGTCAACGTGAAGGTAACAACATATCTCTTTTTTCCGTTTCTCACTAATCTAAATTTTTATTTCCTCAGCCTTGACGGAGCTAAATCTTGAACGAGCTTCGTATTATATCTCTGGCGTTCTTGCATACCTCCGATGCCACCCAGAATCTGAAACCGAAAGGTAACATCAATTATCTTTTGAAAACATAAAAAAATTTCAACTATCTCTTTATTAAATTTTAGTTATGCTAGTTTTAAAATATCATTGAAAATTTATGAAATTTATATAAAATGTATGAAAACCTATTTTAGTATAAGTTGAGTAGCTTAGTACTCAAATCATAAATTGTATAAGTTATCCTTTATTTGTGCATATTTTTCATGAATTTTTTCATATATTTTATAATGTCGTGGAAATTTAATAGTATACGGTGGAAATTTAAATAAAATTTCTTTTAGACCTAAGTTAGCTTTGATAACTAGCTTAATATTGAAGAAATAAAATATTGTACAAATTATTCTTTATTTGTGTGTAGTTTCCATCATTTTTTTTGATATTTTATAATATCGTGGAAATTTAATACTATATAGTTGAAATTTGAATGAAATTTCTTTTATACCAAAGTTAGCTGTGGCAACTAGCTTAGTATCGAAACAATAAAATATTATACAAGTTATCCTTGATTTGTGCATCTTTTTCATGATTTTTTTTACATATATTGTAATATTATGGAAATTTAATATTACATAGTGAAATTTTAGTTGAAAAATAAGCCGCTCCTCGAGTTAGAGTTTAGAGGACTAAGATGTTAAATTCATTTGTTTGCCATGAAAGCCGGGTCGTGGTAAAAAAAATGAAGAGCAAAGAACCATCTCGACCTGTGCACAATAGATGCTCAATGACAAGACTACAAACTATATTTGAACAAGTGTCTCGGGGTAATAATATGAAGGAAGAAATACTTGCACTCCATTTGGCCAAATCTTGCATAGTCCACCCATTCCCTTGGATATGTTGGCCATTGGATATATGTTATCAAGATGGGATCGTGAACGAAACGGGTTCAATATAAATGGATCCCTGGTATAATTTACTGTAAAAGATGTATCTCTAATACTAGGTCTAGCATGAGTGGGGCGACTAGTGAATTTCAACGATGTGAACTTCAACATATTATAAGAATTAATTACCTTGTCTTCATATGGTTTCTCTAGTCAAAATTCACTAATCGTTCCACTCGTGGAAGGCCTAGTATGAGAGATACATCTCTTACAGTAAATTGTACCAGGATTCCATTTATATTGAACTCATTTCATTCACGATCCCATCTTGGTAACATATATCCAATGACCAACATATCCAAGGGAATGAGTCAAGCATTTCTTCCTTCAAATTGTTGCCTCGGGACACATGTTCAAATATAGTTTGTAGTCTTGTCATTTAGCATCTACAGTACATAGGTCGAGATGGTTCTTTGCTCTTCACTTTTTTTCCCACGACTTGGCTTTTATGGCAGACAAATGAACTTATTATCCTGGTCCTTTGAACTTCAACTCGAGGAAGAACTAGAGCAGCTTATTTTTCAACTAATTTTTCACTATGCAGTATTAAATTTCCATGACATCAATAGATGTAAAAAAAATTCATGAAAAATATGTATAAATCAATGATAACTTGTATAATATTTTATTACTTCGATACTAAGCTAGTTACCATAGCTAACTTAAGTATAAAAGAAATTTCATCTTCCACGATATTATAAAATATCTGAAAAAATTGATGAAAACTACGCATAAATAAAAGATAACTTGTACAATATTTTATTTTCTTAATACTAAGCTAGTTACGAAAGCTAACTTAGGTTTAAAAGAAATTTCATCTAAATTTTCACCATGTACTATTAAATTTTCATGACATTATAAAATATTTAAAAAAATATTTAATAGTTTTATGGTCAGAAAACGGGAGCTAAATCACATAAAATGCTGCCTTGAGATGCCTGCTGCCAAGATTTGAATGGATGGGGATTAATTGACCCTGAAGATGGTTTGGTAGGGTCCGTGCCGAGAAAATGTGCCCCTATATTGGGCACTTTGTCATGGGATTTTATGGTCAGGGTGTGACATTGACAAGATCACAACATCCCAGCCTGACTCTTTTTGCCCTCTTTTTGAATAATTTCTTTTGTCTTTTGAAGCTTAAAAATAAGAACAATGGGAAGGCCTCACCCAGCTGATTTTGGTGTTGGGTTATGAAGGTTTCAAGTTTCACAGATCCGAAGAACCTTCTGGTGCATTACTTTAGTCGACGGAATAAGGAATACCTCTTGGCGAACGTCTCTATTGATGTATGTTATTGCATTTTGCTCAGTTGTAGTTTAAACACTCGCATATGCTTCTCCACAAGAATAAAAATTGGATGTGTTATTCTAAAAAATTTTCATGGACACTGTTATTTAAATAGACAATAAAATATTATGTAAAATTATTATTTTAAAATACAAATAAATTAGAAGAAGAGAATAGAAAAATAAAATTCTGAGGCGCATAAAAGTTTGTCAGGTGAAATTTTGATCTTTTGTGTGAGTTAAATTTAGAGTAATACTCCTAGAATACAATTGAGACTCTTCTCCTATGTGTGCAACCATAGAAAAGTTAACCGAACTACTTGTTGATATAAATTGCAATTATTGTGATAGATATAAACTGTAATATTAATATTGTTACACATTGTTATTATTATAACTGTTATTATAACTACTATATAACTGCTGTTATAGATTGCTGTTGAGAAAATATTAATATGTATATGTAAACTGTTAACAATATTGCTGTGAGAAAATCTGCAATACAAATTACTGACTTATATTGTTGATTTTATTACATTGCTGTAACTGCTAATATAAATATAATACAGTTGTTGATATGAATTGATACTGCTGTTATTTTATTATTATGGCTGATATAAATTATTATTATTTCATATTGATATGGCTGCTGATGTAAATCGCTATATATTGATGATATATATATAGTTGATATACATTGCTGTAAAATTTTCAATACACTATTGATGAAATATTGAGCTTAGATATAATTGTTAATATATTTGGACATTTATTTGTGATAAATTGCCGATATGTCAAACTGCTTATAAATGGTAATATGAGTGATAAGAAAAAAAAAATAAAGTAAAAGATTTCGGTGATGAGATTTAGTGGTATTAATAATTTTTAACTAATTTTAAAATATTTAATAGTTTTTAATATTTTAATTTAATTTCATAATATTTTATAATATTAAATAGTTATTTTATATATTATTTGATAATATTTATATAATATGAGTATAAAAAGAAAAATAAAGGGTGTCTATATCAATCATTTAAATTTTTCTTCCCTCTAGCTAAACACAAAGAGAGAAATACTTCTTATTTTCTTTTCCTTCTTACTTTCCCATCTTTCCCAGTTTCCATCCACCCAACTAAACACAGTGTAAGAGAATAAAAATTCATTAAGAAATAATTATAGGCCAAGGTAAATAATTATTCTACATTCTCAAGAGGACAAACTTCTACGTCTTCAAGGAGATTAGTTTCTATATCCCTAACAGGATAAAAATCCATCAAGGAATAATTATACGCCAATGCTAAATAATTATTCCACATCCTCAAGAGGACGAATTTCTATATCCTGGATAATAAAATTCATTAACAGCCTGTTTACTAGGAAGGATGGAAGGGTGGAAAGGATGGATAATCTTAAAATCTCTCATTTACCTAGATGGATGGACATAAAACAAAAGATTTTGGGGGTGGACGGACGAGGGAAAAATCCCTCGTTTCACGTCCGCCTGAATCGGGCGGATTTCACGCGACGGATGCCAGCGCAAGTTTATCACTCGTTATACCAGTCTTCTCCCGTGGACTCCGCCGCACGTCGCCCTGCTGCTACTCGCCGCTGCTGCTCACCGCCTCTGCCGTTCAAGGTAAGGAGCTCTTTTCCTTTGGTCCTTTTCACATCTGTCACTCCCTTTCCTTAATACAATCGCCGTCGCCCTCCTCCCCCCTTTGAGTAGCATCGTTGTCGCCCCATTTGAGAGCCGCCATCGCCGATTCGCATGCCCAGCAGCTTTCCTATAATGCTTTGTCGATTAGCCCTAATTAGCCGCCGTCACCGATTCAATATTGGTAGATTTCTAGTTTTGGTTGCAATCTTACTTAATCATATCACAATTATATCTTGATCTTTTAGATTTTGTCATAGTAGTTCATGGTTTATGTTTACCTTTCTTAGTTTAACAATGTTGTGACGTATAGGTTCTTGATGCCACCAACGACGTATAGGTTCTTGATTATGAATGTGCTCTGGACTAGATTGTTAAATTCATACATTTATTTTTATTGTTTTTATTATTTTTTGAAGTATGTAATGATTAAATAATAATATTTAATAGTATATAATTATTTTATAAGTATTTAATAATATTTAAGTAAAAATAGTGTAGTAATATATAAAATCCATCTTATTTTCCATCCCTCTTAGTAAACACAAGGAAGGATTTTATTCTATATTTTCCCTTCCATCCAAATTTTCCATCCCCTAAAAGTTCATCTCTCTTAGTATACACAGCCTAAGGAATAGTTACACGCCAAGGCTAAGGCTAAGTAATCATTCCTAAATTTCCTATCAATCCAAATCTAAAAACTTACAAACCATCAAGACTGAGTATTTCAAATTCAAAATCCTTACAAGTCATCAGACCAAGTATCTCAAATTTAAATACTTATAAGCCAGCAAGGTAGAGTTATATGTTCTCATAAAATCAAATGTCCACCGACAAGTCATTCTTGACTAAAGAAGATTGCTTCAAATTTGAAGTTATTCATGAGCCATGTATTAGCATGATATGTACAAATTATTTTATTCTCTATTTTGTGGATGATGTTTACTTGTATAGATCTTTTAATCAAAGGTACCCTAATTTTAGAGGTAATTAATAATGTGTTTGCATTCATTAGGCTATGTTTAACAGGAAAGAAAGAAAATTGATAGGAAGAGAAAGTAAAAAAGAACTTAAAATAAAAAAGAAGGAAAGTAAGAAGATTTTTTTTTTAATTGTGTTTAATTAGAGGAAAAAAAATAGAAATATTGATATAGTCACTCTATTTTTTTATTTTTACACTCGTATTATATAAATATCATTAAATTCTATTAAAAAATTATTATTTAATATTATTAAATATTATAAAACTAATTAATCAATTATTACATATTAAGTAAATATTATTAAATCCTATAAAATTAATTAAATATTATTAAATACTATAAAACTAATTAATATTTTTAAATACTATAAAATTATAAAATATTATCAAATACTGTAAAATTAATTAAATATTATTAAATACTATAACATTAATTAAATATTATTAAATACGATAAAATTAATTAAATATTATTAAATACTATAACATTAATTAAATATTATTAATTACTATAACATTAATTAAATATTATTAGTTAATATAAAATTAATTAAATATTATTAATTACTATAATATTAATTAAATACTAATATACATGTGTCAGAGGGATGAAATTAGGGAGGCGATTTGGGCAAGCTTGTCGTTTCGCCCAAATCGGGTGGATCAATTTCTAGGGAAAGTTTATCAAACTTTCCTTTTGCTTTTCCCTCCTCAATTTCCATCCTCTTTATTAAACAACCAAAAATTGCTATCTTTTCATCTTTTCTTCCCTTCCCTCCCTCTTTTCTCTCCATTAAACACAGCCTAAAAGCCATAACTCATTAAATAAAAAAACCTTATTATCATAAGGTGAATTTGATAAGATTGTGCTACATTAAATCAAGTAAATATTTTGCTTCTTGCGAATTTTCTATATTAAGATAATATCCGGTCTTTTAAGGGGTGATCGATATTTGAATTTTGGTAAATATTCGGTCTTAATGACTTGTGAGTATTTAAATTTGGATAAAATAGAAGATTTATCCCTATGAAGATGTGAAATAATTATTTAATATTAGCATACAATTATCCATTGATTTGATAGAGTTTTGTCCCTTTGAAGACATCGAATAACTATTTAGTTTTTGCATATAATTATTTCTTAACATACTTTTGTTCGCTCTAGAGCATGGAATAGTGAACTCAGAACGTTGAATTGAAACTTGATAGAGTTCTCAGAGAATAAATAGTGGCTAGTAGGAATGAGAGGAGAGTGTAGAGGATGGAAAGAAATAAATTGAATAATTGATCACTACTATATAAAGTGTTCTAAGAAATTGATATTATTTTTAGTTTCTCTTGGTTATGTGACAATCAAATGCTTCATTTCAGTAAGAATATGGTATGGGAGAAGTAAAAAGAAAAAGGAAAAAGAACTTGGAAATTATTAGGGAATTAAAAAAAATATTCACATCCAAAGATAAATAATCTGTGTTTTGTTGAAAGTTAAAGAGTGAGAGAGGATTGCCTTTGATATATCAATGTGGAAGCAATGAACTAGACTGGGATTAAACTGATGTGAATGGAATGGATTAAAACAAATAAAATAATAAAAACCAGAGCAAGAACTTGTATGGGATTCAACAAAATACCAGATAGCTTGTCTCAATCAACACAAGATGTGACTTTTGTGCTGAATTCCTCTACCGAGAATTACAAAACTTTGGGAATGCAAATTTCACTTAAAAATTTGAGATTTGATAGTTCAAAAAAGTATTTGAGCCAGAAAAATTGGCACTTGACAATGAAGAAAATTGGATGTAAATTACCATTACATCTATAGAAATGATAAAATACAGCCCCGATTTCTCATTTCTAGGACAATTTTTATAGCATGTTTAGTAGGAAGGAAAAGAGGAGGGAATGGATGAAAAGTTGGAAGGAGAGCTATAAAATCGTGTTTAGTAGGATGGATGAAAATAAAGAAGGAAAAATGCAAGGAAAGTAAGAGGGAAAATAACTCTATTTGCTTTCTGTCCAAATTAGACAGAAAATGGGACGGAAAGTTAGATTTGTCTTTCTCATACCTATTTCCACTCTTTTCTTTTTTATGCCCACTCTCCCTCTCATGCTTTTCTTGCAATCTTCTTCATTATCATTGTCATCGTCGTCGTCATTACTATCGTTGTCATCACCATCGCTATTGCTGTTGTTGTCATCATCGTTGCCGTTGTCGCCTCTTCACCGTTGCCTCTCATCTCTTATCGTTGTCATTTTACTGTCGCCTCTCATCATCGTCATCGACATAAAAATAAAAAAAATGGAGTATGTTTATCAATCTTTCTAACTTTCTTTCCTTCTAAATAAACACAATGATGGAAATTCTTATTATTTTCTTTCTTCTTTATTTTCCCTTCTTTCTTACTTTCTTTTCCTTTCACCTTTCTTTCTTTCCTACTAAACACCGCATTAATCTCGGTCTACTGGCATTCTAAATAAACACCGCATTACTAGTATACCATCACATGAATGTTCATATAGTGAATGTAACAATGGTCCATTTTAGAGTTGTCCTAACAATTTTTACTGCCTGGTATGAATTGAGATTAAAACCGATACTTCAGTCACAAATATTGTGATTTTGATTCTCGAGAGTTCATTTCTATTATGTAAAATGGAGTTGCTTTATTTTTTAGGCAAACTCGTAACATGATATCCACACAATCAAACATGGACTCACAGGATAGAAAGAGAGGTCGCTATTTTCAGTTCCTCGTCTATGTCGATGTTGTTGCCACCCTATAGTCAGGGTTTATTTATAACCCTTGTCACCCTGTGCAATTATCCATGTGGCATCTCGGATCGTCGCAGTGTGGCTCCATTAGGGACTGGGTTGACCCAGTCTACTTTGGCTCACCTATAATTTTTAAATAATTATGGGGTCTAAGCCTAGACATGTGTTTACTTTCTTGAAGTTAATTGAGCCTCAGGCCTGCGAAGCCATCACACATCTTAATTCATCGATCCTTTATAAAATAATAAAAAAAATATATTTTTTATTTTTAAATATATAAAATAATAATAATAATATAAAATTTAAAGTATAGTAGAGTATAGTACAGCACAGTTTAATACAGTTATAAACCTATTAACAGCGAGGCTAAATAAGCCCAAAGTTGAAGAGGAAACAAAAGTGTCCGGGCCTGAAGAGGCTTCTGCGAATACAGATGCGCCCCTTGCAGAAAAAACAGAGGAGCCGAAGGAAAATGTGAGATATAGAAAACCAGCCCTCGGATTAAGATGTATTTTTCTTTTAAGATTTATAAAAATTATTCAAATAATCTTTTAAAAAAAGTTAAGTATCTCACACTACTTAAAAAATGCACCCATAATAATGTACTCGATCTGAATTAAATATAGAATAAAAAGGCAGGTAAAACGACCTAGAGATGGCTTTATTGGTTTCTTATTTGAGGTTGCATGAACATTTATTCACATTTAATTCTGAAGAAGTAGAAGTCGAATTCCTATTGGACATGGGCGGCGCCAGCAGCATTCGTTGCCGTGCTGTTTGCGGCGTTGGGTTTCTACTTTGTCTTTGTTAGAGAGTGACGACGTTAAGGTCAAATCGCCATGAACTTAACCAGTTTTGCAGATCGGAGAATGTTGTGACGCATTACCTTAGTTGACGGAATGAAAGAAGAAGACTTGTAGTGAACATCTCAAGTGCTGTATAACTTGTGACATTTCATAGCTGCGTGCGTTCCTTTTTGTTTTTTTTTTCTCTCTTACCAAGCCTCACTGCTTTGTTTGTTTTGGAGCCAGCATATGTTATTCAAATTAATAATTTGATGATTCTGCCCCTATATAGTGCTGATTCTTTTTACAGTTTATAAAAAGAAGAAAAAAACCATTGTTTCAAACTTGGGCAGTCATCCATCGGTCATTATTCATTCATTGTACCATTTTCATCCCAATTTGATTGCAGTAAAAGAGAACATTACAGCAGCGGATTCAACTTCCGAGTGATCGAGACAACAATGGAAGTGGCACCAGTCAGAAGAATGAGACATGTGTTGTAACTTGACATTTAACTGGAAGTTCTATGTCAGCGCATTTTGCTTAGTTGTACTAATTTTAAAGCGAGATTGATGGGGATTATTCATAAATGAATCGTCGTTGGTCAATTTTTAATGAATCCGACGTCGGTGTGAGCCATATTCACATTTTTAATTAATCCGACGTCGTTATCGTCAGTGACTTATTAAGGGTTACTGCTAGGATTGTTTTAGTTATGTCGGCAATCCTGATTCATTATTTATGAATCTGTTGACTTTCGAGAGCATTTGTTTTTCATCTCCACCTCGAGCTTCGTGGAAATAGAGATCTCAGTTGATATATAGCACAACTCTACTTTCTCTCTTTCCCTCCCATCGGCGGCCGATTAGATTTCTTCGTTTGGGGCTGGGCTCCTACTTTGTTCTCCCAAAGCGACGCGATCTGATCGCGGAGGGAGGCAAGCCAGTCCACCTTCGCGGCGATCCGGGGTGAGGTTCTCGATCCCGCCGCCTGCATCTACATCGCTTGGGTAACACCTCTACTTCCATTTTATCCGCCCATGGATCGTGTCGTTATTCTTTGTTTTCGATCTCGATCTGAGTATTGATTTCATGCTTCCACTCGTGATCTTTCCTCCTCCTCCCCTCTGATTGTGTTGGCACGGATGTTGGCCTTGGAGAGAGAGGAGATGCAGGCTACGAAAGCAGCATCAAAAACAGCAACGTCGAGGGCTCTGGAGGAGACTGAAAAGAAATGGAAGGCAAGTATTGGTTGTTTATGTTTCTTCTCTTTGCTAATTTAGCTTTCGTATGTCTACTCTCTCCCGTGGTTTGTGTGCAGTTGTGAGTGGATAATCTTAGTCTTATATTGGAAAGGGTTAAAAGCTACGTATTAACAAAGAGTTTAAATCTAGGATATAGTCTACTATTAACTAATAATAATATATTTAAAAGTCTTGATTGGGCACCGGGGGCTTGACGGTGATCTTGTCCCGACTATTTTTGCTTTTTTTTGAATAATTTCTTTTGTCTCCTTTAATCCTATGGTACTTGCATAGGAAAAGAAGAAGCTTGTTACATTTCCCAAGCTTATTCTGATGAACAAGAAAGCATCTACCGAGGAAGTTGAAGAGGAAACAAAGGTATCGGAGCCAGAAGAAGCTTCCGCGAATACAGATGCGCCGCTTGCAGAAAAAACAAAAGAACCCAAGGATGAGAAAGCAGCATCAGAAGCAGCTGAGAGAGAGAAGCAGAAGGCCGAGAAAGCAGCTGCGAGGGCTCAGAAGAAGGCTCAGATAGCGGCATGGAGGGTAAGTATTGGTTGTTTATGTTTCTTCTCCATGCTAATTAACCTTTCTTTTGTCTCTCCCGAGGTTTGAGTGTAGTTGTGAGAGGATAATCTTAGTCCTATATTGGCAAGGGTTAAAAGCTATGTATTTGCTTATATGCTTGGTTAAACTTGTGGAAACACAGAGTTTAAATCCAGGCTACAGTCTACTATTACCTAATACTAATATATTTTAAAGTCTTGGTTGGGCACTAGGCTTCATGGGCTGAGGACCGTGATCTTGTCACAACTCTTTTTCTCTCTTTTTGAATAATTTTTTTTGTCTTATTTGATCCTAAAAAGTTAAAAACGGGCTTTTAGGATAGTGCCTATCTAGTCAAGCCTCAAGACTGTCTCGATCGCTCCTTCCTCTTTTTCTAAGAAATATTAAAGTCTTGGCAATTTCTTGATGCTTGCATAGGCATTGAAGGCGCATGCTAAGACGCGGACCTGCTCATCTGGAGAGGAATCACTATTTGAAATGTTGACAATGGATGCCATGTGCTTGCTGTATCGGATGTGGACTGCGCCTGCAGCATTGGCTGCCGTGCTCATTGTGGCGTTGGGTTACTACTTGGCTTTTGTTAGAAAGTGACAACGTTGAGATCAAATCGCTATCAAGTTTATTAGTTTTTCAGCTGGGAGAACCTTGTGATGCATTACTTTTAAGTTAGCGCAATAAGGAAGAAGACCTCTTGTTAAACTTGTCCATTCTCTAGCGTTGCATAACTTGTGATGTATGTTAGTGCTTTTTGCTCAGTTGTACTTTAAACCCTCACATATGCTATTTCACAAGAAATATTTATTGTTAATTATTTCTAAGTAACTTAGGGCATATTTGATTAAGAGATCCATATGCACAATCAAATAAAGACAAATAATTGAAAGAACAATATCATTTATAATATTCTGTTATAAAATGAGTTAAACTTTAGTACAAAAGTCATCATTAGCCTAAGTGATGGCCAGATAATGAATATTCATTCTAAAAATGGTTAAGTGGATTTGATGAATATATTGCTTTTTGAGAATTTGCGAATATTCAAGATGATATTTTGCCTTTTAAGAGCTTGTCCATATTTGAATTTTGATAAATACTTAATTTTAATGACTTGTGAGTATTTAAATTTGGATAAGATGGAAGAGTTATCCCCTCGAGGATATGAAATAATATTTTAGTATTAGTGTATAATTATCTCTTGATTTGATGGAGTTTTGTGTTCTTGAGGGCATAAAATAATTATTTAGCTTTAGTATATAATTCCTTTATAACAGACTTTTGTTCGCTCGAAGCATGGAATAGTTAACTCAGAAGGTTAAATTGAAACTTGATGGATTCTCAGAGAATAAATGGTGGCTAGTAGGAATGAGAGTAAAGTGTAGAAACTAGAAAGAAAGAAATTGAATAATTGATCACTACTATATAAAGTGTTGTAAGAAATTGAAATTATTTTTAGTTTCTCTTGGTTATGTGACAATCAAATGCTTTAGTTCAGTAAGAATATAGTATGGGAGAAGTACAAAAAAAAGGAAAAATTATTAGGGAATTAAAATATATATATATATATATATATATATATATATATATATATATATATATATATATATATATATATATATATATATATATATATATTCACATCCAAAGATAAATAACCTGTGTTTTGTTGAAAGTTAAAGTAGTGAAAGAGGTTCTAAGAAATTCATGAATTGGATTTTATTTGCAACCTGTAGTCAGATAACATAATAAGCAATGGCAAAGCTATTTACTACTATAATATTTGAAGTAATGAAAGAGGTTCTAAGAAATTCACTACTTTAATTTTATTTGAAGTCCATGGTAGTAATCATTAAAAGAGGAACACAACTGTAGTCAGATAACATAACAAGCAATGGCAAAGCTATCCCTGATTCTATGAACAATTGGTTTACCAAATAAACAATAAATTCAGTGAGGCATGGAATGTCTACAAAAGGAGAAGAAAGTATAATTTAGAAAATTAAGCTCAATCACCTGCCTGCAGCTACATTCTTCAGCATTCACTTTGCTCAGAATTCTATGAAAGACAAAGAAAAAGCATTAGGAAAATCTTTCTATAAAATGTTTCAATATCCAACCAATAGGAAAACTTGAATGGTCAGAAATCTCGTGAAAAGAATGTCATCGCATCAAAAGATGCCACATGAACAAAGATTTTCATCATTCCATTCTAGAATTGCCATTGATATATGCTATAAACTAAGTTTTATTTATATAATTAGATTTATTTAAATTTTAAAATTTTTCTATAATTAATACCCTAATTTCCTATAAATCATCCCTTAATTACCTTTAAATAAGACCCAAATCCTCTCCTTAATTCCTATCTTATTAATCCCTAATCACTTACTGTTCCCATGAGCGCCGTAGCCCCTTTGTTTCTTTATTTCTTCTTCCCCGCCAACACTGCATCGCCCGCCTCCACAATTCGCGTTCACGTCTTCACCATCAGAAGCGAACGCAAGCGTCTGATAGCGAGTTTTTCCTACTCCGGAGTCGCCTTCGTCGTGCCATGGTGCGGCGTTCTTTGTTCGACGAGATTCTAGTGACGCGTGCGACTGAGGCGGCGACGAGCTCTCTGCAGCAGCGTCTCTTCCTTTTCCAGCAAGCAATTGTGTTCAGTGGCAACGGAAAGGGTGCTAGCATCGTCTTCATCTTCTTCTGGCGCCGAGCAGCAGGTCTGGCAGCGGCTAGGACGACTTCTTCTTCTCCACTTCTGGAGACACGTGCGGCGACTGCTGTGTCCACTTGCAATGCTGCCTCCACTCCTTTTCTCTCTCTCGCCGGCAGCTCTTTCCTCTTCCAACGTCAGCTGCTCCTCCTTCCGGCGGCTGATTTTCTCCGGCAAGCGCCGGTGATCTTCCCCAATCGAACGAAGCGAAGGAACGTTCGTTCGTTCGCATCAAGCTTTCGACAGAGTATAGGTAAGTTTTGTTTTAATTTATTAAATCTTTTTAATTATTATTTACTCTGTTAGTAAAAACCCTAAATCATATTTGGTATTTAGGGTAGATTTGGGAATTGTAGTATACTTGGAATAATTTTAATTTAAATAGAAAATTAAGGGTTGGGGGGCATAATTATGAATAGAGACATCTTACAGATAATAATTGATGCATTATTTAAATTGTTCAGTTAATAAGAAAAGACAATTTTGATTTTAGAAGGGATTCAGTATATCAACACCTGAGATAGGAATCTTACCCTATTCCTTTGTTATAGTGTCAAGAACTTATAATATTTGTTGTTTTTCCCTTTGATTTAACATATGATGCATATATTAGAATTGATTGACACTGATATCTATTTGATTCGATTGTTTTGTTTTTGAAATTTTGTTGACCTCATTTATCTTATTCATTTGGTCATATTCTGTTTCTGTATGAATGGTTAACAAAGCTGTATTAAGATATCTGATATATTGGCTTATGAGCATGGTTGAACAATTGTGTATCTATGACATTGACATATGAGTATGTTGGAACAATTGAATATCTGTGATGTTAAAGTCGTGATTTATTGACCTATGAACTGGATGATTTATTCTCCAATGGCTTGTTTGTATGAGATATAGTTACCGATGTCTATCGGGCTATGGTTGCCGGTTAAGTACTGCCAATTGTCCTCGGGACAATACTACGAATGCCAGGTGTTGAACGCAACACTCTGGGCTGTTTAGGACAGTCGTTCCACTGCGTGAGCAATAGTGGAAACACTCTGAAAATGAGTGCAGCTCCTGATTGAGATCTGTTGGCTAGCGTGATGATTTACACGATATTCTTTATATTATTTGTATATTATTATTCTAATCACTGTATTGTCTTGTTATTTGACTCCCTCGCTATTTTGTTAATTCCTATTTAGTGTTTTGCTAACTCCCTTTGTTTCTCTTCCAGGTATTGAGTTAGCTTCTTGGAGGGATAGAGTAAATAGCAGATACCAGCCCAAGTTCAGATAGTATTTTAGCTTTAATTTTAGTTGATTGGTTTACAAATTGGATAGTATGTTTTTAGAGATTGTGTTATAAAAAAATTCTAGAAGTTAAAGTTTGGATTATTTATTTAATAAATGATATTTGATTATTGTAGTTCTTTCGTTCCTATCAATATTATCATCTCCCTAAGGAACACTCAGTTAGGGATAGCTGTATTTCCATCAGGGCGTGACAATTTTATTGGTATCAGAGGTATAGTTTCAATAGGAAAGCCTAAGGATATAAGAACCTTAGGACTAGATTGGGTTAAGGTTAGAATAAATGAATAAGTAAATATTTTTTATATAACTTATTATTTTGTTGGCAGGATGGCACCAAGAGTTAGAGCCAGAGCAATCCCAAGTCAAGGAAGTAGGGGTCGTGGAGGTGAGAATCGTAGGGTAAGTACCCACAGCATTTGAGAAGCTAGAAATTCTCTTGAAGTTGAGGTACAATTACCTAGGGCCCCTACAAGAAGAAGAAGTGGGTATGAAGCCTCAGTACCCCCCGAGGCAGCACCACCTGCTCCTCCTGTAGTACCAGCAGTAGTAAGGGATGAGGGTGAATCTTCCTCTCTATCGTTGGTACCACAACCAGTAGTAAATCAGCCAGTTAGGTCAACCAATATGCTGATGCAGTTCTCACAGTTAAGAAAGATCGATTTGGTGATTTTGCAGGAACTACTAATCCCTGGGCTGCTAGAGATTGGTTACTAAAGGTAGAGCAAACCTTTAGGGCATTAGGAT
Source organism: Costus lasius (assembly GCA_027563935.2). Taxonomy (NCBI): domain Eukaryota; kingdom Viridiplantae; phylum Streptophyta; class Magnoliopsida; order Zingiberales; family Costaceae; genus Costus; species Costus lasius. The sequence continues at coordinate 17,031,729 of CM050450.1, read as the reverse complement.
GTTCAGATGAGCAAAAGATGGAGTTGGCCACATATTTCTTATCTGACATAGCTGGAACATGGTGGTCTGGTATGAGAGTCACTTTTGGAAATGATCCTATCTCTTGGACTTATTTTAGAGATGCATTCTTTGAGAAATATTTTTTAGAGACTTTTGAGGATAGTCAGATGCAAGAGTTTTTAAATTTAAAACAAGGAAAAAGGTCAGTGAATATTTTTGTAACTGACTTTGAGAGATTATCAGATTTATTTCCAGAATTAGTGACCACTGAAAGGAGAAAGTGTCAACTCTTTATTAAGGGATTACACCATACAATAAAGGAACAGATGAATACTATTCCCTTAGATAGTTTTCAAGCAGTGGTAAATATGGCATTCAGGATAGAGGCTTCTCTAATAGATATGGCTAAAGAAAAACAAATGGAGGAAGTTCAAGAATTAGTAGAATAGAGGAAAGTCAACCAGTCAGCTAGATCAATGGAGGAAAGAACCTATGACAATAGAGGAAAAAGATCTAAATTAGTATTCAATAACCATCAGAAACTAGTACATTCTTCCCATATATCAAACCCTCATTCAGAAGAGACACCTAGAAAATGTTTCAAGTGTATTAAGATGGGACAAATAGCAAAAGAGTGCAGACTCAATGAGATCTAATGTTACTATTGCAATGAATGGGGTCATTATAAGAATCAGTGTCCTAACAAGAGAATTACATCACAACCACAAAGTTATCAATAGAGCTCTAGACCTATGACGTATCATGAGAGAGCTGGTCAGGTTTATCAGTCACCACAGAGAGGATCTCAGCAGCGGTCTATAGCTCCAACAAGAGTCTATGCGGTGACTCAATAGGAGACTCAGTAGGCTCCGGAATTGGTGTAATTTTATTTTATTTTTTTATATAGTCTTTCATAGTTATGATAATATTTTTTTTTGTATACTCTGATTTTGGAGGACCAAATTCTTTTTAAATGAGTGAATAATGTTATAACCTAAGTTTTATTATATAATTAGATTTATTTAAAATTTTAAATTTTAAAAATTTTCTATAATTAATACCCTAATTTCCTATAAATCCTCCCTTAATTCCCTTTAAATAAGACCCAAACCCTCTCCTTAAACCCTATCTTATTAATCCCTAATCACTTATTGTTCCCACGAGTGCCGCAACCCCTCTGTTTCTTTATTTCTTGTTCCTTGCCAACGCTGTGTTGCCCGCCTCCACGATTCATGTTCACGTCTTCACCATCAGAAGCGAATGTAAGCGTCTGACGGCGAGTTTTTCCTACGCCAAACTCGCCTTCGTCGTGCCTTGGTGTGGCGTTCTTCATTCGATGAGATTCTGGTGACGCTTGCGGCTGAGGCAGCGACGAGCTCTCTACGGCAACGTCTCTTCCTTTTCCAGCGAGCAATTGTGTTCGGCGGCGACAGAAAGGGTGCCAGCGTCGTTTTCCTCTTCTTCCAGTGCCGAGCAGCAGGTCCAACAGCAACTGTGACGACTTCTTCTTTTCCCCTTCTGGCGACGCGTGCGGCGACTACTGTGTCCGCTTGCAACGCCGCCTCCACTCCTTTCCTCTCTCTCATCGGCGTCACTTTTCTCTTCCAACGCGAGCTGCTCCTCCTCCTTCCGGTGGCTAATTTTCTCCGGTAAGCGCCGGTGATCCTCCCCGATTGAACGAAGCGAAGGCACATTCGTTCGTTCACGTCAAGCTTTCGGCAGAGTACAGGTAAGTTTTGTTTTAATTTATTAAATATTTTTAATTATTATTTACTCTGTTAGTAAAAACCCTAAATCATATTTTGGTATTTAGGGTAGATTTGGGAATTGTAGTATAATTGGGATAATTTTAATTTAAATAGAAAATTAAGGGTTGAGGGCATAATTATGAGTTGAGACAGCTGACAAGAAATAATTGATGCTTTATTTAAATTATTTAGTTAAGAAAGAAAGACAATTTTGATTTTAGAAGGGATTCAGTATATCAGCACCTGAGGTAGGAATCTTACCCTATTCCTTTGTTACAGTGTCAAGAACTTATAGGATTTGTTGCTTATTCCTTTGATTTTACATATGATGCATATATTAGAATTGATTGACATTGATATCTATTTGATTCGTCTTCTTGTTTTGTTTCTGAAATTCTGTTGACCTCATTTATCTTATTCATTTGGTCATATTCTGTTTCTAGATAAATGATTAACAAAGTTGTATTGAGATATCTGATATATTGGCGTATGAGCATAGTTAAATAATTGTGTATCTATGATATTAACATATGACTATGTTGGAACAGTTGAATATCTGTGATGTTAAAGTCGTGATATATTGACCTCTCAACTAGATGATTTATTCTCTATTGGCCTGTTTGTGTGAGATATAGTTACCGACGCGTGTCGGGCTATGGTTGCCGGTCAGAGTACTAACAGTTGTTCCACTACATGAGCAACAGTGGAAACACTCTGAAAATGAGTGTGCCTCTTGATTGAGATATGTTGGCTAGTTTGATGATTTACACGACATTCTTTATATTATTTGTATATTATTATTCTAGTCATTGTATTATTTTGTTATTTGTTAGGGTGTGCACGGTTCAGTTAACCGAATCGAACCCCTAAAAATCGAACCGAACAAGTAGAAACAGTTCAGAGAATTGTTGAACCAATCCCGAATTGATTCTACCGGTTAACCAATAACTGGTTAACCGGTTAATCGGTATGGTTAACCACAGGTTTACGATTAACCGGTTTTTTTGATAAAAAAATAAAATTATAAATTATAAATTATAAAAAAATTACAAAACCATTCCCTACTCCTCATATGATTACTTAAAAAAAATTTTAGTGGTGAATCAGATATAACTAGCTTCAGTATTTTGCTCCATACAAGGATAAATTTAGAAACTTACAACATCTAAAAGCCATATACCATTTACCAATTAAGCAAAAAATATAAAAAAATTAATTTTTTATTAATACTGGATCAGTTCAGTTACCCACAGTTCAAAAATTTTCTGAACTGTTCCCGAACCGTGAACCGTTACATCTAAGGAAAAATCGACCGATCAAAGAACCGTCGGTTCGGTTAACCGCCAGATCAGTTCGGTTCAGTCAGTTAACCGCGGTTCAACGGTTCGGCGATTTTTTTGCACACCCCTAGTTATTTGACTCCCTCGCCATTTTGTTGATTCTTACTTAGCGTTTTGCTAACTCCCTTTATTTCTCTTCTAGGTACTGAGTTAGCTTCTGGGAGGGATAGAGTAAATAGCGGATACCAGCTTGAGTTCAGATAGTCTTTTAGCTTTTATTTCAGTTGATTGGTTTACAAATTAGATAGTATGTTTTTAGAGATTGTGTTATAAAAAAATTTCTAGATGTTAAAGTTAGGATTATTTATTTAATAAATGATATTTGATTATTGTAGTTCTTTAGTTCCTATCAATATTATCATTTCCCTAGAGAACCCTCAGTTAGGGATAGCTGGATTTCCGCTAGGGCGTGACAATTTTATTGGTATCAGAGGTATAGGTTCGGTAGGAAAGCCCAAGGATATAGGAACCTCAGGACTAGGATTAGGTTAAGGTAACAATAAATGAATAAGTAAATATTTTTTATATAACTTATTATTTTGTTTGCAGGATGGCACCAAGAGTTAGAGCCAGAGCAATCCCAAGTCAAGGAAGTAGGGGTCGTGGAGGTGAGAATCGTAGGGTAAGTACCCACAGCATTAGAGAAGGTAGAAATTCTCCTGAAGCTGAGGTACAATTACCTAGGTCCCCTACAAGAAAAATAAGTGGGTATGAAGCCTCAGTACCCCCAGAGGCAACACCACCTGCTCCTCCTATAGTACCAGTAGTAGTGAGGGATGAGGGTGAATCTTTCTCTCCATTGTTAGTACCACGACCAGTAGTAAATCAGCCAGTTAAGTCAGCCAATATACTGATGCAGTTCTCACAGTTGGGAAAATATCAATTTGGTGATTTTGCAGGAACTACTGATCCCTGGGCTACTAGAGATTAGTTACTAAAGGTAGAGTAGACCTTTAGGGCACTAGGATTTTCAGATGAGCAGAAGGTGAAGTTGGCCACATATTTCTTATCTGACAGAGCTGGAACATGGTAGTCTGGTATGAGAGTCACTTTTGGAAATTATCCTAGCTCTTGGACTGATTTTAGAGGTGCATTTTTTGAGAAAATATTTTTTTAGAGTCTTTTCAGGATAGTCAGATGCAAGAGTTTTTAAATTTAAGACAAGGAAAAAGGCCAGTGAATATTTATGTAACTAACTTTGAGAGATTATCAGATTTATTTCCAGAATTAGTGACCACTGAAAGGAAAAAGTGTTAACTCTTTATTAAGGGATTACACCATACAATAAAGGAATAGATGAATACTATTCCCTTAGATAGTTTTCAAGCAGTGGTAAATATGGCATTCAGGATAGAGGCTTCTCTAATAGATATGACTGAAGAAAAACAAATGGAGGAAGTCCAGGAATTAGTAGAACAGAGGAAAGTCAACCAGTCAGCTAGATCAGCAGAGGAAAGAACCTAAGACAACAGAGGAAAAAGATCTAGAGCAATATTCAATAACCATCAGAAACTAGTACATTCTTCCCATATATCAAACCCTCATTTAGAAGAGACACCTAGAAAATGTTTCAAGTGTAATAAGATGGGACAAATAGCAAAAGAGTGCAGACTCAATGAGATCCAGTGTTACTATTGCAATGAATGAGGTCATTATAAGAATTAGTGTCCTAACAAGAGAATTACATCACAACAACAAAGTTATCAACAAAGCTCAAGACCTAAGACTTATCATGAGAGAGCTGGTCAGGTTTATCAGTCACCACAGAGAGGATCTCAGCAGTGGCTTATAGCTCCAGCAAGAGTCTATGCGATGACTCAATAGGAGACTCAACAGGCTCCGGACTTGGTGTAATTTTATTTTATTTTATTTATATAGTCTTTCATAGTTATGATAATATTTTTTTTGTATACTCTAATTTTGGTGGACCAAATTCTTTTTAAAGAGGTGAATAATGTTATAACCTAAGTTTTATTTATATAATTAGATTTATTTAAATTTTTAAAATTTAAAAATTTTCTATAATTAATACCCTAATTTCCTATAAATCCTCCCATAATTCCCTTTAAATAAGACCCAAACCCTCTCCTTAATACCTATCTTATTAATCCCTAATCATTTACTGTTCCCACGAGCACCGCAGCCCCTTTGTTTCTTTATTTCTTGTTCCTTGCCAACGCTGTGTTGCCCGCCTCCACGATCCGCGTTCACATCTTCACCATCAGAAACGAATGCATGCATCCGACGGTGAGTTTTTCCTGCGGCGAAGTCGCCTTCGTCGTGCCTTGGTGCGGCGTTCTTCGTTCGACGAGATTCTGGTGACGCTTGCGGCTGAGGCAGCGTCTCTTCCTTTTCCAGCGAGCAATTGTGTTCGGCGGTGACAGAAAGGGTGCCAGCGTCGCCTTCCTCTTATTCCAGTGCCGAGCAGCAGGTCCAGCAGCAGCTGCGACAACTTCTTCTTCTCCCCTTCTAGCGACGCATGCGATGACTGCTGTGTCTGCTTGCAACTCCGCCTTCACACCTTTTCTCTCTCTCGCCGGCGGCACTTTCCTCTTCCAACGCCGGCTGCTCCTCCTTCCGAAGGCTGATTTTCTCCGGCAAGCGCCGGTGATCCACCCCGATCGAACGAGGCGAAGGAACGTTTGTTCGTTCGCATTAAGCTTTCGGCAGAGTATAGGTGAGTTTTGTTTTAATTTATTAAACCTTTTTAATTATTATTTACTCTGTTAGTAAAAACCCTAGATCATATTTTGGTATTTAGGGTAGATTTGGGAATTATAGTATAATTGGGATAATTTTAATTTAAATAGAAAATTAAGGGTTGAGGGCATAATTATGAGTTGAGACACTGACAAGTAATAATTGAAGCTTTATTTAAATTGTTCAGTTAAGAAGAAAAGATAATTTTGATTTTAGAAGAGATTCAGTATATTAGCACCTGAGGTACTTGATTAGATATGTAATAAGATACTCATTCGATTTAAATATAGAGTAAAATAGCGGTACCTCGTCTTGCTAGTTGTTAGGCCCAAGTCCAACTAACTCAGCTTGGTCAACTGAGCCGTTGACCAGGTCAAAAATGAGCCCACGGCCGATTGAAACCCCAAATCCGGAAAAGAAGAAATTGGTGTTGATTCACGCGGTGGAATCGACATCTCGTGCATCGATGAGCGGCGACGTCGGTGGCCGGCGGTCTCAGGCGTGCCAACGAAGAGGACACCGGCCAGTGTTGTTCTGCCAGGTGGCGGTTTCCGGTAGATGAAGCGGCAACACGAACACTATTGATGAAGCAGGAAGCGGCGGCAAGATCGACTCAATCTGGTGTCAGGCGGTGAATCCCGCCTCCGACGAACAGTCCGCCTGAGGTCGCGTCTAGACATGTTGAGTCATTGCAGTGGGAGTCGATTGGGCGGTGCGGCTGCGTGGAGCACGGGCGGTAGACAAAAGCTTGAGACGCACGCCAAATAGAAAAAACAATGACGACGTCTAGTTCTCGGCGAAATGTTTGCGGAGGGGCACCCCTACGCAAATTTTGCATAGGGGTGCCCCATTTTTTATTTTAAAATATTTTTTTTAAATTTTTTTTAGAAATGAAGTATTCAATTAGACCTATCCAATGATACCAATATTGATATGAACAAGATCATATACGAGAGGAAATTCATCGAAACATTTTACATAAAAGACAAAAGTACTATTTATTTTTGTCTTATATGTGATTTTGTATAGGGTATTTAATACGTATACAAGATCTAAAATATCACAATATTTATACTATTAGATAGCTTAGGAGGTAAACAATATTTCTAAAAAAAATTTAAAAAAATATTTTAAAATAAAAAATGGGGCACCCCTATGCAAAATTTGTGGAGGGGCACCCCTAGTTCTCAGAAAAAATTTTCGCCGGAGGGACCCTTCGGCGCGTGATCGCAGAAGGGTCCCTTAGACATCTAGGCACGCATCTTAAAGTAATGTCTAGTACACAAAAAAATGTCAATGTATACGATGGTAAGTTGCCGGATCCTGCGTAATTGTGTTGACAAAGAGAATAAAAAACAGTAACGTTTAGTCAACGTTATCGGTCGGTTAGGGTAAATATTTGAGTTAACTCTTGGTCCGCTCTTTCTATCAGACGAAAAATTTCTCCCGCCCGCTCTCGTTCACGCAGGATCAAGGCGATTTCCTGTGATCAAAACGCCCTCGCCCTCTCCCTCTCCGTCTCCGGCAATCAAAACGCTCTTGCCCTCGCACTCTCCCTCTCCATCTCCGTCGTCAACCAGTCACAGAGCAAGGGATTCCTCCACGTTGTCCACTTCGGCAAGATCGAGAGGGAAATAGTAGAAACTTTGAGCTTCTGCGCCGTGGAGGTGCCTGGCGGTGCCTGGATCTCTGGCTGCTAGAGGAGGAGAAGGAAGCTTTTATGTGAGGTTATTTTGGAAATATTTTTTAATTAGCTTGTTAAGTTATTCTCACTATTACATGTGCTTTAACAAACCATTGTTTTGCCCTTTTCTGTGAGGGGTATGATTGTTGTTGATGAGTTTCATCTGTTGACGAGTATGGCCTAATAGTTAAATGAAAAACGTACTTAAACAATGGTTTGCAAGTTTCAGCGTATTTAGGTATTTTATAAATAATGGTGTATGGATGTTAAAGCTATGTTTGCTTCGGTTTTATTTAGTTGTGTTCAAGGCTTAATGTGTTTTTGTTTAGGGTTGCATGCTAAGAAGATAGTGTAAATTAGAATTGATGTTTTTGTTTAGGCTTAATCGTGTAATCTCTATATATCTTACATCTAGATCAGCATGGAGAAGGGCAAAAATAAGGTGACAAGTGTTCGTAAGATGTTTGGGTGGTCATCATCTAGTGATGAAAAATACATATCAGCATCAGATAGTGAGCATCATATATCATCAGAACCAACTGAGTTACTTGAATATGACCCCAAAAATATAAAACTAGAAGTTCCTGAAATGAAAGCACATACATTTATGAAAAGTGAGGAATCTGAAAATTTGTTTGCATCTATGAAAAGTGAGGAACATGAAAGTTTGCATGCATCTCCAATTCCAACTGTTGGTATGACTTTTAATGATGAAGAAAAAGCTTATGAGTTTTATAACGAGTATGCTAGGAAAATGGGATTTAGTATTAAAAAGTATCATGTAGAACGTAGAAAGGATGGTACGTTGAAATTTCGCAAGTTATGTTGTAACAAGCAAGGGGTTAAAGAACCTCGCAAAGGTCATGTTGCTAAGAATCCACATGAGAAACCCGAACAAACTGTATAGCTCGGGTCGAATTTAAAATTGATCAGAATAATGTGTGCACAATATCGAAAGTAGAACTACTGCATAACCATCCCATGACAAGTCCGAATAAAAGGCACATGCTGAGATCACGTAGGAAAATTGCACCCCACCAACGTGCTTTGATAGATCAGATAACAAATTCTGGTATTAAAGCCCATCATGTATTCAATTATTTCAACTCTGGTGCAGCTGATAATGAGTATTATTGCTAAAATAGGATTTGGCATATGCTGCACATAACATGTTACCAGGATACATTTGTTTGTTCATAAAAACATTGTGAAATTTGATTGTATACAGCATTTCACTGTAAAGAACATCCAAAAGAAGAGTGTAAAGAATATCCAAAAGATTACAAACCTAGATTGTCTCCAGCGGAGTTGACGAAGACGGAGAGGGCCTAGAGATTGTCTCCAGCGGGGTTGACGGAGACAGAGACGGAGAGGGATTGTCGGAGACGGAGAGGGCCTAGAGATTGTCTCCAGCGGGGTTGACAGAGACGGAGACGGAGAGGGATTGTCAAAGACGGAGAGGGCTTTTCAATCTCCGGAAATCGCCTCGCCGTTGAGGGAACGGGAGCGGGAGAAGATCGGCGGAAATGGGAGCGGTAAAAAGTTTTTCACCGTAGCATGAGCGGGCGCGAGCGGTAAAAGTTTTTACCCTAACTTTTACAAACGGCAACGTTGACCGGCTGTTACAATCATCGTATCTATTGATAAATTTTCTGGTAACTTAAAGATCATGTAAGTTGACTGAATTTGTGTACCAGATAATGCTTTCAGATGCGTGCCTGGACGTCTGAGGGACCCTTCTACGATACGCAAAGAAGGGTCCCTTCGCCGCGTGGCTGAAGAGGAGTCGGCGGAAGACCCCGAGGCTGATCATCGCGTAGAAGCGACGCGCCGATAGATCTGGGAGTTATTCAGATGGGGCGTAAAGCTGGTCCGACCTCTGACGCAGCGTCAAACTGCAGGGCTCGCGTTGGCGTCCGATTGACAAACTGGAGAAGACGAGGCATCAAGCTCCCGCCTATAAGAAGAGGCAGAGCTCGTCGAGAATGGGGAGGATAGGAGGGAACTGAGGACGAGAGTCTGTGAGGTTGAATAGAAGAACGAACGAACGGCGAACGACTTCATACGACCGGAACCCGCCATGAACGACGCTTCCGTCCTTCCTCGCGTTTCCCTCCACTAAACTCGGCGTCGACATCACCGGTGAGGGCTTGCGAACCCCCTCTCGGTGCACTCCGGTGGGTGGGTGGCGAGGAACGGAGCACCATAAGCCTCTAGTTCTCCCCGCTGTCTTTTCTCCTCCTTCCCGTCGCCCCGTTGTTCTTCGGCGAACCACCAGGTCTTCGACCTTGGGTAAGTATCGAGCTAGAGTAGAGGTGCTGCTCGTTCGTCGGATGAAGGACGAGAGCGGCGACTTTCGTCGCGGAAGAAAGCCGTGCCTGTACTCGCCGTCCCAGCATTGACGCAAGCTTCGGGCTTCGTTTCGCTCGCTGACGTGGTTGTGAAAATCGGACGCGGGCGAGATCCTTTTTTGGGTCTCGGGTTCGGATCCGATTCCGCTGAAGGTATAAATTCTGTTTTTCTATTCGGGTTTACTGCTGTCATGGTTTTCTCTTTTCTCTTCCCCCTCTTCCCTTCTTTTTCCCTCTCTTCTTGGGCTGGACGAGGCTGAGGAACGTACGCATAGACCAACTCAAAACTGCCCTGTGTGGGATATTAAATTGATTTGGCCTTACGTGGCATTCAAAAAAATTTTTGTAATAATTTATTAGCTGATTTGTCTTATTATGCTTAAAACAGGGCGCGACAGACTGGTATCTGAACTGGTCAAATTGCAAAAACTACTAAGCAGCTAAAATTACAAAAAGGGAGAAAGGCAGAGTGGTGCTTTCAAATACGGACAGGATCGCATAGCTTGAGGTAGCTATAGGTGATCTGGCTGCTCTCCCCAAGGAAACCTTGGCGGAGATGCAGAATAGCCTCTTGACTTCCACCACTGAGTTGCAGACTCAAGTGGACAATATCCTGGGGGATATGAAAATCTACAAAATGGAGCTGACCAAGTTGAAGCAAGAGGTGGCTTAACAACGCCGGGTAGCCGAGGCAAACACGGGCATTGTGCCGTGCCGAAAAGTCCCAGAGCTCGGGCCCTTTGCGGGGGTCCGAAACGCTAAGGAGGTAGAAAACTTCCTTTGGGACATGGAAACATATTTCCAATCGGCTCAGATCCTCGTGGAGGATCAAGCTCTGGTATGCGCAGCGTACCTGTCTGGCAACACCAAACTATAGTGGCGAACGCAGGCAGCACCAACTCTTCTAGGGGAACAGCAAACTCAACAACCCTCGTGGGAGCAGTTTAAGGTAGAGCTGAAGAAGCAGTTCATGCCAGGAAACTCTTCGTGGGCGGCACGGAAGATTCTATTCAAGCTGAGGCATACGGGGAGCATACGCGACTATGTAAAGAAATACACGGCCCTGATGCTTGAAATAGATGATATGGTTGAACAGGATAGACTCTACCATTTCCTGGCAGGATTGCATCATTGGGCACAAACTGAGCTCCGACATCAGAAAGTTATGACTTTGAAGGAGGCTACCCTGGCCGCGGATGGACAGATCTTTGGGCACGGGATGATATGGTTCCGACAGCTCCAAACCGCAACCAAGGGACTCCCTATCTGAGGGGGAAGCTTCCCTTAGCGGCGAGGAAGCTGGGTTTTAAGGCCCCGAAAGATAAACAGATCAGAGCACCGAAGTCGGCTGCACAATCTTCGAAGTTGGCAGCTACACTGACATGCTATATCTGCAGGGGTCCCCACTTTACGAGGACTTACCCCAAACGCAGCCAGCTCACGGCGATCGTTGCCGACAAGGAAAAGGAAGAAGAGGGGGCCAAAGATCCGGCGGCTACTATTCCAAAGCTAATTTCACCAGGTTTTTAAAATTGTTGTACGGACTTGGTCCGGTGTTTTGGGAACCGTATTTTGACGATGTTTTGTAAGCCCCTACTGTGGGCATAACTATTTAGGGGTGAATGCAATGCATCACCAAAACTTATCCATGAATTTATGAAATTTCTCTTTTATCATGAATTGATGACTTTATGGATTTCTTGTGGAAAAGTTAGCAGACTTTAAAACTGCTATTTGGGGAAAAGTTAGTAGACTTAAAAACTACTATTTGAGAAAAAATTAGCAGACTTATGCAAAAAAACGTGGAGAGTTAGTAGACTTTAAAACTGCTATTGGGGAAAGTTAGTAGACTTTAAAACTACTATTTGGGAAAATAAATGTGGAGAGTTAGCAGACTCTAAAACTGCTATCTAGGACAAGAAGAGCGGACGATGTCCAATTAAAATAAAAAGAGATCTTTTTTCTTTAGTTCGACTATGTCGACTTTACCTATGGGGACGCCTTTATGTAAGGAAAACTTAGAAGAACAAGCAAGGAAATTTTCTTATAAAACAGTCTAAGCTAAGTTTTTCGTCATAAGGGGACGCCTTTATGAAAGGAAGACTTAGGGGGTGAAAAGATTGGTGTGAGCTAAATTACTATTTTATGGAGGTGGTATGGGGCACCTGCGTAGGAGACGAGATTTAGACACAACCAAATTAAACAAAAGTAAAACGCATAAGGCACGAAGACCGAGTAATTGATTTCAAATCATGAATCACGTCGAACCCTCTCCCACGATATGATCGAAGTTCAGATTTTACGACGTTATACATTCGTCGAGGACGATGAATAACTTAGGAGGGAGAGAATATTAGGCCCAAGCCCAATTAACTCAAAATGAGCCCACGGCCGATTGAAACCCCAAATCGGGAAAAGAGGAAATCGGTGTTGATTCACGCAACAGAATCGACATCTCGTGAGTCGATGAGCGGCGATGTCGGTGGCTGGCGGTCTCAAACATGCCAATGAAGAGGACACCCGCTAGCGTTATCCTGCCAGGTGGCGGTTTCCGGCAGATGAAGCGGCGACGCGAACACTATTGACGAAGCAAGAAGCGGCGGCAGGATCACTCAATTTTGTGTCAGGCGGCGAAATCTCACCTCCGACGAACAGTCCCAACGCCTGAGCTCGCGTCTGGACATGTGGAGTCGTTGCAGTGGGAGTCGATTGGGCGGTGCGGCCGCGTGGAGCACGGGTGGCAGACAAAAGTTTCAGGCGCACGCCAAATAGAAAAACGATGACGACGTCTAGTTCTCACACGCAAAGGATGAAGACGATGATGCCGCGTGGTTGAAGAGGAGTCGGCGGAAGACTCCGAGGCTGATCATCGCGTAAAAGCGACACGCCAATAGATCTGGGAGAGATTCTGATGGGGCGTAAAGCTGGTCTGACCTCTGACGCCGCGTCAAAATGCAGGGCTCGAAACACAGGCGTTGGCGTCCGATTGACAAGCTGGAGAAGACAAGGCATCAAGCTCCCACCTATAAGAAGAGGCAGAGCTCGTCGAGAATGGGGAGGATAGGAGGGAGCTGAGGACGAGAGTCTGTGAGGTTGAATAGAAGAACGAACGAACGGCGAACGACTTCATACGACTGGAACCCGCCGTGAACGATGCTTCCGTCCTTCCTCACATTTCCCTCCTCTAACCTTGGCGTCGACATCACCGGTGAGGGCTTGTGAACCGCCTCTCGGTGGGCTCTGGTGGGTGGGTGGTGAGGAACGGAGCACCATAAGCCTCGAGTTCTCCCTGCTCGCTTTTCCCTCCTTCCCGTTGCCCCTTTCTTTTTCAGCGGCTTCGGTGAACCACCAGGTCTTCAACCTTGGGTAAGTGATGGGGACATAGAACACAGGTACGAAGATAGGCCCACAAGATCTAAACGAGCCCATCGAAAATCGGCTCGCTACTATCTAAATATTTGAATTTATTTTTCTTTTAATTAGATATTATTGTTAGAATATTATTTTATTTTTATTTTGAATTTTTATAATTCGTAGGATTCAATTTTCTAAATTTAGCATGTGAGATATCTATTTAAGCATTATAATCCCTAAGGGGAACAATTAACTTTGGCTTAATTAAAATTTTCGTTATATTGTTTCGCACCTTTAGTGTTGGCCGTGAGGACTTATTTTCGCACCTTCCATGAGGACTAAAATTTCTATCCTACCAGGTTTTTCCCTCTTCCTGTGATTCGTTGCCTTACCAAAATCCAGCCGAGTATTCTCTCAATGATCCAATAACAACCCCAGTTAACCTACACTGAAAGATGAACCCAAAAAAAAAAAAAAAAAAAAAAAATCATATTTGACCTTCTAAAATTGAGAAAACCTACTTACGAAAATTTAAATTTTGTTCGCAACAACAGTGAAAAAAATGTCTAGTGCTATTTGGAGGACATCATTAAAATATTGGCCAGATAAGGCTAGAAACGCATTCGTCTATATGCTTTATATAGAAGACAATGGGATTTCAAATGCAGGTGGCAGACGAACACCATGCAATTACTCAAAAGGCACTATCCATAAAGGACAGAAAAGTTTGCTGAGCTGGGTTCATGAAACTGTATAGGAACTGCACTAAGGGGTTTTCACGAAGAATTCTGTGATAAAAATAATCTAAAGCCCAAGTCTTTAATTGGGTTGAAAAAAATATTTATAATTTTTTAAAAATACATCATCTTAATACAGTTTCAATAGAAATTGGAGTCTCTAAGAAAGGCAAAGCTATTCCAATCACATTGAATACATTACCTGATTTACTAAAAGGAATTACACAGTCCATGTCAAGTTTGAGTCTCATATAAGTGGGTAATCTGCATGTTTTGAACTGCAAGGCTGCAAGCCCTTATGTGATTTGATTCAAATCGTTTGAAGTCCATGCTAGTAATCAATAAAAGAGGAACACGACTGTAGTCAGATAACATAACAAACAATGGCAAAGCTATCCCTGATTTTATGATCAATTGGTTTACAGTGCAAAATAGAATGCAAATGGAAAAGAAACCAAATAAACAATGAATTCAGTCAGGGATGGAATGTCCACAAAAGGAGAAGAAAAGATAATTTGGAAAATTAAGCTCAATCACCTGCCCGCAGCTACATTCTTCAGCATTCACTTTGCTCAGAATTCTATGAAAGAGAAAGAACAAGCAATGGGAATATCGCTCTATATAATGTTTCAATATCCAACTCTTAGGAAAACTTGAATGGTCAGAAATCTCGTGAAAAGAATGCCATCGCATCAAAAGATGCCACATGAACAAAGATTTTCATCATTCCATTCTAGGATTGCCTTTGATATATGTGGAAGCAATGAACTAGACTGGGATTAAACTGATGTGAATGGAATGGATTAAAACAAATAAAATTATAGAAACAAGAGTAGGAACTTGGAAGGGATTCAACAAAATACCAGAGCTTGTCTCAATCAACACAAGATGTGACTTTTGTGCTGAATTCCTCTACCGAGAATTACAAAACTTTGGAAACGCAATCTTCACTTAAAAATTTGAGATTTGAGAGTCCAAAAAAGGATTTGAACTAGAAAAATTGGCACTTAGACAATGAAGAAAATTGGATGTAAATTACCATTACATCAATAGAAATGATAAAATACAGCCCGGTATGAAATTAGATTTCTCATTTCTAGGACAACTTTTAATCTCGGCCTATTGGCATTCCAGGTCATGCTGCTCGACTTACTGGTATACCTTCACATGAATGTTCATATAATGAATGTAACAAAGGTCCATTTTACAGTGGTCCTAACAATTCTTACTGCTTGGTATGAATTGAGATTAAAATCGATACTTCAAATACAAATATTGTGATTTTGATTCGCGAGAATTTGTTTCTATCATGTAAAATAGAGTTGCTTTAATTTTTTAAGGTAAACTCGTAACATGATATCCACACAGTCAAACATGGACTCATAGGATAGATAGAGAGGTCGCTATTTTCAGTCATCCACCCCATGGTGAGAGTTTATTTATAACCTTGTGCAGTTATCCACGTGGCATCTTGTATCGTTGTAGTGTGGCTCCATCAGGGACTGGGTTGAACCAGTCTACTTAGGCTCATCTATAATTTTTAAATAATTATGGAATCCAAACCTAGTCGCGTGTTTGAGGTTGATTGAGCCTTGGGCCTGGGAAGCCACCACACATCCTAATTTATCAATCCCTTATAAAATAATAAAAATATATATTTTATTTTTAAATATGTAAAATAATAATAATAATATATAATTATTGATAAATATTATAATAATGTATATAATTGTATTTTATAGATTAGTTTAAAATAAATAATTTTTTTATTTAATTCGATACATATTTGACCTGTTCCAGAAACAGTGCTAGAGAACTGAGAACATGTGTTGTAACTTGACATTTAAGTGGAAGTTATATGTCAGCGCATTTTGCTTAGTTGTGCTAATCTTAAAGCGAGATTGATGGGATTATTCATAAATGAATCGTCGTTGATCAATTTTTAATGAATCCGACGTCGTTATCATCAGTGACTTATTAAGGGTTACTGCTAGGATTGTTTTAGTGATGTCGGCAATCCTGACTCATTATTTATGAATCTGTTGACTTGGAGAGCATTTATTTGTTTTTCATCACCACCTCCAGCTTTGTCGAAATGGACATCTCAGTAGATACATAGCAGAACTCTGCTCTCTCTCTCTTTCCCTCCCATCGGCCGCCGGTTAGGTTTCCTCGTTTGGGGCTGGGCTCCTACTTTGTTCTCCCAAAGCAACACGATCTGATCGCGGAGAGAGGCGAGCCAGTCAACCTTCGCGGCGATCCGGGGTGAGGTTCTCGATCCCGCCGCCTGGATCTACATCGCTTGGGTAACACTTCTACTTGCATTTTATCCGCCTATGGATCGTGTCGTTACTCTTGTTATTGATCTCGATCTGAGTATTGATTTCATGCTTCCACTCATGATCTTTCCTCCTCCTCCCCGCTGATTGTGTTGGTTCGGATGTTGGCCTTGGAGAGAGAGGAGATGCAGGCTGCGAAAGCAGCATCAGAAACAGCAACGTCGAGGGCTCTGGAGGTGATTGAAAAGAAATGGAAGGCAAGTAATGGTTGTTTATGTTTCTTCTCTTTGCTAATTAAGCTTTCGTATGTCTCTCCCGCGGTTTGTGTGCAGTTGTGAGAGGATAATCTTAGTGTTAAATATGGTTCTACATTCAGGGACTCATTTGTAAATACAAAAGGTATTAGGGGCTTTTTGTAAAAGAGATATTTTAAGAATCTCGTAACATGGAAAAGAGATATTTTGGTTAACAGTAACATGGAAAAAAATTTTGACGAGGACAATTGGCAATTGTGGAATTGGAAATTGTGGTCACAATTTCGACTAGAGGAATTTGATGAGAGCGGCGGCACAGGAGAGAGAAATAAAGAGAAAAATTCTAGTTGAGAACTTTGGGGCGTGATCTTAGAGTTATTTACCGTCTGATCGGTGCGAAATTTTACAGAGTTTTTCTTGGGATAATTCCTTACATATCCAACGGTTAGATTTTTCATTGATCTCTTCTAGATATTGTTTCTGATACAGTGGCGAATTTAGGGATAGTTTTTTCTTTTGCATGATTTTTCATCTTGTTGATGAAATTATTATTGTGAAGAGACAGTGTATTTGTTGAATATATAGTGGAATTTTAGTGGTTGACTCTGTGATTTTTTACCCTATTTTTAGTGGTTTTTTCACGTTAAATCTTGGCGTTCATAGTTTCTGGATTGATATTATTCTGGTTTTGTTATTTGCATCATATATATTGTTGTGATTGCACAAGTGAGATTCAGAGATTTATTATTATTGAGCATAAAAATCCCAACAGCGGTATCAAAGCCAGGTTGATTATTTATTTGTGTTAATCATAGAAGTTGACAATATGATGATTGTCCTTAATGGAGAAAATTAGCTTATCTGGAAAGCCAAGATGGAAGACTACCTATATTG
Organism: Costus lasius; assembly: GCA_027563935.2. Lineage (NCBI taxonomy): Eukaryota > Viridiplantae > Streptophyta > Magnoliopsida > Zingiberales > Costaceae > Costus > Costus lasius. Next base: position 17,014,388 of record CM050450.1, on the reverse strand, counting down.
CAAAGATTTATTTGATGCAGTTGAGAATGAAACCAAACTAGAAAAAATAGCAGATGATGACTGGAACAAGTTGAATAGAAAAGCCATCAGTTATATTCGACAGTGGGTAGAAGATAGTGTTTTTATCATATTGTGAATGAAAAAGTAGCATATAAGTTGTGAAAAAAATTAGCAGACTTATATGAGAGAAAGACTGCTAGTAACAAGACTTTCTTGATTAGGAAACTGGTGAATTTGAAGTATATGGAAGGTGAAAAAATTATTGAGCATTTGAATGACATGAAAAACATCATCAATCAGTTGGCTTATATGAAGATGATAATTGAAGATGAATTACAAGCACTTTTGTTATTGAGTTCTCTACTAGAGAGTTGAGAGACTTTGGTTATATCTCTCAGTAATACAGCACCAGATGATATGTTTATCCATGAGCCTAGTAACTTCAAGTTTATTGAATGAAGAAACTAGAAGAATGTCTGTGGATGCAAATAGATCTCAAGTATTGGTGACTGAAAATCGTGGTAGAAGCTCAAATAGATCTCCACACTAGCATGAGAATGCTAGGAACAATTCATCCAGCAGAAAAGATGTTGAATGCTTTTATTGTCATAAGAATGTGCATATTAAGAAGTATTGTTGGTCATTCAAGAAAACTCAAAGAGGAGAAAGCAGTGGAATCACAAGAGAGGATAAAGAGAGCAACACTACAATCACTATGGACAGTGATGTTGGCATTCTAGCAGCTAGTGACACAGAAAGTATATTGGCAGTCAATGGAAAAGACAGTTAGATCATTGACACAGGTGCTTCTTTTCATGCTACCCCTCATATTGATTATTTTTCATCATTACATCATTGTGACTTAGGTGTTGTAAAGATGAGAAATAAGGATACTACAGTTATCAAAGCAAAAAGGGATATCATTATCAAGACTAACCTTGGACATAAGATGATTCTCAGAGATGTAAGGTATATTCCTGACTTGAGATTCAGCTTGATTTCACCCGGTGTTCTTGATGATGAGGGCTTAGTGAGCACATTTGGTAATGAAAAGTGGAAGCTAACAAAAAGATCACTTATATGTGCTAGAGGAAGCAAACAACATGCTCTTTATCACATTGATATTGAGGTTCTCATAGGAGAAATTAGTACTGCTTCAACATCTACTTCAGAGCTATATCATAGGAGGATTGGACCCTTGAGTCAGAAGGGTGTGAAGATTCTATTAAATAATGTCATTTCTCCTAAAGTACAAAGTGAGCTAGTTTCTTAGCCAGAGGTAGAGTTCCAGGATGAACACTAGTCAATTGATGCAAACAGTGCACAGAATAGACAGATATCTCAGCAATCTTAGATGAAAACTCAGTTAAGAAAGTCTCTTAGAGGAAGAAAACCTTCAAGACAATTTGACAATGGTTTTGTCATGAGCAGAGATAGAAGAAAGCTAGAGTGCTATCCGGTGAAGAAGATTGTGACAAAAGAGAAGACTCAGGTTTCCAAGAAGATGACTGGTGTGGTCATCTCTGCATGATGCAGGAGGGGGAGATTGTTAGATATGGCTCCTGCATCATGTAGGGACCCATTTGTAAATACAAAAGGTATTAGGGCTTTTTGTAAAAGAGATATCGTAAGTTACTTTTTTGGGTGAATAGTAACATGGAAAAATTTTTTTTGACGAGGACAATTGGCAATTGTGAAATTGGAAATTGTGGTCATAGGAGAGAGAAATAGGGAGAGAAATAGGGAGAAATAGGGAGAGAGAAATAGGGAGAAAAGTTTTGGGGCGTGATCTTTGGGGCGTGATAGCGGCGGCATAGGAGAGAGAAATAGGGAGAAAAGTTCTGGTTGAGAACTTTGGGGCGTGATCTTAGAGTCATCTACCGTCTGATCGACGTAAAAGTTTATAGAGTTTTTTCTGGGATAATTCCTTACATATCTAACGGTCAGATTTTTCATTGATCTCTTCTAGATACTGTTTCTGATACAATGGTAAATTTAGAAATAGTTTTTTCTCTTGCATGATTTTTTTGTTGATGAAATTATTATTGTGAAGAGACAGTGTATTTGTTGGATATATAATGGAATTTTAGTGACCAGCTCCGTGGTTTTTTACTCTATTTTTAGGGATTTTTCCACGTTAAATCTTATCGTTCATAGTTTCTGGGTTGATATTGTTCTGGTTTTGTTATTTGCATCACATATATTGTTGTGATTGCACAAGTGAGATTTAGAGATTTATTATTGTCGAGGTAAAAATCTCAACACTTAGTCCTAAGTCCTGTATTGGAAAGGGTTAAAAGCTACATATTAACAAAGAGTTTAAATCTAGGATATAGTCTACTATTAACTAATAATAATATATTTAAAAGTCTTGATTGGGCACCGGGGGCTTGACGGTGATCTTGTCCGTCTATTTTTGCTTTTTTTTGAATAATTTCTTTTGTCTCCTTTAATCCTAAAAGTTTTTTTTAAAAAAGGAAGTTTTTTTAGGATAGTGACGAACTAGTCAAATCTGGGTCTCCATCGCTCCTTTCTTTCTTTTTTCTAACAAATATTCGGCAATTTCTTGATACATAGGAAAAGAAGAAGCTGGTAAAGGTAAGAAACTCATGTGCATTTCCCAAGTTTAGTCTAAGCATCTACCGAGGAAGTTGAAGAGGAAACATAGTTATAGGAGCCAGAAGAAGCTTCCGCGAATACAGATGCGCCGCTTGCAGAAAAAACAAAAGAACCCAAGGATGAGAAAGCAGCATCAGAAGCAGCTGAGAGAGACAAGCAGAAGGCCGAGAAAGCAGCTACGAGGGCTCAGAAGAAGGCGGCTGGAAGCAAACGGAAGGTAAGTATTGGTTGTTTATGTTTCTTCTCCATGCTAATTAACCTTTCTTTTGTCTCTCCCGAGGTTTGAGTGTAGTTGTGAGAGGATAATCTTAGTCCCATATTGGCAAGGGTTAAAAACTATGTATTTGCTTATATGCTTGGTTAAACTTGTGGAAACACAGAGTTTAAATCCAGGATACAGTCTACTATTACCTAATACTAATATATTTTAAAGTCTTGGTTGGGCACTAGGCTTCATGGGCTGAGGACCGTGATCTGGTCACAACTCTTTTTCTCTCTTTTTGAATAATTTTTTTTTGTCTTATTTGATTCTAAAAAGTTAAAAACGAGCTTTTTAGGATAGTGCCTATCTAGTCAAGCCTCAAGAATGTCTCGATCGCTCCTTCCTCTTTTTCTAAGAAATATTAAAGTCTTGGAAATTTCTTGATGCTTGCATAGGCATTGAAGGCGAATGCTAAGTTGAGATACTGCTCAACTCGAGAGTACTCACTATTTGAAATGTTGACAATGGATGCCATGTGCCTGCTGTATCGGATGTGGACTGTGCCTACAGCATTGGCTGCCGTGCTCATTGTGGCGTTGGGTTACTACTTGGCCTTTGTTAGAAAGTGACAACATTGAGATCAAATCGGTATCAAGTTTATTAGTTTTTCAGCTGGGAGAACCTTGTGATGCATTACTTTTAAGTTAGCGCAATAAAGAAGAAGACCTCTTGTTAAACTTGTCTATTCTCTAGTGTTGCATAACTTGTGATGTATGTTAGTGCTTTTTGCTCCGTTGTACTTTAAACCCTCACATATGCTGTTTCACAAGAAATATTTATTGTTAATTATTCCTAAGTAACTTACGGCATATTTGATTAAGAGATCCATATGCACAATCAAATAAAGACAAATAGTTGAAAAAACAATATCATTTATAACATTGTGTTATGAAATGACTTAAACTTTTGTACAAAAGTCATCATTAGCTAAGTGATGGCTAGATAATGAATATTAATTCTAAAAATGGTTAAGTGGATTTGATGAATATATTGCTTCTTGAGAATTTGCGGATATGTAGATGATATCCGGTCTTTTAAGGGCTTGTTCATATTTGAATTTTGGTAAATACTCGGTCTTAATGACTTATGAGTATTTAAATTTGGATAAGGTGGAAGAGTTATCCCCTTGAGGATGTGAAATAATTGTATAGTATTAGTGTATAATCATCCCTTGATTTATCTTCTTAAGGACATAAAATAATTATTTAGCTTTAGTCCCCGGCAACGGCGCCAAAATTAGTCCCCGGCAACGGCGCCAAAATAAAATAATTATTTATCTTCTTAAGGACATAAAATCTAGTCAATATTGCCAAAATTAGTCCCCGGCAATGGCGCCAAAAACTTGATAGAGCCCAAGGATGCTTGATAGGCTTCCCGCAAGTGCACGGGTCTATCGAAGTAGTAAAATATCGATCCCACATGGACTAATGGGCAAGTACTGATAGATCTCGAATTTACTAGCTAGACGACGTCTAAATTGGTGAAGTTGAAGTGTTAAACTAATCAAATGCGCAAGAACATAAATGGAGGAATTTGCACGAGAGAGATATGATGAGGAAATGCATCAAGATATGGGTTCACCGCTTTGACTCCTAACAGTTGAATAGTTAAACTCTATTTCCAACGTCCTGCCTAATTCAAGGGATTTGGCCACCTGTTGTGTAGGCCGCTCCCTCCAATGGCCCCGTCCGCTCCCACAGGCTAGGCCACCAGTCCAATCCGTAGGGTTCTGACGTTCAGTCGGACAAGATTCTCCCTTGCACGTCTAAGGCCCTAATACTTTCAAGGTGGGTACAGGTTAACAAGAGGGGTCTTCCCTAAGAATTCCTGGTTTACTAACCTCCCCAGCGGAACTCCTGGCTCAAGCGCGCCCTCTCGAGCAGCGCAGGCAAAGAACCCAAGATACTATCCAACGCCCCAGCGCACTTTTGGTTTGCCAGATGCGTTTAAGATCTAGAAGCTCATGCCAACAGAGTACAATTCGTCAAGGGGATTTTCCCTAGCCCCTAATTTACAAACCCCACACAAGAAACTAAGAGGCTCAAATGTTCCCTTTCGGGCAATGTAGGCAAAGCACACCAACAGATTTGATAAACTCCCAACCAAATGGTTCTGACGCTCGGTAGGAAAAGCTTCTCCCCGAAACGTCTAAGCTCCTTATAATCCTCATAAGTGAGTACAGATCAGTAAGCGGGGTTTTCCTCCTAGAGATACTGATTAACAAACCTCACTTAGACGACTAAAGGCTCAAGCGTACCCTTCTAGGAAATGCAGGCTTAGCACGCACATAAGGTCGAGCTAGGACTTCGGCAGATAGAGCTAAACTATTACAACTAATAAGTTATCAAGGGCTACCCCACATCCTGATTTGAAACTTAGCCTATCATGTTCATGGTAATAGCGTAAACAGTGTTCTCAAACATAATCAACACACGTAATAACAGATTTTGCACAGGAGTTACAAGAAAAAGGTAAGATCGTGCGATTGTTGTGCGAAGATTATACAAAAAGCACAGCAATGTGAGTGTAGATTTAGGATCTTCCTTACAACTTATCTCTAAGATGCTCACGCAGGAGAAGATCTTCAATGAATGCAGATGCATGGCTCTTGTTCCCCTCCTTCTCCCAAGTGCAGCCGTTCCCCTTCTACCCATGCGAATCTCTCTCTACCTTCCCCCTTTCTCTTCTGAATGAAGGGTTTTTATCTCCCTTCTCTGATGGGCTCTCTTCTCTTCCCCATTCCCTGCAAAAAGTGCTGCAGTCGCTGCAAACTTCCAGCGAGAAAAGCTTTTGCTAGTGCACTCCATACCCTGCAAAGCTTCAGCCGCCTATTCTCCATGAAATGATGATTTCATGGCCAAATTTGCTATCTAAAGCCTGCTCCTCGCCCTTTTGTCAATAGTGGAGGAAAGTCCTAAGTGCCCTTCAGCCTTCCCTCAGGTTAGGTTGGATAAATCTAGGTTAAAATCGCGATTTCGTAATAGGCGGGTTCGCGATCTCGGGCGTGATTCTCATCGTGACCCAGTCATGATTAATTAGTTTCAGCTTCAGTGCGGAGACGAGTCACGGGCATGATTCTGATCGCGACCTGGTCGTGATTTCCAACAAAGGCTTCAATGAATCCGAAAACTTATAGTTAGGATCATCTTGAGTTAGGATGAGCTCCTCTACCACAAAAGTCCTAGAATCCACCATCTTTTGTGGTCGTTTTGACCTGAAAACGTGGAAATACTAAGGAAGGTGTAGATTCCATAAATGTAAAGCAATTAAGGCAATAATGAGGCAGAAAGCTCAGAAATATAGATGATTATGACTGTAAAATCATACTTGAAATGTTATATAAATCTGTGTTAGCAACCTATGAACTTATATAAACCTCACCTTAGTGACATAATCTCATGCTCTGTGGTTCTACTCAATTCTCGCCTTATGAACTTTTGTCAACCTCAGTGACATAATCGCACACCTGAGTTGTCCAATATGTCAGATAATGAGAGGCCCTGTCATCAATCAATCTTGATGTATTTCAGGATTAATACTTAATACCGAGAGCATCACACCTAGTATTTTATTATATTTATTATTATGTGTGGACAACATTATAAATGTTAATATACTTCTTATAATAATAATAATAATAATAATAATAATAATAATAATAATAATAATAATAATAATTAATAAAATTATATTTTATATACTAATTTAAAATAAAAAAAATTAAAATATAAATTTTTTATTTAATCAGGTACCGTTTAAATTTTCATGTCATGTTCGGGTTGCATAAACGCACCGACTCATTGCCATTGCTAACAACAAAGGAGATATGCAACGCTAATGCTAGTTGCCACGGAAGTTTCCAAGTGATCCATGATTTTGGATGTAGTGTTTGTTAGGGGATCTACAAATGCTTAGATTGAGAGGTTGGAAGATGGAGTAGCTCCCAAGTTAGTTGAATGTGAAGGATTTTGAGTTGCCTTCTGCCCATCACATTAAACATTATGCATGGCACCCCTATGTGGTGGAAGGAGGAAGATAACATTAATTAATTGACTCATTTAAGTGAGTGTCACATGGAAGGAGTAAGATACTGTTGTTCTATAGGAAGAAGATAACATTAATTAATGGACGCATTAACTTAGTCGACGGAATGAAAGAGAAGACTTGTAGTGAACATCTCAAGTGCTGTATAACTTGTGACATTTCATAGCTGCGTGCGTTCCTTTTTGTTTTTTTTTTCTCTCTTACCAAGCCTCACTGCTTTGTTTGTTTTGGAGCCAGCATATGTTATTCAAATTAATAATTTGATGATTCTGCCCCTATATAGTGCTGATTCTTTTTACAGTTTATAAAAAGAAGAAAAAAACCATTGTTTCAAACTTGGGCAGTCATCCATCGGTCATTATTCATTCATTCTACCATTTTCATCCCAATTTGATTGCAGTAAAAGAAAACATTACAGCAGCGGATTCAACTTCCGAGTGATCGAGACAACAATGGAAGTGGCACCAGTCAGAAGAATGAGACATGTGTTGTAACTTGACATTTAACTGGAAGTTCTATGTCAGCGCATTTTGCTTAGTTGTACTAATTTTAAAGCGAGATTGATGGGGATTATTCATAAATGAATCGTCGTTGGTCAATTTTTAATGAATCCGACGTCGGTGTGAGCCATATTCACATTTTTAATTAATCCGACGTCGTTATCGTCAGTGACTTATTAAGGGTTACTGCTAGGATTGTTTTAGTGATGTCGGCAATCCTGATTCATTATTTATGAATCTGTTGACTTTCGAGAGCATTTGTTTTTCATCTCCACCTCGAGCTTCGTGGAAATAGAGATCTCAGTTGATATATAGCACAACTCTACTCTCTCTCTTTCCCTCCCATCGGCGGCCGATTAGATTTCCTCGTTTGGGGCTGGGCTCCTACTTTGTTCTCCCAAAGCGACGCGATCTGATCGCGGAGGGAGGCAAGCCAGTCCACCTTCGCGGCGATCCGGGGTGAGGTTCTCGATCCCGCCGCCTGCATCTACATCGCTTGGGTAACACCTCTACTTCCATTTTATCCGCCCATGGATCGTGTCGTTATTCTTTGTTTTCGATCTCGATCTGAGTATTGATTTCATGCTTCCACTCGTGATCTTTCCTCCTCCTCCCCCCTGATTGTGTTGGCACGGATGTTGGCCTTGGAGAGAGAGGAGATGCAGGCTACGAAAGCAGCATCAAAAACAGCAACGTCGAGGGCTCTGGAGGGGATTGAAAAGAAATGGAAGGCAAGTATTGGTTGTTTATGTTTCTTCTCTTTGCTAATTTATGTTTCTTCTCTCCCGTGGTTTGTGTGCAGTTGTGAGTGGATAATCTTAGTCTTATATTGGAAAGGGTTAAAAGCTACGCATTAACAAAGAGTTTAAATCTAGGATATAGTCTACTATTAACTAATAATAATATATTTAAAAGTCTTGATTGGGCACCGGAAACTTCACGGTGATCTTGTCCCGATTATTTTTGCTTTTTTTTTTGAATAATTTCTTTTGTCTCCTTTAATCCTATGGTACTTGCATAGGAAAAGAAGAAGCTTGTTACATTTCCCAAGTTTAGTCTGATGAACAAGAAAGCATCTACCGAGGAAGTTGAAGAGGAAACAAAGGTATCGGAGCCAGAAGACGCTTCCGCGAATACAGATGCGCCGCTTGCAGAAAAAACAAAAGAACCCAAGGATGAGAAAGCAGCATCAGAAGCAGCTGAGAGAGAGAAGCAGAAGGCCGAGAAAGCAGCTGCGAGGGCTCAGAAGGCGGCATGGAAGGTAAGTATTGGTTGTTTATGTTTCTTCTCCATGCTAATTAACCTTTCTTTTGTCTCTCCCGAGGTTTGAGTGTAGTTGTGAGAGGATAATCTTAGTCCCATATTGGCAAGGGTTAAAAGCTATGTATTTGCTTATATGCTTGGTTAAACTTGTGGAAACACAGAGTTTAAATCCAGGATACAGTCTACTATTACCTAATACTAATATATTTTAAAGTCTTGGTTGGGCACTAGGCTTCATGGGCTGAGGACCGTGATCTGGTCACAACTCTTTTTCTCTCTTTTTGAATAATTTTTTTTTGTCTTATTTGATCCTAAAAAGTTAAAAACGAGCTTTTTAGGATAGTGCCTATCTAGTCAAGCCTCAAGACTGTCTCGATCGCTCCTTCCTCTTTTTCTAAGAAATATTAAAGTCTTGGCAATTTCTTGATGCTTGCATAGACAATGAAGGCGTCTGCTAAGACACGACAGTGCTCAGGACGACGGAGGAAGTTGAAGAGGTCGGCAGCTGAAGCATCTACCGAGGAAGTTGAAGAGGAAACAACGGTATCGGAGCCAGAAGAAGCTTCCGCGAATACAGATGCGCCGCTTGCAGAAAAAACAAAAGAACCCAAGGATGAGAAAGCAGCATCAGAAGCAGCTGAGGGACAGAAGCAGAAGGCTGAGAAAGCAGCTGCGAGGGCTCTGAAGAACGAGGCTGAAAGCATATGGAAGAGTATTGGTTGTTTATGTTTCTTCTCCATGCTAATTAACCTTTGTTTTGTCTCTCCCGAGGTTTGAGTGTAGTTGTGAGAGGATAATCTTAGTCCTATATTGGCAAGGGTTAAAAGCTATGTATTTGCTTATATGCTTGGTTATACTTGTGGAAACACAGAGTTTAAATCCAGGATACAGTCTACTATTACCTAATACTAATATATTTTAAAGTCTTGGTTGGGCACTAGGCTTCATGGGCTGAGGACCGTGATCTGGTCACAACTCTTTTTCTCTCTTTTTGAATAATTTTTTTTTTGTCTTATTTGATCCTAAAAAGTTAAAAACGAGCTTTTTAGGATAGAGCCTATCTAGTCAAGCCTCAAGATTGTCTCGATCGCTCCTTCCTCTTTTTCTAAGAAATATTAAAGTCTTGGCAATTTCTTGATGCTTGCATAGGCATTGAAGGCGCATGCTAAGATGCGGAGCTGCTCATCTCGAGAGGAATCACTATTTGAAATGTTCACAATGGATGCCATGTGCCTGCTGTATCGGATGTGGACTGTGCCTGCAGCATTGGCTGCCATGCTCAAATCGCTATCATGTTTATTAGTTTTTCAGCTGGGAGAACCTTGTGCTGCATTACTTTAAGTTAGTGCAATAAGGAAGAAGACCTTTTGCTAAACTTCTCTATTCTCTAGTGTTGCATAACTTGTGATGTATGTTAGTGCTTTTTGCTTCGTCGTACTTTAAACGGATAGAACTTATACCCGCTGAAGTGAAAAAAGTGGTGTCTCAAAGTAAGGTAGAACTTTCCTTTTCCTTCCTGTGGAAAGTTCTACTTTACCTATAAGACACCGCTGAAGTGAGTTAAGTGGGTAACCCCGCTTAGGATGTTTACTCACTTTAAACGCTGACATATGCTGTTCCACAAGAATAAGGATTGCATGTGTTAGTCCAAAAGAATTCATTTAGACTTTTATTTAAATAAAAAAATATTATTCTAAAATATAAATAACTTTTTTTTTAAAAAAATAGAGAAATAAAATCCAAAGGCACGTAGAAGCTTGTAGGTGAAAATCCAATCTCTTATCTTGGTTAAATTCAGATTGAACATTGAGAATATGCACACTCATCGTACACTTATAGAGTCGGTTTGTATTGTTATGAGCTCATAATGTAGATACATATGCCCATGTCTGTTTTTTATTATTTACTTTATACCTTGACAAATAATACATACATTTATTCAATTTATGACAATGTTTAGTAAAAAAAATTATTAAATTGAATTTGTGTTAAAATATAGTATGATTGTTCAATTCACCTTATAATGTAAGACTTTTGTTTAGTGGATTCTAATTTCTAATAAATACAAATATTTGTTGTTAATTATCTCTAAGTAACTTAGGATATATTTGATTAAGAGATCCATATGCACAATCAAATAAAGACAAATAGTTGAAAGAACAATATCATTTATAATATTCTGTTATAAAATGAGTTAAACTTTAGTACAAAAGTCATCATTAGCCTAAGTGATGGCCAGATAATGAATATTCATTCTAAAAATGGTTAAGTGGATTTGATGAATATGTTGCTTTTTGAGAATTTGCGAATATTCAAGATGATATTTTGCCTTTTAAGAGCTTGTCCATATTTGAATTTTGGTAAATACTTAATTTTAATGACTTGTGAGTATTTAAATTTGGATAAGGTGGAAGAGTTATCCCCTCGAGGATATGAAATAATATTTTAGTATTAGTGTATAATTATCCCTTGATTTGATGGAGTTTTGTGTTCTTGAGGGAATAAAATAATTATTTAGCTTTAGTATATAATTCCTTTATAACAAACTTTTGTTCGCTCGAAGCATGGAATAGTTAACTCAGAAGGTTGAATTGAAACTTGATGGATTCTCAGAGAATAAATGGTGGCTAGTAGGAATGAGAGTAAAGTGTAGAAACTAGAAAGAAAGAAATTGAATAATTGATCGCTACTATATAAAGTGTTGTAAGAAATTGAAATTATTTTTAGTTTCTCTTGGTTATGTGACAATCAAATGCTTTAGTTCAGTAAGAATATAGTATGGGAGAAGTAAAAAAAAAAGGAAAAATTATTAGGGAATTAAAATATATATATATATATTCACATCCAAAGATAAATAACCTGTGTTTTGTTGAAAGTTAAAGTAGTGAAAGAGGTTCTAAGAAATTCATGAATTGGATTTTATTTGCAAACTGTAGTCAGATAACATAACAAGCAATGGCAAAGCTATTTACTACTTTAATATTTGAAGTAATGAAAGAGGTTCTAAGAAATTCACTACTTTAATTTTATTTGAAGTCCATGGTAGTAATCATTAAAAGAGGAACACAACTGTAGTCAGATAACATAACAAGCAATGGCAAAGCTATCCCTGATTCTATGAACAATTGGTTTACCAAATAAACAATAAATTCAGTGAGGCATGGAATGTCTACAAAAGGAGAAGAAAGTATAATTTAGAAAATTAAGCTCAATCACCTGCCTGCAGCTACATTCTTCAGCATTCACTTTGCTCAGAATTCTATGAAAGACAAAGAAAAAGCATTAGGAAAATCTTTCTATAAAATGTTTCAATATCCAACCAATAGGAAAACTTGAATGGTCAGAAATCTCGTGAAAAGAATGTCATCGCATCAAAAGATGCCACATGAACAAAGATTTTCATCATTCCATTCTAGAATTGCCATTGATATATGCTATAAACTAAGTTTTATTTATATAATTAGATTTATTTAAATTTTAAAATTTTAAAATTTTTCTATAATTAATACCCTAATTTCCTATAAATCCTCCCTTAATTACCTTTAAATAAGACCCAAATCCTCTCCTTAATCCCTATCTTATTAATCCCTAATCACTTACTGTTCCCATGAGCGCCATAGCCCCTCTGTTTCTTTATTTCTTCTTCCCCGCCAACACTGCATCGCCCGCCTCCACGATTCGCGTTCACGTCTTCACCATCAGAAGCGAACGCAAGCGTCTGATAGCGAGTTTTTCCTACGCCGGAGTCGCCTTCGTCGTGCCATGGTGCGGCGTTCTTTGTTCGACGAGATGCTAGTGACGTGTGCGACTGAGGCGGCGACGAGCTCTCTGCAGCAGCGTCTCTTCCTTTTCCAGCAAGCAATTGTGTTCAATGGCAACGGAAAGGGTGCAAGCATCGTCTTCATCTTCTTCTGGCGCCGAGCAGCAGGTCTGGCAGCGGCTGCGACGACTTCGTCTTCTCCACTTCTGGAGACACGTGCGGCGACTGCTGTGTCCACTTGCAATGCTGCCTCCACTCCTTTTCTCTCTGCGAGGCAGCTCTTTCCTCTTCCAACACCAGCTGCTCCTCCTTCCGGCGGCTGATTTTCTCCGGCAAGCGCCGGTGATCTTCCCCAATCGAACGAAGCGAAGGAACGTTCGTTCGTTCGCATCAAGCTTTCGACAGAGTATAGGTAAGTTTTGTTTTCATTTATTAAATCTTTTTAATTATTATTTACTCTGTTAGTAAAAACCCTAAATCATATTTGGTATTTAGGGTAGATTTGGGAATTGTAGTATAATTGGAATAATTTTAATTTAAATAGAAAATTAAGGGTTGGGGGCATAATTATGAGTAGAGACATCTGACAGATAATAATTGATGCATTATTTAAATTGTTCAGTTAAGAAGAAAAGACAATTTTGATTTTAGAAGGGATTGAGTATATCAGCACCTGAGGTAGGAATCTTACCCTATTCCTTTGTTATAGTGTCAAGAACTTATAATATTTGTTGTTTTTTCCTTTGATTTAACATATGATGCATATATTAGAATTGATTGACACTGATATCTATTTGATTCGCTTGTTTTGTTTCTGAAATTCTGTTGACCTCGTTTATCTTATTCATTTGGTCATATTCTGTTTCTGTATGAATGGTTAACAAAGCTGTATTAAGATATCTGATATATTGGCTTATGAGCATAGTTGAACAATTGTGTATCTATGACGTTGACATATGAGTATGTTGGAACAATTGAATATCTGTGATGTTAAAGTCATGATATATTGACCTCTGAACTGGATGATTTATTCTCCAGTGGCTTGTTTGTATGAGATATAGTTACCGATGCGTATCGGGCTATGGTTGCCAGTTAAGGTACCGCCAGTTGTCCTCGGGACAATACTACGAATGTCAGGTGTTGGGCGCAACACTCTGGGCTGTTTTCGACAGTCGTTCCACTGCGTGAGCAACAGTGGAAACACTCTGAAAATGAGTGCGGCTCCTGATTGAGATCTGTTGGCTAGCGTGATGATTTACACGATATTCTTTATATTATTTGTATATTATTATTCTAGTCACTGTATTATCTTGTTATTTGACTCCCTCGCCATTTTGTTAATTCCTATTTAGTGTTTTGCTAACTCCCTTTGTTTCTCTTCCAGGTATTGAGTTAACTTCTGAGAGGGATAGAGTAAATAGCAGATACCAGCCCGAGTTCAGATAGTCTTTTAGCTTTAATTTCAGTTGATTGGTTTACAAATTGGATAGTATATTTTTAGAGATTGTGTTATAAAAAAATTCTAGAAGTTAAAGTTTGGATTATTTATTTAATAAATGATATTTGATTATTGTAGTTCTTTCGTTCCTATCAATATTATCATCTCCCTAAGGAACCCTCAGTTAGGGATAGTTGGATTTCCGCTAGGGCGTGACAATTTTATTGGTATCAGAGGTATAGGTTCGGTAGGAAAGCCCAAGGATATAGGAACCTCAGGACTAGGATTAGGTTAAGGTAACAATAAATGAATAAGTAAATATTTTTTATATAACTTATTATTTTGTTGGCAGGATGGCACCAAGAGTTAGAGCCAGAGCAATCCCAAGTCAAGGAAGTAGGGGTCGTGGAGGTGAGAATCGTAGGGTAAGTACCCACAACATTTGAGAAGCTAGAAATTCTCTTGAAGTTGAGGTACAATTACCTAGGGCCCCTACAAGAAGAAGAAGTGGGTATGAAGCCTCAGTACCCCCCGAGGTAGCACCACCTGCTCCTCCTGTAGTACCAGCAGTAGTAAGGGATGAGGGTGAATCTTCCTCTCTATCGTTGGTACCACAACCAGTAGTAAATCAGCCAGTTAGGTCAACCAATATGCTGATGCAGTTCTCACAGTTGAGAAAGATCGATTTGGTGATTTTGCAGGAACTACTAATCCCTGGGCTGCTAGAGATTGGTTACTAAAGGTAGAGCAAACCTTTAGGGCATTAGGATGTTCAGATGAGCAAAAGATGGAGTTGACCACATATTTCTTATCTGACATAGCTGGAACATGGTGGTCTGGTATGAGAGTCACTTTTGGTGGTCTGGTATGAGAGTCACTTTTGGAAATGATCCTATCTCTTGGACTTATTTTAGAGATGCATTCTTTGAGAAATATTTTTCAGAGACTTTTGAGGATAGTCAGATGCAAGAGTTTTTAAATTTAAAACAAGGAAAAAGGTCAGTGAATATTTTTGTAACTGACTTTGAGAGATTATCAGATTTATTTCCAGAATTAGTGACCACTGAAAGGAGAAAGTGTCAACTCTTTATTAAGGGATTACACCATACAATAAAGGAACAGATGAATACTATTCCCTTAGATAGTTTTCAAGCAGTGGTAAATATGGCATTCAGGATAGAGGCTTCTCTAATAGATATGGCTAAAGAAAAACAAATGGAGGAAGTTCAGGAATTAGTAGAATAGAGGAAAGTCAACCAGTTAGCTAGATCAGTAGAGGAAAGAACCTATGACAATAGAGGAAAAAGATCTAAAGCAGTATTCAATAACCATCAGAAACTAGTACATTCTTCCCATATATCAAACCCTCATTCAGAAGAGATACCTAGAAAATGTTTCAAGTGTATTAAGATGGGACAAATAGCAAAAGAGTGCAGACTCAATGAGATCTAATGTTACTATTCCAATGAATGGGGTCATTATAAGAATCAGTGTCCTAACAAGAGAATTACATCACAACAACAAAGTTATCAATAGAGCTATAGACCTATGACTTATCATGAGAGAGCTGGTCAGGTTTATCAGTCACCACAGAGAGGATCTCAGCAACGGTCTATAGCTCCAACAAGAGTCTATGCGGTGACTCAATAGGAGACTCAGTAGGCTCCGGAATTGGTGTAATTTTATTTTATTTTTTTATATAGTCTTTTATAGTTATGATAATATTTTTTTTTGTATACTCTGATTTTGGAGGACCAAATTCTTTTTAAATGAGTGAATAATGTTATAACCTAAGTTTTATTTATATAATTAGATTTATTTAAATTTTTAAATTTTAAAAATTTTCTATAATTAATACCCTAATTTCCTATAAATCCTCCCTTAATTCCCTTTAAATAAGACCCAAACCCTCTCCTTAATCCCTATCTTATTAATCCCTAATCACTTACTGTTCCCACGAGTGCCGCAACCCCTCTGTTTCTTTATTTCTTGTTCCTTGCCAACGCTGTGTTGCCCGCCTCCACGATTCACGTTCACGTCTTCACCATCATAAGCGAATGCAAGCGTCTGACGGTGAGTTTTTCCTGCGCCAAAGTTGCCTTCGTCGTGCCTTGGTGTGGCGTTCTTCGTTCGATGAGATTCTGGTGACGCTTGCGGCTGAGGCAGCGACGAGCTCTCTGCGGCAACGTCTCTTCCTTTTCCAGCAAGCAATTGTGTTCGGCGGCGACAGAAAGGGTGCCAGTGTCGTTTTCCTCTTCTTCCAGTGCCGAGCAGCAAGTCCAACAGCAACTGCGACGACTTCTTCTTTTCCCCTTCTGGCGACACGTGCGGCGACTACTGTGTCCGCTTGCAACGCCGCCTCCACTCCTTTTCTCTCTCTCATCGGCGGCACTTTTCTCTTCCAACGCGAGCTACTCCTCCTCCTTCCGGTGGCTGATTTTCTCCGGTAAGCGCCGGTGATCCTCCCCGATTAAACGAAGCGAAGGCACATTCGTTCGTTCACGTCAAGCTTTCGGCATAGTACAGGTAAGTTTTGTTTTAATTTATTAAATATTTTTAATTATTATTTACTCTGTTAGTAAAAACCCTAAATCATATTTTGGTATTTAGGGTAGATTTGGAAATTGTAGTATAATTGGGATAATTTTAATTTAAATAGAAAATTAAGGGTTGAGGGCATAATTATGAGTTGAGACAGCTGACAAGAAATAATTGATGTTTTATTTAAATTGTTCAGTTAAGAAAGAAAGACAATTTTGATTTTAGAAGGGATTCAGTATATCACCACCTGAGGTAGGAATCTTACCCTATTCCTTTGTTACAGTGTCAAGAACTTATAGGATTTGTTGCTTATTCCTTTGATTTAACATATGATTCATATATTAGAATTGATTGACATTGATATCTATTTGATTCGTCTACTTGTTTTGTTTCTAAAATTCTGTTGACCTCATTTATCTTATTCATTTGGTCATATTCTGTTTCTAGATGAATGATTAACAAAGTTGTATTGAGATATTTGATATATTGGCGTATGAGCATAGTTAAACAATTGTGTATCTATGATATTGACATATGACTATGTTGGAACAGTTGAATATCTATGATGTTAAAGTCGTGATATATTGACCTCCCAACTAGATGATTTATTCTCTAGTGGCCTGTTTGTGTGAGATATAGTTACCGACGCGTATCGGGCTATGGTTGCCGGTCAGAGTACTGTCAGTTGTCCTCAGGATAATAGTACGGATGCCAGGTGTTGGTCGCAACACTCCGGGCTATTTAGGACAGTCGTTCCACTACGTGAGCAACAGTGGAAACACTCTGAAAATGAGTGCGGCTCTTGATTGAGATCTGTTGGCCAGTTTGATGATTTACACGACATTCTTTATATTATTTGTATATTATTATTCTAGTCATTGTATTATTTTGTTATTTGTAGGGGTGTGCACGGTTCGGTTAACCGAATCGAACCCCTAAAAATCGAATCGAACAAGTAGAAACAGTTTGGAGAATTGTTGAACCAATCCCGAACTGATTCTACCAGTTAACCAATAACTGGTTAACCGGTTAATCGGTTTGGTTAACCACCGGTTTACGGTTAACCGGTTTTTTTGATAAAAAAATAAAATTATAAATTATAAAAAAATTACAAAACCATTCTCTGCTCCTCATATGATTACTTAAAAAAAATTTTAGTGGTGAATCAGATATAACTAGCTTCAGTATTTTGCTGCATACAAGGAAAAATTTGGAAACTTACAACATCTAAAAGCCATATACCATTTACCATTTAAGCAAAAAATATAAAAAAATTAATTTTTTATTAATACTGGTTCAGTTCAGTTAACCACAGTTCAAAAATTTTCTGAACTGTTCCCGAACCGTGAACCGTTACATCTAAGGAAAAACCGACCGATCAATGAACCGTCGGTTTGGTTAACCGCCAGATTTGTTCGGTTCGATCAGTTAACTGCGGTTCAACGGTTCGGCGATTTTTTTGCACACCCCTAGTTATTTGACTCCCTCGCCATTTTGTTGATTCCTACTTAGCGTTTTGCTAACTCCCTTTATTTCTCTTCTAGGTACTGAGTTAGCTTCTGGGAAGGATAGAGTAAATAGCGAATACCAGCTTGAGTTCAGATAGTCTTTTAGCTTTTATTTCAGTTGATTGGTATACAAATTGGATAGTATGTTTTTAGAGATTGTGTTATAAAAAAAATTCTAGATGTTAAAGTTAGGATTATTTATTTAATAAATGATATTTGATTATTGTAGTTCTTTAGTTCCTATCAATATTATCATTTCCCTGGAGAACCCTCAGTTAGGGATAGCTGGATTTCCGCTAGGGCGTGACAATTTTATTGGTATCAGAGGTATAGGTTCGGTGGGAAAGCCCAAGGTTATAGGAACCTCAGGACTAGGATTAGGTTAAGGTAACAATAAATGAATAAGTAAATATTTTTTATATAACTTATTATTTTGTTTGCAGGATGGCACCAAGAGTTAGAGCTAGAGCAATCCCAAGTCAAGGAAGTAGGGGTCGTGGAGGTGAGAATCGTAGGGTAAGTACCCACAGGATTGGAGAAGGTAGAAATTCTCTTGAAGTTGGAGCAATCCCAAGTCAAGGAAGTAGGGGTCGTGGAGGTGAGAATCGTAGGGTAAGTACCCACAGCATTGGAGAAGGTAGAAATTCTCTTGAAGTTGAGGTACAATTACCTAGGGCCCCTACAAGAAAAAGAAGTGGGTATGAAGTCTCAGTACCCCTAGAGGCAACACCACCTGCTCCTCCTATAGTACCAGTACTAGTGAGGGATGAGGGTGAATCTTCCTCTCCATCTTTAGTACCACGACCAGTAGTAAATCAGCCAGTTAAGTCAGCCAATATACTGATGCAATTCTCACAGTTGGGAAAAGATCGATTTGGTGATTTTGTAGGAACTACTGATCCCTGGGCTACTAGAGATTGGTTACTAAAGGTAGAGCAGACCTTTAGGGCATTAGGATTTTCAGATGAGCAAAACGTGAAGTTGGCCACATATTTCTTATTTGACAGAGCTGGAACATGGTAGTCTGGTATGAGAGTCACTTTTGGAAATTATCCTAGCTCTTAGACTGATTTTAGAGGTGCATTCTTTGAGAAATATTTTTTTAGAGTCTTTTAAGGATAGTCAGATGCAAGAGTTTTTAAATTTAAGACAAGGAAAAATGTCAGTGAATATTTATGTAACTAACTTTGAGAGATTATCAGATTTATTTTCAGAATTAGTGACCACTGAAAGGAAAAAGTGTTAACTCTTTATTAAGGGATTACACTATACAATAAAGGAACAGATGAATACTATTCCCTTAGATAGTTTTCAAGCAGTGGTAAATATGGCATTCAGGATAGAGGCTTCTCTAATAGATATGGCTAAAGAAAAACAAATGGAGGAAGTCCAGGAATTAGTAGAACAGAGGAAAGTCAACCAGTCAGCTAGATCAGTAGAGGAAAGAACCTAAGACAGCAGAGGAAAAAGATCTAGAGCAATATTCAATAACCATTAGAAACTACTACATTCTTCCCATATATCAAACCCTCAATCAGAAGAGACACATAGAAAATGTTTCAAGTGTAATAAGATGGGACAAATAGCAAAAGAGTGCAGACTCAATGAGATCCAGTGTTACTATTGCAATGAATGAGGTCATTATAAGAATCAATGTCCTAACAAGAGAATTACATCACAACAACAAAGTTATCAACAGAGCTGGTCAGGTTTATCAGTCACCACAGAGAGGATCTCAGCAGTGGCCTACAGCTCCCGCAAGAGTCTATGCGATGACTCAATAGGAGACTCAACAGGCTCCGGACTTGGTGTAATTTTATTTTATTTTTTTTATATAGTCTTTCATAGTTATGATAATATTTTTTTGTATACTCTGATTTTGGTGGATCAAATTCTTTTTAAAGAGGTGAATAATGTTATAACCTAAGTTTTATTTATATAATTAGATTTATTTAAATTTTTAAAATTTAAAAATTTTCTATAATTAATACCCTAATTTCCTATAAATCCTCCCATAATTCCCTTTAAATAAGACCCAAACCCTCTCCTTAATACCTATCTTATTAATCCCTAATCATTTACTGTTCCCACGAGCACCGCAGCTCCTCTGTTTCTTTATTTCTTGTTCCTTGCCAACGCTACGTTGCCCGCCTCCACGATTCGCGTTCACGTCTTCACCATCAGAAGCGAATGCATGCATCCGACGGCGAGTTTTTCCTACGGCGAAGTTGCCTTCGTCGTGCCTTGGTGCGGCGTTCTTCGTTCGACGAGATTCTGGTGACGCTTGCGGCTGAGGCAGCGTCTCTTCCTTTTCCAGCGAGCAATTGTGTTCGGCGGCGACGGAAAGGGTGCCAGCGTCACCTTCCTCTTGTTCCAGTGCCGAGTAGCAGGTCCAGCAGCAGCTGCGACAACTTCTTCTTCTCCCCTTCTGGCGACGCATGCGACGACTGTTGTGTCTGCTTGCAACTCCGCCTCCACTCCTTTTCTCTCTCTCGCCGGCGGCACTTTCCTCTTCCAACGCGGGCTGCTCCTCCTTCCGATGGCTGATTTTCTCCGGCAAGCGCCGGTGATCCACCCCGATCGAACGAGGCGAAGGAACGTTTGTTCGTTCGCATTAAGCTTTCGGCAGAGTATAGGTGAGTTTTGTTTTAATTTATTAAATCTTTTTAATTATTATTTACTCTGTTAGTAAAAACCCTAGATCATATTTTGGTATTTAGGGTAGATTTGAGAATTATAGTATAATTGGGATAATTTTAATTTAAATAAAAAATTAAGGGTTGAGGGCATAATTATGAGTTGAGACACTGACAAATAATAATTGAAGCATTATTTAAATTGTTCAGTTAAGAAGAAAAGATAATTTTGATTTTAGAAGAGATTCAGTATATCAGCACCTGAGGTACTTGATTAGATATGTAATAAGATACTCATTCGATTTAAATATAGTGTAAAATGGCGGTACCTCGTCTTGCTAGTTGTTAGGCCCAGCCCAACTAACTCAGCCTGGTCAACTAAACCGTTGACCAGGTCAAAAATGAGCCCACGGCCGATTGAAACCCCAAATCGGGAAAAGAAGAAATTGGTGTTGATTCACGCGGTGGAATCGACATCTCGTGCATCGATGAGCGGCGACGTCGGTGGCCGGCGGTCTCAGGCGTGCCAACGAAGAGGACACCGGCCAGTGTTGTCCTGCCAGGTGGCGGTTTCCGGCAGATGAAGCGGCGACACGAACACTATTGACGAAGCAGGAAGCGGCGGCAGGATCGACTCAATCTGGTGTCAGGCGGTGAAATCCCGCCTCCGACGAACAGTCCGCCTGAGGTCGCGTCTAGACATGTTGAGTCATTGCAGTGGGAGTCGATTGGGCGGTGCGGCTGCGTGGAGCACGGGCAGCAGACAAAAGCTTGAGACGCACACCAAATAGAAAAAACAATGACGACGTCTAGTTCTCGGCGAAATGTTTGCGGAGGGGCACCCCTACGCAAATTTTGCATAGGGGTGCCCCATTTTTTATTTTAAAATTTTTTTTTTAAAATTTTTTTTTAGAAATGAAGTATTCAATTAGACCTATCCAATGGTACCAATATTGATATGAACAAGATCATATACGAGAGGAAATTCATCGAAACATT
This sequence comes from Costus lasius, assembly GCA_027563935.2. Lineage (NCBI taxonomy): Eukaryota > Viridiplantae > Streptophyta > Magnoliopsida > Zingiberales > Costaceae > Costus > Costus lasius. Next base: position 16,992,818 of record CM050450.1, on the reverse strand, counting down.
TTACATAAAAGACAAAAGTACTATTTATTTTTGTCTTATATGTGATTTTGTATAGGGTATTTAATACGTATACAAGATCTAAAATATCCCAATATTTATACTATTAGATAGCTTAGGAGGTAAACAATATTTCTAAAAAAAATTAAAAAAAAATATTTTAAAATAAAAAATGGGGCACCCCTATGCAAAATTTGCGGAGGGGCACCCCTAGTTCTCAAAAAAAAATTTCGCCGGAGGGACCCTTCGGCGCATGATCGCAGAAGGGTCCCTCAGACGTCCAGGCACTCATCTTAAAGTAATGTCTAGTACACAAAAAAATGTCAATGTATACGATGGTAAGTTGCCGGATCCTGCGTAATTGTGTTGACGGAGAGAATAAAAAAAACAGTAACGTTTAGTCAACGTTACCGGTCGGTTAGGGTAAATATTTGAGTTAACTCTTGGCCCGCTCTTTCTATCAGCCAAAAAATTTCTCCCGCCCGCTCTCATTCACGCAGGATCGAGGCGATTTCCGGTGATCAAAACGCCCTCTCCCTCTCCGTCTCCGGCGATCAAAACGCCCTCGCCCTCTCCCTCTCCGTCTTCGGCAATCAAAATGCCCTTGCCCTCGCACTCTCCCTCTCCATCTCCGTCGTCAGCCAGTCACAGAGCAAGGGATTCCTCCACGTTGTCCACTCCGGCAAGATCGAGAGGGAAATAGTAGAAACTTTGAGCTTCTGCGCCGTGGAGGTGCCTGACGGTGCCTGGATCTCCGGCTGCTAGAGGAGGAGAAGGAAGCTTTTCTGTGAGGTTATTTTGGAAATATTTTTTAATTAGCTTGTTAAGTTATTCTCACTATTACATGTGCTTTAACAAACCACTGTTTTGCCCTTTTCTGTGAGGGGTATGATTGTTGTTGATGAGTTTCATCTGTTGACGAGTATGGCCTAACAGTTAAATGAAAAACGTACTTAAACAATGGTTTGCAAGTTTCAGTATATTTATGGTATTTTATAAATAATGGTGTATGGATGTTAAAGCTATGTTTGCTTCGGTTTTGTTCAGTTGTGTTCAAGGCTTAATGTGTTTTTGTTTAGGGTTGCATGCTAAGAAGATAGTGTAAATTAGAATTGATCTTTTTGTTTAGGCTTAATCGTGTAATTTCTATATATCTTACATCTAGATCAGCATGGAGAAGGGCAAAAATAAGGTGACAAGTGTTCGTAAGATGTTTGGGTGGTCATCATCTAGTGATGAAAAATACATATCAGCATCAGATAGTGAGCATCATATATCATCAGAACCAACTGAGTTACTTGAATATGACCCCAAAAATATAAAACTAGAAGTTCCTGAAATGAAAGCACATACATTTATGAAATGTGAGGAATCTGAAATTTTGTTTGCATCTATGAAAAGTGAGGAACATGAAAGTTTGCATGCATCTCCAATTCCAACTGTTGGTATGACTTTTAATGATGAAGAAAAAGCTTATGAGTTTTATAACGAGTATGCTAGGAAAATGGGATTTAGTATTAAAAAGTATCATGTAGAACGTAGAAAGGATGGTACGTTGAAATTTCGCAAGTTATGTTGTAACAAGCAAGGGGTTAAAGAACCTCGCAAAGGTCATGTTGCTAAGAATCCACATGAGAGACCCGAACAAACTGTATGGCTCAGGTCGAATTTAAAATTGATCAGAATAATGTGTGCACAATATCGAAAGTAGAACTAGTGCATAACCATCCCATGACAAGTCCGAATAAAAGGCACATGCTGAGATCACGTAGGAAAATTGCACCCCACCAATGTGCTTTGATAGATCAGATAACAAATTCTGGCATTAAAGCCCATCATGTATTCAATTATTTCAACTCTGGTGCAGCTGATAGTGAGTATTATTGCTAAAATAGGATTTGGCATATGCTGCACATAACATGTTACCAGGATACATTTGTTTGTTCATAAAAACATTGTGAAATTTGATTGTATACAACAGAACATCCAAAAGAAGAGTGTAAAGAACATCCAAAAGATTACAAACCTAGATTGTCTCCAGCGGAGTTGACGAAGACGGAGAGGGCCTAGAGATTGTCTCCAGCGGGGTTGACGGAGATGGAGACGGAGACGGATTGTCGGAGCCGGAGAGAGCTTTTCAATCGCCGAAAATTGCCTCGCCGATGAGGGAACGGGAGCGGGAGAAGATCGGCGGAAAAGGGAGCGGTAAAGAGTTTTTCACCGTAGCACGAGCGGTAAAAGTTTTTACCCTAACTTTTACAAACGGTAACGTTGACCAGCCGTTACAATCATCGTATATATTGATAAATTTTCAGGTAACTTAAAGATCATGTAAGTTGACTGAATTCGTGTACCAGATAATGCTTTCAGATGCGTGCCTGGACGTCTGAGGGACCCTTCTGCGATCACGCACAGAAGGGTCCCTTCGCTGCGTGGCTGAAGAGGAGTCGGCGGAAGACCCCGAGGCTGATCATCGCGTAGAAGCGACGCGCCGATAGATCTGGGAGAGATTCAGATGGGGCGTAAAGCTGGTCCGACCTCTGACGCAGCGTCAAACTGCAGGGCTCGCGTTGGCGTCCGATTGACAAACTGGAGAAGACGAGGCATCAAGCTCCCGCCTATAAGAAGAGGCAGAGCTCGTCGAGAATGGGGAGGATAGGAGGGAACTGAGGACGAGAGTCTGTGAGGTTGAATAGAAGAACGAACGAACGGTGAACGACTTCATACGACCGGAACCCGCCGTGAACGACGCTTCCGTCCTTCCTCGCGTTTCCCTCCACTAAACTCGGCGTCGACATCACCGGTGAGGACTTGCGAACCCCCTCTCGGTGCACTCCGGTGGGTGGGTGGCGAGGAACGGAGCACCACAAGCCTCTAGTTCTCCCCGCTGTCTTTTCTCCTCCTTCCCGTCGCCTCGTTGTTCTTCGGCGACTTCGGCGAACCACCAGGTCTTCGACCTTGGGTAAGTATCGAGCTAGAGTAGAGGTGCTGCTCATTCGTCAGATGAAGGACGAGAGCTGCGACTTTCGTCGCGGAAGAAAGCCGTGCCTGTACTCGCCGTCCCAGCATTGACGCAAGCTTCGGGTTTCGTTTCGCTCGCTGACGTGGTTGTGAAAATCGGACGCGGGCGAGATCCTTTTTTGGGTCTCGGGTTCGGATCCGATTCCGCTGAAGGTATAAATTCTGTTTTTCTATTCGGGTTTAATGCTGGTTTTCTCTTTTCTCTTCCCCCTCTTCCCTTCTTTTCCCTATCTTCTTGGGCTGGACGAGGCTGAGGAACGTAAGCACGGGTGCGGTCTTGCCGATCGCACTAAACTAAATAGACCAACTCAAAACTGTCCCCTGCGTGGGATATTAAATTGATTTGGCCTTACGTGGCATTCAAAAAAATTCTTGTAATAATTTATTAGCTGATTTGTCTTATTATGCTTAAAACAGGGCACGACAGACTGATATCTGAACCGATCAAATTGCAAAAACTACTAAGCTGCTAAAATTACAATAAGGGAGAAAGGCAGAGTGGTGCTTTCAAATACGGATAGGATCGCATAGCTTGAGGCAGCTATAAGTGATCTGGCTGCTCTCCCCAAGGAAACCTTGGCGGAGATGCAGAATAGCCTCTTGACTTCCACCACTGAGCTGCAGACTCAAGTGGACAATATCCTGGGGGATATGAAAATCTACAAAATGGAGCTGACCAAGTTGAAGCAAGAGGTGGCTTAACAATGCCGGGCAGCCGAGGCAAACACGGGCGTTGTGCCATGCCGAAAAGGCCCAGAGCTCGGGCCCTTTGCGGGGGTCTGGAATGCTAAGGAGGTAGAAAACTTCCTTTGGGACATGGAAACATATTTCCAATCGGCTCAGATCCTCGTGGAGGATCAAGCTCTGGTATCCGCAGCGTACCTGTCTAGCAACACCAAACTATAGTGGCGAACACAGGCAGCACCAACTCTTCTGGGGGAACAGCAAACTCAACAACCCTCGTGGGAGCAGTTTAAGGTAGAGCTGAAGAAGCAATTCATGCCAGGAAACTCTTCGTGGGCGGCACGGAAGATTCTATTCAAGCTGAGGCATACGGGGAGCATACGCGAGTATGTAAAGAAATACACGGTCCTGATGCTTGAAATAGATGATATGGTTGAACAGGACAGACTCTACCATTTCCTGGCAGGATTGCATCATTGGGCACAAACTGAGCTCCGACATCAGAAAGTTATAACTTTGAAGGAGGCTACCCTGGCCGCGGATGGACAGATCTTTGGGCACCGGATGATATGGTTCCGACAGCTCCAAACCGCAACCAAAGGACTCCCTATCCGAGGGGGAAGCTTCCCTTAGCGACGAGGAAGCTGGGTTTTAAGGCCCCAAAAGATAAACAGATCAGAGCACCGAAGTCGGCTGCACAATCTACGAAGTCGGCAGCTACACCGACATGCTATATCTGCGGGGGTCCCCACTTTACGAGGACTTACCCCAAACACAGCCAGCTCACAGCGATCGTTGCCGACAAGGAAAAGGAAGAAGAGGGGGCCAAAGATCCGGCGGCTACTATTCGAAAGCTAATTTCACTAGGTTTTTAAAATTGTTGTACGGACTTGGTCCGGTGTTTTGGGAACCGTATTTTGACGATGTTTTGTAAGCCTCTACTGTGGGCATAACTATTTGGGGTGAATGCGATGCATCACCAAAACTTATCCTTGAATTTATGAAATTTCTCTTTTATCATGAATTGATGACTTTATGGATTTCTTGTGGAAAAGTTAGCAGACTTTAAAACTGCTATTTGGGGAAAAGTTAGTAGACTTAAAAACTACTATTTGAGAAAAAATTAGCAGACTTATGCAAAAAACGTGGAGAGTTAGTAGACTCTAAAACTGCTATTGGGGAAAGTTAGTAGACTTTAAAACTGCTATTTAGGAGAATAAATGTGGAGAGTTAGCAGACTCTAAAACTGCTATCTAGGACAAGAAGAGCGGACGATGTCCAATTAAAATAAAAAGAGATCTTTTTTCTTTAGTTCGACTATGTCGACTTTACCTAAGGGGACGCTTTTATGTAAGGAAAACTTAGAAGAAAAAGCAAGGAAATTTCTTTGTAAAACAGTCTAAGCTAAGTTTTTCGTCATAAGGGGACGCCTTTATGAAAGGAAGACTTAGGGACGAAAAGATTGGTGTGAGCTAAATTACTCTTTTATGGAGGAGGTATGGGGCACCTGCGTAGGAGACGAGATTTAGATGCAACCAAATTAAACGAAAGTAAAACGCCTAAGGCACGAAGACCGAGTAATTGATTTCAAATCATGAATCACGTCAAACCCTCTCCCATGAGGGACATAGAACACAGGTCTGAAGATAGGCCCACAAGATCTAAACGAGCCCATCGAAAACCGGCCCGCTACTGCCTAAATATTTGAATTTATTTTTCTTTTAATTAGATATTATTGTTGGAGCATTATTTTATTTTTATTTTGAATTTTTATAATTCCTGGTATGATTCAATTTTCTAAATTTAGCATGTGTGATATCTATTTAAGCATTGTAATCCCTAAAGGGAACAATCAACTTTGGCTTAATTAAAATTTTCGTTACATTGTTTCGCACCTTTAGTGTTGGCCGTGAGGGCTTATTTTTGCAACTTTAGTGCTAGCCGTGAGGGCTAAAATTTCTATCCTACCAGGTTTTTCCCTCTTCCTGTGATTCGTCGCCTTACCAAAATCCAGCCGAGTATCCTCTCGTCTTCATCTAGAATTTTCACCCGCCACCAAGCCCCTTCACCTGTTACGAAACCTCGCCATCACCACCTTCGCCCGATTCCGTCCGCCGCCATCTTCAGATTCTGTCAACTCCACTTCCACCGCCTGATCGTCCGCCTCCATCCTCACATGATCATCAATCGCCATCCTTCGTCCGCCTTCGATCTCTGCTCACTAGCCGTGACTCTTCATCCTCGGCTTCTCCCGCCATCCTCCATCCTCACCACCGTCGACACGCCTTCCCGGGATCACCCATCGTCTGAATCACGCTAAGCAAACTCCCCTTCTTCCCATCGACGGAACTCCCAACGCCGCTATATGCCGCCGCCGCCCAAACCCTAACTTCCTCTTCCGCCAGCCCTATTTTCACAGAAGGTGACATCGCCCTTCATCCATCGACAAGCCCGGCGCTTCCAACATCCGTCCTTCCCTACCAAAACTCAGCCAAGCCCTTCCTTCCTTGTCGCGTCCATCCACGCTGCCAGAACCCTAAAACCCATCCGCCATCCCGGGCTTCATCCGCCACCTTCCCAGCCCCAAATCCTCTATCTCCAGAAGACGATCTTCACAATCATCGTCGCTCACCATCGTCGGACCCTCCCCTGATTCGCCCATCGATCGGACGATACTGCTCTCTGATTCCCTTCGTCGATGAGTTCCCACGACCTGCAGCCGCTCCGTCACAGCGCCCCTTAGAAACCCGGCGCTATAGTCACCTTCCGCCGGCTGTCTTCATCCGGGGAAATCACCCGCTGCCCTCTTCAGCGCCGCCTGACGCCAACGCCAGAACGTCTACTCCCTTCCGCCACATCTGCTCTCCAACGAATCCACGCCAACGACGCCTGCCTCCATCTCTTGTTCGCCAACGCCAGCGCCGCTCCAGCCAGACTCGTTCAACGCCGCCGCCTTTCCAGGATCAACACCCGCTTCATCTAATCACGTACGTGTGAAGCGGCTGAAGGGGAACGAGAAGCTGAATCGTTACAGGACAAATTCGACTCGTCCCCGGCTCGGTTCTGTATTCCAACTTTGAAATCGACCATTAGAAAGGTATAATTCTCAAATTTTTCGTACCTTTAGGTAATTTCACTTATTAATATTAATTGTATTTGCTCTATAATTCAGCGCATGCACACTTGATAGAACATCCACTCAATTTTCACTCAAAATTGAGAGCATATTTATTTATTTGATTGAGAGCATATCTATTTAGTTGTTTGCATCGTAATTTTACTATTATTGCTCCCCGAGATATTTGCCGGTGCCTGAAATCAGTAACGAAGTTCAGCTTTACACCCTATTGTAGGTATTTGCATCACCTCCCATATTTTCACTCTACATCAAATTGGTATCAGAGCAAACCTTGATCCCCCATCCCTTACTACCTAAACCCTGATTCCTAACCCCTACTACATACCAAACTGAGTTCTTTATAAAGAAAAAAAAAAGAGAGAGAAAAAAAAAGAAAAAAAAAGAGAGAAAAAAAAGAGCGAAAAAAAAGAATAAAAAAAAATAAAATAAGAATTTCAAGGGATCTACATCATGACCACCAGATCAGGACATGAATATCAAACCCCAGCTTTACCCCCAGCTATATCTAGGTCCAATAATGAGTGAGACCAATTGTCCAAAACACTTGAACGATTGAATGCCCAGATGAACGCAATTGATTCTAGGTTGGTACAACATGAAGAACTAGTAGTGCATCTTAACAGTCGTTTAGATAAACCCTATAGCCGGTATTTAGAGAGACTCCCAACTTATAGAATCACCCTTAGGAATGACTTTTTTCACACCTATACTAGAATGAGAGATAAGATGTGTAAGGTTGCCATAGATGAAACCATAGGGTTTAACTTCATCACTCATAGTGCCATTAATAGATTTGGTTTTGACACTAAGCCTAAAACCTACCCTTACACCATTAGTAGGGATGATGGAACCAAAACCCTAGTGAACCTTAAGTGCCTTGTACCTATTAAATTAGGTATCTTATTTGAAGTATGATGTGATGTCTTACCCTTAGAAGGTACATACCATGTCCATCTAGGAGAACCTTGGTTAAATGATGTTAACGGATACCACCAAAGTCGAGATGATTCTTACATCTTAAGGTGTCATGACCCCAAGATTAAGATCACAAGGGCCAAACCAAAACCCCCTAAGGTAGCCAACCCTTCCACCTCTCAAGAGACCTTAGAACCTAAGCTACCTACACCTTCTCAAGACATATCCTTAGAAGGGTCTGGATCCACTACTAGGGAATCCTTAGATGATTTGTTTGAGAGTCAACCTAACCCTAATTCAACCTTAGAGACTTTTCTAGATGAACCTAAACTTAAAGTTGACTTGTTTGAGAGTCAACCTAACCCTATGTCAACTTTAGAGACTCTTCTAGATGAACCTAAACTTAAGTTCGGATCTTTTACCTTATATGATATGCCTAGGAACCAACTTGACCCTAAAGCTATAGGTCTTCTACAACCTCAAGATAAACCTAAGTTAGACCTAATCTCTCTAGTTGACCAAGAGCCTTGTCCAGGTCCTTATCCAAAACCTCATGAACACTTAGGAAACCACACACCTAAGGAACCCATAGAGAGAAACTTAGATGATGAGCAACCTATTGACCAAGAGCATAATCTAGGAACTCAAAACATAGAGGAACCTTCTACACAGCTTAAGTTAGAACCTCCCAAGTCATACATAGAATCCCTAAGTACACCCTTAGGAACAAATGAGCTTAACTTAGATATACCTACCCAACCTTTGGACATAGAGGATCCTACACCTATAGATTTCAACCAACTTGAATTAGGATCTTATACCTTTAAGGAAACCTTAGGACCCTTTAAACTTGATCTAAAGCCTCCTGATAGGAATGTCTGTTTTGTAAGTTACTCTTGGAACACATTATGGACATTGTTAGACACAAAACTTAAATTTTCTTCTGTCTATCACCCTCAAACTGATGGTCAGACCGAAGTCTTTAATAGAAGTTTAAGTGATTTGTTAAAATGTCTTATTAGGGATCATGTAACCAACTGGGAAGATATATTGCCAACAGCTGAGTTTGCATTCAATAGTGTAGTGAACAAGACAACTGGTCTCAGCCTATTTCAAGTGGTCCTTGGTATGCAACCTAATAAACCAATTGATCTCCTATCCCTACCTGCTTCTACCCGACGATCACACTTCACTGATTCTTTTGTTAAACATATCCATGAACTTCATACTGAAATTAGACACAAAATCTCAGAAAGCAATGATAAGTATAAGAGCAATGCAGACAAACATCGTAGGCCGTAAAATTTCAGTGAGGGAGATAGAGTGATGGTGAGATTGAGAGTTGAGAGACTTCCACTTGGTTCTATCAAGAAATTGCATGCAAGAAGTATAGGTCCATTTACGATTAAACATAACATAAGTGATAATGCCTAAATTATAGATGTACCTAAAAATTTGAGAATTAGTCCTATTTTTAATGTGGAAGATATATCATTGTATTATACACCGGAGGAACCAGAATCAAGTGAAGTAACATCACAACATCTTCCGGAAGTAGAAAATGACGAGATTAAAGCCATCCTAGAAGATCAAATTGTTCATCCTGATCAATCAGAATTTCAATACCTGGTAAAGTGGAAGACTCATCCAGATACAGATAACACATGGATTCTTGAAGATAAACGACAAATCGTACCGGAAAAGTTGGATGCCTATAATTTTGACAATTCACCGGAGGTGAATTTTTTTGCCCCTCGGGAAAATTGATGGGGACATAGAAGACAGGCCTGAAGATAGGCCCACAAGATCTAAACGAACCCATCGAAAACCAGCCCGCTACCGCCTAAATATTTGAATTTATTTTTCTTTTAATTAGATATTATTGTTAGGGCATTATTTTATTTTTATTTTGAATTTTTATAATTCCTAGTAGGATTCAGTTTTCTAAATTTAGCATGTGTGATATCTCTTTAAGCATTGTAATCCCTAAGGGGAACAATCAACTTTAACTTAATTAAAATTTTCGTTACATTATTACGCATCTTTGATGTTGACCGTGAGGGCTTATTTTTGTACCTTCGGTGCTTGCTAAAATTTCTATCCTGCCAAGTTTTTCCCTCTTCCCATGATTCGTCGCCTTACCAAAATCCAGCCGAGTATCCTCTCGTCTTCATCCAGAATTTTCACCCGCCACCAAGCCCCTTCACCTGTTACGAAACCTCGCCATCACCACCTTCGCCTGATTCCGTCCGCCGCCATCTTCAGATTCTGTCAACTCCACTTCCACCGCCTGATCGTCCGCCTCCATCCTCACACGATCATCAATCGCCATCCTTCGTCCGCCTTCGATCTCTGCTCACCAGCCGTGACTCTTCATCCTCGGCTTCTCCCTCCATCCTCCATCCTCACCACCGTCGACACGCCTTCCCGAGATCGCCCATCGTCTGAATCACGCTAAGCCAACTCCCCTTCTTCCCATCGACGGAACTCCCAACACCGCTATACGCCGCCGCCGCCCAAACCCTAACTTCCTCTTCCGCCAGCCCTATTTTCACAGAAGGCCACATCGCCCTTCATCCATCGACAAGCCCGGCGCTTCCAACATCCTCCTTCCCTACCAAAACTCAGCCAAGCCCCTTCCTTCCTTGTCCCGTCCACCCACGCTGCCAGAACCCTAAAACCCATCCGCCATCTCGGGCATCATCCGCTGCCTTCCCAGCCCCAAATCCTCCATCTCCAGAAGACGATCTTCACAATCATCGTCGCTCACCATCGTCGGACCCTCCCCTGATTCGCCCATCGATCGGACGATACTGCTCTCCGATTCCCTTCGTCGACGAGTTCCCATGACCTGTAGCCGCTCCGTCACAGCGCCTCTTAGAAACCCGGCGCTATAGTCACCTTCCGCCGGCTGTCTTCATCCCGGGAAATCACCCGCTGCCCTCTTCAGTGCCGCCTGACGCCGACGCCAGAACGTCTTCTCCCTTCCGCCACGTCTGCTCTCCAACGAATCCATGCCAACGACGCCTGCCTCCATCTCTTGTTCACCAACGCCAGCGCCGCTCCAGCCAGACTCGTTCAACGCCGCCACCTTTCCAGGATCAACACCCGCTTCATCTACTCACGTACATGTGAAGCGGCTGAAGGGGAACGAGAAGCTGAATCGTTCCAGGACAAATTCGACTCGTCCCCGGCTCGGTTCTGTATTCCAACGTTGAAATCGACCATCTGAATGGTATAATTCTCAAATTTTTGGCACCTTAATTTAGGTAATTTTACTTATTAACATTAATCGTATTTGCTCTATAATTCAGCGCATGCACACTTGATAGAACATCCACATAATTTTCACTCAAAATTGAGAGCATATTTATTTATTTGATTGAGAGCATATCTATTTAGTTGTTTGCATCATAATTTTACTATTATTGCTCCCCGAGATATTTGCTGGTGCCTGAAATCATTAATGAAGTTCAGCTTTACACCCTATTGTACGTATTTACATCACCTCCCATATTTTCACCCTACATTAGTAAGTATCGAGCTCAAGCAGAGGTGCTGCTCGTTCGTCGAACGAAGGATGAGAGCAGCGACTTTCATCGGGGAATAAAGCCACGCCTGTGCTCGCTGTCCCAACGTTGACGCAAGCTGCGGGCTTCGTTTCGCTCACTGATGTGGTTGTGAAAATCGAACACAGGTGAGATCGTTTTTTGAGTCTCGGGTTCGGATCCGATTCCGTTGAAGGTATAAATTCTGTTCTTCTATTTGGGTTTAATGCTGACGTGGTTTTTCCTTTCTCTTTCCAGTTTTCCTTTTTTTTCTCTCTCTGCCGGGCTAGACGAAGCTGAGGAACGTACATGCAGGTGCGATCCTGCTGGTTGCGCTAAACCTAAACAAACCAGCTCAAAACTATCTCTTGCGTGGGATATTAAATTGATTTGACCCTGCGTGGTATTTAAAAAAAATTATTGTAATAATTTATTAGCTGATTTGTTGTATTATGCTTAAAACAGGGTGCGACACTAGTGATGGCTTCCTGGATTTCTTATTTGAGGTTGCATTCACATTTGTTAAAGAAAATTATCCATTCACAACCGTGGAAATGGAGATCTCAGATCCCTCATTTGAGGTTGCATTCACATTTGTTAAAGAAAATTATCCATTCACATCCGTGGAAATGGAGATCTCAGATCCCTCAGTAAATAGAATAAATCTATTCTCTCTTTCCCTCCCCTCGGAAAAAATTTTCTGGGCAGCCCTCTTGCACTAAGCAAAGTTAAGCACTTTGCTTATTTGACCATCAATTTTTTTTTTAATTGGATAAAAATATCCACGATAATCTACACGACGAAAGCTATCCAACGATACCAATATCCATGAAAATGGATGTATCCACGATAAGATATCGTGGATAAATTACTGTTAGTGCAACAGCCTCATATCCACGATGTTTGTATCCACAATATCTCATCGTGAATATTGGTACATTTGAATAGCTCTCGTCATGGATTTTTTTATCCATAAAAAAAAAAAATTTTGATGGCCAAATGAGAAAAGTGCTTAACTTTTCTTGTGCAGCGCCCCTCCCTAGGAAATTTTCTCCTCCCCTCGGCTGCTGGTTAGGTTTCCTTGTTTGGGGCTGGTCTCCTACCGTATTCTCCCAAAGCAGAGCGATCCGATCGCAGAGGGAGGTGAGCTAGTACTGTTGGAAAAGGGGAATCGTGGAAGCCGTGGGAGAAAACAAAGTTTTTGAGTTTGATGCACACGATTGTTCTTGAACTTGTTTTCTATTAAGTAAAGAGTAATACAATCCTCATATAGAGTTGCTAATCAACTCTTAAACGTCTAGTAATAAATCCCAATACAGAAATCTAGGTGATAAGAAATCTTCAACCGAGGCATCATTCGGTTGTGATATTAAAACCAAGTTATCTTGAATTAATTTCATGTTTATACTTTCAACATTCCCCCTTAAACCTGAAATACCAAAAATTGCATATTTATCCTTACATGTCTTCTTCAGTCTTCAAAATTAATCCAAGCTTCTTCAGAGGGGGTTCTTCTATCTTCAATCCTATCAGATTTGCTAATGCATAATTATCGTTAAATCCATGAGCTTCAAGAGAGTTGCTGAATTCTTCCAGTTTTACTTTGATTGGGAAGTAGTCATCTATTTTTGCTTCTTCTTCCATTTTGATAAGTGCTTGTCGTGCTTTCTCTCGTTCCAGTTCGACTTTCTCCTTTTTCGCATTGAGGTAGTTCCGTCTTAGCAGCCACAAAGTCTGTCTTAATATTATGCTTTAACATTCTCCTTTTCCGTGAAGCTTTAATGATGGTATCAAAATATTTTATTTTCAACAAGCCTATTGCAAGCTTTTTCTTTTCAACCATCATTTTCATCTGAATTGGTAAATTTTAATTGGTTTGACCTTGGCTTTCGATTTGATTTTGGCTTTACCAATTTACACATTTTTCTCTTTCTCAAAATAATTCTCACCCAATTAATTCTCTCCGATTTTTCTCAATTTCTCACCTAATTGTCCTCATTTTCTCAATTCTATTTCTCTCCTTCTCGATTTGATTTTTTTTTAATCTCTACGCCAGCTGTCAAGTTCCTTTCTCCTTTTCTAATTGATTTTTTTTCGCTGTTCACCTTCCTTCTTTGTTTTACATCTTTCTCTCGTTCTCTGACACTCAATTAATTAAGAGACTCTCTCTCTCTACTTTCAATTTTTTTTTGGCTCAATGACAGCACTCTTTCCCTTATTTTATTTCCCTTGCCTTTCCGAGTCGTTTCCTTCCTCGCGACGACGTGATTTTTCGATGGCGAAAATCTTCAAGTTTCTTTTCTTCTTCGTCGATTTCTCCGGCGATTGTCTTCCTGCACCGGTGGATCTTCCAGCAAGAAGATATGTGGAGTTGGTGTGAGTTTTTTTCTCTCGTCCGCGAGATTTCCTGCGGCGTTGTTCTCTGGTGCGCACGAGATTTCCCTTCTCGGCCACCTCGTCGCGATCACAGTGTGTGATCCGACGATCTTTCTTGTCACGGCCTCTCTTGCCGGTCCTTCCTCTCTGTCATGGTCCCTGTATGTGACCGGACTTTCCTCCTTCGCACAAACCTTGTGCTGCTTGCAGGCTCGATGAAACACTTTGTCCGTCGGCGATTTTCTTCTCCCTTCCTCAACACCGAACGCTCACAACCTTCCTACTATTTTTTTAACGACGGCTTCCTTCCCCACCGGCTCTGATACCAGTTTGTTAAAAACTGGATCACTCCACTCTTAATTGAGCACACGACTACACAGCCAAGTCTCGGCTATGAGAGGAGAAGAAATGAAATCACCCTCGCGGCGATTCGAGGTGAGGTTCTCGATCTACATCGCTTGGGTAACACCTCTACTTCCATCGATCCGCCCATGGATCGTGTCGGTTCTCTTGTTTTTGATCTCGATCTGAGTATTAATTTCATGCGTCCATTCGTGATCTTTCCTCCACCTCTGATTGTGTTGGTACGGATGCTGGCCTCTTTCCCAGAGAAGAAGAACTTGCAAAGGCTATGTGGACCCTGGCGAAAGAGGAGCAGGAGGCTGAGAAAGCAGCATCAAAAGCAGCTGCGATGGCTCGGAAGGACGCTGAAAAGAGATTCAAGGCAAGTATCGGTTGTTTATGTTTCTTCTCTTTGCCCATTAACATTTCTTTTGTCTCTTGCAATGTTGGAGTCGACAATTTCTTGATACTTGCATAGGAAATGAGAAGAAAGCTAAAAAACAGGATGGCTAGGGGTGAGCATTCGGTATTAACCGATACCGAATTTACCGAATTAAATTTACCGAATTTTTTTTTACCGAATTTTTATTAACCGAAACCGAACCGAATTAATAAAATACCGATTCTATACCGAACCGAATTTACCGAATTGTTTTCGGTAAATTCGGTAAAATACCGAAAATATAATACAAAGTACTTAATCAATATATAAAAATGTAATGGACTAATATTTCAGCTTAATAAACATATTAAAAAAAATAAACTAAAAAAATACTCAATCAATGTCAAAATATCATAATCCACCAAATAAATATCGAAAACTAAACATATTAATCTATTAGTATCTATATCTACCTGTGTAACAGTGTAAGAAAATAGCGACATTACACATTTACATACAAGTATACAACAAGAGCAAATAGAATTTACCTGCTGACTGCTGAGTCCAAGCTGCAAATGTTAAACACATTACATACACAACCACTTAAAAATATAAATTTAAACACAATTACACGCCAGCACAACCACTTAAATATGCAAATTACAAGTGTATATTTTAAACACCCACACACAGATTACACATGATATTTTTTACAAATCCATGACTTGATTTAACTTGATTCTCCTATCCTAAAATAGGTGCAGCAGCCATCAGCCACATGCCACCAGCCGTCCAGCGGCTCCAGTCCAGCCCCACCAGGCCACCACTCCACCAGTTGTCTACTTGTCTTGCTATTGCAATAGAGATGTAAATTAGATGCAGCAAAGAATAAATCATGCTTGACAGCTTGAGCAATCTGTTGTACCTTGTTGAGCGTTTTGTTTCTTGTTCCAGGCATCAGTGGAAAAAAGCATGGTTTCAGCTAAAGAATGGACTGCAAAAAGAAATAAAAATTATAATTAAAATTTAATAGAGGATGACAACAATAATCATGACAAGATTTTCTAATCAGGTCAACCTCAAATAGAACAAAAATATAAAACTTCATTACTGGAATAAAGGTACAACACAATCAACAAGAAAGGAAATAAAAGATTAGCACCTGCACAGTCTGATTTTCCTGCTTATCACTAGAATTCCCGCCATTCGCATTAAACAATGGTTCAGTTTTTGAAGGGTCCGCCTTCTTTTTCTGGTACCGAGAACCCCAGAGCAGAAAGGCAGGCAGTAAGAAGAGATAAACTATTGCTAATGAGAAATCCAAACACTTGACCTGCATAAAATAAGAAACGGACTCATGACACATCACAACTGTCACAGACAGTGAGACATATATTAGTAGCACTCAACCATAAGACAAATATCAGATATGGATATTAATTTAGAATTTGAATTTTTTTTCTCATATTTTCTTTGCAAATATAGCAATCATAATAATGCACTCCCATGCCAACCTTGTTTGAGTAATAGTGTAGCATATCAATGCAAACTCATGCACACATGGTCAAGTTTGACTAGGCATGACGACTTACCAATACTTTCCATCCAAGCTCCACACGGACCACACATAACCTGCAACATTGAATGTTTCAGTCCCTAAAGGCTTTCTTAAATATACAAATATATAATTGAGAAAATACCTTCTTCAAGAATACCATACCCGACTAAGTAAAAAGATATAAAACTTAGATATCAACATCAAAAACAAAATGTTTGAAATCTACACCAAAGTTAATCCATCTCACAAAATTACAACCATAACGATTCAACAAACAGTCCATATTAAAAAGTCTTGACATCAAAATTAAACCAAAAGGTGAAGCATCTTGTAGATTGTAGACCATCAATCGTCTCAAGATCCCACAAACTACAAACAAAATAATCATTATTAGTCACATATATCTTACAATTATAAAAGAATGAAAACATATATGCATGTAATCTGAAGTGATTTTACTTCTTACAAGTGAGAGCACCAAGCATCCCATTATGTGAAATCATTCTCATTTACAGCATGTTTGATAATTCTGCAAAAATAAAAAAATGAGTTTAGGAAAAGGAAAAAGGTGGAATACAATAGAATAAAAAATTAATTAGCAAAAGAAAATTATACCTGATTCAAATTTATCTATGTCTTCAAGTGTTTCTTCAATATTAATTGGATTTGGTGATCTTCTAAACCAATCTTGACCACATATGAGAGCTTCTACTAATTTAGGAGATAATGAACTCCTAATTGATCAAGAACACGATTTCCAGTGCTAAATGCTGATTCTGAAGGTACTGTGGAGATAGGAACAGCAAGCACATCTCTAGACATTTGTGAGAGCACAGGAAATCGAGGACTGTTGACTTTCCACCACGATAATATATCAAACTCATCATAATCATCATCACATTCCTCACTTAAATATTTGTCCAATTCTGTTCTTGAATCTACCCCTTCAAAATCTGTTTTGCACCTTTTAAGCTTTTGCCTCCTCTTTCTCATTTCTGCACCACGAAAATTTTCATTCCCACTAGAATCTTCAAGAGTGATTTCAGCTTGTGCATTTTCAGCTGTGTGTGGGCCTTTTGTGGAAGCATTGTAACGCTTATATTCATTAAACATTTCAAAAAGTGCAGTTTTTACTTCCTTACATACAGCTGCTCCCTTCTCATTCCCATATAAAGAGTATAGCTCTCCTTCAACATATTGAAGCTTAAGTCTTGGATCAAGTATAGCACCAATGTAAATTAACTTGTTTGTCTTTGAAGTATCACCCCAATACTTCTCAAATTTATCCCTCATTGCATGAGCCATCATACTTAAATCAAAGTCTTCACTTTTTTCCAATTTGGTCAATAATTTATCAACAATGGTTATTTCATCAAATAAAATGTGAGAAGTTACATATAAGCTACTAGATACTTTGAGTGTGAGATCATAAAAGTTTTCCAAAAACTTGATTGCTCTCCTTGCATCCTCCCAATCTCTAATATTGGGCACGCCATCACTCCCATCCTCCTTCATAAGTTCATAGCAAAAATTGGGATCTAACACTTTATATCTATCAAAAGCTCTTTCGAATTTTTGAGCAACATCTAGCATGAGATAGGTTGAATTCCATCGAGTGCAAACATCCAAGCATAACAAGTTCTTGGATTGAATTTTTTCAAGTTCAACACATTCTTTAAACCTCTTCAATCTTGATGGAGATTGCCTAATATAGCGAATAGAATGCCGAATTTTTGAGACTGATCTACTAATCTCTTTCAATCCATCATTTACAATAAGATTAATTATATGAGCAATACATCTTATGTGAATATATTTTCCATGTGCAATACTAAAGCCCCAATTGATGATTTTCTCTCTTAAATAATTGATGGCAACATTGTTACATGAAGCATTATCAACTGTTATAGAAAAAATCTTCTCAATACCCCAGTCAATTAGGCACATCTCAATAGCCATGCCTAAGCCCCTACCAGTATGATCATTAATTGGGCAAAAAGTTTATAATTTTTTTATTCAACCTCCACTCCTCATCAATATAATGTGCCGTTAGACACATATAATTAACCCTTTGTAGTGAGGTCCATGTGTCAGTTGTCAAGCAAATTCTTTGAGAGTGAGTAGAATTTTGGAATTGTTGCTTAAGCTTTAATTTCTCATTCATATAAAGCTGCAAACAATCACGTGAGATAGTCCAACGTGAAAGAACTTTAAATCTAGGGCAAGCAACTGCAAGAAACTCTTTAAAGCCTTCACTTTCAACAAACTTAAAAGGGAGCTCACACACAATAATCATTCGAACTAGTGCCTTCCTTACAATGTCCTGGTCAAATTTCCAAACACTACTAGTAAATGATTTATCATTTGTAGGATCCTTCATAAAATTAAGTTCAGTTTGTTGTTGCTTAATACTACATTGGTACTTCTTACATACCCTGATATGATTTCTTAAACCAGATGTACCATTATTTCTTGGATCAGCCTTAATTTCTCTATTACAATATTTGCATTTGCCAATATTCAAACCTTGTGCATTGTGTTGCTTAATAAAATGGTCCCATACCTCTGATCTTGTGTTAACCTTTTTCCTTTTTCTTGATTTTGAAATAGCAAGTGTAGGTTGTGACCCTTGTCCTTCAACTATTGGTTGTTTTTCAGTTTCATCATGTGTAGAGTCTAAACTTGGAGAAATGTTATCCATTGACATATCTTCTGGTATCTACAATATGAATATAAGTTATATAAATATAATTATAACATTATAAAATATAAACATTGCATTAATGCATTTATTAAAAACTTACATTTGAAGCTAAAGATGTAGAAGCCATTATGCCTTTCGTAGTTTCGTTGTAAAAAAAACAAAGGTCCAACTGTCCAAAATTATTCTCAAAATCTTTAAAATCATTTTGTCCTATAAAATTCAACACATAATGACATAAATAACTTAGCTTAGCTTAACATTATAAATCACACATTCACACTACAACCAATAGTTATGCTTGGACTTAGATGTTATCATGTGCTAACATAATTTAAATGACATCAAAATTAAAAAATAATTAAATAACTACATACCTAGGGACAGTCGCATGTGGTGAAGCTCGTAGGATAATCAAATGATCAAATCTCAACTCAGTCTCAGTTATGCCACAAGGCCCACAAATCATGACACATTCATTCAAATAATACTAAAAAGTAAAAAGATTCAACCATTAAGGCATTAAACATAAAGTTTATAACATTAACATATAAATGCATAAATCAGAATAACAGAATTATAAATTGCAGAATGCAGAGTGAAGATTGAAATTTGAAGAATGGTCTCACGTAAGCTTTTTGAGGGCGAGGCTTACTGGCTTAGTGCTTGACTGCTTCAGTGCTTCTGCAGTTCTGCTTGGCTGCTTGGACAAAAGGATGGAGAGTTGGAGACGACAAGCGAGCAGTCGGCAGACTCGGCACAGACAGAGGATGGAGACGGCGACGGGCAACAAGCAAGGTCACACAAGTGGAGCTTAGGGTTCAAGATTGGAGAGGGCGACGACGACTCGACGAGCTCGCACGGAACTTAGGGTTTGAAGATAGAGAGGCGACGAGATGGAGATGGTCAGATGGCCCAGATAGGGTTCGAAGATGGAGAGTATGAGAGGGCTACGGGATGGAGATGGCTAGATAGAGTTCGAACTTCGAAGATGGAGAGCAGCGGAGCAGGAGAAGGCGACGAGATGCATTCGAAGATGGAGGCTGGACCGCTGGCGCTGGAGGCTGGAGATTGGAGAAGTGGAGAGGGCATCAGGGCAGAGCCGCAGAGGGCGACGAATCGAGAGAGTTTGAGACATTGAGAGTTGAGACGGCGTCACGGCGACTGCGACTCTGCGAGTCGCGGAGTCGGCGATGAAATGGAAATAGGGAAACTAGGGTTTTACTGTTTTAGGTTTTTAGCTGTTAAGGAAATAAGGACTTAACTCTTAAGGGTAACTGACTAACTGGGTAATGGGTAATTGGATTTGGGTATATGGATTTGGTCCATTTGGATTATTAGTTCGAAACTTCGAATTCAATGCTCAGTTGCTCACAGCTGGCCAAGTGGCCAGCTACCTCACACACGCACCACTCAGGCTGTCAGGCAGACAGGCACTCACGCGGCCACGCCTGACGCCTGTTATGAAATATTATATTAAATTATAATTTAATCGGTAAATCGATTTTTTACCGAACCAATTGTTAAAAACCGAACCGAATACCGAAAACCGATATTTACTATATCCATTACCGTTACCGAAACCGAATTATATTTAACCGAACCGTATTTACCGAATTTTTCGGTAATCGGTAAAAACCGAATTTACCGAGCCGAATGCTCACCCCTAAGGATGGCAGATGAACCATGTACCGAGGGATTTGAAGTGGCCACATCCGTACTGGCAGATGAACCATGTACCGAGGTATTTGAAGTGGCCACATTCGCACTGGAGCTAGGAAGCTACTGTGAATACGGATTCACCCAATGAAAATGTGGGATACAGAAAACCGACGAATAGAGACCCAGATTCTGGGCGCGTTTTCTATGCACTCGAGAGTGCATAAAATTTCTAAGAAGACTTATTAAATTTTATTCTAAAAATATTTTTTTTTTAAATTTTTTTTTTATAAAAATGATCTACACATTTTAAGCTAGTCAATGGTACCAATATTGTCAATAAATAGATTTATTTAGTATAAAAAATTGATAAAAATAAATTAGGATAGAAAAATTATTACTACTAAACTAATATTTTATTATTATAATATTTTTATCAAATTTTTATATTAAATAAATTTATTTATTGAAGATATTGGTACCATTGGATAGTTTACAATGTGTAGATTATTTCTATAAAAAAAAATTTAAAATATATATATATATATTTAAATAAAATTTAACAAGTCTTCCTATAATTTTTATGCACTCGCGAGTGCATAAAAAATTTCTCCCCAGTTTCTGAGTTTATTCCAGAGAAGAAGGAATCCTCTTCCCATTGGATATGGACCGCGCCTGCAGCATCCGCTGCCGTGCTCCTTGCGGCGTTGGGTTATTTCTTGAGCAAATTTTCTATGCAGCCGCCGGCTGCATAATTTTTTTAAAAGCTTTGATAATTTTAAGGTATAAAATATCTTTTTTTGGAAAAAAAATAATCTAAGTATTTTAAGCTATCCAATGTTACCAATATCATTGTTAATAAATTCATCTATGATGAAAATTTAACATTTTAAATATGATAGAAAAAATTTATTATAGTAATCAAAATTTTTTTTAATATATTAATTTTTTATGATAGATAAATTTATTCATGATGATATATACCATTAGATAGATTATAATACGTAAATTATTTCTTTATATATATATATTTTTAAATATTTTTTATCCTAAAATTATCAAAGCTTTTTAAAAAATTATGCAACCGGCGGCTGCATAAAAAACTTTTCCGTAATACTTGGCCATTGTCAGAGAGAAACGACGACGTTGAGATCAAATCGTTATCTGAGTTTATTAGTTTTGCAGATCGGAGAACCTTGTGATGCATCACTTCAGTCGACGGAATAAGGAAGCAGACCTCTGTGTGCAAGATATCTATTCTGATGTATGTCGGAGCATTTTTCTCAATTGTGCTTTAAACACCTGCATAAACTGTTCTACACGAATAAAGGTTGCATGTGTTAGTTTAAAATTTTATTTAGATTTTTATTTAAATAGAAAATAAACTTTATAAAATTATTATTCTAAAATATGAATATACTGTTCAAGATATCTTTATTAGAGAATAAGCGGTTCTAAGGTGTATGTTTATTTATCAAATGATTGTTATTCTACCATTTTAAGCTAATAGTTATCTTTAAATTTTAAAATAATTTAATAATAAGGTATTTTAGGATAAATATTCGTAACTTATTTGATAATGGTAAATTATTTTAGGCTAATATATTTTTCTAAATCTCGTATCAATTGAATAAATATTTATAAATCATTTTAGGATAAATTTATTTATTAAATAATTAATATTAAGCTTGATTATTTTTAAATTTTAAATCAATTGATAAATATTCAAGAGTGATATGTGTTGATTAAATATTTAGAAAATTTATCTGACCATTATTATAATATATTTTTTAGATTAAACAAATAAATATTCATAAGCTAATTTAAGTTAAATACTAATGAACTTATTAGATAAATATTATTAAATTATTTTCAAGTTAAATATTTATAAATTTATTAGATAATTATAATTAAGTCATTTTCAACTAGCTATCTAATCTTAAGTCATGAAAAAACGTGTCATGTCCTGTAGGGCCACCCCACCCGTAACAGGTCTAGGCCCAGCGGGCTAGGTCCCTCCGACCTCACGAATCCCGGTTTGGATCCCCGTTACCCCAAACAATTCACGTCTGCAGCGGGATTCGACCCCTGTCCATGACCCTCACGAGTCATGACCCCTTAACCATCTGAGCTGAGTCATGACCCCTTAACCATCTGAGCTGCAGCTCAGATGGTTAAGGGGTCATGACTCGTGAGGGTCATGGACAGGGGTCGAATCCCGCTGCAGACGTGAATTGTTTGGGGTAACGGGGATCCAAACCGGGATTCGTGAGGTCGGAGGGACCTAGCCCGCTGGGCCTAGACCTGTTACGGGTGGGGTGGCCCTAACAAAAAAGGGAGTTTTAAATTTTTGTACTTTAGGGTTTGTTTCTTTGGTGAAGAAGAAAAAATACAATGAATCTAGAAGCTTTTGCACTCAGATTCATTATTTTTTTTCTTCTTTCCCTCTCCAAAAAAAATACACCATTAGATCTCTTCTTCATAAAGCTATCCTAAATTAAGCCTTAGGAACAATAAAATGAGTGGTTGTGTTTATTAGATGTCATAATTTATAAAATAATAATCCCTACAACTTTTGAATGGATTTTATGAGTAGACGACTTTGACAAAGGCAAGCTTCATGTTGTAGTGGAGCAGATTTTTTTTTTTTTATGTAGGCAAGGTAAATTTGATCTCAAGTTTGCCTCTGTTTGAATGACTCCTCGTGTATGTACGTACCTGAGGATGCTGTAGGAATATAAGGCCAACATGTTCTATATGTAAGAGTTTTCCTTTGAATTCATAGAAAACATGATACGATTCCTTGAATTCATAGAACCATCACTTTATTCACAATTTTAATCTACTTGCTTTATTATCATCTCTAACACAGCTCTTCATCTTTGCGCTATGTAGGTATATACACCAAATATCACATGAAAGAAACAAATAACCTACAAAATCCTGCATGCTAAAATTGTTAGGCCTTTTCTATCGCTGTTGGAAATTCAACTTCTTGATGCAGACAGCAAACATGAAGGCAAAGAAGAGAGCAAAGCCAGCTAAAACTACGGCCACAACTGGGATGAAGCCAGTGTCGTATCCATAATGGTTCTTCACGTAGTCTTTGATGTGTTGTTTATCTGTTTGACCAGGCACAATGATTTTATCTTCCAGATCACCGTACTGCGTTACAATGAGTCCATACACTGTCCACTGCAACGGGCAAATCCAGTAGTACCACACCCACCACTTGGGAATTCTCTGCAATTCATCAACAAGGAGATGCACGGATTAGTTAATGACACAAGTCGACGTGCACAAAAGTAAAAGTCAAGAGTGGAGAACTCGAGGACTTACTGGTCTAGGAATAAAAAAGCCTGAGAAGAGGTTGAAGACCGAGTAGAAGGTGGCAGCAAAGATTGCAGCAACTTGGTGATTTGGCGAGAGGGAGACAGTCATCATTCCATAGTAAGTGAAGTATAGGAAGGAGAAGAAGGAGACGTAGAAGAACCACAGGAATTTTGCTGCTGTCCATTGGAAGCTCATCATGGAGTATATAACGAAAGCGAATAATATCGTCTCAACCAGCACATATGGTATTTCCACAAGCACCTGCAATGAATCAAACAAAGCATTGTCGATCAACCAAGATATTGGTTTTAACTTTTCGTTATGGAAATTTCCTGCATGATAATGAAACACAAGGCTCTTACCTGAGCTAACGCATAGGGGAAAGCTGAGTACATCCCAGCCGCCCGTTCTCGATAAAAGACAGTCCTCTCAATCGCCACAAGTGGCTGCACGGTCGAACAGTTGTTGACACCAGCAATATTAATGATTCCCTCACTGTGACCTGAGGGGAGTGGATATCATTTTGCTCACAATAACCAGAAATCCTAGCAAAAGTCTCTTGGTTCTTAGGATAACTAGAGATTCTAATGTCTCCTTCGCTGTAGCCACCAGTTTTTCTTCCTGCCAAAACATCCATCAGGGTTGTTTTTCCGGCACCACTCACTCCCATAAGGGCTGTCAGGATTCCTTGTCTAAAAGCTCCAGTCATGTTCCTTAGCAGTTGGAGCCTATCCTCTGTCACTCCTTGATCTTTCATTTCCTGATGGATAGCTAATGCATCATATTTCACTTATGCTATTTAATTCAAATGGCAAGATACGCTAAAAATTGCTAAGATGAGGCTTGTGTTTTCCATCCACGAAGGAGAATGTATGATGGAAAGGAGAGCTTAGCCAGCTTGATTCAATGCCATGAATTATAAATAGATAGAAGAAAACTTACCGGAGGCATGTCAACAAAGTAATTGACTTCATCAAAGGACATGGCTAGAGGAGTAAATGGAAGAATCATTCCTCTCTCCTAGGGGCAACACCGGTGGCTGCATCAATTGACATCTCACGGTTAGGTTATGTTATGTTTGATGGAATCCTTATCATTGCATTTTCTAGCCTTATCACTCTATGACTTTCATCTAACAAAACATCGCCTTTAAGACCATTCGTCTCGCATCCTTGCCGTGATAGTCAAATAGTGGGACCCAAAGTTTGATATTTTTCACTAAGTAGCATAAAGACTTTTTATTTTACTCACTTCTTAAAAAGTTATTTGGTCTCACATAATAGAAAAAGTAATGTTTGAAAATCCGAAGGAGCAGTGAATCAGTAAGCCTATCTATTTCTTTTAAAAGAATTTACTAGTTAAGTCGTATTCAATAGTTAAAACTTTTTAAGGGATATGATACTGATACATACATCAAGCCTAGTGATAGATATCTTTCGAGTCTTCGACAAGCCACCTGAAGCTTCGTGGAAATGGAGATCTCAGTAGATATATAGCAGAACTCTACTGTCTGTCTTTCCCTCCCATCGGCCGCCGGTTAGATTTCCTCGTTTGGGGCTGGGCTCCTACTTTGTTCTCCCAAAGCGACGCGATCTGATCGCGGAGGGAGGCGAGCCAGTCCACCTTCGCGGCGATCCGGGGTGAGGTTCTCGATCCGCCGCCTGTATCTACATCGCTTGGGCAACACCTCTACTTCCATTTTATCCGCCCATGGATCGTGTCGTTACTCTAGTTTTTGATTTCGATCTGAGTATTGATTTCATGCTTCCACTCGTGATCTTTCCTCGTCCCCCCTGATTGTGCTGGTACGGATGTTGGCCTCTTTCCGAGAGAAGAACTTTCAAAAGCTATGTTGGCCTTGGAGAGAGAGAACAAGCATGCTGCGAAAAAAGCTTGAGGATGCGAAAGCAGCTGAGGCTGAGGCTATGGAAGCAGCTGTAAGAGCAGCTGAGGTTGCGAAAGCAGCTGAGGCTGAGGCTATGGAAGCAGCTGTAAGAGCAGCTGAGGTTGCGAAAGCAGCTGAGGCTGAGGCTATGGAAGCAGCTGTAAGAGCTTGCGAAAGTTGTTAACGCATCAGATCATCCATGCAGTCATCTGCGCCAGATTCCTTACCTAATGAAATAGATTTCCCGAGCAAGCACACGTCTGAGGAGGATTTGGCAACGGATATTCAATCAATATTATTTCCAAGTAAAACTGAAGCACCTTCCATGAGAACGTAATTACCAATCATATGGTGATTCGATTGTATATATCCTAACAAATTTGTATCACACAGATTTATATATACTCATGTACATCTTGTTTGTAAATCATTGAGAGAAATAGAAACAATTCATTCTTTCTCTAGTCTTTGCTCCTTCTTATTCAACTTTACAGAGTATCAGAGCGCAAGATCTGATCCACGACGATTGAAAGGTTCAACTGCGGCTTCCAGCGGCTTCTCATCTTCATCCGCGTTTGCTTCTTCAACTGCGGCTGGTACATCTGTTAAAATTTTTTTTTTCATTATGGATTCTGACACTACCTCCGCATCATCACATCAATCAAGTGGATCAACAAATCTATCTCTCTCGCTCAGTGGTGTTCCTATCTTACCACTTAAATTAACGAATGATAATTACTTACTCTGGAAAACTCAATTTATTCCTCTCTTCCGCGTTCATCGTTTACTGGATATTGTTGAAGGCACAGATCTCATACCATCGCCGACAGATCCAACCTTTCATGAATGGGTTACCAAAGATCAACTCATTCTTACTTGGATCAACGCCACACTGATAGAGAGCGTTTTTCCCATGGTGGTTGGCCTTAATTCTGCACATGAGGTATGGACTGTACTCGCCCGTGCTTTTCAATCCAACTCGAGAGCTCGTATTCTACAACTTAAAAACCAATTGCACATGATTCAACGAGGAGGCGACTCTATTCATGACTACATGCAAAAAATAAAAACTGTTGCTAATAGCTTAGCTGCAATTGGGAATCCTATCTCTGATGCAGATTTGATTATGCATGTCCTTAATGGACTGGGTTCAATATATGACAATCTTGTACCAACCATTACCACACGTGTAGATGCTCTCACTCTCGAAGAAGTACATGGCATGCTCTCCTCCCACGAATGTTTACTTCAAATGCGGAATACAGAGTTACAATCCTCCCTTGACACAAATTTTTCTACTCTATCCATCAACAACACTAGCCGCCAGAGCAACACTTTCGACCGCCATAGCAACAACAACACCGGCTATGGCCGTAGCTACAGTACCAACGGCCGTGGCCGCGGACAAGCACATGGCCGAGGCCAAGGTGGCAGAGGCCGAGGCAGATGTCAAATCTGCTTTACTCCCAGGCACTACGCCCATGATTGCAACAAACGGTTTGACACCAATTTTATTGGAGGCTTCTCTCAACAACACACGCCCCAGCAATATCATCCAAGGGCATACTCAACTACCGCCTCCTCACATGCCACGTGGATCTCTTCCTCCTCATGTGTCTGCCTCCTGGTATCCTGACTCAGGCACGACCCATCATGTCACTCCCAATCTTCAGGCCTTACATGACGCTGTTCCTTACGATGGTCTAGATGAAGTTCACATCGGCAATGGTACAAGTTTGCATATTACTCACATTGGAAACACCTCACTTTCTTCCTATGATCACAAGTTCAACATGCGCAATGTCCTTTGTGTGCCGTCTATAACTAAAAATTTGCTTTCCGTTCGTCAATTTTCTCATGATAACAATGTCTTCTTTGAGTTTCATCCTAATGAGTGTTTTATAAAGGATCGCACAACGGGGAGCACTCTTCTGCACGGACAAGTTAAGGATGGCCTCTATCAAGTCTCCTCTTCGTCCAAGGCCACCTTCTTGGGCGAGCGCTCCAGATCATCCACCTGGCATGCCAGACTCGGTCATCCTTCTCTTCGCATAGTACAGCAAATAATTCGCCATTATGGCCTTCCTGCTTATAATTCCGCTTCTTCTACTATTTGTGATGCATCTATGAAATCCAAATGTCATAGACTTCCCTTTTCTCCATTAATCAATAAAACTTTAGCGCCTTTGGAAATTATTTATTCGGATATTTGGGGCCCTGCTCCCCTTCTTTCCACCAATGGATTTTCCTATTATGTTTCTTTTATTGATCATCACAGTAGGTACACTTGGTTCTTCCTCATGAAACGCAAGTCTGATCTATTGGATATTTTTTTGCCATTTTCAAAAACGTGTGGAACGCTACTTCAAAACAAAAATCATCTCCGTTCACTTCGATTGGGGTGGGGAGTATCAAGCGTTGCATCGGCATCTCACTGCTTCTGGCATTACCCAGCACGTCTCCTACCCTCACACTCCTCAACAAAATGGCACCGCCGAACGCAAGCATCGTCACATCGTCGAGACCGCGCTCGCTTTATTAAATCATGCTTCCATCCCTCTCAAATATTGGGATGCTGCTGTCACTACCGCCGTATACCTCATCAACCGCCTTCTGACTCCTATTCTCCACAATTCCACACCTCTCGAACACCTCTACAATTGTGCACCTGACTATAGCTTTCTTCGCACCTTTGGCTGCGCATGTTATCCTCTTCTCCGGCCTTACAACAAGCACGAGCTCCAACCTCGCTCAGCCCAATGTGTTTTCATTGGCTATAGTAATATGCATCTTGGTTACCGCTGTCTCCATGTGCCAACTGGGTGTATCTATATTTCTAGACATGTTATTTTTGATGAGGCTTTATTTCCTTTTGCCACAGTCACACAGCTCGGCTCAGCTTCTCCAACTTCTTCCGGGGCGCTTTCCTCTAGTCTTCTTGGCTCCGCTCCTTCAATGCCACCTCCTGCTATATGCTTTCCTCATCCGGTTGCTCCTGGCATTGATAGCAGACTATCGTTGCCGACTCCTGACGGTTGTCATTGCGCCTCCACTCCCCGTCAGTCCACTGCCGACATTACTGCCCTGGACTCTCCCGCTGTTCTTGCTTCTCATCAGTCCACTGCCGCTGCGGCTGACGTCCCTGACTCCCCGGCGGCCTCACTATCCGGGCCCTCGATGTCACCTGGCTCAGCGTCACCGCCCAGACGAACTCGGGCCATTGTGGACATCTACAGGGACACTGCTCCCGTCGTTCTTCGAGCAAAGTCTTGCAGTAAACATCCTATTCCATCCATTCTTATCAACTCTATTACTGCACGTGAACCCAGCTGCTTTACTCAAGCATCCAAGGATCCTGCGTGGTGATCTGCGATGGCGTCCGAGTTTGATGCCCTCCTTCGCAATGGTACTTGGACCCTGGTTCCACGCCACGCTTCTATGAATGTCATCGGCTGCAAATGGATTTTTCGCCTTAAGCATCATGCAGATGGTTCTATCGAGTGTCACAAGGCTAGACTCGTTGCAAAAGGCTATCGCCAAATTCCGGGAATCGATTTCACTGACACCTTCAGCCCGGTTGTTAAAATTTTGACTATGCGATTGCTGCTCGCCATAGCCATCAGCTCCAACTGGCCCCTACGACAATTGGATGTCTCTAATGCGTTCTTACATGGTCATCTTGCTGAAATCGTCTTTATGGAGCAGCCACCTGGGTTCGCCCATCCTCACCTTCCTCACCATGTGTGCCTTCTTCGCAAGTCCTTATATGACCTTCGTCAGGCTCCTCGCGCCTGGTTTCATTGTTTAGCTGGTTGGCTACAAAACCAAGGCTTTATCGGCTCCAAAACTGATACATCTCTCTTCTATTGGTGTGACTCTTCCTCTGCTATTTATATCCTGGTGTATGTTGACGACATCCTTGTGACAGGCAATCACTCTGGTCTCATTGACGATTTGATCATGGCCCTTGGCCGTGAATTTGTGATTCGGGATCTTGGAGCAGCTCATTACTTTCTTGGTATTCAACTCTCTCAACACCCTTCTGGTTATCTCCTCAGTCAGAGCAAATATATATTGGACCTTCTTACTCGCGCTAAAATGGATGGCTCCAGACCCATCTCCACACCTATCGCATCTGAGTCTCATCTCGCCTCCTCCTCTCCCATGGGCGATGTCACTTTATACAAGAGTGTGGTGGGCGCTCTGCAATATGCCACCATCACGCGTCCTGATATTATGTATGTTGTGAATCATGCTTGTCAGGCCATGCATACCCCTACCATACATCATTGGGAAAATGTCAAGTGCATTCTCCGTTACTTAAAAGGCACTATTCTTCATGGTCTTCTCGTTCACCGAGACTCCTCGCGGGACATTCATGCCTACAGTGATGCTGATTGGGCTGGCTCCCTCGAGGATCGTCGCTCCACCAGCGGTTTTGCTGTCTTTCTTGGAAAGAACCTTATCTCCTGGACTTCTAAGAAGCAGTCTACCGTCTCTCGGTCCAGCACCGAGGCCGAGTACAAGGCTCTTGCCAATACCACGGCTGAACTCATATGGATCCAGTCTCTTCTCTCTGAACTTCATTTGTCCTCCTTCGTGACTCCCACTCTATGGTGCGATAACATCGGTACTACCTACCTTGCTGCCAATCCCGTGTTTCATGCCCGCACGAAACACATTGAGATTGATTTTCATTCTGTCCGTGAGCACGTCGCTAGCAAACAACTTCATATCTCATTTATCTCCACTCGCGATCAACTTGCGGACATCTTCACCAAACCGCTATCTCGGGTTCGCTTTCAGGAACTCCTGGCCAAGCTCAACGTCGTGGTCACTCCCGCTGTGCTTGTGGGGAAGTGTGAACGCATCAGATCATCCACGCAATCATCTGCGCCAGATTCCTTACCTAATAAATAGATTCCCCGAGCAAGCACACGTCTGAGGATTTGGCAACGAATATTCAATCAATATTATTTCCCAGTAAAGCTGAAGCACCTTCCATGAGAATGTAATTACCAATCATGTGATGATTCGATTGTATATATCCTAACAAATCTGTATCACACAGATTTATATATACTCCTGTACATCTCGTTTGTAAATCATTGAGAGAAATAGAAACAATTCATTCTTTCTCTAGTCTTTGCTCCTTCTTATTCAACTTTACAAAAGTAGTTGAGGCTGCGATAGAAACTAAGGCTGCGAAAGCAAAAGCAGCTGAAGCTGCGAAAGCAAAAGCAGCTGAAGCTGCGAAAGCTCTGAAGGAGGCTAAGAAGAAACAGGAGGCAAGTATTGGTTGTTTATGTTTCTTCTCTTTGCTAATTAACATTTCTGTTGTCTCTCCCGTAGTTTGTAGTTTGTATGTAGTTGTGAGAGGATAATCTTAGTCTTATATTCGGGGCGGCGCATTCTCTCGTCACAGACCCTGCCGAACCATCTTCAGTAAGGTCCATTAATCGCCGTCCATTTCAATCTCGGTGGCATGAATCTCAAGGCAGCAATTTTTGTGATTAAGCACCCTTTTTCTCCCATTTCTCCCGTTTTTGTTAGCTTGTTCAATGGTAGTTAGTTTCTCTTGATTTTTCCCCTCAAAAATATCACGTAACCCCTAAACCTCCTCTCTCTTCCGATCCCAACTTCCTCCGATGCTCCAAGCCCAAACTCCAACAAACTCTCACTCCTGTTTTCCGAACCTCTTTCGCTCTCGACTTCCTTCAACAGACTCGCTATCTCTTCGCAAGCCTCCAACGTAAGCTTCACCCAACTCGCTATCTCAAAGCAAGCCCTAATTTTGTCGGACTTGCTAAGCCCAAGTTTCTTCATCGCCGTCAACGTAAGGGTAACAACATACCTCTTTTTTCCATCTCTCACTAATCTAAATTTTTATTTCCACAACTTTGACGGAGCTAAATCTCGAACGAGCTTCGTATTATATCTCCGGCATTCTTGCATACCTCCGATGCCACCCAGAATGTGAAAGTATCCGAAGGTAACATCAATTATCTTTTGAAAACATAGAAAATTTTCATATATTTCTTTATTAAATTTTGGTTATGCTAGTTTCAAAATATTATTGAAAATTTATAAAATTTATATGAAATGCATGAAAACCTATAGTAGTATAAGTTGAGTAGCTTGGTACTCAAACAATAAATTGCACAAGTTATCCTTTATTTGTGCATATTTGTTATGAATTTTTTCATATATTTTATAATGTTGTGCAAATTTAATAGTATACGATGGAAATTTAAATGGAATTTCTTTTAAACCTAAGTTAGCTGTGGTAACTAGCTTAGTATTGAAGAAATAAAATATTGTACAAATTATCCTTTATTTGTGCGTAGTTTCCATCAATTTTTTTTTGATATTTTATAATATCATGGAAATTTAATACTATATAGTTGAAATTTAAATGAAATTTTTTTTATACCTAAGTTAGCTGTGGTAACAAGCTTAGAATCGAAACAATAAAATATTATACAAGTTATCCTTGATTTATGCATATTTTTCATGAATTTTTTTTACATATATTGTAATATTGTGAAAATTTAATATTACATAGTGAAAATTTAGTTGAAAAATGACCTGCTCCTCGAGTTAGAGTTTAGAGGACTAAGATGATAAGTTCATTTGTTTGCCACGAAAGCCAGGTTGTGGGAAAAAAAGTGGATATTAAAGAAACCATCTCACCTGTGCACAGTAGATGCTCAATGACAAGACTACAAACTATATTTGAACAAGTGTCCTAGGGCAACAATTTGAAGGAAGAAATACTTGGCACTCCATTTGGCCAAATCTTGCATAGTCCACCCATTCCGTTGGATATATTGGTCATTGGATATATGTTACCAAGATGGGATCATGAATGAAACGGGTTCAATATAAATGGATCCTTGGTACAATTTACTATAAGAGATGTATCTCTAATACTGGGTGTAGCATGAGTGGGCCGATGTTGTGTCCGCAAGTGCACGGATACTCGAAGTAATAAAATAGATATCGAACCACAGAGACCTATGTGTTAAGTACCAAATAGATGTTTTCTCACTAGCTAAGCAAACCGAATAGGATGAAAGTAAATATGCAGAAAAGTATGCTAAAAGATGATCAGAGAGATAAACATGGGACTAGAGTTTTATCCACCTTAATTTCAATGACTAGATAAGAATAAAAGGTCATCAGCCAAATCTTATTATGATAAAGACCTAATTTACTTTATAAAAGGATCATCTCGCTTTCGCGCAGACAATCATACAAAGGACCAATCCTCACTCTCGTGCAAGATCTATCCAATGCTGAAAATAAGTAAATCATTGAACAAAGAACTCAAGGATCACTCTCGTGCATCCGAGTTCTAAGTCAATCATCTCAAGTGAATCTCAAGGATCACTCTCGTGCATCCTGAAACTCAACACAGGTTTTACTTATGGTTTTCCGACGACTCGATCCTCACTCTCGTGCAAGATCAAATCAAGTCTAACACAATAACTCAATCCAAAGTATCAGAAACTCAACATGGCAATAAAATCACTAAAGATCAGAGTTCGAAAAACTACATAATCTCTCACGATAGTTCCAAACTCAACGATTCCTAGGGTTCCGAATTTCAAATGATCAACCTCTCGGTCTATTTCGCAAAACTCTAAAACATGCTGATATTTAAGACACAAAGGAGAATCAAAGAACTATCAATCACAAAAATAAAATTATCATATTAAAATTAAACTTGACAAAAATCAATGTTTTCTAGTCATTAACAAACTAAGGGGATTACACCCCATGTCCCAAAAGAAGATCTAAGCTTTCATGGTGAAAGGATTACAACAAACCATAATTTCAGAGGATCAGAAAGTGAAAAAGGGGAAGAAAAGTTACAAAACAAGGTTGTAATTGAAATACAACCCGTAATTTCGCTTATGAACAGTGCTGTCACCACTATTTTGATGATTTCTACCTCGATCGGACTCCAAACGCTCTGAAACTTCTGGGGTGTGCTCTCCTACTCCAGATGAAGCTTTGGTGTAAAAATCACGATCTGAGATGTCCTCTACGCCTCTCGGCGCGAGGACAAACCCTAACCGCCTCTCTGTCAATTTCTCCCTCGATACTGGATAAAATTGGGGCTTTCTGTTTGTACATCTTCTCCTCTTAAATACGAGTCCGTAGCATCTTTCGGATCTCAATTTGGAGCTCTGGATCAAACGTTATGGTCCGCGCAAGATTCGAACCTGAAAAACTCGCGAAAAATGGCCCACAATACGGTACCGTGAACGTTTTACTGTAAAAAACGGCAGTGCCGTATTTTCACCTAGAATTCTAAAATTTTATGTATAAAATCCTCCAAAAATACGGTACCATGAGATTTTGTCCCAAAAATACGGTAGTGCCGTATTTTGCTCAAAATCTCTGATTTGAGTCCTCCAAAGATACGGTACCGTGGTAGTTTGTCCAAAAAATACGGTAGTGCCATATTTTTACAATTTGGCTCCAAATTTTATGAAAATTGATGGGTAACTTTGTTTCGACGTCTGGAATCCATTGGTGTGCTCAAATCTTCCAAAATCCATCAAAATATGGCACTTTTAACCTGAAAATGATCAAAAATAAGAAATAGTGTAGATTCTGCAATATTTGACAAATAAAGCTTAAAAACAAACAAAAGAGCATAAATATGACAGAAAAAGACACATGAAATGACACAAAATATACTATGAATTTTTGTGTCATCAAACATATAAGACTCAAATTTTGCTTGTCCTCAAGCAAATAAATAAGAACAATGTTATGTATGAAAAATATGCTCGTTTATGAAAAAATAAATTTCTAAAATATAATCACTCATGAAATACTCCAACTTTTTGCACAAAATTTTAGATAAATACATCATCCAATGAATTTAATCTTTAAGATTCACAGCTTTGATCAAATAAAATTTCGCAACTCGCATAATAAAAAGAATCTCAATCTCATGATTTCACCTTTGTTTTAGTTTAAATCTATCATACCTTTGTTTACAGGAATAGGATATCCAAAATCTTTTTCCACTCAAAATCTCTTTTTCTCTCTCTTTTTTTTTTGTGTTTTTGATGGTATGTACCCACATAGATACACACTTTTTATTTGGACTTCAACTCTTATCTTCGGTACCACTGTCAATTTTACACAGTGCCAAGTGGAGGAGTCATTCTCTCATGCTTACCCCAAAATTTTTCTCTCATCAAATTTTTTTTATAATTTTTGACTTCAACCCATGTCTTAGGTACCACTGTCAATTTTGCATAGTGCCAAGTAGGGGAGTCTCTCACTATTTTTGTGGATCATGGATTCTTCCTTCCCAACAAATAGTAAAATAGACCGAACATCAACTAGGCTAATCAATTGACATCACCTCAAAAATTACACTCATATGCTCATTTTATTCAAGAAAGATGCTTCACTCTTAGATTACATTCATCAAACAACATACCTACCCAAAACATATGCATCAATCAATGGATAATTTCAACAAGTAGATATATATTGAAGAAATAAATTCAACATAATAGGTATATCTTCATTCACAGGCATTAGCATGAACTTTCATAATCAATGTAGAAAAATCTACCCATCTATGAAAAACATATCATCAACTTATCAATCTTATCATGTCCATAAAAAATTTCTAATTCAATGCAAAAGGTATGAAGCATGAAAACTCATATAATCATAGTCAAAAGTGTAACATAATTGGTCCATATAATCACATAAGACTCAAACAATGCAAAGGGTGTAAAGTGATAACAAATCAAAGATGCAACCATATGAAATAATCATGAATACAAAAGAGTGTAAACAATACTCACAAAACTATATAGCAAGCTCTGACCCAAAGTACATAAGGCTCAGATCAAAAACAGTGTCGGGGCATATGCTGCTAGGTTCAAAGATGTGCATTTTAAAAATTTTACTGAAAAGCTGCTAGCAATGATGGTGATGGTGCCGACAGTAGAGTGAGTAATCTCTAGTGGTCTGCTAGAGAATACAGTCATAGAGGTGAGATCGTCTGCCGGTGCAAAAGATAGTACTGCATAAAAAAAATCAGAGTCAATAATAAAGAACTGCTGCAAAAATAAATAAAATCTTGGAATAAGAGGCAGCAAAAGAAATAAGAATCTGCTGGTGGTATGATCCAGTGTCGATGGCTGGAGACAGTGATGTCAGAGGCAGATGCAGTGGTGGCTAGAGGTGCTGCAAATCTGGAGAAGAAGCCGCAGATGTCCAAGGAAAGCAGTGCAACGGTAAAGAATTTTATTTTCCTGCAACAAGAAAAGGAAAATTAATTCTAAAAATAAACTAAAAGAAAAGAAACTAAGCTAAGGCAAAAGTGCTTGGGTTGCCTCCCAAGAAGCGCTAATTTTTGGTCCATAGCTTGACCTAAACTCAATTATCATGGTGAAGCAGGTGAATCAGTACCAAAGTAAAGAGCAAACAATTTTCTGCATTTTCTCTGTCCAAAAAGTTTAGCCACTAAATCAAACATCCAAAATTTCATGTAAATCACAATTGAAGTGGCTTTTTTAAATTTGCAGAAATTAAAATCAAAATTTTTAAATCCACTGAAAGAAATCTTTATGATCTTCCTATGTTTGTCAAAAAGCAAAATCATTAGTCCTTTCTTCAAATTAATGTTTTCAATAGCAATAAGAAAAGGACTTTGATCAAAAGATTCAAATATTGGATCATCAAAATAAGTTTTATGTCTTTCATTAGATTCCTCAATAAAGCATGAATTTTCAAATAAATCAAAAGATTCAACAAAAGATATGGGTAAAACATCAGAGTGAGATTCATCAGTGTTTGTATTTTTCAAATCTTTTTCAATTTCCTCAAGTTCATCATCAAACAATTTTTCAATATCAAAATTATCAACAAAATCAAGATGAGACTCTTTAAAATCAATTTCTTCATGCCTCCCCACAAATAATTCATCGTGAGAAGAGTCAAAATCAGAATCATATGAAAAATCATGAGATTTATCAATGTTAGCAAAAGAATTAATAGAACCAGAGTTAGCCACAAAAGATTTATCATTAATCTCAACAATATCATCAAAATCAAATTGAGGTACATGAATATCACAATTTTCAAACTCATCAGATTTAACCATAAATGATATATCATGAAAAGCATCAATTTCATCAAAAGAGGGTTTTTCAATTTCAATTTCCTCAACTTTTTCCAATAATACATTATCAAAGGAATCAATTTCAGAATTATCAAAATCAGAGTGAGATGCATTAATGTACACATAAGGCTCAATCTCAAAACAATCATAATCAGTGGGGGAATTTTCTAAATCAATCTTTTCAGCTTCCAAATCAAACTCAAATAAACATGCTTGTTGTGCTAATTGGGTTTCTAAAATTTCATTGTGTGCAACCATGTCATCCAACTTAGAATTGATTTGTTTGAGGGTCTCACTCACATCTTGTTTCATGAACTTTTCAAACATAATCTCTAGGCTAGATTTTTCAGTTTTCTCAAAGCATGGTTCAGAAGTATAGTTTGAGCAATCATCATAAAAAAGATATAGAATCATATTGATTATCTTGATACCATGGTGAATTGGAATTTAAAAATTGACAATTAGAGGAACAATGATCAAAATATCCACAAATTTTACATCTAACAGGAGAATAAGATGCCCTAGAAGATTGCATAAAAGAGTTAAACGTATCTACAAGAGACTTACTTGGTGGCATGTATACCTCACCTCTTTCAGTTGCCCAGGAGTTATAATTAAAAGACATATTTTTAAATTTATTAAAAACAGAGAGATAATCCAACACCAATCAATAAGAACTATTTTTTTTAGAATATATAAAAAATAGAAAATCTAAAACACAAGCAAATTCATAAATTTTTAGATATCACAGCTCTGTCACAACTGTGAAAATCCAAAACCTGCAAAAATAGAAAACAAAGTTAAAACTAAAAATAAATAAAACTTAGTCTAGCAATACTAACAACTATTTTGATATTAACAAAACTAAGGTCCCCGGCAATGGCGCCAAAAACTTGTTGTGTCCGCAAGTGCACGGATACTCGAAGTAATAAAATAGATATCGAACCACAGAGACCTACGTGTTAAGGACCAAATAGATGTTTTCTCACTAGCTAAGCAAACCAAATAGGATGAAAGTAAATATGCAGAAAAGTATGCTAAAAGATGATCAGAGAGATAAACATGGGACTAGAGTTTTATCCACCTTAATTTCAATGACTAGATAAGAATAAAAGGTCATCAGCCAAATCTTATTATGATAAAGACCTAATTTACTTTATAAAAGGATCATCTCGCTTTCGCGCAGACAATCATACAAAGGACCAATCCTCACTCTCGTGCAAGATCTATCCAATGCTGAAAATAAGTAAATCATTGAACAAAGAACTCAAGGATCACTCTCGTGCATCCGAGTTCTAAGTCAATCATCTCAAGTGAATCTCAAGGATCACCCTCGTGCATCCTGAAACTCAACACAGGTTTTACTTATGGTTTTCCGACGACTCGATCCTCACTCTCGTGCAAGATCAAATCAAGTCTAACACAATAACTCAATCCAAAGTATCAGAAACTCAACATGGCAATAAAATCACTAAAGATCAGAGTTCGAAAAACTACATAATCTCTCACGATAGTTCCAAACTCAACGATTCCTAGGGTTCCGAATTTCAAATGATCAACCTCTCGGTCTATTTCGCAAAACTCTAAAACATGCTGATATTTAAGACACAAAGGAGAATCAAAGAACTATCAATCACAAAAGTAAAATTATCATATTAAAATTAAACTTGACAAAAATCAATGTTTTCTAGTCATTAACAAACTAAGGGGATTACACCCCATGTCCCAAAAGAAGATCTAAGCTTTCATGGTGAAAGGATTACAACAAACCATAATTTCAGAGGATCAGAAAGTGAAAAAGGGGAAGAAAAGTTACAAAACAAGGTTGTAATTGAAATACAACCCGTAATTTCGCTTGTGAACAGTGCTGTCACCACTATTTTGATGATTTCTACCTCGATCGGACTCCAAACGCTCTAAAACTTCTGGGGCTGCTCTCCTACTCCAGATGAAGCTTTGGTGTAAAAATCACGATCTGAGATGTCCTCTACGCCTCTCGGCACGAGGACAAACCCTAACCGTCTCTCTGTCGATTTCTCCCTCGATACTGGATAAAATTGGGGCTTTCTGTTTGTACATCTTCTCCTCTTAAATATGAGTCTGCAGCATCTTTCGGATCTCAATTTGGAGCTCTGGATCAAACGTTATGGTCCGCACAAGATTCGGACCTGAAAAACTCACGAAAAACGGCCCACGGTACCGTGAACGTTTTACTATAAAAAACCGCAGTGCCGTATTTTCACCTAGAATTCTAAAATATTCTGTATAAAATCCTCCAAAAATACGGTACCGTGAGATTTTGTCCCAAAAATACGGTAGTGCCGTATTTTGCCCAAAATCTTTGATTTGAGTCGTCCAAAGATACGGTACGGTGGTAGTTTGCCCAGAAAATACGGTAGTGCCGTATTTTTGCAATTTGGCTCCAAATTTTATGAAAATTGATGGGTAGTTTTGTTTCGACGTCTGGAATCCATTGGTGTGCTCAAATCTTCCAAAATCCATCAAAATATGGCACTTTTAACCTAAAAATGATCAAAAACAAGAAATAGTGTAGATTCTGCAATATTTGACAAATAAGGCTTAAAAACAAGTTAAAAAGCATAAATATGACACAAAAAGACACATGAAATGACACAAAATATACTATGAATTTTGGTATCATCAGCCGACTAGTGAATTTCGGCGATGTGAACTTCAACATATTATAAGAATTAGTTATCTTATCTTCATATGGTTTCTCTAGTCAAAATTCACTAGTCGCTCCACTCGTGGAAGACCTAGTATTAGAGATACATCTCTTACAGTAAATTGTATGAGGACTCCATTTATATTGAACCCATTTATTTCACGGTCCCATCTTGGTAACATTTATCTAATGACCAACATATCCAAGGGAATAAGTAGATCATGTAAGAGGTGGCCAAAAGGAGAGTCACTCATTTCTTCCTTCAGATTGTTGCCATCAGACACATGTTCAAATATAATTTGTAGCATTGTCATTTAGCATCTACAGTACATAGGTCGAGATAGTTCTTTGCTCTTCACTTTTTTTCCCACGACTTGGCTTTTACGGCAAACAAATGAACTTATTATCTTGGTCCTTTGAACTCCAACTCGAGGAAGAACTAGAGCAGCTTAATTTTTAACTAAATTTCCACTATGTAGTATTAAATTTCCATGAAATCAATATACGTAAAAAAATTCATGAAAAATATGTATAAATCAATGATAACTTGTATAATAATTTATTGCTTCGATATTGTCACGCCCTGAATTATGGAAATCTAATTTTTTTTTTTTAAATACACACGTGAGTCAATTCTTGACTCAAGTCCAAACATGCCCGCGTAGGGGCAGCACGGTCAAAACCGCGAGGTTGGGCGCGACCGGCGGAGACGATTCGTCGAATCGACCCCCAGCCTGACCACGAACTCAACGAGGACCACTGCCGTTCCAAAGTATGACTCGGATCCACGTTCGCGAATCAACAAGAGCCGGTGTCGCTGAGTCACATCAGGTTCGCCTGAACCCTAAACGGACCCACCCAAAGTCGACCACGTCGAACGGGGTCCAACGGAAACACAACCGGCTCGTTTTCACCGCTGACGTTGGACTTGTCAAAAATGCATCACGACATGGGCGATGAAGATGATGCGTTAGTGTCACGAAAACCGAGGCAAGCGGCCGAACGTCCCACACCCCTAGGAGTCGGCTACGCCCGCTCGTTCACCAGGTAACCGAAGTTCGCGCAGGTGAACGGCCATCCCCTGGCGTCGCATGCCGGAGACGGGAGGGAGATAACCAGAAAAACCCCTTGTCGCAACACGCCCTCATGTGGTGACGGCGAACGGACGAGTTCGTTCGTGTCCGAACCACGCAAAATCGCATGCGTGGGAACTCAATGGAAGGGAAGCGGAAGGCACCCACGCCTCATCGACGGAGGTACAAGCGGAGGCGGAGACGAGTGCTGTGCCAACGGGGAGCTACTTCAACAGCGATGGAGCAAGGGTGAAGTTCCAGCATCAGCAACGGCACCTTCATCGCGAACAAGGGAGGACGGCGACGGAGAGCTCCATGGAGGCTCGCTTGGATGCAACCGGCAGCCGAATGATGGACGCGAAGCCGAGGAAGGCAGGAAGTAGAGAAACCAAAGAAGGAAGAGGAGAAATACCCACGCGCAGGTGGAGGAAGGTGCCGACCGGTGAACTCGCACGCAGGCGAGCCGGGACCAGGACTTCTCGCATGCAGGCGAGCCGAAACCCTTAGGGATGAGAGAAAGAGGGGCTCGCCAAGAGGAGCATGCGGACATGGCCAAGCTGGCATGCAACGCAGATAAATGGAAGAGAAAAGATGGTGTCACCGGGGAAAAAACGCACCCTGGGACAGTGATCGAGAAAGGCGCCGGTCCGGCGAGAGCGTACCTCGGCAACAGT
This sequence comes from Costus lasius, assembly GCA_027563935.2. Classification (NCBI taxonomy): domain Eukaryota; kingdom Viridiplantae; phylum Streptophyta; class Magnoliopsida; order Zingiberales; family Costaceae; genus Costus; species Costus lasius. The sequence continues at coordinate 16,951,678 of CM050450.1, read as the reverse complement.
TGCCAGCTATGTCAAGTCGGGGACGTGGTAGCAGAAGAGCCTTACGAGGCTGTCTGAGGAAGTCGTCGACGCTAGGGACGTCGAGTGGAACGCGAACAAACGGGAACGGAGGAGGGAGCTTTGCGCAAACCATACCACCCGCCCACACCACCGATAACACGAGAGAGCTCTTGAAGGGGGCGTTTGACGAGACGGCTGGACACTGGAGGGCAGAAGGAGAGTTGCTGGAGAGAGCACAGTAGGGGTCGTTTGAACCAATGAAGGAAGAGTGTCCCGAACGATGCCGCCCCTCTGTGATTTTTACCCCACTGCATCGGTACCCATCCCCTCAATGAGTCAGCCACTAGCTCCAATCGACGCGTCCCATAGCGTCTGCTACACCCTGTTCCTTCCACGTTGGACGGAATCAAAATTTGGGTGCGATTCGCCCGTTGCTTCCGAAGCGAATCCGGGCGATGCCCGATTCGCCCCGTTCGCTTGCCGATCCAATCGACTTCAAGTGCTTGGGCTGGTTTTTAGATTTGGGCCGCGCCCAAATCCAGGCCTGCAGGCCTAACATTCTCCCCCTCTGAAGTGATTCGCCGCTCTCGGTGACTCAAGGTATTGTCGAATCCCATCCTCGAACTGCCACAGTTCGGAAGCCTTGTACCACGTAGCTTCTTCCATTGAAGAGCCTTCCCATCGAACAAGGAATTCTACTTGTCGGTTCATCCTACTATGTCCCAAAACTCGGTGATCCAAAATCTCCCCAATCTGTTGGTCAAACTCTGTTCGGACAGTCAGAGGTGCACGGAGAGATTGGGATCACATGGGATCCCTCGAATCCCTATGGAATCTCTTTAGAAAACTCACGTGGAAGGTTGGATGTAACTTCATCCTATCAGGGAGCTTTAGACGATACGCCACTGAGCTGACTCGACTCAGTACCTCAAAGGGTCCATCATATCTCTGGATAAGGCTTCTGTGTGCCATTTTTGCAGATATTTTCCTCCATATCTGCAGAGTAAGTCGAAAAAGAACTAGGTCACCCACGGTGAATTCCTCATCCCAACGTCAACTAATGCGTCCGCTAGTGCACGGATTTATCAAAGTAATAAAATAAGATATCGTTCCCAACTAGGATCTGACAGTCAAGTACCGACTACACGATTGATCTATATTTAGACGAATCAAATTTGTGTTTTTGTCTTGGAAACTTCTAAGTACAAATAAAAGAAACAAATTTAGTGTTTTGGGTAAAAATCAATTTAGATAAAATCAGGATTCGTGGTTTCACCACGCTAATGATTATGAATTTGATAAAAAAAAATAAACCTTTGAATAGAATATTAAAGCGTTGAAAGAGATTTTTCCTAATGTACAAATTACCTCCTCCCGAAGCGTAATCCGGCATCTATTTACATTAATTCTCTACTCTCGTAATAATTAATATAAATAGACCCATTAAGTTCTATGAAAAACCTTGAAATCCTTCAAATGAATCTAAACTACTCCCGTGATTGGATTCGTAAGTTTGAAAGAATAGTTTCGATGTTGCGATTCACCTCCCGGTCCTTCTCGCAACGTCTAAGACGTAAACATACTTGATCTGAGTAAATTGCAAAATAAACAAAGTCTAATCAAATCAACTCTATAAAATTCATGTCAAAGATTTAAACAATAAGTTTAATTCATAAAACATCAACGGGTTACACTCCTAGTCCCAAAAAAAAAGAGTTTATGTGTTCATGTTCTTCAAAAATAGTATGTACATTGATGAACTTGATGTAATCTCTTTAAAATAATGCAAAAAGACACTAGGATAGTAATTAGAACTCTTTCCCCTTGATCTAGAGATGAAGATGAAGTATCCAAATCTCTCATTTGCGTGATCTTTCGCCAAAATTCTGCTCATAAGTTGATTTTTTGCCTTAGCTTCTGCCTTTGTTCGTGTTCGTGCATAGAAGCCCCCCTTAATCCTTCCAAAATCCTTCCTTTTATAGTTTAATCAGTGTAGAACCCAGCTATGAAGATTTCTGCAAAGTTTGGTTCAATTCTGATTCAATTCGGGGTCGAATCGAGTGAAAATGTGAATGGGCGAAAATATTCACGGCCCATAAACTGTTTACGGCCACTGGTATGAAAGTTTCTATTTACTGCACATAGTGTATTCACAGCCAGTGAATATATTTATGGCCACAGCTCGTCTTTTCATCACGAATCACCCCGTAGCATCAAAACTCATAAAATTAATCGTTTTGAGTGATATTCAAGGCCCATGAAAGATTCACCGGTGCAATCGTGAATATTGAGTCTGGCCTCCGTTTCACTCCAAATTTGATGTGCAACTTCGTATTTTCCTTGGGAACCATGTTATGGCCTCAAAACTCTCGAAATCCATCATTTTTATGCAATTTTACCTATACTTTCATAAAAATTAAGAAAAGTGAATATTCCATACAAAGGAAGATAAAAACACTAAAAATCGTATAAAATCATTCAATTAAGCACAAAATATCATGTAAAATATAGGAAAAAATATGGTGTAAATGCAACTCATTAGACGTCGATGATTCACATACTGCTGCATTCGTTTAGCGACTAACTCAAGGCTATCCCTTGCTTCTTTGAGCGACTCCACTCGCTCGCGAGCTTCCCGTTGAGCGACTCCACTTAGCTTTCATGGAAGACAAATGAACTTATCATCCTAAGTCTTCTAAACTCCAACTCGAGGAAGAACTAAAGCATCTCTTTTTTCAACTAATTTTTTACTATTTAGTATTAAATTTCTACGATATTACAATATATGTAAAAAACATATATGAAAAATATGCATTAATTAAGGATAATTTGTATAATATTTTATTGCTTCAATACTAAGCTAGTTACCACAGCTAACTTAGGTATAAAGGAAATTTTATCTAAATTTTCACTATGTAGTATTTAATTTCCACGATATTATAACATATCTGAAAAAATTAATGGAAAGTACATACAAATAAAGGATAACTTGTACAATATTTTATTTCCTCAATACTAAGCTATTTACCATAGTTAACTTAGGTTTAAGAGAAAATTCATCTAAATTTCCATCATGTACTATGAAATTTCCATGACATTATAAAATATTTGAAAAAATTCATGAAAAATATGGAAAATAAAGGATAGTTTGTACAATTTATTATCGAGTACTAAGCTGCTTGGCTTATACTACTATATGTTTTCATACATTTTATATAAAAGTTATAAATTTTCAATGATATTTTGAAATTGGCATAAACAAAATTTAATAAAGAAATATATGAAATCGTTCTATGTTTTCAAAAGATAATTAATGTTACATTTAGATACTTTTCAGATTTTGGGTGGCGTCAGAGGTATGCAAGAATGCCAAAGTTATAATATGAAGCTCGTTCGAGGTTTAGCTCCGTCAAGGCTAAGGAAATGAAAATTTAGGTTAGTGAGAGATGGAAAAAGGAGGTATATTGTTCTTACCTTCACGTTGAAGGCGATGAAGAAACTTGGGCTTGGCGAGTCCAGTAAAGTTAGGGCTTGCTTTTAGATGGCATGTTGGGCGAAGCTTCCGTTGGAGGCTTGCAAAAAGATGGTGAGTCCATGGAGGAAGTCGAGAGTAGGAGAGGTTCGGAGGACGGGAGTGAGAGTTTAGTTAGAGTTAGGGCTTGGAGAATCGGAGGAAGTCGAACCATGAGAGAGAGGAGGGTTTAGGGGTTACATGAGAATTTTTTTTTTTTTGGGAGGGGGGAGAAACGGGAGCTTAATCACATAAAATGCTGCCCTGAGATTCACAGGGCCGAGATTGGAATGGACAGCGATTAATTGACCCCGAAGATAGTTTGGTAGGGTCCATGTTGAGAAAATGTACCCCTATATTGGGCACTTTGTCTTGGGATTTTATGGTCAGGGTGTGATACTGACACGATCACAACATCCTAGCCTTCCTGACTCATTTTGCCCTCTTTTTGAATAATTTCTTTTATTTTGAAGTTTAAAAATAAGTCTTTAGAATAGTAATGATCTAGTCAAGCCTCGGCTGTCTCCATCACTCCTTCCTCTTTTTCTAACAAATATTTGAGTTTGGCAATCTTCTTGATACTTACATAGGAAAACAAGAATAATATGAAGATCTCACCACCTCCACGAAAAGAGATCACAATGGTAAGAAAACAAGTATATGAAGGTCACACCACCTCCACCAAAACCATCTCCACCAAGGTCACAAAGGTAGGAAAACAAGGAAGTATATGGGGGTCAGATGCTGCACACCACCTCCACCAATACCACTTCCTACTGCGCCTTTGTTAGAAAGTGATGACGTTCAAATGAAATTGCTATGAAGTTTTTTAAGTTTCGCAGATCGAAGAACCTTGTGATGCATTACTTTAGTCGACGGAATGAGGAATACCTCTTGGTGAACATCTCTATTCTCTAGTGTTGTATGACTTGTGATGTATGTTATTGCATTTTGCTCAGTTGTAGTTTAAACACTCGCATATGCTTCTCCACAAGAATAAAAATTGGATGTGTTAGTCTAAAAAATTTCATGGACACTGTTATTTAAATAAACAATAAAATATTATGTAAAATTATTATTTTAAAATACAAATAAATTAAAAGAAGAGAATAGAAAAATAAAATTTGGAGGCACATAAAAGTTTGTCGGTGAAATTTTGATCTTTTGTGTGAGTTAAATTTAGAGTAATACTCGAGAATACAATTGAGACTCTTCTCCTATGTGTGCCACCATAGAAAAGTTAACCGAACTTTCCTTTCCGTTTCAAAAAACCATAAAACAATGAAATGAGTAGAAAAGAGGGAAAACAATCAATACATCGCATGTCTACTACTTGTAGTAGTGATTTGAATTGTTATGAGTTCATAATGTAGATACATATGCCCATTTCCTATTTTTATTGCTTAACAAATAATACGTACAATTATTCAATTTATGATAATGTTTGGTAAAAAATAGTTAAGTTAAATTTGTGTTGAAATATAGTGTGATTGTCAAATTCACTTTATAATATAAGGCTATTTGTTTAGTGAATTCTAGTTTCTAATGATTGTAAATATTTATTGTTAATTACCTCTAAGTAGTTTAGATTAAGAGATTCATATACATAACAAAATAATGACAAATATTTAGAAAGAACAATATAATTCATAAGAATATTGCGTGATTCAGAAATTTGCTGGGCAAAAGTGCATAAAAGGGAGCGCAGTCTCGGCAAAAGAAAAAAAAAAGAAATGACCACAAAAAAAGAGGTAAAAGACTTTGGCAAGAGATAAGAAGATTGAGGATTCATAAAAAATAATAATAAAAAAGAGAGGTTCATGCCTGTTAGAAAAGAGAGGAAAAGGTAAATGAGAACGAGCTTAATTATTAATGCATATGATATGAAATGCTATGTTATTATTGACATCATTGTTATTGATGATAAAATATTATTAATACAATTATTATAAACTGCTATTATGAATTGATGTTATAAACTCTTATTAATATAACTGTTATCGTTGTAAAATATTATTGATATAATTGCTATTATGAACTACTGTTATAAACTGTTATTGATACGACTGCTATTATTGTAAAATATTATCGATTTAGTTGTTACAAATAGCTATTATGAACTGCTATTATAAGTTATTTTTTGATATAAAGTACTACTGATATAAACTGCAACTATTGTGATATTAGATATAAACTGTAATATTAATATTGTTACACATTGTTATTATTATAACTACTATATAACTGCTGTTATAGATTGCTGTTGAGAAAATATTAATATGTATCTGTAAACTATTAACAATATTGCTGTGAGAAAATCTGCACTGCAATACAAATTACTGACATATATTGTTGATTTTATTACATTGCTGTAATTGCTAATATAAATATAATACAGTTGTTGATATGAATTGATACTGCTGTTATTTTATTATTATGGCTGATATAAATTATTATTATTTCATATTGATGTGGCTGCTGATATAAATCACTATATATAGTTGTAATAAATTGCTGTAAAATTTTTGATACACTATTGAAGAAATATTGAGGTTAGATATATTTGTTAATATGTTTGGATATTTATTTGTAATAAATTGCTGATATGTCAAACTGCTAATAATTGGTGATATGAGTGAAAAGAAAAAAAATAAAGTAAAAGAGATTTCGGTGATGAGATTATATCTAATATTCCTCGCCCTCAAGGAGGCAAATTCTTATATTCCTTAGGGAATAAAAATTTATTAAAAAATAATTATACGCTAAGGTTAAATAATTATTTCACATTCTCAATAGGACAAACTTCTACGTCTTCAAGGAGATTAGTTTCTATATTCCTATGAGAATAAAAATCCATCAAGAAATAATATACATTAATGCTAAATAATTATTTCACATTCTCAAGAAGACAAATTTTTATATCCTCAAGATGATAACAAAATTCATTAAGAAATAGTTACACGCTAAAGCTAAGGCTAAGTAATCATTCCTAAAATTCCTGTCAATCCAAATCCAAAAACTCACAAGCCATCAAGGTTAAGTATTTCAAATTCAAAATACTCATAAGTCATCAGGTCGAGTATCGCAAATTCAAATACTTATAAGCCATCAAGGTCGAGTATTCATTAAATTCAAAAAACTATATGTTCTCATAAAATTAGATATCCACTGAAAAGTTATTTCTTGACTAACGAAGATTGCTTCAAATTTTAAGTTATTCATGAGTCATGTATTAACAAGATTATGTACAAATTATTTTGTTCTCCGAGTTGTGAATGATGTGTACTTAATATAGATCTTTTAATAAAGGTACCCTAATTTTAAAGGTAATTAATAATGAGTACTTGCATTCATTAAAAGTCATAACTCATTAAATAAAAAAGCCTTATTATCGTAAGGTGAATTTGATAAAATTGTGCTACATTAAATTGTAACCCCACAATTGTGTCATGAAATGACTTACAACTTTAGTACAAAAGTCATCATTAGCCAAGTGATGATGGCTAGATAATGAATATTCATTTCTAAAAATGGTTAAGTGGATTTGATGAATATTTTGCTTCTTGAGAATTTGCTGATATTAAGATAATATTCGGTCTTTTAAGAGGTCATCGATAAATGAATTTTGGTAAATACTTGGTCTTGATAACTTGTGAGTATTTAAATTTGGATAAGATGAAAGATTTATCATCTTAAGGATGTGAAATAATTGTTTAGCCTTAGCATATAATTATCCCTTGATTTGATAGAGTTTTATCCCTTTGAAACATCGAATAATTATTTAACTTTAGCATATAATTATTTCTTAATATACTTTTGTTCGCTCTAGAGCATAGAATAGTTAACTCAGAACGTTGAATTGAAACTTGATAGAGTTCTCAGAGAATAAATAGTGGCTAGTAGGAATGAGAGGAAAGCGTAGAAACGAGAAAGAAAGAAATTGAATAATTGATCCGTACTATATATATTAAGTGTTGTAAGACATTGATATTATTTTTAGTTTCTCTTGGTTATGTGACAATCAAATGCTTCAGTTCAGTAAGAATATGGTATGGGAGAAGTATAAAGAAAAAGGAAAAAGAAGTTGGAAATTATTAGGGAATTTAAAAAATATATTCACATCCAAAGATAAATAAACTGTGTTTTGTTCAAAGTTATAGTTGCGAAAGAGGATTGCCATGGAAGTTTCCAAGTGTTCCATGATTTGGATGCAGAGGTTGCTGGCTCCAGTCTTTGTTTGGGGATCTACAAATGGTCAGGTTGAGAGGTTGGAAGATCGGGTAGCTCCCAAGTTAGTTGAATGTGGAAGGATTTAGAGATGCCTTCAGCTCATCGCATTTAAACATTATTCATGGCTCCCCCATGTGGTGGAAGGAGGATGATAACATAATGATTTGATTTGATGCATTCAAGTGAGTGTCACATAAGAGTAAGATACTGTTATTCAGAGCTCGGTGGCTATCGTACCCACCTAGATGGGTACTAGAGTAGCTAAACAGGTTGAATTTAAATTTAGAGGCATGGTACCATGCTACTATTTGTAGAATAATAAAAATATATATTTTATTTTTTAAATATGTAAAATAATAATAAAATGAGGGCTAAACGAAGAATATCAAGAGGCACCGGCTTAATACCACTAAAGAAAAATGAATTTCAAACTTTTCAAATAAACCAGCAAGTAGTTAAAATTAAGAAAGAAGTTTGTTTAAGGTCAAAGTTTCATCTACCAAAAACTAGGAGTTACCCAAGTTAAACTTCACTCAGCAATTAAATGATAAAAACAGCCAAATAGTAGAAGAGAGCCAAGAAGAGCCAACAATTAACATTTCTTTTGTCTCTCCCAATCTTGGAGTCGATAATTTTTTGATACTTGCATAGGAAAAGAATGGAAGTGGTGATTCTGCCCCCATATGTTATTCAAATTAATAATTTGATGATTCTGCCCCCATATAGTGCTGATTCTTTTTACAGTAGAAGAAAAAAAAAACATTGGTTCAAACTTGGGCAATCATCCATCAGTCATTATTCATTCATTGTACCATTTTCATCTCAATTTGATTGCAGTAGAAGAGAACATTGCAGCGGATTTAACTTCCGAGTGATCGAGACAAGAATGGAACTGGCACCAGTCAGAAGAATGACCTTTTCCAAAAACAGTGGCATGTGTAACTTGACATTTAATTGGAAGTTCTATCAATGTCAGTGCATTTTGCTCATTTCTGATTTTGATTGTTTATTCGACAGTCAATACGTACATCAAGTCCAGTGATATGATGCATACATTTTAAAATCACATCAGGCCATTATATTTGACAAAAAAATACTAATCGTAAAGATGGGATTATTCATAAATGAATCGTCGCTGGTCAATTTTCAATGAACCGACGTCGGTGTGACCCATATTCACATTTTTAATTAATCCGACGTCGTTATAGTCAGTGACTTATTTAAGGGTTACTGCTAGTGATGTCTGCAATCCTGACTCATTATTTGTGAATCTGTTGACTTGGAGAGCATTTGTTTTTCATCTCCACCCCCAGCTTAGTGGAAATGGAGATCTCAGTATATGTAGGAAAACTCTACTCTCTCTTTTTCCATTCCGTCGGCCGCCGGTTAGATATCCTCGTTTGGAGCTGGGCTCCTACTTTGTTCTCCCAAATCGAGGCGATCTGATCGCGGAGGGAGGCGAGCCAGTCGACCTACGCGGCGATCCGGGGGTGAGGTTCTCGATCCCGCCGCCTCGATCTAGGGTAACACCCCTACTTCCATTTTATCCGCCGATGGATCGTGTCGTTACTCTTGTTTTTTATATCGATCTGAGTATTGATTTCATGCTTCCACTCGTGACCTTTCCTCCTCCCCTTCCTCCCCCTGATTGTGTTGGTACGGATGTTGGCCTCTTTCCGAGAGAAGAACTTTCAAAAGCTATGTTGGCCTTGGAGAGAGAATTAAAGCAGGCTGAGAAAGCAGCATCAGAAGCAGCTGAGAGAGAGGAGGAGCAGGCTGAGAAAGCAGCAGCAGCTGCGAGGGCTCGGAAGGAGGCTGAAAAGAAATGGAAGGCAAGTATTGAGAGGAGAATCTTAGTCCTATATTGGCAAGGGTTAAATGCTATGTATTTGCTTATATGCTTGGTTATACTTGTGAAACAGAGTTTAAATCCAGGATACAGTCTACTATTACCTAATACTAATATATTTTAAAATCTTGGTTGGGCACTAGGCTTCATGGGCTGAGGACCGTGATCTTGTCACAACTCTTTTTCTCTCTTTTTGAATAATTTGTTTTTATCTTATTTAATCCTAAAAAGTTAAAAACAAGCCAAAAATAGTGCCTCGAGGCTGTCTCCATCGCTCCTTCCTCTTTTTCTAACAAATATTAAAGTCTGGCAATTTCTTATGCTTGCATAGGCAAAGAAGACGTCTGTTAAGAAAAGATGCTCATCTCGACAAATAGTGGTTGCACCATCTGAAATGTTCACAATGGTTGCCATGCGCCTGCTGCATTGGATGTGGACTGCGCCTGCAGCATTGATTGCCATGCTGATTGTGGCGTTGGGCTACTACTTGGCCTTTGTTAGAAAGTGACGATGTTCAGATCACTATGAAGTTTATTAGTTTTTCAGATCAAAAACCTTGTCATGCATTACTTTAAGTTAGAGGAATAAGGAAGAAGACCTCTTGCTAAACTTGTCTATTCTCTAGTGTTGCATAACTTGTGATGTATGTTAGTGCGTTTTGGTCAGTTGTACTTTAAACGCTCGCATATGCTGTTCCACGAGAATAAAGATTGCATGTGTTAGTCCAAAAGAATTCATTTAGACTTTATTTAAATAAAAAAATTAAAATATTATATAAAATTATTATTTTAAAATGTAAATAACTTTTTTTAAAAAAACAATTATAGAAATAAAATCCAAAGGCACGTAGAAGTTTGTCCGTGAAAATTCAATCTCTTATCTTGGTTAAATTCAAATTGAACATTGAGGATACAATTGTGACCCTTCTCCTGTGGGGATGATTGGGTCTTTTTTTTCTGCAGGTATAACTATCGAAAGGTTGATTGAACTCCTACTTATAGAGTCAGATTGGTATTGTTATGTGTTCACAACGCAGATACATATGCCCATTTTTTATTTTTATTATTTATTTCTTATGAATAATATGTACACTCTTTTGATTTATGACAAGAAGCTTGAAGTAGAGTTCCTTACTTTATCTATGTAATCTCATTCCATGTTCACACTCCGTGGTTTGACTTAACCCTCACTCTATAAAGTTTGTCTGTATAAATACTCGTTTCAGATTCGAGTTGCATGAAGGTGTACCAACTCATTGTCATTGCTTATAACATAGGAGATATGCAACGCTGATGCTAGTTGCCACATAAGTTTCCAAGTGATCCATGATTTGGATGGAGAGGTTGCTGACTCGAGTCTTTGCTTGGGGATCTACAAATCCTTAGATTGAGAGGTTGGAAGATTGAGTAGCTCCCAAGTTTGTTGAATGTACAAGGATTTTGAGATGCCTTCTGCCCATCACATTAAACATTATTCATGGCTCCCCCATATGGTGGAAGGAGGAAGATAACATTAATTAATTAATGCATTTAAGTGAGTGTCACATGGAAGGAATAAGATACTATTATTCTATGGGAGTGGCAATTATAAGGACCTCATATGGGTACTTGATTAGTTATTGAATTTAAGTTTAGAAACATGGGCACCCACTACTCCATTCCTGATTTATAAAGTAATAAAAATATATTTATTGTTAAAATAAATAAAATAATTATTAATAAAGTATATTATAATAATTTATATAATTGTATTTTATATATTAATTTAAAATAAATATTTTTATAACTTAATTCGATATCGTTTGAATACCTGACATTAGGTATGTAATAGAGTACTCATTCGATTTAAATATAGTGTAAAAAGGCAGGTAACTGATCTTGGTAGGGATGGCTTCCTTGGTTTCTTATTTGAGGTTGCATTCACATTCATTCGTGGAAATGGAGATCTCAGTAAATAGAATAAATCTACTCTCTTCCCCTCCCGTCGGCCGCTGGTTAGGTTTCCTCGTTTGGGGTTGGTCTCCTACCTTCTTCTCCCAAAGCAGGGTGATCCGATCGCGGAGGGAGGCGAGCCAGTCCACCCTCGCGGCGATCCGAGGTGAGGTTCTCGATCCCGCCGCCTCCATCTACATCGTGTCGGTTTTCTTGTTTTTTTTATCTCGAGCTGAGTATTGATTTCATTCTTCCACTCGTGATTTTTCCACCTCCCCTGATTGTGTTAGTACGGATGATGGCCTCTTTCCGAGAGAAGAAGAACTTTCGAAAGCTATGTTGGCCTTGGAGAGAGAGGAGATGCAGGCTGATCAGAAGCAGTCGAGAGAGAGGAGAAGCTGGCTGCGAAAGCAGCATTTGATGCAGCTGTTGAGAGAGCTGAGAAAGCAGCATTAGAAGCAGCTGCAAGGGCTGAGAAGGAGGTTGAAAAGGAAAGGAAGGCAAGTATTGGTTGTTTATGTTTCTTTTCTTTGCTAATTCACATTTTTTTCTCTCTCCTAATATTGTTGTATGTAGTTTGTACATTGTTGTGAGAGGATAATCTTAGTCCTAGGTTAAACTTCTCGAAACAAAAGAGTTTGAGACCACTACACATATAGTTAGGTGTGACCTTGACGTTGCAGCATGAATCCTTTTGCTCTCTTTTTACTTGAGTTCTTAATTTTTTTCTCTTGAATTCTTTTTTTAGACGGAAAACTGAGAGGAAAGAATGGAAAGTACATTAAATCTAATTGCATTTTAGGTCTAGATTTAATGTATTTTCTATTTTTTCCTTCCAGTTTTTTTCCAAAGAAACACACTAGTGACATTTAGTCTAAGTCTCAAAGCTGTCTCCATTGCACCTTTCTCTTTTTCTAACAAATACTAGAGTTGGCAATTTCTTGATCCTTGCACAGGAGAAGAGGAAGATTATTATGAAAAGATAGCTCATCTGGACAATATGTAGTGGACACAATAGTATCGAAGCACGAAGAAGCTACCGACGATGTAGATGAGGAGGGCAATGAAAATATGAGATACAGAAAGCCCTAGTGTAGAGATGAAGTTCCCAAGTTTATTCTGATGAACAAGAAATCCCCTTCCTATTGGATGTGGACTGTGATTGTAGCATTGGCTGCCGTGCTAATTGTGGCATTGGGTTACTTCTTGGCCTTTGTTAGAAAGTGATGATGTTTAGATCAAATAGCTATGAGGTTTATTAGTTTTGTATATAGAAGAACAATATGTACACTTATTTGTTTTATGACAATGTTTGGTCAAAAATGGTTTAAGTTGAATTTGTGTTGAAATATAGTGTAATTATGTCAAATTCACCTTATAATATAAGATTTTTGTTTAGTGAGTTTTTGTTTTCAATGAATGTAAGTATTTATTGTTAATTATATTTAAGTAACTTAGGGCACATTTGATTAATAAATCCATACACATAACAAAATAAAGACAAATAGTTGGAAGAATTATATCATTCATAACATCATATTATAAAATGACTTACAACTTTGGTACAAAAGTCATCATTAGCCAAGTGATGGCTAGATAATGAATATTTATTCTGGAAATGGTTCAACAGATGGGATGAATATCTTGCTTCTTGAGAATTTATGGATATTCAAATGATATCATGGCTTTTAAGGGCTCATTGATATCTAAATTTTGGTAAATACTTAATCTAAATGACTTATGAGTATTTAAATTTAGATAAGGTGTAAGATTAATTCTCTTAAGGATGTAAAATATTGTTTAGCCTTAGCGTACAATTATTCCTTGATTTGATGGAGTTTTGTCTTAGGCATGAAATCGTTATTTAGCTTTAGCGTATAATTATTCATTAATAGTTTTTTGTTTGCTTGAGGGCATAGAATAGTTATTTAGGCTTCTTGTATAACTATACCCTAATTGATATTCATCCTCTTTAGAATATGAAATAATTATTTAGCCTTGGCATGTAATTGTTCCTTAATGAAATTTTGTCCTCTTGAGGACACAGAATAGTTATTTATCCTTAGCATATAACTATACCCTTATGGATATTTTATTGTGGGGAATTTTTCATGAATTAATTTGACAATAATTTCACATGCGTTTACACAATATTAATTTGCTATGCATAAATTAAAAGAAGAGTTCAAGAATGAAAAACCCGGAAGCGCGTTACGACTTGCTCATAGATAAAAGTTTCGGGCTCTTGTGTAAGTTGATTTCAAACTAAACACCCAGTATACGACCGGGATACTTTTCCTGTGGGTCACGACCGTGGAGAAGATGACCAGACACCCTTTCAGCAATAAAGTAGCAGAAAACTAAAAACCAAGAAAGTAAGGCCGAGAAGAGATGAAGAAAATTGATGTATATTATTGAGCAGATGCGCCACATGCAAGAGAAGTAGAGGAGCCTAATGCAAAATGTGAGATACAGAAAATCGAAGGGTAGAGATGAAGTTCCAAGTTTATTTTGCCGAACAAGAAATCCCATCCCAATTGGATGTGGACTGCGTCTGCATCATTGGCTGCCGTGCTGATTGTGGCGTTGGGTTACTATTTGACCTTTGTTAAGAAGTGATGATGTTCAGATCAAATCGCTATGAAATTTATTAGTTTTGTCGATCGAAAAACCTTGTGATGCTTTACTTTAGTCAACAGAATAAGGAAGAAGGCCTCTTGGTGAACATCTCTATTCTCTAGTGTTGTATGACTTGATAGAAATTGGAGAAAGTATTGAGAGAGACAAGATGAATAAGAAGTATTTTATTGATAATTCCTTGCACACACTACAAATGACATAACATTCTCTATTTATAGAGAGTTCTACAAAGTTTGCAATAAGTCTAATGTAACATCAAAATTAAATCTTGTAATAACCTCCTCTTTTAATTTTCATCTTCAATGACAATTAACATAACTTTATTTTCATCCTTTCACCTTCCATGGCAATAACCTTCACTTCAATTGCAATTTCTTAACTCCCATAGAATTAACTAGCCATCAATTTTAGCCACCAAGATAATTAAGTTTAATTATTCTTCAATTCTCCCCCTTAAACTTAATTTCCTTTGCATCCATCATGCCAAGTTATGTCTTGAACTTTGAAAATAGATGAACTCCAAGTGGTTTAGTGAAAATATCACCAACTTGATCATGTGACTTGATGTGCACTAGTTCCACATTCTTGATCTTCACTTGTTCTCTAATGAAGTGAAATTTTAAGTCAATATGTTTGCTCCTTTCATGATATACCGGATTCTTTGCTAGTGCAATGGCAGATTTGTTGTCAATAAAAATTTTTATAGCCTCCTTTTGTTGAACAAGCATATAATCCAATAGCCTTCTAAGCCATATACAATGGCACACACAAGAAGATGCTGCAATATACTCTGCTTCGCATGTTGAGAGTGTAACATTTGCTTGCTTCTTTGATGACCAAGTAAAAGCAGTGTCTCCCATATAAAAGACAAATCCAGTTGTACTCTTTCTATCATCAAGGTCACCACCCCAATCACTATCTGCATATCCAACCAATTCAAATTTATTAGAACGTGAATAAAATAATCCTTGCAAGAGAGTACCTTTGATGTATCTCAAAATTCTTTTAGCCGCCTTCCAATGAGTTGATTTAGGCTCTTCCATGAATCTACTTATTAATCCAACACCGTAAAGTATATTAGGCCTTGAACATGTTAAATATCTTAGGCTTCCAACTAAACTTTTGTAAAGTGTTGGATCAATAGCTTTTCCTTCATCTTCTTTTGAAAGTTTAACTCCACAATCAACTGGGGTGCTAATTGGATGATAATCTTCCATTTTAAAACGCTTCAGTACTTCCTTTGCATAAGCTTCTTGTGAAATAAATATACCTTGTGAACTTTGCTTTACTTCAATACCAAGAAAATAAGACATCAATCCCATGTCGGTCATGTCAAATTCCTTCATCATTGCTAGCTTGAAGTCTTCAAACATGAGTGGATCATTTCCTGTAAAGATTAGATCATCCACATACAAGCATAGATATAGTATCTTTCCACTCATTGCTTTGCAATACAAGGCATGTTCATATGGGCATTGTGTAAAATTGTTATTTTTAAGATAAGCATATATTCTTGCATTCCATGCCCTTGGAGCTTGCTTTAAGCCATAAAGTGTTTTCTTCAATCTTAACACTTTGTTCTCATGTCCTTTTCTAACATATCCCTTTGGTTGTTCAACATAAATTTCTTCTTCAAGAAAACCATTCAAAAAAGCAGATTTGACATCTAGTTGAAAATTTTGCCATTTATTTTGAGAAGCTAAAGAAATGAGCAATCTAATGGTTTCCAATCTAGCAACGGGGGCAAATACCTCATCATAGTCGATTCCAGCTTGTTGCTTGTAGCCTTTTGCCACTAGTCTAGCTTTATACTTCTCCACTTTTCCTTGTGCATTTTTCTTTACTTTAAAAACCCATTTGACTCCAATGGGTTCATGTCCTTGAGGCAAAGTGCATAGCTCCCATGTTTTGTTCTTCTCTATAGACTTAATCTCTTCATCCATTGCTCTTTTCCAATTATCATCTTTGATAGCATCTTCAAGTAACACAACATCTTCATTAGCAAAAAGGCAAACAAGATTAAGTTGATTTGTCACCTCATATAATTCTTGTATGCTCCTTGTTTTTCTTGGAATTGGACTATCTTCAAACAAAGTTGTAGTTGATGAAGTTGTTGAGGATGATGATGATGAAGACTCTTCAACTATGGCTTTGATTTGGTCTTCTTCCCTATCTGTGCTCCAATCCCATGCTTCTTCTTCATTAAAGTCCACATCTCTACTCACAATGACTTTATTTTCATGTGGATCAAATAGCTTGTAAGCCTTAGAATTTTCACTATAGCCAATGAAGATGTATTTGATACTTTTATCATCCAACTTTTTTCTTTTTTGATCATGAACATGAGCATATGCAATAGACCCAAAAATCTTTAAATGAGAGATATTAGGCTTCTTACCACTCCATGCTTCTTGTGGTGTCACTTCTTCTAAGCCTTTGGTTGGACATCTATTGAGTAAATATATCGAGCAACCCACCGCTTCTCCCCAAAATTCTTTAGGCATTTTTTTGCTTTGTAGCATACTCCTCACGATGTCAAGGATAGTTCGGTTTTTTTCTTTCGGCTACTCCATTTTGTTGTGGGGAATAAGGCGTCGTCAATAATATTCTAATGGCATTCTCTTGACAAAATAACTCAAAAGACTTGGATGTAAATTCTCCTCCATGATCGGATCTCAATGCTTTGATAGTTTGGCCACTTGATTCTCCACTTATTTTTTGAATCTTTTGAATGCTTCAAGTGCCTCCGATTTCTCCTTTAGGAAGTACACCCATGTCTTCCTACTAAAATCATCAATAAAAGTTAGAAAATAATGATGCTCACCATAGGAGGATGGAGAAATTGGTCCACATATGTCGGTATGGATGAGCTCAAGAGGTTTCTTTGCATGATATGTTGACTCCTTTGGAAAACTTTTTCTTGGTTGTTTGGAAAGAACACATTCTTCACATAGATGATCTTGTGTATGGATATGAGGAAGGCCTTCTACCATTTCTTTGCTTGACAATAACTTGAGAGCACCAAAGTTAACATGTCCATATCTTAAATGCCATAACCAAGAGCTATCATTCATTTTGGCATTTAAACACATAGTATCAACATGCTTTGTGCTCAACACAAATAATTTATTCTTGGACATTTCAACTTGTGCTACTAACTTCATATCTCTATTTCTCAAGAAAAGATTTCTATCTTTCATGTGCACATCATATCCTTTCTCCAAAAGTTGGCCAAGACTTAGGATATTAGTTTTCATATTTGGCACATAATAGACATTGGAAATGAAATGATGATTTCCTTCTTTAGATTGAATGAAAATTTTACCTTTTCCCTTCACTTCTACCTTTGAGAAATCTCCAAATGATACATGCCCATGAGGTGCTTTATCCAACTCCATAAACATGTGTTTGTGCCCACACATATGATTACTTGCTCCACTATCCAAATACCAAAGATCTTGGTTGCCTCCATCATCTTCCTTTTGTGCTAGCAATAAAATTGATTCATCTTTCTTTTCTTCTTTATTCACATAGTTAACCCTCTCATCAACTTGATTAGATTTATTATACCAACAATTCGATGAAAAATGACCAAGCTTATTGCATGTGTAACAACGAACTTTAGATTTATCATACCTTCCACCTCTTGAGAAACCACCTCTTTTTTGTTCTCTTCTTGTATTTTCTTCATCACTATGATTTTGTTGCACTTGTCTTCAGCCTCTTCCATAGAACTCACCACGACCTCTACTTCTTCCGCGGCCTCTACCATGATAACTTCCCCTTTCTCCTCTTGCTTCCTCATCTTTATCTTTAAGAGAGAGCTTGTTTTGAAGAGCTTGTTCAAAGATCTCTTGTTTCTTCCTTTGAAGCCTTTGCTCATGAGCTTGGAGAGTACCCATGAGTTCATCAATAGTCATAGTCTCTAGATCTTTTGCCTCCTCTATTGCCACTGCAATATAATCAAATTTTCCATCTAACGAGCATAGGATTTTCTCCACCACTCGATTATCTTGTAAGGATTCCCCATTCATTTTTAATTAGTTGACCATGGTCAACACTCTTGTGAAGTAGTCCGATATGGACTCTCCCTCTTTTATCTTTAAACATTCAAATTCACCACGAAGGGTTTGTAGTCGTACCTTTTTTACGTTCTCAATTCCTTTAAAAGAGTTTTGAAGAATCTCCCATGCTTGCTTGGAGTTAGTGGCGATGGCGATCTTCTCAAATGTTCCTTCATCTACTCCTTGGTAGATCAAGAAGAGAGCCTTCTTATCTTTCTTCCTTGACTCCTTCAAGGATTCTCTTTGATTTGCCACTAGGGTAGCTTCATCTTGGGGTTAAACATACCCCTTCTCTACTTTCTCCCACACATCTTGAGAACCAAACAATGCCTTCATTTGGATACTCCAATTTTCATAGTTGTTGGTAAGGCGGGGAATAGGAAATAACATATTAGAGGCCATGGCTAATGTGGCTCTAATACCAGTTTGATAGAAATTGAAGTATTGAGAGAGACAAGATGAATAAGAAGTATTCTATTAATAATTCCTTGCACACACTACAAATGACATAACATTCTCTATTTATAGAGAGTTCTACAAAGTTTGCAATAAGTCTAATGTAACATCAAAATTAAATCTTGTAATAACCTCCTCTTTTAATTTTCATCTTCAATGACAATTAACATAACTTTATTTTCATCCTTTCACCTTCCATGGCAATAACTTTTACTTCAATTGCAATTTCTTAACTCCCATAGAATTAACTAGCCATCAATTTTAGCCAGCAAGATAATTAAGTTTAATTATTCTTCATGACTTTGATGTATGTTAGTGCATTGTGCTTGGTTGTACTTTAAACATTCGCATATGCTTTTCCACAAGAATAAAGATTGGATGTGTTAGTATAAAAAATTTCATGGAGACTTTTATTTAAATAGACAATAAAATATTATGTGAAATTATTATTTAAAAATATAAATAAATTAGAAGAAGAGATTAGAAAAATAAAATTTGGAGGCATATAAAGATTTGTCCATGAAAATTTAAGCTTTTATGTGAGTTAAATTTGAATTAAATACTCAAAAATACAATTAAGACTCTTCTCCTACTGGTACAACCACAGAAAAGTTAACCACACTTCTTACGCCGTTAAGGATCAAAAAACCATGAAACCATGAAATGAATAGAAAAGAGAAAAAAATTCAATGCATCACATGTCTACTACTTTTTGTATTGTACTGAGTTCATAACGTAGATACAGATGACCATTTCTGATATTTATTATTTATTTCGTACCTTGATGAATAATATGTACATTTATTCGATTTATGACAATGTATAGTCAACAATGGTTAAATTGAATTTGTGTTAAAATATGGTATGATTGTCAAATTCACCTTATAATGTAAGACTTTTTATTTAGTGGATTCTAGTTTCCAACGAATGCAAATATTTATTATTAATTATCCCTAAGTAATAAAGGGTACAATTGATTAAGAATACAAGCAAATGAAGACAAATAGTTAAAAGAACAATATTATTTATAACATTGTGTCATGAAATGACTTACAACGTTAGTACAAAAGTTATCATTAGCCATCACAAGTTATCATTAGCCGAGTGATGGCTAGATAATGAATATTCATTCTAAAAATGGTTTAGTGGATTTGATGAATATATTGCTTCTTGAGAATTTACGGATATTCAGATGATATATGGCCTTTTAAGGGCTCGTCTATATTTGAATTTTGGTAAATACTCAGTCTTCATAACTTGTGAGTAATTAAATTTGGATAAGGTGGAACAGGTATCCCCTCGAGGACGTAAAAAAATTGTTTAGCATTAGTGTATAAGTATCCTTTGATTTGATGGAGTTTTGTTTTTTTAAGGACATAAAATAATTATTTAGCTTTAGCGTATAATTACTTTTTAACATATTTTTTTCACTCGAAAGCATGTGATGCAGGAGCATCTTCAAGAACTTAATTGCATTTTGACTTTATTTTGGAAACTTGTTTCTATTGTTGTTTATCTTTAATTGCTCAGCTTGATAAACTCTTGATTTGTGGTCCAAGCTAGTCTTGATGGTTGTAAGACTAGTTGTTGAACAATTTTATAACTTGGACACTTGTGTTGTTATTATTATAGTTAGGATATAGCCTAGGATTTATTTTTAACATCTTTGTTTTATTTTATAGTGATTTGTAGTAGGATGTTTAGCCTAGGATTATAGCACCTGTGATGGCACTACATGGCACCTAAGCTTCCCAGCATCCCTGGCATTCCATCATTCCAGATTATATCAGACGTCCCCAACAACTCGTCCACATGTTCACATCCAAACCTGCAGCCAACTTCCTGAAGCCGACAAGCCACTTCAGTCAGCCAATCCAGGTCAAGTCACGTCTACAAGCAACCTGCTAATTAAACCAGCTCAGATGCATTCCATTTCAAATCTCCAGCATGCGCATAGAACCATTCCAGCTCAGACTTAACCGCCCGTAGCTGCCAATCAAGCCAAAGAAAATCAAACTCTACAACAGTGAAGAATGCCAAGAGACACTCGAAATGTAAACGTTGGAAGCTGAGGTTTAAAGTCCATGTATTCGAACACTTTGCAATTAGTCTATTTTCATGAAAAAAAACAACAAACTAATTGAGCCGGAAGGCCTCTTGTGTGTGCTTGAGGGTGAGCCTTTCGCCCCTCTTCCTTATTCCCTTGAAGGTGAGCCGGAAGGTCCTTCATTCTCATTTCACTACTGGATTGCTGCTTGCCGAGCTTTGCCCTTAAAGAGTTGAAAAGCGTTGCAACTTGAAATGCTGGCTGGAGCTGAAGTTTTCTGCGCAATCACAACATCTCAATCTGCTCAAAACAACCAAGGTCATCTGGTTACAGCCTAGATTCTCAATCCATCGCTTCTCCTCAAGTCTTAACTCGCATGCTTAACATATGAACATTAGAGCTACCTCATTAAGGGAAGTTCGTGGGCAAAACTCTGTCCTTCATCAGCATGGAATAGCTAACTCAGAGCGTTGAATTGAAACTTGATAGAGTTCTCAGAGAATAAATAGTGGCTAGTAGGAATGAGAGGAAAGCGTAGAAACTAGAAAGAAAGAAATTGAATAATTGATCACTACTATATATATAAAGTGTTCAAAGAAATTGAAATTATTTTTAGTTTCTTGGTTATGTGACAATCAAATGCTTCAGTTCAGTAAGAATATGGTATGGGAGAAGTATAAAGAAAAAGGAAAAAGAACTTGGAAATTATTAGGGAATTAAAAAAATATATTCACATCCAAAGATAAATAACCTGTGTTTTGTTCAAAGTTAAAGTGGTGAGAGAGGATTGCTTTGAGATATGTGGAAGCAATGAACTAGACTGGGATTAAACTGATGTGAATGGAATGGATTAAAACAAATAAAATAATAAAAACAACAGTAGGAACTTGGAAGGGATTCAACAACATACCAGACAGCTTGTCTCAAACAACAAAAGATGTGACTTCTGTGCTGAATTCCTCTACCGAGAATTACAAAACTTCGGAAACGCAATTTTCACTTAAAAATTTGAGATTTGAGAGTCCAAAAAAGGATTTGATCCAGAAAAATTGGCACTTGACAATGAAGAAAATTGGATGTAAATTACCATTACATCGATAGAAATGATAAAATACAGCCCGGTATGAAATTAGATTTCTCATTTCTAGGACAACTTTTAATCTCGGTCTTACTGGTATTCCAGGTCATGCTGCTCTACTTACTGGTATACCATCACATGAATGTTCATATAGTGAATGTAATAGTGGTCCATTTTACAGTAGTTGTCCTAACAATTCTTACTGCCTGGTATGAATTGAGATTAAAACCGATACTTCAAACACAAATATTGTGATTTTGATTCCCGAGTGTTTGTTTTTATCATGTAAAATGGAGTTGCTTTATTTTTTATGGTAAACTCGTAACATGACATCCACACATTCAAACATAGACTCGCAGGATAAAAAGAGAGGTCGCTATTTTCAATTCCTCGTCTATGTCGCTATTTATAACCTTTGCCACTCTGTGCAACGGATCATCACAAGTATCTCGGATCGTCACAGTGTGGCTCCATTAGACATTAGGGACTCGCCTATAATTTTTAAATAATTGTGGGGTCCAAGCCTAGTTGCGTATTTACTTGCTTGAGGTTAATTGAGCATCATGCTTGCAAAACCATTACACGTCCTAATTCATCGATCCCTTATAAAATAATAAAAAATATATATTTTATTTTTAAATATGTAAAATAATAATAATATATAATTATTGATAAATATATTATAATAATGTATATAATTGTATTTTATAAATTAATTTAAAATAAATAATTTTTTATTTAATTCGATACATGTTTGAATACTTGACTTGGGATTAGGTATGTAACAGGGAAAAAAATTTAAATGCTGGGGGCTCTTAAAAATCTATGAGAAAGTCAGAATAGTCAAATATTCTCTTATTCTAATGGTTTAAAAAAACGTTAAGTATCTCACACTACTTAAAAAATGCACCCATAATATTGTAATCGATCCGAATTAAATATAGAATAAAAAGGCAACCTAGAGATGGCTTTATTGGTTTCTTATTTGAGGTTGCATGAACATTTATTCATATTTATTCTGAAGAAGAAGAAGTCGAATTAAGCTTTCGTCTGTCTGTATTGGTTGTTTATGTTTCTTGTCTTTGCTAATTAAGCTTTCGTTTGTCTCTCCCGTGGTTTGTGTGTAGTTGTGAGAGGATAATCTTAGTTCTATATTGGAAAGGCTTAAAAGCTATGTATTAACAAAGAGTTTAAATCCAGGATATAGTCTACTATTACCTAAAAGTCTTGGTTGGGCACCAGGGCTTCACGGTGATCTTGTCCCGACTATTTTTGCTCTCTTTTTTAATAATTTCTTTGTTGAACAATTAAATTTCAAACATGTACGCAGCGTGCTTCAATATAGAACTCGTACAGGTTTATTATGTGTAGGATTTGTCCGTTTGCCACATCAATATTAAATCCCTGCAATGCTATATGATGATTGAAATCAGAAATTGAGTAACACAATGTATCAATATAGCTATAGGATTTGTAGAAATTCAGATGCAGACTATTAGAATGGTTGCGTATATCATCAATAAAGTTAAATATCTAAACATGGGAGGTTACAGGAATATGAAGAGATTTATCAAGTTTCATTGACATATCAGCAGCTGCATTGATTTTGTTGATCATATATGACTTCTTTGATTAAATCCTTGCCTACCGTGGGCGAAGACAAATGAAGGAAAACAACAGCAAAAGTAGCTAGAAATGCTGCGCAAGAGCGTGCAAGGTGGAAAGCTGCCAAAGATTTAAAAAATTGATGGTTCATCAAGGCAGTCACATGATGAATCAGCGTCAGAAATTGAGGAACTAGGTACGCTATATGATGTAACATAATCATTTGAAGAGGATATTGATATTTCTGAAGGTCTGAATCCAAATTTTGAAGATAAGTACTCTATCAGGAAAGCAATCAAAGGCAAATTGGAAATTTTGACTATTAATTATGTGTGCATAGCAAAGAATAGTCAACATCAATTTTGACTACATGAAAAACAAAAGATCACAGCAACAGAAAATTGGAAACTGAAGGGAAATCCAGCCGCCTGCTTCATAAGGCAAAGAAATCAAAAATATATATAAGAAAGGCAACATTTCAAAAAAAATGATCGCAGCGGTCGTCAATTGATAAAAAAAAAAGATCGCAGTAGGAAGAGGAAGAGAATCTAATGCGCCAGTGCTTCTAAATGCCAAAAAGGAATCCTCGGCAAAAGGAAACAACAGCAATTGGGCAAAAATCATAAATAAAATCAGAAGCCAGCTAAAAAAAATCTTAAAGCTGTTGACAAAATCGGCGGCGGCATTTACAGCAATCAACAAAAAGAGAAGCGCAAAAGAAGGAACAATAGCTGATAAGAAAATGAAAGAAGCGATCAACCAAAAGAATTTCAAATGAAAGAAGCGCCGTGCGTTGAAAAACAAAAAGGAAATAAATTTTTTGGGAAGAGGGCTGCTAGCTTATAAAATAGGAGGCGTCCAACACAAAAAGAGGAGAGATAACATACGCTGAGAGGCTGCGGAATAGAGCAACAAGTGAAAAAGAGAAAGTGGTAAAAGAAAAGAGAGAAAGTGACGAGTAAAAAAAAAAAAAAAGAAAGAGAAGAAAAAAAAAGAGAAATCGGAAAGAGAGCAACTAGTGAAAAAGAAAAGAGAATTCGAGAGAAAATGTAAAGAAAAGGGCTCAATCATCATCATTGATGTTATAATATTGATTTATAAACTGTGATATACTATAATATTATTATTGTGATAAACTGTGATAAACTGCAATACATTACGATAAACTGCGATACATTATAATAAATTATGATAAACTGTGATATTATTATAATAAATTACTATACACTACAATATTATTGCGATAAACTATGATATATTGTAATAAATTATGATAAACTGTGATAGATTATGAAAAACTGTAATAAATTGTCATATACGGTGATATACTTGCTGATATATTGTTGAGATAAAAAAAAAAAGTGAATAAAAGAGAGAAGAAAGCAGCCAAATCTTCGCTCGCTGCACTCGCCGATCTACTCGTCCAATATTCGCCGCCTACCGATTTGCCGCCAACCTTCTCCAGATCCGGCGATGAAATCTCAAATCCGCCCATGAAATCTCGTCTTCTTCGAAGACACGAGATTCATCAATCGCCGCCGACCTTTGATGAGATCCGTCAACGTCGGACGCTACTCGACGCGCCAAGTTGCTCATAGCATCGACCTTCCTCGAAGATCAAATCCAGGCGACGATCAAATCCACCTGTGCTCTTCCCTGATTCGCGTGGCAATCGAATCAGTTGTGAGATCCGCCTGAGACGAAGATCCAGGCATTGAAGATCTTTCGTCGGCGCTATCCTGTCCAGAGTGAATGCCTTTGATGAAGATCCAGGCATTGAAGATCCCTCGTCGAAAATTTGCCTCTCGCACAAAGCTACTCGCGAAATCTCATATCCGCCAACGAAATCTCTAGATCTGGCGTTGTTTTCTCCTAAGACAGGGGATCCGACTCAACTGCCGCCGACCTTTGCTCCATCTGACGAAGAGATTCGTCAATCACCGTCTCGCTTCAATTTAGGGCAAAACCCAAATAATCTGCCGGATCCGCCTGACGTCAAGTCGCCAAAGCCAAAAAAATCAAGCTGCTCGCCGGGGAGCTCGATTTTGATGCCAGAGCTCCTTCGTCAAGCCCTCTTTGGCCAAATCTGCCACTGGAATTTGGTGACGCTTCCAGTTTGATCGCCAAAAATTGTTGACGAAGCCCGTTTTCGGCCGTCAGCTCATCTGCCGAATCAACTCCAAATCTCGTCGACCGCCGCTTTGCTTGACGAAGGAGAAAAGCATCCGATCTGGCACTCTTCCAAAGAAGAGAAGCATCAGATCCACTCTGTTTGCGCCGAACGAGAGCAATGCTCGCAAGTTTGCTGTATTTTGGTTCGACACCTGTTGAACCAAGCCAATTTTGAGGCATTTCTCAGTTTCTGAATGAAGATTGGTCAATTGAACTTTGACCAAGTGAAATTCCTAGTTGTGATGAAGAAGCGAAGGAGTTGATCCAATTCCATCTGAATCGGCTCGAGTTTGAATCTTCTCATAATAATTTTGGCTCAGTCAAAATTGATATGCAAAGCAATTAACTAAATTTTGATCGGAACAATTCTCAGTTTTAATAGAGGAAGAAGAATCGGCCAATTAAATTTTGACCAAGCTCTCAGCTTTGGTGAAGAAGCAAAAGAGTTAATCTCAGTTGAATTTTGGGACGATGAATGAAGGCATATTCTTTCCCAGGTTCCAAAGCTAATCAAAGACAAACAAATTACACTCAGAACGATTGCTCGAAAAGTTGAATTTTTGAATATTAAAAATTCAAGCCTCATATATGAAATTGGTCGTTTGACTAAGAATTCAGATAAACTTAATTATGCACTAATGGAGAAATTGAAGATTGTGCCGCTGAGCTATCCTGGCAATATGATCATTCAAAAAAATCTAATGTACAAGCAAAGTTAGCCGTAGAGGTGGCCATGGGCAGTGCCCGGGCCCGTCTCGGCCCGGTTCCTTCCGTTTCAAATCGTCCCGTGCCTAGCACGGCACGGCACGAAAAATGCTGGGCCCGGCACGGCCCGCGGCCCGATTAGGCGTGTCCGCCCAGGCACAGTTCCGCCAGAGAGTGAGCACGGATCCGGCATGCGGGCTAGGCACGGCCTGTGGGCTGACTTCGGCACGCGGACTGAATACGGCCCAACGGGCCAAATGAGGAACGCGGGCCATGTTTGGCCCGGGCCGACTTTGGCCCGCGTGCCAAATTTAAAAAAAATAAATTAATTTAATAAATAAATTATTACTTAATTAAAATATATAAAATATGAAAAAATAAAAAAAAATTGAGAAATTGAGAATGTATATTGCACAAATTTTTGAAAAAAATGTTAAAATTTTATATATTTTAGACCGGACCCATTACAGGCTACCCCACTTGCATTATCAAAACTAATTGAAAAAATTTTATTAATATGACATGCAAATTCTCTTCGACTGTGATGTATGACATGCAAATTGCACTATCATCTTGAACACATAAGTTTAGAATATGACATGCAAATTCTCTTCGGTAACGAGAGAATTTGGATTTCTCTCATGCTTTCGTCACTTGGCTGGATGTTGCGACAGATTTTTCTTCGACTGTTCGTCGCCTCACAGATAGACGGATCTTCAAAACTTTCGTTCATCGATGGACGTCTGTGGAAGCAGGATTTGGACGAGATTGGCGAAGGCTCTCAGTGAGATGATTTTCTTCTTTGTTACTGGATCCTCCTCTCTCAGCGAGGATCTCCAATCTTCAGCAACAAATCTTACAATAGTAGTGAGATTTTTCTCGCTCAGCCCTTAGCTGTACAGTCAAGTATAGCGTCGCTAGGCAAAATCTGAGATTTTAACTCTTTGCTAGACCAATTCTTTAACTTGGCTCTGATACCATTTTGTTGAGGCTGAAGATAGAATCAGGAGGCAATAATAGTTAAGAGGAAATTAACTTGTAGCAGCATTTCATTATGTAAAGCAATCAAATATATAATACATCATAATGATAAAATGATAAAATTAAACTATCCTAATAAAGCATTTACTAAAATAAGAGATGTGCTCGTGGAGCACGTTGCCACGTTAACATGTAGGCAAAGTCATGTATACTATTCTAACATCGGCTGCCCCACCTCTTCTAAACAACAATACACAATCAATTAGAAGACTACTCCGTAAAGATCAAATCCACTGCGATAAATAGGTATGTCTTCTTATAATATTTTTTCATATAATTTTAGTGCAAGATATTTGACATGATCTAACAAGTGATAGATGGAAAAAAGAGGTATGTTGTTACCTTCATATCGATGGCAATGAAGAAACTTGGGCTTGGCAACTCCGATAAAGTTAGGGCTTGCTTTGAGATGGCGAGTCGGGTGAAGCTTCCGTTGGAGGCTTGCGAAGAGATGGTGAGTCCATTGGAGGAAGTCGAGAGCAGGAGAGGTTCAGAGGACAGGAGTGAGAGTTTAGTCAAAAGTTAGGGCTTTGGAGTTTGGGCTTGGAGAATCAGAGAAAGTCAGACCAGGAGAGAGAGGAGGTTTAGGGGTTGTGAGATTAGGGAAAAACTGAAAGAAATTAACGCTATTTAGTTACCATCTGAACTGTTCACAATGGTACCGGAGCTAGAAGAAGCTACCGAGGATGCAGATGCGCCGATCACAAGAGAAGCAGAGCAGCCCAATGAAAATGTGAGATACAGAAAGCCGAAGGGTGGAGAGGAAGTTCCCAAGTTTATTCCAATGAACAAGAAATCCCCTCCCTATTGGATGTGGACCGCACCTGAGGCATTGGCTGATTGTGGCATTAGGTTACTACTTGGCCTTTGCTAGAAAGTGACGACATTCAGATCAAATCGTATGAAGTTTTAAAGTTTCTCAAATTGATGAACCTTGTGATGCATTACTTTAGTCGAGGAAGACCCCTTGGTGAACATCTCTATTCTCTAGTGTTGTATGACTTGTGATGTATGTTATTGCAATTTGCTCAGTTGTACTTTAAACACTCGCATATGCTTCTCCACAAGAATAAAAATTGGATGTGTTAGTCTAAAAAATTTTATGGAAACTTTTTAAATAGACAATTAAATATTATGTAAAATTATTATTTTAAAATATGAATAAATTGGAAGAAGAGATTAGAAAAATAAAATTCGGAGGCACGTAAAAGTTTGTCCGTGAAAATTTGACCTTTTGTGGAAGTTAAATTTGGATTAATACTCAGAGAATACAATTGAGACTCTTCTCCTACGCGTGCAACCATAAAAAATTTAACCGAACTTTCCTTTGCCGATGAGTTTCAAAAAACCATGAAGCCATGAAATGAGTAGAAAAGTTAATATATTTCTTTTTTTTCTTTATTTTTACATATATATAATTAGTTATATTAAAATTTTGAATTATTTTAAAAGTTATTTTTTTTCTTTATTTTTATATATCCACATGTTACTAATGATGGACACTTGTTTAAAATAATATATAATATGTAAAAGAATATATTTAAAATTTATAAGCTAATTTTGCTATAATATTATAAATAAATAATATTTTTAATGCAATTTTTGAATAAAATTAAGTCATAGAATTCTACTAAAGTAAATTTCAAATATAAAGTGAGTCTCCAAAATCAAAATAACATCTAATTAATCTATCATCTCCTGCGTGCTAGTACATATATCATTTCTTCCCCTATCTATTAAAGCACGAGCAATTTTATCATATAATTTTTCCATCTCCCTTGAACTACTTCTAGTTAACCCCTCATCTTTTTGATAGTTTCTTTTATCAATTAAAACATATGTGGGAACATAATTAGGATTGTCTTGTAGTATTTTAAATAACAATGGAAATAAGAGTTCATTTTACGCTAAATCATAGAATAAATGTACTTCATAATACAACATTGAATGAGAAAAAGTTTTTAATATGACTTATGAAATTACACACACTAAGATTGTAGATAAGACTATGATGCTATCATCTTAATTGAGCATAAGTGTAAGAAAACAGCATGGTATCATCTTAATTGTTAACTTAAATTGATCCATCCCTTTGTTGTAGACTGTGTGGAATTCATGCTTTGTCTTTGGTAGACGAGTGAAAAATATCTTTTATAAATACTTACAATAAGTTATGAATTATTACTAAGTTAAGAATTAATACTATCTCTATTTTAATTTTATTAAATTTAGATGATGAGAAAATATGCAAAGTATTTATGGTGACACTCGCAATGCATAATCGGGTCTAGAGTGCACCATTCAAAGTATTATTTCTTTTACCTACTTGAAGAACTAGAACTAGAAAACGCAACAAGAGTGTAAGTGGCTTTAGTAGAAATCCCACAGCCGTAGAAAAGTTCAAAAGAAAAGGTTATCATAAAATAGAATAATAAAAACATGAGTAGTCTTGCAAGTGAATAAAATCAAATTTATATAATAAAAATTTATGTGTGAACTAAGACGGTGATTTAGGAGAAAGCTAGGGTTAGTAAAAAGAAAGGCGATAAAGATTACCTAGAGAAGAAGAGGAGCTCGGGCAAATATGGAGAGGAGCAAAAGAGAATTAGGTGAGGGGTAGAAAGGCAGGCTACAAGCAAGGGAATCAGACAAGGGGTAGGCGAGAAGCATCTAGCAAGGGCCAAAAATGGCGATGCACAGGAGTCGAGCAAGGGACAAAAAGGCATCGCAGAGAAGATCGGGCGGAGGGCAAAATGGCAATTGCAATGTTTGTAAATTAATTTTGACTTTTGAGGAGAATCAAGAGTAGAAGAAAGCGACAATTTCTAGCTTCTTGAAATTCTGATTTCCCCCTTGTTATCATTCGCTTTAACTTTTGATTACCAAACTATTTTCAAATTGATTTTGACTTAAAAAGTGGTTATAATCAGAATGAAAGCGGAGCCAAAATGGCCCTTATAGAACTGATTTGTATTGTTGTGAGTTCATAACGTAGATACATATGCCCATTTCTGATTTTTGTTGTTTATTTCTTATGAACAATATATATACTAATTCGATTTATGACTAGAAGCTTGAAGAAAGCGTACCTCAATTTATCTATATAATTCCAATACACACATTTTTAGCCTCACTAATTGGACAACATCCAAACTTATTGAACCCTAAAATTTATTAGAGAATTATTTGTAAGTGATTTTTAGCTAAGAATTATGTCTAAAATTCTAAGATTAGGTGAATAAACAGTTCTAAGTTGTATGTTTATTTATCCAATGATTGTTATTATACCATTTTAAGCTAATAGTTATCTTAAATTTTTTAAATAATTTAATAATATGGTATTTTAGGTTAAATATTCTTAACTTATTCGATAATGGTTAATTATTTTAGGCTAATATTTTTTTCTAAATCTCGTATCAATTAAGTAAATATTTTTAAATTATTTTAGGATAAATTTATTTATTAAATAATTAATACTAAGCTTAATTATTTTTAAATTTTAAATCAATTGATAAATATTCAAGATGTGGATTAAATATTTACAAAATTTATTTGATGATTATTATAATATTTTTCAGATCAAACAAATATATATTCATAACCTAATTTAAGTTCAATACTAATGAACTTATTAGATAAATATTATTAAATTATTTTCAAGTTGCATATTTATAAATTATTAGATAATTATAATTAAGTCATTTTCAACTAGTAACTAATATTAAGTCATGGAGAAACGTGTCGTTTCTTGTGGATATAAGATTTTTAGATCTCTTAATAAAACTATCCTAAATTAAGCCGCGTTTATTAGATGTCATAACTTATAATATAATAATCCCCAAATGAATTTTTTTAGGTAGGCAATTAATTGATAATGACAAATTTGATCCTAAGATTTTGTTATCAACAACAATAACCTTTGGTGGAGCTTAAAGAATAAGCATTGTTTGGCTTCAATTGATTGGATAATTATTGTCTTAGATAGTACTAGATAAAAAAAGAATTATGCTATTTTAGGTAGATTGTTTACATCTCACACATAAAATTAAAGTAGAACCAAAAAGTAGATTCCTTTTCTTCAAAAGTAGCTGCATGAACTTAATTCCTTTTCTTCCTACATTAGATAATACATAAATACTTCATAAATGTGTAGTCAATGTTCTAACTCGAGATACTAGCCCATGGTCATGTGACCTAATTTATTAAAATATTTAAACTCAAGTTTATAATAGTAAGCTCACTAAACTCTATATAGTATGTTATTTTTTCTTTTACTTCAAATATGAAATTAAACTGGAGTATTACAATCTCCCCTACTAAGCCCAAGCCCTAACACAATTCCTAGAATCATCCCTTAGTCAACAGAATATAAGATTAACCCAATGGCAGCTCTACTATCTTTGGTAGTTCTTTCCTATTTTTCTCACTTTGCTTAGGACTAACTTTTGCTCTTATACAATTTGTTATGACACGCTTAATAAATAACTATTCATTAACTTGATGATCTAAATAATAACATAGCCCAATTTATTACAATGCTTAAGCCCAAACTAGTATTATTAAACTCACTAAGCCTTATATACTTATTATCATATCTCCTATTTAAGACTTAATGGCCTCGTCAGGCCCAAGCACATGACCTAATTTATTAAAATGTTTAAGCCCAAACTGATGGTATTAAACCCACTAAGCCCTATATACTTATTACCATATCTTTTATTTAAGACTTGGCACCTCATCAAGCCCAAGCCCTAACATGTGTCCCAAAATTATCTTTTAGTAAGCAGTATATTAGGTTAACCCAATATCTCCTATTGGTCTCCATTAACTTGATAAGCCAAATGATAATATGACTTAATTTATTAAAAGACTTAAATTAGAGATAAAAAATATATGCAATTAAATAAATTACAATACATCCACGTCTTCATATCTATATGAAATTTATCATATGTGTATATGTGCATAGTTCATAGATTCGTGATAGACATTTATGGTAATTTTATATACTCATATATGCATTTTAATTATATTCTCTACTTAACTCTTTTGACTAACTTCTCTTGATTCTCTTATAGGTTGAAGCACAGCTTCATTAGTGAGAGTGCCCACCTACGGATTATCTTGTATTTTATTAGATCTGTATTTTTAGTATTGTTTATCTTTGTAACTCTATCTTTTCTCTAATACCCTATTTACTCGGACGGAAAGAATGCAAATATATCCTTTCCCTCGTTTACTAAGGCGAATGAATCTGACGAAAAAAAAAAGTACTATTTGTTTCTTCGATTTGCAATTGGCCCAAAATCGGACGAATTGCTTACAAGTACTTATTTAAATTTCAGGATTAACATAATAGGTGCATTGACTTATTGCCTATGCTAACAACATAGGAGATATGATACTAGTTGCCATGGAAGTTTCCAAGTGATCCATTATTTGGAAGCAGAGGTTGCTGACTCCAGTCTTTGCTTGGGGATCGACAAATGCTTAGATTGAGAGGTTGGAAGGTCGAGTAGCTCCCAGGTTAGTTGAATGTACAATGATTTTGAGATGCCTACTGCCCATCACATTAAACATTATTCATGGCTCCCCCATGTGGTGGACAAGGAAGATAACATAATGATTTGATGCATTGCCACATAAAAAAAAAAAGTCAGAGTTACATGAAAGGAATAAGATACTATTATTCATAGGGACACCCACCTTAGATGAGTACTTGATGATTAGTTACATAGGTTGAATTCGAGTTAAGAGGTATACCTCCCTACTCAATACCTAATTTATAAAATAATAAAAATATATATTTTTCATTTTTTTTAAATATATAAAATAATAATAATAAATTAATCATTGATAAATATATTATAATAATTTATATAATTATATTTTTATATTAATTTAAAAAATATTTGTTTGTTTAATTTGATTCCTATTTTTGGGATTAGGTATGTAATAAGGTACTCATTCGATTTAGATATAGTGTAAAAGGGCGGGTACTTAGTGTTAGACTATTGGGCCAAATTGGATGCGGGCCCAATTTGAGGCCCAATTATAATCCCACGTCCACACTGGCCGATCGGATCGGCGGGTGGAATTCGGAGGGGACCCGAATTCACTAAATTTCGAACGGGCGTTTGCTCTTTCGTCAACAACAGGGCGTGGGCACTGACGCGGACGCGTCGAATCGGGGGCGGGTGGCTGACTTGGGTCAGCGCGTCAGTCGAGGGAAAAGAAATAAAAGAAAACGAGAGAGGGCGGCGAAAGCTCTCTTCGCTTCTTCATCCCCGACCCAACCTTCAGTCGCGACGCTCGCCCCTCTCCTTCTCCGGTGGAACGCAAGTTTCGGCCAACGTTCCTCTCCTCGAGCCCCTCGCGTATCCGGTGGTGTTAGCGGGTGGTCCCGATCGCGACGAGCTCCCGCGTTGTCTCATTCGTCTCCCTCCCATCCGACGTCTTCTTCATGCTCGGCGCCGACGTCGTCGCCACCGCCATCGCCTCACTTTCAGAAAGCCTTGGAAGGCGCAACACGCTTCCACTTCCTCGTCTAGAAGGAGCCGGCGTTAACCGCCGAGGTATATCCCTTCCCTACTTGACTCTCGTTCCCGTCGCACGCTCTGCTTCCGGCGAACCCCTTCGTTTTACTGCCTGTGGTGGCCGCTTTCTCTTTTGTCGCGTGCTCCTTCTCCGGCGAGCCCATTCCTCCCTCGTCCTTTGGGGGTGCCGGCCCATCTGCGTATGGGAAGTTCCGGACCCCTCTCGCCTGTGTGCGAGCTCTGCGAGGCCGACGACAGCTCCCGCTTGCGTGCGCCCTGCTGTTCGTCCGGCCTCCTCCGCGTGTGTGCGGACCTCCTCTTCCCCTTCTGGTGGCCTGCGGGCGGCTCTTTCCGGCGTTCCTTGAGGCGGCTTCGAATCCTGTTCAACCGAGATGTCGCCACCCCTGACTCGTCAAGCCACTTCCCCCTTATGGACTTTCGTTTCCGGCTCCGTTCGCCCCCTCCTTCCGCTTGTCTTTGGGTGGTCTTCGGATGTGATCGCTCCGCTCGCCCCTGCTCCAGCGTGCGACGCCGATGAGGGGTGGCTGACTTTGGTGATCTCCGACGTCCCTGTACGTGCGTGGGTTCGCCTGCTCCTTGTTCCGGGACGTCCGACCACCACTCCCACTCTCCCCGGTGTACGAATGCGTTAACCGTAACGTGCACGACGGCGGGACGTCTCCGACGTCCTCGACGCTGGCGTTTCGGTTGTGGGGTTCGTACCCGCTGTGAGCCCCGATCCGACGTGATCGGATCCGTATGGGTCTGTTTTAGGTTGGAACGGCAGAGATCCAAACCGAGTCCCTAGTCTGGCTGGGGGACGGTTCGATGGATTGTCTCCGCCGATCACATCCAACCTTGTGGTTCTCACCGTGGTGCCCCTGCGCGGGCGTGTATGGACTTGAGTCGAGCTTCGACTCCTGTGTGTTTCATTTGAAAAAAAAAATTGTTACGGTAAACAAGGGAGTGACAGCTTGGTATCAGAGTCAGGGTCTGCGCGTTCCAACTTGTACAAGCGTATACAACTATATTCCTCATTCTGTTATCTGCTTACAGATGGTGATGACGACTGACAGCAGACTCTCCTCGTTGGAGGACATCGTTGGGGATGGGTCCCTGGCCCCCAGGACCCTCGTGGAGTTGGTCTCCACATTGCTCGTCTCCAACGAGCGTCTCACGGCTCAGGTGACCCGGCTCACCGGGGAGCTGGAGGCGTCTCAGGTGGAGATCGTGCTCCTCAAGCGCCTTACAACTGCTTCATTGACACCGACTGCGGCCGATCCCGGCCAGGGGATCGTCGTGCGACGACCCGTCCCGGAGCCTACCCCCTTTAAAGGGGTGCGCTGCTCCAAGGAAGTTGAGAACTTCCTCTGGGATATGAAAATGTATTTCTAGAATGCCCAAATCCCCGAGGGGGAGCAGGCCCAGACCTGCATTGCGTATCTCTCCGGAAACGCGAAATTATGGTGGCGGACTCAGGCCGCACCGAACTTACTCGGGTCCGATCCCACCCGTAAGCTCTCCTGGGAAGAGCTTAAAACTGAAATCAAGTCTCAATTCCTTCCGGGGAAGTCGACTTGGTCTGCGAGGGACGCACTGAAGAAAGTCCGGCATGTTGGGAGCATCCGGCAGTTCTCCCAGCTCATGCTGGAGATTGACGATATGTCGGAAGAGGGCCGACTTTACACCTTCATGGACCATCTCCAAAGCTGGGCCCGCGAGGAGCTGCGCCGCCAGGAGGTGACTTCTTTGAAGGTTGCCATGCAGGCGGCCGATGCATTGGTGGACCGTAGGGAGCCGAGGGGACAGGCCCCTCATGTTGCTGCTGCCACCGCGGGAGCTTCTACCTCGCGAGCGAGAGGCCCATTTTCCGCAATGGGCAAGAAGCCCTTCACTAGGAAGAATCGGCCTGCTGCGCCGAAGCCCACGAAGTCGGTCAGGGACCGCCCACCCACTCCTGCGCCGAAGAGGACCAGTGCGACTATGGAGTGCTATATCTGTAGGGGCCCCCATATGATGAGGGATTGCCCCAAGAGAGAGAGAGTTGCTGCCCTAGTGGCAGCTGATGAGAGCAAAGTAAAGGGTGAGGAGGCACTCCTCAACCCTATTGTACTGGGTACAGCTTCTGCATCTACTGAGAGACCTACTTTGCTCTATATCGAGTGTCTTATAAATGCTGTGCATGTGAATGCTATGATTGACACAGGTGTGTCGCACCTCTTCATAGGACAATCCACTGCCAAGAGGATTGGACTAAAGACGTCTCCTGCACAGGACCGAGTGAGGTTGGTCGATGCGATAGATCCCGAAGTCGTAGGAGCGGCCTACGACGTGGGCTTCACGATTGGTAGCTAGCACGGCCGTTGCCATGCGAAGATCCTTAATCTTGTGGACTATGAGGCTATTTTCGGCCTTGAACTATTGGTCAAGGCTAGGATTGCAGTGATGCCACATCTGTATGGGATACAGATATTCGGCGAGGAATCCCCCTGCTTTATCCCTTGCATTGGCAGCAAAGGGGCAAAAAAGGGTAAGAAGAGGGACTCTCGGGGAGAGCCCCTATCCGCGAATGCCATGGCGGCAGGTTTGCGGCAAGGCGACCTAACACTCATGGTCGTCTGGGTAGAGGGCCCTTTGGAGAAGAGGGAGACTCCCATAGCGGTTCAGAGAGTGTTAACGGAGTACGCGGATGTGATGCCTTCGGAACTACCGAAACATCTCCCACCTAGGAGAGGGATCGACCACAGGATTGACCTCGTGGCAAGATCCACTCCCCCTTCCAAGGCTCCTTATAGGATGCCGCCTGCAGAGTTGGCTGAGCTCCGCAAGCAACTCGATGAGTTGCTGGAAGCCGAGTTTGTGCGGCCAACTGTATCGCCATATGGGGCCCGATCCTATTTCAAAAGAAGAAGGACGGGTCCTTAAGGTTCTGTGTAGATTACAGGGCCCTTGATAAGATAACAGTCCGGGACTGTTACCCCATTCCATTGATCCCAGATCTACTGGACAGACTGGGAAAAGCTAGGATATTCTCCAAGCTAGATTTGAGATCAGGGTACTGGCAGATCCGTATCGCCGAGGGCGATGAACGGAAGACGACCTGCGTTACCAGATATGGGTCGTTCGAGTTCTTGGTCATGCCCTTTGGGCTAACCAACGCTCCGGCGACGTTCTGTCATCTCATGAACTAGGTGCTGGCGCCTTTCTTAGATGACTTCGTGGTCGTATATCTGGACGACATTGTGGTATATTCCTCTAGCGTCGAGGAACACCTAACTCACTTGAAGAAGGTTCTTCAAGTTTTGAGGGAAAATCAGCTCTATTTGAAGCTGGAAAAATGCACCTTCCTGTCGGAAGAAATTTCCTTCATAGGACACGTGGTGGGCCACGACCAGGTACAGATGGATAAAGGCAAGGTCCATGCCATCATAGAATGGCCGGTTCCCTCTAATCAATCCGAGCTACGGAGCTTTCTCGGTGTGGTGAACTTTTATAGAAAGTTCATCCGGGGTTGCTCGAAAGTAACTGCACCCCTCAGTAATTTGTTGAAGAAGGGCTCCAACTAGTGTTGGAACGATCGGTGTCAGTCCGCCTTTCAAGTCTTGAAAGAGCGAATTGCTTCTGAACCGATCCTTAGATTACCAGATTTTGGTAAACCTTTCGAGGTCCACACCGACGCTTCGGATCAAGTGATTGGTGGTGTCCTGATACAGGACGGACATCCTGTAGCTTTCAAGAGTCGAAAGCTAAATGAGACAGAGCAGAGGTACTCTGCTCATGAAAAGGAGATGGTGGCGGTGGTGCACTGCCTCCTAACATGGAGAGTATATCTCCTGGGTAATGCATTCGTTGTGACAACCGACAATGTGGCGAACACCTATTTCACCACACAGAAGAAATTATCGGCAAAACAGGCCAGATGGCAGGAATTCCTTGCTGAATTCCAGTTCCAGTGGAAATACAAGCCTGGAAAGGCTAACATAGTGCCTGATGCACTGAGCAGGCTTAACGCCTTAGTCTGCTTTGCGATCTCCAGAGTGGAAGGAGATCTCCTCACGAGGATAAAAGCAGTAGCTACTTTCGACGAGACATATTGAAAGACTGTTGAACATATCAAGTCGGGTATGACCCGACGATATTATTTGGGTGTCGATGATGTTGTCATGGCCCGTGGCGAGAGGCCACTAGTCCCCGCATCAGGTGGATTGCGACGAGATCTACTTAGGGAACTCCATGATACCCCTTGGTCGGGTCATCCAGGACAAAGGTGCATGTTCGCCCTGTTGTCCAGGTTATGTTATTGGCCGAATATGCGTGCCGACATTGAGATGTATGTACGCACATGTCTTGTATGTCAACAAGACAAGGTCGATCGAAGGTTACCGGCCGGGTTGTTACAACCCTTGCCTATTCCCGAGACCCCCTGGACAAGTGTGTCCATGGATTTTATTGGTGGGTTTCCCAAGGTAGAGGGGAAGACTTCAATTTTCGTGGTTGTGGATAGATTCACCAAGTATGGAGTTTTCATTCCAGCACCCGAACCATGCTCAGCTGTGGTAGCTGCTGACTTATTCTTTCAGAATGTGGTGAAGCACTTTGGACTCCCAACGGATATCGTGAGCGATAGAGATGCCTGATTCACCGGGCGCTTTTGGTTGACGTTGTTCGATAAGCTGGGAACGAAGCTAAACTTCTCCACAGCAAACCATCCCCAGACGGATGGACAAACGGAGCGGGTGAATGCCCTTGTGGAGGACTACCTCCGTCATTTCGTGACTACGAGTCAAAAAGACTAGGTGAAGTAGATGGACTCGGCACAATTTGCCTACAACCTCCACAGATCATCGTGGCACAGCCCCTTTGAGCTGGTGTTAGGGAGCCAACCCCTAACCCCCGTTGATATTGCGATGAGGGACTCTATGGGGAGGTGCCCTGCCGCACAACGGGAAGCCCGAGAGCGAGTGGAGTCGCTCAAAGAAGTGAGGGATAGCCTTGAGCTAGCTGCTCGACGAATGCAACACTATGCAAATCGTCGACGTCGAGACGAAGAATTCGCCGTGGGCGATTTGGTTCTTCTTCGACTTACTCCGCAGATATGGCGGAAAATATCTGCGAAGACGGCCCATCGGGGGCTTATCCAGAGATACGACGGACCCTTTGAGGTGCTGAGCCGAGTGGGCTCAGTGGCGTATCGTTTGAAGCTCCCCGATAGGATGAAATTACATCCTACCTTCCACGTGAACTTTCTAAAGAGATTTCATAAAGATCCAGGGGATCCCACTCGGTCTCTATCTCATCGTGCTCCTCCAACTCTGGTGGAGAACCAAAGTTGATTCTACATCAGAGGCGGCTAGTTGGACTTGGGAGGTGTTCCGTCCTTCCCGGAAACTCGGTGGACCAAGCGCGAGAGGCGGTGGATCGGCTAAAGCACACAGGGACGATCCAGGAGTATGTCAGGGCGTTCTCCGCGCTGATGTTGGAGTTACCCGAGATGGCGGAGGGAGACAGGAGGTACTTCTTCCTCCGGAATCTCCAACCCTGGGTGGCAACGGAGGTTCGACGACATGCGCCACAGGATTGGAGGACGGCTGCAGCTATAGCCGAGTCTCTTGTGGACCAAAGGACTTCAGGGACGACCTTTCAGAGAACACAGAGGTCGCCCCCGAAACGACCATCTCCACCCAGACCTAGAGCGCCAGAGAGAGAGAGGCTCTCTCCTCGACGGAACGGAGGACAACTAATATGGCAGGGGAATACTCGACCTGCAGAGCGAGGGCAGGGTCAACTGAGACTGATTGCCTGCTTTTTGTGCAAGGGACCGCACCGGATACGCGACTGTCCGGATCGACAGAGGGTGAACGCGATTGCAGCGATTGTGCATCGGGAGCTAGCTGAGAAACCGGCGGTGGTGCATGACGAGGAACCAGTAGAGGCTTAGATAGGAGGTATGTACATTACCTCAGTGGTCGCAGGAAGATCATCACCGACCCCCGCAGAAGCAGAGCCGAAAGACGCAGTCGGCAAGAGCAACGTCGAGCAGAAGACGAGCTCCGGAGATGCGAACCCTCCACAGGAGAAAAAGACGTATAAGCAAGCAGTGGAGGAAAAGATTTCACCGAAGTCTTGGGAGGAGCTAGAAGCGAAAGAGAACGCAAGGCAACGTGCGAACTATGAGAAGCTCCAACGCAAGCGGGAACAGAACTGGAAAGAGTGCTACGAGGCTAACTGCGCCGAGCAAGAGCGGTGGCTCGCCAGTCGGCGTTGAGCGGGCCGCCCGCGCCGGACATCGGGGGCGATGTCCAAATTGGGCCGGGGAGAATTGTTAGGCCTTGGGCTCCCCGGTTCAGCCCAAAGGAGAGGGAGGCCCGGTGGGCCTGATCCAAGCCGTCCAAACCCAGGAAACTCACGCGGAGAGACGCGCGGCCCAACGACGTCGTCACTCAAGACTCGGACGAAGTCTCATCTTCTCCGCCGAGCTCGACACGGCGAGCTGCGGACGACTCCATCGAGCGGAGAAAACGGACGCGTGGAGGCGGCGGCGTCTCCAAAAGGGGCAAACGCGTGCGATGGACGTGGCGGCAACATCTCGAGCGCGGCGTCGTCGCGTGCGAAGCGGACGGACGCTGCGAGCGGATCAGACGAAGGACGCGGACGACGCGACCAGGCAACATGCGGAGGCTTCGGCGCGAGCACAAGACTCGGACGTGCTCAAAGGCGGCGTCGCCTCCTCTATGAATCGAGGAGGCGAGTAGCAGCGAGACGGAGGCGGCTTCATCGGAGGTTCCAGATCAGAGAGCTTCGTCGACCTTCAACACCGGCGTGCGTGAGGAGCGAGCTCTATGAACGGCGACGAGAGTGAGATCGTCGCCGGCGTGAGGAAGAGAGACGAGAGGTGAGGGAGGAGTTTTGTAGCTTGATTAACGAAGGAATAAAAGCTTTCTCCTCCATCTTCCCCGGCTGCACCTTGTTTCTGGGTTGCACGGCGACGCCTCTCCTCGGATCCGGCGGACAGCGAAGCCAAGAGCGAGGAGCGGCGACCTCTTCCCCCCGACAGCTTCCTTCTCCGGCGAATCCACGAACGCAGGCGGCGTTCGGCGGCAGGCGCATCGAAGAAGAAGGTGAACAGGAGACTCCGCTTCCGATTTTGACCGGATCAAAATCGGAAGGCAGGCGACGACGCGCGGCGAGGAATCGATTTCGAGCACTGACGTCAACCGACGTCAGCAAACGAAATCGAAGCGACGGAAGACGAAATCGAATTTCGATTTCGTCGCTGACGTCAGCCTGACGTCAGCGGGACGATTAAATTCGACGGATCTGTTTGGTCAAAATTGATTTTGACCAGTGAGGTATTTTGATTTAAGGTTTTCGATTCTTTTCGGATTTCCTTATTAGGGTTAGGGTTTCTTGAGCGACATTGTAATTTGGGAATAAAAAGTTGAGCGGGAAATAGGGTTTCGAATTTGGGGACGAGATTCGGTCCGGAAACCATAGCGCGATCACGTTCTGGTGTTCCGCCGGACGGCTCTAGGAAGCAGATAAGCGCTGTTTTTAGACCGTTCCGATCGGGATGTGACAACAGGTATCAAAGCTAAAGTGATCCAGCGGCATGGTGAATCAAGGGGATCGCATTGCCCGGATCGAGCAGGTGCTCGGTTTGACTGGGAATAGCAGAGATGCGGTGGTTCCTCAGGTGGAGGAAATCCATCGCACGGTAGAGCAGCAAAGGTTGCAAATTGTTGCCCTTCAACAAACTTTGGCTGGGATGGCTGAAGCCCAGCAAAACTTTGAAGGGATGGCGGCGCTACAACAGCAGGTGGCAACCTTGCAAGGACAGGTAGCGACCTTAATGACACAGTTAGCCAACTCCGTGACAGCGCAACAGCAGATATTGGAAGATCTTGCGGTGACGCGCATGGCACTGGCGCAGGCCCAAGGTGGTGGCTCTACAGCAACCAGGGCGGAGTACGGGGCTCCCAACAGCAACGGGAAGGTTCGCACCCCAGAACCTGCAATGTTCAAGGGGGCCAGATCCGCAAAAGTGTTGGGTAACTTTCTTCGGGACATGCAACAATATTTTGAGGCAGATCAGGAGAAGGTGAGAGCGTGCACAGCATATCTCTCAGATGATGCAAAACTCTGGTGGAGAACCAAAGTTGATTCTACATCAGAGGCGGCTAGTTGGACTTGGGAGGTGTTCCGAGAGGAACTGCAGCAGCAATTCCTTCCCGGAAACTCGGTGGACCAAGCGCGAGAGGCGGTGGATCGGCTAAAGCACACAGGGACGATCTAGGAGTATGTCAGGGCGTTCTCCGCGCTGATGTTGCAGCGATTGTGCATCGGGAGCTAGCTGAGAAACCGGCGGTGGTGCATGACGAGGAACCAGTAGAGGCTCAGATAGGAGGTATGTACATTACCTCAGTGGTCGCAGGAAGATCATCACCGACCCCCGCAGAAGCAGAGCCGAAAGACGCAGTCGACAAGAGCAACGTCGAGTAGAAGACGAGCTCCGGAGATGCGAACCCTCCACAGGAGAAAAAGACGTATAAGCAAGCAGTGGAGGAAAAGACTTCACCGAAGTCTTGGGAGGAGCTAGAAGCGGAAGAGAACGCAATGCAACGTGCGAACTATGAGAAGCTCCAGCGCAAGCGGGAACAGAACTGGAAAGAGTGCTACGAGGCTAACTACGCCGAGCAAGAGCGGTGGCTCGCCAGCCGGCGTTGAGCGGGCCGCCCGCGCCGGACATCGGGGGCGATGTCCAAATTGTGCCGGGGAGAATTGTTAGGCCCTGGGCTCCCCGGTTCAGCCCAGAGGAGAGGGAGGCCCGATGGGCCTGATCCAAGCCGTCCAAACCCAGAAAACTCACGCGGAGAGACGCGCGGCCCAACGACGTCGTCACGCTAGACTCGGACGAAGTCTCATCTTCTCCGCAGAGCTCGACACGGCGAGCTGCGGACGACTCCATCGAGCGGAGAAAACGGACGCGCGGAGGCGGCGTCATCTCCAAAAGGGGCAAACGCGTGCGACGGACGCGGCGGCAACATCTCGAGCGCGGCGTCGTCGCGTGCGAAGCGGACGGACGCTGCGAGCGGATCAGACGAAGGACGCGGACGACGCGACCAGGCAACATGCGGAGGCTTCGGCGCGAGCACAAGACTCGGACGTGCTCAAAGGCGGCGTCGCCTCCTCTATGAATCGAGGAGGCGAGTAGCAGCGAGACGGAGGCGGCTTCATCGGAGGTTCCAGATCAGAGAGCTTCGTCGACCTTCAACACCGGCGTGCGTGAGGAGTGAGCTCTATGAACGGCGACGAGAGTGAGATCGTCGCCGGCGTGAGGAAGAGAGACGAGAGGTGAGGGAGGAGTTTTGTAGCTTGATTAACCAAGGAATAAAAGCTTTCTCCTCCATCTTCCCCGGCTGCACCTTGTTTCTGGGTTGCACGGCGACGCCTCTCCTCGGATCCGGCGGACAGCGAAGCCAAGAGCGAGGAGCGGAGACCTCTTCCCCCCGACAGCTTCCTTCTCCGGCGAATCCACGAATGCAGGCGGCGTTCGGCGGCAGGCGCATCGAAGAAGAAGGTGAACAGGAGACTCCGCTTCCGATTTTGACCGGAAGGCGGGTCAAAATCGGAAGGCGGGCGACGACGCGCGGCGAGGAATCGATTTCGAGCACTGACGTCAACCGACGTCAGCAAACGAAATCGAAGCGACGGAAGACGAAATCGAATTTCGATTTCGTCGCTGACGTCAGCCTGACGTCAGCGGGATGATTAAATTCGACGGATCTGTTTGGTCAAAATTGATTTTGACCAGTGAGGTATTTTGATTTAAGGTTTTCGATTCTTTTCGGATTTCCTTATTAGGGTTAGGGTTTCTTGAGCGACATTG
Source organism: Costus lasius (assembly GCA_027563935.2). NCBI lineage: Eukaryota > Viridiplantae > Streptophyta > Magnoliopsida > Zingiberales > Costaceae > Costus > Costus lasius. Next base: position 16,907,927 of record CM050450.1, on the reverse strand, counting down.
TAATTTGGGAATAAAAAGTTGAGCGGGAAACTAGGGTTTCGAATTTGGGGACGAGATTCGGTCCGGAAACCCTAGCGCGATCACGTTCTGGTGTTCCGCCGGACGGCTCTAGGAAGCAGATAAGCGCTGTTTTTAGACCGTTCCGACCGAGGCGTGACACCATGTCTGCTACTTATAGAACCGATTTGTACGATGTTTATTATTTATTTCTTATGAAGAATATGTACACTTATTCTATTTATAACAAGAAGTTTGAAACAAGCATACCTTATCATAGGCTCCGTTTGGGATTATAGGTGGGTTGTAGGCTTTGTTTTTTATTCTTGCTGCTCTACCATTAAATCCAAACTTTCAATTAGCAATATTTATACACATCAATATATAAGTAATATATAAGTAAAAATAAAAACTTTATGAAATAAAAATTTTATATATTTATATATTTATATATTATACATTTGTATATTTTTATTTATGTATTTATATATTTGTATATCATTTGTACATTTGTATATTTTTATTTATATATTCATTTTAATCTATATATTAATATTTATGATATTTTATTTACTTAATATATAATTTTAAATTTTATATATTTTTTATATAATAATATTTTATAGTAATTTTTTCTTAGCAATATATAGTATTTTCATAGTAATAATGCTGCTTTTTACCCTACAACAACAGCAACAGAACAGCACATTATTTTCCACCTGTAAACAACTGCACCTCCTGCCCTACACTCCCAAACTGAGCCATGATCCTATTCTACACACTACACATTATTAGCATTAGCAATTGGATAGCATCCAAGCTTATGGAATCCTAAAACTTATTAGAGAATTAGTTGTGAGCGATTTTTAGCTAAGAATTATGTCTAAAATTCTAAATCAGGTGAATAGGCTATTCTAAGTTGTATATTTATTTATCAAATAATTGTTATTATACCATTTTAAGCTAAAAGTTATCTTTAAATTTTAAAATAATTTAATAATAAGGTATTATTTTAGGTTAAATATTCATAACTTATTCGATAATGATTAATTATTTTAGGCTAATTTTTATCTAAATCTCGTATCAATGGAATAAATATTTTTAAATCATTTTAGGATAATTAATACTAAGCTTAATTACTTTTAAATTTTAAATCAATTGATAAATATTCAAGAGCGATATGTGTTGATTAAATATTTACAAAATTTATCTAACGATTATTATAATATTTTTCAAATTAAACGAATAAATTCTCATAAGCTAATTTAAGTTAAATACTGATGAACTTATTAGATAAATATTATTAAATTATTTTCAAGTTGAATATTTATACATTTATTAGATAATTATAATTAAGTGATTTTCAACTAGCTAACTAATCTCGAGTCATGGAGAAACGTGTCATGTCCTTCGAATATAAAATTTTTACCTTTAGATCTCTTCATAAAGCTATCCTAAATTAAGCCTTAGGAACAATAAAATGAGTGATTGTGTTTATTAGATGTCATAATTTATAAAATAATAATCCCTACAACTTTTGAATGGATTTTATGAGTAGACGACTTTGACAAAGGCAAGCTTCACGTTGTAGTGGATCAAGTTTGCCTCTGTTTGAATGACTCCTCATGTATGTAATGTACGTACCTGAGGATGCTGTAGGAATATAAGGCCAACATGTTCTATATGTAAGAGTTTTCCTTTGAATTCATAGAAAACATGAAACGATTCCTTGAATTCATAGAACCATCACTTTATTCACAATTTTAATCTACTTGCTTTATTATCATCTCTAACACAGCTCTTCATCTTTGCGCTATGTAGGTATATACACCAAATATCACATGAAAGAAACAAATAACCTACAAAATCCTGCATGCTAAAATTGTTAGGCCTTTTCTATCGCTGTTGGAAATTCAACTTCTTGATGCAGACAGCAAACATGAAGGCAAAGAAGAGAGCAAAGCCAGCTAAAACTACGGCCACAACTGGGATGAAGCCAGTGTCGTATCCATAATGGTTCTTCACGTAGTCTTTGATGTGTTGTTTATCTGTTTGACCAGGCACAATGATTTTATCTTCCAGATCACCGTACTGCGTTACAATGAGTCCATACACTGTCCACTGCAACGGGCAAATCCAGTAGTACCACACCCACCACTTGGGAATTCTCTGCAATTCATCAACAAGGAGATGCACGGATTAGTTAATGACACAAGTCGACGTGCACAAAAGTAAAAGTCAAGAGTGGAGAACTCGAGGACTTACTGGTCTAGGAATAAAAAAGCCTGAGAAGAGGTTGAAGACCGAGTAGAAGGTGGCAGCAAAGATTGCAGCAACTTGGTGATTTGGCGAGAGGGAGACAGTCATCATTCCATAGTAAGTGAAGTATAGGAAGGAGAAGAAGGAGACGTAGAAGAACCACAGGAATTTTGCTGCTGTCCATTGGAAGCTCATCATGGAGTATATAACGAAAGCGAATAATATCGTCTCAACCAGCACATATGGTATTTCCACAAGCACCTGCAATGAATCAAACAAAGCATTGTCGATCAACCAAGATATTGGTTTTAACTTTTCGTTATGGAAATTTCCTGCATGATAATGAAACACAAGGCTCTTACCTGAGCTAACGCATAGGGGAAAGCTGAGTACATCCCAGCCGCCCGTTCTCGATAAAAGACAGTCCTCTCAATCGCCACAAGTGGCTGCACGGTCGAACAGTTGTTGACACCAGCAAACATAACTGCTACATACATGGACCCAATGACCATTTGAAGACTATTTGAATCGTTCCTGCAACATCAAACAAGAAATTGGCACATTTTATGTATCTGATGTGTCATATCTGTCACTGCACATTGTTCAAGAGGCCGATGCTTATCACAAGGCAGGGATGAGAGAGTAACATGTTGTGGTTATACGCACTTCTTAAGGCCAATCCTCCAAAAGATGGAACCCAGAAGGAGAGCAGTGACCACGGTGAAGAAAAATCTGACAAGGTTGTAATCAGGGCTTCTCCAGTAAGTCAACCATTGCTTCCAAAGGCAGGCTTTGAACTGACCAAATGTAGGCTGTGAATATTGTGTGGAGAAGTACAGGTCCTTCGTTCCTGGTGGTGGATTACTAAGCTCATTGACCAGTGTTTTGTTGCGTCTATCATGATTTTGTAAACAAAACAATACCAATCAGTTATCAGTATTATGTATGCATGTAGCATTGATTTAGTAAGGCTGCACATGGAAGTTGACCAACTAGTGTTGACAAAGCAAATGGCGTGGGCAATTTCATGAGTTTCTCGTGTCTGAAGGTTTCATTTCACTTACTGGAACAGAGCTGATGATTTGTAGTACTCCGCGAAGTCCATTCCTAAACGCACTTCAGCAGCAATTGAACTAACTTCTAGCATCCATGTCGCTGGGTTGTATTTGTCCTTGATTTTTGGTACACCGGGAATTGCCTGATAAGTGTGTTGTAAAATAAGTTTTTTTTCCCTTTTCTTGTATTCTAAGCAAATTTTCTTTCAAATGAAAATTGTGGTTGTAAGGTTTTCTGTTGGAAATTAACACAACCAAATACTGTACTTACCGTGTGCAGGCTAAAAGTATCACAAATGAGCAAGTGAAGATAATAATATTGACAAGAAGGCGTACCTCAAAGTACTCGATTATCTTCTGAGAGTTTGTCCCCAAAGGTCCAAAGTATATCACTTGGCCTCCTCTTTTCATGAGCAGTAGCTGATACAGGAATCGAAGATTGTATAATTTATTAGCTTATAAACAATCATGCATATTAAATAAATTTCAGCCTCCATTAGCTACAAAGAATATACCACATGAAGAGTTGCTGCAAGTTGGACTTACCTCATCAAAGGCCTCAAAAATATCGATACTTGGTTGGTGGATTGTGCAAACAACAGTTCTTCCAGTGTCGACTGTGTTTCTCACAGTTCTCATTACAATTGCTGCTGCTCTTGCATCAAGGCCTGATGTTGGTTCATCCATGAAGATGATGGAAGGATTAGCAACAAGCTCAACAGCTATTGTCAGCCTCTTTCTTTGTTCTGTAGACAGCCCTGTGATTCCTGGAAGGCCCACAATGGCATCCCGTAGGTTGTCGAGCTCTACAAGCTCCATCACTTCATCAACAAATTTCTGCCAAGCAAAAAGACCAGTGCGTTACATATATGTGGAGATTATACAGCACAATACCATTGTGATGCTTCTATGTCAATGAAACAATTGAGATAATAGAATAAGCATCTCTGACTTACCATTTTTTCTCCAGCACTGACTTCCTTGGGCAGACGGAGGAAAGCAGAATATATTAATGATTCCCTCACTGTGACCTGAGGGGAGTGGATATCATTTTGCTCACAATAACCAGAAATCCTAGCAAAAGTCTCTTGGTTCTTAGGATAACCAGAGATTCTGATGTCTCCTTCGATGTAGCCACCAGTTTTTCTTCCTGCCAAAACATCCATCAGGGTTGTTTTTCCAGCACCACTCACTCCCATAAGGGCTGTCAGGATTCCTGGTCTAAAAGCTCCCGTCACGTTCCTTAGCAGTTGGAGCCTATCCTCTGTCACTCCTTGATCTTTCATTTCCTGATGGATAGCTAATGCATCATATTTCACTTATGCTATTTAATTCAAATGGCAAGATACGCTAAAAATTGCTAAGATGAGGCTTGTGTTTTCCATCCACGAAGGAGAATGTATGATGGAAAGGAGAGCTTAGCCAGCTTGATTCAATGCCATGAATTATAAATAGATAGAAGAAAACTTACCGGAGGCATGTCAACAAAGTAATTGACTTCATCAAAGGACATGGCTAGAGGAGTAAATGGAAGAATCATTCCTCTCCTAGGGGCAACACCGATGGCTGCATCAATTGACATCTCACGGTTAAGGCCATTCGTCTCGCTGGTTCCTACTCGCATCACCATCATTTCTCCTGTTAGGATGAGATCATATTAGAACGCTGCACCAGCATAATAATCTTAGCTTGTGGTAAACTTTAGAAAATAAGCGCTTGATTCGTTTGTCTTACTGGTGTTGTTTCCATCCCTTTTAGACAAAGCTTGAGGTGAAGGCTCAGTTTGGTTTTCTTCCATTTTCCTTGCTGTTTCTTCGGATATAACTGATTGAGGTTTACCAATAGCTGCATCAAATTAGAAAAGCATTAGTGATCCTTATTTAATCTTAACTGAGCTCAATTTAGAAGAATGAATCAAGACCTTTGCATTATCATCAAACCATAAAGGTATATGCACATAGGTTGATTACTTACGATTGAGATACGTGAGGAAGAAAGTGAATAATACATTGAAGAGAATGCTGAACCCCAGAAGGACGCCGGCTCCAATCCAATACCATCTGGCCTCAGCAAAGACATTAGCATTGTCAAGGATTGCCTTTCCTAGTGGCTCGCCGTTGGTTGCCTAGCATGAGAGGTATAAAAGCATTAGATTACGTGTAGCAGAAATCTTAAAGCTCATCAGTGCGAACTTTATGGAAACAAATGACATACATTCTTGTTCATCCACCTGGGAGACAAAAATTCATTAACTGCTAAGGCATTATATCCATAGGTAAGTGGTGAAATCCAGTATCCCCATATCCACCACTTTGGAATTACAGCTTTAGGTGAAGACAAGGGAATATTAGAAAACATCTAAACAAAGAAAATTGAAACTAAATGAAACCAGTCTAGTGAAAGGTGAATACATTTAGGTAAAATGAAGCCTCCAAGAACAAACATGACGAGAACAGACAATGCACCGCCGGTGCTGGAAATGGTCATCGTCCTACAAAGACCTGCGATAGTCCTGAACAGCCCTGCTGCCATCTGCTGAATTAAGAATATTAGCAGCAGCTGCTTAAAGAACCTGTGAGACGACAGGAGGTAAGAATCATACACGTTATTCGGAGAACTGGATGAGTTTCTCTTTGTAAAACTCGAACTTTACCTGCTTGCTTCCGGAGCAAAGCCAATGCTGTAGTATGTCAAGACGGTCCAAACAATTGTTTCAAAAATCGATATCGGTATCCTGAGGAGACAATTTGGTAAGGTGAATATCCATGCCGGATAGAAGAGGAGGTCCCTGTGCTTGTAGAACACCGGCAACCGCGAGATGGCGACCGACAGCTCGGCGAGACCATTAAAGACATTCACGATCAACCCAAATAGGAGCGCTCCGATGAAGACGCCGCCATCTCCTTCATTATTCGCGTGCATGCGAGGTCTTATAAACACGGTGGAGGCAATGAACGCCACAAGTATAATCTGCAAAGTGAACAAACGACAATCCATTAGAATATAGAAACAGCAGGAACTCTTTGAACCAGCAAAGTGAAGTTTTTTTATGCTAAACCTGAATAGTTTTGGAAATGTAGACGAGGGAGTTGCGCCGGATGAGGAGCCATTCCTTGGCGATGGAAGCCTTGAGCAGCTCCGTGTAGGAGACGGACTTCTTGGAGAAGACCAGAGCGGCCTTGTGGCTGCGGTCCTTGTTGAAGGGAACGGAGAGCTCGTTCTCGAGGCGGAGGCCGACATGGAATCGCCGGAATCGTTGAGCGAACTCGGAGACGGAAATGTAGCGGTATGGCCTCTGGTTGTCCACCCAGTACTGCTCCTGGTCCTTCCTCGAAGTCACCTACATTAGCATTGCCCAAAAAAATCCACCGTTACTTGTTGCTCAGAAATTTGCGAGGAAGAAATTCAATTTATATACCTCTTGCAAGAAGTCGGCGGTGCCTTTGCGCTCGGGGCAGCGGAAGCCGCAAGATTCGAAGAACTCGAGCACATGGACGCGGGGGCCTTGGTAGACGATCTGCCCCTCGGAAAGGAGGAGGATGTCGTCGAAAAGTTCGAAGGTTTCGGGGGCGGGCTGGAGAAGGGACATGAGGATGGTGGCCTCCCCCAAGTGCACGATCTGCTGCAGGCACTTCACGATTTGGAAGGTGGTGGAGCTGTCGAGCCCCGTCGAGATCTCGTCCATGAACAGCACCTTGGTCGGTCCCACGATCATCTCACCTGCGCCATAGCCATCAATCAATCGACCTTTAGATCATGATCAGAGTGCATGCTGCTCGTTTCTGTTTGCATCAACATTTGTTGGAGAAATAGAAGCAAAATTACAAATTTTATTGATAACAATTTGAGAATTGCCGTCGTACTAGAATTCATTTTCATTTTCAGGTTCATACACGAAAACAACATGAACTATTAACATAATATATATTTCAATAATTTAGGATTTTGATTGGATGCAAATTTTGAATTATTATTATGGGAAAGAAACAAACCTGTTGTGACACGCTTCTTTTGACCTCCAGAGATACCTCTTTGCATCTCATCTCCTACAATAGTATCAGCACAAATGTCCAGCCCAAGAATCTGCAGTTGGTCAAAATTATGGTCAGCGCGCTAACAGATAAATAATATTTGTCACCGTAGATAAATTAAACTTGACCAAGAATTTTGGGTATAATTATGTGGCCAATATGTCAACAAATCCTTATGACTTCGGGCCCACTGATGAGTACCAAATATGACTTCTGAGCTCTTTTATTCCGGTAAGGATCTTCTGCAACATCACTTGGTTAATCCAATTGACTAATTCAGTGTAATTCTTCTTTGATGCTGACAGAATTTTGTCACTCTACTCCAGCCGAAAGCAACGTTTAATTTGCGCGACAATGTGGCCTGGCCCAAATACATGGTTACAACTTACAAATATGGAGCTTTCACCTCATCAATCCAATTCGGCACAAGGGGCTGGGGGTAGGCACTTGGCACCATCTCTAAATAGTGAAGAAATTGAATTGGTCCAACTATCCTTATTACCATGCTTTACCATTTCAAGTTCCCACACCCAAAAAAAAAAAAAAAAAAAAAAAAGTTCCCACACCTTGCCACCGCATCCAATGGTGGATGGGGTTGGTGACCGAGGACCCGCCGGCCACCAGGCCACCTTGCCGTGATAGTCAAACAGTGGGACCCAAAGTTTGACAATTTTTCACTAAGTAGCATAAAGACTTTTTATTCTACTCACTTCTTAAAAAGTTATTTGGTCCCACATAATAGAAAAGGTAATGTTTTAAAATCCGAAGGAGCAGGTGAATCAGTGAGCCTATCAATTTCTTTAAAAAGAATTTACTAGTTAAGTCGTATTGAATAGTTAAAACTTTTAAGTACTGCCTTTTTAAAAGAAAGGCTCTCTTGCAAGGAATAGACATATTATGCATGAGTTCTACATGAGATTCTTTATGAAAAATGTCTTGTTGCTAAGTCTTTCATTCTAACACTTTGACCCCTTGTAAGAATTTCCATTAAGCAAGAATCACATACCCTGAGAGTATAGTCCGTTTGGAGGCTGCTCTTGATTCCTTCAATTGCAGTAGCCTGAGAATTTTTTTTTCACAAAGGTAAGATTTTAATACATCACGAATAAGGAGTATTCAGTACAATGCTTATGAAGTTTATAAAAACAGATTCATGACCTTCATGAAAAGATCTACTTCAGCTTCTGGGAATATTCCTGCTTCCTTTTCCCTCTTTGAGAGCTCCGAAAGCAGATCTATCAAGTGTAATTTCATCACTCAAATCATTCTAGTCCCATTAAACAGAGGAACAGACGGAAATTAAAGTTGTTTGGCAGGTTGTTTAACTGATTACTGCATAATTTGGGCGTTAACATGACTGGAAATATATGAGGTCCAAGATTGTCATATTTTTTAACTTATATAATCGTGTCAAAGTCTCAAAGTGAAGTAACAATGTTGATTAGTACCATATTTGGCTCCTACTCCTTGGCACCTGGCGGAGAAATCAAATGTTTCTTTGACAGTCATCTCTCCGATATGGACATCATTCTGGCTAATGTAAGCAGCAGTTTTCTGTGGCACAAACTCATCCAATCTGTATCCGTTGTATGTTATCTCCCCTCTTACCTGCAATTTGATATTTTAGGTAATTCATTCATCACGAGTTGCCAGAGCTGATATACACAAGATATGTGCAAAAACAAATAACCAACCTTCAGAGTTGGGTCTAGCTTCCCTGCTAAAGCTAATAGGAGGGTAGTTTTCCCAGATGATGGAGGACCCAAGAGTAGTGTCATCCTGAAATTAAAGTTGAGAGATGCTTAAGATTTTTCTCTAGGCTATATTCTAAATATTTGTCGATTTCTTTAACAATGAACCACCTTGAAGGTTGTATGATTCCAGAGATATCTCTGAGAATGGTGAGAGTGGTCCTCTTAGTGAGGTTTATACCCAGAAGGCGAAGGGCAGACTCAGCAATGTCCAAGGCTGTGTTGGTTAGCGTCGGTAGAGCTCTGCTTCCCACATGGCACTTTGCCTCCACATTGAGATGCTCAAACCTTACTTCAACTGTTGGCAACTGGATGCCGACCCTGCATCCAAATCGTTGTACCAATCAATGGGATTAGCTTGTCAGCTACCTCCAACTGTATGAAATGAATGAATGATATTTTTTTTCAACGTAAAGCCAGTAATATGTGAATTGGTAGAACTTGTGATGAGTGACTTTTCTGTCACAATCATGAGAAAATTACTCATTAACTTCAGATTTTGATGCATTTGGATAACGTGGACTGCTGATGGAGTGCTGTAGCTAGGATGAAGGTGCCCACGGCCAAGTGTCCAGCTTATTATTCTAATATATTCACAATTCAATTATTGCATCAGGAAAAAAATGAAGGTTTTGAATTTTGATCGCTCTCCATCACTCTAGTATGGATTTTTCTGGTATTTATTTATGATGTAATCTGATGTATCAAGAGAGAGAAAGAGCAAAGACAAAAAAATGTGGCCCGCAATCTGTCTACGAGACCCTCGTCGTCTTCCCTCTTTGTCGTGAAAAGGAAAAGGGGGCGAGAACGGAAATGGAGACGGCAGTCGCACACGGTCCAAAATGAAACAAAATTTACTCGACATAGTTCTAATGGCCGCTCAACCAGGCATCTCCGCAACTTCGATTCGAGTAAATCGAGGAAGAAAAGATGGGAGGGGCAATACTCACTTGTCGATCCGGTTGCGGAGCTTCTTGAGGAACCGCTCGTTGTCCTCCTCGGCGACCTTGAACACCCGCTCGATGAACTCCTGGCGCTCGCTGACGCCGAGCTTGCGCACATCGACCTCCTTGTGCTCGTACTCGCCCCGACCGGCCTGACCCCCAGAGTCCACCACGGATCGTAGGATCCCGGTGCGGAGGCGGGCGTAGGTGGGAAGCTTCTCGAGCGCAGCCCACCGCAGCGCCTCCTCGTCGTCGTCGACGCCGCTCCGGCTCCCGTGCGACCGGCCGCGCGTGCTGGACCGCGCGAAGACGTCCTCCATCCCCCAGTTCCCCATGTTCATGCCGCGGCTGATGCTCCGGCTCAGATTGCGGCTCGCCCGCCGGCCGGAGTCCCAGACCCGCTCCATTCCCTCCATCTGGAATCCCTACCTCTTGTCGATCTGATCTCTATTCCCGTATTGCGTGCGGTCGTAGCTAGGATCGGAGGAGGGAGAGAGGTTGTGGAGGAGTCGGCAGTGCTGCTGCTACTCTGGATTTTTATGCCTATATAATAGACGAGGGGCCGACGGTTTTGACCGATCCAGAGCGCGCGGTTGGTGGCGCAGAGAGTGATAAAGCCGTCCTTAAAACATAGGCTGACAGCACATTCCGCCTTGCCACTCTGTGATACTATTTACCATACTAAATTTAGATTCCCAAATATTAATTAATAAAAAATAATATATACTGTAATTCTAAAAAAACTTTTTCCGTAATTTTTTAAAATATTAGAAATTAATATATATATATATATATAAGATAAACGTTGACCTCAACTTCCAGATTGGCACTGGTGTTGACTACGACACGACTTGAGTCTCACAGTGAGTCAAATACATAATTAAGTGGGGTGGGCAGTTGTTCAACCCAAATTGAATTTTATCGAACAAAAATTATAATATAAAAAATTAAATCCTCGTTCAACTAAAAAAATTAGTTTTGTTTGATTTTAATGGAATTGATTTTTCATTACTTTTTACTATTTTATTATTTTTAAAACTATTTTAATTAGTTTTAAATAAAATAATAAATTTTTATCTATTCAACTAGATATGACGAATGGATTATGCCGAGCCAATCATTTCACACTTTGCTCGTAGTGCTACTCTATTGCTATTTTTTTTTTTTTGCTGTGTTTGTTTGTGGAAATAATTAAAGTATCTTTTCCTTCAGATTACTTTCAAAAAAAAGACTGCCTAACTTTTTAGGAGAAAGAAAAGTAAAATATGCACTTTAGCACTGTAGTTTGAAGTAAGGAATCGATGTCTGCCTTGTAGCGGCTTAAAAATTTAGAATTTTAAGAGCAAACAAATCAAGTTCTCTGGATTTGTGGCTTCTTAATTTCTTGTTTCTCAATTAAATTTACCGTATTTTTGTGCAATTTTTGGGATTTAAACCTCAAGATCAATTCAAGCAGGAACTTTTTCCGAGCTTTGTGGCTAAACTTGGATTTTGGATTAATGGAAAGAAGGGGGCTCCGTCGAAGCACAACGCTAGCGAAGCGGCTGAGGGTGATGGAATCTTCTAAGCTTCGAGAGCTACTCAATGTTAATGATGAAGATGATAAGAGAGGAGGAAGAATATCGCTACTTGACATCATGCGAGGGGAGCAGGTGACAAAGAGGTTTGAGGTCATCGTGGACAAGAATCCCACCAATGGCGTCATATGGAAGTCGTTCAGGGATTGTCTTCACCTTTGCCTCCACCTCCGCTGTTCAATTAGTGCGTGGGCAATGGCGGTCTCCACCCAAACCAATTTGAATGCACATTCAGAAATTGTCCTCTCAAACCGTCGTAGCTATCCGCTCTACAACAGACGAACGGGCGACAGGCAAGAGAAGGGGCAAGCGAATAAAGGCATTGTCAACGGCGGCTGTGAGAGTCGACGGGAGCTACTAGAGATGGGAGCAAACGGGCAAACAACGAACGACAATCAAAGTTGATTCAGAAAGAAGGGGCGAGCGAATAGAACGAGACACAAAATCGATTGGGGAGAAGCAGCGTCAGTTATACTTCTCCTAAATAATGAAAATTCTATGGTTGAAACTGAGAAGCAGCTGAATTAAATAGCACAACTTCTTAAAAACAGTAATAAAATGCTAGTGGGAATCCCATAAACTAGACCAAATAGGTCCTCAGTCACGAGCTTGCTCTAGCTAGATTATACATGAGTCTTGTCTCATACAACAAAACAAGCTGAGCCAAGCATGATTCGACAAAAAAAATCTTTTCGCCTATCACGATAAGGCGGGGTCTGAGCTAAATTTTTAAATAAAATAAAAATAAAAATAATAAATATTTTGAAAATAAAAAAAAAAAAGAAAAGAAAAAAAAATAGCGATTAGTTTTTTAGGTTGAACTAAAAACCCGACACCCAACAAGCAGGTCACATTTAGTCAATATACGCGGCCGTCATTTATTTCGTAATTAGTAGCGAGAGTTGGTTGACAAAGACAAGACTACAGACTGTGTTACCGTTGACCAAGTCTTAAGGCTAGACATGGAAGTCCACTGCACGTTTATGGAACAATGTGCAGTTCCGAGGGGTTGCAGTGGATGCTTAATCAATTACTTTTCAATTAAATTAAACTAAATCAAATTATCAGGACTCTATAATTAGAAGGGAGAAATCCATGAAAATAGGAGCGTGGACGGCAAGTCAACGTGCAAGCGTTGCCTTCAGTCAATATAAAATTAGTCGCGCCGTCTAGTAACGTGCTCCACTCGAACTAAATGTTACCCGTAAATTAAAAAGTTTTTATTTTAATTATTAAATAAAATATAATTTTATAAATAAATTAATAATTATTTTATTATTTTCTATATTAATAATAACTTTATATTTATTATTTTTAAATCATATATCGAGTACCTGTAAATCCGATCCATTTAGTAAATCTGGTATCTAAATCCATTTTAAATATTCCGGTCGGGTCGAGTATTTTTACCATGTGGATATTTATCCATTTCGACACAAATAAAATAAAATAAAGGCCTGAATTTACTTCCTACGTCGGTTTTGGTAAAAACAAAAAAGGGAAAAGGACGAAATTAAGTTGGTCCCAAGCGAATGAGCGATCCATTTTTTATTCCACAAAGCGTTAATTTTTTTTATAAATGTGATTAATTAATTAATTAATAATTGAGGTTTAGGTTGAGGCACGAGTTGCGTCGTCATCAGATATTGTGATCCAGCGCTGCTCCAACTGGCGGTACAATGTAGCGCTTTTAATTAATTAACATCATATCATATTTAAAGTGTGCGCTTAATTATAATTAATATTTGAAATATTACTAAACAGTAAATCAGTAGTTTTCTGATAAAATAAACGTGGGTAATTTTGACCGCATGACGTGGACGGATAGCAATTGGTTGGTGAAGTGGGGTCCACTGTCCGCCAAAGCCACGTACTTCCCCCTTAATTATGCGGCTATGTGCCACTCAACAATCGGTCAATCAGACTATTTATGCTTAATTAATTCGGTGCATGATGCATCCACTAGGCGTTGATATTTTTCAACGTTAAGATTTTTCTTTTCTTTTTATTAAAAGAATTTATTGTATTTTGAAAATTAAAATGAATTATTAAGATTAATTCTGACTTTTTTTTATTTATAGGTTATTTTTTTTATAATACGAACGAGGATAAGTTCGTATTAATTATAGGATTGAGACAACCTAACATATGGAGAGGATGCCCTCCAACTAAGGGCAAGAGTAGATTTTATTAACTAATGTTATTAATGGGAAAGCAAAAATTATTAAGTATTTGATTAAATAATTTTAAAGGTTAATTTCGATTTAGATTATTAGTTAAATTTAAGTAAAATAATAAATTTATTTTTAATAAAATTATCCAAAGGACATAATAAAACTTTTTCATAGAAATATCTTCTCAGCATTTCTATCCATTTGGGATAGAGAGGGGTCGTGGGGCCGCCCGTATAATAAATACGGTGAGACTTACATGGAAGATTAAATTTATTTATAATTTTGTGAAGGTAAATGATGTAAGCATGACGACATCAGAAGTTGGCACGCCTGATTTGGGTCCCACACAGTCCTACCTGTTCAAGTCGGCGGGACCCATACGAGGGACTATTTTAAAAGAAATCCACTACTTGAGAGTGGTAAAAATTCAACGAAATTTTAATTAATGCACACTTTTTTTTTTTATTAAACTTATGGGAATGATTTTATTTTATTTGATTTCATATGTGAATTTAATATTTAACATCATTAACCTATTAAAAAAGAATAATATTTAAATATAAATGCATGTGCTAAGAGTATTAAATTTCATAATTAAAAAAATATTATTTGGCCTAATATGTTGATTAGCCCTACATTTGACTTATTGTTAGTGCCATAAATCTTAAGTTGACTTTATCTATCTATTTGTAAGTAAAATACAAAGAAGGTTTTTTTCTACACAATTTAGTGTGAGAGTGGGTTTCCCTAAACCCTAATTGTTACCTCTTTGCCCTTTCTCTCATCTCTCGAACCTAGTTACAATTTTTTTTACAACCCTATATATTGCCAATTTTGTAGATGGAGACATGGCATGAATTGTATCTTTCTTTATCTTTCTCTGTTAGAGTTGCAATAATGATATAATGAATATAACTTTAGAACTTTTTTTTTCCTCCAACTCAACTACTCTCATCCTAGAAATGCAAGTTAAGTTCATCCTAGAAATATCTAAAAATTCTCAAATTTTAAATATTTTTTTTATTGATTTATGCTTCATATTTATATATCAAATATAAGTAATTTGAATTTGCTCTATATTGATTCATTTTTAGATTCAAGACTTATGTCTAGATCTAAAAGATTTCTTTGATATGTTTTGAGCCCTTAGATGTAGATAAAAATAATAGGGAAAAAGAAAAAAAAGATTGGAGGGTAAAAAAAAGTTGAGGTGGGCAAATGAGGTAATATCCTAACCACAAAACTTCCATACGAGTAGTTTGATATATAAATTAAAAAAAAAATATCTAAAGGGTAGCTTGAGAAAGCGCTTTAATTTATATATGTGAAATTAAAATTGTTGAAAAGAACAATTTTATAAAGTTACTTCTAAAAGTTTATAAAATTCAAACTAATTCTTCTTGTTTGTTGTTTGGTCTTAAAATTGTAGATAATTGATATAGCCAAGATGATGGTGACTAGGTGGCACCATATCCACTAGGTTGTTTTTTAATTGTCGGATAGAAAAAATAAGGCGCGGATGGTTTAACATGGTAAAGTTGGATGAGAAGGTAGCTTGAGCTAGAGAAAGTTCTACAGCCAAGTTTGTTATTTCATACAAAAATACATATTGTAGTACAAGCTTAAGCACTCTCATTTTTGCCTAATCTATCCATTACTTTACACAAACATCACTTGCAATTTCACTGCTTATTCGCCCACAACCTACCTATTCTGCATATTGGCTTAAAACCTTATCAAGCTTCTCGTACCATAAAGCTCCATCAATGATGATCTCTTCTCATTTGCCAGAACGAGTAGCTTTCTCAACAGGACCAACTTGCCTTAATAACTGATGCAAACGAAAGTTTGACAAGTTTAAGTTTAATGTAAATAGTTTTTGTTTGTGCAGTTCAATTAGATTCAAACGCAACCTGGAAATAGTTCTCCAATTTTTGTCTCAAGATAGCGTGCTCCTTCTTCACCTTCTGAAATGATTTTAGGCATCTGTATAAATGTGGATGTATCAATGAATTATCAAAACTTGAAAAGCAGAGAACACTGAAGAGGAAGATTGTTGAGGATGAGACACGCACCCATCAAGGTTTTCTTTAGCACAGTAGTCTCTGAAACTGGTGAACTCGTTCTTCATCTTTGCAGCACCAATGCTGCATCAAAGTGAGATGGTTTAGTCATGAAAGGAACATGCAATAACATAAATAGTTCTTCAATAAAGGGGGGAAAGATATACCAGAACAAAGAAAACTATGTATTATCTGTATCTCAGTTTTAGTGTTTTGCTTTGAGCGAAAATGAAAACCGAGTTAGAGACCAAATTGATGAACATTACTTAAAAACATGAAAAATATTCTTATATAGAAACTGAGAAAAACTTGAAAAAAAAATAGTTCTGGTTGAAAGCTTGAAAACCTGTTGGCAAACGTATAACTTGCAACTTGAAGACACATTGAAATATTTTTCATATTATGTTGAACATTTCACTCTTAAACCCCTCTTGACAACTATTTTTGTATCAACATTTCCAATGAGTTAAAAAAAACTGAAAAGTGAAAACTAAAAATATTGTTTCCAGATTTTTATTTTTACTGAAACTGAACTTTTAAAAGGGATACCAATCAAATACTTCCCGTGGTTCCCTATTAACAAGGATAGTCTCTTCAACTATAGAGGTATCCTTTGACTCTCTTTCTAGGCCCTGCATTTACAAAATCTTCTTGCACTAGGATGAACATTTTGAAATTTGGATTGGATAAGTAGGTTCAATAGCTTGGATGGAAATCAATTTTAGGCCTGATCTGAAATAATCTAAAAGAATCTGATCAAATCTAGATTGAGGTTGATTTTTTGCCAAAATAGAAAATCCTACTAACTCAACTTTTACTTGAATTTTTAAAAATGATCAAACAAAAAGGTTTTGGCCAATTGTTTAGATAAAGGGTTGCAAGATCTGGATTACATTGGGGCACTGGTCTGCGTTTCTATGCATGACTTTTTATAGTGGATGAGTCCTACCTGGAAGCACTCCCCTTTAGTTGGTGCATGAATGCCTCTAGTCTGTGAAAATCTTGGGGGCACTTCTCACTGCATATATACAAGTTTGTGATATTATTGTCTGTAAATTCTCCCTAGAAAGATCACAGCAGAAAACGATGTGCTTACAGGGCCTGATCAATGTTAGCTACCAGTCTGGATGAGTCCCTGAAGAACAAGGTGACAACCTCTTCAACAAAGTTAGGGCTAACTTCATCTTGCAACTCTTCTAGCTGATAAAATTGTTCATCTAGGTATCCCTGCATTACCATTTAGGTAAATCAAGGAAGTAAATATAAATATATGTACAAATACATCAATAAACTGATGAGGTTTTGTGTTACAAACTTTTAAACTCCACATTGAATTCATAACTATATGAGGATCAAAGAGTAGAGCTTTGAACAATTTGAGTCTAGCCTTGCTTTAATGGTAAAAGAAACATGGTAACAATTTGATTTTAGCTCTCATAGTTGATAAATTATAGACCAAATGGAGGCTTGGATGGTATCTGCGACGTTAATGTGGCTTAGCCATACATTCAATAGTATCTAATACAACATTCATTCTTATGAGATATCAAGAATCCTAAAGTCATGATGAAAATCTAAATGATATATTAACTGGCATCTCTTGTAATGTCATATGAGGCCACAGAAAAATTGGACTTATGAAGGCCATAGTAACAGGTCATGAACTTATTGCAACCACAGCATCAAAAATAAGAACACTGTAAAGATGGATGAAGAAATCCAACCTGATCAAAGAGACTCTTCCTCATATTGGCAAGCTGGCGCTGCAAGCCAGGGTGTTCCATCTTTGAGTGAGTAAGTAATAAAGACAAACAGAGAATGCAGAGGAAAGAGAAGTTGGCGAATTATAAAAGCCATAATGGGTTGCTATTTATAGAGCAGGAAAAGTAATCATTGTGTGCATCTCGCCTACACATAAGGCGCCAGGAAAGCCAGCAACTCAGGCGGGTCATGAAAAGCATGAAATCTAAATCATGGACAGTAGCCACATTGGGTTCAATTAATTTGGATCAGAGTTGCTAGTCTTTATACAAAGTGAACTATGAGCAACTTGGCTTAAGCCGTAGAGAACACTATCTGCTGTGGCATCCATAACATAGCCAAAAAATATTGTTCATGCTTGTAAATCTTTTATGCCAATTGTATGCCTTTTAGCATTCATAAATCATGAGAAATAACTTTTCTACTTTATTATGATTATCCTGCCCTTTGAACATCAGAAACAATATACACTTCCATGTGCTTACAAAAGTTGTTTATAGATTTAGTTGATCAGAAAAACCTTTCTAGTCGATATCAACAAATGCCTGTTCTTCAGCACTCAGGCAACGAAAAGAAGAGGAAGAAAAAGAGTGTTATTTGTATCAGCAAATGTCGACCTCCTTAGCAATATTGATCTATACATTTAACTTCAGCAAGAAAAAACAATATAATCCAAACAATGTGACAAATAATGCCTACATGCTCTTTATCATTGTGAAACAAGGAATGCTCTTATCTGTTTGTTTCATGATAAGTTAGCATTATAATTGCAAGCATATCCAGATCTAACACGAGACAATCTACACATTAGTGATCTAAATACCAATCTGTATTAGGTGGTAAGCCCAATACTTAGAAATCTGATCCTTCACCGGCACACATGGAATAGAAGTTGTATCAGTCCAAGATTTATAGGAATATATAATTTTGTGTAGCATATATAGCACAGTATTTGACTACTAATTCCTAGTTCGAGTGGTATTGTGTGTTAGTACTACTGATAAGGAACAATATTTTAAACCTTGCTAAACACCATGGATCTCTTCTATTCATATTAAACAAAATAAACTTCCTATATTTCCAGTTTTGGATGCTGATGAGTCACCAGAATTGTTCCTCCTACTTATAGGATCAGACCATAGGATTTGAGAAGGAAGATGCAGAGCTCATTTGTCATACTCTCTCTTCACATTCTAATCTCATGCATATTAGATACTTGATAATTGTTGCTTGTGGTTGCTGATAAGTTGGAAGCATCAAGATGAATTACATTGAACAGCAGGATCAATCTTCACGTGTATATCTGTATTAATTATTGCCCAGTAAGTAATAAAAAACAAAGGGAAGACTAAGAAGCAAGATATGAAGAAAGTTCATCAAGTATAAGTCATTGTCTTGCCTGCCTATCAACTGAAGCACATGGAAAAGAAAAGGTGAGAATAAGAATAGACATTTCTTATATGTTATCTTTATTCCATGTCCAATGAGCAGGATGGAGCAACAATACCATAGCTCTCTCTCATGATTCTAAATTTTGGTTTCTTTAGGGTGCCTGATCCCTTCCACTACTTTACTAAAGGAGCAAAAGGATGAGGGATGGAATGCATAATTGGAATGATCATCACGATTCTTGTCCTACATCATTTTCCAATGTTGAAATCAGAATCTAAACCTGGACGGACATATTTGATAGGAAAATTTGTAGTGAATACTGTTGGAGAAAGTGAATTCCTCAGCTCAGCTGATAATAATGATTAGAAATGATGCTGACTACACACAAAGGATAAACCAGACCTTAGTTCTCAAGTTCCTATCCTGCATAATCCACCACACAAGGCCATATTTCCAGAAGCAAGTGACTTCTAAGTGCAGCAAATAAGACCTCAGTTATCTACATTGAAGTTATTCACATCATGGACACTCCAAAGTCCGAACATGTTTTTGTGAATAATTAATAAATAAATTGTCGAAGGTATTAAATAAACACTTCATATCTGCACTATGCATGCTTCCATGAAAACATCCAGCCTATACTTGGAGGAAAACATTTGTTCTAGACAAAATTCAATGCAACAAAGAACCAATAGTGAAAAAACAAACACTTCTGACGATGATGAGGATACAAATTAGAAAATGTTACTCTTAGATTTTTTTTGGCAGTAGGTAATAAATGATATACTTGTTGAGATGATAAGTTTCTTTCTCAAAGAAGGGAAGCGTAGCAATATCCTCGAGAATCATTTTGCTCTAATTTATGCACTTGTTACATTCTGTACTAGGTGAAATTCTTCAATATAAGAGTTACCATCTACCTGAAGTTACAAAGAACAGCATAAACTTGGTAAATGTTTTCTCTCTGATAAAAGATGACAACAACATTCATGATTTGGTCTGAGATAAGCTACGAATGAGCAAAATAAAAACGGAGCTGACTAGATAAAATCTTATCCTGGATCTGATCCTAACTCTTTCTTCACTGATAAGGAAAGGTTTAATACACATGTACAAGACAATTATTTAGTAGAAATCTAATTTGCTTTTAAATGGACATTCTAATCTATTCGTAGAAATGCAGTGTCATAAAATTCATCCTTATCGAAAATTTTATACTTCACAAGCAACTACCCAATCATTGGCACATCCAGCAGTTGTCTTCACATTCACTATCTTACAAGATTTCTAAAGGAACCTTCATAGATTAATGATTCTCCTCCTGGCCACGTACGTTTTGAGCATCAACGAAAGGAGATGCTAGTGCCAGCTCTTGCAAACAGGGCTCTTTCAGAATCTTGTTTTGATCCCCGCCCAATTCAACCGCCAATCTCACTCGGTCCCACCTTTCCCACCACCGAAAGAGATTAAAAAAAAGAAGAAGAAGAAACTAGTAATCTGTAACTAAATGATTAATGCTTCCCATAAAAATCCCATGCCTACTTTTTGTCATATCAAAAGAGTGTAAAGGAAGGTGATTGAACAGAAGATGTGTGCTTGCCCATAATCTTGAAAAGTAAAATAAAAATAAAATAAAATAAAAGAATAACTGGTCGTAGAATTCATCCGGGCTCGATAGCTTCAGTGAACAATCAATGAAACAATGTAGAAGCACATCATTAGTGGCGATTCAGTAGAGGACGATGCTCACAACTCTGATCCCGATTACAGATGCAACCAATTCGCCCAAAAATTATAAAATCACGAACTGGCTCAAAGCATGGTCAGCTACCAACAAGAACCTTCGGCTCAAGAATTGTCTTGTTCCATTTCAGAACAGAGATTAGTCCATGGAAAGAAACGGCGAGGATTGGCAACATATCGAGAAAGAAACGAGATGGAGGAAGCTGCGACGCAACCCGAGTACATTCAAGTATAGGCCCGGCCCAAATTTGCACTCCGAGTTGGGCCAAGAGACCGTAACTCGGAGTGCACTTTTGGGCCGGGCCACCAAATGTAAAATGACTAATGAACCTAGACGCAACACCAGCCATGTTCTCACTTCACACACATTTTGTTTCTATTCGCATCGGATGATGTCATTTGTCCATTTCAGATATTGCTTCTCCGCTTCAATGTTTGGCCCTCGCACGGCCACGGAGGCTCTATGGACGCCGGTGATAACTTGTTCATCGAGACCCGGATCCCGGAGCAGAAGTCCGTCGGCGGCGATGATGTCCTCTTCCCGGCGGTCGTCTCCCCGAGCCCCGCCGCCGATCTCGACCTCGGCTGGTTTGTGTCAGCCGTGCCGTCCCAGAAAGCCCACCTGGAGGCGCTCCTCCGCTCCAGTGGCGCCCTCCTCCTCCGCGGTTACCCCGCCCGTTATGCTGCCGACTTCGACCGCGTAGTCTCCGCCTTCGGCTACGAAGAGCTCCCCTACGTCGGCGGCGCCGCCCCCCGCACCAACGTCGTCGGCCGTGTCTTCACTGCCAACGAGTCCCCGCCAGATCAAAAGATCCCCTTCCACCATGAGATGGCTCAGGTTCTTCCTCTACCGTCCTTGATTTTTGATTAGTTTCCGCTCAGTTGCTGTCCCAATTACTTGAGATTTCTCTGGGGTTGGCCAGGTGCCGGAGTTCCCCGCAAAGCTCTTCTTCTTCTGCGAGGTGGAGCCTGGAAGAGGCGGGGAGACACCGATCGTGCTGAGCCATCTGGTCTACGATAGAATGAAGTCGAGATTCCCAGAGTTTGTGGAGCGATTGGAGGTACACGGCTTGATCTACACGAGAATTTTGGGGGAGGGGGACGATCCGTCATCCCCAATTGGCCGCGGATGGCAGTCGACGTTCTTGACTAAAGATAGAGCCGTGGCAGAGGAAAGGTTTGTGGTTTATTTTTCTTACTTCCATTTCAAATCCCGAGCTTAGCCCTTTTTTATGCTTATTTCAATATACTGATACCTTGATATGTGACATTTCAATATACTTAAGATTTAACTGCCTAACTTCTCTAAATAGCACACTGTTGAAGAGTTTGTCGTTCCTTGATCCTAATCTACTCACCCAATAATCGGCTCTCATGCAAAGCCGGTAACTTGCACTACACCTTACAGTTATTCCACCAGCTCGATCGTGAGAGTGTTAAATGATAATATACTAATTGCTACACCTGAAAGTTATACCACCAGCATGTTCATGAATAGTGTTAAATGGTAAATATATTAATTGAGCTATTTAACAACCTTTTTCGGATCTAACAATGTGTAATATCAGTAACATGATCTAACAATGAGTAACATTAGTATTCATCCGATCTAACAAATGGTTATTGGTGGCCCGTGGCCTAATAAAACTTGGACTTGGGACAACCATAGTGCGCAAATTTTGTAATTATTAACGCTCTTTTCAGTTTGTTGCTGTGTATGTGAACAAATTGTCATCTAATTATTGCAAAGGAAAAATTGAATAACTAGACAAGAAATAAAAAAAATTACTAAATAAAGAGGATGTGATTCAGTTGACATTTGAGTTTCTGAAAGTAAAAGAAACTATATTCAGATTTTCAATTATTATAAGTAATGCACATATTAGAACTATTAGTGCAAGAAAGACTAATGGTGGGAGACAATATTGGAACTAGATCTTCGTATTATTAAGTAATGCCCTGGGTAGTAAGTAGTGCAAAGGCTAGAGCAGCAAGTGTTAGAATGGTTGTCCAAGGTAAATGGTTGTAGCTAAAATATACCATAGTGAGGATGATACGATCCGAAGAAAACGCAAGCAAGATGCAATATTATCTAATGAAGAAAATGACAACCTCAACCGGATGAGCCGGCGAGAAACAATGTCCCTATGTTTAGCTAATACAAAAGTCATAACTTTTTCCCTCTCCTCCTTACCCTTTATATAGTATTCACTCCCCCTTGGGTTGCCACCATTCATTCCCCTTTCCCTATGTCCTTTGGGCTTCTACTATTCACTCCCCATTCCCTCTGTCCCTTGGGCTGCTACCATTCATTCCCCCTTTCCCTCTGTCCTTTGGGCTTCCACTATTCACTCCCCATTCCCTCTGTCCCTTGGGCTGCCACCATTCACTGAACCTGGTCCTTTGTGGGTTCGACGGGTGTAGACTCGCCATGTGGGGACTGGTTCGGTAACATTACCGTCCTCACGAAGAACAGCCTTGTCCCCAAGGCTGTGGGTAAACTCTGGAAACTGCTCGCTCATAATATCCACATCTTCCCATGTTGCCTCCTCATCAGTCTTGGAGGTCCAACGGATGAGCCACTAGTCAGTCGATTCAGCCCCTCGACGGACGCTCCGGGTGGCGAGAATGTCCCTTGGAACACACTGAGTAGATAACTCGGTCTCCATCCCTGCTAGTAAATCTGCTTGGGCCACATGAGCCCCACAGGCCCGCTTAATTTGCGATGCGTGGAACACGAGATGAATCCTGGAATGGGGAGGGAGATCCAGACAATAAGCCACCATGCCGATGCGTTGGGTGATGTGAAATGGACCATAGAAGCGAGCAGCAAGCTTTTGAGTAACTCGGCGAGCTACCGAGTGTTGGCGATGAGGTCGAAGCTTAATATAAACCAAGTCGCCGACATTGTAACTCACGTCGCGTCGGTGTACATTAGCAAACTTCACCATTCTTTGCTGGGCCCGGTACAGGTTATATCGGAGTTGCCGCAGTATCTCATCACGGTCCAACAAGGTGCGCTCGACAGCATCCACGGCCGATTCGCCCAGAACATACCGTTGTAGGGTGGGTGGTGGGCGGCCGTAGACTACCTCGAATGGTGTCTGATCGGCCGCTGAGTGAAAACTTGTGTTGTACCAATACTCTGCCCAATGCAACCACGAGGCCCATTCCTTAGGTTGTTCCAAAGCAAAGCATCGCAGATAGGTCTCGAGGCATCGATTGAGTACCTCGGACTGTCCATCGGTCTCCGGATGGTAGGCAGAACTCATTCGTAGCTTCGTACCCTAGTGGCGGAATAGTTTTGACCAGAATTGGCTGATAAAAACTGGGTCGCAATCACTCACAATAGAATTTGGTACCCCACGCAGTCGTACCACTTCTTTAGCAAATAGTTCCGCCACCGAGCTAGCGGAGTATGGGTGTTTCAATGCACAGAAATGACCATACTTGGATAGTCTGTCAACCACTACCAATATAGCGTCCACCCCCTTGGAACGTGGCAGCCCAATAATAAAATCCATCGCTATGTCCTCCCATACACGGTCCGGTATTGGTAGAGGATGGAGTAAGCCAGCTGGTGATGTGGTTTGGTACTTCTGCTGTTGACAGACAACACATTTTGCTAATGCCTTGTACACATCCTTTTTCTGATCCAATAGACATTATCGACAATTCGTCTATATGTGCGGTAAGCTCCAGAATGGCCCCCAGTTAGAGTGTTGTGACATTCTTGAAAAAAAGTCTGTACCCAACTGGAACCGGCCGGAATCACTATGCTCCCTTTATACAGCAGTCGTCCCTTCTATAGCTCAAAGAAAGATTCCTTGGTTGGGTGTTGCCGCAATTCATCCATAATTTTCTTCAAGACCGGATCTGCTACTACCTCTGCCTGCAGCCGGTCAATGTCCACCCAGAAGGGTACGGATAGAGCCGCTAAGTCTGCATGTTCTGGTATTCTTGACAAGGCATCTGCGGCTCTGTTATCATTTCCTGGTTTATACAAGACCTCCATGTCGTACCCCAAAAGCTTGGCTAACTAGTTTTGTTGGTCTGGAGTTGTGATCCGCTGCTCAAGGATGTGCCGTAGTGCCTTTTGGTCCGTATGAACTTTGAATTTTCGCCCTAATAAGTAAGACCTCCAATGTTGAACTGCTAGAACTAGTGCCATCAGTTCCTTTTCATATGTGGACTTGGCCAGATTGCTGTCTGACAATGCCTTGCTAAAGTAAGCAACCGGTCTTCCGTGCTGCATGAGAACCGCCCCAAGTTCTCTTCCCAATGCGTCACACTCCACAGTAAACTCCTTGGAAAAATCTGGCAAGACTAGCGTCAGAGCGGTTGTCATAATTTCTTTCAGCTGATCGAAAGCTTCTTGAGCTTCCCCACTCCATTGGAACCCCTCTCTCTTCAATATGGAAGTGAGCGGTTTGGCTATCTTCCCATAGTCTTTTACAAAGCGACGGTAGTAACTTGTGAGCCCTAAGAAACCGTGCACTTGCTTGACTGTTGTTGGGGTTGGCCATTGTCTAACACTGCTTATTTTCTTGGGATCCATGGCAACTCCTCCAGGCTGGATGATATGGCCCAAGTACTCCACCTGGGTCTGCCCAAAATTGCACTTGAATTTATTGGCCACCAGTTGATTATCTCGTAGCACGTCCAAAGCTAGGCGTAAGTGTACCAAATGCCGTTCCCATGTCCTGCTGTAAATTAGTATATCATCAAAAAAAACTAATATAAACCTGCGTAAGTAGGGCCGGAATGCTTCATTCATCACAGTTTGGAACGTCGTCGGGGCATTTTTGAGGCCAAAGGGCATCACCCGAAATTCGTAATGGCCGGAATGGGTGCGGAAGGCTGTCTTGTGAATATCCTCGGGTTTAACTCTGATTTGATGATACCCTGATTGTAAATCAATCTTGGAGAAGTACTCCGCCCCATGTAGTTCGTCAATCAACTCCTCAATGACAGGGATAGGGTACTTGTCAGCTATCGTGATGGCGTTGAGCGCTCGATAGTCTACACAGAATCGCCAGCTTCCGTCTTTTTTTCTTACTAGAATTACCGGGCTGGAATAGGGGCTCGAACTTGTTTGAATAACACCTGCCATTAACATCTGTTGCACCAACTGTTCTACCTCATCCTTCTGGTGATAAGCATAACGATAGGGTCTCACCCGCACCGGTCCCTCGCCGGCCTGGGTGATAATTGCGTGGTCAAAATTTCGGGCGGGTGGGAGTTCCATAATTTCTGAAAACACATCCTCATATTCGGCCAACAAGGACTACAGTTGATTGTTTTGCTGTTGATTCAATTGCCCTTGTCCACCCATATCCAATGAAAATTATTCAATCGCCCATAAAATTCCTTGGAAGTCCACCTCTAATGTACGGCTCAGCCCTTTTGGCGTGATCGGCGCGCGGATCAGAGATGGATCCCCTTTGAGAATGCGCTCACTACCCTCCTGTAAAATCTTCATATATTTTCGGCTCCAATCCACTTTGATTTCACCTAACGTTTCCAACCATGCCATGCCAAGCACCATATCAACCCCTCCCGGGTTGAACAAGTAAGCTTGCAATATCGTACTGTAGTCACCCAACTTAACAATTAATCGTTCGCATTTGCCTTGGGCAGTTACCTGGCTCCCGTCTCCAAAACTAACCTTGTACCTCTGTGTAGGGATAACCAGCCAGCCTTGTGTCAGCACTAGCTGGTGTGATATGAAATTGTGGCTGGCTCCACTATCAATGAGTACAGTGGCCAAGGTACCGTTGATGATCCCTTTGAGTTTCATAGTGCGGGACCCTGTGATGCCGCCGGTCGAGAACAGGGACAACTCCATTTGGTTGCATTGGGAAAACTCCAATTCTCCTCATCCTTGTGCTATATCATTTTCCCCTGCATTAGCCTCTTCATTGATTTCTGCTGGTGTTTCATCCTCCTCCGTGAGTAGGGTGATTTGTAGACTTTTATTGCCACATTGATGCATAGGATGGTAAGGTTGGTCACATTGAAAACACAATCCCTTCTCTCTTTTGCTGATATAGTCCTGATACGACATTGCTCTTCCTCCTATCGTCCGATCTCCTTGTGTCACACTGCCCATGGACAATCGTGCGTGACTCCCCTCTCTAGGAAGGGTGCGTGGACCGCTGTGTTGCACTGATTGATTCCCGCTCCCCCTCGAGAACGGCGTCGTTGAGGGGGTTGTCGATACCCATGACGCCTTACTAGATGTGAATCCCCCCGCACTGGTTGTCCCCTTCCCGGAGAAAACTTTTGGGGGAGTTTGGGTCTTCAAGTCACCTCTGCCAACAACCTCCTTCTCAATAACTCGGGCTAAAGTCATTGCCCGAAGTATGGTATTGGGGAAGAATGCTCGTACCTTTTCTCGAATTTCCGGCCTCAATCCCTTCAGAAAAAATCCCAGATATTGTTGTTCTGTAAGGTCCGGTATCTGAGAGACAATTTCTTCGTAGGCTGTTATGTACTCCGTCATCGTCCGGGAGTCATGTTCCAGAGCCGCCAGCCGTTCATATGCGTTGGTGGCTGGGTACTCGCTGTACCGTTGTACCAACTCTGCCTTTAATCCCTCCCAAGTAAGATTTGGAACTCGCCGCCTCACCCAACGGAACCACTGATTTGCAGGACCCTCCATACTGATAAAAGCTAAGGGTATCTTGTAGTTCTCGGATGTGCCCTGGATATCAAAATATTGTTCCGCCCTGGCTATCCATCCTACCGGGTCATTTCCATCGAAAGCCGGCAATTCCACGCGTCGGTGCATCAATCGACGGTCCTCACTCCACACTGATTCACGATCACCCTCTCCGCCTGTTTGGCTACCGCCATAACGCCTCGCCTCATTATATAGTGCTGGGGGCTGTTGGCCCACACCCAAGTCTCCTGGCGACCAACGTTCTTCACGCATACGAGGTGGGCGGTAAGGCTCTTGTCGACCATCTGGAGCCTCCATTACTTCCTCTGGGCCCTGGTTACCCCGCGATCCTCCTGCCACGGAATGATTCGCTATATGCTCCGTTCTCTTATCCCGTGCCATATCTGTCAACAAATTACGTAACTCCGTGATTTCTTCCTGATGTTGGCGGCGTTCTTCTCAAGCCTTTCGCCTTTCCTCAGCCAAAGTCAGAACTTCCTGCCTCCGATCTTCTCCGGCGGTTTGCAAATCCGTTTGTATAGTCGCCATTGTCACTTGTAGATCTACTAGGGACTTTTCCAGATTTTCCAAGCGAGTCTCACTCCTCGTCGATGCCATCTGTCACGGCAATCCTCAGAATCGTACGTTTCTTTCGCCACCGTCACAATGACGGCGTTTGTTACTCCCGTATGGATTTTCCCTCTCTTCGGATTCGGCAGGTCGGACCAATTGATACGATCCGAAGAAAACGCAAGCAAGATGCAATATTATCTAATGAAGAAAATGACAACCTCAATCGGATGAGCCGGTGAGAAACAACGTCCCTATGTTTAGCTAATACAAAAGTCATAATCTTTTCCCTCTCCTCCTTACCCTTTATATAGTATTTACTCCTCCTTGGGTTGCCACCAGTCATTCCCCTTTCCTTATATCCTTTGGGCTTCCACTATTCACTCCTCATTCCCTCTGTCCCTTGGGCTGCCATCATTCATTCCCTCTGTCCTTTGGGCTTCTACTATTCACTCCTCATTCCCTCTGTCCCTTGGCCTGCCACCATTCACTGAACCTGGCCCTTTGTGGGTTCGACGGGTGTAGACCCGCCATGTGGGGACTGGTTCGGTAACATAGGATAATTCAAATGTGACCTTCTCAAGGCTACCTAGTTCAATGCCAATAGCAAAACTAGACCTTGAGGGAGGATGACTCTTCACCAAGGTTTAAAATCTCGAACTGATATGGACCAAACATACCAATAATATATCATACTAATAGTTGTACTGAGTAACATATGATGGATTGATATTGGTTGTGTCTTAGACCAATACATACCCACCCTTAGTGGAAGGTATGAAGCAATTTTAAAAACCTTGCATCAAATTATGCTTTCAAGGAGTGTCAACATCTTTTGAAAAATGGAATAGAAACGATGCTAGTGGCTGACATCCAACAAGGGCAATTATTTATATCCTCCTACATCTAAGTTATGAACTTTATCATAATGAATATAAAGAGATGGTCAAAATATTTGGTAGTTCCAAGTTTCCTATGGACAAAGTAATGACCTACAATAAAATAATTGAAATTGCAATACTTAGTTGCACATACGACTATTAGTTCCTCTATTTTTCTTCTTCTTCTTCCACGTTATGTCCTTTTGCTCATTTTGCTTGTTGCAAGCTGCGGAGGCGTGCCACCCCTTTCTGCTCACTGTGAATCGCAAAGGTGAGTCACCTCCTTCCCCCCTTCTTCTTCTCCCTCCTTTTTTCTTCTTCCACCCAACTACAACTATTAGTTCCTCCCTTTTTCTTCTTCTTCTTTTTCTATGTCCTTTTGCTTATTTTGCTTGTTGTGAGCTGTGGAGGTGAGCCAGCCCTTTCCACTCGCTGCGAACCACAAAGGTGAGCCACCTCCTTCCTCCCTTCTTCTTCTTCTTTTTCTCCTCTTCTACTTCTTCCACTCTGCCCCTTCCACTCTACTTCTTCCATCTGAAACAATTTGTTTTGTGTACCAGAAACCAGTTGTATTGCCCAGTACATAGAGGTAGATAACGATGGTATTAGCCGGTATAAATTATATATTGCTCATACCAGGTGGTACCGACCGGATTTTTATTTTATGCCTCATTCTAGTTTGTAGTGTCCAATCATCACACACGAGTCAAATTGAAGTCCTCCATTGACCATTCATGCCATTTATCCATTTGCAACATTCATCAATTCCATTATCATGATACTACTCAACAATCTCACAATGTTAGTGGCTAAATTTTAAGGGCCAGATGCTGATACTCAACACCATTGCATGATAATAAGTGTCACTTGTAGCATAATGAGGAATACAATTAAAGTGGAACCATTTTGAGATTGCTCATTTGATGCCTAACTTTTTCATTTTCATGTTGGTATCATTAATTTGCATTTGCTCGCTTGTAATGTTGAAGCCCTAGGTCAATATTGCTCAGTGCACCAACTCTTTGACTAAGTCTAAAAAAGACCTCAATGTTTCATCAGCATTAGCCGTGTGTACATGGCTTCTAGAGCCTTTGCACGTACTCACATGTCGGCTCACATGATATACAAATGATATCAAATCTGTCACACATTTGTTATCATTATTGTTGCCATTATTGTCTTCATATTAAGGTTATTTAGCAAACCCTATTGAAGCGAATCACACTCATTGAGTGAGCCCTAAATGTCACGCCCAATACAAAAAACCAAAATCAAGTGTTCAAAAACTAAATCAAAATGAATCTGATCGATCAAAATACCAACACAAAGATCGGTACATCCCGATCAACCAAAATACCAACGTACTATATCAACCACCTGTGACAAAACAACATACCAGTACTAACATCTCTGACTATCTATCCGATGCTGATATAAACTCCAGGGTCTAGGTAGTCTCTAGATCTACTACCAATAGTATCAGGAGTAATTTCTTTACCTGGAGGCAAAGCAAAGGGAGTTAACCCAAACGGCTAAGTAAGAATCAACAGATATAGTACTACATCAAATAACTGTGATAAACCAAACTACCAAACATACAATGTAACTTAACGTGATACAAAACAACAGCAACCAAAATATGAAAACCACACATGCGTCGTGTAATCAAGAGCAATAACCATATAATGCTCCATTAGAGCATGCACTCTTATAAAGAGTGTTTCTACCATTGCTCACACGATAGAACAACTGAACTGCATCAACTGATAGCTCGGAGGTGTTGCATCCAACACCCAGGTAATCCTAGAAAATCTCGAAGGACTCCATCTAGGAAACCTACCAGCCGGCCTCGTAGCCATGAAACGGCCCATGGTATACTCTCTGGTCTGCTAGCCTATAAGGCTCAGCCCTAGCTAATATCAGCCAGATAAGATCAAAATATGGCACGATAAATCATGCAACTGCCCGATAGGCTAAATAGCACAACTATACAATACATGAATCCACGATTTAATAGCCCCTAACAACTCAACAATGCAAACATCACAAACTCAATAAGAATGTAGCTACCATGTGACCCATGTAACATCATCACACAAGCATCCATATGCATGAATAAAAGACAACACAGAGTGCAGTAGATACTAAATCAAGATCAATCAACAAAGCTATAAGATATCATGGTATTTATTAACTACTCAATGTAACCACTAATACCATGATTTGCAAAGGTCAGAATAAGATTCCTACTTGCATCACAATAGCTCCTAGTGTGTCTAAAGCTCTTTGTCCGAGGACCTCTCTAACCGATCTCGATTTGAGTAAACACCTATAACAACACAAAATACATCACATAATAATCACATTAACTTTGATACACTAGTTTAATTCTAAGTATACAAAAATCTAACATATTATATATGTATGTGTATGTATACCTATATATACGTACATATACATATAAACACAAAATAATTCTATATCTTAATTAAATATTAACCCTACAAGTAGTCAAACACATACTAGGGTTAGCAAGGGTGTGTTCTTCACCCGAACTAGCAACAAGGAAGGGTCAGCGGCTACAAACAGCGGCGAACGACAGTAAATGACACGTAATAACTTCCGATAAAGAAGAAGGCATCATCGGAACACACGCAAGCACACTACCACTTGTTACTAGAGGTGATCTCACGCTAACTAACAACGAACGACGGCCCGCTGGCGAACGACATCGCAAGATGAAGCAACCAACTCCAGCGAGGAAGAAGGCGTCGCCGGCTCTCGAAGACACACGAGCACACCACAAAAATACTGCTAGAAAGGTCAACCCACACCTATCGACGAAGGAGGAGGGCTAGGAGTCGCCGGAGCTTGAACGACGTGAGCTCTTCGTCAAACACGAGGCGGTGGTGAAAATCCGTTGAAATCAGAAGAGGCGGCAAAATCAGAAGATGCAGCGAGCGACAAAGAGAAGAGAAGATTAGGATGAGATTTTAATTTTTTTATTTCACTTTTGCAATTTAGTCCACTTGTTTCCAACTTTTACAAAGTGGCCCTTGGACCACGTGGACATTATATTCTCCTCACCTAAAAAGAATTTGGTCCCTAAATTCATATAACATCACTATCATTAGCACTCTTAAACAAATAAGGATCTTGAGCTTGAACATCTTCTTCTCTCTCCCAAGTAGCTTCACTTTCTGAATGGTGCTTCTATTTCACTTTAACCAACGTGATCACTTTATTCCTCAATCTATCCTCCTTCCTATCCAGAATTTGTATAGGTGACTCTGAGTAAGTAGTATCTGGATTAACAACTATATATTCTACTTAAAACACATGAGTGGCATATACTTTCTGAGCATCGACACATGAAATACATCATACACATGAACAAAGCTTGGAGGCAATGCAAGTCTATATGCTACAGCACCAATTGTTTCCAAAATATCAAATGGTTCAATGTATCGAGGAGCTAATTTACCATGCTTTCCAAATCTTGCAACTCCTTTAATAGGTGATATTTTAAGAACACGTGATCTTATATCTCAAACTCAAGATCTCTTCTCCTTTATCTACATAACTCTTTTGTCTGCTCTGTGCTTCTAATAACTTTTGTCTGATTTGTTGGACCTTTGTTGCATCCATTTCTAACATTTCAGGACTTAATTTTATTTTCTCTCCTACTTCTTCACATAACCCAGGTGATCTACACTTTCTACCATATAGTGTTTTAAAAGGTGTCATTTGTATAGCTGAATGGTAACTATTATTGTAAGCAAACTCAACCATATGTAAATAGAGTTCCCAAGAATTACCAAAATCCACGACACATGCTCTAAGCATATCCTCCAAAGTTTAGATGGTCCTTGCAGATTGTCCGTCCATCAGTCTAAGGGTGAAAAGCTGTACTAAAATATAACTGAGTACTCAGAGCTTCTTGTAAGCTTTCCCAAAATCGTCATGTAAATCTAGGGTCCTTGTCTGAAATAATGCTGACTAGTGTTCCATGTAATCGAATAATCTCTTTGCAGTAAATACTAGCCAACTTATCTAGTGAATGAGTTTTCTTCACAGGTAGAAAATGTGGTGATTTTATCGATCTGTCTACTATCACCCATATGGTATCATATTCCTTTTGTGTTTTAGGAAGCCCTGCAAACAAAATCTATTATAATTCGCTCTCAATTCCACTCAAGAATAGGGACATTATGTAATACACCAACAGGTCACATATGTTCTGCTTCACTAATTGGCAAATTAAGCAACTTAACACAAATTTTGCTACATCTTTTTTCATACCACGCCACCAATATACATTCTTAAGATCTTTATACATTTTTTGGCTGTCAGGATTATAGCAAATTGAGATTTATGAGCTTCACTAAACAACTCATCTTTTACTAGGTGTTTCTCAAGGTACCCACAATCTGTTATGAAATCTTATTACTCCTTGAGAATCACAATTGAGTTCAGGTATTTTACCCATCTCTATTTTACCCATCAAGGCTTTCAATTAACTACTTTCACTTTGAGCTTCCTTAACTTTCTGCATAATAGCTGAACCTGCTATTAATGTAGTCATGTATCCATTCTCAGTACAACTCTTAATTTTTAACCCCAATTCAGAAACTTGGTTGGCTAGTTCAGATTGAACTATCAGTAACTGTGCTAGCATACCTCTAGATTTTCTGCTCATAGCATCTACTACTACATTTGTCTTGCCTGGGCCTGGGTGATAGTTAATAGTACAATCAAAATCTTTTAAAAAATTTCATCCATCATCGTTGTCTTATATTTAGCTCTTGCTGACTAAATAAGTAGTTGAAACTTTTGTGATCAGTAAATATCTTAAATGTAGCTCTAAACAAATAATGCCTCCATATCTTTAATGCAAAAATAATAGCGGCCAACTCTAAATCATGATAAAGATAATTTCTTTCATGATCCTTAAGCTGACGAAAGGCATATACAATTACCTTTTCATACTGCATCAATACACCACCTAATCCTTGACTTGAGGTATCTGTATATACAGTAAATCCATTGTCACCATCAGGTAGTACCAACACTGGTGCACTAATCAATCTATTCTTGAGTTCCTGAAAACTATATTCACATGAATCATCCCAGAGAAATTTCTCTCCTTTTCTAGTCAATTTAGTTAAGGGAGTAGCAATTTTTGAAAAATCTTCTACAAAACGTCTGTAATAGCTGGCTAACTGATAGCCGGTAAATTTGCCGTTCCGCAAGTATACGGACTATCGAAGTAATATATATGTATCGATCCCACAGGGACCAAATACCAAGTACCGACTGATTAGATTACCACAAGCTAGACGATCTTTAAGTGGTTGTGAAATGGTCGCTAAGATCTAAAATTAAACTAAACAAGAGATAAGCAAGACAACTAGAATTGAAAGCTAGGTAATTGCACGATGCAAGGTCTAAGGATGGATAGGATCAAGGCTAGGGTCCATCGCCTTGATGCACTATGCGTGGATTGATAACAATATGAAAGTCCATTTTTAAACTTAGGGCGATCCAAAGGTGCGCAAGTCGTCCTCTCTCGAGTGATGCGACTTGCGACTAGGAGTTTACCAGATTTAGCGTCTACCGTCGTAGGACGCGAAACTGAATAAGCTCATTGAGGGCTGGATCGTGCATATCATTCCATCATTTGTACATGTTGTCCCCTCTTGGGCGATGCAACAAGGTGCTTATACGATCAAACGTCTATCGTCGTAGTATGCTTAACCCGTATAAACCCAAAGAGTGCCAAATGGTATACACTACCCGTACTCAATCGACCACTCTCGTGCGACGATTGAGATACTCCTACCTAGGGTTTACAACATCTGGACGTGCCTCTCGACCCTACCAGATATCTAAGAGCATGAAATTAACACAATGTAAAACTTCATTCGATAGGTGCAACTAGGCATGATAAGACAATCTAGGGTTCACAATATAAAGCTATAATCCACACATAGAACATTCAAGGGGCTTTCCCTAGCCTTGAAACAAAGTTTAAGCTACAATGCTCATGTTCCAAAGCAAAGAACAAATCGGTTTAAGCATTCCATCCATAGAGAATACAATCGATCGAGTAAGATAGAAATGAGAAGACAAAACTCCCTCAAGTAGGAAGAAGCCGCCTGGTGTAGCCTCCTCTTCCTCTAATCGGTCGTCTCTCTCCTTCACGCTCTCACGTGGAAGGGTACGTGGAAGGGTCTTCTCCTTTTTCCCGTCGCTCAGCTGCCGCCTCCTTGCCTTACGTCCGTTTCTATGAATCAATCCCCCCTATTCCTTACGTGAATAGGGTTTTTGTCCTCTTCCTTTCTTCTCTTTGTCGAATTCCACTTCTGCCCCTCTTTAGCCTTCCATCTGACGTGGATAAGTCGAGGGTTGAAACCTAAAAAAATCGGTGTCTGGCGACTCAGAAGTCACGGGGCGTGATTCCGGTCGCTAGGTGGGCTGTGGTTTTAGCTGTGAATACAGGTTTGGCTGAAAATAGTGGCATTCCCTCGCTTTTCCCTTGAAATGAAGCAAAAATACCAAAGAGTGTAGATTCCATAGATATTGCAATAATTCCATATAAAGCAGGTATAAATGCCAAAATAGTGATGAAATAACAATGAAAATAGCGTATAAATTCCTATATAAAAATCACTTAACACTAACCTAATAAAACTTCTGATTTCATAAATTGTTTATGGCCTCTCTCATTCAGTAATAGTATAAATTTTCTGAGGATCCACGGCCACACCTGCACCAAAAATCATATGCCCTAAAAATGACATTTGATAACCAAAAATCATATTTACTAAGTTTAGCATATAACCTCTCTTTCCTGAGGGTCTTTAGAGTAGCCCTCAAATGCTCTGCATGCTCTACCTCTCTACAAGAATATATCAAAATATCATCAATAAATACCACCATAAAACCTGTCCAAGTACTCTATGAATATTATGTTCATCAGATCCATAAATGTAACTGATGCATTTGTCAGACCAAACGGCATCATTAAAAACTCATAATGTCCATAACATGTCCGAAAAGTAGTTTTCAACACATCTTCAGCTTTGATCCTTAATTGATAGTACCCTGATCTCAAATCGATCTTTGAATAAACATTAGTACCTCTGAGTTGATCAAACAAATCATCTATTCTAGGTAATGGATACATATTCTTGATCGTGACTGCACTTAATTGTCTATAGTCAATACACAATCTATGTTATCTATCCTTCTTCTTTACAAAAAGCACCGAGGATCCTTAAGGTGAAACATTGGGTCGTATAAACCCCTTCTTCAGCAAATCTTGAAATTGTTCTTTTAATTCCTCTAACTCCTACGGCGTCATTCTGTATAGAGCCTTAGAAATAGGAGCAGTCCCTGGCTGCAACTCAATAGCAAACTCAGTCTGTCTTATTGGTGGCAAACTAGGTAAATCATCAGGAAATACATCAGTAAACTCTACCACAGGGATCTATTCAATAGGAACACTAGACTTCTTCTCATCCTCAATAATAGATAACAGATACCCTTCACATCCACTACTCAGGAGCCTTCTTGCTTCATTACTGAGATCATCGGAGCTACCTGACCATTTACTTCGATAAATTTCTGTGTATGTCTATATGGAGGAGTGAAAGTCATAGAATACTTGCGACAATATGTTGTAGCATAATGGGCAAACAACCAATTCATACCCAATATGATATCAAAATCAGAGAAATCTAAAAGCATTATATATGTATTAATAACTTTGTCTCTAAAATCCAGTGGACACTGTCTTTTGTCAAATAAGATCATGTCACACCACCAGCTGGCATGAATGCAGGCAAATCACATACTGCCTTTGTGGATCTAATTTTCAATCTCGCCACAAAGTCCATAGCTATAAAAGAATGAGTACTACCCGTATCAAATAACAAAAACTATAAATAGAAATAATACCTTATAAGGTCAAATCTGAGGCTGTCGCTCGTCGAACATCCTCCTGAGCGGACACATAAACACGTGCTGGAGCAAGGACTATTGGTTGAATGTCTCACGACTGATGAAATGGCCGTGACTGTGGCTGAAAATATCCTAATCTACCTGGACGTCCCCTTGTCTGGCATCTAGGTAGCTGGCTATACTGTGGTACCTAGCCTCTCTGAGGACAAGTAGTCTTATAATGCCCAAGCTGCCCATAAGAGTAACACCGCATCGGAGAGGTACATGACCTTGCCACGTGCTCCTCACTACCGCATCTGAAATATCTCTGAGCAGTAGTAGAGCTAGATCCTGCTCCTTGGGCTAGTTTACGAAATATCACACCAATAGGCCTCTCTCTCCCCTATCTCCTACATCTGACACATAACCATCCCTCTGTGAAGTATGCCTTTGACTGACAGGTGGTCTGAATTTCTTTTGAGGAAGCTGCATTGGTACCTTGTCCTTGAGTGACCCTTGGGCATCCTCTATTAGGCATGCTTCAATCTTTAGTGCTGCCTCCACCACAGCTAAATAATTCTCTAGAGGTGAAAAGAACATTTGTCTCCAAATAGGTCATTCTAATCCTCTAATCAAATGGCTGACCTCTTCTCTCACAGGGGTCACCATATTAGGAAATATTTCTGACAAATGCTTAAATTCATCAACATACTCTACCACCGACCTACCAGACTGTCTCAGCTCTAAGAATACTTGCTGCTTGCTGCTGGCTGTACCAAAATGACATCGAAAAATACTTTGTATAAAAAGTTCTCTGAAAGGCAGTCCATGAAGTGGCATTTACTCCCAGGATAAGTCTTTCTATATTCCACCAAATTTTAGCTTGACCAGCTAAAAAGAAAGCTATTAACTTTACCTTATGTGTCTTAGGGTAATCCATAACATCTAATGTCTTGGAAACACTCTAGATCCAGTCTCGGGCAGCCCAAGGATCTATCAGATGTCTAAAAGTGTTGAACCTTCCCCTACTTAAGGTAGAAAACTAGGTCAGCAAACTCGTGGTCCCTAGAGGATCTCTACTACCTCTAGCATTGGCTGCACCACCTGGGTAGCACTCTCAACCTCAGCCTTAGCCTCAGCAGCAACAACAATAGGGATGCCCCTTATATCCCTAGAAGGCCCAGCCTATGGTATCTCTACTCGTGGCTCTGACACAGCTACCTCAACTGGAGCATCCGTAGATCTAATAGGTCGCCTATTTGGCAAACGCGTCATAATGTCCTCGAGGCTATGAACTCTTTTGCGGCACTCAACTTGACTCCCTTGAGAATCTTCTATAGGCGCACCACCTCTAAATTTTGGAGGCATACTATAACATAAAACAAACGTTAGTCAAAATACGAACACAAGAAACTTAAGTTCATCCTAAATCCTTAAGGTTTCGTCTTAAATATCCTAGGATCGTTAGTACTTACACTATGCTTACTTTGGATGAATAGATTATGCAAAGGAAAGAAAAAAAGAAAGGAAAGGAAAAATAGATAGATGTAATATGCTATAAGTTTTCCTTCATTGTGTTTACTTGGAAGGAAAGATAGTATGAAAGATTAATATATACACCCTCAATTTTTATTTTTTCACTAATATTACATAAATACTATTAATATTATAGAATTATTTAATATTATTTCATACTATTAAATACCATAAAAATTACTAAATATTATTTAATACTATTAAAAATTACTAAACATTATTTAATCTTATTAAAAACTATACAAATTACTAAATAGGAAAAGGTTTTAGGGAAATGCTGTCAGGAAGCTACGCAATTTGTTTTTTCATCCAATTTGGGCGGATTGTCAAATGGTGGAAAATGAGGAAGTTTTCCATCATCTTTTCCTTTCATCATTTTCCATCCGTCCAAGTAAATGACAGAAAAGTTACTTTTCCATCCGTCTCTCCCAGTTTTCCATCCAAGTAAACAAGGCTTAAGCTCTAATACTAATAAAATTATCATGCCCCAACGAGCACTAACCTAACCAAGGTTAGCAAAAAATACATGTACACACTAAATAATTCTACACCTTAATTAAATATTAACCCTATAAGTAGCCAAGCACACACTAGGGTTAGCAAGGGTGTGTTCTTCACTCGAACCAGCAACAAGGAAGGGTTAGCGGCTATAAACAACAACGAATGGTGGCAAACAACGGCGCAACAACTTCTGACAAGGAAGAAGACATGGTCGGTCTTCAAACACATACAAGCACACTACCACTTGTTGCTGGTGGTGAATCCACGCTAACCAACAATAAACGACGGCCCGAATGGCAGTGCACGATGAAGCAGCCAACTCCAGCGAGGAAGAAGGCATCGCCGGCACTCAAACATACGCAAGCACACCACAAAAATACTGCTGGAAAGATCAACCCACACTTGCCGACGAAGGAGGCGGGCTAGGAGTTGCCGGAGCTTGAACGGCACGAGTTTTGCATCGAACGCAAGAGGTGGTGGTGAAAATCCGTTGAAATTGGAAGAGGCGGTAGCGAAATCGGAAGATGCAGCGAGCGACGGAGAGAGAAGAGAAGATTAGGATGAGATTTTAATTTTTGATTTCACTTTTGCAATTTAGTTCACCCGTTTCCAACTTTTACAAAGTGGTCCTTGGACCACGTGGACATTACACTAAAAGCTTGAATAGTTGTCTTCATTTCAATGTCCTTGGTCTTTCCATCTCCATGATCTGAGTCCTAAGTGTAGGCAGTAGACTTCTTTGCATGTTAGTCTAAATGAACATTGACTATATATTGTTTGCTGATCTAAAATGACTCCAATTGTTCATGGAATATTGTGTAGATATAATACAATATCTTAGTGCATTTTTAGATGTTGAGGTAGCCACTAGGAAGGTGTTAGTTGATCCAAGTGATGCCTCCCATTGAAAATAGTATTGTAGTGGATGTATTTCCAATTATGGTGATTATCTATTATTTTTAAATGTGTTGCTATGCAAAATCAACATTTATGCTTTGAGATCAATAGAATTTTGATTAGAAAGAATTATTAGAGAGTATGAGAATTTAGAAATTGATAATAATGCCTCCCCTTGAAAATAGTGTTATAGTGGATGCATTTCCAATTATGGTGATTATCTATCATTTTTATATGTGTGCTATGCAAAATCAATATTTAGGTTTTGAGAGCAATAGAATTTTGATTAGAAAGAATTATTAGAGAGTATGAGAATTTAGAAATTGATAATGATTCAAAATTATTTGAGAACTAAATGAAATGTAATGGGGTTTATATAGAGCTCCACCCCACTTAAATTACTGCAAATGGCTAGCTGTTTGCATAGGCCAAATTTGGCAAGTCTAGTTGTTAGAGTGGAATCTATAACAATACCATCACAAGGCATCTATAACAATACCATCACAAGGCATACATGTTGTATCGGAACCAACCTAATTAGCTGCTACTAATATTAATCAATTTTAGGTGGGTCTATTTGTCGACTTTATGTCTAACTATTATATACTAAGGTTTAAAATTTTGGTTCGTACCTAGTGGTAGTTTTGTACTAGTTTGAGCAAGGACTAGGACATAGGCGTCTTGGAGCAGAAGCAGAAGAAGGGAGGAGAGTCGCATCCGCGAGTGTGAGCCATGTCTGCCAAGCATGAGTTCTTTCTTCCATCTAGAAAGAAGAAAGGAGGACGAGCATAGCTGTGTCCCCAACCCAAGTGCGAGTGTGTTGGCGTGAGTTACCGGTATTGAAACCTTGGTACATACCACTTATGACAAGAGGTACAAACTTAGTCCTTAAAACATTTAATTAGGTAAGTTGCAACTACAATTAGTAACATTTTTACTGGTTCACAATTAGTTAGTTGCAACATCTTTACATAAGATGACAAATTAACATGAAATGAAATCTATATATATGATGTGTTCCTTTAAGGATAGCAATTTTTTATAAATTGTTTGATGTTCTGGTTGTCTAGTATCAATGCGGGATGAACAATAATTATATTCAAGGATTGAAACATGTAGAGCCCAGTCTAGCCAATTGTCCACAAACAACTCATAAATTATAAGAATTTTCATAGTTAAATTATTTTATATTAAAAATAAAAATATATTATTTTCCCTACTAATTTAAGAAAATATGTAAAGATATAATTTTTACTCCACGTACTTTTGGGTTCCAGATCTGCCATTGATTATATTGCAATGTCGATCCGTGGCGGAGCCACATGTACATGAGTGTGGGCCACTCAATTTTTAAAATTAATTAAACATGAATACTTATTTATAATATTATATGTATATAAATTTTGATTTGCCCCTACTAAAAACATTCTAATCCTTTTATTTGCCCCCAAATATCAATTGCCTCTTGTATACCTTTGGGTCCTAGATCCGCCACTGCATCAGATGGTGTATCCCATTAATGCACCATGCACCTATAGGGTTTCATGATTTCACAAGTATTCCATTATTCCATTGGTGTAGTTCACAAACTTGGGGACTTTGTCCCAGGTTAGTCTATCCCAAGTGTCCCTTAACCTCTCAATTTTGCCATGGAGCAGGGTGGTTGCAGATCCTACTAGGCGCTATGGAAGGTTGTTGACTTCCTGGCATATAACATCACTAAACATGTATTGTTTGAGGAGTTGCAGCACTAAACTTTGTATTTCATCAATTTATAGATTATTCCTCCGTTCTTTTTCATTTTGCATTGCTTCCGTTGCTTAATATGATTTCCCCTTCTTTATAAGTTTTTTAGCTTTTTTTTACAGTAATTGAAAGCTCTATTGGTGTGACTTGTTTTATAGTTAGTTTTGGTGTGCGTATTCACTTTTATAATAGTTTACTTGAGCATTTTGGCATATGCAAGACTTGAAACTTTAGAGGAAAAAGATAAATTCTGGTTGCTCAATTGCATTCTTGTATTTAAAACCCCAGTTTTAAATACAAGAAGGCAAAATTTCTAGGAACATACTTCTCTTTCATTTGCATATTGTTAAAAAAAAGAGTCATTCTATTTTAAACCCCAGTTTTCGCATATTTGAATTCAACGCCACCTATTAAGAATGTGTCTACTGAAGGAGAAATCCCCGCCACATCTTCCTTTCTCTCAAATATACCTACACCATATAACTACATCCGACGTTCTTTTGTACTTATACATTTCTATTCTTAGCCCTAATTATAGAGTTGAAATTTTCAAACAAATCCTAACTATCGGTATGGAGTTGAAAACCCTCACAGCTACAGTTTGAACAAATCCTGCCAAACTGCTTTACAGAAGGGACAGTCGATGTGAATTTGAAAAGCTAATTCGGTAATTTCATTTACAATAGGAACATAAATTGTCCAGTCAATTCGAAAATTCTAAACCAAAGATCTTAAGCATACATCGTGTAAGACAATATGAATGGAACCTGACTTCTTTCTTATCCAAAGGAGTGATAACTGCAAGAATTTTTTAGTGTCTTTACTCAAGAATTGAATTTATGTTTACCTGCCCTAAGAATTTCTATACATTTTGCTTATTGACCATTATGTAGTCTCATAAAAAAATTTAAGTTGCAAGCTAAAGATTATCACTGTACAGATCTTAAACTAATATATAATCATATTTTTATCATACTTTGTCCAATTGCCTTACAGTATTGCTCCTAACTACCTTCTTATGTCAGGATTGGATCGTTAGCACATTACTGCAGTTACTTGGAATATTCCCAGATATAGGGGTTTTTCAGAAGTTGGCCCAACTATTTTTTTAAAATATTCCATTATAAATTGCATATCTTTTGCAGGGCGGCTAAGTTGGGGGTTAAATTAGAATGGTTAGAAGATGGTGTTAAAACAATAACAGGTCCAATACCAGCAATCAGATTTGATCACAGCAGAGGAAGAAAAATCTGGTTTAACAGCATGGTTGCTGCCTACACCGGATGGGAGGATGCTCGCAATGATCCTGTCAAGGCAGTTACTTTCGGAGATGGAACACCCCTTCCGTCCGATATAATATATGAATGCTTAAATATCCTCGAAGAAGAAAGCGTTGCTATCGGATGGAAAAAAGGTGACATCCTTCTGTTAGACAACCTGGCTGTTCTACATGCTCGCCGGTCATTTGATCCTCCTCGCCGCATTCTTGCGTCTCTTTGTAAGTAGGGATTTGCTCTCTTAGACTATCTGCTACACCTCAGTCACCATATCACCATATTTCCTTCGGATGTCTCCTTGACCATCCATTCTTCCCCAAAAACAAAGAGAGCAGACAGTGTAAGTTGAAGAGGACCGACAGGTGCTGGTATCGTGTAAATGATTCTGGACAGCGTTTTCCACGCACTAATAATTTGTACGTAATGGAATTGCTTTAGACTCTCTCGTCGCTGTAGCTAAATTTCAAGATAAGAACTTTATGGTGTGTTTTTTTGGAAAAAAATTAAAAGAAAAGAATAAAAAATATAATAAATTTAGACACAAAATGCTATTAAATTTAATGTACTTTTTATTCTTTTCTTCTAGATTTTTTTGTAAAAAAAAATACTAGATACTTAAGATTTCCACAAATAACACAATCTTTTTTTTTTGTCAGATTTATGTACACTTTCCAAAGCATTACATGTTTAAATATTTTGAAAAGAAAATGTGATGGATCATGAAAATTGAAGACTTAAATATCTCCAGTTTCCCTGAATCGAGGGCAGAAAAAAAACATCCTTCAACTGTAGCTGCGCAAGAAGTCACCGCAAGAAACATGCCCTACAAAGCAAAGAGTTGTATCTTAATTAATGGGGTTCGACCCGATTGGACGGCTGTCGCCATCTCAGTGTGAACTGCCGCAAAATGCACACCCAAAAGATCTGGCGTTGTGGTTAGGATCCAACGATCGCACAACCACTCGGAGCCCGTGATAAGATCCATCTTTATGCGGCACCTCACCTCAGATTTGTTTTTCAATCTGCTCTGTGGTATGCAAAATGCCAATCTAAATCATAGGTGGGTTCATGGTTAAAATGATTCACAGGGTAGTAATCTTGTTAATAATGCACTGCACTGTACATATATCATGTGATTGGTCATGGCGCATATGTTATGTGGAGAAGTTATTTTGTTCTTATTTTAAAGACAACCCATAACACGGACTAACCTGAAGACAAGAAGAGTCACAAGATGTTAAAGTGGTATCTAAAAAATAAGGGTGAGCGATAGTCCAATAATAATTGAATTTACTAAATTTACTGATAAATTTACTCTATATACTAAAATCAATAAATTTAGTTAAGTAAATTTCATGTTGCTAGTAATTATTTTTTATTTTTCACTTATCGGTATAGGTATTGGTATTTTTTTTTATTTGGTAAATTACTGAATTTACAATCTAAGTGCCAAATTGGTTTTTTATAATCGATAGAATTTTTTTGATAAATATTATTTGGTAAAGGAAATATGAGTGTTTTTCTAATATTTCATGTCACTAAATATATTATTTATACAAAACTAAATTCAAAGTGTTGCATATGTAAAGATTGATTATAGCTCCTAAAAAAGTGATAAACCATGAGGATTCAAATTAGCAAAA
The DNA here is from genome assembly GCA_027563935.2 of Costus lasius. Taxonomy (NCBI): domain Eukaryota; kingdom Viridiplantae; phylum Streptophyta; class Magnoliopsida; order Zingiberales; family Costaceae; genus Costus; species Costus lasius. The sequence goes on along the minus strand of CM050450.1, from coordinate 16,863,521 downwards.
AAAAATTTTCAAAACTAAAACTATCATGATGTACTTGCCTTGTCCTATGATGTGTATATAAAATTACGTACAAGTTAAATAATAATAATAATAATAATAGTAGAGGCCAATATCTCTAAAATGTTTAGAGAGTCGGTCTTTTAGATAAGTTGGATGCTAGTACGAGTAAATCTAGTCAATAATTGTACGATGATTCGATAGGACAATCAAAGGTTTCTTAGTTTTTCTTGTAAGGAGCCTGTTTTTTTAGAAAATGTACTAGCTCACATCGCATAACTTACCTTAAGATTTCCCCTCCATATGATTTTTTTTTTTTTTTTGTGGTTTTTTTTCAATTGGGCAACCAGCAGCCTATGCGTTTAACACAATTTCCATGGTAGGAGACACTGCCACAAGGAAAGTCACATGGCATGAGAACTTAATAGAAATTTTGCACCTTTCATGTGGAGTGGAGGCTTGGCGCCACAGAAATGACAAATGCCTCGTCGTGTAGGGACCCACCCAATTATGGTACCTTTACGCACTCACGTCGTCTTGTCACAACTAAAATGATGATAACTTTTTAAGATCAAACGTTTAGGTTAGCACGTGCTGTTACTGTGTTTTCAAAAAGAGTTTTTTGGGGACAGAATTATTGTGTTGTCGCTGACTCTCTGTTATATTTATATTATTTTGAGTTTTAAATATTATAATTAATTTATAAAAAATTTATTTTAAAAAATAATTATATAATATATATATTAATATAATATAACAAAATAATATATATTTTTTGAACATAAAGTTATAATTAATTTTTTTTATAATATTATTAAATAAGAGCAATTTAATTATAAATTATATAATTTATTATATCATTTGTTTGATTTAATCTAATTATATATATATATATATATTAAAAGGAGAGCCTATATCACGTATTTCTTATAATTAAATAAATTTTAAATTTTATTATATAATTAATTAATAAAAAAATTTTGATATATATTTATATAACTAATAAATTAATAAATATTAATTCATATATATTTAATAATAAATATTAATTAATTAAATAATTAAATTATAATATATAATATTAATTAGACAAATATATTAAAGTTAAAATTATATAATATATAATTAAATAAAATTTATTTTAAAATATTTAAGATAATTTTTTTTTATAAAATTGTTTATTTTCTAAGATCAATAATTATAATTAAATTTATTAAATATTATATTTATCATTATAATGTAAAGAGTAGTGGAGATCAAACCCTCACACTCACACTTTCAACTCTCTCTTTTATGTGTGCCTCCATGCTATAAGTAGACCTGACAATTCAAGTCCGCAAGTTATAAATGGGTCATATTAGCTATGACCTGTGACTTAATTAAGTTAACTTGAATATGACTCATTTAATTAATTGAGTCAAATAATCTAACCTGAATACGACATAAATATAATCGGGTCAATCCGACACGACCCGAATAACTCATTTATTAAATGAGTCATTTATTAACCAGATCTACTGAACTCGGCACGACCCAATTATAAATGTATCATTCATATTTTATACATAAATAATAAATTGATTAAAATTCTATTAAAATTTAAATAAAAATTTGGGCTTATGTGCTCATGGTGTGGGCTAAAATTTTGATTAAAAATGGTTAGAAGAGATATGGGCTTATGGGGGCTGCCACTGAAAGTTGGGTGAATCTATATTTAAAATTTTTATATATAAATATATAATATAATCCGGTTAAGTGGGTGAACCTGACACCACTCGATTATTTTTGGGTCATAAATGAGTTGATCTGTTTATGACCTGAATGCCATTATAGCTGATTCAAATCAGCTTAACTTTGTATCAAGTCAGGTTAGGTCAACGAGTCGAGTCATATTTTGCAAGGTCTAGCTACAAGCCTATAACACCTAAAGAATGAGAAAATTTTCTAAGCACGGTTCCGCCTAGATTTAGTGAGCAAAGTTAATTTTTTAACCATGCATATTGCTTTAAATTTCGTGCATTCATCAAAGTGCTGCATGATCTTTAAAGTAGTATGAACGTTGAAGATAAATGCGCGCCTAACAAATTTAGCGGGGACCATACAAAAAAAATTTCTTTTGGGCTATGTTCTATTGGTTGGAATCCACGTTGAAAAATTTTATCTAGATTCATTGCATTTTCTATCCTTTCTACTGTGGATTCTATCCAACATAACATAACCTTAGACAAGATCATTGCCTAGAAAACTAGAGAAGGAAGATCATCATTCTTTCTTTGCTTTGAGATCTGCTATATGTGATCATCAAAATTGAGATTGAATAGCACATATCTTAAAAGCAAAAAAGAAAAGTGAGATTATCACCCTTTCTTAGTTCATAGATAGTGATCTTGCCTATAAATTTTTTTTTTTCTAAGTAGAGGCTTGGGATTATCCTAATGAGAGAAAAGTTCCTAGGTAGGGTTACTGCCTAGAAAATAAAAAAAGGGTGATGATCTTATCTTTTTTTACTTTGAGATCTGGGCTACGTTTGATTATTAAAGTTGAGAATGAAAAATAGTAATAATAACAATAATAGAATAATGAAAGCCATCTATCTTACTTTATTATATATCAGACTATCCAATAGATATAATGTAAACTGGTTCAATCCAAATTAATTTTTTTTAAAAAAAATAAGTTAGCTTAGGTAGACCTGGCAAAATTTGACCCGACCCACTGACCCGACCCGACTCGATACAAAGTTAGGCGGGTTCAGGTCAACCATAATCGTGTTCGGGTCATAAACAGGTCAACCCGTTTATGACCCGAAAATAATCGGGTCGTGTCGGGTTGTAAACGGATTGAACCGCTTAACCCGATTACAATGTATATATATATATATATATATATATATATATATATATATATATATATATATATATATATAATTAATTTAATTATAGGTTTTTCTAACTCTCATTGCTAGCCCATAAGCCCAAATATTTTCTAACTATCTTTTAACCTATATTTGGCCTACTCATATGCTTAAATTTTTATTAATTTTAATATAATTTTTATCAATTTATTATTTATATTTAAAATATAAATGATAAACGAGTTATTCGGGTCGTGTCGAGTTGAACCTATTATATTCGGGTCGTGTTCAGGTTACACAGTTTGACCCAATTAATTAAACGGGTCATGTTCGGGTTAGCTTAATCGGGTCACGGGTCACAGCTGACAAGAACCGTTTTATGGCCCGCTGACTCGAATTGCCAGGTCTAAACTTAGGTCCGAATTAAACTAAATTTATTTTTAATACCATTATATTATTATTTAAAAAATAATATTATACTATAAATAATTATATGAAGTTAAAAAATAAGTATTAAAATTTTGTATTGAACTAAAAATCAAATTACTTTTTTTAAAAAAAATTCAAAACAAATAAAATAAAACAATCCTAATCATACTATTGTCCATGAGCTGTGTTTCTTTGGATATAATTCACAGTAGAAAAAAAAATTAAATTCAGATTTGTTGGCTACTAGTCACATTAATATTCTATAAAATCTATCAACATTCTATAAAATTTTATTAATATTTTATAAAATTTTAGTCAAAAAAATCTTGTCAACGTTCTAAAAAATTTTGTAAAAATTAATTGTAGCGGCTTTTAGATTTTTGCACATATATTACTTTAAGATGTGTTAAAAAAAATGTTGGACAGTGCCAGCGTCCATGCTTAGGATTTTTCTCCAAGTTCACACCTTGACTTTAGAGAAAATTGCATAGACAGGGACTGCACCTGGGAATCCCAAGCAGGTCACTTGTCTCTCATCATATTTGTTAAATATATTTATATATATTCTAAATAACTAATATTAACTATGACTTTCTAAAAAATTAAAAAATATATAAAATTATTGATTAACCATAAACTGTTAGTTAACTGATTTTTTGGTCTTTATATAAACTTTACAAGCTTATAGATAACAATATAAAAAGTTCAATAAGATTGTTCACTATAATCATCTTCTAATTTGATGTTTAAGATTTTTTTTTTCTTAAAAGTTGTTTCAAAAGTTATTCATTTTGTTCATATATGGATAATATATATATTTTTTATCTTGGTTTAAGAGTTGGATGACGTTAAATAATTTTTCTTAAAATATAATATGTTATACATATATATATATATATATATTAAATATAATTTTATTAATTTTTATTTGTTGGATAAGAAAAAGAAACAAAGTTTTGTGAGTGGATAAGGCAGTAATCAATCTATCCACGGACGCGGTGATACGCAAAGTACGATCTATTCTCCCCACGTACGCAATATCAGATGCCGGCAACCATCCTGCCGTCCATCTTCACTCCTGATAATCCCAACCGTCCATTAAACAAATCAGAACACCACGTGGCAAGCAACCGACGTTTTCTCTCTCCGCGCTGTTATCGCGGGGACTCCGCGTCGATGCCCGGCTCTCTTTTGCATATCGTGCTCTGATGTTTGACACGCCCCAGTGTTTGAATTTGCAAACCTCACGAGGATCAAAGTGTGATTTGCCACCCGCAATGTACCGTTTCGTTCGTTATATCGTTGGTACTGATTTATTTTCTCTTGGCAAAATTTAGTAATAATAACGCGCCGATGTAACAAAAGTTCAGATTTCGGGGACTCGTGTGTTGAATTTGCAGATAGAGGAGGGCTAATGTGGAAGGTTCCACCCCTGTTTCTATATACAGCGACACCCTTTCCCCAAGGCCTCCATCGCATCCCCGATCACTTCACCTTCCCCGGCATTCCTCCCTCCAATGGCGCTAAGATTCGCCTTGCGTCCTCCTGCCCTCCTCCTCATCTCGCCGGCACTTCTCCTCTTCCTGTTGCTCCTCTCCACCCGCTCCGGTGCCTTCGGCCGCTCGCTACCGTCGCCGGCGAGCGAGGCGACTGCGGATCTGCCGCTGTCCGATAGGTTGTCCTCCGGGTCTGAAACCATAATTCTCTCGCTCCTTCAGCGGCCGCGGAGCTCTCGGCTCTTCGCAGCAGAGCAGTGCGAGCAGACGTACGGGTTCCTCCCCTGCACCATCACAGTGGTCGGGAACATGTTCTTGGTTGTGGTCTACGGGTTCCTGATGTACAAGGCGGCGACGTACCTGTCTTCCGGAAGCGAGCTCCTTTTGGAGATTATGGGCCCTGGAATAGTCGGCGGCCTCTTCCTCCCCATCCTTGGGGCTCTCCCTGACGCCATGCTCATTCTCGGTAGAAAAAAAAAACATCCTCCTCCTCCTCCTCCTCTTCACATAGGAAAAGATATGCGATTCCTCATATCGCGTATCTCGTTTCTTCCATTGGCGACTATAGATTGAAGTTTATTCCCCTGATCTGGCATGTAGATCTGACTTTAGTGAGATCTTGTTTCTGCTAAAATTGAATTGGATCCGTTACTCCCGGTTTTTCCGTTGGAAATTTATCGCTTCCAAACAGATTCGTCTAGTTTTGTGGTTTTGCTTTTGGTTGATTCTGGGCTATAACTGAAAAAGAGATGGAATTTTTTTTGTATCTTTCCCTAATTGACCTTGTTCTTAAGGAAGTAGCAGTGGTTGATTGGGTAGGGTCGCAATTGGTACAACTTGTAACGCATCCGTTGACCAGAATATAGTTAAAATAATGTCCAGCTATAGGTACAGATTTGACTTTTTTTCATGGAGTCTTACGGAGAGCCGAAAACTACAGCCAAATGGCAGAAATCTTTGCTTACCATGGCGCTTCTGTCGGTCTGTGTTAGGAACAGGGTATTTTAACAAATGGATAATAGCAAGTTGGCTCTTACACCATGTATCTTTGATCACTCTGACCTCTCCTAAACTTTGATTAGTATCAAACTGGATCTTTGAAAATCTTTCTTTCCTTTTCATATATTGGCATTAACAACACACCTTAGTGTACTTTTCTTTAGCTAAACTGCCAATCGAACCATAATTGAATGTGTATATATTTTTTTGCAGTATCTGGTCTTTCTGGCACTAAAGAAACTGCACAAAGTCAAGTCCTTATTGGAATGGGTTTACTTGCTGGATCAACCGTGATGCTGCTTACAGTACTCTGGGGAACTTGTATTATTGTTGGGAAATGCGACCTTGGGCCGAATTCAACTTCAATTGATTCACAAGACACAAAATTCTTCAGTCTGTTTGGTTAGTAGTGCGCCTACTCTGCGATTATTTGTGTTTTTTTTCCCTCTTGTGCTAAGAAATGTACCTCCATAATTATGCATCATCGTGACGGATTAATTAATAATATTGTAGAGTCATGATACGAGTTGATAGAAACAAAGAAAATAGTTTGCTTCTCAAAGACAATGCACTAATATTCTTAAATTTCTAGCCATAGTAATATTCCTCTGTTTCATTTTTCTCACCTCTATAGGATACACAATGTTAAGATGAACCTTTTTTTAGTGTTCAATCTTGTTTTTCATTCGTTGGCTTCACAGGATTTTTAGTTTGCTGTCGACTCTGATTCTTCTAAATACTACTATGGTTATATATTTAAAGGTTCTGGTGTTTCAACCGATACTCAAACAAGCTATGCTTCAAGGATCATGGTTATATCCATTATTCCCTTTGTGATTGTGCAACTGCCAAGATTTTTCAATGTTCCTTCTGGAGAACGCTTACCCGTCTTACTTTCTCTCATTGCTGCAATTTTTCTCTTGGTTTCTTACTGTCTTTACCAGGTAATAAATTATCTTCTGAAATTATTTACTTGCTGTCTTTTGTTGACAACTAAAAGTACTTAGGACCTTTCTACTAATTGTTGTATTGGAATTTCAACTATTGCAAGAGATATACGAATCGATGAACACTAATTTTGTTTATTGCGGACCAGATATTTCAACCATGGATTCAGATGCGTAGACTGGCTTATGCAAAGCACAAGCATGTGATATCAGGAATCCTAAGGGATCAGATGCAATCTTTTGGACCACTCATTAATGACGACGGAACGCCCAACACGGATGTTATTAGAAAGTTAGTATTTATTCTCAGTCTGATTGATTGTAAGATGTTCCCTGGGTTCTTTTTCTAATCTGTTCAACACAGGTTGTTCTCTGCGCTAGATTCAGATTCGAGTGGATCACTATCTGATGCTGAGTTGAAGGCACTTATCATAGGTCTCAAACTTGATGAGATAGATTTCAATAGCGATGATGCTGTGAATAAAATCATGTCTGAATTTGATAAATCCGGGAATTCTGCAATTGAAGAAGATGAGTTTGTTGATGGAATCTCAAAATGGATAGACGAGGCCAAGCGATCCGTTCAATTCACAGGTTCTTCCACAAAAAGGTTCTTCACTGATTTTCACACAGTAAGTTTATACTTTTGTTTCTGTATCTGCCAAATTTTAAGTTGTTTTGATTGACATAGAGAGCAGGTTTAATAGGCAACCCACCCTTACCCTTTTAATTCTGCAGAAAACCAGAGAGGAAGCCGACTTACTAATTGATAAGAGTGATGAAGTTGTCGAAACTGTTGACAACCCCGTTTGGATTTCCTTCAAAGCCATTCTACTCTTGCTTCTGGGAACCCTTGTTGCAGCTGCCTTTGCTGATCCTCTTGTAGATGCTGTCGACAATTTTTCGCTCGCTACCAGTATACCTTCCTTCTTTATCTCGTTCATTGCTATGCCTCTGGCTACCAATTCCAGCGAGGCTGTCTCAGCAATTATTTTTGCCACTCGAAAGAAGCAAAGAACATCTTCATTAACTTTCTCTGAGGTTGGTGTTTCAACATACGTGACTGAATCTTTTTTTATGCCTTGTCTGATAAAATGAATTTGTTTTAGCTGCCAATTCATAGTTAATGTGTGTTCATCCGATGTGTTGATATGCTCAATTTGTATAGGATTAGGTTTGCTCGTGTACACTTACACTCTCATGCTCATGTTTACCTTCTGTTTTCCTCTCAAAGGAAATGAGTGAAAATTCACTTCTTCCTTATTTCCTTGGAGGGAGAGAAAAAAAAATGAGGGGATAGTGGTGATTTATGTATATATTTGTCTCATTTGATTTCATCTTAATTGAATTGGCATCACATAACTGTTATTTCACATACTGGTATTAATTTTTTTTCTTTCATTTACGTTTGAGGAACACAATATTAAGAAATTTGTTAGTGAATTACGGGTAACCTTCAATCTGAAATAAACTTGAATGTGCAGATCTATGGTGCGGTAACGATGAACAATACTCTATGCCTGGCTGTGTTCTTGGCTCTTGTTTACTGGAGAAGCTTGCAGTGGGACTTCTCAGCTGAAGTGCTGATCATTTTAATCGTTTGTGTGGTGATGGGCATCTTCACCAGCTTCCGGACGACGTTCCCGCTGTGGACATGCTTCATTGCCTTCTTGTTCTACCCGCTCTCTCTTGCGCTCGTCTATATCCTCGACTTTGTCCTTGGGTGGTCGTAGGTAGAACAACAAGTCAGGTTTAAGCTTAGCGAATTAATTAAACTTCTCCTGATGAATGCTCGTGTAGTTTGTGTCCTCTTTGCTTTGAATAGTGAAATAGTTAGCAATGGAGTAGTTATCAGCTGCGATTTCATTGGTTGCGTTTGGTTGGAGGGAAATTCAAACGAACAAAAATAACAGAAGAAGAAATAAAATTAAGAAATAATACAAAAAAAAGAGAATTATAGTTCGAATTTTATTTTTTTCCCTTGCTTTCTTTAATTTTTGAAAGTATATTTTTCATTTATTTTCTTTTCTTTTCTAATAAAAGAATATTAAAGATTCAAAAGTCACTTAAATTCAGTTTTCGCAAGAACCAATTTTGACATTGATTATATGTATAATTTAGTGTGCTATAATTTTGCAGCACAAGTTTTTTTTATGGAATTTTAAATTTTAGAATTATGGTAAGTGTAATTTTAAATTTTAGACTAATATTTTTAATATAAAGTATCCAAATAACCTAGAATCACATTGATACCGCATTAAGAAGTATAATAACTAGTGATAAATCTATAAGCTTAGCTCACAAAGTGAGAAGTAAACCATACATAAACTCAGCTATAGGCTCTATTTGATTAACTTCTAATAGTTGAAAAAGTGCTGGTTGAAAAAGTTGATAAGTGTTTAGTTAATTGTTAAACTAGTCAACTTTTTTTAAAAAATATAATATATTTAAAAATAAAAAATTAAAATAATTTTTTAAAAGTAAAACTAAAATAATAGTAATTAATAATTTTTAATTTAAAATTAAATTTAATAATAAAAATTTTAAAAATAATAAAAAATAATTTTTATTAAAATAGTAATTTAAAAAATAATTTTATCATCAAAAGGATGCATGTGTGAACATGAGATGCAAAAACAGATTTAATTATAGTTAGAAAGCAATAAAAAGTAGCTTTCTTTCGTCTTTTTTAAGCTCATGCTACTTCTAGGTTGTAAACCTAGAAACAACTTATCAAAAACCTTAACTCTTTAAAAATTTACTGTTATAACCAACAGAAGCAACTGACCAACTGTGTCAAACAAGATCATAATCGAAAGTGAGAGTAGTTAGAAAGCAAGAATTGATCATCGAATCACTATTAAATCTATCATAGAGCTCTATGTTCTATTTCGATCATAATAATAAGATTGATTGTATTTACCCTCAAATTAAAACTTTTGTTTTTTGGTGTAGAGAGGCAGGTTCTTTCATTCAAGCTATCTAATTGAGTTGTGTGCGATTGTGATCCCTAAATACACTAGAATGACTAACTAATAAGATTTTTTTGGTGAATTCAATTCTATTAGAAAAAATGATCTAAAGTAAAGTGTTTGGAGAAGAAGCTTATAAATAAATAAGAGTTTTTTTAGAGATGACAAAATTATTTGTACTCAATCTGAACTAACTCGAATTTGATTTAAAAACAAACAAAACAAAATTTAAGTGGGTTCAAGTCGGATTTGGTAGAACCCTAAGAATCAAGGTCTACGGGAAAACGTCGGCTCGTGATTAGTAGAACTAGGAGTCAGGACACTATAAAATCAGAGCAAACAATCGATTAATTAATGAATTCTTGAGGCCACATTATGAGCCCAAGCTCAACGCCGAGGTTCGAACCTGCCCGGCCCCTAATAAATTAGATCTCTCTCCCCGACGACTCCATGAAGAAGAAGAAGACGGGCAAGACAACCTCCAAATCCCGCCCAATTTTACCCTCCCCTCCTCCTCCTCCCATGGCCGATGCCCCCATCCCCATCCTCCTCGCAGATCTCCCTCTCAACTCCCCCCCATCTTCCCCCTCGCAAAACCCTCACCACCCAAACCCATCCTCGCCGCCGCCGCAACCCCTTTCGCAACAGCGCGAGGAGGCAGCGGAACTAACCCTAGTTCCGGAAGGTACCACTCCCATCATCGGAGAGTGCGATGCGTCCTCTCTCCCCGCTGCTGCTCCTATCGACGCGGCTGTGCCCGATCTCCCGGCGGCACCACATCGCCCGCCGGCGATACCTAGAAAGCTCCATACGAAGCTGAAGAAGCGCCCGTCCATCAAGCAGCGAGCCTCGTCGAAGCAGAAGCTTGCTCTCCTCACCGCCGCCTTCCGCCCCATCCCTTTCTCCCTCGCCGATGCCCTCACCTCCGTGGATCTTGCCGCGCACGAGTCCCTATTCCGTGCCCTCGGCCTCTGGGACTTCGCACACCTCGAGCTCGATCGCGACGTCCGCCCCGACCTCCTCATATCCCTTATCGCCAACTACGATCCCGCTAACCGCCGCAGCTTCGTCCGTGATCTCCGGATCTCCGTCAGTCGCGCGGATCTCGTTCGTGCCCTCATGCTCCCCAGCAAGAAGGACAAGGCCAGTTGTGCAGATCCGGGCGCCGTCGACCCCAACCAGGAGTTGTTCTCCAGGGAGGAGTCGGCTGCCGCTGTCGTGAACTTTATGTCGGGTTTCATGCTATTCCAATTCCAGGATGATGCGTGCATACTGCCCACGGAGATCGTAACAGCGAATCGCATGGTGAAAGAAGGACAGCTGCATAAGATAGATTGGGCGGGATTAATGTGGATGTTGGTGGAGAAGGAGTTGCTGGAGGCGCCCAAATCTGGTGTTTGTCATTATGCTTCACATTTGCAGCGTTTAATAAAGTACCAACAGCCAAGATTGTTCCAAGAAGCTGACTTTAAGCTCGAACCGATCCCTGAGGTTGAGATTGAGGCAGATAACTCAGCAGATGTTGTAATGGCAGAGGACGAAGATGATGCTGAAGAGGGCACAGAGGATGAGGCTGCCATTGCAAGGATAAGAAGTTTAGATGATTTAAGAGACGCCAATCAAGACAAACATGGACCAGGACTATCTTTGGGATTGGGCGGAGACCTAGCCATGACAATCACAGATGGCTTTGAACAGTTCAAGGAGGGACATGATGAGCAATGGTTGGAGGAGGAACGTAATCGAGGTACAGAGCATTGCTTGAGGCGATGCAATTCAAGTGGTGCGGGGAGTATGGAGTTTGAGAATTTATGTAAAGCAGATATGGGAGGAAGGGAAGAAGACGGATACATTGATGACCTCTCGGAAAAATATGCTTCCTTGGATAGGATGTCTTCCTTTGAACGTTTAACATCAACAGACCTCCTCCAGGTCATGGATAATGTCAATCTTTCTTATAGTCAGCCCATAAATTCCCTCTCTTCCGGTGAATTCTTGACAATGAGAACTGACGTCCCTAAGAACTTGTCAACAGACCACAGTCGTGATAGGCCTTTTTTTCCTGAGAACAACGGGAAAAGACAAATTGATGAGATTGAAGATGATGAAGAAGATGAAGATGATGAAGACACTCGGCAGTTTGCACACAGCAATCAGCATAAAAGAATGAGGAGTGGCACATTATGGGAGAGCCCTCCGCCAGAACTAGATGCCATACTGGAGCAAATCCAATTCTATGTAGGAAAAGCTAGAGTGCTTTCTGCAGAAAAAGAGCAAGCACGGATAAATACCCAGTTGCAGCTGCAGTACTTTGATGAGATGCTCCAGCAGAAGGATAGAGTCATTCAGTCATTGGAGAAAACAAGAGCAGAAGAGCAACAAAAGCGGCAATTTGACGTTTGTCGCTATGAGCATGAAATCAGTGTCATGGCCAATTTAATGATTGGTTACAGAAAGGCATTGAAGGACACACGCCGAGCTTTTGCTGAATATAGAAAGAAATACCCCCAGGGTAATGAGCCTCTATATAAGGATGTTGTTGACTCTGGTGGTTTGGTTGTTACAATTAAGGAGTTGGAGAGGCAACGCTTGGAGAAAGAGGAGGAAGTTCGGCATTCCATTGTGGAGATAATTAGCAATTTTGAGAAGGGATATATTCTTAAGCTTGATGGTTATGCTTCTTTACTTGCTGTTCATTACGGAAGGATATTGGAGCTTCAGGAAAAGGTCAAATTTCTCAAGGGAAGGTATGCAAAATCTCTCGCATAGATGATTAGACTCAAAGATGCATCGTAGTCGGTTTAGGAATTATTACAATGCATGGCTTTTTGGCAGTTTGTAGAACGTAAGGTCTGCAACATCTGACCCCTCTTAACTGATGAAGATTTATGCAACCGAGCAAAAACTGCTAAGCTTGTATTTATGAACTTGTTGATCTGTATTTAAGTTCTACTATTAGAGCATCTATCGGCTCCCTATTAGTGCATGTAAAGTAAGTTAACATAGATTAGTTTTGATGGTTTGTGACTCCTAGCAAACGATATAGACACAGACTAGAATTGATAGGTATCCATGCTTATTAAGTGCATATTCTCCTATGTCCATATCACTCGTCAGCCATTATAATTCGACACATTGATTAGGCTTTTCATAGTAGCTTGCATCACATGCTGTTTGTTCAAGGTTTACAAGGTGAGAGTAGCGTTTAGGATCTTGTCTTTAGATATGAAAGATTTATTGGTGAGCACCTTGCCGTATGTTTCACTCAAGTTCTTTTATGTGTGCCACTTGTATCAGACCATGAAAAGGCATGAAACATTTTGTTATTTGACTACCGAACTGATTAAGGCCCAACAGTGAATACCAAATAGTAGGCTAGAAAAAAGATCTACCCTTTGAGCATAATTCTACTCGTGATTAGGAAGAGGTAGTATTCATCTTAACCGGCAAATATCATGTTTTGTTTCTATTTGGTGTCCACTCAGATGAATTTCCATTTTTTGCAGTTTTGAGTGTGTATAAGTTGGATGCCGATAGAATACCTCTGCTGTCACCGGTGAGAAATCGTGCAAAGCACGCCCTAATAGAGAATAACAAAATACTTCGATACTCTACTTTAACCCTAGACCCTTATTTATAATGTTTCCCTATTTAGCGAACCGGGTATAATATACCGACCCGGATCTACTTTATTACATTTCCTATTAATGGTATTGGATCCGTAACAATTATCTCCCTCTCAAACTACACCCTTGTCCTCAAGGCTGTGTATTAGATGGTTTTTTTCTCAAATTTTTTTTGGATTCTACTGTTTATAAGTTGAAATTGTTCCACGATCTCGTTTATCAACAATATGTTTCTTTATTACAAAATGTTTTTCCTCTCTCTAGCATCCATGCAAGCAGTGTCAAGTCTTCCATTGTGTATTTGTAGCATTCTCAACATTCATCTCGTAAGATATTTTACTTATATTGTCATCTAGATCGTTTGGCTAGCTCAGATTTAGATTATCCTCTTTGAAAAAATTAGTTACGCCGTCATCATCCCCTTTGGAGAGTTCACCGCATTCAGTACTCACCATATCTATAGTTGAAAAAACCTTATCAACAATAGGAGTATACTCAATTACTTTTTGTTTGCTGACCTTCTTCTGTTTGTCGTCAAATTTTTTCTTTTCATAGTAGCTTTTATCAAGGGTCGTAGTTGTAGGAAATTTACTAAATTTTTGTATCATCTCTTGCTTCAACCCTTCCTAAGAAAGATTGAGAATCTGTCATCTTAACCCTCGAAACCAATCACCTACTTGCCCTTTCATACGAACAAACGCTATAGAAATCTTATAATCGTCTGGTGTGTCTTTAATGTCAAAATAATATTCACCTTGTGCAATCCATCCTACTGGATCAATTCCATCAAATCCTTGTAATTCCACGTGGTTATGAATCCATCTGGCGTGCCATTAATGTCAAAATAATGTTCAGCTTGTGCAATCCATCCTACTGGATCAGTTCCATAAAATCCTTGTAATTCAAGGCGATTATGAATCCACCATCTATTCTCCATGTTACTTTGGCTCTGTAATGTAGTTTTCAGGACCTCACGCGAGGTTAGATAAGTCTGCCCATCGGTAATCATATCCGCACCCTCTCGTATTTTTTTCTCCCTAACCAACTCTTTCAGCATTGTTTTCATCACATCTAAAACGTCAAGACGACGATTCATCTCCACATAACATTGAGCAACCTCACTTCTCGTTCATTTCCTCTCAAGTTTTTTTTCTACAACAACTCGCTACAGTAATGGTAACAGTGCATATTCTTTTTTTTTACTTTTTTTTTGTACCTAAGCTGCAGTAACTTCAGCAGCGCCGCGCCTCGCGATCTTGCCTTCGAGCCCGTTCATTGCGTACATAGGTGCTTGCGTCGCCGACTAGGGTTCCGGCCGAAGAGGCGAACGGAGACAAGAACACCCCTGTCGTAGACGCTGCGAGCTTCCTCCCTCTAGATTGTTGCAAAACCCAAGATGCGCTACAGTACTAGTGCTACAGTACTATTGCTACAGTACTTGCTAAACCTTATCGTTGCTTCAGGGCTCGTCGCTCGCGCTAGAAACGTCGCCGATAATAGAGTTGTTGTTCTACGTTCACCTCCTCCCTAGGGTTTCGATTGGCTCCTCCCTAAAGTTTCTTTGTCGGCTTGATCAACGATAATAGACCCGCCGTTCAGATCTACTACCAACAACGGAATTTCTTCTGCCTTTATCCGTCGTCAGACCACCGGTTCCCCAACGATCGATTCGGCAGATCAAACCAATTGATAGAACACCTCAGCCATCACTAGCGAGAAATCGTGCAAAGCATGCCTTCATAGAGAATAACAAAATACTTCGACACTCTACTCTAACCCTTGGCCCTTATTTATAATGTTTCTCTACTTAGCGAATCGGGTATAATATACTGACCCAAATTCGCTTTATTACATAACCTACTAATGGTATTGGACCCGTAACATATGCTTTTTAATCTGTAGGGCTCTAGACAATATATTTTTGTTTGACTTTTGACTGACCAACTCGCAACGGACTGCCAAATTTCTAGTAACCTAGTTGCCATGCAAAAAGGTCTGCCTCTTTCATCATACTTAAACCATCCAATTACAAAAAGGAAACATTCATTTGAACAATCTAATCTCACACATCCCTGAAGTATTTATTCATTGTCATCGATTCCAAACTTGCCTCAGTTTCTGTCAACAGTATTGCGAGGAATTAGAGTTTTGTTCGCTAGCCACAAAACAACCATGGAGTTTTACTATTTCAAGTGCATGTTTTTCCGATGCGCAAGATAGAATAGATTAGCCATTAGCATCAAGTAAAGCAAAGTTTGGAGGATAATGTGTTTTTTCTTGGTTTATCCAGTATGTTGCCTTATTCTATATTAACAGTGTAGGAATTAAATCCCCGAAAGCATTTGCTGCTATGGCTCGTTTTCGCTGTTTTCAAAGATAAGACGTCTAATAAAAAAAAGCTAAGACGTCTAATGATTAATCATGGTGTTTTTCCCAATGTTACATACTATTTGAGATATTCCTTGCTTTTTCTTGGTAGAGAAATAATCTATTATGGTTTATGACCTCGATCAAATTTATGCGGGGTAGCGGAAATTGTTATTCAGAAGAGTTTGTTTTTCTTCACCTCTTTATTGTTTTCTTGCCTTTTAGTGATTGGCAAGTGACGCTTGAAACTTGTAGTAGGCATCAACTAGAGAAAAAGAAAGGAGATGATCTTGTATTTCGTGAAGGGATATAGTTCTTTCCATTCTTCAGATATGGTAAATTGGTTAGATGTGGTAAAGAGATGCGAAGATGCAATCGACTAAATTGATTATGCCAAGTAAAATGGTCGTATCAGTATTTATGATATGGATGAGGCAAAATGCTCTTGATTTTTTGGAATGAGTCAAGTGATTGAATCAAATAGCGAGCTCCAGAAGTTGATATCTAGATGCTCAGCCGTTTATTTGTTGGTCAATATAAACCTTGTATCATTCCCACGTACCTAATTTGAAGCTACATCGAGTAGGTGAAAATTATTACAATGAGTTACTGCACTTTGATGGAAAACACAAGAAGTTGCATGCTGAATGATGATTTGTCGTTGACAAAAGGTATAAAAGACTGACAATTTTAATGGAGGAAAGAAACTAAGTCTTTATTTCATCATAAAAAATTTAATTTGACTGAGCTTTAAATAAAAAATATCCATGTATATGAGTGCAATTGTTAATGAACATAATAAAATAGTTATTGACTAGACGTAGATACACCATTTTTCAGCTCAAATGTTAGATTGCATTATCACAATGCGAGAGAATGATCTAGTTTTATTTTAGGGAAGGAGACGTATTGATATTTATCAAGTTGGCAGGTTTCGAGATAAAAAATGTATATTTCAACAGTAGGATGTCCCAACAAACTAGGTGGGAAAATAATACCGACCTGAAGCCAAGAGAGAGTAAGGGTGTGTTTAGTGTAGTAGCTAAATTGATTGACTTTTGCTGATCGGGTAAGTGTTGTTTGGGATAGTACTTTTTAGATGAAAAGTTATGTTATTTTTGATAGATTATTATATTGTGCTGTTGGAAACTAAAGCAGAATACTATATAATTCCACCATTAAATATTTAAATTTACATTATATAAAAATTTTAATGATAGAAAAATTTTAACATGATAAGTGCTCTTATACAATAATAAATAGTTAAATATATATTACACAAATATATAAAAATATATTTCTTACTTTTTAGATACTATTAAACTAATTATAATTTGATTACAAATATTATCAATATCATTATAATTAGCTTGACTCGATTAATTTGCCTCATCATCTAACTACCATATAAGGATTAGATTTAGTTTTTTGAAAAATTGCATTGTTATATGTAGTTGTGCAATGTCATTGCTGTAATTATAATTTTCACTTGTGTTGGATATTGATAGGATGATATATTACTCCAAATGTTCTTTCAATGCAACTTCCAAGGGATGAGTGAGCTTTATTGAATGTTTTTTTATAACCTTTTGGTGGATGATCATGTTGAAAATTTAAAAGATGGTACATCACTCCTATTTATCCCCTCATCTTGGAATATCTAACATCAACTAAATAATATTTGCCTATGATAAACTGAAAAAAAATTTGTTTAAACTATAAATACTAGTTATAATAGTATTTATATAGAGGCTTTGAAAATTTATATTTTTGTTGTATTAATCGCTATTGTTAAAATATGATTATCATGAGTTGTATCCTCAAAATCAATTAATACATATGTGAATTTTATATTAAAACTATAGATTGCCAATATATTTAGGAATTAATCTTCCTCTAGGATTCAAACAAGTGTTGTGGATATTAAGTAGCTAATGCTGATAGTTAAGCTATATCATTCTTTTCTGCTTTCATTGAGCTGAAAGAAGATTCTAGGAAGATAAATCCACTACTTACAAGCTATAAAAACAAAAAAAATAACATAAATCAAAATTTCAAATACAAAAATCTATTTATAATACTAATATAAAAAGGACTTTTTGGTTATCACTCCATTCCATGAAGTAATAACTAGGACGTTCTTGGTTTGACATGGAACTCTCTTTATTAGACAATGTTTTGCATCTAGATTTCCTTGAATTTGATTATAGGTAATCAGGTATTTATTAATTAGGTTTAGTTCAGATATGAGTAGTATATATATTATTTGAGTTGGGTTTATATAGTATAATTTAGATACCTACTACTCAAACTCAATTATGTATATTAAATAATAAAATAAATTTATAAATATAAATTATAAAAAAAATTTACTCCACTAACTCTAAACCTCAAAATCAACCTCTATTTCTCTCCTCTAAAAGGGCCAGTTTGGGATTTCAACGCAGGTGATGTTGGTGTAGGTGTTGCTGGTGGAGTGTTGTAGAATCAAAAGTAGTATTGTTTACTGTCAAAATATTGTAAATTACTCTGGAAAAAATAGTATTATTTATATATGTTTACCTATAATTTTTATTTATTGTAATATATGTTTTTATATGTTTATATGTATTTTTATATAGTTTTATATATGTTTATTTATAAATATATATAATGTATGACCTAAATTAGGTTCTTTTGGTTAGAAGGTGGACAGAGTTCGAACCCTTATCCTGCCCCTTGTGCGCACCGGCACGGCTTGTAGGTGGAAAGCTGTTGTCGGCAATGTAGGGAGCAATAAGTAGGATCATCAAGGCGGTGGGTAGCGAGGGACAATGGCAACAAGAGGAGCTGGGGCAAGCAGTAAAATAAGCGGATTTGGTATATGGATAGAGCAAAATAAGCGGATTCCTATAAAAAAAAATACGCCCTGTTTGGCCGATAGTTGAGCTATGTTGACAGGCAGGTTCAACACCAATGATCAGGCGAGATGTCAAGAAAGAAAAGGAAAATAGCTCATAGAAGGGGGGATAAATGTTTATTATTTCTATAAGCGGGGGAGTAGCTCGATTTCAACAACTTTCCCTTTTTTATAAAAAAAACTTGAATCTGTTTGTCCACGCAGGAGAAGTGAGCAAAAAGCAAATAAAAAACATAACCGCTATTAACTACCAGCCTGATAGGGGAACATCCTAAGCTGTAATAACAGGTTGAACTTGAGAGACCTTTTTCTTATTGTTTGCATAATTACACGAAAGGCAAAACCTTAAGTCTAACATAATACAACAGCCATTACCCAATCCTCGTGTGCAATTAAATATATAGGCTACGTTTCCTTGTCACTTTTCATTTCTTTCCTTCATGGGAAAAATGAAGGTAAAGGAAATCTCAAGTGGCAAAAAGTATTTTTTTTTTTCCCCTTCCTTCTGTCTTCTACCTAAATTCGAGTAAAAAATTAGAGAGAAACAATCTGCACAAAATCAAGTAAAAAATTAGACAGAAACAAAATTCAGCATCCAAGCTTGTCAGTGTCAAGCTCGCCTACCATCACCGTCCAATTGCTTGCTCGCCGTTACCATCCCTCACCGCCAATCCATGCTCACCTGCATTCCGTGTCCAACCGCCGCTGTTCAAGTTCACCTACTATCATTGTCCAGCCGCTCGCCTTCACCGTCCAACTGTCAATGTTGACTTCGCCTTCCTGCCACCCACTGTCACCGCCACCTTCCAGCCCAATTACTTTAATATTGTACGACTCAGATTTTATGTCACATAAATTTGGATTAGTTTTAAACCCCAGGCACCCTCCTTTCAAGGCAGCCTTCAAAGGAGAGGAACAATTAAAATAACAGAATCACAATAGTGTATAGGATGAGAAGAGAGACCCGACCAATGCCAAATTACTAAGATTTATATAAAGCTGGCCAAAGAAACATGCAAGAGAAAATAAAATAAAATAAATTTATATATAATTCATTTTACAAGAGTTCATAGGGCTACATAGACGTTACAAACAAACCAACTCTCTGGGGTCGATACTTTGGAACTGTTCACTACTTTTCCATGAGGATACACATTTCCGCTCTATCCTCGTTCCTTCGAGGAAGTAAAAGCCTCACCAAGATTCCGGTGGCAATAATTCGTAGTCACTACTGGTGCTTGAGAGGTTCACGTTCATGCCATACCTTTCATTACTATCAAAATAAAGCTTGTGCCTAGTCATTCTATTTCTACCTGAACCATGTCAAAGGTTTTTACTACTCCAACAATCAGTAAGGAGCAAGATTTGGTGTTCTAAGCTGATAGAAATGTGGCGCCGTTTCAATAAGCCAGGATGGATCTATAGCAATAACATTGCGCATATAATGCTTGTCGGTGAAAACAAGAGAATGATAGACCACCCATTTAGGGTTAACCCTGACAAGAGAAAAAAAGCCAGATCATTAGTCTTTTGCATCCACCAACTTGAACTACTACGTTAAAACAACCAATGGACAAGCAAAGAAATAAATAAACAACTAAATAAATAAAATGAGAAACCTGAAAGTTCCTTTTCGAAAAACATCTCATTTCATTGATGGTAGATAGATCTTTTTTCCTAGCTTTAAGTACCTTAATCCAAACTTGCCCAAGTATTTTGAGAAGCTATGTCAACCAGCTAAAGACTACACTCTAGTCCAAACTCTAATTCTTCCTTGCTAATTTTTGAATGGTAACTTTTATAGAATATTTATATCGAAGTTTTTTTCTCTTTAATGTCTTCATCATAATAAAATATTGTGATGAAAAATTTGAATAATTTGTGTATGATCTATTGATTTTTTTAAAAAAAATTAATTTGGAATATAATGTTTCAATGATGACATGATGCTGATATTTAATTACGGATTTTAATATTTATTATTTATTCAGCTTTTTTGAAGGAAAGAGAAACAATGTCTTCCATATATTAATATTTACAGTATGTACTGATACACATTACACGAGAGGGAGTAAGTGTCTATCAAAAAAATTGAGACAGTATAATAGCAATGGCTCACTACAAATTGCATGCACAAGATAAATCAGTCAGCAGTTATATTACCAAGTAGTCAAGGAAACAAAATACAAAGACCTCATCTGGGTCTCTATCCACCATTACCACCATTAGAAACATGCTAGTTTCTTTCTCTCCCTATCCACCAATAGCCCATTAGGTCAAATCTTAAAAAAATATCTGGCTCTGGGGTACCGCCTTGAGGAGCATATCTCCTATACTCGCGGTTGATCAGGTCGGTAGATGGCAGTCGTATAGAAAATACACAATCAAAAGGTGGGAGGTAACCTCAATCGTGCAAGGCACATTATGCGAAAGCTGGATAGGACGATGCTCTATATGTGGAAGTATTATAAAGTTTGTTGTTGAGTGCAATCCACCTCCAAAAGTTTTAACTTTGTTAACCGTAGATGTTCCAACCAACAAACTTCAATTCCTCAAATGTTGCCTTGTAGCAAGATGATATTGTGAATAATTTTTGATGTCAAGGAAACAGTATATCTGGTCATTTTCAATTGTTGAGTTAGGACAATCTACGACCAGGTGCATGATGAGATAGCTAAGTCGTTCCATGCCTACAGTAGATCCATCGAAAAATATAATGTAATGGATTTAGGCGAGACCTCTAATAATGTAGCAAGTGGTTGGAAGACATGATGAGAAAAAAGTTTGAAGAGATGTCTGTGAGTAGTCGAATTTGGTAGTCAATTCAATGTCCAAAAGAGAGTTTGAATGTTGTCTCCGAACGAGTGGCAAATGAGAGGCGTCACAATGTCATAGAATTTGAAAATGTTTTTAAACATCCATGACCACAAGGTGGTGTGGATGTGCATGGACCACTGGGTAAATGGGTAGAACAGGAATGATATGATCGTAGACTAAATGAAGTGTTGCTTGCTTGTAATCTTCACCTGCATTTTGCAAGTAGAGCAAAAATTCTGTAGTTTGATGCCTACACCTCCCTCCACGTTACATGAGCAAACCAAGTTCCATTAGATCTTACATTGAAGTTCATTTCCTTATCAGTGCCATTCCAGAAGGAAGAGAGAGTATTATTAATTAATATCGCTCCACCATCCATGGGGAGGCGCAGGCCTTCTAAGGTAGCAAGTCTATTCTCAATTTTGAAGATAATAGGGACATATTAGGCATCAGTCACTTTATACCGAAGTTAAATAATTTAGGTTTTGTTCCTGAATACTTATTCAAACTCTTCCTCCTTATTTTATATTCTATTTGTCGCCTATTCCAACTCCTAGTTTATTCTTTTCCTACCTATTTTGTTCCGTCAAACTAGACACCATGTTTCAAATAAAGACATTGCTTTCTTGAAGTATTGTGCCGCCTAATGTACAATACAGGCATTTTTGTCTTAAAAGGTATTTCTTTTTTCCCTCATTTTTTTCTCATTTCCCATGTGTAAGAGTTTATTCGATATGAAGGAGAAGTCCTGCTTTATGAAACAACTTTGAACGTGATTACTTCAGCAACACCATCAACAGAAATATCCAACTCACTAACATCTATGATCCTAGAACGCTAACACTTATTCCCACTCATATAGTTCTAAAATACTAGGTACAACACCTTGCCCAATCAACTATGTGCATTACGCACTTGAACTAACGGTCAGTATCTTTAATTGTAACAAGTGTACCAGGATGGTCAACAGGCGAATTTTTCAAATATCAACACAAGGTAAATGTTTCACAGAAAATAATCAAAAAGGAAATTTTTGGAGTGTCAAATAAAATATGCCAGCGCGGGCTAGGAAGGTCAAAGACAACACATTGTTCCAAAATTAAGTCATACTTCCTGGCGGCAGGGGCAGATCTAATGTTAACTATATTACCTAGAGCACTATGAGTCCAAGATTCTTTCATCTGTATATTTGGTTAAACAAGAAGAATAACCCATATCTCACTATGGCCCTGGCATCAAGTGCACCATTCCAGTCATGATCCGGTTCAGGTACCACCTAGTTCAGTGGTATGTACCGATAGTAGACTAGCACTGTTGTACTAACATAAATATTACGAATAAAGTCAACAATAATTCGAGTTTTTTTGGCAATGATGTACTTATAAAGCACTATGACTGTGCTGAAATTTGAAAATCCCTCGAGCTTTCCAGGAGTAGATTCCCAAAGTATTTTGAGAGAAGGCAAGACAGTACCGTCAAAAAGTGGCTTTGGACAGAGATTTTTTTTTACCAAAACACTTTGGGAAGTATTTACCAAAAACATCTCGGTAACTCCAAAATGTTTGAACCTTTATGCACTTTGGAAATGTCCCCTCGGACACGCCAAAGTTGTTTTGCTGTGGATTCCTTAGAGGCTTGAACCATGAAGATTAAACATTGTTTTTCTTCTTTAAGATAGAGAAGGACTAGGGGATTCAATGTTAGGAATGCTATAAAACAATTTTGGTGAAATAAAATAATAATTAGCATTAAATTACAACCATGGAGGAAGAATATGATGTTATACTTCAGTGATTCAATTGTATATTTTCCCACTAACCTGAAGAGAACCGAAGATGGATGGATGTATACTTCTTGAGAACTTCTAATTGTCTTGTACAATCCATTATGACTGTATTCCTGCAAAAGACAATATTAGATTAGTCATGCATGATGTCGCATATAGTTTATGTTGTGCTCAAAACCGAATAACTGACAGGAAAAAAAGGATTTTGGTGGCTTGAATATGCTTAATACGTGATGTTAAGAATGGAAGCAGAAGACTATGGAGTAACAAGGACTTAAAAAAATGTTTAATCTATAAAAATAATTTCATGGCGCTTTCTTTCAGTAGAACAAGGACCAATGATCCATAGTAATTCAATTACGATGGATTCACAAACTACGTTCAAAAAAGAGAATAGAAGAAATAAGAAAAAGAAAGAGTGAAAGAAAAGAAAAGAAAAAAAAAAAAAAAGAGAAAGAAGGAGGTGGGAGGCATCATTTGTTCCCTCATGCAAAGGAGCCGACAAAGATTCATCAACTTTGCTGCTGACGCACTTACTGAGCCCAGAGCATGTCCATTGGGGAGCTGAGTGGTGAAAGGAGTTCTGTGCACCTTCCTTGTAGATAATGCAATCAAGAAAGAGATGTACAGCATCTTTTGGTACATAACACAAGTATCATCTATCATCATTCCCAGGTATCTTAACGAGTTCTTGTGAGGTGCATCCTTGGCTGAGGATCCATAAAAAAGTTTAACCTTCAGGTGGATTTTTGGGTTCCACAAACTCAAAGGTAAACTGATCAGGATTTACAATCCAAAAGTTTATAAGGTCTCAGTAATCAGTAGCTATGCGATCACTGAGATAGCTGACGCAATTAATATAGAACATGTTCTTCACTTTTGAGCCCATGGAAAAAATTCTTTACGATTTGTCAAGGTTTCAGATCACGGTACTGTTTTATTTGAAAATATTGCGTAACCGTGATCCGACCTTGTATCTAAAACAGGTTGAACATCCAAAGCTTGATTCTTCCCGTTTTCCAGTTTATTGTGTACGCTACTTCGTAGAATTTATTTTGAGTTTGGATCATTTCATATCATTCTTCAAATAGTGAAGTGTACTATTAAGAAAAGATCTCCATTCGGTAGCTGCATAAATTTCAAAACAGGGGTGTTTACAATACAATGGTTCCATGAATTCCGGTAGATGATAAGGAATTGCCCATTATAAGATAAGTCTACGAGAACATACCTCCAAGCGGCATGAATTTGCAAAAAATCCAGCTGTTACAGCCTTTCTTAAAATCTACAAGCAACAGAAGTATATCAAATTTCCAAAATGCAAATGCAACCTAAAAAGGCTAACTGTTCTTATTTCTTTAATAATTCAATTTATTAACTTGAAACGAAGAGCCAACATGGATGTGAAAAAAATTTTCTACTGAAATGAATTATTTCGGTAGAATATAAGCATATTGCTTGAGAAATCACTGGTACAACCAAACATTGCAAAATGTTGTGTTTATCAAAAACAAAACAAAAAAATGATATCACTCTTAGCTGCGCCACATTTGCTTTCCTGCAGTTGATTCCAAATATGCGTCAAGAAATCCAACAAGTAATACATTTTCTTTGCATGATTCCCAATATATGAGATAACTCGTACTATAAAATTTGGCCTAACTTCTCTTAGTAGGAATCAGGCAACAATTTTCACATATTTGTTTGTTTGTTAGCTGGAGCATCCACATGGTGAAAAAAGCTTTTCTTTTCTTTTTTTTAAGGAAAAGCTCGCATAAGCCTGGGTATTGTCAATTGATGATGAAAACCTTTAACTAGAATCATGTAGTCAAATACGTCTTCAACAAAAATAATTACTGGAGAAAGTTAATGTTAGATTATGAACGGGCAAATAGATATCTGTTTAACTATATTAGCCAAGAAATGGATATTAATTCAGCTTTGTAAGATATAGGATGGTCATGATTTAGGTATTATATTACAGCTATAAAATATTCTTCTCTTTAAGAAGTGGATGAACAAAACTCAAGCATATGATCAGGTAAAAGTGACAGACTTCCACCCATATGTAATACTTCCATACAATTATATTTAAAATAGCATAATTCAATTTCCAAGTACAATTAAGTGTCGATGAACCATTCAATAATTGAGGTCTACATAACAGAATGACATGGTGTTACAATACCAGCAATACACCAATATGTAATTACCGCATAACAGTCAGAAAAGGTTAAAAAAACTAAAAAAAAAGATGCCAATTATTGATAAGCAATACAATCCAATATTACACCTTAGTTGGACATCTATGAACTGTATGGTATACCAATCCAATTAGAATTTCAAAGCTGAAACATATTAACCAATTCATTGTTCAGTCTTCAATCGCCTTTGAAATTTTAAAATCCAAAATGCATTCTGTATTAGCTACAGTTAACCATGTTGGAGTTTCTGCAACGCCAAACTATCAGCTGAAGCAGAAACTGACCAGCTAGAGGTGTCTCATCGAGCTAGATGTATTTGGAGTAACTTTGGTTACCTATGAATAATTGGTTCCGGTAGTAATTAGCAAATACTGACTAGAAGCCACACAAAAATTAGAACATGTATAATGTCAGGTGGATTCGGAAAAGAATGAATATGACTTAGTATTCATTGAGTTCAGCAAAAAACATATTCTTGATACACATGCATTTCTTGGACCCCTGCCATAGGAACTTGACTATGTTCTGCATCTAGCGATCCAAAATTGAGCTGGTTCATGGAACATTTTGAGGGGAGGTCAGCATAGTATAAACTGGTAAAGAAATAAAGCTTGAAACTCAATACAAACTAAGCCAGATTTGGATAAAATAAGCTACAAAGATTATACTGTAGAATGTTAAAAGCGTCGTACTTCATAACAGAAATATGGACTTCTAAGAGAAAAAAGAAGTTTAGGATTCGGTCCTGAGTCTTTGAATGTCAACCATTTATTCTCAGAAATTGTTGATTCAGATGTCACTTTAAGAGAGCCAAAACTATGCTGAAGTATGGTCTCCTAACTATGTAAAGATTTACCCGGAGACCAACCATCCCAAAAGCTTAAGATGTTAAAACAAGGATCAGTCAGCATATTGTATGTTAGCATTCCCTCTCATGATCAAGTCATCGTCATTAAATTGTGAGCACAACATAAATCCTCGCCACACTTAAATTGCGGATGAGCCAAATTTCAAACTATAGACCCATCCTAGAGTGGCCTAAGTTCCTCTCTTGGTCTTCCGATGCTACTTCGTCACAATTCCCTTAATGGTTAAAATATCTAAGTCTGTACCTAGAGGCAACTTGGTCCAAAATGACTAAACCCACGTTAATGATAATGAGCCTATTAAGCTTTATATAGCATTCATGTACTCGTGAATCTTTTCATATGAAACTGAAATGTTCATCCCACTTACATGTGGGATGTCACAAATCTTAAGCTGGCAGTACTACTACATGATTGTAAAGAAAGGATATAGGTAGTTTGATAATAGGCCATTCAAAGACAAAGCAAAAAGTTAAATGCAAATAGTATTAAGTGAAGTGATCAACAAGTAAAATGCCTGTGTATCTTTTTCACAAGACTTAAGGGGTAAGCTAAGCCGTCTCAATAGCCTGCTGAGTTGTTCTCTGACGTCCACAACTTTCTTCTGCACAAATAAGCAACAAATCATCAAATATCTACAGAAATTAATAAAAATAACCACTACAAATTCATGAAGAATGTAACTGACACCAGCATTCTACAAGATACTCACTATAGCATGGTAGTTGATGTAGTTTTTGTAGCACCATTGTGATGATTTTCCGGAGTTAATAAATCCTTTATATACGTTGAGATATGTAACATGATCTCCCTGCATATAAACCCTACAGTCAAACCTGAGCAGATACAGATGAAAAAAATAGAAACAGGTTATATGAATCAATAAACACGTCAATGCAAGATATATTTGAGTTTTGAATATGTACACAACTTCAAGTGATCTATACAATCAAGACTCCAAAAGTAGGAAATAATGAAAGATTTAAAAGCTCATAAGGTTGGAACATTTTTCCAAAAGCATCCTATGAGACATGTAATCAATCAGCCACCTAAGTCTACACAAAATATTCAATGATTAAAGGGCTAATTTAGTCTTAATGCACTCAGAAACAGCTGATATTCAACTTTAAGCAAGATTGAACCAAGATCAGAACAGAAATTAGAAAGTATATATTGATTGCTGTAAGTTAGAAAGATTGTAAACTACCTAATACTTTCTTGCATCCTACTTTCTAACTGTACAGATCAAATGGGAAATACTGTGAAAATAGTACCATCCTCATAATCTCCAAGAGATATCTTGCTTAATCCTTTTACAGGTACATTCAATTATAAATATGCACATTTAAGCTAGTTCTTAATAGGTACTAGCAGGAAAAGCCTAGTATATTGCGCACAAATCTGGCGATCGTTAGTCTGTGAATTATCATAAATTACTCGCATATATTTATGATTTGAACTTCAAATCTAATGCATTAGCTATCAAAATTCATACTAGAATTTGTATAGTGAACCTCAGCAGCTGCAAAACGTAGTTTCACTTCATCAAGCTCCTTTTGTGCTCCCCTAGCCGAAACCCAAATAGACTGCAAACACACACACATCAAGCATCTCCATGAAGCATTAATTTAATTTTGAAACTGCAAAGTTTCACCTGAACAGATAGAACTCCTGCTATAATTATTATCTCCTCAGAACAGCCCAAGGTACATGCTGACAGGATCATTTTGGAGATCATAGGATCCTGAATTGTTTAAAGCTAGAATGTTAGGTTCTATATGAATGAGCAAAGTCTGAAGAAAAGAAAAGGAATTAAATTTCAACAAACATAGAATAAAATATCTGACCAGAAAAGATAAGTAAACGATCAACAGAGCACAAAGCATGAATCAATCTGTACAATAAATGCTAGAAGATAGTCCAAATGGTGGTTCCAGAATAAGCTGTGTTCAATACAGTGTTTAAATTATTGAAAGTAGTACTCGTCTTGGCCATCTACCAGATCAAAAACATACTGTTCCAACACATGGTAAGCTTGAGATTCTTTCTGGCCATCTTGAGTATAATAAGTCGGTATTCATTTGAATTGATGAAAAAAATATAGTTGAATTGTAATAGCTAAACTTGTTGGAAAATGAACACTGAGAGAGCTCAGTGATTGGTGGGCCTAGCTTAGTAATATCAATTAAGGGTGAGCATTTAGTAAAAACTGATTCACCAAATACCAACTTACCAAACTAAAAATTTCACTGGCACTACTAAATAAGGAAATTATTGATCAGTAAATTCAATTACTGATATCTTTTTTTTAGTGAAGGCTCAATAGCTGATGACCAGCTCACCACCACCACTGTCTCCCTTGTTACTACCTACCCCTTAAGTGACCTCTTTGCTGTCAAGACTGTTGAGTTATTATTCGCCGTTGCCCTCCAATGGGAGTACACCCTCCTCTCCACCCTCCACCCTAACATCATTGCTTGCCTTGACTCCAAGGTTGCCCCCTCAACCAACCGTGCTTCAACCTCTTCCTCGAGCACCCCCCCCCCCCCCCCCCAAACACACAATGCCAACTTTGACCAAATAAAAAATGCACAATGGCCGCATGCAAGAACCAGCAATCAAGTCTTACTATCCTTAGCAAACTCCATTGCCCACTGCAACGTGAAGAGCCATAACGTGTAATCTGGCCCATGGGCATGCAAAGCTCGCTTACTCAGGGTGCATCCAGCTAGCCAATGACTCAGCTTTCATGGCAGGAAGCGGCGCATGGGGAGGAGTTGATATATGGGCTCTCGAGTGCACAGTGGTGGAAATGGTACCGAGTGAGTGGCCGCTACTTCGCCAGAGGTGGGCAAAGAACAACATCAAGAGATGGAGTTGGGTTGGGTTACTCAGTCTAGGCAAATGTCGAGGCGGGGAGGACAATAATCATCTATTCACTAGCCCAATCAACAAATCAAAATTTTTTTTACCATCATCAATACCAAAAAAGAAATAACGGAAAAAATTAACCCAACCAAAAACCGATAGCTAACTTAGCGAACTGACTTACATATTGGTAAATATTGATTTTTGCTCACCTCTAATGTCAGTATGAAAATTTGATGAAAATATTATTTGTAAGGCTCTAGTACACATGACAACTCGAGGGGAACTATCATTGAGAGTTTATATTGATTGGCAAGTGTGAAAATTCATGGTACCATATTTGTCGGTAGAAACCCATTTTAACCCCGGGAGGAGGAAACATCCTCAAGTGCAACTAAAAAATAGTGTCTTCATCTCATCATCATAGCTGAATTTTTGTTCGAAAATAGTATAACATTTATGTATGCTTAGGATCAAAAATAGAAGATAAGGATAATAAGAATAAACAAAAAGGTAAAAGATAAACACTTACAAGTGACAAGAAATGACCTAGCAAGATGTTTTCCTTTGTAAAGATAAAAAAGGCACATGAAAACTAAAACTTGCAAAGAATAGTAGATCTACAAGTAAAGGCGCTTGTGGTGACTGAACTAGTGGATCTCAAGGATATCTATCATAGACATGCAATGGAAGAGTGACCCTCCTCTCTAGAGATGCCAAAGGAGATGTAAAGACATTAACAAGAGGTACATTAGATGATGAGAGTATTTTGAAAAGAATGCAAATATGAGGTGTATAGTAGTAGAAAGATTATTTTTGAAAGAAAAATGGGCACATGAAGATTGAAACTCACAAATAGTAGTAGTTCTACAAGTAGTGTACAACAAGGTTTGAAGTCTGCATTGTACCTGCACACTGTTACCATCTAAGATCGATATGTATTGACATTGTAATACTGATACTGTGTCAGACTAGTACATCCCCGCCTATATCAGATTGTACAACCTATTCTAGAATTAAAACACACAAATAGAAGTAAAATCTAGGAAAATTATAGTAGAAATCACAAAAGCCATAGAAAAATGACTGAACAACTTAAACTCAACAAAGGAGATAGTGAAGTTGCATCAAAAGAAAGCTTAACAATTGATGTAGTGGAAGCATGAGAGTTGAGACTAAGTAGTGACAATATGTGCCAAGTAGGACTATTAAAGTTTTGAAAACAATGGTAAAAAAGATAGTTGGATCTAAATAACAATGCACGCAAGGAGGGAATGAGCTTTAATCTTGACCACGTTTATGGTTGGAATCCAACCACCATGATAACCAAAAGCACAGGTTAAAGCATCTACAACAATAGGTGCACCATTAGATGGTGCTCAATATAGAAATTACGCATAAAGATGTTCTCATTGTCGGTACCAATAGCAATTATGATCAATAAGGAGATGACTTCATGTAGTTAAGGCAAGTTACCGAGTTTGGAGAGAAATTTAGCAAGTTTTTAAGCTACATGAGAAGATTCATAAACCTAATCTTACATGGATGATAGATCTACAACTTGTCTCATTTGTCTTTCAGAAGTGAGTAGAAAGTAATCCTCTAGTTTTACGTTGGAAAAGATCCTCATAAAGAGTAAAGACACACACACAATTTTAAGTTGGAACAGTGTTAATGGGTTCACCTTCACATGTATTAGTTTAGTACTCTGGTTTTCCTTTGGTAATATAATTAACCTAACTTTACTTCATCCTCCTCATCTATTTGCCAAGACCTTGCTCTTGTTGCCCATGTCAACTTGGTACCAAAGTAGGTCGCTTACTTCGATCGTCTGTGTCTCTATGATAAGTCCTATCTATGTAAGTTCTGCCTTATGGGACAACTGATCTCTTGGAATCCAACGACCATGATAACCAAAAGCACAAGTTAAAGCATCTACAGCAATAGGTGCACCATTAGATGGTACTCAATGTAGAAATTATGCATAAAGATGTTCTCATTGTCGGGACCAATAACAATTATCATCAATAAGGAGATGACTTCATGTAGTTTAGGCAAGTTACCGAGGTTGGAGAGAAATTTAGCCAAAAGTTTTTAAGCTACATGAGAAGATTCATGAACCTAATCTTAGATGGATGATAGATCTACAACTTGTCTCATTTGTCTTTCAGAAGTGAGTAATGCTCATGTAGAAAGTAATCCTCTAGTTTTATGTTGGAAAAGATCCTCATAAAGAGTAAAGACACATAATTTTAAGTTGGAACAGTGTTAATGGGTTCACCTTCACATGTATTAGTTTAATACTCTGGTTTTCCTTTGGTAATATAATTAACCTAACTTTACTTCATCCTCCTCATCTATTTGCTCTTGTTGCCCATGTCAACTTGGTACCAAAGTAGGTATTGCCTGCTTGCATTGCTCACCCACCTGCCTTTTGCCTGTGTCTGTATGATAAGTCCTATCTATGTAAGTTCTGCCTTATGGGACAACTGATCTCTTAACAAGTGTAAGACGCCTGTGATCAATGTTCAATCTAGCGCCTAAAGGCAACTGAATCTTTGGCTAACAGGAAACTGATAATTTGACTTACATCTCGCCGACCTCTTCCTATCAATATAGGCATTATATTTATCTCTTTGTTTGTGCCTACTTCTGATTTGTATTAACACTAATAAGTTGACTAAACCCACCACTATGCCATTTGGAACCACCATAAAATTAAATGGTAACAACTACCCATTGTGGGCCTAAGCTATGAAATTTTTCCTATGATGACAAAGAAAAGCCAATGATTTGACCACAAATCTGTCTTCACCCAACCATCAGTTTGATGTCTGGTATGACTCATATCATTAATAGCATGGAACCGAATAGTTTCAAGTTTTCTGCCAAGTCGGTCTAAGAGGATGCACCTTAGTAAGAGGATCACACTCTACAGGAATATTATTCTGATATAAGGAAAATGGGATGAGCTTTCACAATATGAAACTCCTAATTCTATTATGTCCATTATTCTCCACCAATGGAGAGACTTTTTAGTGACCAAATTGGATTAAATGACAAATATGATATAGTGAGATCTGTACTAGTAATGGAAACATGTTCTCAAGACTATTAAGGGTGTTCATATCCTCTTCTCATGATAGCCAAAGTGCTCTTATTGCTCCTTAGAGTAGTGACATGGCAAGAGTAGGGTCATAGTTGTAGTTTTCCAACATGCTTGAAATACTAGTCCGAGTGTTCTAAGTTTGTACTAATATTTACTAGATGGAACCAGAGGCTAGCTTCGTGCTTCTGCCACTTCATCCACTCACGAGCAAAGGTTCATCCTTCTTCATGCTTCCACCGAGTGACTAGTGGAGCAATGAGCGACGTGCAAAGGCAGAGCAAGGGACAAGCTTTCCCTTTCTATCCTCTTCCTCCTTTTTTTCCACTCCACTATAAGTTTGTGTACTGATTCTAGCTTGTATCGGTAAAAACCGGCCATAACACCTAGTACGGGCCGGTTTTTCAATCCATGGCTCTCACTATGGTTGAACTTGAAAGATTTTGGCAAAAAATTGGACATCCTCCCCCATGAGAAGGCTCTCGTGGATACTCCTGCTACCACTCTAGGCACTCAATTACTATGTCAAAAAATTTTCAAGTTCACATCCCCTACTACTATAGATTTATTAGATACTACTATAGCCCGTCTCTTTAACCTTCTCTAAAAAATTCATACAGGTACATTTCACACATGACAGTTAATAAACTCTTGTTTACATTATTATCCAATAACCATAGTCAAATCTTCATAATTATATATCTTAAACTCTTTACTTTGATAGTTCATAATTGTATATCTTAAATTCATGGATACTTGATTATGGTGCATTTTTATATATGACAGGTAATAACCTATTAATTCACATATGATAGGTAAACTCTTTCCATAGATCAAATGTGTACCTTAAACTAATTGTCGCATTCATACTAATGCCTAGCTCTAAGAATTTGAATTCCAATCAAGGTTTAAAACTAGTCCGTTCTGGGTGTTCTGGGTGTTCTAGTTGATTTGTACCCAATCCGAGCAGGGACCAATACACAGACCGAAGGGTATCGAAGCGGAGTAGAAGAATAGAGAAAGAAGAGAAGAATGAAGTCAAAATGGGACCATGTAGTCATTATTTGACTATTCTCCTTGTCTTATTGTTTACTCAACTGAAATGCCTTTGGTCAACAACATCAAGAATCAATCTTGTCCAAATTTGAAAGCCCATAAAGATTGAGGAGCAATTTGTTTTATTGCCCATCTCAGTGTTGTTCTACATAATATTAATCCTAGTATAGAAATACCTACTAGTGAGGTAAGACATCACAATTCAATTATGCTTTATTGTTCTATAAAAATTAAACCTAGATTCCAACTTAATTGACTCAACACGACTATAAAACTAACTTGAAGATATGGTGCCAATTCTTAAGAAGACAAAACAACTAGACAATGTATCACCCATACCATGTGTCAGTCATGGTTTAAAATTTTATTTTGTACCAGGTTACTAGTGTGCTGTTATACTGGTACATATAGACATATTATACCAGTTAATATTGGAACAAAATATATGCATATACAAGGTACTGATTGGAACCAACCTTATATCATGTACCTGTATAAGGTAGGACTGGTACCTATTGCCCAATACAAAAGGTAAATACTAATTTTAAGACCCTATTGTCATAAAGGTATGATACAGATCCAAGAGATAATTGACACAAGTTCATATAGTGAGAATTAAAACTGTGTATATTAGAATCATTCAATACCTAAAATAATTTTAAAAACCGAGGCATACCACCTCATACAAGCAATTCATACTAGTTCAATTTGGTACCAGACTAATATTTATACATTTACATATATTAACACATTAATACACTAGTATGGTTGATACCAATCCAATTCAAGCCATATACACCACTGGTATTTAATGCCTTGGTACCTACCTAATCCAATCCAAACAGAAATGAGTAGGGCAGTTTGATAGTCCAGTCAGTCTGAGGTTATTAATAATTATTTTCCAACATATGATGCAGCTACTTTGCTCAAACCAATCATTGGACTAAATTAGTTACCAGGTTAGTCATTAAACTTTAGAGCTTTTTGAATACTTAAAATATAAAACAAATTAATGGATCAGAAGTATTTGCCTGTATCCGTACCGGAAGTACAGATCCTAACTGGCCTGCAAAGTTTCCATTGTCATGGCATAAAATGGCACCTAAGTGATACGTATTGCTAAAAATTTCATTTAGGTCCATTAAGTGGCAAGCCAAAGAGATGGGAATTGAGTGCACCAGCTGTCTCTCCTATGTTTATGTTTAATACTTTGATGGAATGCCACTACAATAGTGCAAGAGGGTCAGGAAAGACTTTCATACTCAAGATTTAATTATTTGCTGACATGACCACAAAGAATGCCAAGTACCAGCCAAGTAGTTTTAGAATAGTGTTATTTCATTGTAAACAATTTCCATAAACAACAATTCTGTAAGGCATGTCCAGCATAAAAAAGATTTAACATTAGTATTAGTTTCCTGAAGAGATCAATTAGCCAATGCAAGAAAAAAACCAACCAGAGAATGTATATATGCTTGCACTCTTTATCATTAATAGCTGAAGTTAAACAAGACCACTACCAGGGGTATCTCAGCCATCTGATAACCAATTGGTGATGTGAGTTTAGCATCTTCATCAACAATTCCAAGAGAATATAGAACTTCGAGTGCTCGCACCATGGCCTCTGGAGGTGGAGAAGATAACCAATCAAATCCTAATATATTATCTATTCCCAATGCCTTTAACTGCAAATAAAACACTAAATGAAATCATGTTTATGGATAATAAGGCATACTTAGGCAGTCGGTATAGAGATGATAGAAAGAGCACATTGGTAAAACAGATTTTCTAAAGAAATGAGTGAAGTTTTAAATGCTCTGCCAGTATGAGTCCATTATTGCACTAGTACATACCAGCAATCAGCAATCAGTACTACTAAGGGTGCCTGCCATTGTTGCACTAGTACATACAGTTCTCAGTACTACTAAGGGTGCGTTTGGCTGCTTACAAAATTTGGCCATAAGCAGCTGTTGCAGCAGAACGCAAGTATTTTACTTGCTTCCCAAATTCAGCCTTGGGCTCCTCTACACAGCAAAAGCGGCACCCTTGCTAGAGCAGAAAGCGAAGGCGAGCAAAAAACACGCCTCTGACGGCTTTGCTAGGAGGCTAAGCTAGAAGCCTGCCAAATGGACCCTAAATTATATTATATTATATATATATCTCTCCAGCACATGCTGCCTGTATCATCGGTATAAACCAGCTTTTTATTCTATAGGTATGAGTATTAGTTGCTCAAATTCCTCAAATTTATATACTGTTCTCTAAATCCCAAACAATAATGAGTTTAATCCTATGATTTTTATCTTTATCATAGTAAAATATTTATTTAACAGCATTAACAACTTTAGACAAGGTTTTGAAGAGGCATACTATTTATACCAAAAACTTGAGGTCGACAAATATTGAATCTCTAAAGGGTGAATGTTGGAAATTTCAGAACATAGATAAACAAACATATTATGGGAAAGAAAGGAAAAAAGAATAGATCAACAGAGTTTCTGCTCTTACAAACCCTTCATAAGAAAGTGATTAAGTTCCTTAATTAGTTGAATTAACCATTTGATAGAGGCATTATATAATAACCAGATGCAAACATTATCCATGGTTAAGGTCATCAGAGAAAATGTATAAACAGAGTTGAGAAATTAATATCAACATCCTCCAAAGATGCAAGAGAATAGAATGCATAAGAAGACACATTCGTAAAACAGAAACCATAATGACGTACATACTTGTATCACACAGGATACAAGGTTTGACCTTTGCATTTCTGGAATTCCTTCGGCAGACATTTCCTTCAAGAAGTAATCTTCTGTATATAGCCTGTAAAAAATTAGAGGAAATGAAGTAAATGAACCAGAGAAAAGGTTAGATATTTAAGGAGTTTCGCTGCATATTTATGCTAGCAAATGGAATATAGAATTGAATGAAACAAGACTCAACTAAAAATTGTTTTTGCATCCGAGAAATTGATCCAACCTTTATTTTCCTTAGGGCGTTAAAGTGAACATTTTTTTTTGTAACCACTACACAGCTAGGAGTTTTTAAGGCAACGCATCGGAAGCACCATCATAAAGCAGATACGAAGGATGAGGTAATCAGAGGTTAGGAGATTGTGTTGTTTGAGTCCGTAGATATATGTGTATGGGTTCGAAGACTTTGCTCTGGAGGAAGATCAACCTTCTGAAAATAGCAGGATATAGAGATGTCTTATATTGACCCCTAGTTGAAACGCACAGAAGTTTCCAAAATCCATACAGTAGACAGTTGTACAGTTATTTAATAGATAAAAACAAAATATTTTCAAACATAGACATTGTATCAATACCAGGTTACATAATTCATTGTACTTGAAACAGAAAGCAACTTTTCATATGGATGCGAATCCTCTACTCAGCTAATTGATGCAGTCCAATGTCATAAATTCCGTTCTCTATCCACTCTGCACATAGTGTACTATTGACTATTAATGTGATGCCAACCATCTATATCAGATTATATGTTATTATAGACTAAAAATTGTAGAACGGACCGGTGGAGATAGGATATAATTAGAAAGAACAAGATAATTGGAAGAAACAATCTAACGCAAAGAAACTTTATCAGAACGGACTGGTGGAGGTTGGATATATATAGAAAGAATAAGGAAATTGGAAGAAACGATCTAATGCAAAGAAACTTTATCAGAAGATTAAACACTATCTTCTCCATAAAAAGGACAGTCTTTGCCTTGCAAAAGCATTAGCCTATAGAGGTTTGCTTGCATATCGGGTCTTGGAGGAGACTTTCCTTTCCTCAGGCTTACTAGGTTCACTGACCAGCCCTTAATGATGAAAAATGAATTCTTAATCTTATGATTTTTCCCCACATCATAGATGCAATCAGTAGAAGTGCAATAGACGTTTACTTATAAAGAGATCGTTGGATTATACCTAAAGCACTTTCCTGGTCGGACTCTTCCAGCTCGACCTGCTCTTTGCCTTGCAGAAGCCTTGGATATCGGTGTGACCACCAAGCTCTCTATATCAGAAATCTAATAAAGAGCATATAAGCAACAACGTCTACCGAAAAAGTTTGGCAGTCCTACATAGTCAAATATGCATAAAGCAGTTCATAGAACTTGATAGTTATGTTGCTCTTTTAAGTTAATTACTGCTGAATTTGAAATTGATATAATAATTAAGATCAGCATTATATAGCAAACATCAGAAAAAAAGATTAGAAGGTATCACTAAGAACACATCAAAAATTTGAAATTTATGCTGCAAGAATTTTAGGAAGATATGAACCTACAAACAACATGCTTGTAGCTTGGCTCAGTTTTGAAAGGTGCATGGTGTAAAGATGGAATTTCACTCTCGCCATTTGCCCTCTTTCAAGAAAAATGCATGCAGCAGTACATAAAATGGTGCTGATAGTTGGATATTACATCAATAGTAGAATCACATTTATGTGTGTGTGACACAAACACGCTTCAGACGTTATCAGTTAAAAAATAAGTTAAAGAAGAAAAAAAATATATTATTCAATGATGAGTAATTACAAGGTCTAATAACACCCAACACAAGTAAAGAAGCATATTAATTTAGCCATGTGGAATAAAGCCAACCTACATAAAACATATGAATGCTCTAAGACTTCTCCAAGTTGAGCATAGATATTAATCATGCCCAACTTAATAGTACAAAGAATAAAGAACCAAATAGAACAAATAATTAAATGAAAATATCTCCAAGTTAATTTTCTAAAGTAGTGAATTAAGTATAATTTTTCTTAGACATTATTGCATCAACAAAAAGTAACAATCAACCTCTATATGTTTTGTTGACTCATGAAAATTCAAATTACTAACAATGTTTGATTATCATAATACATTGTTATCATTTGACTACGAGCGATGCATGCATCAGACTATGAGCCATGGCTTTAATTTAAGTTTCATTACAAGAGTGAGCAACAACATCTTGCATTTCTAAGTCGCAAAAATTTTCAGAATATAAGAACACTACCCTGCAATAGACCTTTTATCACACGAGTTCACAACATACATTGCACCATATAATAAGACTATCTAAAGATGTTCATAACTTCTATAAAGTAAACATTTATTGAGAACTCACTTGGATATAAAATCAAAAGAACTGATTCAAAATGGCTTGGTTTGAGATTTTGCATTAATTGACTTACAAGAACAACTGAAAAAGAAATATGAGACCTCATTAAAATAAGATAGATGAACTTCTCTACCAATTGAAGATATTAAGTAGGATCATCATTTGGTCACGATTTCTGGCGTACTACTAAAGAAGTATCAGAAATTCACAATACCTAAATAATAACTCAACCTTACAAGATCTTTGATCACAAAATTATCATCAAGATACTTTTTGACTTCGATTATGCCCATCATATCACTTCCATTAGAAGAATGGCATTTACACATAAATTGACAATTCCATAAGAGCCATGTCAAATAAAAATAGAATCAATTATCATAGTACATCAAAGTCCATCATTGGAAAAGGCCTATGAGAATTTATAAACTAGGTTCTTGTGCTTTGCTTTAATCCATAGATAGCTTTCTTGAGTTTATATAATTTCATCTTTACCTAAGCAATGTAAACGTCTTGAAAGAGATCATCATACAAAAGTAATTTTGGCATCCACTTACAAAACACCCACCAACCTTAATTGACAACAAAAGACCAAAATTAAGTCTATAAAACAAAGAGAATACGTCCAAATAACCAAAACTATAAGATTGTACAAAGACTTGTACAGAAAATCTTGCCTCATATCTATCTTGAAAGCCATTGGAAGGCCATTTGGATAATACAAAATTGAAGCCTCCACATAAGCAACTGGTACAACATTAGGTAGAATGACAAGCTATCCAGTCACTCGAGAAATAAGGGCCTCCACATTATTCATTTTCAGTTCTTACTTTATGAAAAAGTGTGATATCCATGATTTATCTTTGACATGATTATGAAGATTATTAAGTAGTTATAGTGAAATACCCATTTTAAGAACACAAGGGGAATAATGTATAAAGAAAAGAACTAAAATATAAGTTCAACCATGTTGGATGTATAATGAAAAAAAAAGAATAAAATGTATATTGAATATTGATAATACCTCATGAGTTTGTGAAGAGAGAGAAAGAAAACAATTACTTGAGTTAAATGGATGAAGTTAAAACACATCATGTTTGTCTTTTCAAGCCACCTCAAGCTTGCATGAGAATGAGATTAGCCATGTGTAGACACCTCATTCTTAGGGGTGACTAATGAGGTAAAATGAAAGAATAATAAGGAAAAAAAAAGAGTTTTACTAGCAACTTTCGTGTGGACTTGGGGGAAGAATTGGTGAAGGTGGTGAAGTGAAGAAGAAGAAATAGAGAAAGCTCAAAATTGCTTAAGGCAAGTTTCTACCTGATGGCACCAAAATTTATAGTAAATTTTGTGCCATTTCATAGATATTTTTGTGTCACATTCATGCTCTTTTGCTTATTTTTATGTTTTTTTTATCAATTATTACGGAATCTACACATTTCCTGATTTTTGATGATTTTTAGGTAAAAAGGCACTATTTTTAGGCGTTTTCAAGCAAATTCAGATGCATAAATGAATTCCCACCATCAAGGGAAGATTACATCTCAAATTTCACGCAGATTGAAGCCTCAAACCAAATTATGGCAGAGCCGTAATTAATATTACGGTACCGTAATTTCGAAATACTGCCGTAATATTGGAGCACTGCCGTAATTTGGGTCGGTTTTCATAAAAAAGTTTTGTAGAAATTACGGCACTGCCGTAACGAAACTTACGGGCCATATTTTGAGTCGATTTTCCACCCGAGAGATTTCCAGACATTACGGCACTGCCGTAAAGAATTTCACAATACCATAATATTGGACGATTTCTGTACCGAGAGCTTTTGAAGAAATTACGGCACTGCCGTAATGATTTTCACGGCCATAATTGTAACCTAGACACGCGATTCTTCCGGACTTTTTGAAACTCGATTCTTGCGCGGACGATTTCGAACGATCCAGACCACCAAATTGAGATCTGTAAAAAGGGAAATCTTCTATAAATCGAGGAGAAGACGGACGGAGTGAAAGCCCCAATTTTAATCCACTGTCTAGAGAGAAATCAAGAGAGGCGTCCTTAGGGCACGGCCTCGCGCCGAGAGGCGTAGAGGCCATCTCAAGCCGCGATTTTCACAAGGAAGCTTCGCCTGAAGGAGGAGAGGATACCCCGGAAGTTTCAGAGCGAAAGGAGGTCGATCGGAGAAATCAAAGGAATTGCGGGCGCCTACACTGTTCACACACAAAATTATGGCTGTCATTTTCATTACAGCCATGTTGTTAGTTGATTTTCCCCTTCTTTTCGATTTCTGATCAATCTAAAGTATGGTTTATTGTATTTCTTCTTCCATGCTAGTTTAGACATCTTTTGGGACATAAGGGTATAATTCCCTTAATTTCTTAATGACTAGATTATTTTTACTTTCGTCATGATAATTCTACTTTTGTGACGATTGCCTTTAATTCCCTATAGTTTTATATTATCTGCATGTTTTAGAGTTTTTGCGATATGGACCGAGAGGTGATTTGTGAAAACTTGGAACCCTAAAATTGAATGTTAGGAACTCATCGGAAGAAATTAGGTTAATTCTTATTTCTCTATTTTAGAAGTATATTGCCATGTTGATAATCTAAATCTAGGATTGGGTTACTGTGATAAACGTGAAGATACTGAAAGAAATTGAGTATTGGATCGTTGGAGAAGCATAAGTAGAACCTGTGTTGAGATTTGGATGCACGAAAGTGATCCTTGAGTTTCCACTTAAGATAATCGACTTAGAATTCGGATGCACGAAAGTGATCTTTGAGTTCTTTGTTGATGGTTTACTTATCTTCAGCATTGAATAGATCCTACGTGAAAGTGAGGATCAGTTCTTTGTAAATTGTCTGCGCGATAGCGAGATGATTTCTTTATGAAGTAAATTATATCTTTATCATGATAAAATTTGATTGGCGAACATCTATTCATATCTAGTCATGGAAGTTAAGGTGGATGAAACCCTAGTCCCAGTTTTCTCTCTGATTATCTGTACGCTCTTCCTATCATTTGCTTACATCATATTCGATTTGCTTAGCTAGTGAGAAAACAATTATTTGGTACTTAACACGTAGGTCTCTATGGTTCGATATCTTATTTATTACTTCGAGTATCTGTGCACTTGCGGACACAACACTACCCTATGCCACTAAATTCATGGTTTTAAAAATATAATATTTGCTAAAAAAATTATATTCAAAACCTAAAGACCTAGTTCATAAGCTGATTTGTTGAAATCTAAATGAATTTTGAAGTTTTTATCAAATGAATGTGAAGAATTGTAAAAGTATGGGTAAGGTGATGTGATTATGCAAATCTGACCTTGTTAGAGTTTTTGTTATATAACTTTATACACACAAATGATTTATAACTAAGAATTATTTTGTACAAAAGAAAACTTGAAAATCTTTCCAACGCATCCAATATTGCATATACTTAATCAGAGTTAGGGTATCAATTAGGTAGCAACATTCAGTATATATTTTTTGTAATACCAGACTGACCTACTTGTGTCCCTTTGCTTATAACTTCCGATTTACAACTCCGTTTTGAATAATTCTTATTTTACACAAAAGTAGATTCAAATATCTTCCCAACGGACCATATATTAAATATCTTTCATATGCATCATAACCTTAAACTGACTGTATTTTCTAGTTCAATGCCCTGAAGGAAACATGACAATTTGACCCTTTGTGACTGTAACCATTATATCTTTTTGTGTACTTTGTCAAATGACATCAAACCAATTTTATTGGCAAGGAGACTTGAATATGGTTTCAATGACTCCTATTTTGTATGCTTATATAAAGTATTTCCTTATGATTCAGTTGAATGATAATTGGACTGATCCAATTCGACATATTCTCGAACTCTTATGGTAGAATTTGTAATTAACCTTATGCAATATTCCATGCTCATGATTTTGGTGAAGTTATCAGTTTCCTTTCTTGGAAGTATAAATATTTGTTGATTCATGGGCATTGTCAATTTGTTGGTATTGGACCAAATGTTCATATGAACCCTTGATACTTTGTCCATGATCATATTGTGAGGGCAATTGTTTGGAATCCAACAATATCACTAAGTTGATAACTTTGATTATATTATGATACATTTGTCTTTTGGCCCTTACAACTTTAGTGGAAAAATGATTTGATCCCATTTGTGAGAATCAGGTGATGGATGTGGAGCTAAGTGCTACATGGAGCAAAATGTCATATTAGAAATAATGGGGGCCACCTCTTGAGTCCATGGGAGCCACTACTAGAGTCCCTCCATTCACATTTGGTTAGGCCATGACAAGCCCTTTATCGGCTTTTACTTTGTGGGCTTTCCCAGACGTGGGTTAGTCTTATTTCCAGACGTGGAGAACTTTGTTTTGTTTTGTTCCCGCTATCTTTTCTATGAGACTTTGATATTCATTAGTTAATGCTATTATTACTAGTTCTCATACGATACTTTTGAGACTCCTGATAGGATATCATATCTTGGTTCTATGATGTTTTGTTTTGATACCATGAGTTCGTGATAGTATTCCTATGGTTGAGTAGATATTTCTAAGCTATTCATATGCTCTTTGTTCTTAATGCTTTTGATATCCTTATAGTAAGATTTGAGATATCTCTTATAATATTTACCATGAAATCTATTTTCTAAAGTAGTAACACAAATATATTTTGTGCCATAGGCAAGATAGATCTTGTTGAATTTTCATAGCTCACTCTTTGATTTTATATATTATATAGGTTAGCTTTTGATTGTTTATCCTTAGGGTAATTGAAGAAGTGCTAAAGGACTAAATACTTATAGGCTCTTGTTTAGTTTAATGAGCTGAGATAATGCTCTTGTATATGTTATTTTGCGTGTATAAGAGAAGTTAGAACAATTTTGTAAAATGATAGTACCATGTTAACTTGTGTTTATTGTATATATGAAGTTTGATCTTTGATCTCTCATTCTGAGTTAATAGTTGTAAGTATTGAAGTAGAATATACAATATGAATATGTTGAAGAATAGTTTGATGGTTGTTTGCATCTGATTAGTATTATTGTTGCAACCCTAAAAGTATATAAACAGGGTGTTGAGGTTTCTCAAAATTTTGAGTCTCTTAATTTGATATGTTTTGAATTCAGGGAAATTGAATTATATGAAATAAGAAAACAATTATTAAATTTTATGATTATTCTAGGGGTGTGATATAAAGTATAGCTTCCTAAGAATTCTTAAGAATAGAAATATGAGGGCAACGAAAAAATGAAAACCAGAATGAGAAAATGAAAACCAGAAGCTAAACGATCAAAAGAGGCATCAAGAAATAGGATATGCAGTAGAAGACTGTATCCTGTTTAAGAGCAACGGGAAATAAAAATCTGACGGCATAAATAGAGAAAGAACTATGATCCAATCTGAAATTAGTGTAAGCAAAGCATGTGCCTACCAAAAGAGTCTCTTGTAAAATGGTGTAGATAGTGGTGGAGGTGAACGAAAGTGGCTGTGGTAGTAGGATTACGCTAGAGGTGATAAAGAAGACATTATGTTGTCAAGTATTTTGAGTAGAGAAGGATAGCCCAACAAAATAACACAAACAAGGATACTTTGATATAAAAGAGATGAATAGAAGCATGTAATGGATGACCTGAAAGGAAGCAGACTAGTAGACTCATGTCAACCAATCATCATCTTTGCTAATGGATCCTAAAAGGAATAATAGGAAAGAATACATTGTTGAACACAAGGTGGTAGAAGAGTCCAGAGAAGATACGTTAGAACTGATTGTAGTAGACACAACAAAGAATGAGATGGATATAGAAATAGAATGAAGGAGTCTCTCATACTCCACAACAAGAATGATGATAGTATGAGCATTTTCTGTGGACTTTAGGAGGTTAAACCAAGGTTTATAAAATCCTAGATATCAATCAGTATGGACCAGTTTTAATACCTTTGACCCAAACCCAGCCTAGATATACAAACAATAACTCATGAATACCAAAACCCCATCAAATCAAATATTTAATTCAAGTTTTGATATTATTCTATAAAATATAAATTTATAAATTAAAATGATATTATATTTTTCTATAATGATTATTTTTAATGTTGGTTGAATAAAAACTTAAGATAAATTATAAAATTATCCTTATTTTTAATCAAATATCAGGGGTCGAACCTAATATATAAAACTCAAACTAGTCTCGTATTTAAAATTGGGTACATGAACGCACTCCAA
Source organism: Costus lasius (assembly GCA_027563935.2). Classification (NCBI taxonomy): domain Eukaryota; kingdom Viridiplantae; phylum Streptophyta; class Magnoliopsida; order Zingiberales; family Costaceae; genus Costus; species Costus lasius. The sequence goes on along the minus strand of CM050450.1, from coordinate 16,818,870 downwards.
ATGGTTCAATCCAATTCAAGTACCCAAATGACTCGAGCTTAATTGCCATTGCAATGTAAGAGGCAAGTTATCCTGCCTTGATTCCCCCAATTTTGTTTGATGATTTAAATGGATTCAAAACCTAAACCTAAGTATTCAAGCAATAGATCTTTCACAGTGATGGCAATGGATCAAATTCTTCATTTTTTTATCCTAAACTCAAACCCAATCTAATACTCAATATCAAGGTTAGCACCGACATACGGTACTAGTTGGTACTTGATACCAATATATACTTACATAACTAGTATCGACCATGGACCGGTACCATGTACCGATACCGGTCCATGGTCGTATGTACCGCTTGTATCACCCGATACATAACAGTACTTTAAACATTAATTGATATCTAATACCTATTAAGTACCTATTTCAGGTATCCTATAATATGACCCGAGTTTGAACTAAGTATTTAAATGAGTACCTAACCTAATCAAATTTAATTGAGGTTATCATTTAAATTTGTTCCATAAAATATAAATTTATAAATTAAAATAATATGTTTAATATTATAATTATTTTTTTGTTATTAGTTGATGAAAGACTTAGGATAAATTTATTTTCTATTTTTAATCGAGTATCAACTATCTATTATCAAACCTGACACATAATACATGAACCCATCCATATTTATAGTCAAATACCCAAATAACTTCGGTTCAATTACCATCCCTGATCCTTACCGCACATATTGGCGATGAAATAGTAGATCCTAAGCATAGATTTGAAATCCAAACTGAACATTTATGGCCGACATTATCTTGCTATAGTTTACCCAAAATTAGGATTTTGAAGGCTTACTATGATTATTAAATGAAGAATTACTCTTCTTTCTTAGGGATAAAGTTAGAATACTAATCTACTTTGGTTAGAAGGATGGAAACAAACCTTAGACATAAATTCAGGATCCTTCTTATGAGGCTATTCTTGTCCTGAATCTAGGAATTTCAAGCAATGTTTTTAATCTAATGCCACACCAGTATACTGATATTTACTTGGGTTCATATGATTTGTACATACCATCACATGATACTGAGCGGTACCCCCGGACCAATATTCTATATACATACATACATACACACATATATGTATATGTGTATACACATATGTATATGTATACATATACACATACATATACATATACAAGACCAATACAGACCGCTACAAAGTACAAGTAAATGGTTGGTTGAGTACAATCTGCATATAGCAGCTGGCAGAAAATAGTTCCTTAAACCTTGATTTTAGTGTGACTTAAGGATTTAATATATTCTTCTTTTGGACAATATTGTCTTAGTTTAAGTATCATTATTATTGGTAAACACCTAAGTATTTTTCTCTACATTTGTAGTGATTGGTCTGGGTGATTTATTGGTCAAAATATATGCCTCGATATAGATTTATATTCTTTTTAATTTATACATATTTGTTGCTATTGACTCATTATTATTTTGTACTTCTAAATATAGAATTATTGGCATATGTTTTTGGTACAACTTATTCCTCAGCTAAGCTGGATCTTTTGCCAAATGCACGCCAAAAGAAAATAAGCAACTCTCCGTCCCCCTCAAACCCCAAACCCTAATACATCAACTTTCCTACCTTGCTAACTAGGTCTAACCTAAACCAGGTTTGTTAACCCTATAACATTGCTCCCCTCACCTTGGGGACAAGGTTGTTTGCCCAAGGTTGTATGACAACTGAAACAATTATTTCATAGGAATGCACAGCTACGGCCTCTCCAAAAGCAGCTTCTCCAAATTCTGATCTGCCCTTCTTTGTTTCCTTCTGCAACATCATTCTCTGTAAGAGACTCTTATTCACAACTCTTTTTCACATTGGATATGGTTCGGTCCCCTCCCTCTCATGCGGTCACTAATACTCAACCCTCCTGTGGGGTCCCGCTAGATTCCCACTTCTTGAAGCTTGTATAAAATGAGCCGCTGCCTCTTCCATTTGTTTGTATCACAGTATTGGAGATGGTGTTGATACTTCTCCTTAGGGAACACTATAGGTTGAAGTAACTCCTCAAAAAAAAAAAAACTGATGGCTGTTGTCTGTCACTCCTTCGGTCAATATCTGCCCCTTTAGATCTGCTCTCCTTGTCATCTCCATCTCAGTGACGTGAGCGATCATGGCTAAGATGAAATTAGTGGGAAAAAAAAGCTCGCACCCTCTATTTTATGTTCTAATTTAATCCATCACTATTATGTGAAGTCACCACTCACCAGTCTTGCTTCTTTTTTGCTTCAAGCTACCCTGTTCGAGTGAAGTCACCACTTACCAGTCTTGCTTCTTTTTTGCTTCAAGCCACCCTTTTTTTTTCCTTTCGTCGATCCACTCATAACACTTCCAAGTCGATTAGATCCAAAGAACCTCGTCCTCTAGCAACGTCTCTGTCTAGTTGCCACTTTCAATTCTCCTTAGGGTCTGTTTCTTTGGGAGGAAAACTAGAAGGAAAGAAAAGAAAAATAAATTTTCTACTATTTCCTTGGGCGGAACGAAAATTTTGAGTAGAAAAGTGGATGGAAAATTTTATAACTTTTTCCTCCGAAACTTTTCCGCCCAAATCGGACGAAAAAGTTGGAGAAAACACAATGTCATTTCGCCCGACCTTCGAAATTAATTTTCCTCTTCTTTTCCTTCTAAGAAAATAGGATATGAATTTTTTTTCTTTCCTTGCAGTTTTTCATTCCTTATAGTTTTCCTTCCCTCCAAGGAAACAAAGGGTTAGCGACCGGAAATGGTTGGCATTGCTTCCTCTCACGCTCGCTTGGTTCCTCTTGCGACACTTCCCAGAGGTACAAAGATGTTTCACCCTTCCACGGCTTACACCGTTGTGGATCAAATCTGACCAGAATCTTCCTTTCTTCATATTGTGCAATAATTCCAGATGGGGGCTTATTGAACTTTGGATGTTAGTATTGAGCGTAGAGGTTATATTAGAAGATGAGTCAGCTATGCTATGCCATTATATGTTCCAAGGTGAAAACGTTATGTGTTTACTGTTAAATTTTTTTTAGTTGTATTGTTAACGAAATCTTTATGAAATTTCTGTAAATTATTATATTCCAATTTAACACGAGCACACTAACAAGTATCATCTTATTTCTTGAGAGATTATATTTTATATAACAAAGAATCCTTCCATATATAGAACTTTCCAACAATTTTGTGATGATGAACACTATATTTTCTTTTAAAATATTACAATAACATAATCTGTGAAATTGTTGCACCCAAGCCAAGTCTCCAAGAATCAGATTTTGATATTTAATTGGGACTTAACAAAGCATATAAAGGGTGTGTTAGAAAAACTGAATGATTGAATGATTCAGAGAAGATAAAGATTTCAATGTCTAAAGTGTAAAAGTTATTTCTAAAATATTTTCTTTTAATAAATTGTTCCTTCCAGATTTTCCATGCTATATAGGATTATTTAACTGTTTCATGTCTTAAATAAAAAAAATCAAAATCATGCATGACAAGATTCTACACAATACCGGATTGTAAAATCGCTGCTTTGAGAACCCACTATCCACAACATAAACGACACCCTGCATGAATCAGGAAGGATAGCAACTCAAGCCATTCATATTGTTGTCTAACTATGGAGACAGCTAGTTGGTACCTCCAAAGTCAATGAAGTCTCAGCAATATTGGTTGATATCACAACTTTCCTCTTTCCTCTGGGAGTAGGGGCAAATATGAGATCCTAAATGCAAAGAACAATTTTCAAGTTTGTAAGACTACATGGTTAAGCAACTCTCGTAGAAACTATATTTTTAATTTACACAAAATAGTGAAGTTAAAATAGTTTAATCCAGCGGTAACCTGATCAGCACGGGAAAGCCCTGAATACAGTGGCAAAACCAACAGCCCTGCACATGATTAGACTTGCACTAAATAAATGTATAAATAAACCTAGAAATTATACACAGAAAATTGTAGAGTACAGTAGTGTTGCAATATCTTCTTTTGCAAAGACAAAGCATGATTGTTACATGGAAACAATTCGAGCAAATGTTTTGTATGAAAATTTGAATAAATGGCTATTTGGACAAACATATTATCTACATAGACATAACATATGGTCCTGATATCATTAGATGTCAATTGATAAATAAATGCAACTAACAAATTTTTATCAAGAGTAATGCTACTCGGCGTAATCTTGTTTATATAGTCTCTGTAACCAACACTCCCTCGTAATCATCTCAACTCTCATCTCTGTAACAAGTGAGAAAGTGTTTCATCATATCTAAGAATAGGTATTAACTTACCAGATGTGCGTCTTCTATCATCTCGGACATCATCATTCAGTAACTTTACACAAGCATCAATATCATCTTGACCTGTAAGGAAAACAAGAATATCACCAGGTGGTTCCTGCGCCATATGAAAGAGAAACTTAGTGCAAACCGCAAAGTTCAAATGATCCAGAAGCAAAAGAAAAGGACGAAATTGATAGTTATGCATTCACGGTGCTAACATATGGGATCTAGTTTAATCACAACACAAGATATACATCACTTAGGTTATACTTTCAAATTACTGAGGCCTTGCATGTTAATGGAATATCATAAATTATTGATAAAGACAAACACTACTCTGGTGTAACCCCTACACATTACAAAACACTATTGAAATGAATCCTACACAATAAGCTAAAGGATCAAAATCTCTGCTAGTTTCGACTACTACCATGGTGTCAATTATTATGTGGTAAGCAAGGTTGCAAGGATCAAAATCTTGTAAGGGTTTTGCAATCATAGGGTCATAAGATCCTCTAGAAATGCCAATAATATATTTGTTAAAAATATATATACATACTAAAATAATATAAATATTTTAATAAGTTACAGGTAATAGAAAATAATAGATGCCCTTCAAACATCAACTATCAAGCCATTTACTATTTTATAACCAATTTTTGCAACCATTCACATATAACAAATATAAAAGAAGACATTTACTCTGCTAAAACCAACTATGATCAAACATATTAGATAACTAAATAGAAAGTTTAAATTCAAATAGTGCATTAGTTAATCTCCTAATCAAGCACAATAATTAAAAAAGGTCACATCAACCTTAAATAGTTAGGACTTAGAAGATATCTCCACAGTCTAACTAAGATTCGAGATAGTGGTCTGCATCGATGTTTTGGTCAATACCAGATGGTAACAACATATAATATTGATGGGGCTAATACTAATTATAGTATATCTCGTATATATGTTTAAAAAATAATATTACCAATACAAGGTCAGATCGGTACATGTTGCCCATACCGAGTGGTATAAATTGGTTTTTTATTCTAGGAGCCCAACATAATGCATTAATTCTGAAGCTAAATGGTACTTGTCATGTTATTCTATAAAAAATGAGTTAATAAAGATGAAGCTGGTATACAATAAGCTCTTGCAACCTGTTACGGACCCAATAATAGTAGTGGATATGTAATAAAGCGGATCCGGGTTAGTATGTTATACCCGGCCCGCTAAGTAGGATAGTATTATAAATAAGGGTCCTGGGTTTAGGGTTAAGACATTGAGTGTTTAGTTATTCCATTGTTAGGGCATGCTTGCACGATATCTCCCCCGTGACGGCTTGAGGGAGGATTCATCTTTGAATCCTATCAGTGGTCCGACCTGCCGGATAGATCGTCGGGGAATCGGTGGTCCGGCGAAGGATAAAGGCGAAAGAAATTCCGTTGTCGGTAGTAGATCTGAACGGCGGGTCTATTATCGTTGATCAAGTCGTTGAAGGACACCTAGGGCAAAAGAAGTTCAGCACGCAGCAAAGTTCTCATCTCGGAAAGATTCCAGTGCACGCGGCAAGTACTGTAGCGTGCTAGGGTTTTGGCGAAAGTACTGTAGTGCAAGTACTGTAGCGCGAATACTGCAGCAACGATACTGTAGTGTGCCTTCGGCGGAAGATCTAGGCGGCGGCGGCAGCTCTTCCCTGTCGCGAGTAACCTCGGCGGACTTTGCGAGGCGCCTCTTCTCTCGGAACCCTAGCCGCCGGCGACGATCGACGCGGCTGAAGGAGATAGAGTGGGCAGAAGGGATAGAGCGTGTGAGAGCGCTCTTACTGTAGCCAGGAAAAAAAAAGAGACAAACAAAAAAACTATTTACAGTTATTGTTCATAGTTACTGTAGAAAAAAAAAAAAGAACTTGGTGAGGGGACAATGAGAGGGTGATTCTTTTGCAGGTTTTATAGCATCTACTTGATTTGAGACAAGGTTAGAAGCATTAGAGAAAAATATAGCAGAAATTCTGGAGAAGCACAAAATGCAGCAAATAAAGAGAAATGGCGGGCTAAAATGGTGGCGAATGAAGAGAGGCTGCGAGCAGTCGAAGAGGATGGAAGAATATTAAAGGAAGACATGCGCGAGTTGAAGGAAACGTTTGCCTTATTCATGAAAGGAAAAATGGTGGAGATGAACATTGATCCTTCCCCCCCCCCCTCCCCCCACTTCTATGAGAGCACAGTCGGCCCGCCACAGTAACAGCAGGAGAGAGGACTGGTATTTCCACGCATACATCGGATATATTTTTACAACCGACAACAACCAGAACAGAGTGGCATAATCCAAGAGAAGCTAGAACCAATGTGGAAGATAAGTTAGGAAGCACGGCTTCGCTCAAGACCAGTATTATTGTGGACAGTCAACCTCAACCACCCATTAGCGAGGAGATCATTCGTAAAGCTTCAAAGGGAAGTCAAGCATCCAATGAGAACCGAGAAGGTGGATATCTTTCATACCAAGATTTGAAATCCAAACAAGAAATAAGATTATGTTTTGGATGCGATCAGCCTTACCATCTAATGCATCACTGCGCAAACAGAGGCTTGAGACTCATGATCCTAGCCGAAGATGAGGAGAAAGACCCTGCTGAGGAGGAACTGGAAGGAGAAGCTCGAGCAACTTGGGACCCTGGAGGCACAAGCTATAGTTTTCTTAAATAAATTTTGAGCAACCTTGAGGACAAGGCTTCTTTAGGGAGGGAGGATCTGTTACGGACCCAATAATAGTAGTGAATATGTAATAAAGCGGATTCGGGTTAGTATGTTATACCCGGCCCGCTAAGTAGAATAGTATTATAAATAAGGGTCCTGGGTTTAGGGTTAGGACATTGAGTGTTTAGTTATTCTATTGTTAGGGTGTGCTTGCACGATATCTTGCCGGTGACGGCTTGAGGAAGGATTCATCTTTGAATCCTATCACAACCATGCATATTACAATGAACTCAATGAAATTAAGACAAGATGTCTCTTCATAAATTAATCAACTTATGAAGACAAGATGTCACCTAATAAATTAAATCAACTTATGAAGACAAAAGAAGTAGATGACTAACAAAAAGGATGGGAACAATGATAAGAAAGGTAAATATGACACCAGCAACAATGAAATTCGGAAAGAAGCAAGTTACAACTTTCAATAATTGAAGATTCAAAGTTCCAAAGTCATTCATCAAAGCTATTTGTTGAAAATTTATCTGGTGAATTATTGAGAATCTAGTAGACTATAGGTTAAGATAATTTTTAAGTATTGTTGGTTAGCGGAGACCATGAACTGAATAAGCAAATGAAATAATTATATTTTATTACTATAATTATTTAAATAACCTATGGGCTCAAGTTAGCATTTAGCAAATTAACTAAGTAAATTTGATACTTAGTCACTTATGTTAAAACAATATAACATATGAAGTGGGATCGGAGGTCCTATTATTCCTACATTTGTTAAGATCATACCTACGTTTTAGATCATTTAGTTTAATTTGGGTTATAGAATCATAAAATTATAAGATCCATTATGAGTTCCTAACAACTTTGGTAGTAGGTACCAAAAATAAAACATATGAAGTGGGATCAAAGATCCTATTACTCCTACATTTGTTCAGATCCTAACTATGTTCTAGATCATTTAGTTTAATTTGAGTCATAGGATCATAAAATTGTAAGATCCATAATGAGTTCACAACCTTGGTATTAGGTACCAAAAATCTATAATAAAGGCAAGGTTTAAAAACCTAGTTCGTCAAACAGATACACACGAGTTGGTTGGTATGTGCATATAGTTATGTACTAGTATCCAATACATGGTCGGATAACTACTAGTATCCAATACATGGTCGGACTGGCACAAACCAATCGTACCACCAAATAGTTTTTAATTCTATGATATAAGGTTTAAAATCTCAAATTCGGTAGCACTGTCCAAGCTTAGAAGGTTATACTAGAGTTTTTAAAATTGGTTGTGGTGGGCAATGCGGCCAATATGTTTGTGGGCGCTGGGTCAAGTTGGTCCACCATAAAACAAGGTCAATACGAAAGCACAGGTCAATATCAACACATAAGGGTTGGCATACCAACTAATTCCACTTATTAGCATAAAGAAAAGGGACAGACCATATCGATCGATAAGTCAACCTTAAAAATTAGAAAAAAAAATCCATATGAGCTTTATATAAGTTCTTATTCACCTTACATTTCACTCACACTTCTCTCAATTTATCTCAATATCTTTAAAACTTTCTCATACTATCTTAAACTATCTTTTTCTCAATTAATTGTGATTAGTATTTCATGGTGCTAAAAGCTAGAAAGTTAAAATCGTCTGGCATCATGCATTTATTGTAATATCCTCAAAGGGCAGAGGTGCTACTTAAGTTAAGAAAAATCTTATTAATGGATATCCTAATGTTTCCAAATGCTTAAAGGTGTACATGTAAGAATCTTGAATCCAACCACATAGAGAAGCAACATATAATTAAGGAGTGAGTGGATTTTAAGCAACACACAACCCCCATATTAGTTGATCCGGAAGAGCATAGAGCTTTGAGTTGAAGCCAATGAAGATCATGAGATGGAGGCTAATATTTGAGCTTAGCTCAATACGCCTTCAAGGAGGACTCATATCAGCCATTTGAGTTCAATAGTGGGAGTGGCAACAATAGTGGAAGTCTGACATAATCTATTTCACTCATGCATCAAATGAGTGAGAGCACAAGTACACATGAGGCCACCAAAACCATACAGCAAAAATGTCACACTTGGATGATCCAAGCATGTTCACTCACATATGTGATGCTTGGATAGCACCCACTAAGATGAGTATAATTAATTTTCTTATCTACTATAATAGGAAAATTATATTTCATAAGTCTATAGAAGCATTAGTCAAATATTATGATTCAATTTACTCCTTGTGGCTTTTGAAGACCGTCATTAAAGAGATTAGACTAAGGTAAATTGTCCAAGTTGATTCAAGTTGATTACACCCATGTTATTTGGACTTTTTATGTTGCTCATTATATCAACCTAATGATAAAAAATATTGGAAAGATTGATAAGACTATTAAAACATTGAAAGTAACACAGACTATCACTTGATTCATATACAACCATCACTGGGTATATGCTAATATGTAACAATTTATAAAGGATGAGATCCTCCCACATGGGCCTACAAGGTTTGTTATGCACTTTATTGGTCAAAAAGTTTAAAAATCTAGTACTTATGGATAAGGTTGGCCTGAAGACATTGTTTGCGAATAAAAAGATCTTCTTCAAGCTCCCAGGAGGGTAGGGAAGTGGAGCACATCATTCTTAACACAAGCTTTTCAAATAACATAAATAATATATATATATATATATATATATATATATATATATATATATATATATATATAGAAGACAATGATAGAGGAAGTATATGATTAAAGAAAGTATAAGACATATTAACACAACAATGGGTAATAAGGCTACTCTTACATCCACATTGTCTAATACGAATGGGAAAACCAAATGACACAAAAAAAATCACTCATATTTTTTTATAAAATGTTTTAGTTATTCTATTACCTTTTATCTTATATAAACTTAACAATATTTACTATGTCTTTTAGTTTTACCTATATCTGTCGTAGCAATACCAATATAACTTGAGAACATGGTAGGAGTTACGGGCCATATTATGTAAAATGATACTCCATTTGGTGTTAGATACAGACACAGTTGCAGCAATTGAAGAAGGCTATAGATAAGACAAATGACATTTAGGAATCATATTGCTTTAGATTTTTCGATTCGTGCTATAAGATTGATTCAAATAAGTATTTAATTTATTTTTTCAATTAATTTAGTCTTGTAATTATGAACCAGGCTATCTAATTATGATATACTTTAAATTTGTAGATGATGGCTACAATTTAGTGTTAAAGCCCTAAACTTACAAAATGTAACAATTTGCATCCTCTTTTAAGTATGAATCATCAAGTGAATGAAGAATGTAATTGGTTAAACTTCTCGTTTATTTATACAAAGGTTCAAAATAAACAATCACATTACCGGCTAGAAATTAATATATATTTACTCTAATATGCAACTTAAACTTAGGATTCTACAAGAGAAAAAAGGCAGAGTCAAAAGTTGTATTGGAATATTATTGATATTTTATTTGTTCAAGATGATGCTGCCTTCATAACAAATTAATGGTATATGGATGAGTCTAGCGATCCAGCTCAATCCTCCCAAATCTCAATATATTATTAAACTCATTGAGAGAGAGCCGTATGATAAAATCAGCCAAGAGACCTAATTATAAAAAGATAATGACCCAAATGACGAATCGGAATAGGATAAGCTAGTTTGACTGAGTCACATTCAACCATTACGCTACAGCAAAACCAACAATGAACTCAATTAAGTCAAGGCTTCAGAAAAAAAGACTTTAGCAACTAAAAAGAGAAAAGCTTTAGTGAACCAATTATATGTTATTGATGAGCAAGAAGATAAGAGGATCTAAAGAAACATCTTCTCTATCAAATACACATCTACATTGGGAAGTACAAAATGATTCAAGTGACATAGACATCAATGCAAGCATGGGTTATAAGAGTGTTGATGATGGTGGTGAGACATACATGTTTGGGATGCAACAACCGTGGACTTGTAAACAAAGTTATATGCAAGCCACACAAGATGAAACCATGATGACAGCTTAAATAAACCTAAAAGAAGCATAACACTTCAATATATGAGGAGAGGCAAGGTTTCAACTTCAATGAAGCAAAGAACCTAAGTTTAGAGAAATATGATAAATAAAATTCATCCTACCATTAGAGTCAAAGATTGACTTATCATGGTCCAAACTAAGTTATGAAAGATATGGTTCAATAGGAGCTTATATACATTCATATCATATTCCAATTCCCCTCACAAACTCAATCCCAGGTGCAATGCTATCTATCCTATAGGAGGTAGTGACCCATACAAGTTTAACACATATGGACTTCAACATACTAATACCGCATGTCTTGGGAAGACTTTCAAATATAAGTACTACAAAACCACATAATAGACTTACGTCACATGTATTCAGTTATATATTTAGATAGTCATCATTCGTTCTAGATATAGTAGGAGTACTTGATGACTTGTTAGAAAAGCTCATGCTCATTAAGAACTCCTACATCATGCCTACAAGGTATGTATCATAACATTATCATATTAATTATCATATTTACTTATTTTCGTATTTATAAACCCTTTACAATTATTTAAATTCATTATTTTGTAAGGTGAAATGGATAAAAGCATCAAATTATATCACAAAATAACATTTTTAGAAAAAAAAAAAGAAAAATCAATCAGACATGGAACAAGTTTAACAGACTTACCATATGTCGATCCGATCTGTATACCGATACGTACCAATATGATCCATCACCAATGTACTAATACAAATCGGTATGCATACCAATATGATCCATGACTAATTTACTAATACAAATCAGTATCTTAAACTTTGGTCAAAACATCTTGCCCATTCATCATGGGTACTACCTCGAAGATGTTAAACCTTGGTGTAAATCTTACAAATATGTGATTGCTATAGACTGAGAATTAATTCCATGTAATAATTAAAGAAGAATACAAACAATTTAGGTGGGCTTTCCCACACTAAAATAAGCTGCCCCAATCATTTTCCTATGATACCACATAGTACATGGCTCACACCGCCAAAAATATTCCTAAAATTGGACTGATGTACAGCCATGAGACTAAAGTGTGCACAATGTTCATGCCATTCATAGGAAAAGTCAAAGTCGCATAAGATGCAACAGAAACTTAGGTCATGAAGGGAAACAACTCACAAATCAAAACAGAAGCCGAAATAGTAGTATACACTGTATTCAACTCATACCTTCCAACAGTGAACTTAAAAAATACAAACTACAAACCAAGAAAAACAATTTTCAAGTATACACTTATTTTTTGCAGAAAAAGTCTACCTTCTCGTTGATTAACAGTACAATATCAACAGCAGCTTGCAAATAGTCAGGAACCGGTTCTTCAACATAATGAATTTCCACAGAGTACCCTTTGCCCTGACATACTTAAAGAATGTCAAATAATGACAGAATCACTTTGAATAAAATGATTATCATTTTAACAGGTCTAACAACAAACGCGCATCCAACGGATGAACAGAAAACAGATGCAGCACCAGAGGATACCTCAACAGAGAGTATGGAAGGCAGCAGACTTGGTGCAGAGTCCTCAGCAGCACGTTCAAGATTCTTCTTTCTGAATGCAACAAATGACAATAAAAAAGTTCAAGCACATAACAATGTTACTGTTGTGACTGAACTTATATCCCTCGGAAATATATGAAAATAAAATATGCATAAAATCCAATAGTTCAAAACTATAAATATAATTTTAAAGATTAATAATAGTTAATATTTCAAAATGCATTCATCCTTTATAATCTGAAATCTGAACACACATAGTAGCATCATCCCACAAATATTGGATCTTATAAAATTACTACTAGCATGAGACATTGCAATTTAATGTAGCTGATGTTACATAGACATGAGAGTCAAATGTCCGTGATTTTGCTCTTTGTGAATGTCACGAGGTTGTGAATGAAGTTTCAACAAACAGGATAACTCACATGGATGGACTGGAACGAATGGGCAAACCATTTCCATTTGTGCTTTATAATATTCAAGATTCAAAATAGGGCTTCAGATTTTCAGCTGAAGACGAGTATCTTCATTGCCTTGTTCAGAAATCACTAGAGTGGAAAGGATGGAGAACCTTGGAAATTGGAAGGGATGCAACAAAAGATATTTAAGGTTGGAAGAAAATAAGTTCCTTGATTAACCATTCATTACCAATCACCACTAACCACAACATAAAAATGAACTACAAAATTATTTTATCATGACTGTAACAAAGAGTGGAGGTAGTGTTGGTGGGCAACGCTCAACATCAGTCAAAGCATTGATCCATGGCAGATATGTATCACAGAAGAAAATCCAACATTCCAATTGACAAATGTGTAGTTAAGAATCAATCAAGTCTCAACAATTAATAATCCACATATGACAAAGCAAGAAAAAATAATAATTTATTGAATTGGAACATGCCAAATTCAGTATCTCAATGAGCATATCGACACAGGTGCTTCATGAAATAGAAAATTTTATTTTAATTAACACTAACAATTAGGCAGTTATTGCCAGACATGATAGTATTAGACTTATTCAACCTGACCAATGCACAAAATCTTGAATAGAGAGACAGAATGTTGAACATGTAGAGGACACTTAGCCGATCAGCAAAATAATGCATGGAATCAGGAAAGTTAAAACTAGTAAATGTTTTCAATCCAAAAGCATTTAGAAAATTGGCTAAATCAGACCGAGTAAATTGCCATCAGCTAGATACGATTCTGTAAGTTTGAAGTCAAACGATAAACTAAAGTAGAAAGGGACAACACCTAGCTTGGAAAAAACTTGACATTGATTTTGCCTCAATTGTTGCAGATGATATGATTATGCGTAACTCAGGTCTCCGGCGTTGAATCTGGCATATCAAAAAAAAAAACTATGTTCAGAATATAACAATGAGCAGCATTAAAAACAAAAATACATCAAAAGCTACCTTTTTCAAGAGGCCTAATAACATATCAGTTGATAATGATCTCTCATGAGCCTCATCCACCATTATGACACTGGAAATACAATATAAGCAGATAAACTAGCTATTCAATTAAGTTTTTAGAATGGATTCATCTTCCTCAAACAAAAAAGGTATATAGAAAGTAAAAGGTAGCTGCAAACAGCCTGTGCTGGAATGGCATTTGTCATTAGAACGGAGAACACATTCCAAAAGGAGGAACAAATTGTTTGTTCATGAGAATAAGAGACTAAATATTAAGCACAAGAGTACCTGTACTTAGTTAAAAGAGGATCCTCCATCATTTCTCTAATTAGCACGCCATCAGTGAGAAACTTTATCATCGTTACACCCTACATGAAATTGCCATGATTCATAACTAAAGCTTGGTAACTGATTTCAAATTCATAAACTGCAAGCCCAATGTGAATACAAAATGTGTATCAATATATACAAATATATGTATGAATGCATGTATGTGTATGTATTCAAATATACATATAAATATAAATATAAATATGTATATATATGTACATCAAGGTTTTAAAAACAAGTTCATATCGGCCTGAACTTGTACTAGCACAGGTACAAGATAAGTATTGTATATATTTATATAATATAATATAATGTATATATATATATATATATATACACACACAAATGGTACATACATATATGTACAAGATTGGTACTATATATGTTTATAACATAAATATATATATATATATTAATGGTACTGAACAGTACCATCATGTGTCAACATAAACTGTATATATTAGTTGGATAATGGATCGGTACATAAACCCATATTTAAAACCTTAATGTGTGTATATACGTTCAAAAATTTTTGGTCAAAAATGAAAATGTCATCAATGAATGCATAAATTCTTACTGGATTTGTCTGGTCCTCAAAACGAATAGTATAGCCAACTTCTTCTCCAATTTTAACCCCCATTTCTTCAGCAACTCGTGATGCAACAGACTATATACAAAGATTGACAAGGAATGTCAATGGAGCACCATAAATAACGTAAGAGCCATCAGATACAATTTTAATAACCTTATTGAATTTCTAGTCAAATATCCTGTGCAAAGGCAGCTATCTTACAAGCTGTTGAAGCTGTAGAGTGTTGGATAAACATATAAATAACAAGTTTCCAGTCAGATAATAACTAACATACTAGCATTGCAAATAAGAAGATGCAGAAGAGGAAACAGGAAGAAATTGCGTAGATGCACAAAACAGTAAGAATAATAAAGGGATGAGAGAACGGATACTATGAGACAGATAACAGGGAACAGAATAGAATTTTTAAGCAAATGAAATAAACAACAATAGAAAGAACATGCAGATGGTACATTAAATCTAAGGCAAAGCACAAACCAGTTCGAGTACCTTGAATGCCTGAACTTACATTATGCGTAACATTGTGAACATAGTTCCACTTCTTCTGAGGATGATTTATTAAAGATATGATGACATCCACAGGTAGTATGGTTGCATAAAATATTTCATCATTATTATGGCGTGCATTATCCTTTTCCAAAGAATTACATATCAATAAACGATTACTTATGCAACACTTGTGATCATTGAAATATATAATTAATGTGCTGGCCTAAGTATATAGCATATGGTGACAAAGGAATGGTCCAGATACACAATCCACATAGCAGTAAGCTTAGAGACACAAGGACACAGAATATACTATTTCACAATATGAAAGTAGAAATAAAATAATAATAATTAACGGCCAATAGAATTGCTATATAAGATATACAAAAGAAGTACATCACCTGAACAGCCAATCGCCTTGGTTGTGTGCAAGCAATTATTCGACCACCTTCAGCCCAACCTGCCTCTTTAAGATACTGCCAAAAGAGAACAAAGCAATCAATCCACTGAATGAATTGGTAAAATTATCAAAGACACTAAGAGAGAGTTCACGGGCACAAATACTCGCTCAGGACGCATGATCAGGCCACAAATATATAACTCTTATGTGATAAAATTTTCTTCAAAATGAAAAAAAAAAATTGCTTCTTGTTATCTGTCACAGGCAATTTCTTTTTTAACTAGAAATCTTGCATCAAGACTAGCAAAACTTCTTTCAAAGCCCTCAAGCCCTAATATAGTGTAAAGCGTCTAGTTATGAACACTTAAGTGGAACACCAGTACTCTCAATCACCTACACCTAGAAGGGGTTCGGTGACTCACTGCCTCTATGAATACGCTTGCAGAAATCACACCACTAAAGATTTTTCAACACGCATTCTTCACTCGTCGTAAAACACAAATCGAGCCAACGGATAAATACCAGCACCCTGTGCGCAAGAGCAAGCAAGGCCGACCCTTCGAGGGGTCAAGCCGAATTAAAGCAGATAATAAATAACTAGCCCTAAACGGGATTACACACTAGCAGAAGAGGTCGATCGAATTGAAAGCCCGAAAGAACTCGACCGGTGATGAAGTTACATAAGTTAGGTTCAAAACCTGAGGTTTAGATATTCCCCTTGTAGCATGTCTCGCTCCTCGTGCCTCAAACCATTAAAGAAGCCTCTGTAGGTTGATCGATACATGTATAGCCAATTAACACATGTGCCACGCAAATCACGTGACTCAAGCCTAACCAACTAAAACATGTGCCACACGAATCCCGTGACTCAAGCCTAACCAACCTCACGCACACCCAATCAACCCATGTGCATGCTGGAGGCACATGACTACGCAAGTGATGTGCCTGTGCATGCAGCCAGCTACGGCGCTTTCCTCACCGGTTGTCGACGGGTTCGCCGGAACCCTAGCTGTCGCCTTGTGCTTGAGCCACCGCAAGAGCCGAAGCCCTAGCCAGCCGCAAGCGCTTGTCATGAGAGAGTTTGGGGTCAGGATCCACCGCCGCATGTGACATGTACTGGAGCTGAATCTGAGCCTTGTCTGTCACCTAGAGATGACACCAAGGACGGGATGCCACTGCTTGACGTCGATGTCGAGCTTGGGAGCGTCCGCCGGCGAGGACAAGGGTAGCGGTGCTAAGGATGAGCTGCCTGCTCGGCTTGCCGTTGTCGCCTCTTTCTCTATTGCAATCGATGAGCTACACGCACGCAAGAGGCTATTCGTATGCACGAATGCCTCTCGCCATCTCTTACTATCGTAAGACGCCCCGATAGTGTGTACATGTGTGGAACCGGAGAAGTGCACCGCACTTCCCTCTCCGTCACCTAGGTTTCCAACTGTTAGCTCAAAACACTTAGGGGAAACCCTAGACTTGTTAACACCTTGATACCACCACGTGGGAGGTCTATTTAAAACCAGAGCACTGCCCACACACACACCACGTGTCACCACCTAAGGCGACACGTGCACCACTAGGGCCCACTCATAAGTCAAACCATGGGCTCACCAACGGTTCAATATGAACGTTAGGTCCAGACCCATAATTATGCACACACCCTACGAACGTGTTAGGGCGAGCGTCCGTGCCTCCCTTGCGCATCCATCGCTCAACCCCAAGTTAGGGTGACCAAACGAGTCAACCCTTGGTAGATTTAACTCAATGAACCACTCCGAGCTCAAGCAATCTCTATGCCTGTCTACCACGCCGGATGATCAAGGGATCACGCCATCCATTATGCGCGTTGTACCTCAAGATTCGTGCAGGGACATCACATTCTCCCCCACATGAGTTTGTCTTTGCCTTCGACAACAGGCCATCCAGATATTCTTATATATGCTCCTCAAATTGCAATAGGTTAGAAGCTTTTTCCTCAAGAGTGCCTTCCCCTTGGATGAGAAATTCTATTTTGCAATTTTTGATGGCGTAGCCAAGTATTTTATAATTTAAAATTTTTTTATCTTTTTGTTAAATTCTATTATGACACTTGGTAGAGCTCGACATCCCTGAGCTCTCCTAGGTTCTTCTTCATCTGTGTGATGTCCTCGAGCTCTGTTGGGTTCTCTTTCATCTATGTGAAATTTCTTTAGAAAGCTTATATGAAACGTTGAATGCAGCTTTAGTCGATCTGGGAGTTTCAATCTATAATCAACTGCACCAACCCCATGTACGACCTCAAAAGGTCATCATATCTTTGTATAAAGCTCCTTGTGTGTTGATCTAGATATTTTTTTCCATATTTGACGAGTTAGTGTCAATAAAACTAGATCCTCAACCTCAAAATGCTCATTCCTTCGGCTTTGATTGGCATAGTGTTGCATCCTTCTTACAGCATGCTCTAAGCTATTATGTGCCTCCTGGAGCAACTTATCACGCTAATTAGCCGCCCGAAATGCTGCTGAGCACTCGCCCTTTGTCTGTTAAACTATGTCCGCGGGTGTAAGGGCTATTATCTTAACACAATCTCAAAGGAGGTTTTCTCTGTAGATGAAAACCGCTGCAAGTTATAGGCAAATTGTGCTGTGTCGAGGAAAGACACCCAATTGCCCTGACTTACCATAATGAAATATCAAAGATACTCCTCCAGCAACACATTCTGGCCATCATTCTGCGGATGATTTATTATTAAAAAACACAACTCAGAGCCAAGTATTTTGAATAATGATGTCCAAAAGTTTCCTGTAAATCTGGTATCTCTATCGGAGATAATCTCAAGTGGAAGCCCAAATTTCTTCACACCATTTCTAAAGAAGAGTTTGGTTGTGTCCTTAACCAAATAAGGTTCTGGACCTTCGGGTGTTGCGATGAACACTGTACATTAAAAATTTGTCCACCACCACTAACACTAAGGCTTCACCATCAACTTTCGAAAATCCTGTGATAAAGTAATCTTTCGAAACTGAAGTCCATGGGTGTTCCGGTACCGGTAGAGGCTAAAGTAATCTTGCTTCACTCAGTCTATCAACCTTGTCCTATTGACAGATTAAGCAGGTGTGAACATGATTATCTATATCAACTCGTATGGAGGACCAATAGCATGATCTAGACATAAGAGCCAACATCCTACGTTGTCTTAGATGACCACTACATATGGTGTCGTGGAACTCCCTTATATGCTAGCGACGAAGTCCACTAGTTGCTAGAACGAAGGGACGACCGAATTCGACCATAAGTAGGTCTCCACCTTTAACAAAGAATATATGGGCTTTGCCTTCTTTTGTGTTGGCTAACAACCACTGATATTTGATGTCAAGTCTTGCGACTTGCCAAATATGCTTGAAGAGATCACCCTCAATCCTATTGAGTCGCAAACACCAATGTACACATGCGACTAAGAGCGTCAGAAACAATATTAGCTCACCCTAGTTTATGTTCCTATTGAAAATCAAACTCATCAAGAAATTCTTGCCATCTCTCCTACTTTGGTGAGAGCTTCTTCTGTACAGTGAAGTACATATTGGCAATGTTGTCAGTCTTCACCACAGAAACGCTACTAAAAAGATAAACATGTCAAACTCAAAGGCAATGAATAATTGTGACTATCTCCTTCTCATGAGCCAATATGAGGTATCACTATTGTCTTTATCTTTTTGAAAAGATCAAGTCCAATGATCATGTCATAGTCATCTAAAATGACTATCCGAACATGATGTCGACTACTCCAATCGCTGAAAAGAATGAGAATTTCATAGGATATCCCGATTTTCTATCGCTCCTCTACGTTGATCGTCTTCACTCGATCTTGTGCTGGGGACATGCGCGAGCCTAACCAAGGTGTCGTCGATTTGCTACAAAAACATGCGAAGCTCCAGTGGTCTATTATGGCATGAACTCAATGTGAGTTCAGCCTCATCTCCATGTACATGAGCTTCGTCTTTACCATCATCGTCATAGCAATGGCATTGATCACTAATGGATTAACAGTAATTAAAGGATTATCAAATTTTTGCTAAAACTCTCTCTCCACAATGGCTGCTAGAGTGTCTCCTCTTAGGCAATTACACATGTTGTAGGGCCCCTTTGCGAAGCATATAATCTGTCTTCGTGTGCCTTTAGGCAAAGATCTGAAAGTAGATGGTCATGAAGATCCAGCAATTGAATTATTCTCCTTCCAAGTCCTTTTTTGACCCTGACCTGCTCTGTACGACTTAGAAGAAGGTCGAGAGGTCGTTCCCCTTAGATCTATGAGGGCAACGGGACTTGGATGTGCGGAGTAGGGGCGAGTGTCGCCCTACTTTGTAAATCCACAAGTCCATCAGCAATACTCATAGCCTCCTTTAGGTTCCTAGGCGAATGTAGCCTGACCTCAAGCTCTACCCATGTCTACAATCAATCTAGAAACCAATATATCCTGTCTTCCTCTGGCATATCCAAAATCTCCAGTATCTCTGCCAAATAGGCCTTGACGTATACATGAATAGTCCCTATATGCTTGATGTGCTGAAGAGCGTCACGTATTGTCTTTTGCCAGATCAGTAGGTCGAAACTGAGTCTTGAGTTTTATCTTTAATTCCTCCCATGTAATATCTCGTGGTACCTCTTTTCCTACAGGTGCCACTAAGGTACGTCACCAGTGAGATAGGCAGCTCACACCTACGTTTGCTTGCTATCACCAACCTGAGCAACTCTAAAATACTACTCGATGTCCCAAAGGAAGTTATCCAATTCCTTTACATTGCGTGTCCCATTGAAAGGTGTGGGCTCGGGTATCTTTAAACAAACCATGGATGATTGGGTCTCTTATGCACTTGTAGCCGACGAAGAGAAAGATAGGTCGGCTACCCTTCTCTCAAGATCAGTCACCTCCAATGCAACTACTCCAACTGCTATGGAGAGGTGTCAACTCATTGTCAAAGCGGGTCTCTAAGGACTATTATTCTGTGAATAGCCTCAAGGGGTTCCACCACTATAGAATCTCCATCATGATTTTCAATCATAACTTCAAGTCTAAGAGATACGTTCAGTTGATGAAAATATAGTTATTCTTTGCTCTAAATGTCTGAGAGATAGTACGTGAACGTCTAACCTCTTAGTGCACTGAGAACGAGCTAAATAAGCACTCGATCTAGGCCAAAATAGATCGATTAGTAAAGAGGTCGAAGGATTACGCCTCAGCGCTGAGCACCGACGTATGCAACCCCTAAACGGTATCCACTAATGTCTATCTTTCGGGGATCTAAACTCTGCACAAACAAGCAGGACTTGTTTCAAAGTCCCCAAGCCCTAATTTAGAGTGAAGCGTCCGATTGGAGACACTTAAGAGAAAGCGCCAGGACTCTCAATCACTCGCACCTAAGAGGGATTCAGTGACTCACCGCCTCTATGAGGCCGCTTACAGAAATCACACCACTAACAATCTCTCAACCTCCTCACTTGTCATAATACCCAAATCGAGCTGACAGACAAATAACAGCACATGTGCACAAGGGCAAGCAAGGTCAACTCTTCGAGGGGCCGGGCCGAATAATAGCAGATAATAAATAGCTAGTCCTAAACGGGCTCACACACTAGCAAAAGAGGATGGTTGAGTAGAAAGCCTAGAAGAACTCGACCGACAAAACTAGAGAAGGTTTAGATATTACCCTTGTAGCATGTCTCACTTCTCGTGCCTCAAACAGTTGAAGAAGCCTCCGTACGCTAATCGGTACGTGTATAGCTAGTTAACATGTGTCACGCGAATCACATAACTCAAGCCCAACCAACCTCATGCACACCTAATCAACATATGCGCACGCTGGAGCCACGTGAGCACAAGCAGCGCTGCTCGCTACTCTCTCCATGCAAGTCCACACACGATGCGCATGTGCATGCAGCCGGCTATGTGCTCACCTCGCCGGTCACCGACGGGTTCGCCGGAACCCTAGCCATTGCCTCGCGCTTGAGCCGCTGCAAGCGCTCGCCGTGAGAGAGCTTGGGGTCGGGATCCGCCGCCACCTGGGATGTATGCTGGAGCCAAATTTGAGCCTCGCCCATCACCTAGAGATGACGCCAAGGACAGGATGCCGTCGCCTGACATTAAGGCTGAGCCACCTAGGAGTGTCTACCAGCGAGGACGAGGGTCGCAGCACCAAGGATGAGCTGCCTGCTCAACTTGACGTTGCCAACTCTTCCTCTATTGCAATCGACGAGCTACTCACACGCACAAATGCCTCTCGCTGTCTCCTACTATCATACAACTCCCCGATCGTGTGTACATATGTGTGGAATAGGAGAAGCACACCGTGTTTCTCTCTCACTCGCCTAGGTTTCCAACCGTTAGCTCAAAACACTGCAGGGAAATCCTAGAGTCATCAACAACTTAACACCACCTCACAGCCCCTGAGGTCTATTTTAAACCCAGAGCGTCACTCACACACACACCACGTGTCGCCGCCATGTAAGGCACCACGTGTGCACCACCAAAGTCTGCTCATAAGTCAAACTATGGGCTCGCCAACTGTGCAATATGAATGTTGGGTCTATTCCCATAATTACATGCACACCCTATGAACGTGTTGGGGAGAGCGTCCACGCTTGCCTTGTGTGTCTGTCGCTCAACTGCCAAATTAGGGTGACCAGACAAGTCAATCCTTGTGGATTTAACGCAATCAACCACTCCAAGCTTAGATCAAGGGATCACGCCATCCGTCATGCTTGGTATGCCTCGGTATTCCTGCTAAATCCCGGGGCATGGGAAACTGCAACTTAGTTTCAATGGCTGACCTTTTTATATTCTAGGATTTCAAACCATTCTTCAGCAGTGGCCGCAAACATACAATGGAAGAAGATGCAGGCACAAATCCACAACCTTCCGATTATGCTAGCCACTAAAGTAAAGATCAATTGCGCATGTGTGTTTTAAGAATGAGTTGAAGTAATAACCACAAGGAGATAAGATACATCAGACTTTTCAGCAGTTTTTAGTATTTGATTCCCGTCACACGAGGATTGCGCGAAATTCTCTCGCCCAGAGATAGAATAGTTTTACTTAACAGCTGGAGTTAAGACTCCACCTCGGAGAGCCACAATGACGGCATCTCGATCAAAGAGAACAAACTTCACTGACAAAGCAAGCAGTTCAAAGCAAACCTGGGGGATTTGGGTGGTCTTCCCGCTGCCAGTCTCACCGACGATGATGGTAGTGGCATGATTCTCAACCAGGTAAAGGATGGCATTCCGGTACTTGAACACAGGTAGCCTCTGCCGCTGCCGCTCCAAGCTCGAATGCCCGAACCTGTTCGATACAGTCATCCGCGAAAATTAGGAATTAGGGTTACAGAGGAAAACCAAAGAAGAGCCGCCACCGGAGGGCACGAGGCATGGAGTACCCCGAGGACGAGGAGGGAGGAGGAGCGGACACCAAGAGGACGCCGCCCTCTTCGTCATCGACGAGCGTCGCTCGCGGCCGCTCCGATCCGGGACGCCAGAACTGAGCCATTCGCCTTGCTGCGCACAAGAGCGCTGGGCAGCGGCGCGCGAGGGCAAGCTCAAATTTCAGAGCAAATGCAATCAAAATCCGGAATTTGTGACTTCAAAAGCGGCTGTCTGATAAAGATTCGGCAGGCCGGCCCAAACTTGTTCGAATCGATTCGCTTGGGCGCCGAATAGCATTTGTTGTGTTATATACTTCTCCGGCCTATAGGGGAAAAATTTTCAGCGAGTATCCCTGTAAATTTTTTAGCTGGTACTCATTTCGTATAACATAAAACAATTATCTTATAATATTATATAATTTTTTTTATATTTATATAAAAAAAATTTTGTTATACACTAGTTTTTTATGTTATATATAAAAATATATTTTATATAATATTAATATATTTTATTATATTTTTATATAAAATCTAATTATATTATACGAAAAAAACTAGTGTTATACGAAATCTGATTTCGTATAACAAAAAATATTTTGTATAAAATAAACAAATTTCGTATAACATTATATGATAATTTTTTCATGTCATACGAAATGACTGGAAAAATTTGCGCAGGGTACCCCGCTGAGAAAATGTGGTCGCCTATAGGTATAGCAACCAGATGGGTAGTATTTTAGCAAATATCTATCCTATCCAAATTCATTTACAGATATTCAGTAAAGTATGAATAGTATATATGTTACCCGCGGATACTCACTTCCTTCAAACTTTCTTCCACGAGGCTCAACGCCTAGAGTAGTGTGTGTGTGTGTATATATATATATATATTTGTATATATGTTATTTTATTTGTATATTAAAAATTATATTTTATTTAATATATTAGTCGGGTTAGTGGGCCAGTTTATCCTACCTGAAATTTAACCATTTATTAAGGTTTTTATAGGGTCGGGTATCCTAATTTTATTTGGCTAACTATATATATAGGTTAAAATTTAATATAATAGGTATTTTATTCATGTATTTATAGTATTCGGATATTAAATAGATAGTCAAATTTTTAATGTGGTAGGGTTCAGTCGGAGTCGAGTATAGGAATTCAAGAACCTACCATGATATTGATACTTTATTAATTATTTTTATTATTATTTTATGTAGAAATGATTGTATAGTTTATATAAAATATTTTTTATTTATATATTATGAATATGCAATGAAAATTAATTTTAAAATATTATTTATAATATATACTTATTTTAGGACGATCAGGTTTGGGTTTCCTCGCAAGGTCAGGTTTCCCCACAAGGTCGGGTTTTCTAAACCAGTCGAGTTTGGGGTCGGGGGGTCGGGGATGAGTTTGGAGAAGTTAGGGTCGAGTCAGAGATGACAAAACCCAACCCTGACCCCCCTCATTGTCATCCCTACTACCCACTGTTATCCCTATCCCAGCCGATAATGAGCTACTTTTTTAATACTATCCATCTTTGAATCAGAATAAATCTTATACTACTCATACCAACATAACTACCCGATATTTTTCTAAAATTTATACCCGAAACCGCCCTATTAAAAATTTAACTAACTATTTACTACCTAAATCTTATAAATAACCTATTTAAATATTTATTCTATTAAATTTATTATTATATACTATAGTTATATTCATATATATATATATATATATATATATATATATATATAAAATCGGATTCAGTCGGTAGTGTCTATCCTAATACCAAACTAGCATCCCTACTCCTCTCTTTACAAATATTAAGGAACCTCCTTTATGCAATATTTAGAGATATATGTAATATATTTAATGATCTAAATATATTTAGAGATATATTTAATGATGTAAGTAACCTTGGCCTAAAGTGTCCTTCTGTCATCCCGATGTCTACCGATGTCAAGCAATTGGACCTCGGGTTGAAAAAAAAATTTTAAGCGCCCATTTAAGATTTTTTAAAAAGGGTTAAATCTGTCCTATTTAATTATTTTTTGAGATATATATTAATTAAATATATTATTATTCTCATGGCCTCTCATAGAGGTGGCCATGGATCGTGCCCGGGCGCGCCTCCGCCCGGCACCTGGTGGGCCGTGCCTGGCATGGCCCGTTTCCAATCGTGCCAGGCACGGCACGGCGGAGAAACGTTTGGGCCCGGCATGGCCTGCGGCCCGATTAGCCATGCCGGCCCAGGCACGGTTACGGTAAAAGCTAAGCACGGATCCGGCACGCGGGCCTGGCACGGCCCGCGGGCCGAATACGGCCCAACGGGCCAAATGTGGCACGCGGGCCGTGCCTGGCCCGGCTCGATTGTGGCCCATGGGCCAAATTTGGCCCGCGTGCCAAATTTAAAAAAAAAATAAATTTTAATTAAAATAAATTAAATAAATAAGTAAATTATTAATTAATTATATTATATAAAATAAGAAAAAATTAATAAAATGTGAAATTGAGAAATATGTATTTTGCACAAATTTTTGAACAAAAATTAAATTATTATATATTTCAGACCAGACCCGTTACAGGCTGCCTACGTACCCCACTCAAAGGAGGAATCAAGTCTACGTAGTTCTCTTTTTACATTTTTTTTAATATTTTTTTTATAACTATTTTTTACAACGTTTATCCATTGTTGCTTCCGTTTGCACTTCCAAGACTTTGTTCATCATCATCCGATGAGGTTGAATGACCACCTTTATCTTGAAGACGATCTTCAGCATTTAGCCAATCTTTAAGACAAATGAACATTTCCACGCTTTCTTCGTTCATTCGACTTCGCTTCTTGTCCAGTACCCTGCCACCTGCACTAAAACAAGATTCCGAGGCTACTATAGACACCGGAGGAGTTAGTAGATCACGTGCCATGGCGGAAACCACAGGATATGATTTTCCTTGTGATCTCCACCATGATAAAATATCAAAATTATCTATTTGTTCTTCTGTGAGTAAAGATGTATAATTATTTTCTAAAAAAAATGTTAATTCATTAAAATTACTAGATCTACTTGTTGATGTTCCTTTTTATTTAAAATTGAGCGTATTTTTCCTGTAATATTTTTACTACTAGTAGATATATTAGTTTGAGAGACAGTTGGATTGATTGTATTTCCAAATTTTAAATTATAAACATTATACGTTTCATCTAATAAGGTAGAAATTTTATTTTTTTTCTCATCTACCCCTTCAAGTTCCATATTTTTATAATATTAATCTAATAAAATATGAACACCTTCTAATTTTAATCTAGGATCCATAATTGAAGCTAAATAATATAAATGAGATATATTTTTCTAATATTTTTTTAAATTTTGTTTCCATTTTAAAAATTACTTGAAAAACATTTTCATCATTTCTATATTGAGAAAAAATTTCACTAATTAAAACTAAATGTTCTAAAATTAAACATTATGTAGGATAATAAACACCAGATAAATGAGTGCTAGCATTATAAAAAATTTCTAAAATATTATGTAATAACTTTGCTTTATCCCAATCATTTTCTTCAATATTTCCATCAGGCATTCTTTCATTATAAAATAATGTAAGAGGATCCTTAAATGGAAAACATGTTGTTAGCATATCATAAGTAGAATTCCATCGGGTTTTAATATTAAGTTTAAATTTTTTATATGATAAACCATAAGATTTACATATTTGTCTAAAATCTTGATTTCTAGAAGTAGAAGAGATAACAAATCTAAAAGCATTTCTTAATTTATTTACATGTTCATCTACTTCTCTTATTCCATCTTGAACACATAAGTTAAGAATATGGCATGCACATCGTATATGAAAAAAAACACCATTAAATATTGGATTTAACATTCTTTTTAATTTATCAATTGCACTATCATTATTACTTGCATTATCAAAACTAATTGAAAAAATTTTATTAATTATATTATATGAATGTAAAATGCTATGAAATTGTTTAACTATAGCATTTGCAGTATGAGGATATTCAAAAATTTTAAATGCAATAATTCTTTTTTATATAAAAAATTCACTATCTATCCAATGTGCCGTAATACACATGTATGACTGATCAGAATGATTACTGGTCTAAATATCAAATGTTAAAGAAATACAAGAAGTTAATGTAATTAAAGCTTGTAAAAGATTAGTTTTATATTCAGAAAAAATTTTTATAGCATCCCTACGCATAGTTTGTCTACTTACTTTTTTATATTTAGGTTGTAGTGATTTATGTATAAATTTTTCAAATTTATAATTTTCTGCTAAAGAAAATGGTTGTTCATCCCAAACAATAAATTTAGCTAATTCTTTTCTAAGAACTTCAGTAGAATAATTAAAAACTTCAAAATAACTAGAGGAAAGGTTGAGAGTAGACTGTGCACGATCGATTTGAGTTTGATGGCTTTTGATGTGGCGAGCCAAATGACCAGTTCCTCCCGATGATTTGCAAGTCATTACTTTTCTGCACTTCTTGCAGCTGGCTCTTTCTTCGCCGTTAATCATCACCAAATCGAAGCTCTTCCAAACGTCGCTCGTGCATTTTCTTGAGCCCGACACAGTAGACTCGTGAGGGTTTGCACTGCATCCCTCCTCTCCCTGCATAGTGTTAGTAGGCTCAAATTCAACATGATCTTACTGTTGTTGATTTGGGTCGTAAGGCGGAGGGTTGGTTAAAGCCGTACTCTAAGGGATTACATGATGCACACGAAAATGGGAGAGGGTCTTTAGACGAGAGAAGTGAAAAGCATTCGAAAAATAGCAGGAAAGCACGAAGATATCAGCGTCGAGTTCGATCGAGGCAACACGAATGCGAGAAGGAATCAACGACACGCAACTACTGAAAATACGTCACTAACCTCTTATCATTTAGTGCGCTCTCCTAGCAAATTTTAAGCTTAGCACATTGCAATGGGGGACAGCGGGTTCGCAGCGTACAACTCGCGCGCATATGCGCCTGAAACAAACCAAAAACAAGGAACGACCACGCCTCCGCCGTGCGGATACTCGTGGAAAAGAGGGAAACTACAGTGGAAAAGAACACGAGGGAATGGAAAACAGGCGAACCTGACCCACCGGGGTGGTGGGATTTACTTCTTATAATGCTGGAAATGGACCTTCGAGTCGAGGCCCCGACCACGACTCTCACACCCCTCAAAATCGAGGCAAGACGGGTATAACCTTGGAATCGAGGCACTCTCCTGGATCTCCACAAGTTGGAGCACTCTACCACTCTAGAGAACTGAGAATGAAGCTAGCCCACCCCTTCTCTTTTATAGGATAAGAGAGGGGAACAAGACAAGGGCTGAATTCCTACCAACTATCTACTTTTACAGCCCAAAAGTAGTCAAGACTACTACATAAGGACAAAAACTGCTGCAAGGGACAAAAGACTAACAAACTTCTAGCAACTAAAGTGGACTAGCATAGGTCCTTTGATTCTTGCTGGTACGAGGTGGTTGCGAAGGTAGTTAGACGCGTTCGAAGCATACCGCGACGAAGCAGCAGAATTTGGACGTCGTAGGCTGAGTCACTGCCGTCGTGGCACGCTCTTGGGCCGTGTTACTGACATGATTGCGGTGTCCTTCCGGAGTTGGGCCGCTTGGGGGCTGGTCTATGGCACCCTTGGGCTGGATCATTTCGGTGTGGATTGCAAGTGGGCTGACGACACCCACGAAACGATCCGGCGGATGCGATGTGCATAGGGATCGCCGAATAATCACTTTGTTGGGCTCCTTTGGATCCTCCTCAAATGGATGAACATGGTGGGGAGGGTTGTGCACGTCAAAACGGGGCCGTTGGGGCAAATCAGCGATTTCAGGATTTCCACGGGTCACCCCGTGACTTTTTCACCACAGTCCACAGAAACTTCCTCGGGGTGTGACTTCGGTCGCTGGGTCGACCGTGGAACATTCTGTGCATACTTGACTTTTTCCACAGGAACTTCCTCGGGGTGTGACTTCGGTCGCTGGGTCGACCGCGGAACATTCTGTGCATACTTGCCAGAATCCACAGGAAATTCCTCGGGTGTGACTTCGGTCGCTGGGTCGACCGCGGAACATTCTGTGACACCCAAATTTGCAGAAACTTTCTTGGGCTGTGGTTTAGGTCGCTTGGTACCCTGAGGAATGTTCTATACAGATCGGGATGTGTGGTCTGGAGCGCCGTTGCAGAAGCCGCGGGCAGCAGTCTCGGTCGTTGGGTCGACCGCGGAACATTCTGTGATGCCAGAACTCGCAGAAAATTTGTGGGGCGCCTCCTGGAGCAAGTTTTCCCTTTCTTCTATGTTGTATGCTCTTGCATCAGTTGGCATCTTGATCGGGTGGCATAACGGGGTCAGTTGTCCCCATTAGCTCCTGCTCTAATGCCTCAAGCTCCCATGGCAAAAGATCCCATGTATTGTTAAATCCCGCCATTAATTCTACATATAATATTAAAAGTTAGCTAAAAAAATTTATAAAATAAGATTAAATACTTACTAATAATAAATTATACATTAAAAAATTATCTTTATCACGTGTTTGAAGATCGTTTAGTAAGAACTAAGAAGTTGAGGTTTCAGCCTTCAACAACCTTAACTTAAACATAATTATGAAAAAAATTTATATTAGAATAATTTAAATTGAAGTACAATTACATTATAAAAGACTAAAAGTAAATTAATTTACTACTTACTCGATCTTCTCCACGTGACTAGACCGAGGGAGCTTTGAAATCTTCATGGCTAATTGAATCTCAAGACTTAGAAAAGAGATTAAGAGAGTATTAAGATAGAATGAGAAATTAATCCAAAGTTAATTGGAAACTTGTGTGAAGAAATGAGAGGGTTGGGGGGTCAATTTATAGGGATGAATTGGGTGTAAATTTACATATTTATCCCCTATTTTTAATTATTAAAAGGGGCTAAAATGGTAATTTTATAACATAAAGACAATTATATCCTTAACTTTTAAAATTTTTCTAACCGTTAAGGGGGTATTTGGGTAAAAACACATGCTAAATTCAAAATTTTCGAACGTTACCCCCAAATACGCGTGCCGTGCCCAGGCCGGCCTACGGGCCGTGAAGCTTCAGCCCGACCCGAGCCGGGCCACGGGCCGCCCGCCGTGCCGTGCCCGGCACGCGTCATGCCGGGCCGTGCGGGCCGCAGGCCGGCCCGGCCCGTTGGCCACCTCTAGCCTCTCATGTTGAGGAGAAAAAAAATTTAAAGCAGTGGTCAGATTAAATTGTATTTCTATTTTAAAATTAGTAAAAAATATCTAAGTCACATCGCTTAAAAAAGTTAAATACTTTATTCCGTTTAAATATCTAAGTTATACTACTAATTTGATTGAGGAGGCAAAGGAATAATTAATTAATTAATTAATTAAAAAATGAGCTTGTGGGCCACCCATGGAATATTCACAATTCAGCTGGGCCCGCCTTGCATAAGAACAAAGGTTCACCTGCTCGCGATCGCAAGTGTAAGATTCAATGAACTCATGGGCCGTGGTCTCAAACGACATTTATTTAGTGTAGCGATTTGACCGCATCAAATTAATGATCCGTTTACTATCCTTTAATTTGTCGTTGAAATTCCCTAAACATCGATTTAATTAGTGATTAATTTGAATCATATCGAGTATGTGTGGGAAGAATTGTTTAGTCAACCTGTACAATAAATTCTTTTTATATCAATTATTCGGGAAATTTAAAATTAAATGGGATATTTAATACAATAATTTCAATATCAACCTCCAATTACCAAAAAAACAAAAAATCGGAAATTGTGAAAAAAAAAAAGTTTCACTCACACACCCACGTCGATGCCTCATCGTATACCATTCGTAGCAATTCGTATACGATAACTATACGTCAAGTCAAGCAGTAAAAATTCAACTCACACACGCAATCACAACCTTTGAACAGGTCAACGACGCCCTGCCTAGCCGAATCCAATTTAACCACACCGCCGGCGCCGGCCCCGGAAATCTTTCGCCTATCCGCCGCTAGCGCTGGCCGAGTTGTACAGACTGAGATCAGCCCGGCACACGGGACACGTCGCCCGGCTGCGCAACCACGTGTCGATGCAATCCACGTGGAACACGTGCCCGCAGCCCGGCAGCGCCCGCACCATATCGCCCTCGCTCATCGGGCCGAGGCAGACGCAACATTCCGCCGCCCCCGCTGGCGGCGGCAGCGACTCCGGGCTGATTCCGGCGGGCTTTTTGTAGGCGAAGGCTGGCAGCGCGGCGATGGACGTGGAATCAAGCCGGGTGAGCTTCGGCGTCGTGTTGCGCGCGACGATCTCGTTGAAGCGGCGGAGGACCCATCGGATGTAGAAGATGCCCAAGGCCAGGACGATGCAGGCGGCGACCGCGATGGTGATGTCGGCTCCGGCGCTGAGCCTCGTGGACGGAGGCGAGGGTGAGGTGTAGCTCTTCGAGTGCATAGGCAAAGGGGGCCATCGGTAGTTGGACATCGCCGGAGATGACACGCTCTCTCTTTCTCTT
This sequence comes from Costus lasius, assembly GCA_027563935.2. Classification (NCBI taxonomy): domain Eukaryota; kingdom Viridiplantae; phylum Streptophyta; class Magnoliopsida; order Zingiberales; family Costaceae; genus Costus; species Costus lasius. The sequence continues at coordinate 16,787,126 of CM050450.1, read as the reverse complement.
CTATTAATTTCTTAATAGAAGAAGGAAGAAAAGATATATGCGATGCTCAAAGCCATTCAATTAAGATAATAAATAATTAAATTTCTTTAGTTTCATAATTTTTTAATTAATTGTGATTATATGAGTAAAATTCTTAATGTGATCTTATTGTTGAAGGGGAAAAAAGTAAAAAGAATAGAAAAAGAGAAGGGAAAGAAAAATAAGAGGGAAGAAAATTAGTTACGTGAATCTCACACAACACTCAGTGTCCTTCCCAACAGCAGCAAGCGACACTTGCGATTATGGTGAAGGCAGGTGGCGCTCGCGGCAGGGGAGAGTTCCATTGCTGGAGGCAGGCGAGCGAAGGTGGGGTGGATGTGGGGCGAAGGCGAGCTCGCGTGGTTGCAGGCAGGACGAAGGGGAAGGGCGAGCTCACGAGAGGGTGAGTTCGCGCGGGTAGCAGGCAGGGTGAAGGTGAAGGGGAGGGAAGGGAGGGGAGGAGGAGGGGGAGGGGGAGGGGGAGGGGGAGGGGGAGGGAAGGGAGGAGGAGGCGGAGGGAGGGGGAGGAAGGGAGGTGCGGGGAGGAGGAGGCGTGGACGTTGGGAAGGGAGGTGAGGGGGGAGGAGGTGAGGCGTGGGAAGGAGGAGGCGGAGACGTCGGGAAGGGGAGGGAGGCAGGGAGGGGAAGGAGCGCCAGCATCAACATGTGAGTTTTTGTTTTCTCTCCGTTTTAAAGAGAAACAAAAACGAGGGAATTTTTTTTTTTTTCTTCTGAATCAGTCCACTAAATAAAACAGTAAAAAAATAGAATTTCTTTCCTTTCTCCCAAAAAACCACAGTGTTAAGTGCTATATGAGAAAAATTAGCTAGCTTAGAATTCGTTGGAAATATGCATCTTAAACCGTGGTCATTGCAATAACACTTTATGATTCTCACTTTGAGTAAATTCAATGGCTCATAAGTGACTATGACTACGTTTGACATAGCTTTTATAAACATCTTGCTACAATAAAAACAAGCTGTCTTTTTAATATTTTCGTTGAAAGCCCAAAATGGGCACTGTAATAGCAACTATAGTGGTTACTGTAATAATGCAGAAACTAATGAACAATAAAAGCTGGTGGGGTGGGAAAGCTCCCTAGACAGAGCCTATACTAGAGCAACTCTACAATTATTTGTGGTGTTAGATAGAGCCTACCCTACACAAATTTGTATTCCAAAAAGAGGGATGAGCCATGACTATTGGTGCAACGCATGAGTTAGGCCTGTGTATTAAAATTATAAAATAAGAGAAAATTACTGAAAGCCCCATTAAGTTGACCAATTTGAATATAGGAAAAGTCAATTGAAAGAATAGAGATGGTATAGTTGAGAAAATATGTTTGACTTTGTGTGAGATGATAATGTCTGAAGATGTGCGGAGATAACCAAAGGGATGTGGCACTATTTTAGATGATCCGACCACATGTTTTGGTATTTATAGGCTAGATAAAAGGGAGTGAGGGCATCGAGAGCGGGGGCGGGTAGTGCCAAACCCGACCTGACCCTAACCCCTGTTACTAACACTTGACCCTGATCCCGACCCGACCGGGTTTAAGAAAACTAATCCCACCCCCGACCCCGCTGGAGATCGGGTACTCGTGGGGAAACCTGACCCCTCCGGGGCATTAGGTACCCGCAAAAAACCCAATCCCGCGGGGAAAAACCCCTATAAAAAACTCAATCTGTCTCAAATCAAATATTATAATTTGATTATAAGATAAGAGTAAAAATCGGGTTAAGGCAAAGTTACGAGGGTAAAAATCTGGAAAGTAAAAATTATAAGATAAGAGTAATTTTTGAATTAGTGGTAATATAGTAAATTTAATAGTCAGGCGGGTTCGAGGTCGGGGGCGGGCGGATACTAAAAATACCATAGCCGACCCCAACCTAACTTATACAAGTCGGGTTTTCCCCGAACTTGACCCGACCCGACCCCCGGTCAATTCGGGTTTTCCCCGTTGACTTCGGGTCGAGCCGGGTCGGGTCGAGTCGGGGATGAGTTATCTTGCCATGACTAATAAAAGGTGAAGTACAATTAGGAATTTTAAAGTTGTGTTTAGTAGAAAAAAAAAATTGAAAGAAAAAAAAAATAAAAAAGAAGAAATAATAAAAAAGAAGAAAAAATAAAAAAGAAGATAAAATAAAAAAGAAGAAAAAATAAAAAAGAAGAAAAAATAAAAAAGAAATGAAATAAATAGATTTTTACTTTTTGTGTTTATTTAGAGGAAAAAAATTAGAAAGATTGATAAACACACCTATCTTTTTTATTTTTATGTTAACGACAACGATGAGAGACCACGGTGAAAAGGCAATGACGAGGCTGCCAAGAGGCGACGGTGAAGAAGGTTGCAAGAAAAGCACGAGAAGAAAAACAAGCATAAAAAGGAGAAGAATAAAAAAAAGTCATTAGAAGGGCAAATCTAGTTTCCCACTTGATTTTTCACCCGATTTGGGTGAAAAACAAATGAGGCTATTTTCTCTCCCAGTTCTTTTCATTTTTCTTTTCTTATTTTCTATTTGTCCTACTAAATACGATTTTATAGCTCTCCTTTCAACTTTTCATCCATTTTCTCTTTTTTTCCTTTTTACTAAACATGCTATAAGGAAAAATAAATTAGTTCAAAATTATTAATTATCACAAAAAAAAAACACTAGCGAGAGAGAATACGATTCAATAATTTACATTTCATAGAACAATGTGTTGGTAATTAAAATAACATATCTTGTTAGTAGATCATTATGCTATCAACTTAGTAATTGTGAGTAGAGTGAGTTGTTTGTGTAAGCCTCTTAACAATCTTGTTTGTGCCTCTAGGGTATAAGCTATTGGTTGTCATATATTACTTAGGTGCATTTGATTTGGACAAACACATCTTACTTCGCTAGCCTATGACTAGCAGGCTTAGAGGGTTTCTTATCCTAGGTTGTAAAGTTGTCCTTTATATAATGGGGCTTAAGCATGACATGATTTGAGTGATCCCATATCAAATGGCCTTTTTGTTAAATCAATTAATGCGGATGACATAAATATTAAATTAATAATTATATATGGCTATCTTAAATATTTTAGTAGTGCTAAAGTGATCAATTAATAAATTAATTATTACGGTTTAATTATCTCAAATTTGTATAGAATATTATTATGTGCAGAGACTTAGGTTTTATTTCTATTTTTTATGATGGGTTAGAAATAGAAATAATATTAAATATATGTCTTGGTCTTCCACGGGCTTTGTGTTTCTAGACTCAGATAAATTATCATCATAGTCTTCTTGATGGTGGCTCACCTATATATATATATAGGGAAAGGAGAGAAAACTCCTTATTAATTAATTAAAGAAAACACACACCTGCAGGGACCATGACATATATTTAATATTATTTCTATTTCTAACCAATCACAAAAAATAGAAATAAAACCTAAGTCTCTACACATAATAATGTTCCATACAAATTTGAGATAATTAAACCATAATAATTAATTTATTAATTGATCACTTTAGCACGGCTAAAATATTTAAGATAGCCATATATAATTATTAATTTAATATTTATGTGGTCTACATTAATTGATTTAACAATCTCCCACTTGTGCCACATATATATTACCTGATATAATTGTATACCTTTATGAGCTCTTTAATGCTATCTTTTATCTGAAATTATCTCTATCAATCTCGTCTATGAATATAGTAACATAGGATCAAGGCAGCTTTCATCACAATAAGTAACGTGATTAGACTGAACAATGGTCACGTATGTTAATACAATCAACAATATAGATCATGTATGGATGTGTAGCATGAAATTTCATGTAATGTGATCATAACATGCCTATTTCCAACTGGTCTAACTTTATTCCTTATGAGATCAACCAAAACCTTATGTTCAAAGTGAAACTGAAAACTTTATTCTTTAGTGTGTACACAGTATAGTCCAAATACAAACTCCCACTAAAATGATATATCACTAAGTGATATAACACCCATATGAGCAGTATACTTATGAAAGACCTTGGGTGGTAAAACTTTATTAAGTGGATCCACAATCATGAAGTTTGTACCAATATGTTCTATAGATATCTGACCACTCTGAACTCTTTATTTAACAATTAGGAACTTAATGTCAAAGTGCTTAGACTTTGACGAACTCCTGTTGTTATTGGAATATAATACTGCAGATTTATTGTCATAGAATAACTTTAGTGGTCTTTCAATGTTATCCAGAATGTGCAGACCCGGGACAAAATTTTGCAGTCATATCCCCATGATTGGATGCCTCATAACATGCTACAAATTCAGCTGTCATGGTGGAAGAAGCTATAAGTGTCTGCTTAGCACTTTTCTAGGAAATAGCTCCTCCATCCAGTAGGAAAATGTAGCCTGAAGTAGATCTGTGACTATCTAGACATCCAGCAAAATCAGAAACAGAATACCCAATGATCTCTAGTTGATCTGATTTTCTGTATGTGAGCATATGATCTTTAGTTTTCTACAAATACCGCAGAACCCTTTTTACTGCTATCCAATGCTCCATTCCTGAGTTGCTTGGATATCTACCAAGCATCCTAACAATGTACACAATATCCGGATGCGTACATACTTGAGCATACATCAGACTCCCCACAACAGATGCATAAGGAATCTTCTGCATTTCCTTAGTTTCAAAATTATTCTTGGGGCATTGTTTGAGACTAAATTTGTTTCCCTTAGCAACAACAATATGTTATCGACATATATAACAAGAAAAATATATTTACTCCCACTGAACTTGTGGTATATACAATCATCTACTACATTCATCTCAAAACCAAAGGAGATGACCACTTGATGAAATTTATAATACTACTGACGAGAAGCCTGCTTAAGTCCATAAATAGATTTTTTCAAACCAATTATTTTGAATCTTTCGATACAAAACCTTCTGGTTGCACCATATATATCGTTTCCTCAATGACTCCATTGAGAAACGCAGTCTTTCATCCATTTGATGCAGTTCAAGATCAAAATGACCTACAAATGCCATAATAATTCTAAAAGAGTCTTTCGATGATACTGGAGAGAAAGTCTCTTTGTGGTCAATGTCTTCTTTTTGAGTAAAGCCTTTTGCAACAAGACACACTTTATATCTCTCAACACTACCTTTTGAATTCTTCTTGGTTTTAAATATCAATTTACAACCAATGGGTTTCACACTTTAAGGTAGTGATTCAACATCCCAAACATCATTATTAATCATAGACTTTAACTCCTCATTCATAGCATCAATCCACTTTTGAGAATTAGAACTCTCTATGGCTTGGTGAAAGTTGATTAGATCATCCTCCACCATTCCAATATCATGTTCATGGAGAAATACGATATAATCATATGGAATCGCACTTCTCTTTTCTTTGGTGGATCTCTTTAATGGTATTTCTTCTTGAGTATGATGAGTTTGTTCTTCTGTAATAACATCTTGATTTAAGTCAAGAGGTTCATCTGAATTCACTAGTTAAAAAATCTCAGGAACTGAAAACTGAATATCATGAATATCAGAAACTAAAATTTGATCATTCTCACCAGTGATCAAGGGAAGAGTAATGAATTCCTCTTTAAAGACACAGTTTTTAACTTCATTACTTTCCCTCCCAAACTCATCATCCTCAAAGAATTCAGCAATTCTCGTCTCAAAAATAGATTTATCAGTATGATTATAAAACTTATAACCCCTAGACCTCTTAGCATAACCAATAAAATATCAACTAATAGTTCTGGAGTCCAATTTTCTTTCATTTGGCTTGTAAGGCCTTGCTTTAGTTGGACATCCCCAAGTATGCAAATGCTTTAAGACTATGTTTCTTACCTATCCAAAGCTCATAAGAGGTTTTATTAGTTGCTTTAGTTAGAACTCTGTTAAGGATGTAAACTGCAATCTATAGTGCAGTTCTTATAGGTAGCAAAAGAACCTAGATGTTATTTTCCTGATCCATCATATCTGCCGTAGTACTCACTACCACGATCAGATCTGACACCCTTAATAGGCTTGCCAAGTTGATTTTCAACTTCAGCCTTAAAACTTTTGAACACATCCAGGGTCTATGACTTCTTATGAATAAGAGAGAGGTAGCCTTATCTGGAGTAGTTATCTATGAATGTAATAAAATATCATTGACTATTCCAAGAAGCCGAAGGGAATAGACCACAGATATCCATATAAATTAATTCTAAGATGTCTAAAATTTTGTTAGCGGCCTATGACTTCTTCTTTAGGTTTATTTGTTTTCCCTTTGAAAATCTATAAAATCAAGGGGCTCAAGAATTCTATTAGACACAAGTCCTTCCATTCTCCACCTGAAGCTATGACCTAATCTTTTGTGTTATGAAGAATTCTCACTTGTTAATTTTCACTTTGTACCACATATATGCAGAGTTTCATTAAATGAAGCAATTGTATACAACACATAAAAGTTATTAAAAGAACTTAATAGACCAGTACTAATAAGATTTGAATTTTTAGACAAAGTAAATTTACTATCCCAAATGAACAATAATATCCTGATTTGTTCAAAATAGGAATAAAAACTAAATTCTGTCTAAGAGATGGAACAACAAATATCTCATTCAAATCTAAATAGTGACTAGCCATACATAATAACCTAAACATGTCTATTGCATAAACTTTAACTGTTTTGCTATTACCCACATAGATGAATCTTTCAGCATCAATTGGCTTTCAGCAATTCATGTAACCCTACATAGACCCTTATGTGAGTAGTGACAACCGAATCCACCCACTATATATGTCTAGGTACATCAGCTAAATTAACTTCAAAACAAACCAAAGTGAGAAGTGTATATTTCTTTATGCACGCCAAGCATAATACTTGGTGCAATCCTTTTTTTTATATGTTCACCACCTTTACAGAAGAAATAAGTGAATGCCTGAGTCTACTTCTTCTTTTGTTTATTTTGTGGTGTACTTACTGCAGCTTCTTTACCCTTTTATTTATTTATTTATTTAATATGCTTTAAGATAGAGGTCAAAAAAGCACTCATTGACTTGTCTTGCTTCAATCTCTCTTCCTCTTATACAAAATGAGAAATTAACTTATTAAGAGTCTATTTCTCCCTTTAGCAGTTATAACTGACCTTAAATTGATTAAATTGTGTAGGTGATGACATGCATATATATGATATATTGTGACTTAATTTTATTATTATTTTGGAGTAAAATGCATGCTTCGTCTCATTTATTTGCCTAAATGCTTTATATTATTCAGAATCTTCACTTTTTCTTGGTTTCATTGAAATGTAAGGATTTCACCCACAAATTGGTGGAATTTAGGAGATCCGAAGATATGGGATAATTCTTCATGATGAAACAAAGCTACAGATCAAATTTTAGCTCAAATGGAGTTCTCCACGCTCTTCACGGGCATGGTCGTGCATCCATGTATGGCCGTGTATGAACCTGCATTCCCAGACTGCGCCGAGCCGTTCACAGGCACACCCATGCACCCTTGCACGACCATGAAAGGGTCGGCCGACTTTTCCAGAATTTGACAAGACGTTCACGGGCGTGCCCGTGAACCCATACATGGCCGTGAAGAGTAAGTTCTTCAAAATCAAAAGTTCGCCGAACCATTCACGGGCATGGCCGTGCACCAATACACGGTCGTAAATGGTTCCACCCAGTTTCGACAGGCGTTTCACTTATATCTTACTATGTTTGGAGTAGAATTTGCTAACATTTTGTGGAGACATTCATAACTGGGCAACTGACATTTTGGGACTAGAATCACGCGTTTTGGTGCAGGGGTTGCGGAGAACGAGCGAAAGGGGCAATAACTAAGGTTTGACAGCGATTTTCTAGTGATGAAAGGGTATTCCAGCGAAATTTCTCCCTCGTTTCGACGCGGAAGATCGTGCTCTACCCGCTCTCGACTTAGATCTAGTCTTTCCTCTGGTTTGCATCAATTTATTTGAGAGATTATGATGTTTTTCGTGATGAACATTGTAGCGTAACTTTCTTTTTGGGGTTTGGGCATAGCCCGCTGTAAGAATGTTGAATATTAATGCTTGATTTATATATTTCTCATATTTATCTTTGTTCTTATTCATGTCTAGGAAGTTTTAATTCATGATTATTTACTGGCCATGCATATTTGTGCTTTAGACGTTGTGGGAAGGACTGAAAGGTGTGCCACACCGTCGGATCCCCTTAGATTGGACTAGTGATTTAGGCCACGAGAGTTGTCGAAATCACCCGAGGAACCATAATTCTTCATAGAACCCATTGGGTCTACTTAACCTAGTAAGCCACGAGAGTAGGAGACTTGGGTTAAGTTAGATACCGGGCCGTGTCCTGAGAGGGAGTGCGTCTGTACCTTAAGAAGGATTACCTTAAGAATATAGGTGAAACATATTTAAAACATCAGCATTAACTTTCTTTCATGCTTCAGTGTGGCGAAACCCAAAACCCCGATTCTCTCTCAGAATCTTTACAACCTGTTTGTACTTCTGTCTGCTTTTTATTTGCTTAGTTTAATTTGTTGCATTAGGATTTAGTGACACCCCTACACTTATTTGATCACCTAGCTATTAATTAACTGATTAGTTAATACTTGACCCCTAGTGCTCGTGGGATCGATACTTTTTATTACGCGATAGAACCGTGCACTTGCGGTACGCACCTATCAAGTTTTTGGTGCCGTTACCGGGGATATTGGTAGACTAGGTTGCCAATATTAACACGATCAGGAAATTGGTAAACTAGGTTTAGTTAAATTTTATTTGTCTTTTATTCTGTTTATTTATGTCTTATTTGCTTTTTATTTTTAGTTGTAGCTTATATTTGGTGCTGATGCTACTAATCTCTTTTGTCATGGTACTTGTTTATGCCCAGGAATACTATTCGAATAGGGAAACTTGTACTCGTTGACCTGGAGATAGAGCGTACCTTTCGTTTGGTTCGAAGGAATCTGAAGAGACTTAAGTTTGAAGGAGAATTTTCTAACAACCAGACAATATAAGCTAATCGCTCTTTGAAAGACTTTGCAGCACCCACCATCTTTGGTGCACACTCGAGCATATCGCGACTGGCCATTGAAGCTAACAACTTTGAGATAAAGTCGTCTCTCGTTCAAATGGTGCAATAGAATCAATTCAGTGGAGCAGCTACTGAGGATCCCAATCTTCACTTATCTATTTTTCTAGAATGTGACACTCTTAAGATTAACGGTGCTCCCCCTGATGCTATTAAACTTAGGCTTTTCTCTTTTTCTCTCAGGGACCGAGCAAGAGTATGACTGCAATCTCTACTGCAGGGCTCTATCACGACGTGGGACCAGTTATCATGGGCCTTTTTGTCAAAATTCTTCCCACCGAGCAAAACCGCCTAGCTCAGAAATCAAATCACTAACTTCGCTTAGCGAGATGGAGAGCCCATATATGAAGCATGAGACCGGTTCAAGGAATTGCTGTGCATGTGCCCACACCATGGTGTACAGAAATGGGTAATCATTCATACTTTTTATAGTGATTTATTATATCATACTAGACTTTCTGTAGATGCTACTGTAGGTGAGGCACTAATGAACAAAAACTATGACAAAGCGATGGATTTAATTGAGGATATGGCCCTCAACCATTATCAGTGGTCGGGAGAGAGGAGTCAGCCAGTTCAAAATTCAAGGAAGTTTGATATGAACATAATTAATTCTCATAGTAGCAAAAATAGATTCACTTTTATCTAAGCTTGATTCTATGAATGTTTCTACTTCTAACTCTATGACTTGTGATGTTTGTGGAGTGACAAAACATTCTTCTAATGACTGCCACATCTTGAGCTCCCCATCCGAGCAGGTCAATGCTATTAGGAATCTTCGAAACCAGAACGATCCCTATTCGAACACATACAATCCAAGATGGAGAAATCACCCGAATTTTACTTACAGGTTGAATCAAGGGCAAGTCCCTCATGCAAATTTTGCTAATCCAAATTCTTTTTCTAATTTCAGGCCTCCTCCTGGAATACAACACTCGTCCGCTAATTAGAAACAGCCAGACCCTTCTCAAAGGTCCAAATTAGAGCTAATGATTGAGAACTTTATGACAAATCAGATGAAGCAATCCGATAGTATGAATGAGCAGATTCGCTAGTTGAATATGAAAGTGGACTCTGTGTCCACGCACTTGAGAGTGATGAAAACCCGAATCATAGAACTGGATCAAAGAATCAGTTCATCTTCTAGAGCGACAGGAATGCTCCCAGCCCAGCCAGAAGCAAATCCAAGGGACCAATGCAATACCGTCATGACAAGTGACGTTGAGCAATTAGAGGACCCCGAAACTGAGAATATTAATAATGAAAAAGAAGAGTCTGAGGGCCAGAAAGAGAAGTTTCATTCGGAAATCCCTAAAACACCAGACGTCAAGCAGATAATGGCTACTACTGAAAACTCTACAATCTGCACGCATAGTCAGCCGTCTCTCAAACTCGAAGACCCTGGTAGTTTTGATATACCATGCATGATTGGCAATACCTCATTTGATAAAGCACTCTTGGATCTCGGTTCTGGGGTCAGCATCATGTCATTCCCTACCTTCAAGAGGTTGGACTTGGGAAATCTCATATCAACATCTAAGGTTCTCCAACTGGCCAATAGCCTTAAACTTCACCTGCTTGGTATTGCTGAAAATGTGTCATTGCAAATTAAAGGATTTGCTGTCCCAGTGGATTTTGTGGTTCTAGGCATGAACGAGAATTCTACTTTTCCCCTCATATTAGACAGGCCATTCCTCGCTACAATTGGAGCCGTAATTAACGTCCCATCAAAAACGATGAAATTCAGCATTGATGGGAATGATTTGTCATTCGATCTCTTAACCACTAATAAAGAATTATCTTTTTTAGGATCCGGGGGCAACGAAGCAGTAATGAAGGAAAGCACTGCGCAGTCGAGTAGCAAGCTTGAACTCATCCCAGATGCTTTCCCTGAGCATTTACAGGATAAGCCCAACGATTCTATTGGTATAGAAGAAGATGGGATGGTGGCTATGGTGATTCCAACTGAAGATGCCATGGGAGCTAACCTGAAGAAGAGAACATTATGAGTGTTTGAAGATGAACTTTTGATTGACTTTGAGAGGGCTTATATGTTTTACTACTTTGTTGTTCCATGTGCTGTCAAAACAATTCCAGAGAAACTTTTTTTATCTTGTGCTTATTTTAATAGGTGCAATTCGTGGGCGACAACGAAAGCAGAGGCTCCATGCCACTTACTTCGCCTCTGCTACACCAGACATACCATGACATCCTTCTATGGTCAAACTAGTGACCTTAAAGAAGCGCTTATTGGAAGGCAACCTAATCTCTTGTCTTAACTCTTAGTTCTTTATTTATTTGTGTTGCTTAGACTTTGTAGTTTTCAATTTTCTTTCATCTTTATGCTTTCTAGGCTGTACCCTGCTGATGGTAATTTTTTTGGAATTTTTCAGGTACATGCGAGTCATTCATGGTCGCACCCGTGCATCTATGCACGACCGTGAACGACTCGTAATATTTTCTGCCAGCGCGCTGAAGCTTTCATGGGTAGGGGCATGAAGAGACGCATGGCCATGTAGCATAAGTGGCATTCACATCAAATTTGGGCCGAGGCTCGCATAGGCTGGACCGTGTACGCTTGCATGGCCGTGCACACTTTTGCTTTAAAAGGACCCGCGTACACGCTCTCCTACACACCCGTGCAGGAAACCCTAGCCGCGCCGCCGCCGTTTTGATTTGCCACCTCCGACACCCGATTGACCTCCAGTAACCCTCCACCATCTTCTCCAGCTTCTGGCGACTCCTCCCCACCACTTTCCACCACTGATTCGTGTTTCCCAACGCCGATTTGCATTTTCTTCGATTTCCACCACCGCCTATAGATCAACCACCGCCGGCCCTATTTCTTCACCGACGATACCTCTCACGACTCCTCCACACCTGCTAATCCTTCCTCACCAGGTTCTCATACCACCAGCATGTCCAGTCGCAAGCAAGTCACCTCCAAACACCGTGCATCCTCTTCCAGCGCTGCCAGCGAGCAGTAGCCACCACCTACCGCACCACCTACTCCATATGGTATAATCTGCCGTGATCCCGAGCAGTTGACAAAGCTGAGTGCCCTGATGCGCCGCCAGGTGATCACAACCCGATTTCTTGATCATGCAACGTTGAATACATTAGGGTTTCACGAAGATGTTCAATGGCTTTTCCAATGTGTGGGATGGGACCAATTCTTCACTATCTGCTACCCCCCGTGCATTCCTATCGTGCTGGAGTTCTTATCTTTCATGAAGTTTCATGCTAACATCCACATAGATGAAGATGACGGCAGTGTATCCTTCTGGCTCAACAACATCGAGTTCGTGCTTACCTTATCAAAGTTGAACCAGATTTATGGATTCCCTACTGACGGGACGCAGTTGACCACGAGAGAATTTAATGCCAACACCTTCTGGAGGCAACTCATCTGCCTCCCACCTTTTGATACCAGAACTGCCAGGGCGACTTCTCTCGGCAACCCAGTATTGAGGTATATGCACCGCGTCATGACACATACTATTTTCGGCAGAGGGGAGTCCGAAGGTCTCGCACGGGCATCCGAGCTTTTATTCCTCTGGCGATGCTGCATGAAGTTCACCTCAATACTGCCTTTCACTTCGCCAAGCAACTACAGAAGGTATCTAGGGCGCCTAAGGGTGACATCGCTCTCAAGGGACTTCTCACCCCACTTGCTTTTGCGGTAGGGATTCACCCCTATCAGAGGAGCAAGCCCGGGGTAATTGTCGAATTGACCTTGACTCCTGCATTTCCATGCGGATGATTGTCAAGGAGGGAGAGCTCTATAGCCTACTCTTCCCCGGGAGCAATGTGAAGTTACCATTTGCCGAATCCTCTATGCACCACAGTTCATGAGCAGTGGAACTGGAGAGTGGAAGCAGTTGAAGATTATGATGTCCCCTTTGACACTGCTCCACCACCCCTCGCTGCGACATACCACCCAGCTTGACCGCATGGAGGCGATGATCAGATTTGTCCGAGATGCCCAACAAGAAACCCACCTTACCGTCGATGAAGGGCTTGATCGGGTTCGCAACCTTGAGGCTGAAGTAGTATGCCAAGGACGGATCCAATCTTCCATCATGGAGTCTATTCATAACCTTCATGATGGGAAACCCCGGGGATATTTTATCATTTTCAGAGATAGAAACAACACAAATACATTGCGCAGCAGAACTAATATCCCCGAAACAGGCCAGTCCCAAAAACCTAGTAAAGATCGTCAAGCGAGGGAGTCGACACAATAAGATAGAAAATACCTTAAAGCAATATGAGGTTGATGTCGTAGAGGCGCCCAAGCGTGCGCCCTCTGCAATCTCACACACACGGATCACCTCGAGTCATCTTCTTCCACGCCCGGTGCTAGCCTCGGGAAGAAGATCCAAGCCTTGTGCTTATTCCTCAAGCCTTGCGCCACCTCCAAGGTATATGCGCCAAGAGGAAGATAAGGAGAAGGAAGTCGCCAAGCACCACCAAGTTCCTCACGCCAAGAGGAAAGGAAGATGAAGTGTTGCGGCTAGGTTTAGATGGAAGAGAAGTGTGCGCCACTCCCCTTGCTCTCGCCTCTCTCTTGTGATCACGCTTCCAATTAATTGTGTCTTGAGAGGGGCGGTAAGGGGTTTTATTTATAGGGAAAGGGGCGCCTAAGACATGGCTACAATTAAGCCAAGTGGGCGGCTAGGAGAGGAAATAGGAGATTTAATTATTTTAGGAATTAATCAAGTCCTAATCCAATTAGGACTCCAATTAATTGTTTAAATAATTAAATCCTAATCCAATTAGGATTCTAATTAATCATAATCAGTCCTAATCCAATTAGGACTCTAATTAATTAATCATATAATTAGTCATAATCCAATTAGGACTCTAATTAATTAATTAGCCATTTTCTCATGATTAATTTCAAATCTCATGAGGCATAGGCGCTAACCCTAGTCTAACTAGGGTTAAGCATGCGCCTATCCTCTTCATCTCCTTAAACCCATTAAGCCCAACTACACAATGGGCCTAGCCCAAGGTCTATCATACATGTTAACCAAGCCCTTGGATCCAATCCAATTTAACCCAAGGTCAAATTAGGCTAACCATGATTAATATGCCGTAAATGGAAGTTGGCCCCAATAAATCTCTTCCATCTCATCAGGCCCATTGGCGCTGATGAAATCTCTAAAATAGATCCGAGTTATCCAATAACACGATCATAAGGCTTCCCGATCAATACGAGAACTCAAGAATTAAGGTGTGCGACCCTGTAGGTTCTTCTGACGTTGGCAGTGCTGACCTAAGGTCACCACAAGCAGTGAGTGGCACCTAGCAGTGCATCGCTGCTACCCACGTCATCGGAATGGATATCGACATCCCCATCATTGTAACCAGGTACAGATGCATTACAGTCTCTTTGCCGAACTGATATCTGATTGGCCAAGTGTGTCACCACTTGTTTTTATTCAATCTCATGGCTATGACTAAATCAGGTCTAACCTGGGTATGACCATACACTTTCAGTCATAGAACCATAGAAGAGCTCCATGGATATCATGCTTCCCTTAGGAAGGGGCAAATCCTATATTTGTTCATTGACCTTCTCATATGGGTCGTGACATGCTCAATGACAACCGTTATTACCTCCCAACTACGGCAAGGCGTTAGGTTGTATCAAAGCATATCCATAATTATATAGAATGGCCAATGACCTCAAGTCAAGGGATCAATGCATCTCCTATCACTTGTGAGGATAACTCGTGACACCAAGTCATTGCCTCACAGCGGGTCGGTCCAGTATATCCACCACTGATATACCCATATGTCTGCATTAGTACCTCGTGCCTAACCAGCCCATATACCAGTCTCACAAGTACCAGAGCCATCTCATATCCACTCAGGTACATCGACTGGGGACTTTCATTTGAGCACAGATCCAATCTGTCTCCAGGGACATTATCATATAAGTACATAATCGCAGATGTAAGCAAATATAGATAATGACAATGTCAGAATGATATAAAATATCAACGTCAAGTAGTACAATAATGGACCAAAACTAGGTCCTATGGCATATACACCAACAATCTCCCACTTGCACTAAGTCCTAGAGGTTGATGAATCTCAATCCTATATCTCTCGTGTGACCATCATGCTTCTGCCGCGCCAAAGCCTTGGTCAATGGGTTTGCCAGATTGTTCTCTGTGTCAACTCTGCTAATCTTGACATCACCTCTGTCTCTCTGATCAGGTGAAATCTCCTGAGTATATGTTTGGATATTTGATGAGACCGTGGTTCCTTGGCTTGTGCAATTGCTCCATTGTTATCACAGTAGATTTCAATGGGATCCACTGCACTGGGAACCACCTGAAGTTCTGTAAGGAACTTCCTGATCCAAACGGCTTCTTTGGCTGCCTCAGAAGCGGCCACATACTCAGCCTCGGTTGTAGAATTAGCTACAATGGACTGCTTAGAGATCTCTCAGCTCATAGCACCGCCACTTAATCTGAACACATAGCTTGTTTGCGATCTTATGTCATTAGGGTCAGACTAGAACGACGCATTAGTGTAGCCCTGCATACTGAGGTCTTCCTGTCCCCATAGACTAGGAACAAATCCTTAGTTCTTCTCAGATACTTCAGGATATTCTTTACAGCTACCCTGTGCTGTACTCCAGGATTAGATTGGTATCTGCTGGTTATGCTCACAGCATAAGCCACATCTGGTCTAGTACACAACATTGCATACATGATCGATCCTACTGCCAAAGCATAGGGCACTCGACTCATGTCATCCCTCTCAGCCTGTGTGGTGGGACACTAGCTCTTTGAGAGAGTAAGGCCATGTCTCACTAGAAGGTACCCTTTCTTGGATTGCTCCAAGTTGAACCTTTCGAGGACCTTGTCAATGTAGGTACTCTGACTAAGGGCTAGGAGCCTCTTGGATCTATCCCTGTAGATCCTCACGCCTAGGATATAGGCGGCCTCCCCTAAGTCCTTCATCTCGAAACACTTCCATAACCATGTCTTCATAGCTTGAAGACTAGGGACGTCGTTCCCGATGAGCAGTATGTCATCGACATATAAGACCAGAAAAGTTACCAAGCTCCCACTGAATTTTCTGTATACACAGGCGTTATCTTCGCTTTTGATAAAGCCATAATCTCGCACAGCTTCATCAAATCGAAGATTCCAACTTCGAGATGCTTGTTTTAATCCATAGATGGATCTGTTTGGCCTGCAGACCTTACTGGCTTCTGCAGGATGGATGAAGCCATCAGGTTGTGTCATATACACATCCTTAATCAGCTTCCCGTTAAGGAACGCTGTCTTTACATCCATCTGTCATATCTCATAGTCATGATATGCAGCTATAGCAAGCAAAATCTGAATGGATTTGAACATAGCAACTGGCGAAAATGTTTCATCATAGTCCACCCGTGGACTTGTTTGAATCTCTTAGCCACTAGTCTACCTTTATAAGTAACTATGTTGCCATCCATGTCTGTCTTCTTCTTGAAGACCCATTTACACCCTATGGGTTTTACCCCATCAGGTAACTCAACCAAATCCCAGACTTGGTTAGTTGACATAGAATCCATCTCGGATCTCATGGCCTCAAGCCATCTCTCGGAGTCCGGTCCACTGACCGCCTCATCATAAGTCCTGGGTTTATCCTCAATGATGAAGATCCCGTCGTGTTTGGTCGGCAGCGACCCATACCTCTCAGGTGCACGACGAATCCTCCCAGACCTACGTGGTACGTGTGTCTGAGCCTCAGGTTGCCCAGCAACCGGTGCAGGTGGCTAAGGTTCCATCTTTGTGTCTTGTGGTTGCACTTGGACCTCATCCAAGTCAAATTTCCTCCCACTAACTTCTTTCATGAGAAATTCTTTCTCTAGAAAGACAGCACCCCGAGCAACAAAAACTTTGTTCTCAGTGGGAACAGAGAAGTAGTAACTCTTAGTTTCCTTAGGGTACCCCACAAACACGCATTTATCAGATCTAGGTTCTAGCTTGCTAGAATCCTGACATTTGACATAAGCCTCACATCCCCAGATCCTGATAAAAGTGAGATTAGGGCGTCTCCCACTCCATACCTCGTATGGAATTTTTGAGACACTCTTAGATGGAACATTATTCAGTATTAGAGAAGCTGTTTCAAGTGCATGCCCCCAGAATGAGGGAGGTAGAGTTGAGTGACTCATCATACATCGAACAATGTCCAACAAAGTTCGATTTCTCCTTTTAGACACATCATTCCATTGAGGTGTTACAGGAGGAGTGAGTTGGGATAGAATCCCACACTCTTTTAGATAGTCAAGGAACTCACCGCTCAGGTACTCTCCACCACGATCTGATCGAATAGCCTTAATGGATCTACCAAGCTGGTTCTCTACTTCATTCTTGAACTCCTTGAACTTCTCAAAGGATTCAGATTTATGTCTCATCAAGTAGACATAACCATACCTACTGAAATCATCAGTAAAGGTAATGAAGTAGTTGTGTCCTCCTCTGGCTTGTTTATTGAATGGCCCACACACATCGCTATGTATGAGATCCAACAAACCTCCTGCCCTCGCACCAATTTTGGTGAAGGGCGCCTTTGTCATTTTCCCTAACAAACAAAGTTCACATGTATCAAATTCCTCCAAGGAACTTGAATCTAACAACTCATTTGCATGGAGTTGTTGAATGCGATTCTTGTTTATATGGGCTAATCGACAATGCCATAGGAAAGCACCAACTGAACCACTCAGTTTGGTCCTTTTATTATTTATGTTACAAATAGAGTTATCCATGTCTAACACATATAGACCATTGCACAAAGTACCATTTCCATAGAACATATTTGCAAATGAAAAAGAACAAGAATTCTTATTTATTTCAAACTTAAATCCTTTCTTTGCCAAGCAAGGAATGGATACAATGTTCTTAGTAAGCGAATGTACATAATAGCAATTATCTAACTCTAACTGAAGTCCAGATGGCAGGGAGAGAGTCAAAACTCCTACAGCAACAGCAGCAACCTGTGCCCCGTTTCCAACTCGTAGGTCAATCTCTCCAGGCCGCACCGATCTACTTTTCTTGAGCCCCTGCATATTTGTACAAATATGAGCTCCACATGCGGTATCCAATACCCATGACATAGAAGTAGAAATGTTGACTTCTGTAACATAAATACCTGAGCAAGAAGTTAAGGCCAAGCCTTTCTTTTCCTCATTCTGAAGTTGCTTGCAGTCCCTCCTCCAGAGACCCTGCTGGCCACAATGGAAGCACCTCTGGTCCTTTGACTTCTTTGTCTTTTTCTTCAGTGCCTTGGTAGGACCCTTGGCACCGCCCTTGGCTTGTGCCTTTCCCTTTTTCTTCATCTTCTTGGCCGAAGAGACCAAAAGAACAGAATTAGGTTTGGTCTTTACCATATCACGCTCGGCTGTCTGGAGCATATTCAACGGTTCCTCCCGTGTGCACTCAATCCGGTTCATGTTGAAGTTTATGATAAACGGACTGAAGCTAGGGGGCAGGGAATGCAGAATAAGATCTACAACCAGCTCGTTATCTATGACGTGTCCCAGTATCCTGAGATGATCCACGTTCCCAATCAGCTTGAGAACATGGGGTCTCACTGGTGCACTCTCAGATAACTTACACCGAAAGACTGCTTTGGTGGTGTCAAATCTCTCAGTTCTGGCCTGAGCCTCGAACATTTATTTCAAATGAGTGACCATCTGAAAAGCGTTCTGCTCCTCATATTGCACCTGAAGTTCAGGTGCCATAGTGGCCAGCATGAGACATGCTACCTCCATAGAGTCGTCCTGATGCTTTCTAAAAGCATCTCTGTCTGCCGCTCGGGCATTAGGCGCAGGAGCCGCAGGAAAAGGCTGCTCAAGGACATACAACTTCTTTTCGAGCTTGAGGACTATCCTCAAGTTCCGATGTCAGTCCATAAAGTTGGTTCCAACCAACTTATCCTTATCAAGGAGTGATTGCAGTGACAATCCGCTATTGTTCGTTGTCATTGTTCTACAATAATCAAGAATCAGCAGATTAGTACTACTTCAAATCATTTAAACTGGACTTGTTTTAAATGATTATAGTTCCCACTATTTTAATCGAATTGACAACCCACAAAGTCAATCGGGAAGTTTCAGATTTCCTAGTGAGATGAGATCCTTATTCCACATGAGGCTTCGCGTCCCACGAGGGTGGGATGAGATGCATAAAGTAACCCATGCTTCCTAAGGTGGGTACGCCGGCCGATTACTCTAAGCAATTCCCCTTATTGAGACAGTCTAGGCATTTCATGTCCAGCGAGGGCTGGATACAGCATGAAACCCTAACCTCTCAACGATGCCTCTAGAGTTCTACCATATGCCCAGCACATGTGGAAATCTAGTCAAGTCCATTCCTAACCGTTATGCCCAGGGCCAACGAGTTTCCTTGCGAAGGCGCGCCCGATTAAAACGGACTGGGGAAACCATTGCCACCACACACTTTCTAAAGATAAGTGGGTGTGTCCCACGAGGGTGGAAACAATTCACAACACCATTAATCGATAGCTTAGTGAGGGCTACGCGTTAGAAGGCTACTAGACTTGATATTTACTTATGAGGGTTTTTGAGGTCTCATCAGTTTTATCTTATGTCTAACATTACAGGCATGCAATCCTATAGTGATAACATAATGATAAAACAGGCATGCTTCAGTAGATATCGAAAGCAATAAATGAATGATGTGATCATAGCCTATTCAAGACATTGAACCAACCCATGCCAAAAGGAGGTTCAACTCTTGACCTAGGATTCAAGCCCCAAAGACAAGACCTAACCTAGCCGACCTCTAACTTGAGCTTCAAGGTTGGCTCCAAGGTCTTTCTTTCCATGGTTTAGCTCTCAAACCCTAGAGGTGTCCCTCATGGGTTCGGCCAATGCCATGAGTCTTCCTCCATGGATGATGCGCCACAATTCAAGGAGCCAAGATGGCTAGCTCTCAAACCCTAGGGTTCGGCCATGCCATCTTGCGCTACTCCTCCATACGCCATCAAGCAAGAGTGCTCCATGCGCCAATGCTTCAAGTGATGAGTGCCACCCTAATCTTCTTCTTAGAAAAGCGGCACGCAGGCCTAACAAAGATACATCACAGACATGCAAAGGGGCTTGACTCATGATCACAACATTATGCACAAGCAAGGTATCTACACATGCAGTTCTACATGCTCATGAAAAACATAAAATTTGAAATTTTACTTTTTCATAATACTAGTCTCTTTTTCTCATCTTCTTCTCACAAATCTTTTAGTTATTTGCGATCTATTTTTCATGATGATTTCAAAGATCCTCTCGGCTGGTAATTTTGTCATATCAAGAGACCCGGCCAGTCCGAAAACACAATGCCTGTCCTACTTGACAAAACCACGTGCGCCTTTGATCTTTAAATCATGCAAGAAAAATAACCTAGAAATCCAAAAGAGATTGAAAAGATGATAGAAACAAGAAACCCTAATTTTTTCTACTTAGAAAAATCGTTTGCCATGTGATCATGCAATTTGCGAAAATTGAGATATGGCATGTGAGCATGGAAAAGCATGAAATTACATCGTTCGAGTCTCACAAGTCGCTCTGATACCACTGATGGGAAACCCCAGGGATATTTTATCATTTTCAGAGATAGAAGCAACACAAATACATTGCGCAGCGGAACTAATATCCCCGAAATAGGCTAGTCCCAAAAACCCAGTGAAGATCGTCAAGCGAGGGAGTCGACACGATGAGATAGAAAATACCTTAAAGCAATATGAGGCTGATGTCGTAGAGGCACCCAAGCGTGAGCCCTCTGCAATCTCACACACACGGATCACCTCGAGTCCTCTTCTTCCACGCCCGATGCTAGCCTCGGGAAGAAGATCCAAGCCTTGTGCTTATTCCTCAAGCCTTGCGCCACCTCCAAGGTATATGCGCCAAGAGGAAGATGAGGAGAAGGAAGTCGCCAAGCACTACCAAGTTCCTCATGCCAAGAGGAAAGGAAGATGAAGTGTTGCGGCTAGGTTTAGATGGAAGAGAAGTGTGTGCCACTCCCCTTGCTCTCGCCTCTCTCTTGTGATCACGCTTCCAATTAATTGTGTCTTGAGAGGGGCGGCAAGGGGTTTTATTTATAGGGAAAGGGGCGCCTAAGACATGGCTACAATTAAGCCAAGTGGGCGGCTAGGAGATTTAATTATTTTAGGAATTAATCAAGTCCTAATCCAATTAGGACTCTAATTAATTGTTTAAATAATTAAATCCTAATCCAATTAGGATTCTAATTAATCATAATCAGTCCTAATCCAATTAGGACTCTAATTAATTAATCATATAATTAGTCCTAATCCAATTAGGACTCTAATTAATTAATTAGCCCTTTTCTCATGATTAATTTCAAATCTCATGAAGCATAGGTGCTAACCCTAGTCTAACTAGGGTTAAGCATGCACCTATCCTCTTCTTCTCCTTAAGCCCATTAAGCCCAACTACACAATGAGCCTAGCCCAAGGTCTGGATTCAATCCAATTTAACTCAAGGTCAAATTAGGCTAACCATGGTTAATATGCCGTAAATTGAAGTTGGCCCCAATAAATCTCTTCCATCTCATCAGGCCCATTGACTCTGATGAAATCTCCAAAATAGATCCGAGTTATTCAATAACTCGATCATAAGGCTTCCCGATCAATACGAGAACTCGAGTATCAAGGTGTGCGACCCTGTAGGTTCCTCTGATGTTGGCAGTGCTGACCTAAGGTCACCACAAGCAGTGAGTGGCACCTAGCAGTGCATCGCTGCTACCCAAGTTATCGGAATGGATATCGACATCCCCATCATCGTAACCAGGTACAGATGCATTACAGTCTCTTTGCCGAATTGATATCCGATTGGCCAAGTGTGTCACCACTTGTTTTTATCCAATCTCATGGCTATGACTAAATCAGGTCTAACCTGGGTATGGTCATACACTTTTAGTCATAGAACCATAGAGGAGCTCCATGGATATCATGCTTCCCTTAGGAAGGGGCAAATCCTATGTCTGTTTATTGACCTTCTCATATGGGTCGTGACATGCTCAATGACAACCGTTATTACCTCCCAACTACGGCAAGACGTTAGGTTGTATCAAAGCATATCCCTAACCATATAGAATGACCAATGACCTCAAGTCAAGGGATCAATGCATCTCCTATCACTTGTGAGGATAACTCGTGACACCAAGTTATTGCCTCACAGTGGATCGGTCCAGTATATCCACCACTGATATACCCATATGTCTGCGTTAGTACCTCGTGCCTAACCAGCCCATATACTAGTCTCACAAGTACCAGAGTCATCTCATATCCACTCAGGTACATTGATTGGGGACTTTCATTTTAGCACAGATCCAATCTGTCTACAGGGACATTATCATATAAGTACATAATCGCAGATGTAAGCAAATATAGATAATTACAATGCCAGAATGATATAAAATATCAACGTCAAGTAGTACAATAATGGACCAAAACTAGGTCCTAGGGCATATACACCAA
This sequence comes from Costus lasius, assembly GCA_027563935.2. NCBI lineage: Eukaryota > Viridiplantae > Streptophyta > Magnoliopsida > Zingiberales > Costaceae > Costus > Costus lasius. The sequence continues at coordinate 16,764,486 of CM050450.1, read as the reverse complement.
CACTTCAACAGCGACTGCATCGGCGCTGGGGATGAGCACTTTGGTTTCACTATCACTTGGTCAGCTATTCTGTTACCAGTAGCTTTAGTTGTTTGTTTTCTTTCATCAGCTTTTGTGTCTTCTTTTATCATATTGTCATTTCACTTTATGTTTGCCTTTACCACTCTATTGGTTTCAACATCTTAGGTGTCTTGCCCACCTCTTCTCTATGCTATTTTTCATGAAATCTTAGTTATATCCACTTCTTGCTTTGTCTCTAGAATTGCATTGCTCTATGAATACTAACATGAATTGGATGAGAATCTTGAATGTTTTTACAAGTCTTTATGGGTTGTGGTTTACATATGTGATTCTTGGATTTAATGGAGTTGAATGATATAATTAACTCAATTCATTATTTTTATAATCCTGAAAAGTGTGTTTGTTATTTTACCTTAACCTTGACATACATCTCACGTATAGTGATTGATTGCATCTTGCTTCGTAATTCTATACTTATTTGTACATCTTGTCATAGGAATCAAAAATAATAATAGTGATACTGAAGTGTACTTGTACATTGCACATTGTACTCCCACTTAGCACTGTTTATAGCATTACAATAGCAAAAGGGATAGTGGTACCTAAGTTCATTGTCTATCATGCTTGGCACTATCCCCAGAGTTCAAAATAACAGCAGTGGTACCGAAGCTAGGATATTCTCATTCCTCTAGCTTGGCACTGTTCTTAAAAAAAATAATAAAAAAAATAAAAAGGGCACCACATAGGGACTATGTAGTACCGATGTTATTTTCCCATGACTTGATGTACAATTATCTACTTTGTGAATGCTTGATCAATTATATCATTTATGTGAGATGTGCTGTAAAGGTTTTTGGTACTGTCAACTTTGCATACTCTAATGAATTATATCAGTAATATTTGACTTAATTTGCTTTTGATACTGCATTATAACTTGAGGCTTGTTGTGATTAAACTATAACATTGCTAGACTTATTTAAGTTATTTGAGATTCCCTATTTTATTTCATCACTGTGTTCTAGACAATTCAATTGCTTGAGGACAAGTAAAACTCTAAGTCCGATGTATTTTGATGACATCCATATATATGATATATTGTGACTTAATTTTATTATTATTTTGGAGCAAAATGCATGTTTTGTCTCATTTATTTGCCTAAATGCTTTAAATTATTTAGAATCTTCACTTTTCCTTGGTTTCATTGAAATATAGGGATTTCGCCCACAAATTGGTGGAATTTGGGAGATCTGAAGATATGTGATGATTTTTCATGATGAGACAAAGCTGCAGATCAAATTTCAGCTCAAACAGAGTTCTCCACGCTCTTCACGGGCATAGCCGTGCATCCATGCATGGCTGTGTATGAACCTGCATTCCCAGACTGCGCCGAGCCATTCACAGGCACACCCGTGCACCCTTGCACGGCCATGAAAGGGTTGGCCAACTTTTCCAAAATTCGACGAGACGTTCACGGGCGTGCCCGTGAACCCATACATGACCGTGAAGAGTAAGTTCTTCAGAATCAAAAGTTCGCCAAACCGTTCACAGGCATGGCCGTGCGCCAATACACGGCCGTGAACGGTTCCGCTCAGTTTCGATAGGCGTTTGATTTTTTATCCATATCTTACTATTTTTGTAGCAGAATTTACTAAAATTTTGTGGAGACCTTCCCAACTGAGCAACCGACATTTTGGGACTAGAATCACATGTTTTGGTGCAGGGGTTGTGGAGAACGAGCGAAAGGGGCGACAACTAGGGTTTAACTGCGATTTTCTAGCGACGAAAGGGTATTCCGACGAGATTTCTCCCTCATTTCGATGCGGAAGATCATGCTCTACCCTCTCTCGACTTAGATCTAGTCTTCCCTCTGGTTTGCATTAATTTATTTGAGAGATTATGATGTTTTTCATGATGAACATTGTAGCGTAACTTTCTTTTCGGGGTTTAGGCGTAGCCCGCTGTAAGAATGTTGAATATTAATGCTTGATCTATATATTTCTCATATTTGTCTTTGTTCTTATTCATGTTTAGGAAGTTTTAATTCATGATTATGTACTGGCCATGCATATTTGTGCTTTAGACGTTGTGGAAAGGACTGAGAGGTGAACCACACCGTCAGATCCCCTTAGACTGGACTGGTTATTTCAGCCACGAGAGTTGTCGAAATCACCCGAGGAACCCTAATTCTTCATAGAACCCATTGGGTCTACTTAACCCAGTAAGTACTAGAGTAGGAGACTTGGGTTAAGTTAGATAAGACCGTGTCTTGAGAGGGAGCGCATTTGCACCTTAGGAAGGATTACCTTAAGAACATAGGTGAAACATATTTAAAACATCAGCATTAACTTTCTTTCATGCTTTAGTGTGGCGAAACCCAAAACCTCGATTCTCTCTCAGAATCTTTACAACCTGTTTGCACTTCTGTCTGTTTTTTATTTGCTTAGTTTAATTTGTTGTATTAGGATTTAGTGACACCCCTACACTTATTTGATCACCTTGCTATTAATTAACTGATTTGTTAGTACTTGACCCATAGTCCTCGTGAGATCGATACTTTTTATTAGGCGATAGAACCGTGCACTTGTGGTATGCACCTATCAGTAGGAAGACATATGAGAACCAAATGCACGAGTAAGTCTTTAGACAACTCTAATTTAAGTGTCTTTAACTTTGAAGCAAGATGAGACATATTCATAATGTGCTCTCTTATGTTTCCTTTACTCTTATACCTTAGAGAGATTGTTAGTAGTGTGCCCCTAAATGATTCTAGTATGACATGCTTAATGATCATAAGACTCATGCTATTTGAACTGTCCTATCTTTCCAACTCTCTCTTGTAATTAGAGGAACTTATAGTGGTAAGATTAGTAAGACGTTCTACCCTAAGCGCAAGGTCTAGATCAATGACTCCGAGAATAATGGTAATATTTTCTTGTCATGCTTTAAAATTTGTATCATTCAGCATGCGAATGGAATTAATATTAGCAGTGATGCTGAAAGTAGAATTAATAGCTAAATAAACTCACATTAATTCCAAATTATACTTAAATTAAAAATTCAAGTATTAAACAATAATAAATTCAAACAATGATGGGTGCATAACAAGATACCTAGCATAACATTAATATTTCAACTTTGGACATAGATATTAACTTGTAAGTGATTCTCTCATTGTAGTAATCAAACACTAATAATAAGTCTCATCTAACACTAAGCCTTTTTTTTGGACCGACTTAATGTTGATAGGTAAACCAAATAATTATCACTTGTCATTACCACATGTGTGCATATAATTTGGCCAAGTATTAAACTTCCTTTGGGCCGATTAATACCTGCATGAATTACATGCACACCATCTTAACAATATAAAATAAATTAATCTACACAATACGCTACTTTGATAGTCATATGTTTCAATTAATATATTTCATAATGTTAGACTTTTTTTATTGTTGAGACAATAATAAAAAATAATTATGTCATTGTTTGAAATTATTAGAAAATTATTTTTCCTACATTTTATGAAAATTGGCCGCAAGTAGCCACTGCATAGCACAGCTAGCCAAATAGCTCTATGCTACTTTTGCACACAGTATAAACCTGGCCCATATGACTGGGCCCAAACCAGGCACAAACAGTAGAAACAGCACAATAACTTGCTTCTGAACACAACACAGTAGAAGACACAACCCAGGCCTAAGCCCAGCAAGCTAGACCCAGACACTAGGCCCAAAAAACCTGCCTGGATCCAATCCAATAGGTAGACCTGAAACCCGTTAAGACCAAAACCAAATCCGCTTGAGAAACGGATCCGAACCCAAATACTGCCCGCTATTCCTTCACCCAATTCTGGATCCGACCCGAAACTTTGATCCGACCCAAATCAAATCAAATCCGGATCTAACCCGAAAATGGATCCAGCCCAAACGCACGCGAGCAGCATTTGGTGCCGCATGCGACCCACGTCGCCCCTTTCGCCGAACGTGTCTTGGCCACACGAGAAGCAGCCCTCGCCGACCGCATGCACATCGCTCGCCTGACTCGCGATAGCCGCAGGTCGTCGAAGCCACACAGGAAAACCGCTGGGAAGCCGCTAGTCTACGCCAATGCTGCACAGCAGACTCGCCGGCAATGTCATGCACCGGATGGCGAAATCACGATGACAACGACGCTCGCTCGCTCACGAGCTTGGCCAGATGTGTAGCTGCGATCATCGGCGAGTGAACCAGCGACCCATGTCGTGCTCAAAGCCGCCAAACATCTACTTGGCTGAACGTGACCCAGAGCCCTCTTACGCTCGTTGCCGGAGCTAGCGGATGCGTCCGCTGCATCTGCCCTAAATGCCGCACACACGCAATAATTGACGGCGAACACAAAATTAGGGTAGAAGCCCTGAATTCGTTCGCCAGCCAGAATTAGGGCAAAGCCCTGCGACGCTGACCACCCCTTTCACCCTACCAGAGAAGAGCACCTAACTCTCCACGCTGGCGACAGGCACAGGGCCGCTGAGGACGAATTCCAGAAGGATTTTTTTGCATGACATCAGCGACGATGTCGACAAGAAGATTAGGGCAAAAATTCGGAAATCAAACAAAAATTTTGTGAGATGCCATTTTTTCTTATTATTATTCCTCATGTCAGCGACGTTGACGAAAAAACTTGATAAAATCATTGATAACATGTATCAATAGATCATCGCAAATGTCGAGTGATGTCGACAGGTTCTTTTCTCTAACTTCAAAAATTTTATGGAAGATCAAGACAAGTTCCTTTCTCTAACTTCAACTTTATGAATTCTTCATGTACACTTCTACTGTTCAGTTTTTCTCAATGTTTTAATATATAAATTATTGTTATGATTTAGTCATAACCTTTATCGATCCTACACTTTTGTGTAGTGATAGTAAAGGGTCGTATCTTTATCATAAAATGAGTACTATACAAAGTTTACCTTATGAAATCCATGAGAAGATGGGATAAGCACTATAAAACATCCAAAATGGCTTAATAAGGTAGGATCAGCACTATAAAACATACTAAATGGCCTAGTTTGGGGTGCTCATCCTCGAGGTAATTCTCAAAAGATTTACAAGTACTATAGCAATTCTTAACATTGAGATGAAATCAGGCAAAAACATTAAACTAATTAGATTAATTTTATTGTGATAATGGAAATTAATTAATTTTATTTTCCTTTATACATGAAATTAACGAGAATCTTCATTGTCATCCATCTAAGTTAAAGAGCTTTTAGAGTCGACTATCTCTCTAACCAAATCAAACCAACCTTCGTGAATCACTTGTTGCTTTTTGCCTTCTTATAAAAAAGGTCAAATGTATAATTGGATGTCCTCAATCTAATACTCAGGTTAGTAGTGCTTCCAAACAAAATTATCTACAAAAGTAGTTAGAAGTTATGGGCTACGTAAGAATATTCATATGGTCCCTTTCCACGTAGGGTGGGGGAGGTAGAGTGAGCATTATTCGGTTTTTACCGAATTTACCGATCGGTAAATCGGTTCGGTAATTTTGATTTTAGTTTTCAGTTCGGTATTGATTTTTATGTAATTCGGTATTCGATTTTCGGTTTATTAAAAAAGTTTTCGGTTCGATAAATTACTGATTTACCGATACATATATATTAATATATAAAAAAATAAATTTTTATTTATTAATCTCTAATTTCTTATCTCTAACTCTTGGGTTCAATTTAATTCCTTATCTCTCCCTCTCGACAACCTAATCAGCCCAATTTAATTTTTATTTTTTCAATAAATTAAATAAGTAATATTTTAATAATTTTTAATCAGTAAATCGGTAAAATCGATAATTTACCGAAGATCGGTAATTCGGTAAATTACGGATCGGTAAATTCTTTATTCAGTTCGGGATCAGTTTTTAACATTTCGGTATTCGGTAATTCAGTTTTCGATAATTCGGTTTTTACCGAATACTCATCCCTAGGGGAGGGGTGCATTTTTTAAGCAGGGTGGAGTGTTTAACTTTTTTAAACAGGTCATTTAAATACTTTTTATGAATCTTAAAGCATAAACTCATTTTAATCTAAATGCTACTCTAATTTTTTTCCCTACGCACAACAAGAGGGATATTGTGAATAAGAAAATATTTAACCACTACACAACACGATTCTCAAAGCATGAGATTATATGAGACCGATCTAACCCTTCTTAGAAAAAATAACCCTAAGTGCTTATAAGTTTTTTTAGAGAAGGGGGGTGTTTTATGTGTTGTAAAGTGATCATGGCAAGTGTTGGATCGTAATAGTAATAATAATAGTAGTAATAGTAATGATGATTGTAATCGTGATAGTGACAACAAGAACAAGAATAATAACAATAATAATTGTAACAATAACAACAACAATAATTATAATAATGTATGCTAATCTAAATTCGTATTTATTTAATCGGCTACTTTTTAATTAAGGAGTGCATTATTTTGAAAATAATTTTATTTATCAATTGTAGGTCCTGTAGCTCAGTTGGTTAGAGCATTGGTCATAAGCTCAGTTGGTTAGAGCATTGGTCTTATGAGCCGAAGGTCGCGGGTTCAAGACCCGCCAGGACCAAAGTGGTGTTGATTCTATTTAGCCACATTACTATATGAGGTTGCACATTAGTTGGTTAGGTATTGGTCTTATGAGCCCCAAAGCTTGCGAGTTCAAGCTAATGAAATTAAAACAAGACTATATAGGAACACACAGTTTGGCTAGAGTATTGAAAAAAATTATCTTTATTTTTATTAGTTATTAGCATACACTTCCACATTATGTAATATCATTTAATTTATGTGCGTAATGGACACCAAATAGCATTCCAAAGTCCAAACCCGAAAGTTGAATGAGGCTTCGAAGCGTTACAACTTACACGGTCCAAGAAAAGGGGATAACAATAACACATTAACAATGATATTCCATTGCTTACCGACTTGGAGGTGGGTCAAAATGAGTTTGAAAAGCGGCAAGTAGGAGAGAGGTATGTTTCGTTGCATCACGATTTGGCACTTTTTCAGGGAGGGTTGTGGTTATTATTTGCATAAGAATACTCTCTTAGGTACTATTTCGTGTGATACAAATCGGTCTAACTCAGCTCTATCTGATGAAGAGCCGGGCCTTACTTTTTTGTCTTTCACGGCGTCAAAATAGCCAGATTACTTCGCCGATAGGGAAAGAAAGGAAATAAATTCTCAAATCAATTATTCCCTCCCCTCTGCTCCAATAGAGGCTTCATGGAAACCCACTTATTGATTTGCCCCAGCCCTAAGATAAAGATCCCAAGCCCTATAAGAGAAAGATTAGTGTTGTCGTTCTCTGATAAATATACAACAGCGTGTAAAACCTTTCACTATGAGGTTGCATACTTGGTTAAGTATTGGTCTTAACTCTTATGAGCCCAAAGCTTGCAAGTTCAAGCTAATAAAAATAAAACAATCCGACTATGATTGGTTAAGAGTATTGGTCTTATGAGCCCAAAGCTTGCGAGTTTAAGCCAATAAAAATTAAACAATCCTACGAGGCTTGGCTAAAGTATTGGTCTTATGAGCCCAAAGCTTGCCAGTTGAAGCAAATAAAAATAAAACAAGACTATGCAGGAAAGCTCAGAGACAAAAGATCTATGAAAACAATTGTCCCAAAATTTTCTTTTTTTTATTAGTTATTAGCATATACCTCCACATTATGTAATATCATTTATGTGCGTGCAAATTTTATATAATTTCTAAGTTCTAACCTACATGGAAACTGCGAATCATCGGTTATTTAGATTAAACACCACCACTATTACTATAAATTAACAGCCTCTACATATAGTTTCATCCATTTCATCAATCGATTGATTGTATACCAATCCCTAGCAACATTCATGCAATTTTTGTCTTAGTAAACAGAGAAATCTAATCACCAAATATGCTCTATCAACAGAACAATGAACAAAAATTTGGACAGAGAAGGGCATTTTGATGTGCGTAGTTGTCTTTTAATGATCATTCAGAATCACTAGAGATAATAAACACAATCCTAGGCATAAAATCATAGATATACCTCAGCAATATGATCAAAATATAGCTGACTAACAAAATAATGCCTGTGGAAATCTATGCCGGAAAGATCAGAAAGGACATCAAAGTTCTTGCTTGTGTTCTTGCAATGTACCTCTTAGGGTGAGTTCAGCTGAAGACCTCATAGAACTTCTCGATGACGAGCACGCCGGAATCTATCGACTCCAGAGGATCCTTCCTAAGCCGGTGCCTCAAGCAGTTTGGAATCACCGTGGCAATGTCCTCTGCCGTCACCTTGTTCCTCGCTTTCAAGGCAGCCAAGGCTTTGGCAGCCCTGTTCGTGACAATGTCGCCTCTCAGCCCATCCACATTAAGCTCAGCGCACACTTTAGAGATTTTCACGCGGAGGTCATGATCGATCTGCACCGACGCCAGCGTACTTCGGGCTGAAGCAATCTGCTGCTGTAGCTTCTCCTGCTCGGCTTGGTAGGATTCCCTGAATCCCTTGGGGTCCCGATCGAATCGGGCCCTCTCCTCGACAATCTTGACCCTAAGCTCGGCGTCCCTCACCGTGCCCACTTGCGCGTGCATTCCGAACCGGTCGAGGAGCTGGGGCCGTAGCTCGCCCTCCTCGGGGTTGCCCGACCCAATGAGGATGAAGCGCGCGGGGTGGGAAATGGAGATGCCCTCGCGCTCGACGGTGTTCCACCCGGAGGCGGCGGAGTCGAGGAGCACGTCCACTAGGTGGTCGTCCAACAGATTGACCTCATCAACATAGAGGATGCCGCGATTGGCCTTGGCGAGCAGGCCGGGCTCGAAGGCCTTGACACCCTCGGTGAGCGCCTTCTCGATATCGATGGTGCCGCACACGCGGTCTTCGGTGGCGCCGAGTGGGAGGTCGACCATGGTGATCTTCGTGGCGGCTACGGGAAGCTGCTCGCCGCGGGAGACGCGCTCGCGAATCTCGACGCTCATCGATTCGGGGTCCTCGGGATCGGAGTTGAAGGGATCGCCGACGACGACGCAGATCTCGGGGAGGAGGTCGACAAGGGAGCGCACGGTGGTGGACTTGCCCGTGCCTCGGTCGCCCATGATCATGACGCCGCCGATCTTGGGGTCGATGACGTTGAGGAGGAGGCACAGCTTCATCTCGTCCTGCCCCACGATAGCGGAGAAGGGGTACACCGGCCGCTGGCTCTCGGCGCTTGCGATCTTCTTCGCCTGTCAAAAGGACAGCGGCTATTACAAAGAAAACATACAGAGGCCAAGTTCCGGCATTATGAAAGAAAGTGCCTTACCGATTCGGCGGAGGCGAGCTCCGTGGTGGTGGCATTGGAGACAACGAGGCGGCGGGAGCGGTGCTTGAACCCGAATTGGGCTCTTCCGCCACAGATTCTACGGGGGCAAATGCGGGCTGCGGATGATATCAAGGAGATTGTAATTCCTAGGCGGAATTGGGCGAGAATAAGAAGTAGAACTTACCAGGAATCGGAGTTGGAAAGAGGAGAGTGCTGGAGGAGGAAAGAGTACGAGTTCTTGGAGTGTAGAGAGCGGTGGAGGTGGGTGATAGAAGACCCGCCATGTGAGGATGAGATCGATCTGCAAGTGCTTGCGCTGCTACTGCTGCTGCTGGGTAAGTTGGAAGCGGAGAAACGGACGGATAAGAGGATAGAGGGGAGGGCCGGGGATTGCCTAGGGAGATTTCCTGAATGCCTATGTGGAATTGGGCCGTAGAGTCTACCAGGCCCAATTGCTCCATCTAGCTTTTCGGGTCAATAAAGTCCATCTAGCTTTTCGGGTCAATAAAGTGAGCTCTGTATTCAATAATAATAATAATAATAATAATAATAATAATAATAATAATAATAATACCTTTAAATTTAATACTAGTAAAGAATTCTAAAGCTAACCTTTTAGTTATAGTATAAATTTAGTATTGAAAAGTCTAGGCAATCCCCTAGACTCAATTCAAGCGTATTCCAAGGTTGGGATTCCAAAATTGGGAAAAGCCTAAAATTGAGAGTCTGAGGTGGAGGGATCGCAAGAAAGACAATTTATAAGATGCTTGAGTGTTTGAGATCTCAACTTTGGGACATGGTCGAGTGCTAGATCTCAACAAATTCAAGGGTAACTAAATTAATCAACCTATGAAGCAGCTGAGTGTCTAACCCCCAATCCCACATAGGAGGTGTTAAGTGATTGCGACAATCTAAATTGAAACAAAAACTTCCAACTCTACATAGGAGAAGTTTAAGTATTCTACCAAAAATATGTGAATTATGTTATACTAGTACCCATGTGATACTATTATCTGTGCAATAGTATAAATTCCTCCACTGTGAGTTAAATGAAGGTAAGCTTTTTCACAATCATGAACATTAGCTACTCTTGTTTTCCTTCGATTGATATTATATTGCCTTCTAATCATAATCTTAAAATCCTTGGCTTAAATTAATTATTGGAGGGAGGATCCATGTGGAGATGCTTTGGAATTCTCTAAGGCTATATTTTGTTGAATAGAATCCATGGTAGAAAGGATGAAAAATAAAAGTCATCTACATTCATTGTATTTTTCATTCTTTCCATCATGGATTCCATTCAACAAAATATAGCTTAAAAGGATGGCAATAAAGCCCATTCTCGGCCCGACCCGAAGTCGACGGGGAAAACCTGAGTTAACTGGGTCTTGGGTCGGGTTCGAGTAAAACCCGATTGGGTAAGATCGGGTCGGGGTCAAGTATGGGGATTCAGGTACCTGCCTCGAACCCGCCCCAATCATTAAAATTACATACTTACTCTCATAAACTAAATATCTATAAGTAATTTGTATAGGGTTGTTGTGGAATATTTTTTTGTGAATATGTGATAAAAATTTATTTTAAATATATTTTTTAAAAATTACAGCATATATTTGTTCTTTAGGAAGGTCGGGTCGGGTTTCCCCATGGGGTCGAGGATGGGGTTGGGATTTTTAAACTCGTTAGGTTTAGGTCGGAGTCAGGGATGAGTTTTGAAAAATCAGGGTCGAGTCGGGGATGACAAAATCAGTCCCCGACTCGCCTCATTGTCATCCCTAGAATTCCCCTTCTTTGGGTGTGGCAAGAGCTTTTAATAACTTTGTAGTTCCTTCTCCATTGAGCTTATATCTAGCAAGGAAGAAACATGATATGCTCTAACTAGGTTATATGACCACATATTTGATGCATATTATAATGGTGCTAGAGGAAGAGCTTTGAGAAGGACTAACAATATGGGACAAAAAGATTAAGTCATAGAACCATTGAGAGGGAGGCAGCTAATAAGCACTTTGTGTAAATAAAGATTGCTCATGGTACTTGCTTCTAGTAAACAATAGACATCCTAGTAGCTATCTCATGGAAGGGCTAATTGATATAAATATAAATTCATGCAACAAAAGTGTCTAGCTCAACAAAAGGGCTAATGGATATCTCGAAGTGGAGAGGTGCTTGAGTACAAAAGGACTACCAACTAATCATGTTGGTATTGGTCCATGACCACACACAAACAATACAACAATCACCTGGCCCATTAATATTTATGGAGAATAGTCCACTACTTCACTCATGTGACTAGGGTTGTCAATTCATGTTCATGGGTCATAATGATCATGTCATACTTGACCCATGACATGTTCATGTATGACATGAATATGACCCGTGTATATATATATATATATATATATATATATATATATATATGAGTCAATGTATAAAACACAAACACGACTCATTTATTAAATAGGTAACATTATATGACATGAGTAACCCGTTTAATAAATAGATTATGTCACATGACACAACACGACACAATACGAATAACCTATTTAATAAATAGGTTACCATACGTTACTATACGACCCGACACGAATAAACTATTTAACTCTATAAACATTATATTAAATGCTCCATAGTCACTTACAAATAAAAAATACAAAATTCTAACAACTCATAAGGATAAAATATTTTTATATTTTTGGGTTTAATCTATATATATATAGGCGAGTTATAAACGGGTTGATATATTTATGACACGAGCACGATTAGTTATGACCCAAAGCCATGAAACTTTTTGTCATATCGTATCTGTTGGCAGGTCGTGTTATATTTTTTTGGCCTTCCATGTGCCAATGTCATGTGTGAAAGTAAGACTATTCATGCACACAAAAATTGACTAAGTTTTCCCATTCACAATTGAGCCGGGGAGGCGGGGATTGCCTAGGGAGATTTCCTGAATGGCTATGTGGAATTGGGCCGTGGAGTCTACCAGGTCCAATTGCTCCTTCTAGCTTTTCGGGTCAATAAAGTGAGGTCTGTACTCATCAATAATAATAATAATAATAATAATAATAATAATAATAATAATAATAATAATAATACCTTCAAATTTAATAATATATTAGTAAGGAATTCTAAAGCTAACCTTTTAGTTATAGCATAATTTTAGTATTGAAAAGTTGAGGCAATCCCCTAGACTCAATTCAAGCATATTCCAAGGTTGAGATTCCAAAATTGGGAAAAGCCTAAAATTGAGTCTGAGGTGGAGGGATCGCAAGAAAGACAATTTATAAGATGCTTGAGTGTTTGAGATCTCAACTTTGGGAGATGGTCGAGTGCTAGATCTCAACAAATTCAAGGGAGGTGTTAAGTGATTGCGACAATCTAAATTGAAACAAAAACTTCCAACTCTACATAGGAGAAGTTTAAGTATTCTACCAAAAATATATGAATTATGTTATACTAGTACCCATGTGATACTATTATCTGTGCAATAGTATAAATTCCTCCACTGTGAGTTAAATGAAGGTACGCTTTTTCACAATCATGAACATTAGCTACTCTTGTTTTCCTTCTATTGATATTATATTGCCTTCTAATCATAATCTTAATATCCTTGGCTTAAATTAATTATTGGAGGGAGGATCCATGTGGAGATACTTTGGAATTCTCTAAGGATGGCAATAAAGCCCATCCCCGGCTCGACACGAAGTCGACGGGGAAAATCTGAGTTAACTGGGTCTCGGGTCAGGTTTGGGTAAAACCCAATTGGGTAAGATCGAGTCGGGGTCAGGTATGGGGATTCATGTACCTGCCCTGAACCCGCCCTAATCATTAAAATTACATACTTACCCTCATAAACTAAATATCTATAAGTAATTTGTATAGGGTTGTTGTGGAATATTTTTTTTGAATATGTGATAAAAATTTATTTTAAATATATTTTTAAAAAATTACAGCATATATTTGTTCTTTAGGAAGGTCGGGTCAGGTTTCCCCACAGGGTCAGGGATGGGGTTGGGATTTTTAAACTCGTCGGGGTCGGGGATGAGTTTTAAAAAATTAAGGTCGAGTTGGGGATGACAAAATTAGGGGTGTTCAAAAAAATCAAAAAACTAAAAAACCGTGGTTAACCGATCGAACCGAACCGAACGGGCGATTAACCGAATGGATCGGTTTGGTTCACAGTCGGATTTTAGCTTATAAATTTATGGTTCGGTTCGGTTACGAAAAAAAATTTTCACCGATTAACCGAACCGACCGAATATAAGTATATATATAACCTAAGTTTATAAATTGATTGTTCATCTAGTGTAATGGTTAAGCATTAATTTATAAGATAGTTAGTCATGGGTTCAAAACTTATTGACTATAATTTAAAAATTAATTATTTTACATATTTAATTTTCAAATAATAATATTTAATATTATATATTGGTTGTATTTTATATATTTTATATTTAATATTATTTAAGAAAGATTTTTCTTAATCGGTTAACTAAAAACCGATGGTTAACTGAACCAAAAAACCGGTTAACCTGATTCGGGAACGGTTTGTAATATAGCCGAACCATTCTAATAGGTTCAGGACAGGATTTGGGGTCACGATTCGGTTAACCGAACCGTGAACACCCCTAAACAAAATCATTCCCCGCCTCACCCCGTTGCCATCCCTAGAATTCCCCTTTTTTGGTAGTGGCAAGGAGCTTTTAATAACTTTGTAGTTCCTTCTCCATTGAGCTTATATCTAGCAAGGACGAAACATGATAAGCTCTAACTACGTTATATGACCGCATATTTGATGCAGGAAGAGCTTTAAGAAGGACTAACAATATAAGACAAAAAGATAAAGGGCTAATGGATATCTGGAAGTGGAGAGGTGCTTGAGTACAAAAGGACTACCAACTAATCATGTTGGTATTGGTCCATGACCACACACAAACAATACAACAATCACCTGGCCCATTAATATTTATGGAGAATAGTCCACTACTTCACTCATGTGACTAGGGCTGTCAATTCGTGTTCACAGGTCATAATGATCATGTCATACTTGACCCATAACACGTTTATGCATGACACGAACATGACCTATATATATATATATATATATATATATATATATATATATATATATGAGTTAATGTATAAAACACAAACATGACCCATTTATTAAATAGGTAACACTATACGACATGAGTAACCCGTTTAATAAATACATCGTGTCACAAGACACGATACGACACAATACGAATAACTTGTTTAATAAATAGGTTGTCATACGTTACTACACGACCCGACACGGATAAACTATTTAACTCTATAAACATTATATTAAATACTCCATAGTCACTTACAAATAAAAAAAAATACAAAATTCTAACAACTCATAAGGATAAAATAATTTTAGATTTTTGGGTTTTATATATATATATATATATATATATATTACACGAGTCAACCCATTTATGACCTGACACGACACGTATATTGGCGGGTCATAAACGGGTTAACACATTTATGACACGAGCACGATTAGTTATGACCCAAACCCACGAAACTTTTTGTCATATCATATCTATTGGCAGGTCGTGTTATATTTTTTGGGGCTTACATGTGACAATGTCATGTGTGAAGGTAAGACTATTCATGCACACAAAAATTGGCTAAGTTTTCCCATTCACAATAACCTTTAGCCTTTACATTGCTATTTGGGTTTTTTTTTCCTTAATTTTGAAAAAATAGAATATGGAGGTACGTTGAAGCTTGTCCATGAAAATCCGACCTCTCATATGGGTTAAATTCAAAGTAAATACCCAGGATATAACTAAAACTCTTCTCTTATGAGATATGATCGTGAAGAAGTTGATCAGACATACTTTCAACACTAAAAAGTAAAAGCTATAAAAAAGATAAAAGAAGAAGAAAAGAAGGATGTCTTCTAACCATGGGTGGAGGGCTTTAAATAATCTCGTCCACAACTATCAGAATTAATTTCAAAATGGCCGATATCATCTCGCGTTATTGCATGATCACTCGTAACCACCGACAACATATTAATGCGCGATAGCCCACAATAGCTATGCATTAATTCATGATGACTGTAATGTCTAGCACATTAACCTATGACATCCGATTGGAGTTTTAATTTTTTTTTTTCTCCAACAATATTAGGAGTAAATTTTATCACTATGTCATTGCACTGTTTAACTAACACCGACACAATTCAAGCAATTCTTCATGCAGTGGCCTTTTGACCATAACATCATAGCAGTCAACCTTTTGATCTTGGCAAACAATTAGTCAATTCCACAAATCGAAGGCCGTTGACTACTTGCAGTGGCCATTTAAGCTGGAGAAGGCCAGATAATACTGTTGGCCACATATTAGTTCTCCCTTTCATTAAGTATTCCTAGGACTCATCCATGGCCAGTACCTCACTGTGGTAGTGCAGCATTAAGAGAAGGCAGAATGAGCTGGCTGTGTGTAAGATTGCACAATATCTGCTCATAAACGTCCAAGGCCACATTCAACTGCAGACCAAGAAAAGCTCTCCCCCTTTACCGAACGGTTTTGAGTGCATGAAATCTAATAATATATCCATTTGTTGCGCACGCACGCACGCATGCCTAGATCTTTACTTCATTGGCCAACTTACGTGGCATCTGACTTTTTAAGCAGATAAGTCAGATATGCGTGGAGATCCATTATCTTCTTCCTTTTGGTGTCATCCTCATACATTAATGAGATTCGGCCTCTAATGCTATTAGTTAAACACACAGTAGTTTCATGTCTAGTTAAAGTCAAATTAGAGGATATTTCAAGGTCAACACAGATGAGGCCAATTGGAAACTGAACTCTATCAAGTGATTAAAGGATGGCAATCAAGGAAGGCTCAAAATGATCAGCACTGTGTACTGTGCAGACTCGAAGGCAAAGTATCAAAACAAGAACAGACATGTATATCATTTGCCTGGAGGAGTTTCAGTGGTTATCTCCACATCAGAAAGGGAAAATTGCATCTTCAGGTAGCTGAATAGCTCTAGTGGATGGCCCTTGGCGATCGGGTGTGGACAAGATAGTTTTTTTTATTTTCAGAGGATGAAACAAAAAAGAAGACTTTTTGTGGAAATCTGACAAGATCTTGTCTTTCTGACAGGGATTGCACTTTGTGCCGCAGAAACATAGGCTGGCATCGAATTATCCAAAAGGTGAGCTCAAGTGAGTAATGATCGAGTAGGGTTTATAGCTTATCATCAAACTACTGTGTCAGATAGGTCAAATTGAGGAAAGTGAAAGAGATAATGGATAGAGCAGTAAACAAGCTCCAAAATCAGATATGTTTCTCTTTTCAATTGGCCACCTGACCCCTTTCGTTCCTCTTTTCTCACTATTTATAGACACAATCTTGGTGATCACTGCCAAGCTGAGCTCGAGAGCTGACTGATCATGTCGAAGGGACCTGCATTTCTTGTGATGTTGCTGCTGTTCATGATCAGTTCGATGATTGGGGTGGAAGGCAGAATGCATAGTGTTCATCATCATGTGAGCAGAGGGGACACGAGTGTGCTCTTCCATGCAGGAGGGATGATCTCTAGGCCTTGGACGCAGCAGCGGAGGAGTGGATGGACTGGAACTGAGGTGCATCCAACCAGAGATGTGCCTGGAGGACCGGACCATCAGCACAACAGCACGCCGCCTTCTCCTTAGAGCCTCAATTCACCCTTGGAGCGCCTAATTCATCCCTGGAGCGCCTAAAGGAAAAAAATTTGGCAGTTGGGTACCCAAGTTGGAAAAATTTTTTGCCGAAGGGACCCTTTGGCAAATGAACGCAGGAGGGTGGTTGTTGTGAGGGAAGAAAATGGTCCATTACACGATAAAAGTCAATAGGTTATCGTGTAATGGATTTTATTATGTAATAGTGACTTTTACCGTGTTGTGGACTTTTTCCCCCTCACATAATCCCTACCCTCCTGCGTTCATTTGCCAGACCCTTCGGCAAAAATTTTTTCCCCAAGTTGGGTGCCCTTATCTATCAGACACGAATTTTAAAGTCAAGTTAATTTCATGAAATGCAGTCAACGATCACAAACCGTTAACTCATATCTAACCCAGTTTTCGTGAAATAATATCAAGATATTGTGAAATGTTCCTGGTTTTCGTAAAATGATCCCAGTTTATCATGAAATATTTTCAGTTCATCGTAATATCAGTTTTTCGTGAAATAATAATATCAGGTTATCATGAAATGTTCCCGTTTTTCGTGAAATGATCCTAGTTTATCATGAAATGATACCAGGTTATCGTGAAATGTCACCGATTTTTGTGAAATAATCCCCATTTATCGTGAAATGTCCCCGGTTTTCATAAAATAATACTAGGTTATCGTGAAATGACCAAGAAATTGTGAAATCTGACTTAAACCAGGGTTAGATATGAGTTAATGGTTCGTGAACGTTGACTGCATTTTGTAAAATTGACTTGGCTTTAAAAATCCCACTGCCACTTTAAGATTTGTATCTAAAAGATAAGGGCACCCAAGCAGATGCGGCAGTTGGGTATCCAGCTACCAAAATTTTTTCCTTTCTCTCAATCTAATGTCATTGCATGCTGGCCAGTAGCTTTAAACCTAGCTTGCTATGTTTGATAGACTTTATTAGGGAAAAAATTTTGGCAACTAGGTACCCAACTACTGCATCTGCTTGGGTGCCCTTATCTTTCGGATACAAATCTTAAAGCGGCAGTCGGAATTTTAATGCCAAGTCAATTTTACGAAATGCATTCAACGTTCACGAATAATTAACTCATATCTAACCCCTGGTTTAAGTCAGATTTCATGATTTCCTGGTCATTTCACGATAACCTGGTATTATTTTACGAAAACCGGGGACATTTCTCGATAAACTGGGATCATTTCACGAAAATCAGGGATATTTCACGATAACCTGGTATCATTTCATGATAAACTGGGATCATTTCACGAAAACCAGAAACATTTCACGATAACCTGATATTATTTCATGAAAAACTGATATTATTTCACGATGAACTGGAAATATTTCATGATAAACTAGGATCATTGTATGAAAACCGAGAACATTTCACGATATCTTGATATTATTTCATGAAAAACTGGGTTAGATATGAGTTGGCGGTTTGTGAACGTTGACTGCATTTTGTGAAATTGACTTGACTTTAAAATTCGTGTCTGATAGATACGGGCACCCAACTGCAGATGCGACAGTTGGGTGCCCAGCTGCCAAAATTTTTTCGAGAGAAAGATGTGTCCTTCTAATTCGGAAGTGAGCACTACTGCACCTTCGAGTCACTGCTTGCAGTCAAGCAGCTCAACCACAAAGTAGACAACTAGACATGTTGGCGCAATCCAGTCAACGCGAGTGATGAGCATGTCTGTCACCGCGAAAAAATTTTCGAGATAAGGAACCTTGTTTAGAAAATCATAATCACAGTATAAAATATCAACGATATTGGGTTTGACTATATTATCATAAATATTGACCAAACATTATGACTAAGCATGGCAGATATTGATCCAAATATAATGAATATTATTAAAAAAATATAAATATTAATCAAGCATCATAGATATTGGTCAACATCGCATCATGAATATTGACCAGAATATCATAGATATTGATCAAATACCATCTTTATCTATAAAATTTAGTCAATATTCATTATATTCTAATCAATATTCACGATATTTAATCAATATCTATGATAATTAAAGTTAATATCCATGATGATAGGGTCATTCACATATATTTACTTTAAGATTTGTATATTTTTAGATAAGAAAGACCCTATGGTTGTGTTTTTTTAGGGAGAAAAGTGAGGAGAAAAAAAAGAAAGAGGTATTTTCTCTTGTTTTATTGGGAGGAAAGAAAAGTGGAGAAAAATTAGAGTGTTTTTTCACCGTTTTAATTTTTTTTCAAATCGGAGAGAAAACTGATTTCTCTCCCTCGCCTCTCGTGTTCGACACTCCCTACTACATGTTGCTATTGCCGCTTGCCTGTCGCTGCTGCTGCTTGCCACCTCGCCGCCTTCGCTTGCCTTGCTCGCCCGTCGCTGCTGGAGCTCACCGCATCACTACTACCGCTCGCCTTCGCCTGCCTCACTCACTCGTCACTATTGGAGCTCGCCCTGTTGCTGCTGCCCCTCGCCGTCGCTACTGGAGCTCGCTGCCTCGCTTGCTCATTGCTATTGGAGCTCGCCCCATCGCTACTGCCGCTCGTCGTCGCTGCCTCGCTCGCCCTTAGGGGTGGCAATTCGTGTTTCGCGTGTCATAACGTGTCGTGTCATACTTGACACGTGACATGATTGTGCTTGACACGAACACGACCCGTTTATGTATACGTGTCAATATACGAAACACAGACACGACCCGCTTATTTCACAGGTGACACGACACGACACGATTAACACGTTTAATAAATAGGTCGTGTCACATAACACGACACGACACGGCACGATTGACACGATTTATAATATAAAGTTATTAGATGACACAACACGACACGATTGACACGACACGACATGAATAACCTGTTTAACTCACTATATTAAAATTATCTATAAATTATTAATTTTATATAATATATATTATATATGGGTTAGACGGGTCAACCCGCGACACGACACGAATTTTAGCGTGTCATAAACGGGTCGACACGATAATGACACGAAACACGATTATGTTAAACCCAAACCCGCGAAAACTCGTGTCGTGTCATGTCGTGTTGGCGAGTCGTATAATTTTTTGCCAGGCCTACTCGCCCTGTCGCCGTGCCCTATCGATGCTGCCCCGCCTCACCTTCGCATGCTTTGTCACCCATCGCTGCTACCGCTCACTGCCTTCACTCGCCTCGCGCACCTTGCCTTCACCTACCGCCTGCCCTGCCACCGCCTACCTCTTTTCTTCCCTTCACATTTCTTCTGACGCTCATGATCATGTGAATTTCATATGATTAGATTTCATCTCTCCCTTCCTTCCCTCTTTTAGTTTTTCTTCCCTCCTATTATTCTTTCCATCTAATAAAACACAACCTAAGATTTTCTAAGGGAGGTAACTTAGCCTAAAAAATTTTCTCCGCCGTCGCATCTAATTCGCCGCCCATAGAATCCATCTCGTTACAACAAAATTGATACCATCAACATTTTACCCATATGTTTACCTCCCTTTCAATTAAATAATTCGGGAGATCAAATTTGTGCGCCCACTAGTGGAGTTGGTTTATACATCGGGTGCACATATGGGGAAACAAAAGAAGTACAAGAACCGAAATATGCTGCGCGTTCTTCTGTTCTCCAGCGTCACCTCACAACTCTTTTCCTCGCTATATCTTATCCAATCTTGTAGAAAAACTCGCCGCATTTTGTAGGAAGGATACACGATAACATTTTACTAAACTGGAGTGGGTAGATTTTAACTAGATTACATAAAATAACGATCATATTTTCTTTTATCCATATTTCATAAAAGTTAATTAAATTTTAAAATTTTAATTAGATTTCGTAAAATATTGATGACATTTTAATCAGATTTTAAAAAATTTATGAATATTTAAAGATTATAAACCTATTTTAGTTTGCAAAATGATTTAATTCTTTATTTCCATTGCCACTGCAAAATGAATTAGGGTAGTTTTTCTGGAGATTGTTGAGCTAGATGACAAGTGTTAGGTACTTGACTTTTTACATACTATCTTACCCTACTTGGGTATTTAAATAAGTATCCCTGTGGTAGGCCCAAGGCCCAATTGACCTTGGTCTGGTCAACTAGGTTTTTGATTGGGTCAAAATCGACCCAGGCCCAATTGTGAGAGGAGAATCGAATGCCGATTTGGGTGAAATCGCAGGTGCGCCGCGCCTTCCCAACACCGGGTGGTCCTCCTCCTGCTCTTGCCGTGGCTCGCCCTCCCCGCCGCTGCAGCAAGAGGACAAGGTCCAATGGCGAGGTGGTCAGCAACACATGTGGGCGAACATGGGGAAGTCCTCCCTGCCCACGTAGCCTCTTCTCCTCGCCTCCCACCAGATTAAGAGGCAGAAACAATTATATAAAGCAATTGGGTTGACCTGAGAGGGTCGACGACAAGCGGAGAATGTTTGTATAATGAGACCTGCAACGCCTGGGTTCGGCGTTCATGTGCCACACTCTATCTCAGCATTAGCAGCAATTGATGGCGGAGGGCGAGCGTTTAGGCTCATGGGCTCCAGCGGCCAATGATTGAGGTGGCGGAATAAAGAAAAGATCGATCCTTGATCCGTTTCATAGAAATAATGAAATGAAATCCAGCTCATACCGTCACAGCTGGGCGCGGCCGAGATTGTATAGTCGCCAGTGAGCCACCAGAACAGGTGCTCCTTTGTCTCTCTCATATCCTTCTTCTGTACCTCAAGAACAGCTACTGAACATGTACAGAGAGGAAATGGACGACAGGGGAGGCTGCTGCTGCTTACAGGCAAAATGTTTCGTTCCTTCTGCAGTACACGCTGCTCAGGAGAGAAACTTTTGTCTTTATTAGGCCACGACTTAAGGCACGATGCGTGTAGTTGGTGCGCCCAAATCAATTCGATCTCTTCATTAAATGCATCGTAATTTCTAAGATTAACAGAATGGACTCACCCTTGCCAATTACCCGCATCCGTCACGGACAAGTCGCCGGCCCCACGCACCAAATTGCCAACCACCACGTCACCTCCTGCCATCTCGCACCGCGTGACCCCGTGCCATTAAGACCACACGGTCCTCACCCTCCGGGGCACCCACCTCGCTCCCCCCGCTCTCCTGAGGGCAGCCGACCGACCGTGCGATACGCCGCGGGCACGGCACCCAAGGTTGATTGCCAGTGGAGTCCTTGGAGTGCGTTGCGTACATCAGCGGTTTGCCGAGGCATACACGAATCTCGAAGCGCTGGTCTGCCCGCACTTGCGTGCCACGCCGAACACATACGCGCCTCGTCCGCCTGCGCCGCCGCCTGCCGTTCCGCTGGGAGCACCACCCTCGATTGTCCACATCTCAGTGCATTTCCTTGTCGATTTTTCACCCGTTGATTGATTTGATTTTCTTTTTAAAATAGTTTTGTTGGTGTTTCTTTTGCGCCCCACAAATTTTTTTTCTTGATTATTGTGGTTGGATAAATGCTGTACTCTTTTTGGATTTTTTTGCTGGACAATGTTGATTGTTTTTGAATTTAAAGAAGAGGATAATAAGTAAAAAAAAAATGAAGGGAATGGCAGAAGCGAAGCCTACCTCGACGCCGGCGATCAAGAAGCCGCCGGGATACCGTGAACCAGGGGCGCCGCCCCCGAGACCGCCTCCTCGGAGGCAGCCGCTGCCCCCGTCCTTCCGCCAGGCAGGGAAGCCGCTACCTCGCCACCACCAGCGGCACCGCCGCTCCCGGCGCTCCTCCTGCTGCCGCGTCTGCTGCTGGGTCTCCGTAACTGCCCTCGTCGCGGCCGCCCTCCTCGCCTTGGCCACAGGGCTCGCCTACCTCTGGTTCCAGCCGCGGCTGCCATCTTTCCAGATTGAGTCCCTCAACGCCACCGAGCTCCGTGTCGCCGACAAGACCGACGGAACCTTCCTCGACGCGGCCACCAAGGTCGGGATCCTGGCTTGGAACCCCAATGGGCGGATCGTGCTGGAGTACGGCGATGGGGAGGGGCGGGTGGCGGTGGTGGACGACGATGGCGACGTGGATGTCGGAGCGGCGGCGATTGCGGGGTTCGAGCTGGGGAGGAAGAACCGGATGGTGGTGCGATTCGCGGCGCTGGCGAAGGGGGTGCCGGTGGACGAGGTGATCGGGGCGAGGATCCGGGCCGGGTACCGGAGCAAGGGGGTAAGATTTAGGGTGGAGGTGAGAACGAAGGTGGGGCTCCGAGTGGGAGGTTGGAACACTGCAAAGGTACCGATTCGGGTAGGTTGCGGCCAGGTGGGCTTAAAGCAAGGGGTGAGCGGTGCTATACTGCCCAAATGCCGGTTCTACTTGCTTAGATGGTGAGTGTTTCTCCACTTATTTTACTTTTTCTCGGCAGGATCAATTAATCATAACTCCTTCTTATTCTAATTAGACTCTAAATCTTATTGAGATTATTGTTAAGTAAATTCTGATTGCTTACATGTATTTTGCTTATTTAATTTGC
This sequence comes from Costus lasius, assembly GCA_027563935.2. Lineage (NCBI taxonomy): Eukaryota > Viridiplantae > Streptophyta > Magnoliopsida > Zingiberales > Costaceae > Costus > Costus lasius. The sequence goes on along the minus strand of CM050450.1, from coordinate 16,740,991 downwards.
ATTCCATGTTATCTCCAAGCTTAAAATAAAATTTACTTGTATTTAATGTGATGTTGCATAAGCAGGAATTTAACAAATGAAAATTGTCACTATTGATAGTATTGAATCCCTGTTTATGGACATGGTTGAACATATTTTGCCTAGGATCTTATATGTATGTATGTGCATACATATATTTGATTGTGTATAGATGGATGAGTACTATATTTTTATGCTTTCTACATAAGGTAAAAATTTTTAGGTAAGATTAGGGTCATATTTTATGATACAAAATATTATTAAAATATATTCTCTATCATTTGAAATGATTTTGGCATACTTTGTAATATTTATAGCATTTTATGAAACAACTTATAAAAAATGATTTTTTATTAAGGAATATACAAATTTGATCATTTTGATCATATGGGCTTGAAAATGGAAGTACCCATCTAATTTTGATAAATTTCTACCAAATATTTTATTGCATAATAAACATTGAGAACCTAGGATTAAAAGCAAGTTTCATGATATCAATTGAATTTTCATAATATATGGAATTTGTCTCTATTGGAACACAAAGAAGTTAATAAAGATCTCAAGAATAAGTATTAGAAGCTATTTGTATGGCAATGTCATCTTTATGGCAAAAGAAATCATCATATGTTATGTTTATTGACCGCCATATAGAGTAAGTTTTCATATTATACATTTTTACCATTGTAGTTTAGCATCTATATATAGAGTTGTCATGTGGCCTTTCTATTATTCAAAAGTGATACAATTATCTCTCTTTCATGTTAACTTGGTTTCAAAGACATGGTCATGAGAAGTCCCCCTTAAAGCCACTGTTGTCCTGAAGACAGCTCTTTCTCTCCTTGAACCTACATCTTTTACCCTTGCAAGATCTGCAGTCGATTCTTATAGGCTGTGCAGTCGGTGTCTCATGTTCATTATCGTTGCTCCTTTCTTTTGCAGCTTGATGAAGCACCTTTCCTCATCTCTATTATAGATTCCTTCAATGTCATCATCAAATTTCTATGGCATTTCCTGATGCAGTATTCTCTTTTCGCAGCACCTTTTGTGCACATTGCCTTCTTTCATTGATGATGCAAGCCCTTGGAGCCTCTCTGTTTGTGCACCTATTATTGTCATCTGAACGCACACCTCTTGCCTTTTCATAAGCCTCTTGCACACTGCTTATTCTTTGTCAACCATTCTCTTTGCTGTTCTCCAACTCTAGTGCCTCCAACTTTCATTTCAACCTTTCTTGCTCTATGTCAAGTAGAAGCTTAATGCAGCCAAGCAACACTTTTACCAGTCTGCATCTCATCTATCACCTGTTCTCATGGGCAAGTGGGTTCTTATTTAATATCCATTAATGAGTGGGAGCGCAAGTGTTGAAGATTACTAGAGGGAAGGCGGCCAATCCTTATCTCTGTCATCTTTGGCAAAAGGTTAACAATCTATTTTTTGGAAAATCACATTGTTGGTGAACAGTCTAGTTTTTGGTCAACCTCACAACCTTATCAAAAAGATGAGATTCTTTAGTTCCAAGGGCAATCCATATTGGTCTCTCAATTTGTTGTATTGAAAACTTGGAAAAGTGGTAGGTGTCAAGCCTGGTTTCTGGTTGCCTGTTATTTTCAGTGCTCTTTTTTTACAAATATGGAAAGCATGCTGCAATACTAAGGATGATCATATCCTAAAAGTTTGCATTAGAAAGAGTTTTTTTTTTTTTTTTTTTTTGTATTTTTACAACTTAGCACTGTGACACAACTCACGGGCGACTAACTTTTTTCAGAGGCTAAGATCTTATCATAAAAGCTTAAGTTATTGAAAAGAATTCAATCAGTATTCCTTGAAACATTTATTCAGGTGTGTTTCGCTACCATTTCCAGCTTCTCATTTTTCCTGTATCAGAATAAATGTTATCTTTTTTCCTTTAGGTTCTGGGTGGTATTGTTCTTGTTCTGACTATGGTACATAATTATTTGAAGTTTATTCTTGTGCAACTAAATCACCTAATTAATAACTTGCTCAAAGAATGCTTGTCTTAGAATCTTAGTACATAATCATACTGATCTTAAACTAACTATATGTCATTTACTTCCTAATTGAGAATGGATTTATTCAACTGTCTGAAAATCTCAGGATTAATTTGCATTGAGGGGGCTTCCTAATTGCAAGTTTAAAGAAGGTGGAGTTTGCAGTTGCTGTATAGCAGATTTTTATTTGTTTATTTCCTATGTGGAATAATTTGGAGGGAGTACCTTCGAGTTCGGCTTCAACTTATCAATTTCACAGTGAGCTCATGTGTAGTTTCTTGATAGGCTTGTATTTTACACAGATGATTATTGAATACTATTTCAATTTTTTTTACTTGTAAGATATTCTTGATATCCTCTTTTACAGATTAATGAGTTTATTGGAATATAATTAATCATGCTTAATTATACAGATTTTTGCTGAGCTTGTATTTACTTGGCATCTCAAATTCTGGGTAGTGTATGTCAGTAGAGAAATTAAGAAGCACGTTAAATTTGAGTAATTCTATTTCATTAGATGTTCCTGCAGCAGCAAATGGCTTTTGTTCTAGTAAAAGCTCAACGAACGAAACACGCTTGACATCCAATATATCTCAACCTTCCATGAACTTCATTTTTCTTTACTTGCATGCATAGTTGCACAAGTCTTCAAAGAAAAATGTTCTTCTACTAGAGGATTTCCTATCCATGCTGCGTGTAACTCTTAACCCTGTTTACTTGGAGGGAAAGGATGAAATTTACCTTTTTCCCTCGTTTACAAGGGTGGACGGACGGACGAATGAAAAACACCTATGCTTTCTCTCGATTTTGGATTCGCCCGATTTGGGCGGATTGTTACAGTAACACTCGCGCGTCTCACCAGTGATGGATCTAGCCTTGCCTCGCCACGCTCACCTCGCTGACCTCACCAGCGACGGATCCCACCTCGTTGACCTCGCCGACCTTGCCTGCTCGCCAACCGATCTCACCTGCTCGCCTTGCTCAACCCTCGACCTCGCCGTGCCGCTGCTGGCCCGCCACCTCCCTCTCCTCTCCGTGTTCTAGACACAACACGTGAAAATCACATGTCTTCTCCTACCATTCCCTTTCTGTTTCTCTTCCTTCTTCCCTTTCATTTCCTTCCCTTGTTCTTTCTGTTCACCCAAGTAAACAGGGCATTAAGTTTTGACTTGGTTGAGAGTTGGTCGTGAAAAAGAAATTAAGTAATAAATGAGAAACACAGTACTCTTCCCTTAAACCACCCCAACTACATGCTAGTCCATCATGGTTGTAGGTTGATAGCCACAACAAATCTTAAATTTGGTTTGGCAAAAAATATATAAATGATTTGCAAAGGTTAATTCAGTCGCTACTAGGGTTTTTGAAGAATAGGTCAAGGGTGATTCTATCATTCTCTATCTTAAATGCTAATAGATTAGAGAGGTAACGCGTAATAAGAATGAAAGGAGACAGAGAGCATGCTAAGGCATGCCTTAGCCCCGTAGTGGCCCTAGTCTCTCTAGAAGAATCAACATCTTTACCACTTCATAAGATGGAAAATGTGGGGATTTGGATGTGTGCTAAGATTTCAACACAAGCGGGTCAGGTGTCTATACTCTCTACAATCTCACCTTAGTTCTTGGAAAGGTAGACTCCTTTCCCAAGCGGGTTAGGTGGCTCTTATTAATTCTTATATTACTTTCACCCCAATTCATGTGTTTACTGGAACTTGGATGCCTAAACTTCACATTGATAAGCTTAATCAAGTGACTTGTAATTTCTTGTGGTCCGGTAATTTTGGATCCAATAAAATTCACTTGATTGGTTGGCACAAAGTCACTCAACCCAAGAGTTCTGGAGGTCTTGGGATAAAGGACTTTGCTTTTCTTCGGCCAGCCCTTCATTGCAAAAGAATCCTCCACTTGCTTAACAAAGGTGATTTCATTTGGACTAGCATTGTTATTACTAAATATGAGCTTCCCAATCCTTGGGACATTAAGCCAAAATCTGCAATGTGCTGGGTTTGGAAAGGTTTCATTCGAGATATGGATGCTTTGAAAGATGGTCTTATGAAGTTTATAGGGAATGGTAGGGACACAAATGCAATGTTACATTGTTAGTGTCTGGATCTTCCTCTTGCCCTCAAGCCAACTTTCATTGCTTCACAAGAGTTACATGTTAATACTATGGTTTTTGATTTCATGCAGGATCAAAGCTGAAAAGCTGAGGCACTAAATTATTTGGTTGTTCCTCAACTTAAAGATAGTATCCTGTCTATTAAGCTTCCCTTAGTTCCCTATGACGATGTGTGGAAATGGAGAGAGATTTCAAATGGATGCTCTTTATCTAAGGTAGCATATTGTTTCCTTCCTAGAAACCATTTGAATCTTGATGACCCATGGCAAGGTTGGAAGCTTATGAGGGCTGTATGTTACCCCGAGAATTAAGTTCCTTGGTTGGAAGTTGCTCCTTAATGCATACCTTGCAAACATTGGACTATGTGGGGCTAAACCTTATTGCTTTTGCTCTATTGGTTATGATAATTTCACTATTTTTCTTTTTCAATGTTCTTCAACTGACTTTATTTGGGACTATATTTCAGATTATTATGGTACTGAGTACTTATCTAGGGATACTTGGTCTTATGGTGATTGGATTTTTGAATTGAAGCATATATTTTCTTTGATTCTAACTATTTGCTAGTCTATTTGGAATGCTCGTAATTCATTTTTCTTTGAAAGAAAAAAAACCTATTGTTGTGAAAATTCTTAAATTCACTTTGCTTGAGTTCAATGACATGCTTAAAGTTCTTTGCTACAAGGGAAAGGATGTTATCCCAGATAGAAGGATTTGTCACTGGTCTAAGCTGCCTAAAAGTCAACATTGATGGTTCTTGGAAGCCTAGATCCTGGCATAGGATATCTGATCCGAGATGACAGTGGTTCATGTATTGTGGTGGTTTCAACACATTTCTCAAGGGATTCAGCGCTTCATATTGAGCTCATTGCTCTCAAATCGGCATTAAGCTATATCTATAGCCGTCAGATCTTCAATGACACGTAGCTTATTGTGGAAACAGATTGTAAAAGCACACTTTGTCTCTTAAATGAGCACCATCATCTGCCAAACTCTAGTTTTGGTATCGAAGAAATTAAATTTTTGTTAAGTAGTCTGAGGCATTGTAAGCTTACCTTTGTTCCAAGAGAAGCCAATAGGGCTACCGATAGCTTGCTAGGCATGATGCTACTAACTTTTGTTGTAATTGCTGGCAAGATAGTTGCCCAGTTGAACTACAATATATTTTGGTCTCCGACATTGGAGACTCTTTTGTTTAATAGTTAATTCTTCTTAGATCAATCTAATAGAGTTGAAAATTTTTCTTAGATCAATCTCGAGGGAAAAAAAAGTGAAAAGCAGAGCCACTACACGGTACGGTGGTCTCATCCACCCTCCACTTCAAATAAAACACTTATTGTGTTCGGTAGCAAGGATTTTGAGGTGGAAAGGAGGAAAAGTAAATTTTCCTTGGATTTTTAGAAAGAAAAAGAAAATAAAGAGATAATAAAGGTAGAAAATTTTAAAACTTTCCACCCAATCCCGATGCGTTCAAATCGGGCGGAAATATTACTTTTTCACCCACGCACTAACCTCACTCTCCCGTACTCTGCGTTCTTTCCTTTCTCACCTTGTCGCCGCTCCCACTGGCCGTCGCCTCTAGCTGCCGCCTGCCACCGTCGAGTAAGCCTCTTCCTCCTCTTCTATTTTTTTTCCTCCATATTCCACTCACGCTCATTGCTCCACTCTCGTTCGACTGTTGTTGCCGCCTCTGCTCCCCGCCATCGCCATAGCTGCTCGCTGCAGCTTGATGTCGCCTGATTAGAGCAGCTTCTTTGCCGCCACCACTGCTCGCCATCACACCTGCTCACTGTTGCTTCTGCTTGCCGCCGATCCTCCTTGCCCTAGCTACCCCATTTTCTTCCAAAGCAAGGTAATGCTTCTGCTTCTGCCCCATTGTCCTGGTCACTGCATATGGTCTTCCATAAGTCCTGGTCACTGCATATGGTCTTCCAATTTTGCACATTACTGAAGCATTCTGATTTGAGATCCTTGTATTAATTATTAGTATTGTGGTGCTGAATTTCTTGCTTGCTTAAGATAGGTTAATGATGATGAACAGGAAACATGGACTAGTGGTTTAAGCTATAAATTTTTCATATGAACTATACATTGGAAATGCCTAAACTTATTGAGTATGACACTGAAAAAAAGGAATGAAGTTTTATTTGTGCGATTGTGCCTTCCACAAGAATTCGATATATTGACATCAGCATTACAATGTACTATTACCTTCAGTTTTAGATCTTTTAAATCACATAAATCGAACAATTTGGGGTGCTAGTTTCATTTGTATCCTGTGCAGCATTTCTTTTCATTTGACATTAGCTTGTAGCCGTTGAATTATTAGCCTTCAAAATTCTAGAGCAACTCTACTATATTATCCTTAATGAGGTGACCGTTTGGAGTTTTCTCTTGTTACGTGTATGTTTGCATGTTCTCTTTTTGCAAATATTCCTGCCTTTTATTACTATAAATAAGTTCAGAGATAGAGATTGACAAGCAATCTTAGTTTGCTGTCCAATTCATTGTTTGTAGATGTTTAGCTGATCATCTAGTCCTAAGAATCAGATGCTGGTTTCATGTTAAGTGCTCGATGTAGAGAAACACCGATTTGAACAAAAATTGCTGTCATGCTTGTCATTCTTTTTAAACATCCATGATTATAATACTTTTTCCTAGTTGAAACACCTCATTAGTAATTGTATCTGCTTTTAACCTTAATTTTGTTCAGTTCTATACAGATGTTTGTTAGTTTTCTCTAATCAGTATAGGCTCACTATTGCTCCTCAAAGAATCTGTAATTAAAGCGTATATGTGAACTTGTCTCAACATGCATAGGCTCGGCCATTGGTATTTAATTTTACCTATTACTTTTAAGGATGCTCCAATATGTTCTAATTTGTAGTATTTTATTGTTAATGTCTACGCCTTGTTTGTTCAGCCTCTTGTGTTATATAGCCTTTGCATTAACTGCCAAATTATACCAGTTGTTTCTCTTCGTAAGGCTCCCTGCTTCTGATTGTTAAGAATGTTTATCCCATCAGCTGATGGGATAAACATTCCAGGCATAATAAGCAAAAGTGCTCAATACTATTTTAAAATGTACTGTATATTTGAATGTTGTTTCCCCTCACATGATGACTACAGTTTTATTACCAAGCATACTCAAAGCAAGTCAATTGTTTTGAGTTTTACCATTGACTAAGTTGAATTATTATTCAAACAAGATAAATTAGTTATTTTAAAATGTTATTATGCCTGGATACAGTAACCAATTTAACTTTCAAATTACCTTTTATAATATGACAAAACCTTTGGAGGATGATTTATACCATTTGTTTGTAATATTACAAGTCATAATGTTTTGCATTTTTATTAATTCATGCCTAATGTTTCTTTTTTATTAATTCATACTATTTTTATGTAGTCTGACTTTTTGAATGAGATTTTCTTTTCTATGAATAGTTGATACATGTAAGAATTAAATGTATGAAGCAAGCAAACAAATGTTTAGAAAAGCAACATGCTCATGATCATGCAACAATAGAATACTCTGAAAAAGAGATATTAGAAGAGCTGAAAAAGATTGGAGTGTCACGTCGACAAATGGCACGTGCTTATGTGGCTCTTGGGAAAAGCAAAGAGAAGGCTAGACTTTTTTTCTTAGCTCCAGATGATTTACACTTAGATGTACTTAATGAGTTGTTAGGTCATTGACTTGCTTAAGCTTTACATGTTACTAGTTGACTATGACTATCTGGTTTTGGTATGGAGGATGTGATATTGAACTTTGTTTAGTTTGTCCCTTATCTTTTGATATAAAGGATGTAATATTGAACTATGTTTAGTTTGACCCTTGAATGTTGTATGAAATTTGACATTTATGTTTATGTTTTAGATGTTGCATTTGTATTAAATATGTTTCAGGTTGATTATTTTTGTTATGTTGTCTGGTGTAATTATTTTCCTTCCTTTCTATTTAGGTGATGCAAATGTACATGTTAGGTGTTATCTTTTTTTACACTATGATGAGAATGTTTTATAATTTGTTATCTTGCTTAGATGTAAATAGTTGATGTTGGATTTTGTTCTATAATTTGTTATTCTATGGATTTTGTTCGTCTTCTCCTACTAATAAAAAAACCTATTTAACAAGTTTTGATAGACATTGAATGACAATCTAATGGTTGATAGCTCAAAAAATATTTTTTATTATTGTTGTTATTTTATAGTAATTATATAATTTTTAAATATTTTTGTTATATTTTTATGTTTGTATTAATTTTATAGTATTTAATTAAGATTTATTAAATTTATATTTTATATATTTTAAAATAATTTTATAGTGTTATGCATAATAGGTGAAAAACTAAGTTATGAGTGCAAATATCAAATGGAAAACTTTCCTCCCCTCCAAAAGAATAGCATGAAGGAAAAAAAAAATTCTATCCATATCATTTTCTTTTCTTGCAAATTTTTCTTTTCTTCTATTTTTTTCTTTCCTTGCTACCAAACACAGCCTTAGAGATCCATAGTGGTGGCCCCACTTAGAACTTTTATTCATCTCGAGGCTCATACATGGAATGCGCTTGTTGCAATAATAGTTATGCAATATCAAATGGTTGAGAACAATATTCACACGAAGAAATCTATCTTGTACAATAGCATAACAAGAGTAGGGATGATGATCATACTCGTCAAAGTTAGATACCCAACCTATTTTGTAGCTAGTTAAGATACTTTTAGCTAAATAAATCAGGTTTGTATTTATATGTACAAGTACCTAATAACATATTTATAAATAATAAAAATATAAAATCTTATTATTAAAAAATATAAAATAATTATTGATAAATATATTTAATATTATAATAATTTATAAAATTATATTCATATAAAATAATTAAAATTTTGTTTATTTAGTTAGGTACACGATGTCACTCCCTGTATTATACAAATACATGAATCAATTTTTAATTACTTATTACAACAATTTTATAGCCACGCAGGGCCTAAATGTTCAATTTGTCCAGGTTTAGCGCGACCAGCAGGGGTGCACTCGTGCGCGCCCCTCAGCCTCCACGAAAGGGTTTTGACCTTCGTCTAGCCCAGGAAAGAGAGAGGAGAGAGAGAAAGCCACGTCAGCAATTAAAAATTAAACAATAAAGTGCGAATTATATCTTATCGGGTCTCAGATCCACGCTCGAATCCGAAGCCCAAAAATCCTCCCGTGTCCGAAATTGAGCGTTCGCGTCCAAATGCCGAACGCGATTTCGAGTCAACACTCGATTTCGGTCAATGCCCGCCTGCATCTGAAATCAAGCGCCCGCTTGTGTACGCATGTGCCCCGAAGCTAGAGTCGTTGTGTTCGAACGCTTGCTCGTGTTCGTCGGAGAAGAAGGAAGGACGTTGCGACCTTCCAATGAGTCTCATCGGCGGGTTCTCCTCCGTCGACTGGTCGGCTGACCTCGCCTTCCACCCAAGATTGCCAACTTAATGCCGCCAAAGTTGCGTAGGGAGAAGAAGGTGTCGGGGAGACGGGAAGAGAGCGTAGGGGGACTTTGATGTCTAGGGTGCTCCGAACCGCCCAAACCTCACCACTGGAGCACCTTAGGCGAGGGCCACCGCTTGCCTTTGCCGGATTGGTCGAGTCACCGTCGGAGGGAGGAGCGAAGGGAGGGGTTGGCTAAGGTTCGTTCTCAACCTTGCCAGCCGCCGAATCTCCCTCGTTGTCGATTCCTCTTCCGATTCTCTCTCTCTTAGTGGTTCGTTTTAGCCCTCAGACCAGCCTTCCCCTATCTTTGAGCTCGCGGCCCTTTTTATAGGCGACTTGGCCCCATCTTCCTGCCGCTCGTCCAGCTACACATGGACGATGTCTTCATGCGATGTCGACCCGTCAGCAGGTGCCATTCCGCACCAGAAGCATCCCTTGATGTCTTGCCACTAAGCCTAAAACCTACTCTTACACTATTAGTAGGGATGATGGAACCAAAACCATAGTGAACCGTAAGTGCCTTGTACCTATTAGGTTTGGTATCCTATTTGAAGTATGGTGTGATGTCTTACCCTTAGAAGGTACATACCATGTCCATCTTGGAAGACCTTGGTTATATGATGTTAACGGGTACCACCAAAGTCAAGATGATTCTTACATTTTAAGGTGTCATAACCCCAAGATTAGGATCGAAAGGGCCAAACCAAAACCCCCTAAGGTAGCCAACCCTTCCACCTCTCAGGAAACCTTAGAACAACCTAAGCTACCTACACCTTCTCAAGAAATATCCTTAGAAGAGTTTGGATCCACAACTAGGGAATCCTTAGATGAATTGTTTGAGAGTCAACCTTAGAGACTCTTCTAGATGAACCTAAACTTAAATTCGAATCTTTTACCTTAGACGATATGCCTAGGAACCAACCTGACCCTAAAGTTATAGGTCTTCCACAACCTTAAGATAAACCTAAGTTAGACCTAATCTCTCCAGATGACCATGAGCCTTGTCCAGGTCCTTATCCAAAACCTCATGAACACTTAGGAAACCACAAACCTAGGGAACCCATAGAGAGAAAATTAGAAGATGAGCAACCTAATGACCAAGAGCATGATCTAGGAACTCAAGACATAGAGAAACCTTCTACACAGCTTAAGTCATACATAGAATCCCTAAGTACACCCTTAGGAACTAATGAGCCTAACTTAGATATTCCTACCCAACCTTTGGACATAGAGGATCCTACACCTATAGATTTCAACCAACTTGAATTAGGATCCCATACTTTTAAGGAAACCTTAGGACCCTTTGAACTTGACTTAGATCCAAAGCTTTTAGATAGGGATGTCCGTTTTGAAAGTTACTTTTGGAAAACCTTATGGACATTGTTAGACACAAAACTTAAATTTTCTTTTGCTTATCACCCTCAAACAGTTGGTCAGACTGAAGTCGGTAATAGAAGTTTAGGTGACTTGTTAAGATGTCTTATTAGTGATCATGTAACCAACTGGGAAGATATATTGCTAACAGCTGAGTTTGCATTCAATAGCATAGTGAACAGGACAACTGGTCTCAGCCCATTTCAAGTAATTCTTGGTATGCAACCTAATAAACCAATTGATCTCCTACCTCTACCTACTTCTACCCGACGTTCACAATCCGCTGATTCTTTTGTTAAACATATCCATGAACTTCATACTGAAACCGGGCACAAAATCTCAGAAAGCAATGATAAGTATAAGAGCAATGCAAACAAACATTGTAGGCCACAAAAATTCAGTGAGACAAATAGAGTGATAGTGAGATTGAGAGCTGATAGACTTCCACTTGGTTCTATCAAGAAATTGCATGTAAGAAGTATAGGTCCATTTACGATTGAATATAAAATAAGTGATAATGCCTATGTTGTGAATGTACCTAAAAATTTGGGAATTAGTCTTATTTTTAATGTGGAAGATATATCATTGTATTATACACCGCAGAAACCAAAATCAAGTGAAGCAGCATCACAATATCTTCTGGATGAAATAGAAAATGACGAGATTAAAGCCATCCTAGAAGATCAAATTGTTCATCCTGATCAATCAGAATTTCAATACCTGGTAAAGTGGAAGAATCCTCCAGATACAGGTAACATATGGATTCTCAATGACGAACTTCGACAAATTGCACCGGAAAAGTTGGATGCCTATAATGTTGACAATCTACCGGAGGTGAATTTTTCGCCCCCCGGGAGAATTGATGGGGACATAAAAGACAGGCCCAGAAGATCTAAAAGAGCCCATCAAAAGCCGGCCCGCTACCGCCCAAATATTTGAATTTTATTATTATTTTTCTTTTAATTAGATATTTGTATTAGGGCATTATTTTATTATTTTATTTTGAATTTTAGCAATTCTTAGTAGGATTCAGTTTTCTAAATTTAGCAAGTGTAATTTCTATTTAAGCATTGTAATCCCTAGGGGAAAAAAAACTTTGGCTTAATAATTTTCGTTGCATTATTCTCGCACCTGTGGTGTTGGTCGTGAGGGCTTATTTTTGCACCTTTGGTGCTGGCTGTGAGGGCTACAATTTCATCCACTTTCCACCCTTTCGCTAAAATTTCAGCCGCAATTACTCGCCTTCGCCTTCTTCGTCGCCCAGATTAATCCAGACGTAATCACCACAAAGCTTCGCCGCCCCTTCATCCATCGTCGGGTCCGGCGCCTCAAGGTCCGCCACCATCTCCCATGACACCAGTCGCCGTTTTCCCTCTCTGTCTAGAAATTCCACGCTGTCGTTCCAGCCCTAACGCCTCCAGCCGCCACCTCCATCAGCGCATACCTCTCTATCCTCCCTGCTCACCCCGATTTCCATCCGCTCATCAGAAATCGACGTCACCCTTTTCCCTCGTCGAACCTTAAATCTATATCCCTCCTCCATCGCCAAGGCCGCCACCTCACACATCCGCTCGCCAGTCCGATTCCGTCGTCCCGGACTTCATCCGCCGCCTCTTCACCTGTTGACGAAGCCCGCCGCCGCCTTCGCCAACATCGTCGTCCGCCATACCTTACGCCTAGCCATCAACGACCACGCCGCCGAACCCTAACGCTCGTCACCTCATCACCTGAGCGGAACCGTCTCCCCTCCTCTTCGTGACTTCCCTTGCCACTGCTTCACCGATCGATGCCCAGAACCACCTGACGACGAGTTCTTCGCCTTCACTACCAACGACAAATCTTTCCCTGGGCCGATCACCTTCATCCGCAAAAGTTGACGCCGATCTGCACCTGTCGACGAGACGCGCCTCCCGTCCTCACTTATCGATCGGCGACGTTGATCTCTGATCGTACGCGACAGCGAGCTCCTGATTTGCAGACGATTCCGCCCATCCGCGTTCCAGAGATCCGGTGCCGCTCTTCCCTCTCTCCGGCCACTTTCATCCACACAGATCCTAGCCGACGAATCTCGGCTGCCCTAGAAGAGCAGCGGCCTCAATACTTGCTCGTCGTCGGCTTCAACGCCACAACACCCTTCTCTGTTAGGATTTGCATCCACTTAACGTCACTGTGTCCTATTGAATCCGGCACTGCACTTCCCTTTCCGCCAGACATCTACATGCCCTGTTAACGAACGCGTGAAAGCTTAAGTGAGATTGCTGAAGACTAATTTCATTAATCTACAATCCAGTTCTAGGTTCAAGCGTACATCAGAAGTCGTCCCATTAAAACAAAGGTATAATTTCAGTTGCATCTTAATTTAGGAAAATTTACTTATTAAAATTGATCGTATTTGCTCTATATTTTAGTGCATGCATATTTGATAAAATCTCCACTTAAACTTGAGAGCATACCACTTAAAATAGAGAGTATATTTAGTTGGGAGCATATCTATTTAGTTGTTTGCTTTGTAATTTGACTGTTATTGCTTCTTGAGATTTGCCTGTGCCTGAAATCAGTAACGAAATTCATCTTTATACCTTAGTGTAGGGATTTACATTGCCTCCCATATATCCACCCTACATCACTATGTATACTAGGAGGGAAAAACAATGGAAGGAAAAGAAAATTTAATTTTCCTTAGTTTATCGGAATGGACAGAAAGGTTAAGAAGGAAAAACGAAAGAAAATTAACCCTGTTTTCCTTAGTTTGATGATCCATCCGATTTAGACGGAAAACGAAAAAAAATTAAAGGGCGACGTGGGGAAGCACGCTTCGACGGAGACGAAGGACGCTTCCTTGCGTTCGCGTCTCGTTGATGAAGCCATAGAAGGAGCCTCCGCTCGCCTCTCGTCGACGGAGATGAAGCCACCCTCCTCATCGCCTCGATCTGCTGCCGCCTCCCTCCGCTTGCCTCTCGTCGACGAAGCCGAAGCCTCCGCTCGCCTCTCGTCGAAGGAGATGAAGCCGCCCGCATTGTCGCCTCTCGATCTGCTGCCACCTCCGCTCTGGAAACGTGAGACGGAGAGGCCGAAGGCGACGGAGAGCGGACAAGCCGCTCGATCTATTGTTGCTTCCGTCTCTCTCATGCTTCGTTTTTTTGTTATCTACCTCGCCTCTCATCGACGGAGACTCGCAGGCACCAACGGAGGCAAAGAGGCCGACGGAGACTCGCCGGCACCGACGGAGGTGGAACAACGGAGAATGCGATGCGTGTTTGGCGAGCGTGATGGGAGACGGAGGCGGAGAGGCCGAAGGTGACGGAGGCAGAGTCAATCAGTCAGCGGCCTTCTTTGTTATCACGTGCGAAGCACATGATTTAACTTTCCTTTTCATTTATTTTCTTTTCTTTCCAAATTTTCTTCTCCACTTTTTTTCCATAGTTGCTTGTATACACAGCCTTAATTTTGATTTCACTAGAATTGTGCGGAAAGCACGCTAATTTTTTTTTTTAAAATAATCCCTTTTATCTATCCTAATGCGCCTCAGGCTTTTGCTCGCTACCACAACACTCTTCTTCTCTACCGCTCCAAAGTTCGCCATCACCGCAACAACTTCCTACCCACTGCAACCACCATAGTTTCTAGTATTTTTGTAATGAGGAATAAAAGATAGGTAAAAGTACATAGATGTGCTACAAATATTAAATGAAGTCAATTCTTTATTTTTTTTTTCTTTCCCTCGAAAGATATAAAAAAATTAATGCTTTTCTACCACCTTATTTTTCTATCTTGTAAAATTTCTTTTGATTCCCAGTATACATAATGACAGTATACATAGTGATAAAGGCCTAATTCGGGATAATTATCCGCTTACTTTTGCAGACGACACATGTAGTAGAAGCGAAGATACAAAAACGTATCTGGGGCTACTATGCAAGCCACAAATGAGAAGGGAAGTAGGAGAGAAGCTGCTTCCCTCGACCAGGTGATTCGCAGTGTTCTCTCCGCCCTCCTCCCCTTCCCTCTGAGGGCGCCCGTGTTGTGCCCCACAGCTGCGAGCTCCCTACTCTCTTAGGGCTTATTTCCTTGAAGGGAGAACAGGAAGGAACGGATGGATTTCTTATTTTCCGTCTGTTTCCTTGAACGGACGGATGTAGAGGGATAGAGTAATGGGCGGCTACAGTACCATTATTCGGCCCCCTCCGAAAATGGCAGAAAAAAGAAAGGAACGAGCTCGTGCGATGTCCCCCTCGCCTGCCCGCCCCAACGTTAGCGGCGTCCCCCTACTATGATGCCCCCCCCCTGTCGGAGCCACTAGGAGGGAATGGCGGACAACCTCCCCTGGTGAGAACGGTGCCGTTCGCTGCCCAAGCCCCCACCCCGCGTCCGCGAGCATGGCGAGCGTCCCCTCGCGCTGTAGCAACCTAGTTCCTCGAGCGTGCGATGCCCCCTGCGCCGGAGCCGGAGCCGTTCTTCACCCCCTGTGCCGGAGCGTGCGATGCCTCTCCCTCTCCCCTCACCGTTGCAGCGACGCTCGCCTCTTCTCCCTCTGGAGCCGTTGGCAGTGCCGCCCCTTCTCCTCGAATCTTTCAAGCGATGCCCGCCTGGCCCCGAATCGAAGCGATGCCTCGCCCTCTCCCCTCACCGCTGCAGCGACGCCCGCCTCTTCTCCCTCCGGAGCCGTTGGCAGCGCCGCCCCTTCTCCTCGAATCTTTCAAGCGACGCCTGCCTGGCCCCGAATCGAAGCGATGCCTGCCTCTCCTCGGTGGTGGCTGCCCCGGCCGGAGCCGTCGGCAGCGACGCCCACCTCTCCTCCCTCCGGCGGCAGCCACTGGAGCCGTCGACAGCGCCGCTGTTTCACCTACGCGCCGGACGCGGACGCTGACACGGATAGAAGAGTAAAACACGTGAGGGTCACGTGTACACGTTTCCACTGCTACTAATTTCGTTTCCATTCCCTGCTGATTTTGTTTTCTTTCTTTTCATTTTTACATCCCTTAAAGGAAACACAGCCTAGTAATAACTAATAAGTTTCCCTGCGATAAGTGGCAGACTTATGACCCAAAAATATATAGGGCAATAGGCATATTATAATAATATAAGTAAAATTTAAAATTTGTATTAAGGATAAATTAAAAAATATATATATATAATATTATAAATATGTATATAAATTTAAATAATTTGAAGAAGTAAGTGACACACTCCGCTCCGCATTTGCCAACACCCCGCGCCTTGTGGATTCGCCACTGCCTACAGTGAACTCTTATCTAAAGACATCCTGGCGCGAGCTCCGGCCCACCCACCCAATAGCAGGCGCTCCCTTTTTCCAATGACAATCTTCAATATTAGTCCAATCAGTAAAATCTAAAATCACTAGTAATTTATCAAAACCGCTTAATTGTTTTCAAACTGGTGTTAGATCAAATTATCGCATAGTTGAAGTGGCAAAAGCCATAAGCGGCACCATGTGCAATTGAAAGCGCCACGTAAGAACATTTGAGAAATCAATTCAAATTACCCCACCTGCAGAACGTTACCCGATTCTAAATCTTTTTGGACCCCACCCGAATTCTCCAATTTGCTGTTACGGCAACGGGTGGAGCTCATGTCAACCCGACAGCGATTGTGTGGACAAAGACGCTGGGTAAGTCTCCAAATAAGTCTATGAATAATTATGGAGTTTAAGGATTTTAAAAATTAATTTAAGTTAGCCCACTGATGACGTGGCTATGACGCGTAAGTTGACGTGTCAGTTTCCGCAACCGACTCTCTGTTTTATAACGCCATCTGCCCCCCATCCACCTATCGTGCGCCGGCGAACCCAAATTCGTTTCTTTATTTGCAACTTTTTTATACAAGACCACGGGACGTTGGATAATTTCCGATACATCCCTCGAAAAGCTTTTTTGGGAAACGCTTACATAATTTTTTTTATTAAGAATAATTTCATTATTTCGTTTTCCTCATTTAGTTTTAAATTATACGTATTTTTCATTCCATAGATTTATATGTATATATATATTGTTTCCTTTTACATGTTTCAATAAAAATTATCATGAAAATTTACGGTAAATAGAAGAAAATTGTAGTGCCAATTTGAAAATAAATTCATGAAAATACGCAAATATTTATGGTGTGGGGGGGCATATCAGAATATCAAGATGTCAACGGGTATAAATGAAGAAATAGTCTCTATTCCTCCCAGCCCCAGGGCGCATCCCGTGGATTCTGGATTTGAGGATTCGGCCACTGTACGCTATGGCGAGCGATGCGAGCGAGAAGAGGGTAGGAAGAGACAAAACAGGCGGAAGCGAGGGAGAAGAGGAACCGAAAAATGGATAAGGGGAGAAAAGATTGAGATGTCTCACTTCATTTGGGATCTCAGACCTCTCAGATCTCGGATTCCTTGCCTTTGGTACACTTGATTCGCTGTAAGGCCCTTTTCATGTCTCTTAACGTTTACAGACGAGCACCTTCTTCGATTTCCTACTCGGCTCTGAGATTTTTTGCGTTTTGATGTAATTATCATTCCAAGTCGTTGTTGGTTGGGGCCCTGTTATGCTTAGTTTGTATATTAATTGATCGGAAGCTGTCGGTAGCATAAAAATTGCTCCGTTTCTTCCCCTTTTATGGGGCTTGGTTTCACATGGCTGATTATCTTTGTGTCATGAGCTCGCCGAAGGCGGTTTCCTTTGACTAATCGATCAGGTTCTTGTAGTGGTCTCTTGAATTTTGTGTTTACTTTCTGGTTTATAATTCTGTTTTATATTTTTCAAATAGATGTGTGACCTACTCACAAGTAAAGAGAGAAAAAGGAAACTATTTTTGGCCTATGGTAGAGCCTTGTAATAGAGTCTGCTGCATATCAGAACCAACGATTTCACTTGCATGCTTTTTAGAGATGCCTTTTGCATAATTATAAATTTGATTACTGAATGTGCACTTACCTAGTTTATATTCCCATCAGTTTAAGTAGGTTGATTGATATTCATATCAGCAAACAAATTTTTATCGAATTGGTTATTGATTGTTTTCGTTTTTTTGTTTTTGTTAATCTTAGCTGTATATGAGCACTTATATAACTTTTGGTTCGCTCATCATTAGATAGTGATGAAAGGTGTCTCTTGTTACTTCTTCCTTCCTGCTTTGGTTGCTATAGATGGCCAGATAGTTCGAAATAAGGTACTCGATCGAAGGTTCTATCATCTATGCTATTTTTTTTTTTGCATGTTTGGTCTTGACATTCAATGTTTTTACTCCTATGGTTTTTATCTAAGAAAATGACTACTTAAAGATGTGTTATACATGGGTTCTTGCAAGCAGCGATGCTTATAACTTCTCTGAATGTTTGAGCAGAGATGTTTATTCTGGGCATATCCTGAACACTCCCTGTAAAGAGTTTGTAGTACTTTTTTTTTAAGAGTTTGTAGTACTTGATTCTAGGGATATCTATACTTCTCTCTTAGCACTTTAACATTTACATAATTAATTAACTCCAATTGTAATTAGGTTTACTTGATATTTAAGGAAAAGCAAGTGAGCACTCCCTAATTGGTTGACTGATTCTTTGCCTTGCATATATTTGCATATTTACTCTGTAGAAGTTTATATAAAAGCATATTTCAGAACTTCTGTTATCCTTTTAGGTTTGTTTGTACCTATTTATTTTTGGTGTTATAGTTGGGGATGCAACGTAAATTCGTTGGTGTTGCTTGATTGCCTATGTACTTGTATAGTAATATGAATACGTTTTTCTGATGCCTATTTTTGACATCTCTCTGACTGCTTGGTCAGTTTCTTACAGAAGTGTATATATAATATATTGACATTTATTGTTGTAAAGCAATGATAAATGCTGTGTTTTCTTCTAATTTATGGTTTGAGTTTTTTTTAATGTTATGTTCAGAAAATTATAATTTAATTAGCTTGTTCAACAGGAAAATTGGTTGCTTTGGTCACCCTTGATGGTCACAGTTTCTGTTGGTGATAATATGTTGTCATTCCTCGGTTATTACTAAGTACATTAATTACTCATTATTTAAGCAAATGGATAGACGTGATACTTCAGGATTTGTGAGTGGAGGATGCAAGGACCTTCTATGAGCAGTAGTTCATTCCTTACTCAATTAGCCCTGGAAGTGAGGCAACCGGTTCTTTTCTCTCTAGAATTTTGTTGAGATTGTTACCTTTCCTGCCAATATCTGCCATGGATGAAAGGCTTAGGATATTGAAATTTGGTTTGACTGCTTCATCTTCAAATGCTTTTAAGTGTTTGGCTCAATATCACGCTGATACAACATTGCATATTAGTTCCCCCGGCTCTTCCTATCTTAATGGTTTGAATTCACATGTATTAAAGAGGAAGTGGTGTGATGTTGATGGAATTGGCATAGAAAATGCTTCATTAGTATTAGGTCTAGGCCGGCCGTCAAGCTCTACAGATACCAGCAAAAGAAGTTCTGCAACAGCTTGCTCCATGTCTTCAGCCAAGGAAACTGATGATGGGTGCTCCATGGATCTTGGACTAGATTTTGATCTTAGCTTTGGAAATGAAAATACAGTCAAGACAAAGAAACCCGTTCCTGCTGTTTCAGGGGCATTGAAAGTTGAGCATAAAGTTGACCTTCATTTAAGTTTGTCAGTCGGGGCAACTGCATCTGCTATAACTGCTATTGCTCCTGGTTCAGCCCGTCATCATTATATATCAGACAAACTGATAACTGTTAATCAGGTCCCTGAAGTTGATGAAGCATCAGTATCATCTCACTGGAAGCAGCATGGGAACAAGTTAATGAAATATATGAATAATACTGAGAAGGCTAGTAGTTTGTACCCAAATCAAATGATCAATACTGAATCTGCTCCAGTTGGATTGACAGATTTCTCGTCATCAGTCATGACTGAAACATTGAAAAGCTCATTTGCCTCTACTTCCAATGTTACTCAACCTGAGCAACGCAATAGTAACACCAAATATTGTCAGTTTCCTGGATGTGAAAAAGGAGCCAGAGGTGCCTCTGGTCTGTGCATATCTCATGGTGGTGGCCGTAGGTGCCAGAGAGATGGTTGTCACAAGGGAGCTGAAGGTAAGACCATCTTCTGTAAAGCCCATGGAGGTGGCAGGCGATGTCAGTACCTTGGTTGCACAAAAAGTGCTGAAGGTCGCACTGACTACTGCATTGCTCATGGCGGTGGTCTCCGTTGCCGTCATGAAGGTTGTACCAAAGCAGCAAGGGGAAAATCTGGCCTCTGCATAAGACATGGTGGAGGCAAGAGGTGCCAAAAGGTGGATTGCACAAAGAGTGCAGAAGGGTATTCTGGTTTGTGCATATCACATGGTGGTGGCCGGCGTTGTATGTTTCCTGAATGTTCAAAGGGTGCACAGGGTGGTACAAATTTCTGCAAGGCTCATGGTGGGGGCAAAAGATGCACATACTTGGGATGCATCAAAGGCGCTGAAGGGAGCACACCCTTCTGCAAGGCGCATGGTGGTGGAAAACGCTGTGCGTTTCAAGGTTGCACGAAGTGTGTGCATGGTGGCACTCAATTCTGCGTTGCTCATGGTGGTGGGAAAAGGTGCGCTGCCCCAGATTGCACTAGAAGTGCCAGGGGAAAGACTGATCACTGTGTTCGGCATGGTGGTGGAAAGAGATGCAAGGCTGAGGGTTGTGGAAAGAGTGCTCAGGGAAGCACTGATTTCTGCAAGGCACATGGAGGAGGAAAGCGTTGTTCTTGGAGCCAACCTGGGTCAGGTTTTGGTATTGGGTGCTCGCCATGTGATCTTTTAGCCAGAGGAAAGATTGGTCTCTGTGCTGCCCACAGTGCCCTGGTAGAAGATCATCAAATTCATGGTGGGCATACTCTAGTGTCTGTGAATATGGAGAACCAAACACTCGGTGCAACTGAGAAGATGAAAGAAGTTGAGTCATTGGAGATGGAAAATGAGAACACCAATCTCTCAAGCTGGGGTGGGTTTGATGATCAGAACTATTGTGGGCATGCTGTGAGCCCTGCAAACACGAAGGTGACTTCTCTTCCGGAAGGTAGGGTGCATGGTGGGAGTCTTATGGCAATGCTGGCTAGCAATGCAAATGTTGGTGCCCACGCAGAAGGCCAAATTGACGGCAATGCCGAACATAGTAGATCACTCATGATGACTCGTAATTGGATGTAGAGTGAAAATGAGCTCATATTGAATCTGGAAAATGTTGGCCCATGTGATGGACATAGCTGTATGGAATGCATAAGTTTCTTGTGAATTACTGGTCAAATCAGACATTTACTTTTAACTGATTCCACTGTAAAAGGCTTACAGAAATGGTGCAAAATTTTCTAGAATGTTCATTATGAGAAACAAATGCTTGTAGGTTTCCATCCTTCTGAGTCAACATATTAGATTATCACTTCTGTTGAGGCAAGCCAGAAAAGAATGATAAGTCAACATATTAGATTATCACTTCTGCTGAGTCAACATATTAGATTATCAGTGCTTGTTAACCATTTTCTTGCTTGAACTGTGGCATCAAAGAATTCCGCCCGGAATGGTATGAAACAGAATAACCTAAGATTGCTGAATATTTCAGCATGTCTTGGACTAGGCCTTCTACTAGATTTCTTCACCAAATTTATCTTAAATCTATTCTTGGCATGTTTTACGAATTCTTTTGAATGCATCTAGCATTCTTTTTTCTGATGTTTTAAACTTGTTTGTTGATAAAAAAAAGGCAGAGCAAGTATTTGTCTCTATCGACAAGATGAGTTATTAGTGGACCATCGGTTTATGATGGGATCCGACTCAGATGAGCATTTGATTCTATTAAGAACCAGAACAGCGGAGTTGCTTCATGCGTGCGTGCAGTACTGGAAACAAATCCCTGGAATTTAACCACATGATTTCAACCGCTTTACTGTAGTATCCATTTTTAGTATGATATGAATCACTTTTACTATTTGTGGATAAGTATGCAGTGTCAAGTTAGTTAATTTTTGTTAGAACAGATTAAGCCACCCAAATTTGTTCCTGTTGTCATCCGAATCGTATTACTCCCAGTGACGTTGCCCCAAGAGTCTAATGGTTGACCTTGGGTATTGTCTTGGTTGTGGCCTCTGAGTGACGTGGGTCCTGGGCTTAATAATGTTAGAATGCCAGTCTTGGGTTAGAGCATCAACAACGCTTGAGTGCTCATCTTGACGCTTGACGGAGGGGTAATCACTCACACAATAAGGGTTCATACAAACAACGCTTTGAAAAAATATTTTTTTATATTTTAAAGTAAAAACGAAATTACTCTTAACGGGTTTGAAAAATATTTTTTTTTATATTTTTATAACTAGAGAAACCCGGAACTAAGTTACTTTGAAACTACAAATTGAAATGACACTTAATCTACGAATTGAAATGACTAGAAGAAATACTCACAGTGCGATCCTTGAGAATAGAAGGATCGTGACGTCCCGGTCTTCAACGGTCCTACTCTGATGGAAGGAGTTGCTTCATTACAAACAAACACAGACAAGCAAGATCCGCACATTCCACAGACTCATATTACAGATCAAGAACTAAGGGGGAGGTTAAGCCTCACAAATTCCCTTAACACTTTGACTAAGGAAGAGAGGGGGAGAAAAGAGGAGAGGCACTTGCGTCAAGAGGATCTCCCAAGTCTTGCGCCAACCTTCAAAAGAACAACTCCAATTAGTGTAGGAAAGAGTTCAAAACACAAACGAGAGGGAGGGTGAAAGAACTTAGCCGTTGGTTGCCTTCAAAGGAGGAGTTCTTCATGATGCCGAACTTGATGAAGCTTCTTTGTGCACTTCTATCCCTTTGACGAGAACAAGGAACAAGGATCCTTTGGATGTGCGCAAGTTGTTCTCAAGGAAGGCTCCAAGGTTCGGTTGTGATAGAATAGAGAAGAAAGGAAGGGAAAGGGCTCGGCCCTTTAGAAGAGGGGGAGGTAGAAAATTCTTAGGCGTCTCAAGCACCAATGCTAACACAAGTTTTTTTCATCTAGGCAACTAATTTGACAAAGAGAAGAGGGATTACATCTTATAGGCTAATCAAGCCATGGGCAAGGGTGACATTTCACCCTAGGAGCAATTACAAAGATAAGGAAGAAATTAATGCTCTAATAAAACACTTCCTTCTTAGTGGTTGAATTTGAATTTTGAATCTCATCCTTCGGTTTGCTCTTTGATGTGGCCGAATTCCTCTTGAGCTCCTTCCTTGTTTGCTTGGATGATAAGGTGTCTTCATACAACGAATTTATTTAAAATTTGAAAACTTTCCTTCAAGTGCTTGGGCGGCTAGGAAAACTTCCAAGGATGATTCCACAAATTGGGGATCTAGATGGAATCCCAAGATTTGTGGATCTTGATGATAGGCGCATTGAAGATCTCTCCCAAATGGCAAGTTTGTGGGCTAGTTCCTCTTGAATTCGAATTCATCTCCAAAGGTGGCGCCATTGCTTGATTTGGAATGATGTTGTGGTGGATGCACCAAGGATTGTTTTGGAAAGGTGGAGTTGCATTAAATGAGTGCATCTTCAACTTGAAGTCTTTAGTTGAAGTGCTTCCTTCCTTAATTGGAACTCCACTTGTCTTGAGCTTCTTTAGAGTCCCTTGAGCTGGCTTTAGCCTGCTAATTTATTTGCAAAAACAAGTAGACCATCCTAGAAAGTAATGCATAACCTAGTGCTACAAGGTTCACAAGAACTTATTCCTACTAGTTGCAAATATGGAAAGTGCAAATAAGGAAAGAAGGGGTAACCTAGGAGGGAAAGCCATATCTGGTGGGCTTCCTCCTAGTCCTACTAGACCTTCTAGGAGCAAGGTTGGCCTCTCCATCATTTCTCCCCGGGTGAGAAAAATTCTCCTCTGGAGAATTATCTTTGTACCCTTGGAGTAATTCTGGAGCAGCCTGTTCCAATTCACCTTCAGGAAGTCAAGCCTCCTCACCCGTTGTAAACTTAACACGATAAAATACTTGTACCTCGTCCGGGGTGAGTCGGGTCTGATCCTCAAGTATGCTCTGTGGCTCGAACCTGTCAGTCAACTCCTCAATGAGGACCGGCTCCTCATAGCGTGTGAGATCCTCCACATTGACAGTGGTGGGGATCCCCAAGTCCGGTGGTAGATCCAAGACATAGGCATTATCGTTGATCTTCTCCACGATGGTAAAGGGTCTGAGTCCCTTTGCGTCCAACTTGCGGCCAGATCCATGGATGCGCTCCTCCCTGACCCGCAGTATAACCTGTTCACCTACAGAAAACTTCCTTTATCGGCGTTTCTTGTTAGCACTCTTGCGATAAGAATTAACAGCATCAATCATTTGGCAATGTATTTTGTGATGCAAATGTGACATGTGAGTAGCAAAATCTCTAGCAGACATAGAAACATGAGAGTGCCTAGGTAAAGGAAATAAGTCAACAGGCTTTCTAGGTTGGTACCCTAAGTTGGCTTGAAAGGGGGATAATCCTGTAGTTTTGTTGACAACACTATTGTAGGCGAACTCGGCAATGGGTAACAGCTTATCCCATGTGCCTGGATGCTCTCCTACCAAACTCCTCAAAATGCTCCCAAGTGATCGGTTGACCACTTCGGTCTGCCCATCCGTCTGAGGATGATAGGCCGTGGAGAATTTGAGTTTGATTCCCAACATAGCCCACAGGGTTTTCCAGAAATGTCCAACAAACCTGGAATCCCTATCAGATACTATAGTCAGAGGGGTACCTCTAAGTCTTACAACCTCTTTAAAGAATAACCTAGCTACATGTGATGCATATGTGGTTTTATAGCAAGGTATAAAGTGTGCCATCTTGGTAAACCTATCCACTACGACAAAGATAGAATCATGTCTAGAGGGAGTCCTTGGTAAACCTAAGATGAAATCCATGCTAAGATCCTGCCAAGGTGCTTGAGGAATTGGTAGGGGCATGTACAGACCAAAGTTATGTTTCTGAGTTTTACTTGTCTGACAGGTCCTACAATGTTTAACAACCTTAGCCACATCCCTATAGAGGTTATGCCAGAAGAACTGTTCCTCCACTAAGGCTTGAGTCTTGTCCCGGCCATGGTGCCCGGCAGACCCTCCTCTGTGGATCTCCCAAACAAGGAAGTCTTGGATTGAGGTCTTGGGAACGCACAACTTTGGCCCAAGAAACAAAAACTCATCCCTTAGGGTATAGAGGGGATGACTCAAAGGGTCTATGCTAAGCTCAGAATATATGCTTGAAAAATCAGGGCATTCTAAGTATTCATGCTTCATGCAATCAAATCCAACTATTTCAATAGATAATTTTTGCACAAGTAAAGTTACTCTACTCAAAGTATCAGCAACTTTATTTTCAGTTCCAGACTTATGTTTTAAAACAAAAGTATACTGTTGAAGATATTCTACCCATTTAGCATGCCTAGCATTTAATTTCTTCTGAGCACTTAAAAAAGATAAAGCCTGGTGGTCACTATTCAGAATAAATTCATTGTGTATTAGGTAGTGTCTCCAGTGTCTTAAGGATTGAACTACAGCATAGAACTCCTTATCATAAGTAGTATATCTTTGCTTAGCCTCATTTAATTTTTCACTAAAGTAGGCTACGGGGTGACCTTCCTGACTAAGGGTGCCTCCTATTCCTACTCCTGAGGCATCACAGTCCACTATGAAAACTTTAAAAAAGTCAGGTAATCTCAGGATTGGGGCATTGGTCATTCTAGCATTAAGCTCCTCAAAGGCTCTACTAGTAGACTTAGGCCAACTAAGCTCACCCAGTTTCATACAATTGGTTATAGGGGCTACAATAGTGCTAAAGTTTCTGATGAATCTCCTATAGAAGGCAGCTAGACCATGGAAGCTCCTATCTTAGTCAAGGTTTTGGGTTCAGGCCAGTCTAAGATGGCTTGGATCTTGTTAGGGTCTGCTTGAAGTCCTTGGTCATATACTATGAAGTCTAAGAAGACAACCCTAGGGGAGAGGAAAGAACATTTTTTCAGGTTAAGGTATAACTTTTCTTCCTGAAGTAAGTCTAGGGTTTTCCTAAGGTGTTCAATGTGTTCTTCTTGGGTTTTGTTATAAATTAGGATGTCATCAAAGTAAACTACTAAGAATCTTCCTATATAAGGCTTCAAGACTTGGTTCATCAATCTCATAAAGGTTGAGGGGGCAATAGAGAGACCAAAGGGCATGACTAGCCACTCATATAAACCATCCTTAATCTTAAAGGCTGTTTTCCACTCATCCCCAAGTCTTATCCTAACTTGATGGTATCCACTTCTAAGGTCTAGCTTGCTAAACCACTTAGAACCTATCAGCATGTCAAGCATATCATCTAACCTTCGGATGGGAAATCTATATTTGATGGTTATCTTATTCATGGCCCTACAGTCTATACACATGCGCCAACTTCCATCCTTCTTTGGGGGTAAGAAGGGCGGGTACTGCACATGGACTAAGACTCTCCCTAATGAAACCCTTATCTAAAAGTTCATCTACTTGTCTCTTGAGCTCTTGATGCTCAGTGGGGTTCATCCTATAATGGGGTAAGTGGGGCAGAGTAGAACCCGGGACAAGGTCTATGGCATGTTGGATTTCTCTAAGGGGAGGTAGGCCATTGGGAAGTTCATCTCTAGTGTGCTTAGAGTACCCTGAGAGTAGGGTCTCAACTTCTATGGGTCTAGGTGACTCCTCATCTGGGTTGGTTTCCTTAATGACTAGGGAGTACACTTGTTTGGACTCTAAGCAATCTTGGGTGAAGGCATGGGACCTTATGAGTTGGATGGTAGGTTTGAGTTCCTTAGGTTCTTCTATCCTACCCTTATTAGTGGAAGCCTTAAGTTCCTTAGGCATGGAAGGCTTCAGTTTAATCTTTTTCCCATCATGGCTAAAGACATAGGTGTTAGTCCGACCGTAGTGGATAACATCCATGTCAAATAACCAAGGGCGACCGAGTAAGACTTGGGCGGCATCCATGGTTATGACGTCACACCAAATCTTGCCTTGGTAGATGGCAAACTGAAGAGGCACTAAGCACCTATGGGTAACTGGGACACTAGACTGGTTGACCCAGGATATGCTATAGGGACTAGAGTGCGGTTCTGCCTTAAGGTTGAATTTCACTAAGGCTGTGTGAGAGACTGCGTTTAGACTAATTTCCCCATTTATCACTACTTTGCACATGTTGCCATTGCATTTCGTGTAGGTGTGGAAAATACTGGTCCTACACCAGTCCTCAGTTGGGGTAGGTTTGATCAGGGTGCATCTAACCACTCCTAAGGTATCTTGGGTTTGCTCTTCACTACTATCATAAACTAATTCTTCACAGATCATACATCCAGAGCCAGGGTTGTGGGTTTCTTCATGGTTTTCCTCATATTTTTCTTCACCTAAGTATAGGACTCTCTTGGGGCAGTCTTTCATGTAATGTCCTACTTGGTGACAAGCATGGCAAGTGACTCTAGGTTCTTGGACAGTTCTAGGTCTAGAGGGTGTTGATGTTGGGGCTTTGGGTTGGGAGCTTGAGGGGTTTGATGTAGGTGTCTTAGGATAAGTTCTAGGGGAACTAAACTCCCTCCTAAAAGCTCTCTTTAGGTTTTCCTCTACCTCTAAGGCTCTTTGGTAGGCGATTTCTCTAGACTCTATTTGGAAATAGGTCATTCCCCTTTTGATCTCGGGTCTAAGTCCATTCTTATATCTGCTAAGGGAGACATGAGATTCTTCATGGATGCCACTCCTTAAAAGGAGCTCATCAAACCTAGTGGTGTAATCAGTGACAGATTGGCTACCTTGGACTAGGCTCATGGCTTCATCAATTATCTTGAGTTGGAAGTAAGGAGGGACATACTTTTCCCTAAGCTTTTCTCGCATATCTTCCCATCTCTCAATAGGAGTGCGCCTAAACATTTCTTGGTTTCTCTCTACACTTGTCCAGTATAATATAGCTGTACCCTCTAAGAGACAACGGGTGAACCTAACCTTAGATCGACTAGGCATCATGCTCCAGTCAAAATATCGTTCGAGTTTGTCAACCCAATCTAAGAACTCTCTAGGGTCAAGGGAACCACTAAAGGTTGGGGGGGGGGGGTGAGTTTGATGTTGCGTTGTACACCATCCTCCCTAGGTCTGTGGCGAGTTTGAGCATGTGGCTCATCCCATTCAGGTTCTTGGTCTTCCCTAGGAAAATCCCTATTGTCTTGAGTGGGTTGCTCTAGGATGGGTTCACTTGAGGGGCGACTAGGGGATCTAGAGCCTCTACGGGATTCTAGATTTTGAATCCTAGTGTCCATTCGGTCAAACCTATTCATTATCATTTGAAACATCCTAGCAATCTCATTAGGTTCAGTTTCAAGGTGATTATTGTAGTTTCTTCCAGATCTAGTAGTCATTGTGGTAGTAGTTTTAAAAGAGAGTAGTTTTTTTTGAAAATAAGGCTCCTAAGAATAGTATGATAAGAGATAGTAGCCAATTATGAAAAACCACTTTCTTTAAAACACCTAGGTCCAAGAAAAGTCTCAGAAGTTGAAAATTAGTTTTGAGGCTAAAAATCTATTCTAAGATAGACTCTGATACCAAACTGATGGAGGGGAAATCACTCACACAATAAGGGTTCATGCAAACAACGCTTTGAGAAAATATTTTTTTGTATTTTAGAGTAAAAACGAAATTACTTCTAACGGGGTAGGAAAATATTTTTTTTGTATTTTTATAACTAGAGAAAGCCGGAACTAAGTTACTTTGAAACTACAAATTGAAATGACACTTAATCTACGAATTGAAATAACTAGAAGAAATACTCACAGTGTGATCCTTGAGAATAGAAGGATCGTGACGTCCCGGTCTTCAACGGTCCTACTCTGATGGAAGGAGTTGCTTCATTACAAACAAACACAGACAAGCAAGATCTGCACATTCCACGGACTCATATTACAGATCAAGAACTAAGGGGGAGGTTAAGCCTCACAAATTCCCTTAACACTTTGACTAAGGAAGAGAGGGGGAGAGAAGAGGAGAGGCACTTGCGCCAAGAGGATCTCCCAAGTCTTGCGCCAACCTTCAAAAGAACAACTCCAATTAGTGTAGGAAAGAGTTCAAAACACAAACGAGAGGGAGGGTGAAAGAACTTAGCTGTTGGTTGCCTTCAAAGGAGGAGTTCTTCATGGTGCCGAACTTGATGAAGCTTCTTTGTGCACTTCTATCCCTTTGACGAGAACAAGGAACAAGGATCCTTTGGATGTGCGCAAGTTGTTCTCAAGGAAGGCTCCAAGGTTCGGTTGTGATAGAATAGAGAAGAAAGGAAGGGAAAGGGCTCGGCCCTTTAGAAGAGGGGGAGGTAGAAAATTCTTAGGCGTCTCAAGCACCAATGCTAACACAAGTTTTTTTCATCTAGGCAACTAATTCGACAAAGAGAAGAGGGATTACATCTTATAGGCTAATCAAGCCATGGGCAAGGGTAACATTTCACCCTAGGTGCAATTACAAAGATAAGGAAGAAATTAATGCTCTAATAAAACACTTCCTTCTTAGTGGTTGAATTTGAATTTTGAATGTCATCCTTCGGTTTGCTCTTTGATGTGGCCGAATTCCTCTTGAGCTCCTTCCTTGTTTGCTTGGATGATAAGGTGTCTTCATACAACAAATTTATTTGAAATTTGAAAACTTTCCTTCAAGTGCTTGGGCGGCTAGGAAAACTTCCAAGGATGATTCCACAAATTGGGGATCTAGATGGAATCCCAAGATTTGTGGATCTTGATGATAGGCGCATTGAAGATCTCTCCCAAATGGCAAGTTTGTGGGCTAGTTCCTCTTGAATTCGAATTCATCTCCAAAGGTGGCGCCATTGCTTGATTTGGAATGAGGTTGTGGTGGATGCGCCAAGGATTGTTTTGGAAAGGTGGAGTTGCATTAAATGAGTGCATCTTCAACTTGAAGTCTTTAGTTGAAGTGCTTCCTTCCTTAATTGGAACTCCACTTGGCTTGAGCTTCTTTAGAGTCCCTTGAGCTGGCTTTAGCCTGCCAATTTATTTGCAAAAACAAGTAGACCATCCTAGAAAGTAATGCATAACCTAGTGCTACAAGGTTCACAAGAACTTATTCCTACTAGTTGCAAATATGGAAAGTGCAAATAAGGAAAGAAGGGGTAACCTAGGAGGGAAAGCCATATCTGGTGGGCTTCCTCCTAGTCCTACTAAACCTTCTAGGAGCAGGGTTGGCCTCTCCATCAACGCTCGGTTGCATAGTTTGGGCTAAACTAGAGATCCTCACTCCCCTACTGGCTGTTCAAATATGATTACCAAAATTGACTCTTTTTTTATGTTTGAATCATAATTATCAATTCAAAGAAATCTTACATCATTCTTGAAAGCATAATTAGGCTGTTAACAAATTTTCTAGTATGATTAATCATCGATTTTCAGTTAATCATTAATTTTCACAAAACCACTTATATAACATATAATAATTATAAAAGGAATAAAAGTACATAAACAATTAATGGTACCCTCTAATGACCAAATTATCCAATAATATGTAATTAAGGATGGAAGTGTTTGTAAATGCAAGCCCACTCCAAACCCATTCAATAAGTATTTGAATCCTATTTAATCTAGTCGTGGATACTTAAAAAACTCTACATGTCATTTTAGCGTGAATCTAAAATATAGGGAGAAAAAAGTATGTTTTAAACATTTTTTTTTTTTACAAAAATGAGGACACTAACATATTTTTTTTATTTAAAATTTTAAAGTGCACATATTACCAACACTTCATAAGTATACTTCCTAAATTTTTATAGGGTAGATGCCGATGCCCATATTGGGAGACATAGATATGCCCTTGATAATAAGAATGTCATAAATATATAATCTTCATTAATTAACTTTAGGTTAATCTATTAGTATGTGTAGGTTTATCATATAATATGACGAGCATGATTCCTAGGTGGAGTTTGGAGTTATGACGAGTAGCATATTTTACTATTTTATCTATAATAGTTTATTAATTATCATTCACATTAAATTTAGTTGTTATTGGAAGACCTACCACTTTAGAAACTATTATATTCCGATTTTACGGTAGACTAAGGTATAAATAGGGATGGCAAGAAAACACATCTTCGCCCCGACCCAACCCAAAGTCAACGAAGAAAACCCGAGTTGACTGGGGGTCGGGTCGGGTTCGGGAAAAACCCGACGGGATAAAGTCGGGTTGGGGTCGGGTATGGAAATTTAAATACCCGCTCCGAATCCGACCCCGAACCCGCCCCGACTATTAAAATGACAAATTTACCCCTTTTAAGTTATAACTTAGGTATTAAATTTATAGTAGTTTGATGTAGAAATGATTGTGTAGTTTATATAAAATATTTTTTATTTATATATTATGAATATAGAATAAAAATTAATTTTAAAATATTATTTATAATATATATTTATTTTTTAGATAGGTCGGGGTCGGGTTTCTCCGCGGGGTCGGGTGTGGGGTTGGGTTTTTTAAATCCGTCGGGTCAGGGTCGGGGTCGGGGACGGGGACGGGGAAGTCGGGGTTGGGTCGGGGATGGCAAAACCCGACCCCAACCTGCCCCGTTGCCATCCCAGGTATAAATTTCAAAGGGATATTCATGAAGCTAGTCACACAACTGATGAAGGATAACTATCAACCACAGGATATTCTAAATTCAAATATCTAATTTGCCCCTCAAGAAATATTTAATTATTTATAATAAGCAATACGATTATCATTGTGTTTACTTGGGTATTAAAGTGAAGACACCTAAGAAAATTCCCTGCGCTCCTCTCTTTTATTCAAGTGGTGCAATTGGGATGATAGCAAAGACAAACTTTGATAGCTTGATCCACATTTTAGAATGACAAATCATGCAGATTCCACACATTCTATATGCAAGAGTTAAATCATCCATGGCTAAACTAATTATTTGATCAAACGACAAGTATAAACTAGCACTAAAATGGTCTTGGTGGCTTCTCCAGTACAGCCGAGAAGAACACCTCGGTGCCATCCTTATCCACCTTCGGCACCACCACCCACATGTGCTTCTTGTACTTCAGAACCTCAAACGCCTCCAGGTAATCGTCCAGATCCTGCGCCTGGCAGAAGAAGCTATCGATCCAGAGCAGCCCGCCCGGGCGCAGCACCCGATCCCAATCATACAAAACGAAGTCCAGGAGCACGAAATCGATCCACCCATCAAGGAACCTCGTCGTATGAATTATATCCAGTGTGTTGTCGAAGAAAGGAAGCCTTTGGTTCACGGACAGATACAGCGGAATCAACCCCCTGAGCGCGATCATCTCGCAGAATGGAGCGCCGAGATTCATGGTCGCCGACGCGATGGTCACGCCGAATTCCCTCATCCTCGCAGCGAATGTGCCAGTCCCTGCGCTGTAATCCAGCCCGATTCTGATCTCCCCAGGCTTAATCTGCAGCACTTCCTGGATGAGGAAATCTGCGGTGGCCTTGGATGAGGGATCGATGTAGGACAGCTCCATCCATCTCGGCCTCTCGTGGTGGGTGAGGTTGAAGCAGTCGGCGCACTTGAAGAAGCCTTTCCCCGTGCCGTTCCTCGCGAGGCAGGCGAAGTTCTTGCACCTGTAGTGGCTCCACCGCACGTTACGGTCGTCGGGGTAGCTCCACATGGACTCGTTGACGGGGAGGGGCTTGGTATAGAGCTTCGGGGCGAGGGCGAAGCACCGCCGGCGGGGGAGCGGGTCGCAGCCGTGGACCATGAGGCGCTGCGCCTGCTTCCAGTCGTCGTCGCAGAAGTCGCCGACGTCGTAGTCCATGTACGCCTCGACCTCCTCTTTCATGGCGAAGCAGGCGTGGCCGATGCTGGCGAAGGTTGCGTTGGCGCCCATGAAGTTCTGCTTCCCTAGCCGGTTCGGCTTAGCTCGCACGTACTTGCGGACCTCCTCCACCAGGAAGTATTCGGTGAGGTCGTCGTACGTCTGGTTGCTGCGCGACAGCGGATGGGCCATCGCCGCCGCTTGTGGCTGCGGGATCGCATTTCGTCGAACGGGTTTTAGGGATTCCTTGAGGGAGCCAACGAGGGCTAGGATTTCGGTCAGCAAGGCGGCGTGTCGCAGTCTCTCGCGCTGCAGTTCTGCGTCTGGCGGAAGGTCTCTCAGATTTGCGATCTCTGTGACGAGTTTTTCGATGATTTGTTCGGCCATTTCGCTGGCTTCGCCGCCCTCTTGGGCAGCGCCAGCGCCTAAATAAGCGGCAAAAGCGTCGATGCGGAGGCTGTGACCGTGAGAGTTGAATCTGGAGAGGGTGGCGAGGGTTAGCAAAAATGCAAGCAGAGCCAAGAAAAGGGTGAATCGATACACCCATTTCTTGTTCCTCAGCAGCTGGAGTTTTAGATTTCTCATGGTTAGCAGCGATCTGAATCAAAGCAATCAAACACGCACAGGAAATGAAAGATGAAGATGGATTGAAGGTGGTAGATCTGCTGAGTAGCTGGAGCTGAACTAGAGCAAATAGGAGCCGAGGATTGGCAGCTCGTTGACTTTTCACTTCAATGGTCGTGGCAAACCGAGCAAATTGATCATAGATTGCGGTAGTCAACGTGATTGCTTCGTGGTCGGTCTTCCCGGTAGCATTGTTTTTGTTTTTCTTGCATCGATTTGGTGAGCGGTTGTCTGCAGAATTCATGACTGTCTCACGTTTCCCCTGGATTTTTTTTTGCTCTGTTTCCTGTATGTTGATTAGATCGGCAGAAATTTTTTTCTAGAAGTTCCACAAACTAGAAGTCAACTCGCCATTTTTTTTTTCACGTACCTTTTAACCAATTAGATATAGGCTCTCGCCAAGAAGGTCACGGTTGGATGACTGGTTAACTGGATCTCAGCTGCCACTGAACCTCATCGAGTGGGCTTGTTTAACACTATTAGAATGAAAGGAAAAAAAAAACTCAAATTTAACACGCATGTCTCGGAGGTTGGATCACTTTCTTATATCATAGATTCAAAATCGATCACTCTATTTTGCAATTGCACAAAAGAACTTACCAATTTCAAACAACCCAAAAATCACAATTAACACAGTTCGCACAATCAACTGCCGCAGTAGCATTTGAATGAATTAGAACAATCTATCTTCAAGTTCTTAAACAAAACATTAGGAAAATTAAGTCGATTGTACCAAGCACAATATCGTCTTTTTCAATTGTGCCTCTTACTATGCTACATAGGCGTTTCATCCAAAGCACTCATAAAGCCTCCCACGAAACCAGCTCCATTGCAATTTCCGCACAAGATCTCCTTCTTACCTCTGGCAAAGATAAATAAACAAAGAAACCATCAGAAATATAACTCATTAACTCATGACCTTGTCACTCTTAATTAGAATTCACTTTCCATAAAAATTTAAGAGTATGAAGTATGAATCCGTAAATAAATGGAGATAAATGCAAATTTAGAAGTTCATATGGCTTTTCCCACTAAGAGTGCAACTAAAGTCTAAAACATCTATTTATATCCTAACTTTGTTTATAAGACAAAAGATTCTGGTTACAACTGATACAAGACCCTAATAAACAAATGATAATTGAAGTGAAAGCCAGATGTCACTGGCATGTCACTGGCGTGCCAAGAAGAAGCCTACTTGAAAGCCAATGCTCCAATGAACCAAGTCCATGGTCAAGACATTTACGATCTATTGGCTGACAAATGCTCTAAAGATTAAAGTTGATGCCGTCGGTTGATTATAGGTAAAATCACACTGCTGCAATAGATCAGATCAGATCAGATAAGTATTCAATCACCAAAAAAGGTACCCACGTTGGCTTGAACTTTAGTTGTTAGCTTACCGGTACTTAACAAAAGTAAAAGGTTTCTTTTATCTCACAGCATCAAGCTAAACAAAACTGCAAAAATTTCTTCCTTTCTATGTCTGGATATGCTAAGCCCGCAATAAGCATCATTCCAGTGACACATTTGACCTATGGGCTAAAATAATAGGGCGTGTGTGTTAAATCAGTTTCCTTGAGTGATGCATGTAAGAGATGTACAGGTGTGGTGAGGCTAACATAATAACTAACTAAAGCAAGGTTGCTTTATCAACACCCTACCTGCAAAGCCAGCACACCGCTCCAGCTTTGAACTGGCCATTGAAATGGTCAACAGAATTCACACCGGAGCCTTTGCATTGTGTACAGATTTTTGCACCTGTTATTCACATAAAGAATAAGCAGTTAGCATCCAAAAAATTCAAGTGGTCAGCCACATAAAACTATTGCTTTCTAGAGTAGAAAACTGGAAGGAGAGAAAGTAAAGATTTTTTTTCTTATTTTCATAGAGAAATGAACAGGAAATAATAGAAAAGCAAATGGAAATCTGAGGCAGTTTTTCTTTTTTTTGATTACATCCAATTTGGACAAAAATCAAAGAGATGAGTAGAAAAAAACACAAAGATAAAAAGTCCATATCTTTGTGCGTCCGTTGTTTGCCAAGCAATAAAGAATATAGAGAGAGAGACAAAATTGGAAGTTAACATATACAAGTTAGCAGCAACAGAGAAGCTACTACAGGGATATAGCAACCAACAAAAGAAAATGTAATTTACAAAATCTACTTTAGATGTTACTAATTGGACAAGTCAATGTTGATCCGCCATTTAAAATTCAACTCTTCGATCAAATTTCAATATCAAACACATATTCCAGTTGGAAACACAAGTACAAATGTAACCCAATATACAAACCAAATGTATATCAAGTTATGTTATGGATTGTTTGATATAGTATAATAGTATGCAAAGGACCAAGCCATGATCGGTACATAGGCTCGAATTGATGCTTTTAACTGTGGTTATGACTAAGTAAGCACAGGCTACATTAGCATTCCTTTTACAAAAAATAACATAGATACTTACTTTACATAAATTAAAAGTTCCAAATACTCAATTGGAACAAAATTATAGTTCTATTTTTAATCAAAATAAAATAAAGCTTATAAACTAAAACAAAAAATCACAGCCATGATGCTACAGACTTGCATGTTGTTTGTATTAACTAATATTGATTCATATCCAAATGGCTAAGAGCATAACAAGGAAGCTCTCAGTCTAGTAAGAGTTCCACATGACACCAATAAAGCTAAGCTTCCTAGCCACACGCCCTATATATATAAGGGAATGCAAGTTAAATCTCTTCATATTTATACTTGAGGATGTAACTGCTATTTCTACCCATAATGCTGTTCAAACTTAAAAGATTTATAGGGCGTGGAAGGAAAACACCTAAATCCTAATCTCCCTTTTCCAATGTTTCTTTGGAGAAGAATATAAGAGGAAAAATATTTATATAGGACCAAAATCTTAAAAATGCCCTTTCATTATTCTAAATACAAATGAGGGCCATGGGTATATAATAACAAAAGAATTTTACGTCATGAGAGGATTTATTTTCCGTCCAAATTGGCTGGATCAAAAATAAAGGAAAGCAAGAATTCATTCTCATCTGCTGATATCTTCTTCCTCCATTTCTTTTTTTTTTTTAATCTCGTTTATTTTATGAAACTCTTTTTTCTTTCCCTCCTCTCTTATCCCTTGTTGTCTTTTCTTCTAAATGAAACACACTGTCAGGGAACTCAGAATTGCATGATAAATATTAGATGAAAACTGTAACAGTTTATCAAACTGTAATCGAGTAGAAAATGAATAAATTGAAAACATCTGAACTAAAAGTGGTTAACTACACGACCTTTCTATTTGAAATTTAAAATTACAAAGCAAAGAGCGATTGAAGCACAATGACTCTACAAACCATCGGAAAGTGAGAAGCAGAAAAAGGGTGGAAAAGGTTGATCCACAGAAATTAAATCCAATATCAATCTACGGAGAGGAATCCTCAGTGAATCACCCACCGTTCCCATCGCAATCAGCACAGACGATGCTGTTCAGTTTCGTGCCCTTGTTTCTGCTACTCTCTGCAGCCTGCTAAGGAGCGAACTTTAAAGAATGAAACAGGATGAATTAACCTAGGCAGCTAAGGATGGATCAAATGGCACTTACATTAACCCTGAGAGATTGGAATCTGGAGCTCACATCAGGAGTGATGAGGGTTGGGAGGGGTAGATTGGACTTGTTGTGAAGACTAGAAATGGAGATCGAAGGCTTGGATGGTGAACCAGCGGACTTCAAAGTGGCGGCGGAGCAAACGATGCTCGCCATGGAACTGGAAGATAAAGAGGATAACGAGAAGAGTAGCGGTGGTGTGCAGCGAAGCGGCTGGCTTAAATTTATCTATCGCTATCCGACTGGAAGATAAGTTCACTGGTGCTGCTGAGTGAAATTCGGGTCGGCAATCATAAATGAGTCGTATCTAATTAAGTTAATCCGAATCAATTTAATTAATTAAATTAAATTAACTAATTCAAACATACTTTAAATAATATCGAATTAATTCGATACGATATAAATAACTCATTTATTAAATAAGTTATTTATTAACCCGATCGATTTAACCCGATATAATTCGATTATAAATTTATCATTTATATTATATATATATAAATAAATTAATAAAAAATTTATTAAAATTTAATAAAAATTTAGACTGAAAGGCTTGTGATGTGGGCCGAATTTAGGTTAAAAAATAGTTAAAAAAAATTTAGGCTTATGGGTGGGCATTAAAAGTTGAGTGAGAGTATATTTATAAATATATAATGTAATTAGATTAAGCGGGTCAACCCATTTATAACTCGACATGACTCAATTATTTTCGTCATAAATAATAAAAATATGATTATAGCTAATCCAAACCTACTTAACTTCATGTCGAGTTGGGTTGAGTCAGGTTTTGTCAGGTCTCCTGAGTGCTAATGCAATTGAATTTAGTGAGGTTTAATTTTTTTTTCTTTTAAAAAAAATCTTTAAGCTGAAATCTAAATTTTGATTTGAACTCAAAATTCACAATTTTTTTAAAATAATCTATTTTGAAAACTCCATAATATAGGAATTAAATCTTGAATGTAGCTAGAGATTTTAGTAGATTTGATTTTGAATCATAAATTATATAGTAGAGTTTTATGTTTTAAAATTAAAATTTTATATTGCATATATTACATTTGATTTAATTTTAATTATATGATTATGTATTTATATATTTATACTTTCTTATATTGCCCACGTATGCTGGGTTTTAAATTCGCAAGTAGTTGATAGCAAGCTCAACTACCTACTAACTTCCTTATCTACTTAATTCATATTGCTAAGCTCTTATACTCCTCCCATCTCCCTAACCGCTTGGCACCAAGCTCCCTTACCCATAACTTGATCTATCTTGTTCCATGTTGGCTGATGGAGGGCTTATTTAAGTGAAATTTAGGATAGATCTACCTAGGGCATAGGGCTCACGTTTACAGAAAATATTAGCAAAATACAAAAAACAAATAACTAACAAGCATACAAAGAAAAAAAGAAAGAAAATATATCATCTATGGCCCCTTTAAAGAAGGAGTTGAGCCCCTTTATTTGTCTATGCTCCTAGATTATGGCGATGAGGCTAAGATAGGTATTTAAATAATTTACAACAAAATTTAACTAGGGGAGGGTGAATACAATCCCAACAAATCTCCTTAAAACTAAACACGAGTCCTTAATGGGCTCTGGATCAAAGCTTCAAGTTGAAGTCGAATCCTTTGATGTGCAAACACGTTCTTTGCAGCCTAAGTCCTTCAAAGATCTCCCAACTCCTTGCGAAGCTAGAACTCTTGAAGGAAGAGAAGAGGCCACGCTTGAAGGATGGGAAGAAGGAAGGTGGACAGCAAGAAGAAGAAACACTGGAGGTGAGGCTTTCATCTGTTCACAAACTAGGCACACAAGTCTTTGAAAATTGCATAAAATGTAATCTATGATGGAATGAAATAATACAAGCCTTTTAAAACCTCAATTTCCCTCAACATTTACTTATAACAATTCC
This sequence comes from Costus lasius, assembly GCA_027563935.2. Taxonomy (NCBI): domain Eukaryota; kingdom Viridiplantae; phylum Streptophyta; class Magnoliopsida; order Zingiberales; family Costaceae; genus Costus; species Costus lasius. The sequence continues at coordinate 16,702,094 of CM050450.1, read as the reverse complement.
CTCATTTGCCCCTTACAATGGATGGTTAAGATTTCACTAATTTGAAATGGATGCATGAGATCTTTCTTGGATATGCACCCCTTGTTGAGTTTGTTTCCCGCTAATGCTCTTTGTTCTTCATTGATAGATTTGATGCCCCACGCATGCATCTCTAATTGGTTCATTTGAGTGAAGTGGTTGAAGATATTGAAGATGGTGGTGAGTGGGGTATGAGTTGTCGTGCATCCTACCTCTTCTCTAAAATGTTGGCTGCATTGTTGGCTAAATTGTTGTCTTGACTTCTACATGATGTGGATGCATATTGCCTGTTGTGGTGGCATGGTGAATTGGCCTCATGATGTGGTGCTGAGGTGGCAATATGCTAACATGGCAATTGAGGAGCCTTTGGCATTTTTTTCGGAGGTTGAGGTGGCTTGTATGTACACATGCAATGCAACCTATGCTAAGTACATCCTACTACATAGTTCTAAAAAATTAAAATTACTTAAAAATAAAATCATATACTACCCAACTACATGCAATGCAAGATGATTATATTTTAAAATCAAACACAAAATATCCTACTGGGCAATCATGTAGGCAAAAGTCAAAATTATCCTAAACTTTGATCATCCTAGATAATATGGCCCATTTTTTTATTAGAAGAATGAATTGGGTCATATCTCCTGCATTAGCTCTTCCTAGGTTTGAAAAATTTTCCTTAAGAGAATTAAATATAGATATTGGTGATTTTGATGGCAAACCCAATATATCAAAGTTCTCTCGCATGGCACCTATAGCTAGAGTCTCTCTCTCTAGATCAACTCTTCTGGAGAATTAAGAATTTGCAACAATGTCGTAGGTGGTTCCATGTTCTTAATAGTATAAATTTTTTGCTCTTTTATGTCTCTAAAAAAATAGAAAATCTTTTGAAAGTATTTATTTTAAAAAATGTGCTTGCTATTGGTAATTTGAAAATGTGATATGCAAAAGTAACTATAGTGACTGTAAGAGTCGATGTTGAAAAGGATATATCTATGAGTTTGTCTGGTTGGTATTGAATTGAAATTGCATATTTAGTTCCAAGTAATTTCCACAAAGGCATCCAATGGTGATTCATGACCTTAGGGTATCTAGGTAGATAAGCCAAGGTGGGTTCAGAGACAAGACTAATAGCATGTTGTCTACTATAGTTAGGAATAACTAAGTCAATATCATATTCAAAATAGTTCCAATCAAATGTGGCATCATGAATTACTAAAGGTACCTTATCAGCTGACTTAGTATTGAAGGAGTCATTGGAAAAGGAATTAACACACAAGAGGGGGTGAATTGTGTGTTGAGCAATTTTTTTTTAACTTTATAATTTGGTTTCATTCTAGATAAAAGAAAATGAAGATAACTATAATAATTGTAATAAAACTACGTTATAAAGAAGAACTATACTTATGAGATTTAGCTAACAACTAATGTCACTAATTTATAAGCATGAAATTCAAAACAATACAAATAAGTAATGCAAATAAGTGATTTATAGTGGCTCGGCCCCAATGCCTACATCCACTACTAGACCTGGCAAAACCCGACCCGACCCGCTGACTCGACACGAAGTTAGGTGGGTTCGACTCAGTTATAATCGTGTTCAGGTCATAAACAAGTCAACCCATTTATGGCCCGAAAATAATCGGGTCATGTCGGGCTGTAAACGGGTTGACCCGCTTAACCCGATTATATTATACATGTATATATAAAAAAAATTTAAATATAGGCTCACCTAACTCTTATTGCTAGCTCATAAGTCTAAATATATTTTAACTATCTTTTAACCCAGATTTTAGCCCACACATAAGCCCAAAATTTTATTATTTGTAATAGATTTTTATTAATTTATTATTTATATTTAAAATATAAATAATGAGCAGGTTATTCGGGTCGTGTCGGGTTGACCCGATTATATTCGGGTCGTGTTCGTGTTAGACAATTTGACTCAATTAATTAAACGAGTCGTGTTCGGGTTGACTTAATTAGGTCACGAGTTACAACTGACACAACCCATTTATGACCCGCTGACCCGAATTGCCAGGTCTATCCACTACCTTGGCTCCCTACCTAGGATTTCAAACACCCCACTAGTTTTATTTTCTTCTTTAATTGAGGTTTACACTAAGTGTTTTCACCCTTCTCCCAAGGGAACCACTTCTCTAAACCCTAAATACAAGAAGTAAAATAAACTAACTATGAGCTCTTTTTCAAGAGCACCTCCAATACTTAGTAAAATATAACAAATTCAATGCAAGAACTAAAACACAAATCAAGAGGGGAAAGAAATGCTCATTCAAAGCCAAGACTACTCTTGATGAATTTCTCCTACAGTGCTTGAACTTCTATTTTGAAAAAGTAATTTTGAATGATGAGGGCTTCAAAAAGATTTCTATGCTTCAAGATCTTCAAAAAAGTTTATCATTGAGATTTCAAAAGAAAATAAAGTTCTTTAGGGCACAAATAGTTTAGAAGATCATCTAAAAAGATTCTACGGCTTTTGAGAATGTTATTTTTTTTAGGTTACAAATGGCTAGATTTGAAGAAATAGCCGTTGGAAGTCGAAAAAGCTCGGTTTGGACCTATTTGGGCCAATTCAGCCTGGTTGAGTTTGGCCTGGTTCAAACTGCATATTTGGTTCAAATTGATTTGGCTCATTTGAGCTCATTTGAAGTTCGAATTAAATGTCATTTGAATCGTTAGAAAGCTTAGAAGGTCTAATTTCTAAATATACTGGTTTCATAAAATTTTGGCAAGGATAAATATGGTTTTTGGGTTAAATACTACAGTAAGGTGAAAAATGTAAAAGCTTTGGTTCAATGATATGAGTAAATTTTGGGAAACAAGATGATCAAAGGTGTATTCAAGGAATTTTGGTGGAAAGAGCTATCAAATAAGAAGTAATTTAAGCACTTTACATTTATCTAAGGAATAAAAAAAAATAAAACTATGATAAATAAGTCTTGATCACTATAAGAGTTCAATCTCCTTCTTAATGTGGAAGAAAGTTGAAATAAACTTGAGTTTGAACTTCATAAATCATCCACTATCTTCAACCTAAATAAGATACTCAAATGATAATGTTAGTAAAGTGGTTTGTTATTATCAAAATATATTGGAATAGATTAAAGACCAAGATAATAAAACCTTGGGCCAACATCCTCTATGAAGCAATGTGGGTCTAAAAAATCATCAAGGGAGGTGAGTATGTGGATCAATGGGTAGTCCGGAACACATGGAAGTAGGTCTCCTAAAAAATGACTTAGGGCTAACTGTATGGGTGGGTCAAGGAATCTGTGAGATAAAATCTCTATAGCTCGTTCATCACATATGGAGACTATCTTTATGGGTGGTCTTATTGAAGTAGCACCTAATATTAGATGTGAGCATAAAGCTTTAGGTTGGAGTTCAAGCCTAGGCTTAGTGAAGTTCTCATGGGCTTGTACTGGTGTTTCTTTAGCTTCTAACATTTCAAGTTTAGGAACAGGTTGGGGCAAATCCTCCTCCTCCTGATGTAGGGATCATTCACACAGCAAGGGTGCATGCAAACACGTCTTTGAAAATATATTTTTTGTAGTTTTAAAATAAAAACTGAGATTACTACTAACGAAGTTGAAACATATGTTTTGTATTTTGATAATAGGGAAAAACCGAAATTATATCCTACTTGCAAAAATAACCACTTGAAATAAACACTCACCTTGGACCCCTTGAGAATAGAAGGGGTCACCTTCCCGTTCTTCACCGGTCCAATGGTTGATGGCAACGAAGTAGGGCCTTATGAGCTTACACACATGTAACCAATCAAAGCCCACACATACGTGGGTGGGTGTTAAAAGAAGATTAAATGTCCAACAACAAAATAGAATCAAGAGGGGAGTTAGGCTCCAAAATTCTCTTGCAAACAGATGTTCAGACTACCTAATTTTAAGGGGAGGGGGCGCCAAGATGTGGTCTCCAAACCTTGTGCCAACCTTCAATATGCAACCAAATTAGTGTAGGAATAAGTTCTAAAAACTTAGAGAGGGATAAGGAGAAGGAACTTAGCCGAAAGTGTCTTCATGGTGCAGTCTTTCATGTTGGCCGAGAGTGATGAAGCCATCAAAGTCCTTCTATGCTTTGCCCAGATCAAATGTTGATTGATCTTCCTTGGAGTCTCGTCAAAGGATGTAAGAGGGCCTTCAAGGCTTTCGGTTGAGTGGAGGATTAGAGGAAGAAGGGGAAGAGAGGAAGGGAAAGGGCTCGGCCCTTTAGAAGAGGGGGAGAGGAGAACTCTTAGGCAACACAAGCACCATTGCAAACATAAATTTTTTTTTACCTACGCAATTAATCGACAATAAGAGAAAAGGTTACAACTTATAGGCTGGTTTGAGCCATGGGCAAGGGTGACATTTCACCCTAGGTGCATTCACAAGATAAGTAAGAAAATATATATTAAATTTTCGGTTGGGAATTTCCTTTGGGTAGCAAAATTCTTTGAGTGCTTTCCTTGTTTGTTTGGATGGATTCATGGCTTAGTTCAATGAACCTCTTTGAATTTCAAACTCCTTCCTTCAAAAGCATTGGGCGATTAGAGCTTTCCTTATTGGCTTAGATGGATTCATGGCTTGGTTCAATGAATCCCTTTGAATTTCAAAATCCTTCCTTCAAGGGCTTGGGCAACTAGAAGACTTCCATAGGTGGTTCCACAAATTAGGGATCTAGATGGGGATCCCTTGATTTGTGGATCTTGATTGATCCTTGGCGCATACTTGTAAAGTGTGGGCTAGCCTCTTCGTTGCATTCGAATTCCTCTTCATGGATGGCGCCTTGACTTAATTTGGAAGGGTGGAGTTGCATTGAATGTGAGCATCTTCAAGTTGAGGTCTTTAGTTGAAGTAGTTGAAGTGCTATCTTCCAAATTGGGAGCTCTTCTAGTTGAGTGACTTGAGCTGAGCTCCTTAGCTTCACCTTGAGCTAGCCCTAACCTGCCATGTTAGTTGCAAATGCAAATATACTACCCTAATATGCAATGCACAACCTTACCAAAGAGAACTACATGGTATGCTTGAAAGTAAAGTTTATTTTACCAAAGCAAATTACAAATATAAAAAGTGCAAATAAGGAAAGATGCAGCAAGTTGGCCTATGAGGGGAAGCCATTTTGGGAGGGCTTCCTCCTAGTCCTATGTGACTTATGAGGGGTAGGGTTTGGTCCTCCATCACCTCCTCACTAGTATAATCAGGTGCATATATCTCAACACTAGGGGTTTCTTCTTCATTTTGTTCCTCAAGAACAAGCGTGCTGGTTAGTTGGAGCTAATGGAACCTGACCCTTAGATGATTGATCATTGTTTTCCTTAAAATTGGATGAGACAAATGGGTTAACCTGAGTTTTTTTGTACAAGTAGAGGAGTCTTAGCCATCTTAAGTTCATATTCAATTTCTCTTGCTAAGTGGTAGATATCTTCTATGGACCTAATAGAGTAAAACTTTAAAGCCTTCCTTCTATCATTCTTAACTCCATTCTCAAATCAGTTAAGGGATGATTAGGATCTTCAATCAAGTCATATCTAACCATAAGTTCCTTAAATTTCATCATGTACTCAGCTATGATATCATTTCCTTGGTTTAGTCTTGGTAATTGAGTATTCATGTGTTGTTGGTAGTGTGGCGAGACATATTTTTCCCTTAGTTTCCACTTTATTTCTTCCCAACTCATGATAGGCGGCATTCCTCTACAATCTACTTGTCTTCAACACTTTCCTAAGTTGAAGCATGAAGAAGGGAGCACACATACCTAATCTTTCTATGTTTGGGCATTGCCCTTTTCTCAAAGTATTGTTCTAGGGATACTAGTCAATCTAAGAAGATTTTGATATCTAAAGACCCACCAAATGTAGGAGGATCTAATGTGTCATCCTCTTCTTGGATTTGATAAGAGGGACTTGTAGGTTGATAATCATCTCCTAATGCTCCACTAGATGCTTGGAGATATCTAGAGTGGGAATGTCGGGTTGTATGTCCTTGCTCCTAGTCTTGGTAATAGGTTTTAGTGCAATTGTGCTCCCAATCGTGTCCTAAATGATGTCTAGACCCTTGAGAATATAGGATATGGTCTTCTTTCCAAATTGGCTTAAAGTTTCTTCTAGGGGTTTGGGTGTAAAGTTGAGCATAAGATAGATTATATGGTTGTTTATTGGGTTGATTATAGTATTGAGCATAGGATTGGGCATATGATTGAGCATAATTTTGAGTATAAGATTGATGTCGTGTATTTTGGTAGTGTTTTTTGTTATTATTTTATCTCAAAATAAGATATATTCTGGTGCTTTTATGTAATTTTCAGACTTATTTACTTGCTTCATTCATAATCTTCACTTTTCCTTGTATTTGTGCAATTTCAGGTAAAATCACTCATTTTTGAAGCATTTTGGAGATTCTAAAGTCATGTGGTGATTCCCCATGATGAGACGAGACTACATATCAAATTTGAGCCCAATCTGAGCTTCCTTGAAAAATACGGCCAGATGAACACCACGGGGTTCACCGGTGCTTTGCCTGGAAATCCAAAAATTCACAGAACACTTCACAGCCTGCCCATGATCTTAGTGTTCGGCCGTGATTCTCTCGAAAACAATTTCTATAGGAGCAAACAGTACACTTCATGGCCTAGTGAACACAGGGTGTTCACCGGTGATTCTTACTTCGCAGAACAGCACAGAACACTTCACAAGCGGGTGAACACGCTGGGGTTCACCCGTGATCGCGATTGACTTTATTGACCTTCCTTATGTTTTTCACTTGATTGATGGCTCTAAGAAAATAAAAAAATATGCTTTGGAAAGCTAAGAGAGAGGCGAATCTTTTGGGTATAAAAACCCTCTTTTTCCTGCCATATTTGGAGAGCAATCGGTGGACGAACACACTAGGGCGAGTAGATCGACAACAAGGGCTTCGGGAGAGGATTTTGGGGCAATTTTGTGATGGATCTTCACCAAATCAGGAGAAAACATTTGCATCATCTTCTCCTACCTCTCCTTACTCTTTGTTTTCAGTTTTCTTTATTGATTTGAGATATTTGTGGGGATTTGTATGGCTTTTGTAGCGTAAATATTTAATCGGGACTCGGTTAAAGCCCGTTGACTTTATGTATCATGTGAACTGAGTTTATTTTGATATTTTGAGTATTATCTAAGCATATTTTACTTAGCACCCTCATTTCGCTTTGACTGGGTATTGATAAAATTCTCTAGCAGCAGCTCTAAACTGGATTTCTGAGGCTGATTAAACTGCCTTTGTTGAAATCCGGGTGGTTGCCTAAATTGAGGATGAGAGAACTGATTGTTGGAATTTCCCTGGGGAGCCTGATTATTGAAGTTCGGTGGGTTGGCTTGATTCTGAGTGTTTCGGTAGGAGAAGTTAGGATGACTTCTCCAACCGGGGTTGTATGTGCCTAAGAACGGGTCATTCTGGTTCCTCTGATCTTGTTGTATAGCATTAACCTAGTCTAAAGACAAATCAGAAGAAGAAGGAGCCATAATCTGGCAATTAGTAGCACCGTGTCTCAAGTTACCACAAACTTCACAAGTAATAGAATTGATAGACGATGTATTAAAATTCATTGAAGTTAGTTGATGGGATAAGGAGTCAACCTTAGCCGCCAACGAACTCAACATGTCAAGGTCATGCTTACCTCTTCCTCTTACCGGGACGTTTCTCTCACTCGTCCACTGGTAGTGATTCAGAGCCATGTCCTCAATCAAATTCATGGCATCGTCTACATTCTTATTCATCAGGGCGCCTCCCGCGGCTGCATCTACAAATAAGCGAGTATTATATAAAAGACCGTTATAGAAAGTATGCACGAGTACCCATTTTTCCAGTCCGTGGTGTGGGCACAATCGTAGCAACTCCTTGAAATGGTTCTAGGCCTCGTAGAGCGACTCACTTCCCTCTAGCTAAAATTCGTTATTTGGTTCCTCAACTAAGCCGTCTTGCTCGGTGGAAAATATTTGGAGAGGAACGCATGGGAAAGCTGATCCTATGTTGTGATGGAGCCGTGTGGGAGGGACTGTAGCCATGCGCGCGCGCGATCCCTAAGGGAGAAAGGAAAAAGACGTAAGCGTATAGCATCAGAAATTACCCCATTAATTTTGAGGGTATCACAATATTCAAGAAAAATTGACAAATGGAGATTAGGGTCATCTTGTGGTGAACCGCTGAATTGGTTCTGCTGAACCATATGCACAAGGGTTGGCTTTATTTCAAAATTATTTGCTTCGACCGCCGGTCGAGCAATGCTAGAGTGCAGGCCCTGTACATTGGGTGCAGCAAAATCTCGTAGTAAGCGGTTCTGGTCCATTGCAGTAGACTGGTCCGAATGGGCTTGCTCAAGTTGTTGATCCTAAAATTTCCTTTGAGCTCTAAGGGACCTTTCAATTTCGGGATCTTCTGGCACTAGCTGACCTGTTCTAATTGTTCTTGGCATGCACAGGGTTAGCTAATCAGATAACACAAGCTTGAAGACAGGAAGAAGACAAGAAATATAAACAAATGAACTACAAATAAAAACAAAAAATAAATGAAAACAAAAGGTATCTAGTCTATCAAATCAACCGTTTAATCGATATTGACTACGCCTTGCTCCCCGGCAACGGCGCTAAAACTTGATAGGATCCGCAAGCGCACGGTCTATCGAAGTAGTAAAAGATCGTTCCCACAGGGAGCAGGAGTCAAGTACCAACGTTACGCATCATTGAAAGCTAGATAATTCAGACGTTAATTGAGCAAATGAACTATCTAATCTAAGCCCTAAATATCAATTCAGGAAATCAGCAACTAGTAGGGAAAAAGTTCTAGTTTCACAAAGGTTCGGGACTATAGGTTTCACCACATCGGTTAAATAATAATGTAAAACAAGTACTAAAATTCAGAGAATAGAAAGCTAGATTACCTTCTCTCGAAGCATAATCTGACAGTAAAATGCCTAAGGCGATTAATCCTTCGGTACGGATTACCTTCTCTCGAAGCATAATCCGGTGCCTACTTAAGCTAATTTTCTACTCTCGTAGCAAAATTAACTTAAGAAAGACCCAATGAGCTCTATGATAATCATGGATCCTCGAGCAACTTTAAACAACTCTCGTAATTCGAAGTCACAAGTTAAAATTAGGCAATCGAGTGTTACGATTCACCTCTCGGTACTTCTCGTAACATTTAATACATATAAATATTTGGCCAAAATATTAATATGCGATAAACACACCCAATAATAATAAGCAATTCACTTAAATAGTACTGTGAATAACAGAATCTCCACTATTGAAAAATAGTGGCCTAGAAGGACTCTCTGGAAAAGCTCTTTTAAGAAAAGATTCGTGTGTTGAAAGAGACGCGATGCCGATTCCTTATGCAAGGCGGTCCCTACCAAAGAATCTTTTATTGAAGGGTCAGGCTCTTTCCTCAAGAGTCATATGTCTTTTACTTTACTCAAAGGTCATGTGTCTTTTACTTTATTGAAAGGTCATGTGTGTGCTGACATTAATTATTGATGCTTTACTTCGTGTGTAAGACATCTCTCTATATAAAGAGAGTAGGCTTGTTGAAAGAAGGCATCGGCCTTCAGTTAGTAGCGTGCGAGTGTGCAAGTGTAGTCTTCAATCTCTTGTAAGTCCTTATGATCTATTAGATATTTAGCATCTTTTCAGTATTTTCGATTGTGTAAAATACCTACCCCCCCCCTCTTTGTTTGGTATCAGAGGTTTGTTAGATTCTATTTGATCGAACGGGAACGCGCATAATTATGGAGTAATACTTTGTTGGTGTAAAGAACAACCCTAAGCAAATGTATTATATGTATCAATTCAGATAGGATGTATTATGCTTAGTTTTTTATACAAATCTGGGTAAACCGGGACTGCCTAAGTCACCATGGTTTTAGTATACAAGCTTGCTAGAGGGCCAATGGCTTGGCAAGTAAAAGTCCGAAGACCAGGAGTGTCGCAAGGGACGAGAGACTAGTTAACGACCATACAGCATCATGCTAGCTTGAATACTAAAAAGTTATGGTAAAGCGGTTGATACCAGAGGAAAACTAAAGCATAATAATGTCCAGGAATCTATAGTTGATACATATTTCTACTCCTTATGTAGTTTTCTTTACACATCACAACATAGTTCCATATACTTATGCGTCAGTACCTAGTAGATCTATAACATCTGAAATTACCCTTTGATTATTGTGTTTATACACACAGTCTAGATGAAACGAATTTATCCACAAAAGCCAGAAGGCATTAAACAACATCATGCCTCCAAGCATAACCAAACCTTTAAGGTTTCAATTCATCTGACAATAATAAACCTAAAAATGTCAATGACTTATAAAAGTCCACAAAGAACTAATACTAGTTCTTTAAATAGGTAATAAAAATGGATATTAATTATCTGTATTTAACTTTACCACAGAAATACTGGGAAACACAAGCAACTTCCCAAGCAGCAAAACACAAGTGCTATTTTCCAAAAGAAAATGGCAGGTATATATATCTCTTTCATACTGAGCACGCTCAGATGAACACTATTATTAATCTCCAAATCTCTCAAGCAGAGAGTTTACGGGAATTTAATCATATCTGTACTGAGCTTTGGAAAAAAGTTCATACAGAAATGTTAACAAAGAATATGCTTTTACGAAATATTCATGAAAACCAAGAATATATTAAAAATCAGTATACTCATCTGATTACTATGCTAAAAGAGATTGAAAGGTCTCTATTATTACAGAAACAGCTCACAGCAGAGCTCAAAGATATATTAGAATATCTTTAAAGACAATAAAAAAATCTTTGATTATCAAACAACAAAAACAGCAGCTTTACTCGAAAAGTTGCAGAAAAATTCTAAAGAATGGTAAATCCTACAAAGGAATATCCAAGAGCGATAGATCAAGACATTGACTATCAAAAAACACTAGTTGAATCTAGTAATTAGTTAGACAATGCTTTGGGAATGATCTCAGATGATCCCCAAAATGCTTCTGACAAAAGATTTGTCAGACAAAATAATTTTATCATTGCATATCTTATGCAATTAAATCAAAAAATTGATACTATTGTTTCAAATATATCAATGTCTACTGAATCTATAGTTAGGCAGCAAGATAGTATAAAAACTTCTGCTGATACAATTCTTAGACAACATGAAATAATCCAGAAGTTAGAAAATTTGTTAGTCTTACAGACCCAACAATATCAAACCTCGGTTCAAGAATTAACCACACAGTTAAATCGAGTATTACAGATGTCTTCAGGGTATACTGGGATATCTCAAACTTCTACTTCTAAAAGGCAACCTAGGAGTACCCAGTTTGCCTGGAAATGAGTACAAGGCCATTTACAGGAACCTCTAATACTCTTACTGGAACCACAACAGTACGAGAAAATAACCAAAATGAAATGTTATCAATAAGTAATCCCATCCCAAATCTCTTAAATAGGATTTTTGATGGACAAGGGATTCCAGCACAAGTTTTAGAAGAAGTTGTTGATATAGACCAACAATTTGAGGCCTATCAAAACAATAGGTTACAAATATTACGCCCTCAGCTCTTTTATAGGACAGGACTATTAAACCTTAGAACTCAACTTCTAAGAATTACCCGTGAAGAACATCTTTCTGTCACAACAGAACCAAGGAACCTTAAAATTATCTCAAGAGATTCATTAACAAAACTGAGACAATCTGGAAAAACATTAGCTCATATAGGAATGATTGTAGTCTCAATAAAAGGACTAGCACGAAAAAAGCTAGGAACAAAAGTATTAATTGCAATTCTTGACAAAAGATGAAAATCTGATGCAAGGAAAGCAATTATTGCTTGCATGGAAGTAGATATGACTGAAAATAAGGGTCTTTTTTACTGTGCCCCGGATTTTCTCATAACTCTTAAGGATTTATGAGAATTAGAAATTGGTATCCAAGCACGAGGATACGAAGATTTTTTCGGAGATTCTAATCTTCTTATAGGATTAGGATTTTTAGGAAAATTAACAAACAATTCTAATACTGGTTATAAGCTATACATTTCTTCTATCATAGACGCCTTAGCCAGTAAAGGAATTAAAATGATAAAGCCTATGGCCATCTCCCAGATGATCTTGGAGGATTTGATTGGAATATCTCCAAGAATTTAGATTGTGAACAAATGCTTATCCCAGAGGATAGTATTATGTTCAAGAATCCTGATGATACATATAATTTAAAATTTTCAAATTATAAGAAGCAAATTCTTGATAATGAGGCTTCTACATCAGGACTAGAAAAATTCCTAGAATCATAATGTTACTAAAAGAACATACTCTTGTAGTACCTAAAGAATTAGACTTTACATTTGAAGAAATGATAAGTCTAGAAATTAAGCTTATTAGAGAAGGGAAATTACTCAGTTCTCAGAAGCTTAGTTATGATAGTGAAAGAAATATTCGAGTCTGGCATGAGCCTAAAAAGCTCCAAGACTTAGAATTTAGTCCGGAAGAGGAAGAAATAATAAATTCTTTCCTCGAAAATGAAAATGACACTGAAGGATCTTTTTTTGATGAAGATTCTCAAAGTATACAAAGTATACCTCAAAACTTGATGGATACAATAATGACTGGTCAAGAACCACATGCTAGTAATACTACTCCATTATATAACAATCCAGTACAGGCAATAGTCTCAACAAGTACAGCTCAGCCTAGTACTTCACACATAAGAACTTATACTATAGGACAACCTCCTCGTGAACCTTACACTCAGTATGAAGGAGAACGAGAAAATATCAGAACCAGAGGTAAATGCTTACCTCTAGAAATTATAGATAAGAAAAAACTTCTAGATGAAGGAAGAATCATTAATCTAGCCGCTCATGACCCACAAACATGGAGCACAGTTCTTGACAATTGGCCTTCTATGGTTTCCATGAAGGTAACAGAAATAGATGGAAATTTTTCTGCTGAAGAAATGTATTCCTATCTAGAAAATTTCCTAGGTGAAACTGCTAGAGCCATGTGGGAATCTTATAAGTTAAATTGTCCTATAGAGTTTCAACAAGACGTTTCATTAGGAGTAAATCCCTATAATTTTAATAATAAAATGAAAATAATGATTTTGGGATCAAATCCTAATATGGGATTTAATACTCAACAAAAAGAAGCCATTAGAAAGCTTGACATCATCCAAATTAAAAATTGGAAATATATTAAACCTTTTTTGCAAGACTTTCTTTATTATTCTTGTAAAGCTGGTGAATATCATGACCAAGCCCTCAGAGAAAGGTTATTTTTAAAATTACCTGCTCTCATTGGCCACGAAATACATCAAGCCTGGAATACTGATCTAGAAAAAACACAGCTTCCGTTTGCTGTGAATAATATTACCACAAGAATACAATTTATCATAGATAAATTGGTAGAAAGATGCACTCGATTAAGAGGAGATCACCATCTAAAAGGTGAATTTAGTTTCTGTAAAGAACTCTACACACCTCAAACATATGTTAAGGAACAACCTAAACAGAAAAGAAAACTTAACAAAAATAAACCTTCTAAGAGATATTTTCTTATAAAATCTTCTGCAAAGAAACCATATCTTGCTAAAGAAAAACATGTTAGAAAATATAATCCTAAAAGGGATTATAAAAATAAGCTTTCATGTTTTACATGTGGAAGCCAAAACCACTTAGCAAGAGATTGTACTAAAGACATAATCTCTATAGTAAACAATCAATTCTTGTAGATTGTGTTCAAGAAGATCTACTTCATGTGGATGAATATATTTCTGATATAGAGTCAATCTATAGTATTGTTTCTATACCAGATCTGAATTATCAATCAGAATCAGACAGTGAATTAGAAGAGTTTACTGCTGATTTATTATCTAAATCAGATCAGCTCCAATCCCCTTTTGGAACTGAACAATTGTCAGAACCTTCTCTAGATAAATTAGATATGTTGAAACCATATCTAGAATATTTATAATGGATATACCTCTATATCACATCATGACTCCTAAAATAATACCAACACATGAACATAAATGGAGTCCAAGAAGAGGTAGTCAAGATCATGCTTGTGCATATTGCTCAAAATATCCAAGTTTGAATCTTCGCTATCAATGTATTATTTGTTCTTTAGAGGCTTGCAAATATTGCCTTGAAAAACAACAAATATCTCTTCCAAGTTCTTCACAACCTATTTCTCAAAAATCAAGTCCAACAAGAACAGAAATTATAGAACTTCGTATTCTTCAACTAGAAAATGAAGTATACAAACTCTCTCAACGACTTGAAGAGTTGAACAAAAACAAAGAAGTTGTTTTCAACTGCCTGAAAATATTCTTTTCTATGAAAATACAGATTATAATGAAAATACGGAAGACGCTCCGACTTCTAAACAAATTGAATTTATCCATAAACCAGTACAACCTCCATGGTTATACTCAATAAAAATTAATAGTATTATCCAAATTGCAGATTGGAAATTAGCATTACCTGCTTTAATTGACACAGGTTGTAGTAATATAATCCTCGACATGGATTTAGTTCCACAAAAATATCATGTAAAACTTGATCCACAAGACAAGTTTTATGCAGAACAAATGGATGGCAAATTATTCTTGTATGAATATATCCTGGCCAAACATAAGCTTTCCTTCTCTTTATGAAATGCTCATCATACCCAACCAACTTATGTTGGTAGGATTTGTTTAGGACCTTTAAGTGTTGTTAAAACAAAATTTATCATCAGACTTAATATGCTTATTAATTCCTATAAAGGGGTTACTCTTACTACTAAAGGGCTTTTCTTTCTGCCCCATAAACTTATTCCCTACACCTCTACCGTGCCTGCGAAGCGTGGTGGGTGTCCTTGCTCTATACCTGGTTCATGCAAATTGCCCCAGGTAGTAGAAACGGAACAAGCGGAAAATGAAAATGAAAATGATGGTTTAATACCATCAAATGATAAAGATGATGAAGAAGAAATCCTATGGATCATAAGAAACCCTCTTAATAAGTTCCATAAAGCATATGAGAAAGATGATGTTTGCGAACATCTTATAGAAAAAATTGAATCAGGAAATCCCAATGTAGATAATCTGATTCGTGTCCTTGAAAAAGATCAAATATTTGGTTCAAATCCCCAAGCTCATTGGGACAAAAACAAACTTTTTTGTACACTAAAAATCAAAGACCCTGGTTTTAGGATTATAAACAAGAAAATCCTAGCAACAAATGAAAATATTGCTGAGTTTAAAATGCACATTGATGACTTATTAAAAGTCAATGTAATAAGGAGAAGTACGTCTCCTCATAGATCTCCTGCTTTCATTGTCAATAAACACAGTGAACAGGTTCGGGGAAAGACGAGAATGGTAATTGATTATCGCCGTCTAAATGATAATATAGAAGACGATAGTTATGACATTCCAGATAAAATAGAGTTAATAAACTCTATACAGGGAAGCACAGTCTTCTCTAAATTCGACTGCAAATCTGGCTTTTGGCAAATCAGAATGACAGAAGAATCCATACCATGGACATCTTTTACATGTCCATTAGGAAGCTTTGAGTGGCTTGTTATGCCATTCGGACTAAAAACTGCACCTGCAGTATTCCAAAGAAAAATGGATGAGGAATTTAAACCTTAGCAAGAATTTGTTTGCGTGTATATAGATGATATTCTAGTACATAGCAAATCAGAAAAAGAACATACAAGTCATCTAAAACTTGTATTACAAAAATTTTATACAAATGAGATTATTGTTTCAGGACAAAAATCTCAATTCTATAGAAAAAATATTAACTATTTATGAGTGGAAATTAGGCAAGGAACTATAAAACTCCAACCCCATATTGCTTCTAAAATAAAAGCCTTTGAGGTTACAGATACCAAGAGTCTTCAACAATTCTTGGGATTAATAAATTATGCTAGACCTTTCTTAAAAGATCTACATAAACTGAGTGGACCCCTCTACCCAAAATTAAGTCTGACTGGTGTAAAGAAATTTAACACCGAAGACTATAAACAAATTGATAAAATCAGGCAAGTCGTAGATACACTACCTTTGCTTAAATTACCATTGGATAATGATTACCTTATTGTCCAAACAGATGGATGTGAACACGGATGGGGAGCAATCCTTCTAAGAAAATCTCATAAATATGCTACAGAACCTGAAAGTATCTGTAGATATGCTTCTGGAAAATTTCGAGAGAAAAATGTCATAAGTAGTATTGATCAAGAGCTTCTGGTCGTATGTTATGGCTTAGATGCATTCATATTATTTCTTTTAAACAAAAAAGAAATATTAATACGAACTGATTGCGAAGCAATCGTAAAATTTTTTTAACATTAAAAATGAGAAACGTATCTCTCAAAAGAGATGGTTATCATTTATTGATCATTGCATTAATAATGCATACAGAATTACTTTTGAACACATCAAAGGCAAAAATAATGTCATTTCAGACATTTTATCACGTCTTTTATCAAGACCAGAATGATAACCTATAAGGTTATGAAAAATAATGTCCATCTGGGCATTCAAAAAATAATAACCTACAAGGTTATGCAGATCTTAATTATAATCATTTTAACAACAAAGATATATAGGAAATGGCTTCTGGAAGTACTTCCTCTTTGAAAAAGGATATAGGAAAGACAAAGAAAGGACTACAAAGTCCTCAACCAATGGTTACAGATGATATGACTTATGCGCAAGTCATTAAAGAAGAACCGGTTCAAACACAGATGTATGCTTTTCGAACACCGAGGCATTATACTGCTTTAACCGGACATGACCGAATGGTTCTAGATCTCCTATGGAAAGACCACCATGGCCCTGGTTTTCTTATGGCTATGAATACATTAGCTGGACATTTGTAGGCAATCCGATTTATGAAGACCCTGCCGCAAACCTCAGTTTCAAAACCACCAAAATTGGAACCCCAAACACTTGAAGCTTATATAGCTAAAGAGTTTAAGATCTCTTCTTTGGAAAAAGAGCTTAGTGATCTTAAAACTCAAATGACAAGTTTACAAACTCAAAAAATTGCGCTTGAACAAGAGGTTCAAATGTTAACTCAAACATAGAACAAAGAAATGGACTCAGAATGGACCAATTCACAGTCCAAGATTCCATCATGTCTCTATCCAGCAAAGCAACATATATATGAGCTGGTTAAGAAGACACAACACCAAAAGTTTATAAAAATTGTTTCCTATCTCAAGCGAATAGCCTTGAATGAAATTACAAGGCCTCAAGGACTTCATCTTACAATGATCTCTTTAAAAAGAGATGAGCTTCATCCAGGTGAACCACACTGTAAGTGTAACCAAGGTTTTACCATTGTGAAAGCCTCTATAGACCTTACACAATGGAGAGATTGCCGAATTTTGGATACAGAGGTCTCCCTCTTAGATCTCTTTCAGTATGGATTACTAGATCGCTTAGTAATTCATGCACTACATTTAGAAAAGATTTCCAATTTTCCATGGAAATTTAAATATTGCATTGATAAGTTCTACAAGCTTCATGACTTTTCAGGATACTTAGATCTGAACATCAGTTCTTGCTCCCCTTGGTTTCTTGGGTATCCTAATGATGCAAAACATCAGATTCTGATAAAAATCCAACAGGATTTTATGCCAGATTTTTGGACTCTATCTTTTGTTGATGATATTAACAAAACAGCAAATGTTCCTTTGGAATTACAAATCTGCCTATGGCGAGATTATGTTATCACTGAAGCTCCTCTAATATTTTACCAATCTACTCTGATTTCTGAAGAGAAGAATATGAAGATTTATGTAGAGGATGAACACAATGTCTTTTATACCCCTTTCACTTCTCACTTCTGCACCCATGTTGGGCAATACGAACACTTTACTCAGGTAAAAGGGGAATCATATGTGAAGGAATATAAAGATTATGGAAGGATGATTCATTCTTTGATGGATGCTGATAATGATATTCTTGAAGAAATTCAAGAAGATGATTAAAGTAATAGAATCTCCACTATTGAAAAATAGTGGCCTAGAAGGACTCTCTGGAAAAGCTCTTTTAAGAAAAGATTCGTGTGTTGAAAGAGATGCGATGCCGGCTCCTTATGCAAGGTGGTCCCTACCAAAGAATCTTTTATTGAAGGGTCAGGCTCTTTCCTCAAGAGTCATATGTCTTTTACTTTACTCAAAGGTCATGTGTCTTTTACTTTATTGAAAGGTCATGTGTGTGTTGGCATCAATTATTGATGCTTTACTTCGTGTGTAAAAAATCTCTCTATATAAAGAGAGTAGGATTGTTGAAAGAAGGCATCGGCCTTCAGTTTGTAAAATACTGAAAAGATGCTAAATATCTAATAGATCATAAGGACTTACAAGAGATTGAAGACTACACTTGCACACTCGCACGCTACAAACTGAAGGCCGATGCCTTCTTTCAACAAGCCTACTCTCTTTATATAAAGAGATTTCTTACACACGAAGTAAAGCATCAATAATTGATGCCAGCACACACATGACCTTTCAATAAAGTAAAAGACATATGACCTTTGAGTAAAGTAAAAGACATATGACTCTTGAGGAAAGAGCCTGACCCTTCAATAAAAGATTCTTTGGTAGGGACCCGCCTTGCATAAGGAGCCGGCATCGCATCTCTTTCAACACACGAATCTTTTCTTAAAAGAGCTTTTCCAGAGAGTCCTTCTAGGCCACTATTTTTCAATAGTGGAGATTCTATTACTTTAATCATCTTCTTGAATTTCTTCAAGAATATCATTATCAGCATCCATCAAAGGATGAATCATCCTTCCATAATCTTTATATTCCTTCACATATGATTCCCCTTTTACCTGAGTAAAGTGTTCGTATTGCCCAACATGGGTGCAGAAGTGAGAAGTGAAAGGGGTATAAAAGACATTGTGTTCATCCTCTACATAAATCTTCATATTCTTCTCTTCAGAAATCAGAGTAGATTGGTAAAATATTAGAGGAGCTTCAGTGATAACATAATCTCGCCATAGGCAGATTTGTAATTCCAAAGGAACATTTGCTGTTTTGTTAATATCATCAACAAAAGATAGAGTCCAAAAATCTGGCATAAAATCCTGTTGGATTTTTATCAGAATCTGATGTTTTGCATCATTAGGATACCCAAGAAACCAAGGGGAGCAAGAACTGATGTTCAGATCTAAGTATCCTGAAAAGTCATGAAGCTTGTAGAACTTATCAATGCAATATTTAAATTTCCATGGAAAATTGGAAATCTTTTCTAAATGTAGTGCATGAATTACTAAGCGATCTAGTAATCCATACTGAAAGAGATCTAAGAGGGAGACCTCTGTATCCAAAATTCGGCAATCTCTCCATTGTGTAAGGTCTATAGAGGCTTTCACAATGGTAAAACCTTGGTTACACTTACAGTGTGGTTCACCTGGATGAAGCTCATCTCTTTTTAAAGAGATCATTGTAAGATGAAGTCCTTGAGGCCTTGTAATTTCATTCAAGGCTATTCGCTTGAGATAGGAAACAATTTTTATAAACTTTTGGTGTTGTGTCTTCTTAACCAGCTCATATATATGTTGCTTTGCTGGATAGAGACATGATGGAATCTTGGACTGTGAATTGGTCCATTCTGAGTCCATTTCTTTGTTCTATGTTTGAGTTAACATTTGAACCTCTTGTTCAAGCGCAATTTTTTGAGTTTGTAAACTTGTCATTTGAGTTTTAAGATCACTAAGCTCTTTTTCCAAAGAAGAGATCTTAAACTCTTTAGCTATATAAGCTTCAAGTGTTTGGGGTTCCAATTTTGGTGGTTTTGAAACTGAGGTTTGCGGCAGGGTCTTCATAAATCGGATTGCCTACAAATGTCCAGCTAATGTATTCATAGCCATAAGAAAACCAGGGCCATGGTGGTCTTTCCATAGGAGATCTAGAACCATTCGGTCATGTCCGGTTAAAGCAGTATAATGCCTCGGTGTTCGAAAAGCATACATCTATGTTTGAACCGGTTCTTCTTTAATGACTTGCGCATAAGTCATATCATCTGTAACCATTGGTTGAGGACTTTGTAGTCCTTTCTTTGCCTTTCCTATATCCTTTTTCAAAGAGGAAGTACTTCCAGAAGCCATTTCCTATATATCTTTGTCGTTAAAATGATTATAATTAAGATCTGCATAACCTTGTAGGTTATTATTTTTTGAATGCCCAGATGGACATTATTTTTCATAACCTTATAGGTTATCATTCTGGTCTTGATAAAAGACGTGATAAAATGTCTGAAATGACATTATTTTTGCCTTTGATGTGTTCAAAAGTAATTCTGTATGCATTATTAATGCAATGATCAATAAATGATAACCATCTCTTTTGAGAGATACGTTTCTCATTTTTAATGTTAAAAAAATTTTACGATTGCTTCGCAATCAGTTCGTATTAATATTTCTTTTTTGTTTAAAAGAAATAATATGAATGCATCTAAGCCATAACATACGACCAGAAGCTCTTGATCAATACTACTTATGACATTTTTCTCTCGAAATTTTCCAAAAGCATATCTACATATACTTTCAGGTTCTGTAGCATATTTATGAGATTTTCTTAGAAGGATTGCTCCCCATCCGTGTTCACATCCATCTGTTTGGACAATAAGGTAATCATTATCCAATGGTAATTTAAGCAAAGGTAGTGTATCTACGACTTGCCTGATTTTATCAATTTGTTTATAGTCTTCGGTGTTAAATTTCTTTACACCAGTCAGACTTAATTTTGGGTAGAGGGGTCCACTCAATTTATGTAGATCTTTTAAGAAAGGTCTAGCATAATTTATTAATCCCAAGAATTGTTGAAGACTCTTGGTATCTGTAACCTCAAAGGCTTTTATTTTAGAAGCAATATGGGGTTGGAGTTTTATAGTTCCTTGCCCAATTTTCACTCCTAAATAGTCAATATTTTTTCTATAGAATTGAGATTTTTGTCCTGAAACAATAATCTCATTTGTATAAAATTTTTGTAATACAAGTTTTAGATGACTTGTATGTTCTTTTTCTGATTTGCTATGTACTAGAATATCATCTATATACACGCAAACAAATTCTTGATAAGGTTTAAATACCTCATCCATTTTTCTTTGGAATATTGCAGGTGCAGTTTTTAGTCCGAATGGCATAACAAGCCACTCAAAGCTTCCTAATGGACATGTAAAAGCTGTCTATGGTATGGATTCTTCTGCCATTCTGATTTGCCAAAAGCCAGATTTGCAGTCGAATTTAGTGAAGACCGTGCTTCCCTGTATAGAGTTTATTAACTCTGTTTTATCTGGACTGTCATAACTATCGTCTTCTATATTATCATTTAGACGGCGATAATCAATTACCATTCTCGTCTTTCCCCGAACCTATTCACTGTGTTTATTGACAATGAAAGCAGAAGATCTATGAGGAGACGTACTTCTCCTTATTACATTGAATTTTAATAAGTCATCAATGTGCATTTTAAACTCAGCAATATTTTCATTTGTTGCTAGGATTTTCTTGTTTATAATCCTAAAACCAGGGTCTTTGATTTTTAGTGTACAAAAAGTTTATTTTTGTCCCAATGAGCTTGGGGATTTGAACCAAATATTTGATCTTTTTCAAGGACACGAACCAGATTATCTACATTGGGATTTCTTGATTCAATTTTTTCTATAGGATGTTCGCAAACATCATCTTTCTCATATTCGCTATGGAACTTATTAAGAGGGTTTCTTATGATCCATAGGATTTCTTCTTCATCATCTTTATCATTTAGTGGTATTAAACCATCATTTTCATTTTCATTTTCCGCTTATTCCGTTTCTACTACCTAGGGCAATTTGCATGAACCAGGTATAGAGCAAGGACACCCACCACGCTTCGCAGGCACGGTAGAGGTGTAGGGAATAAGTGTATGGGCAGAAAGAAAAGCCCTTCAGTAGTAAAAGTAACCCCTTTATAGGAATTAATAAGCATATTAAGTCCGATGATAAATTTTGTTTTAACAAAACTTAAAGGTCTTAAACAAATCCTACCAATATAAGTTGGTTGGGTATGATGAGCATTTCCTAAAGAGAAGGAAAGCTTATGTTTGGCCAGGATATATTCATACAAGAATAATTTGCCATCCATTTGTTCTGCTTAAAACTTGTCTTGTGGATCAAGTTTTACATGATATTTTTGTGGAACTAAATCCATGTCGAGGATTGTATTACTACAACCTGTGTCAATTAAAGCAGGTAATGCTAATTTCCAATCTGCAATTTGGATAATACTATTAATTTTTATTGAGTATAACCATGGAGGTTGTACTGGTTTATGGATAAATTCAATTTGTTTAGAAGTCGGAGCGTCTTCCGTATTTTTATTATAATCTGTATTTTCATAGAAAAGAATATTTTCAGGCAGTTGAAAACAACTACTTTGTTTTTGTTCTAACTCTTCAAGTCGTTGAGAGAGTTTGTATACTTCATTTTCTAGTTGAAGAATACGAAGTTCTATAATTTCTGTTCTTGTTGGACCTGATTTTTGAGAAACAGATTGTGAAGAACTTGGTAGAGATATTTGTTGTTTTTCAAGGCAATATTTGCAAGCCTCTAAAGAACAAATAATACATTGATAGCGAAGATTCAAACTTGGATATTTTGAGCAATATGCACAAGCATGATCTTGACTACTTCTTCTTGGACTCCATTTATGTTCATGTGTTGGTATTATTTTAGGAGTCATGATGTGATATAGAGGTCTATCCATTATAACTGTTCTAGATATGGTTTCAACATATCTAATTTATCTAGAGAAGGTCCTGATAATTGTTCAGTTCCAAAAGGGGATTGTAGCTGATCTGATTTAGATAATAAATCAGCAATAAACTCTTCTAATTCACTATCTGATTCTAATTGATAATTCAGATCTGGTATAGAGATAATAAACTCTTCTAATTCACTGTCTGGTTTCTTTGCAGAAGATTTTCTAAGAAAATATCTCTTAGAAGGTTTATTTTTGTTAAGTTTTCTTTTCTGTTTAGGTTGTTCCTTAACATATGTTTGAGGTGTGTAGAGTTCTTTACAGAAACTAAATTCACCTTTTATATGGTGATCTCCTCTTAATCGAGTGCATCTTTCTACCAATTTATCTATGATAAATTGTATTCTTGTGGTAATATTATTCACAGCAAACGGAAGCTGTGCTTTTTCTGGATCAGTATTCCAGGCTTGATGTGTTTCGTGGCCAATGGGAGCAGATAATTTTAAAAATAACCTTTCTCCGAGGGCTTGGTCATGATATCCACCAGCTTTACAAGAATAATAAAGAAAGTCTTGCAAAAAAGGTTTAATATATTTTTAATTTTTAATTTGGATGATTTCAAGCTTTCTAATGGCTTCTTTTTGTTGAGTATTAAATCTCATATTAGGATTTGATCCCAAAATCATTATTTTCATTCTATTAGTAAAATTATAGGGATTTACTCCTAATGAAATGTCTTGCTGAAATTCTATAGGACAATTTAACTTATAAGATTCTCACATGGCTCTAGCAGTTTCACCTAGGAAATTTTCTAGATAGGAATACATTTCTTCAGCAGAAAAATTTTCATCTATTTCTGTTACCTTCATGGAAACCATAGAAGCCCAATTGTCAAGAACTGTGCTCCATGTTTGTGGGTCATGAGCTGCTAGATTAAGGATTCTTCCTTCATCTAGAAGTTTTTTCTTATCTATCATTTCTAGAGGTAAGCGTTTACCTCTGGTTCTGATATTTTCTCGTTCTAACTAAGCTTCTGAGAACTGAGTAATTTCCCTTCTCTAATAAGCTTAATTTCTAGACTTATCATTTCTTCAAATGTAAAGTCTAATTCTTTAGGTACTACAAGAGTATGTTCTTTTAGTAACATTATGATTCTAGGAATTTTTCTAGTCCTGATGTAGAAGTCTCATTATCAAGAATTTGCTTCTTCTTATAATTTGAAAATCTTAAATTATATGTATCATCAGGATTTTTGAACATAATACTATCCTCTGGGATAAGCATTTGTTCACAATCTAAATTCTTAGAGATATTCCAATCTAATCCTCCAAGATCATCTGGGGAGATGGCCATAGGCTTTATCATTTTAATTCTTTTACTGACTAAGGCGTCTATGATAGAAGAAATATATAGCTTATAACCAGTATTAGAATTGTTTGTTAATTTTCCTAAAAATCCTAATCCTATAAGAAGATTAGAATCTCCGGAAAAATCTTCGTATCCTCGTGCTTGGATACCAATTTCTAATTCTCCTAAATCCTTAAGACTTATGAGAAAATCTGGGGCACAGTAAAAAAGACCCTTATTTTCAGTCATATCTACTTCCATGCAAGCAATAATTGCTTTTCTTGCATTAGATTTCCATCTTTTGTCAAGAATTACAATTAATACTTTTGTTCCTAGCTTTTTTCGTGCTAGTTGGGGGTCCTGATTGTTGAAATTCGGTGAGTTGGCTTGATTCTGAGTGTTCCGGTAGGAGAAGTTGGGATGACTCCTCCAACCGGGGTTGTATCTGCCTGAGAACGGGTCATTCTGGTTCCTCTGATCTTGTTGTATAGCATTGGCCTGGTGTACAGACAAATCAGAAGAAGGAGCCATAATCTGTCCCAAGTTACCACAAACTTCACAAGTAATAGAATTGATAGACGATGTATTAAAATTCATCGAAGTTAGTTGATGGGATAAGGAGTCAACCTTAGCCACCAACGAACTCAACATGTCAATGTCATGCTTACCTCCTCCTCTTACCAGGACGTTTCTCTCACTCGTCCACTGGTAGTGATTCAGAGCCATGTCCTTAATCAGATTCATGGCATCGTCTACATTCTTATTCATCAAGGCGCCTCCCGCGGCTGCATCTACAGATAAGCGAGTATTATATAAAAGACCGTTATAGAAAGTATGCACGAGTACCCATTTTTTCAGTCCGTGATGTGGGCACAATCGTAGCAACTCCTTGAAACGGTCCCAGGCCTCGTAGAGCGACTCGCCTTCCCTCTAGCTAAAATTCGTTATTTGGTTCCTCAACTAAGTCGTCTTGCTCGGTGGAAAATATTTGGAGAGGAACGCATGGGAAAGCTGATCCCATGTTGTGATGGAGCCGTGTGGGAGGGACTATAGCCATGTGCGCGCGCGATCCCTGAGCGAGAAAGGAAAAAGACGTAAGCGTATAGCATCATAAATTACCCCATTAATTTTGAGGGTATCACAATATTCAAGAAAAATTGACAAATGGAGATTGGGGTCATCCTGTGGTGAACCACTGAATTGGTTCTGCTGAACCATATGCACGAGGGCCGGCTTGATCTCAAAGTTACTTGCTTCGACCGACGGTCGAGCAATGCTAGAGTGCAAGCTCTGTACATTTGGTGCAGCAAAATCTCTTAGTGAGCGGTTCTGGTCCATTGCAGTAGATGGGTCCGGATGGGATTCCTCAAGCTGTTGATCCTGATTTTTCCTCTGAGCTCGGAGGGTCCTTTCAATTTCGGGATCTTCTGGCACTAGCTGACCTGTTCTAATGGTTCTTGGCATGCACAGGGTTAGCAGACCAGAGAATAATAATATAAGCTTGAAGAATTAAAGAAGACAAGAAATATGAACAAATCAAATAAAAGAAAAAAAAAAAGCAAACACAAATAATAAAAAAAATATCTAGTCTATCAACTCAACTATTTAATCGATATTGACTACGTCTTGCTCCCCGGCAATGGCGCCAAAACTTGATAGGATCCGCAAGTGCACGGTCTATCGAAGTAGTAAATAATATCATTCCCACAGGGAGCAGGTGTCAAGTACCGACCTTTAATGTCATTGAAAGCTAGATGATTCAAACACGGAATAAAAGAATAGTTCTAAAACTAAATTAACTAAATTATCAAACCAAGAAGTCGACGACTTTAAGGGAAAATTACAGTTTAAGAAGTGTTCGGAACTTCAGGTTTCACCTCGTTGAAAGCTTTAAATGTAAAACAATCAATGAATTAAAATGGAAAACGGATCTCCTTCTCTCGAAGCGCAATCGGACAGTAAACAACTTAAGGCGATCTTTCCTATGGTACGGGTTACCTTCTCTCGAAGCGTAATCCGATGTCTACTTAAGCTAATTTCCTACTCTCGTAGCAAAATTATCTTAAGAGAGACCCAATGAGCTCTATGACGATCGTGAATCCTCGAGTGACATTGAACGGCTCTTGCAATTCAAGTCACAAGTTTAAATGAGAACGATCGAGTGTTACGATTCACCTCTCAGTTCATCTCGTAATACTTAACACATACGAATGTTTGATCAGAACAATCATACGCAATAAGCACAACTCATTCAAATAAGTAAATTTACTTAAAATCACACTGAAATTCATAAAAGATGTTTTACATGTGTAAATATGTTCAACGGGCTACGCCCGAGTCCCGAACTAAGGTTTACTCTAAAGTATACATCGTTTATCAACTAAAATCCACAAAAATATATTCAAAAGAAAGGTAATTTACAGTACAAGGGTGGGAGACGACAGATCCTTGGTCTTCTCTCGATAGCCCCAAGAAATCTGGATCAAACGAGCCCTGGAATGTAAAAATCGCCCCTCTATCGCCCTAGTCGCCTCTCTCCAAAGTTTGACCCCTATAACCGCCTAATAATCTCGATTATATGCTTCAAACGAAGCTTTGGGCGGTTAGGAAGATAAATTGGGAGTTTCCCTAAATTCCTGGCATCTGGAGCGTCAGATTTGAGGAGAAACGAACGAAAGGTCGTGATCAGCGGACGCGATCACGGGCGTGACTACTGCAGGTAAGTAGGCACGGCCGTGCGTCTGGACACGGGCACGCCGTGTTTAGCTCGAAAAATTCCGGAATAGGAGAACACGGGCGTGCGCACGGCGGTGACGAGTTCGGCCAAATTTGGATTACCTGTCGAACACGGCCGTGACAACCATCACGGGCAGGCTGTGTTCTCCTCGTGACATGAAGACCGCGATGAACACGGCCGTGACGGTAAGCACGGCCAGGCCATGTTCAGCATATAAAGCTCCAAAAATTCTCAAAATTTTCTCATGTGATGCTTGAAATGTGCTGATCCTTTTCATAACTTCATATCTTCAAAATATCCTCGAAAATCCAAGAAATTAACCTGCATTTCATAGATAATCGAAAGAAGAGTGAAGATTCTGAACTTTACAACCAGAAATGCTAAATTAAGCTTTAAAACAAGAATAAAGCCTAAAAATATCATATGAATTATGCTTTAAATCATATAAAGATAGCACTCATCACCCGTCCCTCCAACATTGTGTCACACCATTCGTGTCATCTTCCCCGAAAGTAGCCTGGAGGATCAAACTTCATAATATATTTCAGAATCGCATCATCATTAGGCTCGTCTAAAGGCATAGAAGGGCGGCGAGACCACAAGAAGGGCATACGCTGTGGAAATAAAGAACAGAATGAAACATTTGTTAAGGGGTAAGGAACAATAAGAAGGGGAAAGAGGCAAACGAAAATGTTAAATGAAACACATCAAAAATTACTACTGAGCTTAGAGTTTGATCCAACCACCTTATGTATCTAAGATGACGACAAGAGCAAAAAGAACAGTCTAGAAATATATTTTCCAATGGATTTGCATGCGCTTATCGCTTATACAAAATCCATTGGGGGGCAATTTGTTGAACCATTAAATTTCAATCATGTGTGCAACATACTCCAATACAAGGCTTGTGGAGGGCCATTATGTCCAGAAATTACACGATTACTACTTGACTTTCAAATCCTAGCCATAATTGTGAGGATTGAAATCAAAGGATGAGCATTTAAATATGTTGATATAATTATGAAGCTTTCAAAAATTAAGATGCAGTTTAATGAACAGAAAGGGGCATGATTTCAGTGAAATCGACCCGAATTTGAAAAATCTGGCCCACCTATGGAAAATTTGACAATGTTTATCATTGTACCATTAAAATTCCAGCCACATGTACAGCATTTGTTCATTACCATATCGATTTCTAAACCTCAGCAATGTCTTGTGATGGTTAAAATCAGAAATCAAATGATACAATGTATCAATATACGTACATGACTTTCGAGAATTCAGGAATCCAGATACAGATTACCAAAGTAACAAGCTGGAAAGATGCATGTTTAATGTTGAGAGAAGGGCAACACTTCAAAGGTGTAGTAATTCTGAAGAAGAAAGATATATTCAAAAAATGTGGGTCATTTTACATGACGACCATTCCTATTCTAATACCTCTTTAGTATGGTGTGTCCAAAGTAATTATCCGAAGCAAGCTCCTCCTCCCAATTACTTCTGAATAATGTGTATGGATGCCTAGAAACAGAATTTTAAAATTGTCAAATGGGTGATTCCGGCTTATCCTTGAAAGGTACAAATTGACAAAGAATTTTTGATGGATACGAGTTCATCTATGCAGACGTCTAAGGTAAATGAAACACATGGCTGTCGAGCCACTAATCACACAAGTACAATAGAGAATGGCCAAAAACCGATTTTGACCGCAAGCAAACGTCTAAGGAGGCCAACAAAAATTGACGTGCTCAAGACGTGCGCCAGGATTTCACGATGAGGAAAGCGCGTAATGGAAAGAAACGCAGAGATAGATTTCAAAATAAAAAAATCTGCTAACAAGGGAGTGATCTGTAGACAAGACCAATAAAAAAAATCAAAATCAATCAAGCTGCTACAAATTGAAATTAAAGTTAATTAGGGATCAATCCCTAATTAATCACTCTAGATAGAATTGGAAACACGCCAAATTATAACCAAAAAAATCTGGCAGTTACTAGCATTTTTAAAGGTGAAGATACATATAATAGAAAAAGAAAACCCGAAACATGAGTGAAGCAAGTAGGACACAAACCATACGCAGGCAAGACAATTTCTTAACTAATCTGGAAGAGACAAGGGAAGAGACAAGAGAGGAGATGAGCGTTCAGTTGGTGACAAAAGGTGAAGCAGTCAACAGATGGGGATGGCCAGGACTGAAAAGAGAAGTCATGGAAGTCGGCAAGAACAAAAAAACAATAACCACAAAATCTGATCGGCCGAGGCTTATAAAAGGGATCCCGGCCAAACGAAAGGAATAGACGAAGACACACAGAAGGAAAGCGAAGCACAAAGGACAACAGAAGAACTGCAAGAAGAAGGTAAAAATGAAGAGAAATCCCTTCTTTCTTTTTATACATTATACTCATCTTCCTTCTGGCTGAGAGGTGAAAAAAAAAAAGAAAATGAAGTAGAAAGGGAAGAACAAAAATGAGTTAGGCAGATGAAAAGAAAAAAAGCCCATGAAAAAAGGAGAATGCAATGTGTTGGATTAATTAATTAAATATTAATCAATTAATTAAATCCAAAAATCTCTCATCCTCTCACGCACACAACGTGTGTATTTTACTTAAAATATTAAAATCTATTTTTAAACACACGTACTCGACTATTTTTGGTGGAGAATTAATTTACTATTCTTTAAATTAATCCACTTACCTATTTTGAGCATCTATTAATAGTTTCCAAATATTTAATTAAATATTTGGATAAAACTATTAATATTTTAATCAGTGAGTTTTCCCTATAAAAGGGAGGCTAGGATACTGGTTAAAACACATCAAGAGACTCTCAGAATCTCTAGCTCTGAAATTTCTCTCCAAATTCTCTTTCTCCAATTTTGCTGCTAGAAGTTGAAAGTTGCTCCGACAGGGCTTCCACCGTCGCACCGGCAGGAAGCTAGCCCTGGTTGTATCTTCAAGGCGGATCTTCGACTAAGCCCGTGCGTGGGACGAAAATTGCCTTAGGACAGACGATACGTCGCCTCCAGGTTCTTTTAATTAATGCAGTTTTATTTCATTGTTGGTAGTAGTTTTATCTTTGCAGGAATTAAAATCCACAACAATCTAAGGCAATTTTCGTTATCTAATTAATTTCTGCATTTAATTATCAATTCTGCTAAACTTTTAAGATCGATTTTACTGTTTAAATTGATTCGAATCATTGATTTACGGTTTAATCGATTCCGGATTCACTGTGCATTTTTTTTATCTAAGTTCTTGATCGGCAAATCTTCCAGATTTTCAATCACCCTTTAATCGATTTTTTTTCCGATTTTACTCCGATTCACTGTGCTGCCCGTGCGCCGCCCGTGCGCGTCACGCGCTTCGCACGTGCGTCCGCTTCGACGCCTCCGCGAGCTCTCTCGCGAGCGCGCCGTCGAGTTTTTTGCCGTCGCCGGTTTTCACTTTTTCCCGTCGATCTACGCCGCCATCCGGAGCATCGTTGGTTTCTTTGTCTTCGTCTCTCGCGTATGAGCTCACGGTTCTCTTCGTGGACGCGGAGACAAATCGAATCGACGAGAAACGTCGTCGGAATCCTCTCGAGTTTTCTCGCCGTCGCCGATCTGTTTCCGGAGCGATCGTCGACGATCAAAGTAATTTTTGGTTTCGAAATTATTCTCCTCTCGCCGCTGAATTTTTTCCCCACCTCGGCGCCTCTTCTCCAGGCCTCCGCCGCCCTGTAGAACCGCCGGACAGCCGCGCGAAAAGAATCGCCGCGCCGTCGCCCAAACCCTAAACGACGATAGCGTCGTGGGTCGGGTTTCGTTCTTTGGATCCGATCCGATTACCTTCGCGCCCGATCCGGTTCGCTTCTGTCTCGTTTCTTTTCGAATTTCGGATCTCGGATCCGGGTTTTTGTTTCTCCGCCCGCTCCGCTTCTCCGAAACCGAGTCGAAGGATCGCCGTCCATCTCAAGCGCGCATCTTGGCGCGATCTCGCCCGTCCATCTTCGGACGCGGAACGCGGCTCGACTCAGCCGCGCGCCTGCGCTCGGGTCGAATCAGGTTCCGAGCCTAGACTCAATCTGATCCTAACCCGAGTCCGGTTCAATTTTTCCGAATTTTGATTTATTAATTGATTTTAAGGATTAATTAAATCCTTTTTTTAAAAAAAAAAAAAAATCGGGAAAATTCAGGAAAATTCAAATAAAATTATCTTAATGCATAGAAATTTTATTTGCATATTTTAGGGTAATTTTTGCAAGTTTAAATTGAGTAGCATAATTTTCTTACCCTATTTTGCAAAGTTCCTGATCTATTTCTGCAATATTTTTCCTGCTTAGGAATTATTTAAACATACTGAATAGCTGCTTAATTTGGAAAATAAAATTTTACAATGTTTATTTTGCATTGTTCCAGCTTCATAATATATCTAATTATTTCCTTGAGATTAAGATCTAAAATGGCTAATGAAGAACACTCCTCTCTTAAACCTGAAAAATTCAGTGGATCTGGATTTACTAGATGGAAGGAACAGATGGAAATCTGGTTAATAACTTTAGGGTTATTCAGTGCAATTGGTAAGCCATTACCATATGAAAAACCCTCAAATCCTAAATCTTCTTCCTCTGACTCTTTAACTGATAAATCTGAGTCTACCTCTCAATCCAAAAACCCCGAGGAAATTGAATATCACTGTAAATTCAGAATCCTCAGCTGTCTGTCTGATGTCTTATATGAAACTTATAGGAAATTCATCACAGCTAAAGAGATTTGGACATCTCTTGAAGATACATACTTAAAGGATGATGAAGGTGTGAAGAGATTCACAGCTTCAGACTTTAACAACTTCAAGATGTCTGACAACTCTCCTATAACTGATCAACTAAATAAATTTCAAAACCTCATAAATGAAGTCCAACTATGTGGAACCACTTTTAGTGAATCCTTCATCATCTCCTCTCTTCTAGATAAGCTCCCACCATCTTGGTCCAAATTTGCCCAGGATCTTAGGAAATCTCTAAACCTGAATTCAGTCAGAGAAGTAATCCAAACCATCAAAATAGAAGAACAGTTCAGGCAAAGAGATTCTAAACCTAACCAGTCTAGGAATAGTGTCCACCTCTCTGAGTCATCCTCAAACCCGAACTTCTCTAGAAAGCCCAACCATAAGAAACCCAACAAGTTTCAGAAAAACAAAACCAAGAATCCTAGATTCTATCCTAAAGCCAACTCTTCTGCCAATTTTAAACATTCATCTCAAGGAAATAAGAAGGTACCTAATGGCAGATTCTGCTATGTATGCGGAAGGGACAACCACCTTGCCCCAGACTGCTTCTACAGAAAGACCCAAAAGGTACCGTCTAAGAATCCCAACAACAAGCAAACCAAACATCATGTGAATGTTGTTGAATCTCAACCTTCCAACTCTTCCCTAAGGTTAGTACCCTATCTTCCCATTGTCAATCTAGCTCATCATGAATCGGAATGGTGGCTAGATTCTGGAGCAAATGCCCATGTTTGTTCTAACCAATCTTGGTTCTCCAATTTTCAGAACTCAAGTGGAGGAAGTGTGACAATGGGAAATGGATCTACGGCTGCGGTACTTGGACATGGACAGGTCATCCTGAAGTTTACCTCTGGAAAGACCTTAACTCTGAATAATGTTCTACTTGTACCAGAGATCCGTAGAAACCTTGTTAGTGGATCTCTTCTTGTTCAATCTGGTTTCAAAATTGTTCTAGATGCCAATAAAGTTGTAATCTCTAAAGGAGACAATTTCATCGGGAAAGGTTTTACCTCCGATGGTCTTTTCAAATTAAATGTTATTCCTTTATCGCCTGTCTCTTATACAACTTTAAATACTGAAAATTCTGATTATTGGCATGGAAGGCTAGGACATGTGAACTTCAAATACCTAACCAGAATGAACAACTTAGGTTTAATCCCTAATCCCTTCTTAGGCCCAAATGAGAAATGTGAGATTTGTGCTCAAGCCAAACAGCCTAGAACTTCTTTCAAATCGGTTCCAATAAAGGATTCCAAACCTCTTGAGCTTATACACTCAGATGTGTGTGATTCCAATAGAGAACCAACTAGAGGTGGTAGCAAATACTTCGTGACCTTCATAGACAATTGTTCTAAGTATTGCTACACTTATCTCTTGAAATCAAAAGATGAAGTTCTCAATAAATTCAAAATATTTAAGGCTGAAGCTGAAAACCAACTGAATCAGAAAATTAAAATCATTAGATCTGATAGAGGAGGGGAATATATCTCTAATGAGTTTACCCAATTCTGTCAAGAACATGGGATAATTCATCAAGTTACAGCCCCCTACTCTCCTCAATCCAATGGTGTGGCTGAAAGGAAAAACAGAACCCTACTAGATATGGTAAATGCCATGCTACAAAGTTCTGGAGCTCCCCAGAACTTGTGGGGGGAAGCTATCCTTACATCTTGCTTCAGCCAAAATAGGATCCCTTCCAAAGACAAATCCAAAACACCTTTTGAAATTTGGAGAGGCCATAAGCCTAGTCTTAAATTCTTCAAAGTGTGGGGGTGTTTAGCTAAAGTAAACATCCCAGAACCTAAGAAGAAGAAAATTGGACCCAAAACTGTAGACTCTGTTTTTATTGGCTACTCCCTTGACTCCAACACATATAGGTGTCTTGTGATCAACTCTGAAATCCCAGAAATTTCCAACAACACCTTGATTGAGTCTCGAGATGTTTCATTCTTTGAAAACATCTTTCCCTTTAAATCTAGAATTCCTTCTTCCAACTTGTCTCCAGTCTTGGAAAATGGTTCAAACTCTTCAACCCCTGAACCTATAGATGAATCCATAGCTGAACCTAGAAGGAGTAAAAGAACTAGAGCTATGAGGGACTTTGGTGATGACTTTATCACTTACCTGATTGAAGACTCACCAAAGACCTATCAAGATGCTATAAGTTCTCCTGATGCTTCCTTCTGGAAAGAAGCTATAAACTGTGAATTCCAATCCATAATTAACAACAATACTTGGATCCTAACTGATTTACCTCCTGGGAATAAGCCCCTAGGATGTAAATGGATATTCAAGAAGAAGTTGAGGACTGATGGTACAGTTGAGAAATATAAAGCGCGATTAGTAGTTCAAGGGTTTCGGCAAAAGGCCGAAATTGACTACTTTGATACTTATGCGCCTGTTGCTCGGATCACTACCATTAGACTTCTTATCTCTCTTGCCTCTATCCATGACCTGATCATCCATCAAATGGATGTTAAAACAGCCTTTCTTAATGGAGACTTAGAAGAAGAAATTTATATGAATCAACCAGAAGGCTTTGTAGTTCGTGGTTGTGAAGGGAAAGTATGCAAGCTGGTTCGTTCCTTATACGGACTTAAGCAAGCCCCTAAACAATGGCACGAAAAATTTGACAAAGCCATTTTGTCATTTGGATTCAGTATAAATGATTCTGATAACTGTCTCTATTGCAAAACCACTACTTCTGGATTTATCCTTCTGTGTCTTTATGTAGATGATATACTTATCTTCTCTAAAGACATTAACCTGATCTTAGATACTAAGGAATTCCTATCTAGATTTTTTGAAATGAAAGACCTAGGAGAAGCTGATGTAATTCTTGGGATGAAAATTATCAAGAATCAAAACAAAATCTCCTTATCCCAAACTCATTACATCAATAATCTTCTTGAGAAATTTCATTTTTCTTCCTCTGCTCCTCTTAGAACTCCTTTTGATCCTAACTGTCACCTTGTTAAGAATCAAGGTAACAGTGTAGATCAAGAGTTGTATTCTAAAGCTATAGGGTCTCTCTTATTCCTTGCAAATAGAACTAGACCTGATATAGCTTATGCTGTATCCAGACTCAGTAGGTACACTTGTAATCCAAATGAATCACACTGGATAGCCATTAGAAGGATCTTTAGATATCTCAAGGGAACCAATAATCTTGTTATGACCTACAGTGGATATCCTTCTGTCTTAGAAGGATTCTGTGATGCTAATTGGATCTCTGACTCCAATGACATCAAATCCACGTCAGGTTATGTCTTCACTTTAGGAGGTGGTGCTGTCTCTTGGCAGTCCACAAAACAAACTATCATAGCTAGAAGTACTATGGAAGCTGAGCTTGTAGCTCTTGATCAAGCTTGTTCAGAGCTTGAATGGATTAAAAACTTGTGTTGCACCTTACCTTCTGTCATAGCTATAAACCCTCCAATTTCTATTAACTGTGATAGTAAAGTTGCAATTGAATTTTGCAAAAAGAAATTGGTGAACACTAAGGTAAGTAGACATATAAAAATTAGGCAAAAGACTGTTAGATGGTTAACTACTCACAATATTGTTTCACTGTCTTTTGTCAAAACTGATGATAACCTTGCAGATTCCCTCACAAAAGGTTTGAATCAAACCAAAGTAGAAGCTGCTTCGACAGGTATGGGAATTACTGAAATTTCATAAATTGCTATATATCTGCTTTATGATTTATGTACATACATTGCAAAAGGAGTGGCCGAAGTGGCTTGACTCGTAAAAGGTTGATGCACTGAGCACAACATCGCCTATGGCTTGACCTAAGGCATATCTGGAACTTAGATTCCAGAAACATCGAGGGGAATGGGGATAGTCTAAATGGGCCCTCCTACGGTGGCAACCCAACCTCCGTGAAAGGTAGACCCTGGAAAGAGGTTTTGAATGGGTAACAACAAGCTGACTGGTTGGCCAAGGAGTACAAATTTTAAAAATTTGTGAAAACACTATTGTGTTGTTGGAACTATATAAAAGGTTCCAATGCCCTATTCCTAAGGTGATGATAGTACTCCTATGTAGAGGAAGGATGAGCTTTAAACTCTTAAAGAAACCTATGGGTGACTCTACACACCTATTATAAAGTTTCTCCTATATGTGAGTTTCTGTATACGGCCGCAGACTAGAGACTTGACACCTCTAGCAAACTCACAAGAATAAGATATATGCGCACGGCCAAAAATGTGCAACACCGCGTCGTAGTTAACTGTATCATGTGTGCACCGTTCAATGCTGGGCCAAAAGGAATGTAGTTCAAGACCTGGTTCACTTCGTTCCTTCCAGCAGAGTTCCGTGTACTAAGTGTGTTGAGCACTGCTCTTCCCTGACCGCGTGATATAAACTTCAAGCAGCAGTTTTATTTCTTTTATCATATGTTTTCTATTTTCTCGTTCGTTCGTTTTCAAGATTTATTGGATTTAGTGGGGGATTGTTGGATTAATTAATTAAATATTAATTAATTAATTAAATCCAAAAATCTCTCATCCTCTCACGCACACAACGTGTGTATTTTACTTAAAATATTAAAATCTGTTTTTAAACACACGTACTCGACTATTTTTGGTGGAGAATTAATTTACTATTCTTTAAATTAATCCACTTACCTATTTTGAGCATCTATTAATAGTTTCCAAATATTTAATTAAATATTTGGATAAAACTATTAATATTTTAATCAGTGAGTTTTCCCTATAAAAGGGAGGCTAGGATACTGGTTAAAACACATCAAGAGACTCTCAGAATCTCTAGCTCTGAAATTTCTCTCCAAATTCTCTTTCTCCAATTTTGCTGCTAGAAGTTGAAAGTTGCTCCGACAGGGCTTCCACCGTCGCACCGGCAGGAAGCTAGCCCTGGTTGTATCTTCAAGGCGGATCTTCGACTAAGCCCGTGCGTGGGACGAAAATTGCCTTAGGACAGACGATACGTCGCCTCCAGGTTCTTTTAATTAATGCAGTTTTATTTCATTGTTGGTAGTAGTTTTATCTTTGCAGGAATTAAAATCCACAACACAATGAAGACCGGGTGATGGAGATGTGCGGATCGGAGGGCAGAAGAAAAGAAAAAAATGCCCAAAAGCTGAAAAAAAAAAGACGTGAGGAAACGAAAGAAAAAAATAAAAAATAAAAAAAAAAGAGAAGGGATCCTGAAGCCAGCAAGAGCATAAAAGAAAAAAGACCTTGCGAAAAAATCATCATCAAGAAGGGAGAATGTGCCGGACGAGAGAGAAGGAAGAAGACGACTAAAACAAAAAAAATCCAAAAGGGGAAAGAGTAGTGAGCGAGCACCTATTTGAGGTCTTTCTTTGAGCTCCTCCGGGACTCCGTCCTCAGGAAACCAACGTAACGTGGGCTACGAAGCGCCTCGCCAACAAAGAGGGGCTGTCACTACCTCAAAGCCTTGAAGAAGACTCCTTCTGGCGGAAAGAGCACAGCGAGAGAAGTTATGTCAAAATCTGCTAAGAAGAATAAACATTTGGAGAATATTGATTCATTATCAATGTTCACCTGAAAATTCTTCGAAACTCCGTTTGCTGTAGTCTTAGAGAATACGAGGCTAAGCTTTGCTTCTACTTCACTGAGGAGAAGAGACGGTGAGAGGATGGTATCAAAACGAGCAAAAAAAGAGACGCAAATCCCTTTACCTGATGTCCGATGAAAATCACCAAACACCGCCGTGCGTCAGAAGTTTCGAGTGCACCTGGAATTGACCTCGAGATTTCCGCCAAAACTAAAAAAAAAAGGAAAAATAAAATAGAGCCGTTAAGAAAAGAGAGAAGAGAAATATTAATAAGAAAGAGGAGAGTGAACAAACCCGAGAGGCATGCCGCTTCCAGGCGGATCCGACCCAGACCCACTCTGCTCGTGGGCTAGAGCCCAGAGTAAATCCAGTTTGCTGTAAAGTCATCTCGTTGTCGCTCCTGGAAGACAGGAGAGCGACCTCTTGACATCAACCTTGGCTTTTGCATTCCCCGTCGGTGGATTCGTCGCCAACTCCATGGTCATGAAGATTTTCACGGCTGTAAAAATACGCATGAGAAGGTAAAAGCAACTAACTCCACGGCCATGAAGGCTTTTCACGTCTGCAAAATATATATGAGAGAGTAAAAGAGACAAGAAGGAAGTAGAGGGGAACAAGGGATATGAGATTACCAGAGAGCAAAATAAAAAAAGGGAGAACAAATGAGGAGAATTCACCTACCGGCTTCCTATCTTAATCAGTAAAATTCGACATCAAGACTAAGTTTTAACCAAAGCCCTGGTTAAAAGCCTAAAGAGAATCCAACCTCAGCAGATCCGGCCCGACTTGCTGAATCCGACTCAATTACGCCTTTGATGGATCGCCCCGCAGTCCGTCGATCCCGAAATTGAGGTCGTGCGCATAAGCTTCCGACTGGCTACGCGCGGTGCAGAGCGCGTCCTCACACCGGCGGACAAATTGCAGCAATAACTCCCGTCTCCTCCGAATTTCCGGCAGGGACCGTCGCTCCCTCGTCCGCGGACCCCCTTTTTCTCTAATGAGAGCAGCCCCACCGCCTTCTTCCGCCACTTCCGCCTGCCCGAGACGGCGCTGCCACGAGTGGATGTCACCGCCGCTCCCAGTGGTGGATGAACTCTCCGCACATGATCACTCGACCTTCTATTTCGACAAGGGTAGACTCCCCTCCAACGTCGAGATCGCCCGGACACCATCACCAGAGGACCAGTTCCCCTGCTCCTCGACGGATTCTGCGCAATGGCATCAAGCTATCCCCATGAATTTCTCGCCGGACGCCGTGGGTCGCGCGAAAGAGTAACGAAAGAGTAAAGTTACTCTCGTGTCTCTCGTGTCCGTGACGAAAATAAAACGGAAGAAACAAAAAGGGTTAAAAATGAATTGTGGTGATAACAGTGACGCCAAAATAAAAAATATATACAATAATAATAAGAATAGAACAATGATAACAACAGCACTGGCATCGACCTTCCCAATTTCCTGAACCTAATAAGTCCTAATAAGTTGCGTCATGCCTAAATTAAATTAACTCTAAAAAATATCAAAATATCTGAAAGCCTTAAACTTATGCAATGGGATATTTTTTGGAAGGTGCGTATGTCGACGTTTATCATCGGGGAGTAACTCTTCAATATGGCATTGTGTTCGCTACGGCTAAAATTCTCAAATTCAATTATCCAACACGTCGCAAGGCCAGATAATTTCCCGAACCAAATTACCCAATACGTCGCAAATCCGGGTAATTCTCCAAATTAAATTATCCAACACGCCGCAAGGCCGGGTGAACTTTCAAAACTGAATTATCCAACACGCCGCTTGGCCGGGTAATTTCCAAATTAGATTATCCATCACGCCGGAAGGCCAGATAAATTCCCAAATTAAATTACTCAACACACCGCAAGGCCGGGTAATTCTCCAAATTAAATTATCCTACACGCCACAAGGCCGGATAAATTCCCAAATCAAATTATCCAATACGCCGCAAGGCCGTATAATCTTTCGAAATCAAATTATCCACCACGCCGCACGGTCGGATAAAATTCTAACTCAAATTATCCAATACGCCGTAAGGCCGGATAATTTTTCAAATCAATCATCCAACACGTCTAAACGCAATTACGGTAGAATATTGTTTGGGAGGTGCATACGTTGATATTTACCATCGAGGCATAGCTCCTCAATGTAACATCGGGTTGCCTAGACTGGATATCACTCAATGAGATATTTCAAGGCTGAATGCTCGGCAGACACAAAACGCCCGAGTCGATGAAAGTTCATTTCTTTCAACGCTTAAATATTATGTCAAATTTTGTATTCTCATCACGTTTATAGATGATATTGTGCAACTTATTTCTCTTATCTTGTTGTGTACTATAGATCTCTTAATCAAAGGTTCCCTAATTTTATGGTTAATTAACAATGAGCGTTTGCGCCCATTGGAAGCCAGAACCTATTAAAAAAAACCTTATTAATTTAAGATGGATTTGAAAAGGTCATATTACATTTCTAATGTAACAATTTTGACCCCACAAACTCTAAGTAAGTATGATTTACACAAATTGAGCTTATTAGATGCACATGTAGACTATTTATCATGAAAGTTATATTCCTTTATTGTCAATTTGGTTGAAGCCATTAATACTTATTGTGAATTTTGTGGAATTTCAGGAGACAACTTCACTGAATGTCAATTAGGGATCTCACAACCTGAACCTTTTGGAGAGGAAGCCAATACCTTTTAGAACCTCAACCCCAGACTACACTTAAACCCGTATTCCAATACATACAATCCAAGTAGGTGGGACTAGGAAAATTTTTCCTATGAGAACAATCCCAACACAATTCCCCAACTTAGCTATAGGCAACCTCTTGCATTTCAACAAAGGTAGTTGTGTCACCTCAAAAGCCTAACCTAGGATCACTACTAGTGACTTTAGCTACACAAACCAAGAAAATTGAGAGTGTTAGTGAAGGCATTAGGCAACTAATATCTAAACTAGATGCTCTCGAGGCCCATAATAAGATGTTGGAAACCCAATTGGCTAATCAAGCTAGCACCTTTACAAGAGCCTCTGGTAAACTTGGTAAACTCCCATCTCAACCTGAGATAAACCTAAGAGAATATTGTGATGCAATTATAACTTGTGGTGGGAAACAACTTGAGGAGCCTAGGATGCCTGAACATGACACTGAGATTAGATCTCCTAAGATACTTCAACCTGAAAAATCGATTAAGGAGATAGAACATGAGAAATCACCTGAAGATATAACTTTTTTTGTAGGGTCTTGTCATAATGTTGATGTTGTTGAGGAAGTGGTTAACCAAGATGTGATTAGTGAATTCCTTTTGGATCCTATAAAAATTTATTTTGCAACTGAAGAGGAGGTGAAAGATAATGAGGAAACTCAAACTTTTGTGAAACTCTTTGATTCAACTGAACCAGTTATCCTAAGTAAGGTACAATTTGAAAATCTACATGAGGAGGCAACCAGGATAACTGCTGAAGGAAGTATAGACTTGAAATCATTTTCTGGCGCTTTAAGGTATGAATTCTTTGGTGTTTATATATACATTCTGATATATGAATAACACTACGGTAGAGCTAATGACCCTAAATAAGCGCTTCTTGGGAGGCAACCCAAGTCTTTTCTGTTTTCCGTTACTTTTGCATTGTGTGTTTTATTTAATTAGTCTTTTGATTTTGAAGTTATGTAGTTTGTTTTGTTTTGTATTAGAATGCTAATGATTTTTCTTTCTTTTCAATGTAAAAATACCCAAAAATTAAAGTTTTGGAGCTTTTTGATTCATCATGGTCTATCCATGACCAATGCTTCGGCCATGATGAAACTTTTCACAACTGCTGAATTCTGCACTGAGAAGTTCACAGTTGACCCTTGACTGATTTCAAACCTGTGACAGTATTTTTAAAGGAAGAATAAAGGTGCCAAGGTGGACTTCATGAAGAGATGATGAGATTTGGAGAGATGGTGATGATGATGAAGACGGACCCCAGAAGGAAGGTACTGAAATGAACTCTGATGATAAGGACTTTAAGCCTAAGAGGAAGAAGTGAGTATTACTTTCTCTTATTTCCTCCTACTCTCTCACGACACATTGATTGCACAGAGGACTATGCAAATTTTTATGTGGGGAGGGAATGATTCTGATGTTTGTTCCTTCTAAAACTTAGTCTTTTAACTATTCATTTCGAATTATGTTCTGACTGACTCTAACTTTTGCTCTATCTGTGATACGTGACTATGATATTTTGGCTATGTTGTGATGATAGCTATGCTCTATTTGACTCTGATTTTGTGATGATGATGTTGTGGTAATACTGTGACACTTTGATGTGAGGATTACTCTGTTGATGACTTCATCATACATGCTGATGATTTTGGGATATTTTGATGTACTGAAAATATGATGATATGGATAAGCTACTCTGCTAATGATTTGGTAATCTCTGTTGCAATACTCTTTTTTAGGCTGTTATTTATTGCTATGATATTATATTTTGCTACTAATACTCATTTGTACTGATACTGTGGTGGTTTCATGACATTTTTATGATATTTTATTCATGTTATGATGCTGTGGTATTTGACACTTTATGATTTGATTGTGATGCTACTCTTTGTAGTAGTATATTTTTATGTGTGGATGCGATATTTTTTTATAACACTTCCGTGAATTGGTTTTATGATGCTATTGAGATATGTTATGCATTTGTCATGCTGAGATTATTTGATGATATCTTTCTTGGATATTCTTGTCTGGATTATGATAGTGTAATTCTGTGATGCTTCTATTATTATGCACTAAATCTGATTTAGGTATTTTGCATGAATGACACTGTAACATTCTAATGATTTTCTGTGATGAGTTGATGATTCTGTGATACACTGAAATATACACCTCGATATATTTGATAATGTTGTGATCCTGTGATAGCCTTGAATAAACACTGAGATTGATTTCATGCATGGTGTGAAATAGTTATGATATGCTGAATGCACCACCTAGTCATGATATCTTTTACGATCCTATCCAATTGTTCTAAGCTTCTGAAATCTTTTGATTAGAATGTTTGAGAATGTTGAATCGATGGGTCATGCATCTAAAATTGAGTAAGGATGACATGCTAGTGGCATACATATGTTTTTCTATTGAAACATATAGACTTGTTCATTCATTCGATGATGTCTATTATCTGTTGGGTGATAATCACAAGTGTGATCTTAAAAAAAAAGAACTTCTCTACTTGGCACTACGAAAAATTGACAGTGGTACCGAAGACATGAGTTGAAGTCAAAAGACTCCTCTACTTGGCACTGCGAAAAATTGGCAATGCTACCGAAGACATGAGTTGAAGTCAAAAAAAAGAAGAGAGATTACCATCAGTTTTGGTAACTTGTCTTGCTACCTAAATAAAATAAGAGGTGATAAAGTTTGTCTTGCAATAACACATTTGTGTCTGACCCCAATATTTGATTTTGGATGAAGTGAATTAGTGAAGGTAGTGTGTATGCTAGACTAGATTCTTTGTATGCTCTTAGCTGAATGTCTTATCATTTAAAGATTGTGGGACCTGCTTGATTCAATTCTTGTTAATAAACTCATCATCTAATTTCTTAAACTAGATTATGGTTAGCTCATGGAAATATCTGACTTGATTGCATGCTTTCAACTTGAATAACTTTTTCCATACCTGATATGTATCTTATCTCATTTTATTGTTTGAGGACAAGTAAAGATTTAAGTCTGAGAGTATTTGATGCCGTGTATTTTGGTAGTGTTTTCTGTTATTATTTTATCTCAAAACAAGACATATTCTGGTGCTTTTATGTAATTTTCAGGCTTATTTACTTGCTTTGTTCGGAATCTTCACTTTTCCTTGTATTTGTGCACTTTCAGATAAAATCACTCAATTTTGGAGCATTTTAAAGATTCTAAAATCATGGGGTGATTCCTCATGATGAGATGAGACTACACATCAAATTTGGGCCCAATCTGAGCTTCCTTAAAAAATACGGCCAGGTGAACACCACGGGGTTCACCGGTGCTTTGCCTGGAAGTTCAAAAATTCACAGAACACTTCACAGCCTTCCCATGATCTTAATGTTCGGCC
The DNA here is from genome assembly GCA_027563935.2 of Costus lasius. Classification (NCBI taxonomy): domain Eukaryota; kingdom Viridiplantae; phylum Streptophyta; class Magnoliopsida; order Zingiberales; family Costaceae; genus Costus; species Costus lasius. Next base: position 16,658,796 of record CM050450.1, on the reverse strand, counting down.
GTGATTCTCTCGAAGACAATTTCTACAGGAGCAAACAGTACACTTCATGGCCTGGTGAACACGACGGTGTTCACTGGTTATTCTTACTTCGCAGAACAGCATAAAATACTTTACTGGTGGGTGAACACGCTGGGGTTCACCCGTGATCGCGACTGACTCTATTGACCTTCCTTATGTTTTTTATTTGATTGACGGCTCTAAAAAAATCAGAAAAATATAGAAAAATATGTTTTGGAAAGTTAAGAGAGAGGCGAATCTTTTGGGTATAAAAGCCCTCTTTTTTATCCCATATTTGGAGAGCGATCGGTGGACAAACAAGCTAGGGCGAGTAGACGAGCGACAAGGGCTTTCGGAGAGGATTTTGGGGCGATTTCACGACGGATCTTCACCAAATCAGGAGGAAACGTTTGCATCATCTTCTCCTACCTCTCCTTACTCTTTGTTTCTAGTTTTCTATGTTGATATGAGAGATTTGTGGGGATTTATATGGCTTTTGTAGCGTAAATCTTTAATCGAGACTCGGTTAAAGCCCGTTGACTTTATGTATCATGTGAACTGAGTTTATTTTGATATTTTGAGAATTATCTAAACATATTTTACTTAGATGTGCTTATTTCATAATATTGCCTTCATCACGTAGTATTGTGTATTAGTTGACATGATCCTGACCGAGAGGAGGATTGTGTTGGCAGATTCCCTAAGTAGAACTTGCGAACTTTTAACACGAAAGTAGTTAAGATTCGCTTGAGGGTAACATAATCTTTCATCGAACCTAATAAATTTATCTAAAATGATCTACCGCGAGAGTAGGAGGTTGTTTTAGATAGATACCAGGTTGTACCGACTAAGAGAGGGCAACCTGTACCATAGGAGAGATTCCTTATGCAAAATAATAAACTCTTGCATCAACTAAATTCCAGTTTAGATAGATAAGTCAATGTGGTGAATTCCGTAGTCCTGATATCTCTCAATTAGACACCCTTCATATTTTTATCGTTGCTTTTCTTATTTTATTTGTAGTTGAGTATAATAACCTTATTTCAAAAATACCAAAAATTAGATTGCTTAGCTTCTAAATATCATAATAGTTGGTACTTGACCCAGTTCCATGTGGGATCGACAATCTTTTATATTACTTCGACATTATCATGTGCTTATGGTACGTATCAAGAATGCATAGAATTGGTTTAACCATTCTTTCATGTTTGGCTCTTCTATAGCATGGTTGATCCTAGTGTGCACCATTTAATTTTGTTTAAAAAATTTCAATATGAAACTGACAGAGCGAACTAATATTAATCAAGTCTTGCAAAATAGTTGAATCTCAGCTATCCCTTTACATTGTGTTCTATAGTGTGCAAGTCTTGGAGTTATCTTGAAGATATATATCAGATAAGATAGTATTCAAAAATTTTAGAATACAATGTGAACCTGGTTGCAGCGGTTGAATTTGGAACTTGCAATCAGCTGGAGCGGTATGGTAAATATGAGGATGGTAAAGAACAGTACAACAATATCAGCTCCTTAAACTCGGTTCTCATGCTGCAAAGAACCACAACAATTGCAGTTTGTTGTGCCCAGATTTTGCACAAACTCTATAGAATATGAAATCTTATATATTAAGTAAGATAGTTTCCAAGGTCATCACAAATATGATAGTTTCCAAGGTCATTAATTTTGACCACTGATGTAGGGAGAGGAAGACCAATTTTGACCATGAATAGAGGAAGGTTAATTTTGGTAAAGCTAATAAGTTGCCACATCACCAATAATGGTTAATGATGACAAGAAGCATGTAAGGCCTTAACCACCAACCCCCACCTATCGTGATCAAGATACAACCACCAACTACCAACCACTTTATCAATGCATTTTTATTCTTTTTTTTTATTGTAATGCTTGAGTTAGAAAAGGACATGTAAGCTCTCTTTTGAAATAAATAGTAAGAAATATTTTCTGATGGAGGGTTGACCTTAAGGGATATTTAGGGATGGATTTACCTAGGGTATAGGGCTCATGGTTATAGAAAATATTATCAAAATATAAAATAAAATAACTAACAAGCATAAAAGAAGAAAAGAAAGAAAATATGTCACAATATGTCACTTCTGGCCCCTTTAGGGAAGGGGCCGAACCTCTTTCTTTGTCCACGCTCATGAATCTTGACTATGAGACTAAGATATATATTTAAATAATTTACAATAGAATATAACTAAAATATCAACACAATACAAAAATAAATAACTAACAAGCATACAAAGAAGAAATGAGAGAAAATATCCTATGGCCCCTTCCCTAAAGGGGCCGACCTCTTTCTTTGTTCATGCTCTCAGATCTTGGCGATGAGGCTAAGATAAGTATTTAAATAATTTACAATAAAATATAACTAGGGGAGGGTGAATACAATCCCAACAAACCCCCCTTAAAACTAAACCCAAGAGTCCATGGCGTCTTGATTAAGGCTTCAGGTTGAGGTTGAGATTGAGTCCTTTGATGTGCACCCATGTTCTTTGCAGCCCAAGTCCTTCAAAGATCTCCCAACTCCTTGGAAAGCTAGAACTCTTGAAGGAAGAGAAGAGGCCAACACGATTGAAGGATGGGAAGAAGGAAGGTGGACAAAAAGAAGAAGAAACAAGGGAGGTGAGGCTTTCGGCTGTTCACAAACTAGGCACACAAGTCTTTAAAAATTTCATAAAATGCAGTCTATGATGGAATGAAATAATACAAGCCTTCTCAACGTTTATATATAGCAATTCCCTCATTTGCCCCTTACAATGGATGGTTAAGATTTCACTAATTTGAAATGGATGTATGATATCTTTCTTAGATATGCACCCTTTGCTGAGTTTGCTTCTCATTGGCTAGTTTGGATGGCTGATGCTCTTTATTCTTCGTTGGTAGATATGTTGCCCCATGCATGCATCTCTAATTGGTTCATTTGAGTGAAGTGGTTGAAGATATTGAAGATGGTGGTGAGTGGGGGTATGAGTTGTCATGCACCCTCTTCATTCTCTTGAATGTTGGCTGCATTGTTAGCTGAATTGTTGTCTTGACTTCTGCATGATGTGGACACCTGTTGGCATGGTGAATTAGCCTGATGATGTGGCACTGAGGTGGCAATATACTGATGTGGCAATTGAGGAGACTTTTGCATTTTTTTGGGAGGTTGAGGTGGCTTGTATGGTACATATGTAATGCAATCTATGCTAAGTACATCCTACTACATAATTCTAGAAAATTAAAATCACTCAAAAGTAAAATCCCAAGCTACCTAACTAGGTACAATATAAGATGATTATGTTTTTCAAAATATAATAAAAAAATATCCCGCTAGACAATCATGTAGGCAAAAGTTAAAAATATCATAAACTTTAATCATCACCAAATGACCTATTTTTTATTATAAGAATTAATTGGGCTATATCTCCTATATTAGCTCTTCCCTGAGTTTAAAAAATTCTCCTCCGGAGAATTAAAATGTATATATTGGTGATCTTGATGGCTAGCCCAATGTATGCAAATTTTTCTACATGACACACCTAACTAGAGTCTCTCTCCCGACATCATTGACTTGACTCAGCTCCATGAAGCTGACCCAACCCAATATGAAGTTATTAGGTTCAAGTCAATCTTATTTGTATTTGGGTTATAATTGGGTCAATCAATTTATGGATCAAATTTATTTTGGTCATGTCGAGTTATAAAATGGGTTGATTTGCAACCCATTTACATTATACATCATGCTATATACATATATGTATACTATAATGTATTATATTTTTTTAATATATATTATATTTATTTTGTATTTATTTTTATATATTTATCTATATATTTATAAATTAAATAGGTTTAAAAATAAGTTATATTCAAGTCGAGTTAAATCACGATTCAAGTTTAGATTGGGTTTACATGGGTCACGATTCATGTTGACATGATCTATTTATAACTTGCCTGCCAAAATTAGCAACTTTAAGACCCATTCTAAATATCTTTCTTTTTTTTTTAAAAAAAAAAAATACTATCTTGGATAACACTTTTTCTCATACAAAACAAGAATAAATAAAAATCCAAAATAACCCTAAACCTAAAAAAAATCTCAACTGTTGATAAAAAAAAATAAAAATGAACCAACTCAAAATAAGATTAAAGGTAATTTTATATTTAATTTACACTTTTAAAATTTTTTCCCACTTATCCTAATTAATAAAAATAAAATTTTACAAAACACTTTAATCTATTAAGACTAGTTTTTAATACATTGTTGGGTTAAAAATGGTTCGATTTCAATTTCATATTAAAATGTCATGAGACCATTTTAAATTCACCTTATAGATATAAGACTTTTTATTTAAATGAGTTATGACTTCTAATGAACATAAGTATTCATTGTTAATTACCCCTAAGTAGCTTAGGGCACCTCTGATTAAGAGATCTACACATATAAAATCAAATAAAGATAAATATTCATAAGAACAATATCATTCATTCATAACATGTGCCACAAAAGGCTTACAATTTCATTTTCATCATCTCTTTCATCCTTCATCATAAATATTCTTTCAATGAATATTTATCTAAAATAAGCTTGTTCTTCATATTTCAACCTTCGTTTCAATTTCTTCGATATTTCTTTCATCTTTCATTCTTTCAGTAAATATTCTTTCTGTGAATACTTACTTGATTTCAAGTAACATAAGCTGTCATAAGTGATATTATAATAATATTAAGGAACTACAGCCCGATATATAGTATCGACGTACGCACCTCCCAAATAATATTATTGATAATATGTTGTGACATCATTTCGAATTTTAATTTTTCATTCATTCGATAAATATTCTTTCTATGAATATTTATCTGATTTCATCTTTCAAACTTTCAACATTCATTCTTTTGATAAATATTATTTTCGTGAATATTTATCTAATTTCTTCTTTCAATATCTCTTTCTTCATCTTTCGATAAATATTATTTCTGTGAATATTTATCTGATTTCTTTCCTTTCACATTTCTTTCTTTCATCTTTCAAAATTATTTCGTTCAACTTTCAATCATTCAATAAATATTATTTCTTGTGAATATTTATTTGATTTCATTTTTCATACCTTTAACTTTCATTTATTCGATAAATATTCTTTCTGTGAATATTTATCTGATTTCATCTTTCACAAATACATATTCTTTATGTGAATATTTATCTGATTTCATCTTTCACAAATACATATTCTTTCTGTGAATATTTATCTAATTTCATCTTTCACAAATAAATATTCTTTCTGTGAATATTTATCCAATTTTATATTTCTTAATTTTTTTTATCTTTCATGAATAAATATTCTTTCTGTGAATATTTATTTTATTTTTTCACAAATAAATATTCATTCTCTGAATATTTATTTTATTTTAAGATTCATAAATTGCTACAAGTATTATTGTAATAATATTGAGCAACTACGCCCCGATACATAGTATCAACGTATGTACCTCCCAAATAATATTATGGACAAAATACAGTAATAAAATATTCTATATCTTCAATTCCTCTTTCTTTTCATTTTCATTAAATCAAAGTTATGTTGAGTCAAATTCAAACCCGAGTTAGGTTGTATCATTTCTCCTTCTTTCTTTAGTCATGTTATATCTTTTTCCACTAAATCATAGCAATATGGAATTAATTCGTCTTATCAACACCTTGGATGTTTGATTTATTTGACTTAAATTGGACTTAGACAATCTTATCTAGGTTTCTAAAAGCCAAATTTTTTATTACTGAAAGTTTCATCTTAGATTTAAATGTTTCCCTCAAGACTTAAAGTTTGGTCAAAATTTCATGTAACTTTCACAAGGTTGCAGGAGATTTTATTTTGACTCCTAATCAACATTTTGATTTCTAAGTTTCAAATTTCTTATACCTGATTTAATTGTCATATGATTTTGACTTTTGGTCAAAATTAATTTCAATCCTTTATTCATATATGATTGAACTTAGGATTTTAATGAGTAATGGTAAGTTGGGACCATTACATTTCAGCTTAGACAATTGGTCTGGGCTAGGTGAAAATGGGCACGTGAAGTTGATCCAAATCCAGCGGAATAGCGGTAGCGGGCGGTTGATCCAACCCGTCTCACTGACGTCGACCATGCCGATGTCTTTGGCAAAATCAGAGATGAAGACGTCTTCAGCAAACGCGTTGGATGATGTCGCCGGCAGAATCATAGGCAACGACCTCTTCAGTGGATGCGTCTGACGGTATCGTCGGCGCCGATAAAAAATAGAGGAACCAGGCGGATGGGTCGAACAACGTCTTCAGCAACAGCGACGACATCAGCGGGTGGTGTCGCTGGTGGCAATGGAGGCAGAAGAATCAGACGGCTTCGCCGGCAAGAACAAAGTCAAAAGCTGGCATCTTCAGGGGATTTCAAGTAGAGGAGGCGGCTGCAGATCTGGCGGCGAGATTCAATTGACGAACAGCAATGAAGAGAAGCTACTCTCGACGTTCGCAGAGGTGGGCGTCGTCTATCCAAGGGAAACTTCCTTCCTTCCCTGTTCGGATGCAGACATGCTTCTGTTGTCTCCGATGTCTTCTCGTGTCGAGGATGACGAGGACGAACACGGTTTCCTTTCTCCCCTACTGAGAGGCGGACGTGTTTTGCTCTAGCCAGTGACTTCTTCTCGCGTCAAAGATGACGGCGAAGAAGATGATGAGGAAGGTTTTCTTCCTCCCCTGCTCGGAAGTGGACGCATCTCCTTCCGTCATGTCTGATTCTTCACCGAGCAGAAGGACAGAGGGAGCAGAGGTAGGCGCTATCCTCTCAACTGGCGACGTCTTCCTCTTGAGCCTGACACGACGACGATAGAACACGTCGACGAGGTGAGCATGCCTCCATCATAGTGGGTTTCGCGGCGTTCGCAGTGGCGACGACTTCTTTCCGGCCAGCAGCTTCTTCTCGCCTCGGAGACGAAGCAATTCTTTCTCCGCTGCTTAGAGGTGGATAGGCTTCCTTCCGGCCGGCGATGTTTTCTTCTCGTGCCGGAGATAACGACGATGAAGAAAGCCATAGCTTCCTTCCTCCCTATCCTTCTCAGAGGCGGATGTGCTTCAAAGAAAACTTCCTTTCTTTCCTGTTCAGTGGCAGACATGCCTCCTTCCTGTCGGCGACATTTTTTTCTCATGCCGGAGATGACGAGGACAAAGAAAGTGAAAGAACACTTTCTTCCTTCCTTTTCTGCTCCACAATTGCAGCGGCGGCATTGGAGACAAAAGTCGTCGGCGAAATCACGCCAAGGGTGAGGCAAATGTGCCTCTTTCACAGTGAATTTTGTGGCGAGATCTAGCAACGAGAACTGGCAAAGAGAAGCAGCGTTTCCTTCTCACGCCATCGTATTCTACCTCTACTTTCTTTCTTCTTCAATTTTGTCAGAGATTTCATTTTTTTTATTCCTTCCATCATCAATTTTTATCTTCCTTCCCCATCAATTTTCTTTTGCCGAGACTTCGCCTCACATTTTCTCTCAGCCTCTGTGTTTTAATTTTTACTCACGTTGTGATTTTTCTTTTTCTTCTCAATCTCATCAACACCTCTTTCCTCTTTCATTATCCTTCCCATCGAAAAAGGCTCGCTGGGGAAAACATTTTCACCGGAGGCAACATAAAAAAATTGATTTTTTTTACCGGAGTTGTTCCCTCCGTCAATGATTTTATTTACCGAATTATCTCTCCGTTAAATGATTTTTGTTAACCGGAGTTGTCTCTCCGTCAATAGTTTTTTATCGGAGTTGTTTTCTCTGTTGATGGTGGAGGAAGAAGAAGACACAGAGGGAGAAGAAAAAACTTACCTTCCGTGCTCGTTGATGTTTCTTTCGTCGAGTCCTCCTCGCTTGCGCTTCAAAGTCTTCCAAATTTAGAAAAAAAAAACTCACCAAATCCCTTGCTTCTTTGTTTTTCATTCCTTTTTATTATCACTTCCCATTTTCTGTATTTGGAACTGTCGTAACTCCTCCAAAAACCCAAAAACTTTTCTTCAAACCACCAACCATGATTTTTTCTTTTTCTCAATTAAAACTAGAATAAAATAATTTATTTTTAATTACTTGCCAAACAATCGCTTCTCAAAATTCATGGTCAAAATTGTCTTCTTTGACCCAACATTAGTAAATCTGGATCATCACAACAAAAAAAATGAATATTAATATCTAATTTCAATTTGGTCAAAATCTCAATTTTGACCCAATGCGATAGAATATGGAATTAATCCCAACTTGGCCATAATTTCAATTTCGATCTTCTATTAAACTGAAACTCCTCATCACATTGTTTTTTATTTTCTTTTCCATGTTCAAAAAATTACGGTATCAAAATTATAATTTTAATTAAAAAATTGGATTGTCAATTCTTTCTCCAAAATTCAAGAAATTACGATCAATCAAAATTTCAAACAAAATTAATTTTGATATTTGAAATTACACATATCTCATCTCTGCATCGAATCTCATCCAAGAATTTTTTTTATTTTTTTTATTTTTTACCTTCAACATACATATTTTTACATATTTATTATTAAAATTTAATAAAATAATTCCTGTAAAATTAATAAAAAAAAACTTTTTTTTGTTTAACTAAACTAAAATTTATAAAAAACATTGAACTAGAAAATTTGATCTAACCTTTTAGATTAACTCAAAAGTGGAGAAAATGGTTAGGGATCCTTTTTTTTTGAAAAAGAGAATAGTTCTGATTTTTGACACCTAAATAGATTTTAAATAATAAAAAAAATATCTCAGTGATTTACTCATCAAGAGTTATGCAATGATACTAAAATCATCACGAATCAAATCTTTATATGATGAGAAAAAAAAATCAGAAAATATAATAGAATCTACGCTTCAGTAACATAATATAGATTCTATTACACTTTCTAATTTTTTTTTATCATGTAAAATTTGGTTCGCAATGATTTTAATATCATAACTCTTAATGAGTATATTATTATAATATTTTTTTATTTTTTTAATCCATTTCGGTGCGAAAATCGGGAGTCTTCTCTTTTTTCAGAAAAGACGATCCTTGCCAGACTTTTTTTCACAGAAGTGCCCGCTCCCATTAACAGTTGCCGGAACCTGATTGGCTGGCTTCAAGGAGCCTCCTCGACCCCGGCATTTCATGTAGGCCGGTCCCACCACGTCGACCGGCCTCCCGATTTCAAAAGTTTTTGAACTCGATCGTATCCCAACGCCAACTTCTATTACTCGTCACCAGCATCGGACGGACAGCATTAATCTCTGCGACAGTTCTTTACCCACCGGCTCGGTAGCTTTGCTGAGTTCGGCCTTCGCGCCCGGGAACCACCGCGAGCACACGATTTCTTCCAATAGCACGGAGGGTGATCACTGCAGTTAAAAGGAAGCCCGTGGGAAAGATTTTCCCCCGTCGGCACCCACACCTTCCTCTTCTCTTCGCTTCGCTTTGCTCGGCCTCGGTTCTTGACTCTCCTTGCCTTGCTGCGATACGCCGGCGGAGAGCTGCCGCAGCGTGGAGGAGTCGATCTGCACCTCTCTGAGGAAGGATGAACGGCGCTGCTGTCGGGGGCAGGCAGATGCAGCAGCGGCCCGGCGGCCGGCTCCACCAGCGGCAGTACTCGTCCGACCAGCTCTTCCCCGAGTCTGGAAACGGCGGCGCCAGCAAGTGGCTCCACCCTGGCGGCATCGCTGCCGCTGCTTCTCAGCAGGTTGTTGGATCTCTCCGGCCCGTGGCGATCTAGTCGGTGAGGACGTTCTTTTCCACGGATTCTATTCCCAGTTTGAATCCGTTCATGCTGGTGCAGGTGGAGATTTCCAGGATGCTGAGGAGCATGCAGAGGGGGATGGGCGGGGAGTTCTTTCTGTCGGGAGAACCATTGACGCCGCCTTCGATTTCGCGGCCCTCTAGCAAGATGAAGAACGGAGAGGAAGTGTCCCCAAATGAGCTCAGCCCCGGGATCTTGGATCTCCATTCATTTGACACTGAGCTTCTTCCTGAAGTAAGTTTTTTATTGTTTTCTTCGGGGTTTCATTTGATCTGATTGCTGCCTTTTAACACCAGTTTTGTCCCTGGATGCTTGTTTCTTTATTGGGCAAGCTTTGTTTCGGAAGGAGACATCCTCATCGTTCGTGCTAAGTATGATTGATGCTTCCATTGTTTAATGTACTTGAGAAGTGAAAACATGCCTCCGTAGCAAATGAAGCATCGCATAGTATTTACAGATTAATCACTTAGTTGTAGAATCTTTTGTAGTAAGATATTTAAGCTGCGAAACACAACTGCGAATAGACACTTTATTAGATAGAAGTATTCTTTTTACAGCGGAAGCTTGTTTGATTTAATTTTTTTGAAGCTACTTTTCTAAGCCATTATGCAAATACTTTGGAAAAGCTAACACTGTTTGAGAGAAGCTTCTATTTCTGTGAAGAACTTATATATAATTATTAGACTAATATATTCTTACTAATTTTAAATATTTTACAATTTAACCTTATTATAGTACTATGCACGATATGGACCTACAGTAACATGTCAGACCATCAAATACTGCTGAAGCATCTATAAATTAGAATCATTATACAATAAAAATCACTTCACTAATTTTTGTCGTTTTTGGTCATTTGTATTCTCACCACACTTTGTCTACAATTTTACCAAGTATTAATTATAAATTCACCTTTTCCCATCAGTTTTGCAGAACAACTTTTTTAGCTTTATATATATATTCTCGTTAATGTGCCTTTACTCTGGTCGCTGAACAGGTGTTTATCACTTTATTTATCACATTTGGTATTAAGCTACTAAACTTTCAGCATGCAGTACTTCTGTGTTTGAACAATTTATTGCTGTTATTTGCAGATGACTGGCTCTGGATATGGTGTAGCCTCCCTTAATTACGGTTGTGATAGAAACTTGTTTGACTTTGAGGGAAGCTTTCCCAGTAACAAGCCTTCCAGCCAGAATGTAATACCATCTGAGAAAGAAAAAATAAGTTCCGTCGCTAAAATTAAAGTAGTGGTGAGCTTCTCTAGTCTTTCTATTCTTGTGGAGTTGTCTTTGGAAGAACTTCACTTTAGTGCAAAAAGGTCAAAAAGTATTTTGAGCTATGAAAATTTTGTCAGAGTACTCTACTTTATTGCAAAGTTCATACACTTAATGGCACGTTACTGGAGTAGTATGTAGCAGCACATGTTTAACCTAGATTGAAGGTTATAGCTGGATTTTTCAATAGCCTCCAGCGCGTTTAAATTTGAAGGACATACAGAACATTTATTATCTCACTGCAGGTCAGAAAAAGACCTCTCAACAAAAAGGAAATAGCAAAGAAGGAGGAGGATATCATTACCATAGAACCAAGTTCCAACTCCCTCACTGTTCACGAGACAAAACTCAAGGTAATGTTGAAGTTAAATGTGTTACTCGTTTGCATCAGGGAGTAGTTTTAATTCTATTGCATACCTCACATAACTGGTCTACCCCTTTGAAGCCACTCAAAAAAATTTCTGCTACTTGTAATTTAAAATTTTGTAAAATTTTTTGATATATATGATAGGAAGTTGTTGCTGTTTTCACATTATATATCAAGGATGTATTGCAAGTAGTTGATGGCTGAATCTTTTTTTTATAGAAGAACTATATATCAATGGTCATACAGGCTATATGTGCAGGAGTCACTAACAAGAATCGAATCCTAGACCTGTGACAAATAACTTGAAAGCACTATCTATCTAAGCAAACAGACGTCTGCTGTTGGCTAAAATTAACAAAACACTTTTACTCATGTGGAATCTGAATCGTAATATGACAAAGATTAATGGTTTTAAAAATAAATGGTTCCTTGGAATGTTAGTTGTTACTTACTAATACCATTCCAACACTATTGTAAATTGTGAGTGGCGCTAAGACTGATGAATTTTATGTACAAGACCTGAAAACTCCTTTTCAACTTTTATATTGTCAATCACTCTTAACAAGTTATTCTTCAAAATTTTGAGATTGATTCTACTCTGTAAAACAAAGCATATTTGATTCAATGGGAAGATATTTGAACTATATTGGAAAAATATAGAAGATATACAATATGATAGAATTGAACATGATGAATGTTGTAATCGTAAATTCATCAAAACTTTTGTTATTATATTTAACTATCACCATAGATATCACTATCTTATTATGTACATATATTGCAATATACATCACCGCTAACAATTGTTACATTGCTAATGCAACTACCCTTGATTCTTCACCCTTGTAGCCTTTCTATATCACTTAAAGCACCATCGAGCTCATCACAGATCTCTTTCCTCTTTATCATCATATTCGTGTGCTTCTTTGCTCTTTGCTATCATCTTCATCGTCAATATAGTGGAAGTGTGGTGGGATAATACTCCATAATCTTCCTCTTTGACTCTATTGCTTCACCTCTCCATTCAATAACTTTTCTACTTCCTTGCAATTACTTTGATGTTCCAAGCAACTCTTTCTCCTCTTCGATGCCTCTCTTCTTTTCCCACGTGCATAAATAGAGATCACTTAACCACCGCAGTTACATTCAAACACAAATGAAACTTGTGTACTATATTCTCTATTACATGTACTGATAAATGGGATTTTTTTCTTGCATTGGACAACTTTTCTATCTTCAACTTACGTTTTACACTAAAGATTGCATCTACTTTTCTATCTTGAATTTAGAAAATATGAAAGTTAGTAGTACACTGGCTGGGTTACAATACAATTAAACTTTCATTATAAATTTATATTTTATTACAACCATAAATGTCACTACCTTATTTTGTTTATCTACCTCTATATATGTCACTACCATATCTATTTCTATAATACATACCTTTATTATTGTAGTCCATTCTTTATATAAGAGCCCCAATGTTAACATTGAATATGCAATGCAAGGCAACATTCTAACTTTTCATTCAACTGTCTATCTGTTATAATTTGAGTATTCTTGCGGTGAGATTTGCGGTACTGTAGGAGATGCTATCATCTTCTTTTTTTCACTATTCAGAATCATCACGATATGACTATTATACTTTCATGGAACAACACATTAAATAACTTGCAGCTTTTTAATCACACCACTATTAAACTTAATCAAGAAATATTAAGATAAATGCTTCTTTGTAAATATGCCATCTCCACATTTCTCGGTCAACATATTCACTTTTGCAGAATATGGTTTGCAGTTGCTCACTTATCCTTGTTTATTTAGGTTGACCTAACAGAATATCTTGAGAAGCACGAGTTTGTTTTTGATGCTGTTCTGGATGAAAATGTTTCAAATGAAGAAGTGAGTTTGAGACGAAAATATTAATTGGACAAATCTTTAAAGTTTTTTCTTTTCTTTTTGTCCAATTTCTTGTCCTTCTCCTTTTTCCAGGTATATCGGGAGACTGTTGAGCCAATTGTTCCTGCTATCTTTCAGCGTACAAAAGCAACTTGTTTTGCTTATGGACAAACAGGTAGGTAAATTCCTACGTGGAAGATGCACAATGAATTCATGATTCACTTAACAAGTTGATAGATCCTTGAATTTTCTCTTCTTAACTAACTAGTTTGCTTCTAGAATGTTTGGTTTCTTTGCAGTTAATCTACCATACTTTTTCTTATTGCTTGGTGTAGTTGTATTTGCATTCTCAATTCTGATGTAAACAGTGTGATCCTAGTCATCCTTGTTACTTTGAGTAACAAGATAGACTTCACATCCTCAGTTTTTGAAGAATCACTTAAGATTTTAAATTGTTGTGATTTTTTTTTGAAAGTGTTACCCCCTCATGATAAAGTTATGAATTAATCTATTTAGAAAAGTCGTTAAGCTTGTTAGTATAAACATATTACAATATTATTCTACCCCTATTTGGTTTATATTAGAACATATCCAACTTTTTTTCTTGTCAATTCGGTGAATGAGAATGGTGTAGCATACTGCACTTGAAGAAATCTCATAAATGTTATCGTCAAAGAAAAAACATCAAGTTATTTAACAAGCCTGTTTTAACCATTGGGGCTTCTTATTTGCTAAATTTGGGTTCATTTCATGTTTAAACAACATTCAAATTTTGAATACTGTATTGAAGGTAATTCATCCTCAGCTTAACACGTTCAAATTTCTCAGTTTGTAGGAAGCTCACCCAAAATTATCCTGACTAATTAGTGAGTTTCTTACTTTTGATTGTTTGTGTCAGACATTGGTCATAAAACATACAGAAAACTTTTTATACCTTGAGAGATTCTTTTAGTAATTGTACGGAGAACTTTGAATTTCCAAATGATCTATAGAATGTCAAATAATCATGTCATTGCCCATTGTTTATTTTCTTGCATTGCATACAATTTTGAGCATTGGATTAAGATTAAATTAATAATTTTACTGTTTATGAAGATATCGTAATTAGATATTGTATCTCACTATATTACTGTATATTCTAAGGTTCTAACAATATGAGAAGATTTTTTGGAAGATATCTTAATTAGTTATTGTATCTCACTATATTACTCTATATTCTATGATTCTAACAATATGAGAAGATATTTTGAAGACTATTTTGTGTACGAAAACATTCTTTTGCAGATATAACCATTTTCTAAATGAATGTTTAAGATTTTCCTTTTTTACATTTCGGTGTTGTACCATGTGAGTACCCAATATTTGTGGATGGATCATACTGATTCATCTACTATTTTTTATGCTCACTGGTTACTAAAAAAAAAAAAAAGAACATTTGACACAACGAATTCCAAGTGCTGTACTTAGTTACAACCATGGATCCAAAATCCGGTCTGAAATTGGCCGTACCAGCCGGTTTGTATCGGTCCGGTGGAGGACCGGCCGTAGAGTAGCGGGTGGAGCTGCAGACGGTGGGCGGACGGTGTTGAAGGCGGCGGGTGGCGTATAAGGCGGCTCCGACCTCAAAGTCAATAAGAAAGTCTGCCTAATACGCAGCCTGCATAATAAACCCTCACATCCCAAATAAAACTCTTCACCACCATAGCCTACTCTTCACCACCATAGCCTCCCTCTCTCTAAACTGGGCAGGCTTGGGGACCTTGTGTTTCACCAAGGTAACTGCAGGAACAACAATCACAAGTGGGGCAAGTGGAGTATCAAGAACAACAGGAGCGACGGCCTGAGGGGCCTGAGAGGAAGTACTCCTCAAAGCCGCTAGCTCAATAGATAGCCTCTCGACTTCATCCTCTAAGGACAACACTAAGTCTTTGAGGGAAATCAAACACTGCACTATGGCATCACCATCCCACTGAGTCACATCACCCATAGCAGCCTCTATATTCTTCACCATGTGTCTAGTGCGAACACGGTAAATGGTGGTTCTCAATCGAGAGCCCTGAGATGGCTCCCTCTCTGTAGATGGACTTCTTGATGTGCATTTGATCAGCCCACATAGCTGGGCTAGGTATCCAAGTTGTCACAGACAAAATACCCTCTACAAATTTTTGCCAATATAGGGCCCACAAGATTGTCTACCTAGAGCGGGTGAAACGGGCAAGCTATCTCAAGCGCGGAAAAGAAAACCTTGCCTGCTCCCTAAATCCAGCTGACCGAGTCAGCCTCACAAAAGTCGCACGCCCAAACCAAGTTCCCTTTTGCTTTCCCCTTTTTCTTTGTTTCTTTTATTTTTTTCTCTTTTTGTATAGACCTCTTTTTCTTTTACAACCCTTCTCACAAGAGTACAAAGCCTCACCAGCCTTTCTTCCTAATACAAGCAGAGTAGGAGATAGCTATGCGGGGTAGAGGGGTATTCGAGTTACCCTTTGCAAATAACCCTTTTAGCCGCCACCAAACAATAACACAGCAAGCATAGCATAAGTATCAAACTCCAATAAGCATGGATTTACATCATAGCACAACAAACATAATATCACACGGTGCACGACATGGCCCAAATCCAAAGAAAAGACGAGGCACGATTTGGCCGCAGTTTATGAAATCATGAGGCCCGAAATCCACAACATATAACAATAGAATGAAGCAAGCGAGATCAGCTCCCCAAAACCATCAAAGCCGCCAGCCACAAGCTGGGAACAAAGCTATGAGAAAACCAAGCAGTCCAACCACTCACGGCAGAAGGAAATCACAGGTAATGAACATCCAAATTCAGCCAACTAAGAAAGGGGAGAATGATACTTAGCCCTCAAGGGGCTGCTCCATCCACGTACATGGCTGGGAGATAAGAATCCACATTCCTCTAGCAAGGAATAGTCAGCACCTCAAGGAAGAGAAGACCAGCCCACCTGGGGCATTCAGCAACACCAAAATAGCTCATGACAACAAGGAATCCAGCAAGGAAAAGCTCAGCAAGAAGATGTCCACAGCAGGAGCTCAACTTACCGCCCCAAGGAGCAAAGTAGAGGAGAGCCCATGAGAGATAGAGATCTAGGCATTACCGCCCCAACCTGCCTCTCTAGCCACGCCAAAGCATGTGGCTGCTTGAGAACCTACTGTTGCAAGGGAGAAACCCAGCCAACAACAAGGAAACCTTACGGATGATGACTACCACTTCTCCCATGTCTTGGACCTAAGCACAAGTTATGAGAGAGGAGAGCTGCGAGGTCTTCAACAAAGAGGCACACTAGCTAATGTAGAAATCAACTCCAGCAAGGTCTCGTCACCATGAGAAAATCACCAACATCGAAACCCAGCCGAGAGCTCCCAAATCAGCGAGAGCAAGGAGCTACCAATGTGTGTGAAATCCTGCCAAGAGTCTAGCTAAGAAGCAAATTCCATGTGTGAGATTTCAGCCAGCCGAGTGTTCTCTCAAATCAGTGAGAGCAAGGAAGCTACGAAGGTGAGTCCGAATCCAGCCAAAACAAGAGATGCGTAAATGTCCTCTGCCGAGAATTCTCCAAGGGGATTTTTCCCCACACAAGAGTCAAAGTCCCCTTGATGCTTTCCCCTTTTTCTTTGTTTCTTTTATTTCTTTTCTCTTTTTGTATACACCCCTTTTTCTTTTACAATCCTTCTCACAAGAGTACAAAGCCTCACCAGCCTCTCTTCCCAATACAAGCATACTAGGAGGTAGCTATGCGGGGTGGAGGGATATTCGAGTACCCCTTTGCAAATAACCCTTTTGGCAGCCAACAAGCAATAACGTAGCAAGCATAGCATATGTATCAACCTCCAACAAACATAGATCACAGCATACATCATAGCAAAGCAAACATAATATCACACAGGGCACGACCTGACCCAAATCCGAAGAAAGACACTGCAGTTTATGAATGACTTGGCCCAAAACACAATAGCAAGCATATACTAATCCAGCAAGAAAACCAACTCCAAAAAGCCCAACAAACCAGCCACTCATGGGCAAAGAAACCACAACATATGGCTCACATCAATGACAAGGAAAAACCAGCACTAGAAGTCCAAAATCCACAAACTCAGCATACATCCACAAAGGGGAGAAGTATGATACCTAACCCAGCTATGTGGGCTGATCAAACACACATAAGGAAATCCATCTACAGAGCCAGCAAGCAGGATGAGGCTTAATCAGCATCAAGGGTTCACGCGTAACCAAGATAGCATGGGAAAACCAGGGAACCTCACGCCATCCAACACAAGACTTAGCTTGAGGGTTGCATTTGGGATAAATAACTTCCAGGAAGGAAGATTAGGAGGACCCAAGGCTAGGAACCTCGCGTTCAAATCAAGCCCGCAGGTAGTAAGGATAGGAAGCGTTATCGCCCAACTAGGGTCCATAAGAAACCCACGCTCAGCTAGTTACGTGAGTGCTCACATTGGCCACTAGATGTTCCAATACAACTCAAGAGGTGCCAATGGAAAGTCTTACAAGAGGAGATAGCCTTCCCCTTCAACCAAGCCAACTGAGATAGCTTGGGAGCATAAGGGAACTTGGTTGGGGCGTGCAACTTCTGTGAGGCTAACTCGCTTAGCCAAGTTTAGGGAGCGGACGAGGATTTTGTTTTGCGCTTGAGGATACCTTGCCCGTCTCACTCGCTCTGGGTAGACAATCTTGCGAGCCTTATATTGACAAAAATTTGTAGAGAGTATTTTGGTTGTGGCAACTTTCCATCGGCTATAATATCCGTATCAAAGAATAAAACCAGGACTCCCATCATGGGCTCTATCTCAAGTCTCCACTACGCTTCCGCTGCAACAACAAAGTAGCACAGGTTGCTATAGGAGGCAAAAATATTTTCACTTGATGCTTGTTGGAGATGGCGATTGCTTGCTTTCTTCTTCCCCAATCGAGCACCCTCATGCCATTATTCTCAGCATTGGTCCTTTAGTTCTTCCTGGTAGTTTTACTTAGTTCGATCCAGTTGAAGCTTCTTTTGGGCACGCCTGATCTTCACAGCACGCAGCTCTCCACTTCTCTTGGATGGTGTTGCTTGACCAGGTCCCTGACCTGGGGAAGGCTATCTCCTCTCGTAAGGCTTTCCATTGGCACCTCTTGGGTTGCATTGGAATATCTAGTGGCCAACGTGAGTACTCACGTAACTAGATGAACGTGGGTTTCATATGGACCCTAGTTGGGCTGTAACACTTCCTATCCCTACTACCTGCGGGCTTGATTTGAAAGCGAGGTTCCCAGCCTTGGGTCCTCCTGATCTTCCTTTCTGGAAGTTATTTAGCCCAAACGCAACCCTCAAGCTGAGTCTTGAGTTGGATGGCGTGAGGTTCCCCTGGTTTGCCCTGCTATCTTGTTGACGCGTGAACCCTTGATGCTGATTAACCCTCATCCGGCTTGGTGGTTCTGTAGATGGACTTCCTGATGCACGTTTGATCAGCCCACATAGCTAGGCTAGGTATCATTCTTCTCCCTTTGTGGATGCATGCTAAGTTTGTGGATTTCTTTGCCGTGAGTGGCTGATTTGTTGGGCTTTTGGGAGTTGGTTTTCTTACTGGATTAGTATATGCTTGCTATTGTGTTTTGGGCCAAGTCGTGCCCTTGGGATTTCATAAACTGCGGCCAAGTCGTGCCTCGTCTTTCTTCATATTTGGGCTAGGTCGTGCTCCGTGTGATATTCTATTTGCTGTGCTATGATGTATGTTGCGATCCATGCTTGTTGGAGGTTGATACATATGCTATGCTTGTTGTGTTATTGCTTGTTGGCTGCCAAAAAGAGTTAATTGCAAAGGGGTACTCGAATACCCCTCCACCCCGCATAGCTACCTCTTAGTCTTCTTGTATTGGGAAGAGAGACTAGTGAGGCTTTGTACTCTTGTGAGAAGGGTTGTAAAAGAAAAAGAGGTGTATGCAAAAGAGAAAAGAAATAAAAGAAACAAAGAAGAAGGGGAAAGCATCAAGGGAACTTGGTTTGGGCATGCGACTTCTGTGAGGCTGACTCGCTCAGCCGGGTTTAGGGAGCGGGCAAGGTTTTTTTTTTGCACTTGAGGTAGCTTGCCCGTCTCACCCGCTCTGGTAGACGATCTTGTGGGCCCTATATTAGCAAAAATTTGAAGAGGGTATTTTGTCTGTAACAACTTGATTGAAGCTTCCGCCGGCGGCAAAAGCTGCGATCGAAGCTTCTGCCTTCACCTTCTACGCCGCCTGCCGCCTTTGTCGGTTCACCGGTACCATACTGGTACCGTACCAATCCAGTGGCTCGACCGGATTTTAAAATCTTGGTTACAACAAACAAGAATGATATTATTGATCACAGAATCTACCGTTTTACTAATGAAACTTTGTCTACCTTTCTTATTTCTAATTTCTAGAAATCACTCTAAAACCAACACAGGTATGACAAGAAGGCTTCTGATGAAATATATGGCTTATATAATTTGCTGGTGTTTTGGTTTCTGGGATCTTATATTTCTTGAGATCGAATCTATCAATATACCCTGTTTTCATACGGCATTCTAAGATGAATTATTTAGTTTCTGTTTTTCTATGCTTGTAACAAATCACTCATAATTTAATAGTCATATTTTGGTTTCTATGGTTGTTTGGCAAATTGATTTGACTCGGTCACTGATTATGCTCTTTTCTCCTTTCAGGTAGTGGAAAGACATACACTATGCAACCACTACCTCTCAAAGCTTCACAAGATATTCTTAGGCTAATGCATCATACATACAGAAATCAAGGCTTCCATTTGTCTGTTAGCTTCTTTGAGATATATGGAGGAAAGCTTTTTGATTTGCTAAATGATCGCAGGTTTGAACCTTTTTGACTACTTTTGATATGCATCATTCTTGTCCCTTTAAGCTAACATTGTTCGCTTTAGGAAACTATGCATGAGAGAGGACGGAAAGCAGAAAGTTTGCATTGTTGGTCTGCAAGAATATAGAGTTTCAAATATTGACACCATAAAGGAGCTTATTGAAAAAGGCAATGCAACCAGGAGTACAGGCACAACTGGTGCAAATGAGGAATCATCACGTTCTCATGCCATACTTCAACTTGCGATCAAGAAATCAATAGATGGAAGCGAATCTAAGCCTTCTAGAATTGTTGGCAAGCTCTCATTTATAGATCTTGCTGGAAGTGAACGAGGTGCAGATACCACTGATAATGACAAGCAGACAAGGTGAAAAGTTTTCTTAGAGGAGTTATAAGATAAAGTTTACAATCATTTTAACTCAGCAGGTTCTGTCCTTTTTTGGCTACAGAATTGAAGGTGCTGAGATCAACAAAAGCTTGCTCGCTTTGAAGGAGTGCATTCGAGCCCTTGACAATGACCAGATGCATATTCCTTTCAGAGGGAGTAAACTGACTGAAGTCCTGAGGGATTCCTTTGTTGGTGACTCACGCACTGTAATGATATCATGCATATCTCCAAGTTCTGGCTCATGCGAGCACACTTTGAATACTCTTAGATATGCTGATAGGTGATAAACTGTTTGACTGTGTTCCTAGTGTATTCTTGTATATTTCATCTGCTTATTTCCAAGTGGTTTAATTTTTTTTTCCAGAGTGAAGAGTCTTTCTAAAGGAAACACAAAGAAGGACCCTCCACCTGCAGCTGCAAATCTAAGAGAATCAGTTGCTGCTCCCTTGCCTTTCTCCAGGATTGAGGCTACTGAGAACTTCAAACAAAATGAAAAAGAAACAACTTTTTTCAGCGGGAGAGAAGATGACTTGTTAACTTCACAGCTGAAGCATTTTCGGGCAAACCGTGAGAGTGCCTCAGCTGCCGAATTGTTTGAACATCCTGAAGAAGTATACGAGCAAGAGAAACCAACCTGGAGGAGAGGAAAGGCGGAGGCATATTCAGCTTTCCCAGAGGATAGGAAATCAAAGAAAGTTGATTCCCTTGTGAAGCGAAAAGATGCAATAAATGAAGATGCCAATTCTTATTACTCTGATGATGAATTAGCTGAGCTTCTGAAGGTGAGAATCATATTTGGCATAAGATGCAAGTCTCCTCTTTGCCACTAAACAACATATTAATGATACTTTGACAGGAAGAGGAGGATCTTGTGAGTGCTCATCGAAGACAAGTGGAGGAGACGCTAGACATTGTAAGAGAGGTATGACCATGATGAAACCAAACTTGTTACCCAAATTTGAAATTTTCAAACTAGTTGATCTTTTTTTGTTAATCAGGAAATGAGACTTTTAGATGAAGCAGACCAGCCTGGCAACCAGCTAGATGAATATGTAACTAGATTGAATGCAATTCTCTCGCGGAAAGCTGCAGGAATTGTAAACCTCCAGGCTCGATTAATTAATTTTCAGAAGCATTTGACCGAGAAGCAAGTGCTTGTTTCTTCTATGGGCCCATGATCTTTATTCGAGAACATTAGTTGGAAATTTTACTAGCTGCATCGCAGTGCGGCTCAAACAAGACAGATCTATCCTTGTTGGAATGAAGAGGGGGTGCAGGAGATTGCTGCCGCCATCTTCCTTGTTAAAGCGTAGAAGATATTGCTATCACAAGAGCAGTTCAAGGGCCTTACTTGTCACTGTTCTGGGCAAATCATTATCTTTGGCCAGGGGTTGTTGGTGTCAACTCCAGTTCGTGAAATGAAACCATATTGGTTTCTGTTTGTTTAGTGTTTATTGTTTCTCCAATTTTCTTCCTCTGGCTGTTCTTCTGGAATTGCGCCGGGGTTGGTTTTGATGTTTCAATTCGAGATATAAATTACGAATCGCACGTACTGTATTCTAGTTGTATGTTGACATTCACTAAGCTATCTAAAACAAGTGTGTTGCTTGGCCTACTCAAAAAAGAAAAAAAAGGCCGAATCTGCTGTTTAGATTCACCAATGTCATTTGACTCGGAAGTAAATTTTTGTTCATTTCTGGCAATTCAATTTTATTTGCTTGATTTGACTCTGGATGAATAAATTCAGTACAACATTGACTATCTTCCAAAGTCGCTGACAATGTCTAGTTCAGAGAAATTATCACACCCTGGATGCTTTAGACTACACTGAATATTAACTGTACTAACATTAATGTTGTTAATCACAACAACCTACAGATGCTTATTTCTGTTTTCTTTTTTTACTAAATCATGTAACTGTTATCACTGTATGATTTTGGTTGTCAACATATGTTTGCACGGGAGTAGATTAAATTATGTTTAATTAATCAACAAAAATGACAAAATTAAAATAAGAACAAAAGAATCCGGAGGCACGAAGAAACCTGCTATCAGGTAAATTTCTGGGCTCTCATGTGAGCAAAATTCAAAGAGATCATCTAGGATACAATCAAGATTCTTCTCTTGTGGATCACGACCGTGGAGAAATTGATCGGCTTCCTTTCGGCGTTGAGCAGTAAAGAACAAGAAGGAAAAATTTTAATTGGGAGGCGCATTGGCTTTTTGAGTAGCTACACACCAATGTGTTTTTACCTAAAGATCAGAGACCTATTTATAGGCTAAACCATCAAGGTAAGAACCGTTAGATTAAATCGGACGGCCACAAGGCATTTACCACAAATAACAGTTTTAATTTAAACCAGTAAAAGAAAGAAAGAAAGAAAGAAAGAAAGAAAGAAAGAAAGAAAGAAAGAAAGAAAGAAAGAAAGAAAGAAAGAAAGAATATATATATATATATATATATATATATATATATATATATATATATATATATATTTTATCCACCAGTCCTCTACAAAATTAAAAAAAGATTGAAACTAATTGAAAAGGATTTAATTTAAAGTGCTGCTCATTGCTTATATTATGCGGTCAGTAAAGTGCACTTAAAGGCATAACATTTACTTAGTAAAATTATTTTCATATGAAGGAAAAATGGTGAACTAGTCTTGAACTACTTCCTTTTGACCCAAACTTTAATAATTTCACACATAATATAGGAGATAACCGATCGTGATGTTGCGCATTTTTGGTCATGCACATGTATCATTCATGAGAGCTTCTTAGAGTTGTCTATGTCTTCAGCTGCGGCCGTATACAGACTTTCTCATATAGGAAGTTCACTGCAAGGGATGAGTGTAGAGGCTCATCTCATGGTAATTAACCACTTAGGGAAGTTTTCCTTTTCTCTACAATATAAGCACAAATCTATCCTCAGGAATGGGAGTGTAGAGTATCAACTCTATCACATAAAATTTTATACAGCGTAGTATTTTATAATTTTATTTTTCAAAGTGCTTATTGACCAGTCAATCACCTTGTTATTACCACATTGAACCTCCTTCAAGGGATCTCCTATCACAGAGGTTGGGTTCCCACTACTGAAAGGTCTATTTACAGACTAATTCTCATTCCTCTCGATACTTCTAAGATCTTTGTCCTAGGCAAGCCTTTGGTCAAGCTATCGGCTAGGTTGTGCTCAGTGTTTACAAAAGAAAGAGCTACAATTCCATGCAAGTCCAGCCATCTAATAAACTTTTCTCTAATTTTAATGTGGTGACTCATTTTCACATTTATTAGTTTCTTCTTACAAAATGCTATTGCGGCTTGAGAGTCGCAATGAATAGAAATAAGAGCTAAAGGAGCAGAAGAAAATGGAAATAAAGAAACTAATTTTTTAAGCCATTCGGCTTCAATACATGTGGCATCCAAGCCGCTAACTCTACTTCCATTGTGCTCCTAGCAATTATAGATTGCTTGGAAGATTGCCATGTAATGACACTTCATCCTAATAAAAACACATAGCCAGAAGTAGATATGATATCATTGGAATCAGATATCCAATTCGCATAATTAAATCCTTCTAAAACAGAAGGATAACCAGAAAAGCTCAAACCATATGAGCTAGTACCTTTAAGGTATCTGAATACTCTATTTAAAGCATTCCAATAAGAATGATCAGGATTACAAGTGTATCTACTTAATCTGGAAACAGCATAGGCTATGTCTGGTCTAGTTCTATTTGAAAGATATAGTAATGACTCTATACATTGAGCATATCTATCTTGATCTATAGATTTGTCATTATTCTTTTCCAATATGACATTAAGATCATAAGGACTAGAAAGAGAAGAACAATTACTAAAACTAAACTTTTCTAGGAGTTTATTAGTGTAATGTGATTGAGATAAGGTCAAGGAATCTGAAGATTTTATTATCTTCATACCTAAAATCACATATGCTTCTCCTAAATCTTTCATGCTGAAATTATCTGAAAGATAGGATTTGATTTAAGTTATTAATTCTAAAGTAGGTACTAATATAAGAATATCATCTATATAAAGGCATATGATTATAAATTTGTTCTCATCTATTTTTTCAGTATATAGGCAATTATCTGATTCATTAATTTGAAAACCAAAAGAAATTATTACTTTGTCAAATTTTTTATGCCATTGTTTTGGAGCTTGTTTAAGTCCATGCAATGACCGAACTAGTCGACAAACTTTATTTTCAGAACCAGGAAAGATAAACCCTCCAGGTTGATTCATATATATTTTTTCTTCTAGATCTCAATGTAGAAAAGTAGTCTTCACATCCATTTGGTGAACAAGTAAGTTATGGATGGAAGCAAATGCAAGCATAACTCTTATGGTAGTTATTCTTACTATAGGTGCGTAAGTGTCAAAATAGTCAATGCCAGCCTTTTGAGCAAAGCCTTAAACAACTAAACGTGCCTTGTACTTTTCTACTGATCCATCAGGTCTTAATTTCTTTTTGAACAACCACCTACACCTAAAGGTTTATTCCCAGGAGGTAAATCAGTTAGGACCCAAGTATGATTACTTAGGATTGATTCCATCTCACTGTGAATTGCCTCCTTCCAGAAAAGAGCATCAGGAGAGTTAAGAGCCTCTTGATAAGAATTAGGTGTGTCTTCAATTAAATAAGTTATGAAGTCATCACCAAAATTCTTTTCAACTCTAACTCTCTGACTCCTTTTAGGTTCAGATGGTTGAAAAAGATTTGTAACTATAGGTGTAAAAGATGTTTCTGGCTCATTTGAGGTTGATTGAATGTTTGATGAGATCTTATTTTTGAAAGAAAATATGTGTTCAAAAAAGGAAGCATCTTTAGACTCCATTAATGTGTTATTTGATATTTCTGGTATTTCAGAATTGATTACCAAAAATCTATAAGTGTTACTATCTAAGGAGTAACTGTTAGGGAATACCGGGTGTAATTTAAAATTTTGCAGTCCCAGGACGCAGTGGAAGAATCATTACACCCGAAACATATTCCGGTCCCAAGGATCCATGCGAGAGAGAAGACACAAGGATGTGTTAGAGATGTACCTCTTTTGCTTGTCTAGTTGCCGAAGCCATGTTGAAGACGATCAAGTGCTCGCCCTCTACAAGTATCCACGCGTCGACTCCTTGATCGTTGCTCCCTTCCACGCTTGGTGCTAGCCTCGGGAAGAGAATCAAGCCTTATCACTCTCTTCAAGTCTTGCGCCACCTCCAAGGTAGAAGCGCCAAGAAGGGATGAGGAAGAGGATGATGCGCCAAGTACTTCCTTCTTCTTCTTTGTATGCGCTACCTTCAAGCAAGGTGCGCCTATGGCCAAGGAACGGAGAGGGCTTGTGGCAAGGAGATGCCACCAAACACTAAGAGTCCTTGCGCCAAGAAGAGAGGGAGAAGAAGAAGAACTTGCGGCTATGGAAGAAGATTGCGCTCCTTGATGAAGAAGGAGAGCTCCAAGCTCTCAAGATGTCGCCACCCTAAGCTTCCAATTCTCTCCAAGAGATGTCACCACCAAGCCCTTATCCAAGTTACGTCAAGAGGTGAAGAAGGAGAAGAAGGCTTGCGGCTTCAAGGAGGAAGAAGGGTTGCGCCACCTTCAAGTTGTCACCCTTTGCCCTTGCTCACGCCTCTCTATGTGTCTTCAGGCTTCCAAGGAGTTAACATTTTAGAGGGGGCGGCTAGGGTTTTATTTATAAGGTCAAGAGGCGGTTTAGGGAGGGCCAAGATCATGCCAAGTGGGCGGCTAGGATGAAGGGGGTTTGTGGCAAGGAAAGTCTCCAAGACTTTTCCATAAACCTCATTCAACCTATCCTTATTTGCCCTATAGCCATATCAGCCCAAGAGATGCCTTAAAGGCATGCATTCCATCCTAGGAAGAAGGGCTAGGCGCCCTTTACTTCCATAATGAAGCAAAGGCGCCTCCCTCACCCCATTATGCCCCTAGGCGCCAATGGGGTGAGATTTCTCCCCATTATGCCCTTTTAGCCTCTAATCTCTTCATGACAACTTATTATTGGGTCTCATTGGACAATGAGCTAGCCCAAACTTCATGGCATGGGTTGATTAAGCCATTGGATCCAATCCAATGCAACCCTAATCCAAATGTGACCAATCTAGGTCAATTTCGGGTCAACCTGCCAAAAATGAAGTTTGGCTCCAATAACTTTCTTCCAACTCATCAGGCCCATTGGCGCTGATGAAATCTTCCAAATTGATCCAAGTTATCCAATAACTTGATCATAAGGCTTCTGATTAAAGCAACGTCAAGAGTCTATTGCGTGTGACCCCGTAGGATCCATATGACGATGGCAATGATGTAAACATCATAAGTAGTGAGGGGTATCTAGCAACACATCACTACTACCCATGTCATAGGACTTAAGTCATTATGGCAACAACTCCTAACAAGCAACGAGGATTCCCATTGCATTATAGATCCCTTTGCCTAAACTGATATCCTGCCATTGGATTAGTCTCAAGTTTATCAATCCAATGCATTGGTCATGACTCAACAAGTGTGGCCACACATTCCTGTCATGCACCAATAAGGTGGGGCGCCCCTGAGTGGATATCATGCTTCCAATAAGGAAGGGGCAAATCCTATTATTGGTCATCCATGTCTCTACATGACTTATGACATGCCCAATGTCAGTCGTTTTGGTCTCCCAATTACGGAGAGACGTAAGACTGTATCAAAGCATACCCATCATCAAATTTAGACATGAATACCTCAAGTCTAAGGATCAATGCAAACCTCTTGCATGTGAGATCGACTTGTTGACTAGACAAGTCAATCCTCACGGTGGATCACTCCAGTGCATCCATTGCACTTGTATATCTGTATTACTGTGCCCCGCACCTAACCAGCCCATACACCAGTCTCACATGTACCAAAGCTGTCCCATATCTGCTATGGTACCTTGTCTGGGGATAGCTTATGAGAATGGATCCAATCCATACTCCTGGGACATTATATATGCAACTCAATACATCAACGCAGGTAGAGAAGTCTACATAATAACGACCATGCCTTTATATAGAATAATAATTCTATCAAAGTACATTTAAACAATGCCTGACCATGTCCATACATTGGTCTGCAGGGCATATACACCAACAATCTCCCACTTGCACTAAGACCAAGGACAACTAATGTTTAATCAGTCCCTATGTCTCTAGTATGGCTTATTTAGCTTCCGCTGCGTCAGAGGCTATGTCAGTGGGTTTTTCCAGATTGCTATCTGTGTTTATTTTAACAAATTTGATCATCATCCTTATCCATGATCTCTAAGATCAGATGATATACTGCAGTACATACTTGAGCACTAAGTTCCTTCACTTATGCTATGGCCCTAGTAAGAACTATACTGGACCATCAAGCACCAGGAACTAAATCAAGTTCAAATGAATGAAGCTGCTTCCTTGGCTGCCACAAGAAGCTGCAATGTACTCAGCCTTATTTGTAGAATATTGCCACTATGGTTTGCATAATGCTCTTTCAGCACACAACACCACAACAAGACAAAGCGCAAATCCTTGCTATGGTCATAAGACTGGAACGAAGTATCAGTGTACCCTTGTACACAAAATTCTTCCTGTCTATCATAGACTAGACTTCAATCCTTTATACTTCCCAAGTATATATAAGGATTGCTTTCACTGCTATCCAGTGTCAAACACTAGGATCTGATTGAAACTTACTAGCTATGCTCCAAGCATTTGCCACAAATGGTCTTGTGTATATTACTTAAAACATGATCCATCCTATACACCATGTATCAAGATTTTAGACCCATGTTATTACTCTCCAGCTGTGTCATAGGACACAATATCCTCATGAGAGTCAGACCATATCTCTCTGGAAGGTATCAATATTTGGAATCATCCAATATAAACCTCTCCAGAAACTCTTGGATGAACATAGATTGACTAAAGGGCAATGACTTTCTTGGATCTCTATCTATAGATCCTCATGCCTAGGATGTAGGCATCATTCCCTAGATCATTCTTCTCGAAATACATCTCAAGCCTTTTCTTCACCATGTGAAGAGCTAAGATATCATTCCATGTGAGGAGAATATCATCAATCTTCTAGAACAAGAAATACCATTAAGGTGCTCCCACTGATCTTCTTGTAAACACAGGCTCTTTTAAACATGCTTGCATAACACCATGCATATCTTTATGGCCTTGATATGAAAACCTTCTGGCTATTTCCTTATAGATATCTTTTCAGACGTCAATGCAAGAAAGACAGTTTTCATAACAACATGCCATAACTGATCATGCAATTATAACATGTAGATTCCTAATGGACTTAAAACTCAGCTATTGGTGAAAAATTTCATCATTATCCACCCAGTGGATTTGCCTGAAATTTCTGTTCACTAGCTTGCCTTTCAAGGTAACAATGTTACCTTCCATGTCTATCTTCCTAGAAGATTTATTTACAGCCTGTGGGAATTACCCCTTTGGCAGCTCATCCAAGTCCCAGACTTGATTAGCAGACATGGAGTCCATTATGGTTCTCATGGCCCTTAGCCATTTCTTGGAATCTGGTCCACCGACCGCTTCCATTTCCTCATAAGTCTTAGGTTCATCCTTGATGAAAAATTCGTCATGCCCAGCATATCGAATCGATCCAGACTTATGTGGTTCCTGTGTTACTTGAACCTCAGGTTGACTTTCAACCTGTATGTGAGATTTTGCTCTCCATCTGTGTCTAATTATATTGTGGTTGATTCTGGACCTTGTCCCAATCAAATCTACTCCCACTAACTTCTTTTAAAAGAAATACTTTCTCAAGAGAGACAGCAGTTTGAGAAACAAATATTTTATTCTCTTTGGGATAGAATTAGCACTCTACAGTGCACCACAAACACATACTTTTGAATCACTGCACATTACATTCCCAATTCCATTGAAGAAATGGGATATTTGCAGTTCGCAACTCAAAAGCTAATTTAGACACTTTCTTATGGAGTGGCAATGCATCTGTTTGCATCGCATCATAGTAGTATATTTGCATGACTATTCAAAGATGGAACCACATCCAATGTGTTCCTTTTTCTTTCTTTGAAATTCACCACACAGTGGTGTACTAAGTAAGCTGTGAGATAACTCCACACTTCTTAGGACAGTCATCAAATTCTCCACTAATCACCTTGATCCAATCAAAGTGCTTTAATAGATCCTCCAATTTGACTCAATACTTCATTTGTGAACTTCTTGGATTTCTCCAAAGTTCTTAGGTTGGATAAGGCATACCCACACCTGATGAAGCATATAACACCTCTTAGTGCTTGTTTACATGGGTCCACATACATTGCTGTGTAATAGATCCAACAAGCCAATAGTCCTTCCATCCTTTATGGTGAAGGCAGCATCTGTCACATTGTTCCTTTGAACTAGGCTCACTTGTATCATAATCCTGAAAGGATAATGATCCCAATAGTCCATGGACCTTTGGATGTGACCATTGTTCTATGGTTCAAGAGACAATGCTATAAGAGGGTGTTTATTGGATCTGATCTTGTGTTAATATAGAACCACAAACTGTATCACTTCAATAGAACATCTCAGATTTAAAGAAAATATCATTTATTATTTCAAACTGAAATCCTTTCCAAAAGGAATGATGTTCTAATACATAAGCTGATACATAAAGTTCTAGATAAAGTCTTCAAGGTAGTGAGATGATATCAACAGCAGCATCCAATGCTCCGTCCCTGACCCGAGAGTCGATCCCACCAAGCCTAATCGTTCTACTTCTTCTGAGCTCCTGCACATGTAAAACATATGTGAGCCTCACATGCGGTACCCAGTACCCATGAATAAGAAGTAGACATAAAGACCTCGGTAACATAATACTTGAAGCGGATGGATTACATCCCTTCTTCTTTGCCATGCTCTTCTTGGCCATTAATCCTCTTCGAAATATCCATGCATTCCCAGTCTTCCGAAGTATTAGCTTCGAAGATACAGAACCATGGTCATTCTCAGATTTAGGCATACAGTCTGAAGATCCAACAGAACTCTCCTGATCTTTGTCTATAGAGCATGGTGTGAAGAGACCTTTGAGATGTATGATAAGATCATAAATCCCCATCTCATCACACTCAACTTTGACCTCTGGGGTCATGCACTCTAAGACAAGAGCAGTGTACTGTTAGTTATCTTCACAATGTTCAAGATAGACATTCCACTCCCACTCAGTAGTGAAATACATACTGGGCTGGGATGGAGGTCTTTCAAGAAGATGCACCTTATTCTCTTGTTCCAGTATCTTGGACAAAATCTTGAACTAATTTGTCCAATTTGTCCCATCCAACTTATTTTTATAAAGTTTCAATCTTAGATCAGGAGATGCCATCTACAATAAGCAAATAAGTAAAATAAGTACTATGATAAAGCATTTAACAAGGACTTTAAATTTAAATGCTATGCTCCCACTACTTCCAAAACAAATTGAGAACTCTCAAACTCAACATGGAAATAAGTGAGTAGGATCCTAATTTCACATGAGGTCTCCGCGACTCACGAGGGTGAGTTGGGATGCACAGAGAGTCTCATGCTTCCTTAGGTAGGCATGACAGCCAATTGTGCCATGCACAACTCCTCTTAGTTAAGACAGACTAGGCGCCCTGAGTTCAGTGAGGGCTGGATACAACACAGAACCATATCTTCTCAACAGCTGCCTCTAGTGATTCATCATGTCAGTGACATATGAAAAACTAGTCAAGTCTGGTCTTAACCGTTATGCCCAGGGCCAACAAATTCCTTGCGAAGGCACGCCCAGGTTAAAACTGGACTGGGGAAATCTTTGTCACCTCACACCTTCTAAAGATAAGTGGGTGTGTCCCACGAAGGTGGGAAACAGTTCACAACACCACCGATCGATAGTTTGATGAGGGCTACGCGTTAGAAGGCTATTGACTTGATATTTCAATGAGAGTTTTTTTTATGTTTATTTTATTCTTTTCTAGCATACAGTTTTCCCATGGTTATGATAGCAAAGGAAAAACATCACAGGCATGCTATGGACAAAATAATAAACCATCATAGGCATGCTAGTTTGGTCGATATGGTCATAGCCCTTTTCATACACATAACTTGTCACGAGCCATGTGATATGTTATCGTGCATCCAAGGGTTGTGAGTCCCTAAAGCAGATCAGCCCATGCCAGAAGCCGAAAGCATGTGTCCTTCCTTCAGCCGCAAGTCCATCACCACGCTTTCAAAGCTGGCGCCACTTCTGACTCCAATTGAAGAAGACTCCTTGTTGTCAAGATGAAGTCTTAACCTATCATGTAATTCTACATCTATTCTAAACAAGATGAAAAAATTCTTTACAACAAGATAGGGAGAGAACCACACACAGGTGGAAAGAGATTTTACAAGCATTCATCACAAGTGGAAACATCCTTCCACATCACAACACAGGAGGGCACTCGCTATAACCATATCAACCCAATCAAGTGGCGCATGTAAAATTTGAAAATCCGAAAAAAATCAAATTTTAGCACCTTATGCGCCAACATCATCCAAAGCACTCTCTTAACCAAATTTATGCCAAAATTTAGATCAAGTTCCATGATGATTTCATAGACCATATCGACTGGCAGTTTTGTCAGATCAAGAGACCCGGCCAGTCCGAAGACACAATGTCCGTCCTACTTGACAAAACTACGTGCGCCTTCGGTCTTAAATCAAACATAAAACAAAATCAAATTTCGGCCATAAATTGAAAAGAGAGGTTTAGATGAAAAACGCTTTCTACGTGAAACGCGCATGGATAGAAGAAAAATTTTCCAAAAATTTTTCATACAAGCAAACATACACCTTGTGTTTCTCGCAAGTACCTCTGATACCACTGTTAGGGAATACCGGGTGTAATTTAAAATTTTGCAGTCCCAGGACGCAGCGGAAGAATCATTACACCCGAAACATATTCCGATCCCAAGGATCCATGCGAGAGAGAAGACACAAGGATGTGTTAGAGATGTACCTCTTTTGCTTGTCTAGTTGCCGAAGCCATGTTGAAGACGATCAAGTGCTCGCCCTCTACAAGTATCCACGCGTCGACTCCTTGATCGTTGCTCCCTTCCACGCTTGGTGCTAGCCTCGGGAAGAGAATCAAGCCTTATCACTCTCTTCAAGTCTTGCGCCACCTCCAAGGTAGAAGCGCCAAGAAGAGATGAGGAAGAGGATGATGCGCCAAGTACTTCCTTCTTCTTCTTTGTATGCGCTACCTTCAAGCAAGGTGCGCCTATGGCCAAGGAACGGAGAGGGCTTGTGGCAAGGAGATGCCACCAAACACTAAGAGTCCTTGCGCCAAGAAGAGAGGGAGAAGAAGAAGAACTTGCGGCTATGGAAGAAGATTGCGCTCCTTGATGAAGAAGGAGAGCTCCAAGCTCTCAAGATGTCGCCACCCTAAGCTTCCAATTCTCTCCAAGAGATGTCACCACCAAGCCCTTCTCCAAGTTACGTCAAGAGGTGAAGAAGGAGAAGAAGGCTTGCGGCTTCAAGGAGGAAGAAGGGTTGCGCCACCTTCAAGTTGTCACCCTTTGCCCTTGCTCACGCCTCTCTATGTGTCTTCACGCCTCCAAGGAGTTAACATTTTAGAGGGGGCGGCTAGGGTATTATTTATAAGGTCAAGAGGCGGTTTAGGGAGGGCCAAGATCATGCCAAGTGGGCGGCTAGGATGAAGGGGGTTTGTGGCAAGGAAAGTCTCTAAGACTTTTCCATAAACCTCATTCAACCTATCCTTATTTGCCCTATAGCCATATCAGCCCAAGAGATGCCTTAAAGGCATGCATTCCATCCTAGGAAGAAGGGCTAGGCGCCCTTTACTTCCATAATGAAGCAAAGGCGCCTCCCTCACCCCATTATGCCCCTAGGCGCCAATGGGGTGAGATTTCTCCCCATTATGCCCTTTTAGCCTCTAATCTCTTCATGACAACTTATTATTGGGCCTCATTGGACAATGAGCTAGCCCAAACTTCATGGCATGAGTTGATTAAGCCATTGGATCCAATCCAATGCAACCCTAATCCAAATGTGACCAATCTAGGTCAATTTCGGGTCAACCTGCCAAAAATGAAGTTTGGCTCCAATAACTTTCTTCCAACTCATCAGGCCCATTGGCGCTGATGAAATCTTTCAAATTGATCTAAGTTATCTAATAACTTGATCATAAGGCTTCTGATTAAAGCAACGTCAAGAGTCTATTACGTGTGACCCCGTAGGATCCATATGACGATGGCAATGATGTAAACATCATAAGTAGTGAGGGGTATCTAGCAATACATCACTACTACCCATGTCATAGGACTTAAGTCATTATGGCAACAACTCCTAACAAGTAACGAGGATTCCCATTGCATTATAGATCCCTTTGCCTAAACTGATATCCTGCCATTGGATTAGTCTCAAGTTTATCAATCCAATGCATTGGTCATGACTCAACAAGTGTGACCACACATTCCTGTCATGCACCAATAAGGTGGGGCGCCCCTGAGTGGATATCATGCTTCCAATAAGGAAGGGGCAAATCCTACTATTGGTCATCCATGTCTCTACATGACTTATGACATGCCCAATGTCAGTCGTTTTGGTCTCCCAATTACGGAGAGACGTAAGACTGTATCAAAGCATACCCAACATCAAATCTAGACATGAATACCTCAAGTCTAAGGATCAATGCAAACATCTTGCATGTGAGATTGACTTGTGGACTAGACAAGTCAATCCTCACGGTCGATCACTCCAGTGCATCCATTGCACCTGTATGTCTGCATTACTGTGCCCCACACTTAACCAGCCCATACACCAGTCTCACATGTACCAAAGCTGTCCCATATCTGCTATGGTACCTTGTCTGGGGATAGCTTATGAGAATGGATCCAATCCAAACTCCTGGGACATTATATATGCAACTCAATACATCAACGCATGTAGAGAAGTCTGCATAATAACGACCATGCCTCTATATAGAATAATAATTCTATCAAAGTACATTTAAACAATGCCTGATCATGTCCATACATTGGTCTGCAGGGCATATACACTAACAGTAACCTACTAACATAGCATCTATAGTTTTAGGACATAGTTTTCTCTTTTTAGGTTCAAGAATGTTGACTTTAGCAAGGCACCCCCCACATTTGAAAGAAATTAAACCTTGGCTTATAACCCTTCCACAATTCATAGGCGGTGACATCCTTATCTTTTAAAGGAATTTTATTAAGAATAAAACATGAAGATAGTAAGGCTTCTCCCCAAAGATTTTGAGGGACAACTAAAATCTACATCATGGAGTTAACCATATCAAAAAGATCTCTATTTTTTCCTTTTTGCCACACCATTTGATTGTGGTGAATAAGGAGGTGTTATTTGGTGGATTATACTATGTTCTTGACAAAAAGATGTAAAATTATTAGACATATACTCTCCTCCTCTATCAGGTCTAATTATTTTTATCTTTTTATTTTGTTGGTTCGCAACTTAGGCTTTGAAGATTTTAAACTTATTTAAAACTTCATCTTTGGTTTTAAGCAAATAGGTATAACAATATCTTGAACAATCATTAATGAAAGTTACAAAATATTTATTACCTCCTCTTGTTCAGGTTCAAGTTGAATCACAAACCTCACAATGAATTAACTCTACAATTTGTGAATTTTTCGATAACTGTTTTGAAAGGTTTTCTAGGTTGTTTAGCTTTAGCACAGATTTCACACTTTGGATTTACTTTAGAATTTATTTTAGGAATTAATTCTAAATTTACCATTTTGTTGATTGATTTATAATTAAGATGACCAAGTCTGCCATGCCAATAATCATTCATTTCAGAATTTAATATAATAGAGGATGAAGAAAAGGAATCTTTATTACTTAGACAAGGAAGTATATTTATTTTAAAGAGTCCCCCTAAGATGAATCCTTTACAAATGAAATTATCTTTTTTAGTAATGACAACCTTATTTGTTTTTAATACAATTTTATATCCTAATTGAACTAGAAGAGATCCACTGATGAGATTTTTCTTCACATCTGGAACTAGTAGAACATCTTTGAGAATTATTGACTTCCCAGAAGTGAACTTTAGGTTGACATTCTCATGTTCTAGCACATTCACAGATGCTCCATTTCTCATTACTACACTTCTTCCACTTGTGTTTTGAAAGGAAGTGAAATATTTTTTATTGGTATAAATATGTACATTAGCTCTAGAGTCAAGCTACCATTCAAAATCATGATGGAATAAATTGACAGAAGGAGCGAAGGAACTTGACCTAATAGTGCTTATGGAAGGTTTACCCTCAACTACATTGACTTGAGGTTTAGGTTTGAAACCTTTTTTCTTGGTTTGAACCTTTTCAGTCTCCTTAAAATTAGGTTTAGAGTTTTCAGTGTTATTGATGTTCATAGAATTAAAATTTTTACTCCTAGGATTAAACCTGCTATTATTAGGTTTAAAGGGAATAAGAATATTATTTATCTACATAAATAATTTCCCGAATATAAGAATTATTGTTGAAATAAACAGTTTATATATTATGGCAAAAGAGTTCAACATAGCTAGAATCATATTAAGAAATACAGTAAATAAAAATTTACGCATGTTGTTCTACTTTCAAAAGAATAAATTAGATGCTATAAGAAAGTATAATACCAGCAGATCAAATTTTAGAAAAGCACAGAAATATAATTTTACTACATACAATTCTAAAATAATTTTAAATAGCTGAAAGTATATATATATCCTCTCCTTATTTTTATTTGTTTTTTCCCCTCTATCCCAATTACTTAGCTGAGATTCTATTTTTTTTTAAAAAAAAAAACAGACTCGCTTCTTTGCGTCGATGTCACCCACGCATTGGGTGTGATGTCACCCGAGCTAAATGCGTCGGGATGCGTCGACGTCAGCTGCGTCCGGTGATCGAGAGGATGCGGGTCGAGAGCTACGACGTGGATCCGGGCACGGCAACCGAAAGAGCGAACGTCGCGGGTCTGAGCGAGCGAGCTGACGAAAGGCAGAAGAGCGGGCGACGAGTGAAGGGAGCGCCGCTACCTTATCTCGCGTCGTCTGCCCAAAGATTTGCAGCCGCCGCCGAATCCTTACTGCACCGCACCTTCCGCTGTCATTTCGAAACCCTACCACATCGTGCTTTCTGCCGTCGCTCCGAAACCCTGTTGCCGCAAATTGTGTCACGAGATCGACAACGTCTAGATGTCGTTGACGGCGAGATGGGCAAAGAGAGGGAGCCGCCGAGGAGTTGCGAAGGCAAGAGGATCAGCCCAGGCGACGGCGATGAACGGCGATCGGCGACAGGATGAAGGCGCATAACTAGGGTTAAAACCCTAATTTTTTCAGTCGCTGATGGAGGTGACGATAGCAGTTGGGTTTGTTTTCTTGATTTCTTTTTCCCAAATAGTAAGCCTAAAATAATTCGTAATGCAAAGATTTTGAAATAGATTTTAAAATTGTAATGCAAAATAGATTAAATGTAATGCAATGTAAATTTTAAAACAATAGAAATAAATAGATGCATTGATCAAAGAAATAATTTAATTTAAACTATCATAATTTCACCTAAGATTGTTAGCACGAGAGTAGATTAAACTATTTCTAATTAATCAACAAAAATGACAGAATTAAAATAAGAACAAAAGAACCTGGAGGCGCGAAGAAACCTGCTGTCCTTGGCGAATTCCTAGGCCCTCGTGTGAGCAAAATCCATAGAAATCACCCAAGATACAACCAAGATTCTTCTTCTGCGGATCACGACCGTAGAGAAGTTGATCGGCTTACTTTCGGCGTTGAGCAGGGAAAAATTTTAATTGGGAGGCGCGTTGGCTTTTTAAGAAGCTACACACTAATGTGTTTCTACCTAGAGGCCAGACACCTATTTATAGGCTAAACCATCAAGGTAAGAACCGTTAGATTAAATCGGATGGCCACAAGACATTTGCCACAAATAACAGTTTTAATTAATAAAATATTTAATTTAAATCAGGTAAGAGAAATAAATAAATATTATATATATATATATATATATATATATATATTAATTTTATCCAATAACATATTACACACTGGCGTAGGTATAATGAGTTAAATAATTTGTACGATAATATAAGAAAAAAAAAATCAAAAGAAACATCAGGGAGTGACAAATTTAAAGTGAGCACAAAAAAATGATTTTTAAATACATTAAAATTGTAAAACAATTAGGGTTACTTACAAACAAAATATTAATCAATTGTGTATTTAAATTCTTGTTCAAAATTTTATCATATTTTAAAGGAATCTCTTTATCAAATAAAATTCAATATTCGAATAGACAATCACTATAAAAAAAATAAATCCTTTTCATGGGCATCAAATATTTTGTAGCCTCCTTGGCAACTAATTTAAAAAAAAAAAGATAAAAAAAAATAAACAACCATATAATCAAGGACGAGTTAACGATTGCCAGGAACATACCATAGCGTTTAGAAAAAAAAAATATAATAATGCTATGAATAATGAGACTAGAGAATGATATAAGGCTTGGGAGAGTAAGAAAAAAATTTTCTAGACAACCTGGCTGCCTAGGAAATCTTAAACACAATAGTTATAAAGCCATGAAAATTTTTTTTATCTATGATAATTTATATATTTTTAAGTTATCTAATGGTATTAATATTATCGTAGATGAATATATCACAATAAGAAAATTAGATTTTTCTTATCATGAATTTTTGGCATATTAATGTAGCATAGAAAATTCATGATAAAACAAAAAAAAAATTTAATTTTCTCATCGTGAATATACCCATCCTTGTAAGTTGTAACCATTGTGCTTAAGATTTTCTAGGAAATTTTTTCATTCGTGCCAATCTGCTATTACCATGGTCCATAAGTTACAATATTGGCGAGCTGGGAAGAATGAATCAAAATTACGACCTAACGATGAAACTTCGAATTCTGCAAGTCGATTGCATGAATAACTTGATAGTTAACTGTTGCTACAGTAGTGTGGTGATCGATTTTTTTTTTTTCAGAATAACAGCAACAGTTTAAACAAGTAAATTTTTAATTTAAAATTTTAAAAATACAAAAAATAAAAAGTAAGTGTATCAAATGAGGAAATTAAGATTTATTAACTAAGGCTAAATTGAACTTTACGATTTTACCCTACTTTGCACGAGGCTCCGCCATTGATTACTTCTTGTATTTATAATAATTAAATTCTACTTATTGAAATATTCTTGTCCATTTTATTCAACAAATATAATAGTTTGTGATTTTTTTTTATTTGATCAATATTGAATATTAAGTTCACATGAAATTATGTATATATAATAGAATTCCGCCTCAGCTTGATTCATCGGCATATGTATGGGCCAAGCCCAACAATAATTCTTTAGTACAAGGCCCGTGTTCTGCGCTCATTCAAATGTGGGCCTATAAATTCAGTGCACTAAAATCCACCAAATCTTTGCAATTAATAGTTCAAACTCAATTAAAGTTACAAATAAATCGCGAATTCTTACATAAGTTTGATACTCAATTTTAAGAATGGCAGTGGGCAGCTACCGCTCTACCCAAATTTTTTTACTCTACCTCTAGGGAACTAAATAATTTCTTTAACTACTCATACTCCATTATCTATCCGACTTTTTTTTTTCTAAACCTACTCTATTAAAAATTTAAATACCCG
Organism: Costus lasius; assembly: GCA_027563935.2. NCBI lineage: Eukaryota > Viridiplantae > Streptophyta > Magnoliopsida > Zingiberales > Costaceae > Costus > Costus lasius. Next base: position 16,619,484 of record CM050450.1, on the reverse strand, counting down.
TTAACTAGAATCCTATCATTACTTGATTAATTCTATTAAAATTATTTACTACATACTAGGTTACCTGAATAAAATTTGGGTACTTACTTATTAAAATATTTCTAATACCTAAATATTGAATTAGGTTTCATAGATATCCACTAGTTGACCCGATAATGAAACCCTAAGTTACAAACAAGGAGATCATAGGTGACAAAGAGATGGCGGAGGCCGCAACCAAGAGATGGTAGTCATGACGATAAAAAAATAGCAATGGTGGGGATGATGGAATGGCAGTGACAACAACAAGATGGCGACAACAATAGGGACTATTACAATGAGATGGTAGTGGTAGTAATAGTGAGTTGGTAGCAATGGCGGTGACAAGATGATAGCACCGAGAAAAGAAACGGAGAGGATTCTTAGAATTTGGAATTTTAGGATTTGAAGTGAGTAAAGGGTTAGTGGATATTGGGTTGTGGGTGTTTTAAATTATAAATATAAATAATATTATATATTTAGAACTTAAGGTTTGGAGCGGGTAAAGGTTTGACTGACATTAAGATTCGTGTATTAAAGATTGGTTCTATTCGATTCCAACACATATAGTATACTTATTACTCATACTTGAATTAAACCTAATTAATAAATAATAGATTGGTACATGCTAAAATCATACTAAATTTTAAAAACTTATGAATATGAATAATAATAATAACTAAAAACCTAGAACGAAGAATAGGGACAACAGCCTACTTGAGTGCTTAGCTCGGCGGCACCGCCATTGCAGCATGAGCTCGCACTGAGATCGATCAATGGCCTCCTGGAAAAAAAAGAAAAAAGAAATAGAAAAAAGAAAAAGAAAAGAAAAGGCTCAGGTCGATCCAAGCTAAGGGGGGAGGCAGGCCACCAACATACATCGTGCAGGGTAGGGGGGGTACGAAGGATATCTGGCCACTAAGATTCGTCCTCGGCGATTTGTCGTCCACCATTCGTGGAGATTCCGCAATCTAAGGATGGATGCGGATGGACGGGCATTTCGTGCGCAGATGTGCTCATAATTAGCTCCCCACAGTGCCGCTGCTCTCCGCAAAATGGCAGCGGGGGTCGCCATCCGCGATCTTCCTGGGATTGCGGCTGGCCCAAGTGCAGCCGAGCTGCCACGGCCATAGATTCCCCTCCCACAGCCTGGCCTACTGGCGCCGGGATCAAATCACGGCGGCAATGAATGAATTTGCGAACTACATCTGGGTGCGGATGCACGCTTTCCTGGTGGGGGTGCCGACGAGACAAGCTGACTTTGAGTATTGTCTCCGGGGATCTGACTGTTGAGTATGCACCCAGCTGCTCACTCCCACCCTCCACTCCAGTACTAGCTAGAGAGAGAGAGAGAGAGAGAGAGAGAGAGAGAGAGAGGCAGTGGAGTCACCTGACACCACCACACTCATCATTGATCAGTGCCTTTGTACTGTTCCTCGCTCGCCAGGTAGATTCAGCTTTGGGCGACAGACAATTCATTACAGCAAAGCAATGATTCACATTTCACAGGCATGAAGACGAGACCTTTTGTGGCATGGAATCATCAAGGAAAGGAACACTGCAGGCTCGCTCAAGTATATTCCAAGTCCCTTTTAGTTTATCCGTGTCTCTCTTCACTTGATTAAGCAGCCAGTTGACTGAACTGACAGTGACTTGAGTGGTGCAGCATCACTCGGAGCTTAAGTTTTACCCAACCCACTCACTCACCAAGTTTTCTGCTCTACCTTGGAGACCTAACACTTGGCTAAGATCCTGGAAGATGACAACCTAGTTGTTGATAACAACATCTTATAATTAAGTTCTGCTTTCACTCTTTACTTATCTTCCGAGACTGTTGACTTGTTTTCATGGAGACAAGAGATAAAAGTCAGCAAGACAAAATACCATGATCACCAATCATGGTGTAGGGTTTTGTGTGGCTTCAATTAAGGAAAAGTTTTTGAAGTTCATTATAATTTTTGGCAATGTCACCCTATTGAGGTCCATCCCTAATGGCATATCCAGATATCATATATATTGATGATGCTGAATAGCCCACCTTGTGGAAGAACATAACTTAGGATTCTTGTATCATCATCTAACCATTTAGCTCTATCAATTTGCATCCAAAATGGATCTTCAATTGCTTGCACAAGCTACCATGATCATCAATCATGCTCCATTGGTGATCCACCCAACACCAAAGTGCTTGCACAATTAGTGAAACAATATGTTTCATGATATTTCTAACTACATTATCAATTAGGGTATGGCTAATTGCTTTCAAGATAAAAATTAGTTAGAGAGAGAGAGTCTTTTAACTATTTCATGTATCAAGTAAGGCTTGATGTTTGGTAGTGGCTACTTTCATGTCTTGCCATGTGCATGAATCGAATGTTTTAGCAAGAACACATTGATGCCTAGTGATGACTCATGACAGGGTAGGCATTTCCTAATTTGGTCCATATGAGTTAAAAATAGGCAGACACGCTTGATGACCACTGATAACACATGAGTGAATGTCTCTTTTATATACATCTATATATAGACAACATGCATATTGCTAGTAGGCAAACACAGATGCTACATAGTGTGTGGGCAAAATTTTTTGTTGCCCTAACATTTGATCAGGTGATGGTATAATTAATCAACTGAAACTCTAAGAATACTTACACTCATGGTAGGAACTCTAATGCACCCAAGATGTGCTACATATGTGAGAAAATGTCCTAAGCCCTTGCCTAGGAATCTTGGGTAGCTTATTCACCATTATACAAATTGTAAAAGATCTTTTTTATGCACGTATCCGAAAGATTCTCACAGTGTTTGTTACATGCAAGTTTTGGTTAAGTTTTAAACAAATTCGATGATATATGATAAAGTTCGGCAATAAGTGTAAATACAAAAATTAATAAAAATAATAAAGAAAAAAATTTGACAAATTCACTAAATATCACACCAAGATATCTTACATTATTTCCATTAGTTTCATGCTAAGTTTAGGTCAAGTTTCAGACAAATTTGATGATATATGACAAAGTTTGACTATAAAACTATAAGTTTCACATAAGTTCGACAATATATGACAAAGTTCAACAATAAGTGCAAATGCAAAAATTAATAGAAACAATGAAGAAAAAAATTTGACAAATTCACTAGAAGTCACACCAAGATGCCTTACACTATTTCCATTTGTTCTATGCAAGTTTGAGTTAAGTTTCAAATAAATTCGACGATATATGAAAATTCGACAATAAATGTAACTGCAAAAATTAATAGAAATAATGAAGAAAACAACTTAAGTAGAATTCACACCAAGGTATGCTACACTATTTCTATTAGTTCCATGCAAGTTTGGGTCAAGTTTCAATGATATATGACTAAGTTCGATGATAAAATCGTAGGTTCGGCAATATATGACATAGTTCAATGATAAAAACATAAGGTCAACGACATATGACAGAGTGACGGCACAAACACCCCGAGCACTTTGGGATGCGAGCGTGAAAATTATCCTTTGTGATTTGTATAATAGTGGATGAGCTACTATGCCGAAGATTCCTAAGCACTGGCCTAGAACATTTTTTCGACATATGCCCAGCATATTAGGTTGACCCTTGAGTTTTTAAGCTTAGTGAGCCTTCACCCTAAGCCGTGTGTAACACATTAGCAATATATCAAAGCCCTTGAACATAAAATAATGAAGCATTTTTTATTTACTCACCATGTCCAAATGATAGAATGAGATGATGTGGTCCTTGGTTATAGAAGGTAACAGGTTGGGTACCCAAGTTTTGACCGATACCGGAACCCAACTTAATTATAAAAATTTGATAGCCAAATCCGATTTCAACCCAAGTTGGGGATCCTACTGAATAACTCAAATCTAACCTCGAATATTTGAATGGGTACCCATGGATACTGATTAAATAAATTTTTTATTATTTTTATATTACTCCACAACATATAATTTTATAAATAATAATAAAAAATATATTTATAAATAATTATTTTACTTCTACTATTTTATATTTTTAATATATATATAGGTATCGAGGTACCCATATCTATAAACTTGAACTCGACCCTAAAAACTTGAACTATCATATTTAGCTAATCAAATATCTGAACTTGTTATAAACAAGTCAAGTTAGGTTAAATTACTATCCCTAACCCAGTAACCCTAGTGCAAAAACAAACATCACAACATCACATTGCAAAGGAAATACATTATATAGGTGACCATTGTGCAAACGAAATGAAATAGAATCAAATCACTCAAGCAAGTGACTTGTTGGTCCATTAATTATAACTCACTTAATACGAAAAATATTATATTAATTTAATTAGCCTAGAATAATATGATCTACTTTAAATTGTTTATACTCAAGTTAATAGTACTAAAAGTATTTAACCTTATATACTATAATATCCTTTCTCCTACTTCCCATGTGAGAATAAGTTAAAGATCTAACTCAAAGTCTAAAATCATTCATGGTTTCATATAAAGTCGATCCAATATAGCTCCACCATCCACAATATCTCTTTTGTATTAAATTTTTACTATGCTTATGATTAGGCTCGCTCAGACATCATTTACAACTCACCTAACTAGAAAACCTAACTATTAACTCAATAAGCTTGAAACAATATAGCACAATTGAAACAATTGCCTAATTAATCCATTAGGATATTTGGTGCTTTCAATCAATTCTCTCCCCGGACCCTCTATATGAGCAATGCTTGAGTGCAACGTCCAACAACTCTGGATTCTTGCATGAACACTTAAAACCATAGTTTTTCTATAGACAAGAAAGATTTTTCTTGGCAAAGTACCATGTGTAAAATCTAAGGCAAAATCTAAAAATACACAAATCTCAAAGCAAATATATGAGGTTTGATCACAACATCGTGGATATTAATCCTGTTTATCGTGGAAATTGAGTAGAATATAATGTACATTGATCAAATATCGTAAATATTGATTAAGCATCATGAATATTGACCAGAATATAATGAATATTAACTAAATATCATGGATATTTACTAGAATAACTGAATATCATAGATGTTAGTCAATATCCATGATGCTTATTCAACCTCTACGATAGTTGGTCAATATCTATGATATTATAGTCAAACCCTATATACTTGCTTTAAGATTTGTGCATTTTTTAACATTACCTAAGATTTTAGGCAGGGTACTCAGCATAGAAATTTTTTTGGGTAGACAAGAACTTAACTCAGCTCCTGCAAATGCAGCTTAAGTTCCTCCTTAAAAAGTCCTCAGCAGAATACATGCTTGAGTGTTCTAGTCAGCAACCTGAAATGTTCTTAATGCACAGTAGTTAGGGGCTTGTCCTTTCCGTTGGAAGGCCCCTCAATCATTGAAACCCTTTCAAGGTTCAGTTTCAGGTGGCGGCCACTTCAACGCAGGATCCGTCAATGGAGATTCCCAAGACCTAATTGCTCCACTAGCCGGCAAGCTAGCAACAGATCCACTCCCGACCAAGCTAAGAGCTGGCTGTAGTTGTCACCTCTCCAACCCACTCCACAAAGTCAATTTTAGTACTCGCCTCCCCCTCCAGGTCATCGATCTTGAATCTAATTAATCCTCCAGGAAACTTGGAACCTCGCTATTGCAGCAACGTCGAATCCGTATCTCCCGAACGATGCCTTCAAGAGCATATGATGAAACCTCCGGCGGCGCCACAACTGGAATCACTTTCCACACTTTAAGCACCTTAGCCTCACATGGCGGCGGCATCGTGGTGTGTAGCAGGACTAGAACAAATACAGACGATCGAGCACTTACCTGCCTCTTCAGTGGCAAATTCAGAAGGCCATCTGAAGTTGCAGTCGCGCCACCTTAGTCAGACAGAGAGAGACCCTTGAGGGCCACCAGTGAGGCAGTGAGGACTTGGCTTTCTGCAGGATAGAGCATGGACCGAATTACAACTTGGTCAAGTCCTCCTTCTCGGCCTGACTCACTTTTCAATTTAGATTCAACTCTCTTCTGTCTGAAAAGAAGATCTAGATTAATCAGCTCCACAGATTTCGCCCACGTCAGGTAGCTCCAAGACTGGCCCAGCATGTAGAACAAAGAAGGAAAAAAAAAGTGAAAAAGGAAAGAAAGGAACAGAAAAGAAAGAATCATTGACCAGTGGGTGCACAGTCGTGGAGATGCTGAATTTGGTGCGGTTTCGATCCCCTCAAGCTAGTTACTATCTTAGGAAGGAAAAGCCAAATTAGGTCAGCTGTTCTTCAATTCCTTGTAACTAGCAGACTGCTGATGAGAGAGACGTTCCTTGTGCATAACCTTAACATCAAGGTGGAGCAACAAGCCACGGTTCTCATTTAATTAATGAGCATGATCATGATTGTGGGCGAAAGTGATGAATCAATCATTTGATGTGAAAGTGACTCGATCATTAACACGCTAACAATCACACAACACCACCGAGCATCATGATCCATGCACACACATTAAATTGTGTGTGACGTCCACGTGGTCCAAGGACCACGGTGTAAAATCTTAAACCCGGTGGACTAAATTGTAAAAAGCCAAATCAAATAAATTTTCATTCTAATCTTCTCTTCTCTTCTCTTATCTCTGTAGTAGAGGTGTACAATTGGTTCAGTATATTTGGTAAATGCTAATTTATTGATTTTTTTCAGTAAAATCGATTCTCTCTCTGTAGTAGAGGTGTATAATTGGTTCAGTATATTTGGTAAATGCTAATTTATTGATTTTTTTCGGTAAAATCGATTCGATAAATTCAGTGTCGGTATCGGTACCGGTAATAATTTTTCTATAAATCGGTATCGGTATCGGTAAATTTTTTTCGATTCGACAAAAAATTGATTTTACTACTTATAAATAATATAATAAATAAATAATATTTTTTAACTAATCGAGTAATAATTTTAGCGATAGCGATTAATGAAAATGAAGAAGTAAAGAAGAAAAATATTATAAAAATAAAAAAGGAAAAAAAGAAAATATTATATAAATATTAGATATTAAATAAGTATTTATAATTTTTTATTCGGTAATTTACCGAATTTACCGAATAATTTACCGAATTTACCGAAAATTATTCGATAAATTCGGTTCAGTAACTATTCGGTATATTTCTTATTCGGTTCGGTATCGATATAAAAATTTTCGATAAGTAATAAATTGGTAAATCGGTATTGGTATTACCGATTGTACACCCCTACTTTGTAGCGTCTGCCGCCTTCTCTTATTTCCTTCCGAATTTCTCCGCTTCTCTCAATTTCTCAATTTCGTCGCTGCCTCTTCCCAATTTCACCCGATTTCGCCGCCTCGCTTGATTTCACCCAATTTCACCATTTCCAACCAAATTCTTCCAATTTCTTTGCCGAGCTTGCTGTCGTTCAAGCTCCGGCAACTCCCAACCCTCCTCCTTCATCAGCAGATAAGGGTTAACCTTTCTAGTAGTATTTTTATAGTGTTTTTATGGTGTACTCGCGTGTGTTCAAGCATTGACGACGCCTTCGTTCTTGTCAGAGTTGGCTGCTTCATTGTGCACTGCTGTTCACTGTCGAGTCACCATTCGTTGTTGGTTAGCGTGGGTTCATCTCCAACAACAAGTGATAGCGTGCTCGCGTGTGTGCGGGCACCGACGATGCTTCCTCCCTTGTTGAAGTTGTTGCGCCGTTGTTTGTCTTCATTCGCTGCTGTTTGGAGCCGCTGACCTTTCCTTGTTATTGGTTTGGGTGAATACCTTTGCTAACTCTAGTGTGTGTTTGGTGTATAATCAATTAGTGTGTACACGTATATGTACGTATATATGAGTATACATATGCATACATGTATACTAGGTTAGATTTTTTATAGAATGAGACTAGTGTATCACTTGATTTGATAGTCATGTGATGCATTTTATATTTTGTGTTGTTGTATGTGTTACTCGGACCGAGGTCGAATAGGAAGGTCCTCGGACAGAAAGTGTTAGATGCACTAGGAGGCACTAGGAGCTACTGTGATACAGGTAGGAATCCTATCCTAACCTTTGAAATCATAGTATTAGTTTATATTATTGAGTACTAAATACTATGATAACTTGTAGCTCTGTTATTTGATCTTGATTTAGTATCCATTGCACTCTATGTGTTCTCTTTATTCATACATACAATGCTTGTGTGATGTTACATGGGTCGCATGGTAGCTACATTATTATTGAGTTAGTGATTGCATTATTATGAGCTATTGAACCATTGATCCATGTATTATATACTTGTGATTGGCCCATCGAGCAGTTGTATGACTTGTCGTGCCACATTGTGATTTTTTTTTTTGCTGATATTAGCCAGGGCTGTGCCTTATAGACCAGCAAACTAGGGAGTATACCAGATGTCATTTCACAGCTATGGGGCCGGCTAGTAGGTTTCCTAGATGGAGTCCTTCGGGATTTTCCAGGGTTACCTGGGTGTTGGACGCAACACCTTCGAGCTATCATTGAGGCAGTTGTTCCATCGTGTGAGCAATGGTAGAAACATTCTTTATATAAGTGCGGGCTTGTTCTGGAGCATTATATGGTCATTCCTCTTGATTGCACGACACATGTGTGGTTTTTATATTTTGGTTGATGTTGCTTCATATCACGTTGAGTTATCTGGTATATTTGGTAGATTGTATTTTTTTTTTTGTGCCGAAGTTTGGTAGATTGTATTATCACAATTCCTTGATGTTGTACCATAACTGTTGATTCCTACTTAGCTGTTTGGGCTAACCCCCTTTGATTTGCCTCAGGTAAGGAAGCTGCTCCTGATGTTGATAGTTAGATCTAGAGATGACCTGGACCTGGAGTTGATATCAACACCTAATAGATAGTTAGATTTGTTTTGTGCTGATATGTTTTGATACAGGTGGTGGATACAATGTTAGTGTTTTTGGTTGATCGAGTTGTATTGATCTTTTGGGTTGGTATTTGATCGATCAGATTCATTTTGATTTCGTTTCTGATCGTCTGATGTTGGTTTTCTGTATAGTTGCTAATAATGTACATTTAATATTTTGATAGTATTAGTTGGTTTTGTTTTATAGTAATGATTGTTGATATACAAGTTGAGTTATTATTATAATTTTTTGATAAATTTATAAAGGGAATAATGTCCTATGAACTTATATTTGTAGTGGTTCATAAGTAATTTGCTAATTGTGATTAGGTTAGGCGTGACAGTGTGTATGTGTTCAAAAAAATAATGGCCGAATGACTCATCCGAGGTTCAGTGCAATAACACGTGTTCATTGTCTCCATTCATCATCCCCAACCCCGAGCCGGCAGATTGCATAGAAGTGGGGGGTGGTTGCTTTTCACGTAGTTTTTGGCAGGTTTCGCGCCGTAAGTGTGAGATGGATTAATGGCGGACACTGAGACCGGCGAGAGCAAGTGTGTAGTTAAGGGGACCCATGAGGCACTGAACTGAAGGTGCAGAGGGGAGCACGACGAGTGGATCGGCACTTTAGTCAAGTTGCAGAAGCATTGAGAGCTGCAGGTGCTGCAGCTAGGGCTTGATTAATTAAGCGGCCGCCATGGGACGAAGCAGGAGGTCGATGATTGTAAGTATGATACAGGAAGGTGATTAATGGCGGAGAAGTACAAAAAGTGCGGGGAGAGTTGGACCCGGGTGTGAATCCTCACAGTTCAGAGTGACAGGGAAATCGCACTTGGAGCTGTGTGGGGGGCGTCGATGGTGGTCTATCAGGGTGCCCCAGCCAGCGGCTCCCCCTGCACATTTTGTAGGTATCTCGGTGGTAGTCGTCGGGACCGCCACTCGCGCCTCGCCCGCTGCTTTCTTCTTCCATCAATCATTTCTCCTCCTCCCCCCATCCTCACGTGCTGAGATGCAGAAGATCAAGATACGTCTCTCTCTCTTTCCTTCCCCCTCTCTCTCCTCCATTGTTATTAAAAGATTTGAATTGATTAGAAAGGGAGAAAATTTCCTAATGCAGGGTACCATTGACTTGAAGGGAGAATTTTTTTTAAGCAAGTACTTGTTTGAAAAAGTTAAAAAATATTAAAATAAATTATAAATAAATATATTTTTATTATAGATAAATTATATTCAGGTAATCTATTCACTTTAAGCTATTTAATAGTATCAATATTATCATAAATAGATTTATTCATGGTAAAAAAAAATTAATATTTTTATTACTGTAGATAAACTATTCACGACTATGACAAGCTTATTCATAATAATATTTTTATTAATTTTTCATCATAGATAGACTAATATTAGTACCAATAAATAACTTATAGTGAATAAATTATATGGATATAACTTATCCATGATCTATTTGAATCCTTCTCAATTTTTCTGGGCAGAGTACCCAGCCTAGAAAATTTACTAATGATTCGTGGCTCCACGCGATTACATCTCAGCCATTCATATACTAAAGTGATCTTGCCTAAATTCCCAAATAAAGATAGAATTTTTCTCTTGAGATTCTATAAAAGAGAACATGCTTTCTCTGGAAAAGAATTATAGATTTTTGGATCTTTTTAATTTCATTAGTTTCTTCCATCAATCTCTTATGATAAGGTCTATCATAATATTTTAGACAGCACATATACTAAAGTTAATTTTAAGTAAAGAAAGCTTTAAAGGCCTGTTTACATGCACAGATGAAAAATAGAAAGAAAAAAAAACACAAGAATAGAAAACGAGAGGAATAGAAAATGGATCTGTACCTCTTAGGGAGCCAAGGGGAGGGATCTTGGTAAACTTAAAAAATACAGATCGGCCAGTCCGGCCTGGCGCGCGCTTATGACGGATCTTGGTAAACTTAAAGCTCATCTTCATAAGGTTATTGGTAATGGTCACACCACCAATCTTCTCACTGAACCCTGGTGCTCCGAGTTGCCTATAGCTCTCAAGCCTACCATGGTCTCCCAGTCTCTCCCTGACGCCATTTTTGTTTCCGACCTGATGTCCGTGGAGGGTTGGGACATTCCAAAACTTGCTAATGCGTTTGGCGACTCTCTTGTTGATTACATTTGCCACCAACTTCCCGTGCCATCTAATGCTTCGGACACGTGGGTTTGGCGAAATGGCTCGTCGGCTCTTTCACAGACAAAAACCATATATCAAGCTCTTCTCTCGGAGCTTCACTCTCCGAAACCGGACTCCTCTTCTTGGTCTACTCTTTGGAAACTTCCCTTACCGTCACGGATCAAGGTATTTGGGTGGAAACTTCTACATCGCAAGCTTCCTATTATGGATCGACTTGGACGAATTTTTCATGTTACAGATGTTCATTGTGTCCTCTGTGGGGACCAGGCGGAATCCTGTGCTCATCTTATTGCCGGTTGTCCTTTTGTTGCCGAAGTGTGGCGGCTCCTTTGTCCCTCCCTGATCGACGATGTTGTTCTCAATGGGTTGCTTCAAGAAGGCTCATGGCTCCAAGTTGGCACAACGATGGGTGGTTCTTGGACTACAATTATGCTTACGACCCTATGGCACTTATGGAAGACTCGCAATGCCATCAAGTTCCGTCACGAACTTTCTTCCCCTCGAGGGGTGCTTAGGCATATTCTAGCCGATTTGCAGGATTTCCAAAATGCGTACCTCCGTTGCACCACCGATTCCCGTACGTGCCCTCCCTCTGCCCTGCGATGGTCTGCCCCCCCTGAAGGCACGCTCAAGATTAATACGGATGGGTCCTGGTGTCCTACGACAGGTGACACTGGCGTGGGATATATTGTTAGGGACCATGCAGGTGTGGGCTTGAAACTGGCTGCTGCGTTCTGCAAAAGTTCCTCTCCTCTCCAGGCAAAACTTATAGCTATCAAACACGCTCTGGGTTTCATATATGCCAATGAGGATTTCTGCCATATTCGTGTCTATGTTGAAACTGACTCCCTGGAAGCGCAACAACTACTCTATTCGGTGCACAGTTCTCCCTCCATGGATACTCGTCGCACCTTGATGGACATTCAACAGATTATACCCAATCTGCAGGTTTCCTTCCAGCATATCCCGCGGACAAGCAATGGGCCAGCCAACTGGCTAGCTAACCATGCTCGAACGACTCGCTCTACCTTGTTTTTTGATTCTGACTTGCCACATAACTTGGCTTCCCTTATCCTTTCTGATGTAACCTGATTGGTTCTTTTATATATATATATATAAAAAAATAGAAAATGGATCACGTGATCCATATGAGAACAAGAATAGAAGAGAGGTAAGATAGCGGCCGCACCCTTGCCTACCGTGGCGGCGCCAACTCACCGGCAGTGGCAGGGCCGGCTCATCTGCAGTGGCAGCACCAGCTCGCCGTGCACTCACTGGCAGCAGTGGTGCCTGCTTGCCGATAGTGGCAGCCTCGCTTGTGTGGTTTGGTCCACGCCCGCAGATGGAGGGAGTCACCTCCTCCTTGTCGAAGACCGTTTGTTGTGGTTTCGTCCGCGTCCACAGATGGACGCCGTCACTATCGCTGTCGCCAGCCGATGGACGCCATTCGCTTCCTGGCCACACCACCACTCATGTCGCTGTTCCTTTCCAATCGGATTCGGCAAGAGCGGGGACGACGACGGTTGCAAGCAGCACGCCGAGGAGCAAGGAAGCATATCTAACAGCAAGTGTCAGCGGCGAGGAAGCGCATACGCAATGAAGAAAAGCACGTCAATTTGATTTCCTGCCCGATTTGGGCGGATCGTGAAATGGATGAAAAGGAGTAAATTTTCTATCCGTTCATTTTACATCCGTTCAAGTATACCATAGAAAAATTACTTTTCTATCATTTTCCTCTTATTTTTTCTTCCAAGTAAGCAGACCCTAAAAGTATTTTATATATATATATATATATATATATATATATATATATATATATATATATATATATAATATTAGAAAATTTTATATAATAAATAAAATTAAATATTTTAACTAGAAGGTGAATTACAAAAATGTATTATTTAAAATATAATATTTCATTTATCTATGAGACTTTTTTATTAAAATCTCACTTAAAGACTAAATATCTTTTTATACCATATATTAATGAGCAAACTGACTTATTAACTTAGTGCACCTAAAATAATACAGTCGAATTTAAAATATTTATATATAAGTTAATGATAGTAAGCTCCATAAACCTTATATACTATAACATTTCCTCTCTCACTTTTTATGTGAAACTTAATCGGGATATCATACCATTCGCTCAATTATTTTATTGTGATTGAGATTCCATACTAACGACCAAGAGTTTAACTTACAAACAATTAAAAACTTAATGAAAATGATATGCGTGAGCCTTAAAAATGTTCAATTAACTAAATATATATCGATTTAGTCCCAAATAAGGATTGCTCCTCGTGCTCCCCAAATACAAGTCAATTAGGTACTCATTATGCATAATGTATGAGAAAAAAAATATTCTACAAGGCACTACTTTATGTTAGGGCTATGAGAATGCAACTAATGAGTTCTGTATAAATATATTTTCATCATAATTAAAAATGACTCTAACTATTAATTAATGCTTTCGATACCCTAGTGTTTCTTTTGACATAAAATTGGCATAAAAAAAAATAAAAAGCACATTGAATCTAATCACATTTTGCTATTAGATTCAATATATTTTTTATTCTTTTCTTCCAGTTTTTCGAAACACAATATAGATGTTTGAATTTTATAACAATACGGATGTAAGATGTTTTAGAATTCCTGGACTAGGGCATATTTTAGAATTCTTAGGTAAAGTTCTATTCTAGTCGTCTATTATGTAAGATGTTTGAATCTTAAAACAATACAGATGTAACCTTGTGCTTTAAATTCGTAATTTTGCTTAGAATTTCTAGGCAAGGACTTGCGTGGGGATTTTTTTTCGTTAAAATTGGTAGATTGGTACATCTTTAATCTTATCTTGAGTTAGTTCAAATGGTGGTGGGGGACATGAGATCCTTCTTGTATCATTAGCCTCTGGAAGCTGTAGCTAGTGGTGGTCCTTTGAACAGGAACTGTCTGGTATCTATGACTTCTTCAACTCTGATTTTAAACTCTTTATTGTTCCAGTACTTATGGCTGACATCCATGATGAACATGTTTCCCTCTTGTGGAGGCTTCACATAAAAGTGGAGAGAGCATGCCCGCATGTCACAATCTGACACTAATGGATTGAGATGAGAAATTAGATTGATTCATTCAGAGAAAAGGAAAAGAAAAAAAAAGAAAAAAAAAAACAAGAAAGCTTAAACAAGCTATCAAGCTTCTCTATCCTAGCTACACAAAGTTAATTGAAAATCCTTCAGAGAGCTAAACTAGAGGACATGACCTATCTCTTCCTCTTTTTCGATCTCCTTCAATCCAAACTGGAAAATTGGCAATATCAATATGTACAAGTTAATTAGTAGAGTACACAAACTCCTCACTGATCAAGCAGCTAGCTAAATTGTCAACCCTAATTGATGCAAACTCTTATTGTGCTTGCTTGGCCGGCGGACATGAGAAGGCCATGACATTCTTGAGCTCGGCCTTCCAACATTGCTCAATGTCCTGAGCGATTCTTGTAGCGTCGATGGAGGCGCCCATCAAGCCTCGCTTTGTGAAGCCGACGGCGTAGAGGCCTCTCTCCCCCTTCCACCCGTTGGGGAAGGGCCGCTTGGGCAGTCCATCTTTGTCGGAGAAGAGCTTGTCGTCCTTGAGCCAGCGCGGCACGTTGCTCTTGTAACCTGTGGCCAGAACTACGGCGTCGAACTCCTCCGACCGCCCATCTATGAACTCTGCACCCCGCGCCGTCAATCTCTTTATTGTCGGCCGCACCTGCATTACACGGCGCGTGTGCGTGTACGACTGTTAATAACGGCGCTATATTGACTTCGAGAGATGGATGGGTAGAGATGATTAAGGACCTTGATGTGGCCGGACTTGATCTTTTGGAGGGTGCCGACGTCGAGGACGGGAGTCTTGCCGGAGAGGGACTTGAGCTGGAGGGGGCCGATGAGGGGCCGCGGGAGGCCGAGTTTGGCGGTGTTGCCGAGCATGAGGCGGGCGAGGAGGAGGAGAAGGCGGTCGACGGTGTGAATTGGAAGCCACTTGAGAAGCCACATCGAGAGGCCGAAGGTGGAGCAGCCGAGCATCTCGCGGGGCAGGACGTGCACCTGGGAATATGGATTCATCAAATTTAGTAATTCTAATATTCTCATATATTATTAATTTAATATGTGTATATGGTGCAGTCTCCACATCCTCTCTAACTTTATGCTTTGATACCGAGATTGATCATGAATGCAAGTCGAGGTGGGAGAGGTTGATTTGGATGTGGCAAGCAAGATTGACTTTTGTTTAATATTTTAATTCAGCTAGAGAGAGATTTTGAGCGAACTTTGCCAAAAATAACTTGCTTTCTTTTTCTGCATATCTAGATGGCTAGATTTCTTTGCGAAGCCCAATCAAAAGGAAAAGTGATTGTAATCAGTGAATCATTTAATTCATGCAAGAAAAAGGACGATCGAGATTGATGGATTAATGAGGAAACTTGCACCGCCATGGAATTGTTGAAGAGAATGATTTGATTTGATTACTGAACTCACCGAGTCTCTGACGACGATGGTAGGGTGGGCGTCGTTGTTGCAGAGATCCAAGCACACCTCCATGCCGGAATTGCCGCAGCCGACGACGAGGACTCGCTTCCCCCTGAACACGTCGCCGCTCCGGTACAGGCTGGTGTGCAGCATCGGGCACTCGAACTCCGCCGCGCCCTCGAACTCCGGCACCACCTCCTCCGCGTTCTCGCCCGTGGCCGCCACGAGCCACCGGGACAGGTACTCCCTCTGCACGCCGCCCTCCCGCGACAGCGTCCGCACCCGCCAGAACCCCACCGCGGCGTCGAACTCAGCGCCCACGACGGCCTCCCCGAACCGCGGCCGCACCCCGAACTCCCGCGCGTAGGCCTCGAGGTACTCCACGAACTGATGCTTGTTTGGGTATGTCGGGAAGTGCGCTGGGAAGCGCATCAGCGGGAGCTCGCAGAACTGCTTGGGCAGGTGCAGGCGCAGGCGGTCATACGTCTTGAGCTGCCACAGCGACGCCACGCAGTGGGCTCGCTCGAGCACCACGCTGGGGATGCCCTTCGCCTTGAGGCACGCCGACACAGCCAGCCCGGAGGGCCCGCCGCCCACCACGATGGGCCCCTGCACCCAGACACACTTCTCGGCCGCCGCCGCCGCCGCCGCCTGTGGGTCGTGAGCGAACTTGCACTGGGCCTCGCTTCTCCAGTGCTGCTCCATGGCTGGGGCTGGAGAATCGGGTCCGTTCGCGCGGGAGATCAACGAGAAAAGGGAGTTCGGGGGGGAAGGGAACTCAAGATCTGTTCTTGAATTTCTTCTCCTGGGGGGACGGACTGAATCAATCCATCCGTGGTTGCCGAGCTCGGGGTGGAGTGGTGGATCGGAGGTGGGACTGGAGAGTGAGTGAGGGGAGCGCGGGGGGTATTTATATATGTTCAAAGGGGCTGATTTTGATTTGATCCATGTGGGTAGAGGGCTGGGTTAATCAGTAGTGGTTAATTATTACTGTCATCATTGGGTGGATTTAATTACGTGTATGGCGTCCGCACATGGGACGAGACTCGAGAGCATCTGGTGACCGCAATTTGCAAGGCCGGGAGTGGAATGTGAGCGCTGCTCAAAGGAATATGTTGATATATTTATAGAAAAGTATATGCGGACGGGTACAGCAGTCACAGATCTTATGTGTCAGGTCTCTCCGGTCCAGACCGGTGCCCATTGGGCCTGGCCCAAGCCCAAGCCCAAGCCCAAGCCACCAAAGCCCAAGTCCATGAGGCGAAGCAGTACAAGGGAGCGGATTGTTGGTCAAAATAGGGGCGTTGACCCTGAATTATGCGAGAGACGTGTTCTCGCATCTCTTTCACCAAGCCTCGCGGACAAGCGAGCTCCGTCATCTCCGCGAGATCCGGACGGCGGGCGACATGGACAACTTCAAACGCGGCTATGGGAGATGGCGCGGGCGATGCCGTCTTCAACTGCAACAGACGGAACGGACGGGGCGAAGATCGCGCAGACAACACGATCAACACGTGCGCGAGAAGAGGGTAGAGGGCGCCTGATTTGAAGTGAGGGATGCAGCGTTTGGAGGTGGCGGCTTCATAATAAAAGAGGAGATCGGATGAGCATTCGGGACAGCCAGAAGAGCTTAGGCAGCGACGAGGTCTGAAACTCGAGATAGATCGGAAAGAGGTCGTGAGGAGTGCCATGTAAGTCGGCGGCGAGCGCTACCGCCGACGCGAGCGTGAGAGACGTGAGGAGGGGTTTTGAGGTATTTTATTCACGAGTTGGAATAAAATGAATTTTCCCCTTCCAGACTTGCCTTCTTCGACCTTCGTCTTCCCCTGTTCCAGCGTGTCTCTGTGAATCGGCGACGTACGTCGGAGGCGATGATGTCCGGCGGCAGCGAAGGACGACGAGCGAGGCGTCGGCGTGTGCTCTTGACTTAACGGCCTCCCTTCTCGGCGACAAATGGCGGAAGGGCGCGGGCGGCGCTGGAACGCGACGAACGCGAGCTGAAGACGAAGACGAAGAGTTCTGATTTTGACTAGGTCAAAATCGAAATCGAAATTGCATCCGGCAACAAATTGCACGGCTGACGTCATGCTAACGTCAGCAAGGAGATTAAATTCGAGCGGCACATGGCACTGTTCGATTTTGACTGGTCAAAATCATTGACCAGAGAAGGTATTTCCAATTTAGGGTTTGATTTTCTGAAATTAGGGTTAGGGTTTTGAGCAACCTTGTAATTTGGGGACAAATATTATTCGGGGAAGTTAGAGTTTCGGATTTGGGGAGTAAATTGGTCCGAAAAGCCTAGCGAGTGCACGCTCTGGTGTTCCGCCGGACGACCCTAAAATAGCAGTTAAGCACCAGTTTAAAGTCGATCCGACCGGGACGTGACATATGGGTGGGCTCCATCCCCGCAGAGGAGGAGACGCGTGTTAGATTGCATACTTTGTAACGCACCACAGCTTAAGCACCGCATTAATTATAATTAGTGTTGCTAATTAACGATAATAATGCGTAAGCTAAATAGTACGCGTTGCACGTGCGAATGCAAATTAGAGAAAGAGGGAAAACACGTGCGGTGATGCTAAGCGGGGTTACTGTAATAATTATTATCATAATTTGTAGGGTTTAGAAATACTATACTGAACTAGGCAATTTTTTTATAATTTAATAAATTTATATTGTTTAAACATAATTGAATTAACCTAGAACAATAAATTAAAGTACACCTCTAAATAAAGACTTGTTGAAGTGAATCATAAGCTAAAATGACATCTTAATAAACCATTCATTTTTGCTTGGGCAAACATACCATGTGGGATCACACTAAGCGTTGTAGTGGTACAAAATTTAACAATTATATTTATTTTAGATTGACAAATTAACCTACTCTTCTTCTTATCTAAAATCTTTTAACAACACTATTTAATTGATTATTATTATTATTATTATTATTATTATTATTATTATTTAATAATTTAATCATAATTTTATATGTTACCACTAACACCCTTCCCATAGAGATGTCATAGTGCTCCACATCTTGTAATCCAAGTGCTCCTGTACCAATGCTTCCTATCCATAAATAAAAAAAATGTTGTTGATAAGTCATTCGGATGCCTTGTGACTTGCTAAAAAGTAAGTCAGAAAGGCACCGAAGACATTGTTGATGAGACCAACACTTGTACAATAGTGAGGATAATAATACAAAGCACAGGAGGCGGGAAAAAAAGACAAGATACAATTTACAAGCTACAAAGAAAAAATTCCTAGATTTATTCTTTTGTTTTAAATGTTGCCTTTTGTGTGAACAAACCTGTAGGCAATTTATATCTCTGCTTCACTATTTTGTCGCTAGTGTTGCCTTTGGGTAGGAGTGCATTGGCGAGGATTTTTTTGTGCCCCAAGGGAACGGCATTTTGCACTATTCCCTCTAATCTTTAACAGGGAATCAGTCCTTCACACTCCCTCCAAAAAAAGTTTGATGTTTTGATCATCTAGAAAAGGTATATATCATCATTACTATCTTTACTAAGCTGTAATCAAATCAACAATGCTATCATTTTGTACAAGCCTACAATTTGTTGGTTCCTTTGAAATGCTTATGGGTTGCTGAATTTTCTGTTGCCATAAACTAACATGGGAAATTGGTGTTTTTTTCTTCTTGAGGCAATATTTCGATATGCTTTTATTATTTATTGATAGTTACTAGAATCATCGAAAATTCCTAGAATCTTTTTTTTTTTGGCAAGGGAAAAATTCCTAGAATCTTGATGTTGCACTCAAACCAGTGCATGTGTACTTTTCTCCACTGTAAAATTATTGAGGTTTGATCTTTCATTTAATCATATCCTCAACATAGATTAATACCCTTGGAATGTGGCAAGAGAGTTTAGGTACATGACCTAACCAACTAGTACAACCTAGAGAAGGTACTAGTACTGCATTTCAGTTAATAAAAAGAAGTTTATTGTGATGTTAATAGATCAAGCACAATGTCGTCAAATCCACCAATAAGTTGAGAATTTTTTCTCTTGCAAGGTTATATAAAGAAAGAAAGAAAGAAAAGAACCGTACCCCTCAAATATTACAATAACATATCTATGAATAACACCACAAAACTAATTAAAGTGACCACCCAAAGATTGATGTAGGCCAACTTAATTTTGGGAAACAGTATAACTAAGACACCACTAAATACCATCAAAAATCCCCCCCGACAATAGTGGGAATTATGGTGCATGATGCCAAGCTCCTCAACAATATATGGATTAAAAAATTGCACACTTTGAAAAGTAGATAGAAAGTTAATATATAAAATAAAACATCTTGCTTGTGAACAACTTTCTAAGTGCGGCTGTTTAGTTAAAATAAAGCACTTCCATGAGTGATATGAGTTAATTAAGCATGAGCTGGAATTATTTATTGGACCTTTAACCACAAAGCAAATTCCCTTCCAAGTTCCTTTTTAACCGGAATAACAAACGTTCTCCATTCAACATTGTTTAAAATTTCTTCGTAAAGAGAACATTCTCCTATCAGACTAGGTTATCGATCGAGGTTGACTTATGAACAACATTGTCCTTGTCTCAATATTTTTCTATTTCAGAGGAGCAAGTGAGGCACCCAATATGCTTATTTTATGGTGCATCTTCATATTTCACAACTATATATTAAGGCGTTCAATGAACCTTCCTTTCAACTAATGTTCCTTGGATCAAATTATTCCTAGATCGAACAAATAAGAATGTTAATTGAACCTATCCTGATAAAATGCCCTCCGTTTACTCTTTCTTTTCCTCAATCTAAGCCACTATGTCCACCCAAGGCACCCATGGGAACTCATCCTCCCTTGAGGTATGGATAATGATGTAACTCCCTAACTTGATTTACATTTTTCTATTTTATAAGTCTACTATTTACTTTTTTTTCTCTAAAACTTAATCCACCCTAGCTAATTGGTCATGTCGTTCAGAGCCACATTATCTATATAGAATGAACTATAGGACAGGTAATTGGTCAAAATGATTAACCAAAAATGGGTAAAAATCTTAATCTTAGTGATCTGATCGAATGTAGAAAAGAATAGCATAACAAAGAGATAAAATAAAGAATACAATATGTATATATAGTGTTAATCATGATTAAGCAGGGTGATAAAAGACCATCGAATATAATTCAACACAATTAAACTGCATTAAAATAGAAATCAATCTTGCTCATGGATGCGTTGAGTGCTTGTGATACAAGCTGCATAAATAATATTCATAGAGTGGGCACAAAGCATGTGCGAACTTGTTATTGTTGATCTTAATCTAAACAACATAGAATATGTTAGATCATACACCCCTCTACTTGTTCAAAGCTTTAGTTGGGCCTAGCTAGCCTTGGATGTGTTCTTAAAGCTTAGTACAACTAGAAAAGCATAACCAATCTCTCATTTAGAATAAAGAACCTACCCATGACCCCCTTACCAGGTACGGTTCCTACTTTTACCACAATAATTTAGTATAGGAGCTAAACATCCACCTTTTCCCAACATGATTTCCAGCCCAAACTCCAGAGGAAGTGACATTAGAACCGATAAGACCGATGTCACTTGGGGTTATATAATAATTCAAAATCGATTAGAAAGGCTCAAGTATGCAACTTTTGCATGATTACAAGGATAATTATTTTGAAGAAAACACTTTCTCAATGCATTGATATTTTTTTCTAGTACTTCCCTCATAAGATAGAATAAAACACCTCCACTTGTCGATATTCCTATCAAGGGATGTCCATTAAGGGCAAGAGAGGGGAAACGTCTCTAAGTTAGAGATTCATGGGAGTAAACTAAAGCCATCATGGTGGAGAAGTTGGCAAACTTTGTCCCAACGGAGCAAATGCATGATGGATTGATTACTTGATTTAAGGAATCATTGTTGGAAAAGGCATGGTATAGATCCATAGCTCTGGCTTTGGTAGGTAGAATAATTCTGTGGTGGGCTCGAAAGGGCTACAATGTGTCCAATGCAGAGTTTGAAGAGAAACATAGCGATGTAAATGAAATTTGAAAGAAATAATTACCGAGACGGATCTATGGGCAACGATCGCCTTCATTCCAAATTGTTTAGGGTGTCGGTGACGCTAGGAAATTGGACGCCATAATTTGTTGTGGAGAGGATGGGCGTAGCAGGAACCCCTGGATAATTTTTTTTTAGAAAAAAGAAAAGAAATGAAGCAGGTTTAAGTTGCACAGGCTCACGTCACCTGGAAAATACGGGCGTCTACATCTACTCAACCATCGGTTTAATTTGACAGAATGCAGAGCTGAACTGCAGGATTTCGACATTACAGCAACAGATTTCGATGTATAAGATCAATCAAACTTTTAGGAAAAGAAGGCAATTTCTGAGTCAAAATTAAAATGCCAAAATGGTCGAAGAGGATTGTTCAGGGTTGCGAATAGCAAAAATCAATCTTCAAGAGAGTTGAGAATTACACGTCCAATGCCTTTAAAATCTACCAATAACTTGCCCTCTATATGATCACAGATTCTGGAGATCCTTGTAAAGCTAAATAATGTTAGTAACACCACTGCTTGCAGGACCAGTAGCCTTTCTGATAGGTGGGGGAGTTGGCGTAAAGCTTAGTGTTTGTTTAAAACGACTGATGATTAGTTCAGTTTCCAAGCAACTACGAGAGAAAGATGATGCAAGAGACGCAAAATCATTAAACTTCAGTGACAGACCCTAGTTACATCACATAGACGAACAATGATGAATAATCAATGATAACTGACAAAGAAAATTTAGTCGGAAATCAGTAATAAATAGTCTGATGTTAATGAGATAAAAGAAAAGTCTGAATGGATCAAATTACCTGCCAAATTGATATCTGGATCGGCTTGCGACAAACTGTCTAATAATAGAAAGTAATTAGTGGACATTTAGTATTAGCGCATCTATTGATAAAGGAAAAAACGAGAGATGCACTACACAACACGCTGAAAACAAGTTATCATGTGAATAACGTTGCACAACCAACTAAACAGAGATCATGTACTTCGGAATAACGTGGTGAATATTTTGTCGGACCAGTCGAAACACACCATTATACAATATTTGTAAAGCCTAAATTGTCGGGTTTCCTTGTTCCTAAAAGAGCAAAAGAGAATTTACAGTACTTTGATATTGCCGTTGATCATCTTATTTCAGATGTCACAATACCTTCAGACCTTTTCTGGTACTGCAGCCAAAGCAAATCATCTGATAAAAGGCAAAAAAGCAAGGGAATACTTAAGCACATGACTGTAATTAGCCAGACAATTGCATTAAAACAACACAAAACACTTCATCCAAAGAATAGGATTAATATACAGAAGAAACGCTTAGTCAAACATTGCTAAACATATTCAGTGCCGAATGCATCTAAATATATATTTTTTTTTTTTGCCAAGGGCAAGAGTATCTAATAATGTGGAAAAATAAATCTACTAAATACAACACTTTGCTTCAGGGACTCAGACCCCGCCAGAATCCTTATTGGATAAGTCACTCTCGTTATTTGGGTTTTAAGCCTTTGGGGGAAATTAGATTCTCTTATCCTATGTAACCAATCCATTTATATCCTTTCATTTTGATGTGACATCATAGTTGTTCCAACCCATCCAATGAGAAAACAAACTCATTAACTACTATATGATCTAATTTAAAATATTTAAACTCAAATTAATATTAGTAAACTCATTAAGTTTTATATGCCATGACATCTCTCCCTTCTAATGTGGGATTAAACCGAAGTATCACAATCTTCCCACTTATGACTTAGGACTTGCTTCCCCACTTATGACTTGCCATCCTCATCAAGCCCAAGGCATAATACATATTCAAGAACTATCCCTACTTGGCAACATCTGAGATATAAGATCTAATAGCACCACAGTTGCCAACTCTTTCCTGTTGGTCTTTCACTAGAGTTGGTTTGCTCTTTATACCATTTATTACAACTCACTCAACCTTATTAACTTAGTGAATCTAAAGCAATATGTCTCAATTTAAAAAACTCAAGCTTAAGTGAATGCTAGTAACTCATTAAACCCTATAGCTTCTCTTCCAGTGCACATGGAACTAAACTAGAGTATCACAAGGGTAATTTCTTTCTTTCCTCTTCTATCTAAAACCACCACCACCTTCTAGGAACCACCAAATACTATCTTTCTTTGCTTTCTCATCATACCCTACTCCTTTCTTCTCTTGTCTACCAACACTTCTTGGATGTCCATCCAACCTTTTTACCTCCAACTAAGGTTTTCAAATTCAGTAATACTAATGTACCAATCCAATGTCATACCAATATGTATAAATACAAAATACTAGTTGTAACCAGGTGGTATATATAATTATATAGAGATGTAAATATGGTATTAAATTGGCATCTTTCTATACCGATATATGATTAGATTGTATTGTATTGCTCATATTGAAAGATATAAATGAATTTTTAAAACCCTACCCTCCTCTAACTATTGGTCCTTCCTCTTCCTCCTATCCTTTAGCTAACACATTTTAATTGTCAAATTTTCCTTGCTCACCTTTTTTACTTTCTAATCCTTCAAGGGTTTCTTACCTAACTAAAAAAACTTTCTTTATCTCTCTAGATGAACCTTCTATTTCTCTTTAAGAATATCTCTTCTTTTTGCCATGATATTGAACCAGCCTCCATCTTTGGCACTATTAGTGATTATTATGTTTTCCCCTTAACGGGTTTGGACCTTATTGGGTTTAGGTTATACCCAAAACCTCTTATGTTGCTATTATGTAATAGCTGAACCCTAATGCTATTGGATTAAGCATTTTTTGATAGTTTCCTTTAACTTGGTATCAAAGCAGTCACTCCTCGCTTCCGCTTCCTACTTCCGGCGACCTTCTGTTGGCTTCATCCTCCGTTCACACCCTTCTTCCCGATCCGATCCTCTCTATAATCTCTTCCACCGTCGCCTAAACCTTCCGCCCTTTTCTTCCTTCTTCGCCTAAACCTTCCGCCTCTCGAAAGACAACTGGATTGGTAGGAGGAGGACTCGATCCTTCTCGTTGCTGGTGTGCTGACATTCTCTGCTGTGTTCTCTCGCTCACAGCTAGCTCTAAGAACATTGCCACCAGCCCTCCCTGCTGTGTTGCCAAAGACTCCCTGGAATGAATGCTGCCAGCCTCACGCCGCCTGCCTTGCTGAATGCCACGAACACCACTGCACGCTTCCCGCCTGGAGTTTCGCTTGTTCCTGTGTCGTGAAGCTTTCAATCGGCGTCCTGTGAGTGACCTTGTTGGGCGACGCATGCTGCTGAACTCTCCACATCAGAACATAGCCATCTCATTCGTCTCAAATTTCCTTTTCACCCGGAACACTTCAGGTCGATTCTTTCCTATCAATCTCTAGTTGTTCTTCCAATAACATATGGATATCACCACTATCGAATTAAAACCCGCATCCAGTGTTGCTACCACTGTGAAGTTAGATGGCAGCAACAATCTTCTGTAGGCTAGGTCTATGCGCTTCTACCTTGGGTCCCATGGGAAAGACATGCATATCACTAGCACTGGACCAGATTCTTTGAATCCTTCTTATGCAACCTAGAGGAGATCTAACATGGCTGACCCTTCTCAGCAGTATAGAGGGCAATATAGCCTCTACCATAATGTGCTTAGACACAGCAAAAGAAATCTGAAACATTCTTGCCTCAACATATGCACCTCAAGAAAACGCATGCCAAGTCTACCGATTTTATGAGGAACTCTTCAACCTGAAGCAGAGGGACATGCCCTTATCGGACCTCTACCATATTCTTAAAGGGAAGTGGGATCAACTGCAGATGCTCCAACCGCCTACGGCTGATATTTCTGTAACCATCCAACAAAGGCAGGAATTCTTTGTCACAATATTTCTCAATACCCTGAATGACTCTTATTCTGCTGCCAAGGCTCAACTACTTGTAGATCCAACCATTCCAATACTTCAAAGTGTGTACTCGTGTCTCTTGCGTGTATCCATGGTCTCTACATCTAGTGACACCAGTAGTGCCCTCCTTGCGTCCCAAGGTGGCAAGCGTGGGTCTACTAATAGGGGGAGAGGATGAGGTCGGATCTCCTCATCTTGTGAACATTGTGGACAATCATCCTTCAGATCGATGCTGGAAAAAGTTTGCCAAGCCATCCTATGCTAAAATTGTAGTTGACAGTACCCCAGGACCGGCAGTCTCCTCAGCCTCATCATCCCATGCTGATTCGACTGTCACGGTCTCCTCTGCTGAGTATGAACGCCTTGTCCGATTGGCTGCTCAAGCCTCCATTTTCTCCTTAATGGCTACTGTGCTTGGTGTCTCCAGTATAGCTTCTCTTGTTGTCTCTGCTAATACCTGGATTTTAGATTTTGGCGCTACCTCTCGTGTTTCAGGTAATCGTTCATTATTTGCATCCTTACACCTTGATACTAACTACAGTCCGGTGTCTATTGTGGATGGGTCTCTTACCCCTGTTCGAGTAAAGGGAACTATTTACTTGAGTCCCAAATTTACACTTACTGATGTTCTTTATGTTCCTCAATTTCCTGTTAATCTCATTTTTGTTTATGCCCTCACAAAAACCCTATGTTGCTCCGTAACATTTCTCTCTTCCTGTTGTATTTTTCAAGACCTCAGGACGAGGGTGAAGATTAGTGGGGGGCTTAAAGTTAGAGGTGTCTATGTTCTCACCGACCCTGCACTAGATAAGGCTCAGGCTCTCATGTCTGCTTCATCTCCGTTTACATGGCACTGTCGGTTAGGTCATATCTCATCTAGTAAAGTTCAACAAATTTTGTCACTAAAGTCATGTCCTCATTTTGAGTGTGAAGCATGTCAGTTTGGCAAGCATCACAGGACTTCGTTTCCTGGTAGTACTAGTTCACCAACTACTACTCCGTTTCACCTTGTTCATTCAGACATATGGGGTCCTAGTCCTGTAACCACGAGAGATGGTTTTAAATATTTTATTACTTTTATTGATGACTATTCTCGTATGTGTTGGGTTTTTCTACTAAAGAAGCATTCTGATGTATTCCAGGCATAAAAGAGGAACACAAATCAATTTAGCTTGCCACTAAAAATACTTCGCACCGATAACGCTCAAGAGTACACCAGTTCAATATTTCAAGAATTTTGTGACTCACATGACATTATTCACCAAACAACGTGCCCTTATACCTCTCCTCAAAATAGTGTTGCCAAACGCAAAAACCGCCATTTACTTGATGTCTCATGGGCCTTGATGTTTCATATGCACGTCCCTAAATATTTTTAGGGTGATGCCGTCCTCACTGCAACGTACTTGATAAACCGTGTTCCCACTTCAACCTTACGAGGTAATTCACCTCTTTCTGTTCTCTTGCCCAACCCTTTTCTGTTCCACCTAAGACCTTTGGTTGCCTCTGTTATGTCCACAATCTTTGTCCTGGTGTGGATAAGCTAAGCCCCCGTTTTGCCAAGTGTGTATTTCTTAGTTATTCTAGGACACAGAAATGGTACATATGCTTTGATCCTACTCACTGCAGGTCCTTCATCACCATGGATGTCACTTTCTTTGAGTCTACACTTTTTTTCTCCAAATCTAAACTGTGTGCGGAGTCACCATCCCCCGCCGTTCCTCTTCCTGTACCATGCTCTCTGGAGGCTCCTCCAGCATCTCCTCCAATACTTGGTTCTGTGGACAATGAACAACTTCCCCTGCAGGTCTACCAGCGTCGGAGCAGAGCTGTCACCAACGAAGCGCCCTCACCAATCGTGCCTCCACCTGAGTGTCTACCACATGCGCCTAATGATCTTCCGATTGCCCTTCGCAACGGCCACAGCTAAGTATCCAATTTCAGATTTTGTTTTTTACTCTCGCATCTCTTCCTTCCATCATTCCTTTCTTATCACTATTTCATCTAATGTTTTGCCACGAAGTATCTCTGAATCTCTCTCACAGCCTCACTGGAAGACTGCTATGGATGCTGAAATGCAAGCGCTCATCTCTCGGTGCACCTGGACTCTTGTCTCATTACCTTCCGGGGCTCGCCCTGTCCCTTGTCGGTGGGTTTACACTGTCAAACATAATCCAGATGGATCTGTCGCACGCTACAAGGCTCGGCTTGTGGCCAAAGGCTTTACTCAGATATACGGGATTGACTATCTCGACACCTTCTCCTCTGTTGCCCGGTTAAACTCTGTCCGTATCATATTCTCGCTTGCCATCTCCCTTGGGTGGTCCCTTAGTCGGTTGGACATCAAAAATGCATTCTTGTATGGTGATCTTACTGAGGCTGTCTATATGCACCAACCCCCGGGTTATGTCATGTAGGTGGAGTTGGTCTGCAAGTTACATAAAGCTATATATGGACTTAAACAAAGTCCACGGGCATGGTTTCAGAAGTTTTCTGCTATCATATCAACATTTGGGTTTCTTCACTCAAAGTCTGATCACTCAATATTTATTCGCACCTCCAGCAATGATATTGTTATCTTGGCCATTTATGTCGATGATATCCTTCTCACAAGAAGTGACTCTAGAGGCATACATGAAACCAAACAGTTTTTGGAATCTCACTTTTCTCTTCGAGACATGGGTAAACCCAGATACTTTCTAGGCATAGAGATTGCTTATAAGGGTTCTAATGCTCATTTATCTCGAAGGAAGTATGTTCTTGATCTCCTATCTGACACAGTGATGCTTGAGTACAAACCCGCTAATATTCCAATGCTTCCTAATCAACGATATAGTAAATGGAAGGAATATGAAGACACTGATCCCACCAAGTATAGGCAAGTGGTGGGCAGACTCATATATTTCACTGTCACACGACCTGATATATCATTTGCAATGGGTGTTGTCAGTCAATTCATGCAATCCCTCAAGAAAGATCACTGGTAGGCTGTACTAAAAATTTTACAATATCTCAATAAGTCTCCGGGAAAAGGCCTTCTGTATCAAAAAGAAAGACAATTCTCCATTGAATCCTACTCGGATGCAGACTATGCAGGAAACATTGATAATAGGAGATCCATCTCGGGGTTTTGCACGTACATTGGGGGAAGTCTGGTCACTTGAAAAAGCAAAAAGCAAAATATTGTGTCTTGATCCAGTTGCGAAGCTGAATATAGGGCAATGGCTCATACTACGTGTGAGCTAATGTGGATCAAGAGTCTACTACAAGAATTTAACATAATCATTAATACCCCTATAGTTATGCACTGTGATAATCAGTCTACCATTTTCATTGTAAATAATCCCTCATTCCATGAACGAACCAAGCATGTGGAGATTGATTGTTATTTTATCAGAGATGTTCTCCTAAGTCACAAGATCAACACACCATACACCAAATCTGAAGATCAGATCGCCGATATCTTCACCAAGGCTCTTAACTCAACCAAATTTCATGAGTTTTGTAACAAGCTGAGTATGATTGACATATTTGCTCCAGGGGGAGTGTTAGTGATTATTATGTTTTCCCCTTAATGGGTTTCGACCTTATTGGGTTTAGGTTATACCCAAAACCTCTTCTGTTGCTATTATGCAATAGCTGAACCCTAATGTTCTATTGGAGTAAGCATTTTTTGATAGTTTCCTTTATCTGGCACCTCCATCAAACTTAATGATACCAACTCTCTTTTGTGAATGCTTTTTTAATTTCTTGGTTCAAACAATAAAGATATACATTTGAAAATTTTCTCCATTAGATTCATTCAACTCTACCTATGATATTTTGCAATGTTTGGATTATATGGTCCTTATTTTGTTCCTCATAAATATGGAACTCAACATTGCTTTCATTCACATATTTCAAAAGAATGCTAAGGAGGTCTAAGATATTATAACTATTTGTCCTCCCCTTCCTCCTATCTTTTAGCAAAAACATTTTAATTGTCAAATTTTCCTTGCTCACCCTTTTTACTTTCCAATCCTTCAAGGATTTCTTACTTAACTAAAAAATCTTCTTTATCTCTCTAGATGAACCTTCTATTTCTCTCCAAGAATATCTCTTCTTGTTGCCATGATGTTGAACCAACCTCCATCTTTGGTACCTCCATCAAACTTAATGATACCAACTCTCTTTTGTGAATACTCTCTTTAATATCTTGGTTCAAACTAAAGATGTTCATTTGAATTTTTCTCCATTAGATACGTTCAACTCTACCTATGATAGTTTGCAATATTTTGATTATATAGTCCTCATTTGTTCCTCATCATTATGGAACTCAACTTTGATTTCATTCTCATATTTCAAAAGAATACCAAGGAGGTCTAAGACATTATAGCCACCACTTGCTCTGCAATTAAATATTTGTCATATTTGATTTATATTTGAAGAGATCTTCAATTAAAGCAAAATGACAATCACTTCAACATTACTATTCACTTCTCTTGGGGAAGTAAATAAGTTGAGTACAATCCTCCTACCACAAAGATGTAAAATGTTTCGAAGCATCAATAGTATTTGTAAGCATAGATTTAAAACTACAACCAGTTTGTATTTGTGTGAGCACAAATTGGTTCACAAACCATAGATGAAGTGAGTGAGAGGGAGTGGGCACCGATTGGTACTAAAATATACCAAATTAATACTAACACATTCCTTATCTGTGGCAACCAATACTGAATCCAACAATTAGGAAATCTAGTCATTGGGTGTTTTTTAATTCATTTTTGTTCCTACAAAGGTTTTAAATATCAGTGATTCGGTCCACTATTAGATCAATATGTATTAATCTGTACTAACACATAGTAACGATAGTACCGCTAAATACTACTACTACTATATAAATATACTGTTACGATCTCTCTGATCATCCCTCAAACCGAACGCTCGGTGAGCAGATACACAAGGATAGAACTCACACATACCCTCTCCACTCGCCTCACCCTACCCTAAACCTCCTCTCTCAGCTGGGCTTGGGCTTGGGCCGCCTCTGTCTTCCCTTGCTTTATAGGTCTACCCTGGAGTAAACCTTCTATGGTTGTTGCTAGGCTAATGCAGTCTGAGCCTGGTCTGCGATCCCTAACAGCAGTCTCCCCCTCCAAAGCAGTCGTCCCCAAGATTGGTAACAAAGGCTAGAAATTGCCCGGCTATCATCTCCTCATTTTCCCATGTAGCCTCTTCCGGTCCCTTGTAAGTCCACTTGATCAGCCATTGAGGTACCTTGCACCCCCTCTACTGATTGTGCGTTGGCCTAGAACAATCTCCGGGGTTACAGTCGGGCTGGCATCGACTTCCAAATCGGTGGGAAGTTGGGAGGGAATATCGTGAACCCCTAATGAACTTTTTAACTGGGACACATGAAAGACTGGGTGGACTCGAGACTCCAAAGAAGTTCCAATTTATAGGCCACCTCTCCAATCCTTTGCAGAACTTTGAGACCATAGTATCGAGCTGTGAGTTTGGGAATAATCCTTCGAGCTACTGACTGTTGTCGGTGGGGTCGCAATTTGACAAAAACATAATCTCTACATGCGAAGGAAACCTGCCGGCGTTTCCTATTAGCATACTTACTCATTTGCTATTGGGCACGGGTCAGGTTGTACTTGAGTTGTCTCAAAAGTTCATTCCTATCCCACAACTCTTGAGCGACCGTCTCTATGAGGGATTCACCTCGGACAAACTTTATAAGTGTCGGCAGGGGTCATCCATACACCGCTTCAAAAGGAATCTTGCCCACGGCGAATTGAAAACTTGTGTTATACCAGTATTCTGCCCACGGTAACCATCGCGCCCATGTCTTTGGTTGCTCGGATGCGAAACAGCGCAAATATGTCTCCAAGCATATATTGAGTACTTTCGTCTCACCGTCGGTTTGTGGGTGATACGAAGAGCTCATTTCGAGGAGAGTACCCTGCAACTTGAAAAGCTCTTTCCAAAATGACTTACGAACAGTGCGTCTCGGTCGCTTACGATTGAACAGGGGACTCCATGCAAGCACACCACTTCACGCATAAAGAGTTCCGCTACCACGGGGGCCGAATAAGGGTGCCGAAATAAGATGAAATGAGCGTACTTGGACAACCGATCTACCACGACAAGTATAGCATCCATTCCTTGAGATTTGGGGAGCCCCAATATAAAATTCATGGCTATGTCCTCCCATACCACTCTCGGTATGGGCAGCGGTTGCAGAAGGCTAGCCGGTGAGCATGCCTGATACTTCTGTTGTTAGCAAACCTCACATTCCGCCACGAACCGGTAGATGTCCTTCTTCATTCCCTTCCAATATACGTTGTCCGCTATCTGTCTATAAGTTCTGAACACTCCTGAATGTCCCCATGAGGCTGTATTGTGGAACTCTTGCAAGAGCTGTGGGATCCACTGCGACTTGGCCGAAATTACCAACCTCCCCTGGTACAACAATCGCCCCTTCTTCCAACTGTAGGGAGGGTGTGCCTGAGGGTCCGTGGTTAACTCCTGAATGATCTGCTTCAAGTCCGGGTCGGCTTGAACCTCTAGCTGGATCTTGTGCACATCGACCCATTCCGCGCACGAGAAGGCGCATAACTCATTCTCTCTTGGTCGTCTAGACAAGGCATCGGCCGCCTGATTAGTGTTTCCAGCCTTATAGCTGACTTCAAAGTCGTACCCCAGCAGTTTGACAAGCCAATTTTACTGATCCGGTGTCGAAATCCATTGGTCTAGCAAATGTTTAAGTGCCTTCTGATCCGTGAGTATGTAAAAATGCCGACCCAGTAGGTACAGTCGCCAATGCTGCACAGCTAAGACCAACGCCATTAATTCCTTCTCATAGGTAGACTTGGCCACATTCTTCTCGGAGAGGGCCCTGCTGAAATAAGCAATAGGTCGCTTTTCTTGCATCAACACTGCGCCACACTCTATAGTGAAATCTTTGTTGAAATCCGACAATGCTAACACTGGATCAGTTGTCATGGTGGCCTTCAACTTGTCAAAGGCCCTCTGAGCGTCGGCCCCCCATTGAAAGCCATCGGTCTTCAAAAGGTTGGTTAAGGGTTGAGCTATCACTCCATAATTCTTAATGAACCTTTGGTAATAACCTGTCAATCCTAAGAATCCCCAAACTTCCTTTGTCGTGCGTGGGACAGGCCATTGAAGAACTGTCTGGATTTTCCCTGGATCCATGGCTACCCAGCCGGGTCTGATGATGTGCCCCAAGTACTCCACTTGCTTCTTCCCAAATTGGCATTTCTTTTTGTTGGCCACCAGCTTGTGCTCCACCAGTAGCCTTAACACGCACCGCAGATGTTCTAGGTGTTCCTCCCATGTGACACTATATACCAAAATATCGTCAAAGAAAACTAGGATGAAGTGCCGGAGGTATGGTCGAAAGGTGTCATTCATGGTGGCCTGAAAAGTGGAGGGAGCATTCTTCAAGCTAAAAGGCATCACTAGAAATTCATAATGCCTATCATGCGTTCTGAACGCTGTTTTGGAAATGTCCTCGTCCTGTACCCAAATCTGATGATACCCAGACCGCAGGTCAATTTTAGAGAAATAGCTGGCTCCATGTAGCTCGTCTATTAATTCATTGATCACCGGTATGGGATACTTGTCAGGTATGGTGATTGCATTTAGGGCACGATAGTCTACATAAAACCTCCAACTTCCATCTTTCTTTCTAACCAATATTACCGGGCTCTGAGTATGGACTAGAACTGGGCTGAATAATACCGACGGTTAGCATCTCCTCCACCAGCCGCTCCATGTCCCCTTTCTGGCTATACACGTATCTGTAGGGCCGAACACGAACTGGCCCCTCTCCCTCCTTGATCACGATGGCATGATCAGTAGGGCTGGTAGGGATTGTGCGGACCAGGCTCAGATTGCATTAGCCCAGCAACACCCATGGAAGGTTTACTCCAGGCGTGGGCCTATGAAGTAAGGGAAGACAGAGGCAGCCCAAGCCCAGCTGAGAGAGGAGGTTTAGGGTAGGATGAGGCGAGTGGAGAGGGTATGTGTGAGTTCTATCCTTGTGTATCTGCTCGTCGAGCGTTCGGTTTGAGGGACGATCGGAGAGATCGTAACATTGGTCCGACCTACCGGATCCCACTGAGGTGACGGTGTAGACATCTACTAGCGATTGAGGAGGTCGTGCGACGTCTCTTCGTGGTGGATCAAGACTCGAACATGTGGCATCGGGTTCTCTTTGCGAAGGGGCGATCAGGCAGAGGCGTAACCCCAACGAGACGCTGGAACAAAGGCGAGCGTAGGTGTACGTCACCAGTCGAGGTCATCCGCCATCTGCAGCCACCTGCCTCACGCGCAACGACCCGGAGACGTCTGCTGAGGACTTAGCGAGCCGCCATGACTAACACCAGGTCGCCAACGCATCAGGAGGAGGGTGGAGCTCACGCTGGGGACTGGCGGGACGAACCCCTCCAAGGATCTGAGGATGACCTGCGGCCTCCGTCACTCGAGCC
Source organism: Costus lasius (assembly GCA_027563935.2). NCBI lineage: Eukaryota > Viridiplantae > Streptophyta > Magnoliopsida > Zingiberales > Costaceae > Costus > Costus lasius. The sequence goes on along the minus strand of CM050450.1, from coordinate 16,585,499 downwards.
TCACAGGGGAGGGGGCACGATCCCTAACATATACATATACACACACAAGAATTTTAAAACTTGGGTTCCAACAATCATGAACACTCAGCTACTATTTGAGTGAAATGACATATTTCTCTCTCTACATATCAATTCACTCAATTTCTTACGAACCCTCTCAAGCTCTCTCAAGCTTTCAAAAATTTATGACTCCCTCTCTCACTCAATTTCTCTTAATTAACATTCTATGGCACCTAAAAGCTAAAATATTAATCTTGTATGACATAATTTATAGAAAATACTAGAGAATTGTCAACATTGACAATGCATTCATCGGAATAATATTTTCAAATGAGGAGGCACCACACTAGTTTAGTTGGTAGCTATCCTAACATCTTCAAATGCCCAAAAGAGTTAAAAAAGATCCACAAACCAACCAAAAAAATTAGTTCTTTGGCATCCAAAAGAAACTTGCGGTTGACATGTGAAGACTAAATGATGTACAATAGAGTTTGCTGTCTATGATTAATAACAAGGGCATGGATTTGAAATTTTTGAAAGTATTGAGATAGAGATAGCTATTCAAAATCAAGAGCTAAGTATGTCTTCCTCAAGGAGGACATTTGATCCACTTAATGACCTCAACTTGAGGCTGGTAGTGTATCAATAGTGGAAGTATGGCGAGATCAACATGAACCACATATAAAATGAGCTACCAAGTCATCCTAGGTTATAAAAAAGAGACAACTCCTTTCATTTCAAAAAAAGGAGGACAACCTCGAACAACACTACCAAGTCATCCTAGGTTATAAAAAAGAATGATAACAGAAATAAAAGATAAAAAGAGATAAATACATCATTAAAATCATGAGGGCAAAACAACTCTAAACCTAGCTCATTCTCATCTTCCCCTTTGGAAGCCATAACCATAGCATTAGGCTTAGGTAGCAAGCCATCAAAAAGACTAACATCGCAACTATAAGAGAGGAAACCTATTTGCGAACCTTTGTAGAGTCACCAAAAGGATTCTCTAGCAAATCCAACCTAGCTAGCCTTTAAGTTGCACCGACCCAACAAAGCTAGTATCAAAGAAGAGTATAACACTAGCCTCTCACCTTTACTATGACTAGCTTTATATACTCAGATAATGTAGCACCCTGAGTGACTATTTTAGCTAGGTCACCAAGGATCTCAATATATTCCTTATCATGGACCACTTTTTTTTGTCGTTATTCCTAATTTCCACCGGTCCCTGGACATATCCTCTAGATTTGACCCAGCTAGAATCATTGAAGTTGTCCCGCCTTATCAATCTCTTTATTTACAATCCAAGTGCTAGCAAGAACCTTCACTTTTATTTGCCTTGATAGCTTTATTCTTGAAGTAAGCGGTGTTACCTTTGTTGCCTCAAACTTCACTTGAAGACCACTCATCCTCTCGTTGTTGCTCTAGTTGCTCAAGCTTTAGTTGGTTTCAAGCTATCATTTCTAACCACAAAAAGTTAAATGCCTCCTTTTGAGCATACTCTAACACATGTGAGCACCAATGCGAAAGATCTTTTGCAAAAGTTCTTAGGCGCAATGACTTGGCAAGGTAGTCATTGCCTTCAATACACTAAAGGTACCCTAAGGAAATCACTAAACTTTCTTCCTATTATTATCTCAAAATACATATGTCTCTCATCTTCGCACAAGTGTTCTAGGAATGTTTCGGCCAATGTTGAAGCTCCTTCTAAGAGGTAGAGGGATCTCCACACCTTGAGGAGCCATTAACATAACAGTGGGGAACACTCCCAAGATCATTGAGTTGGTGGAGATAGAATCCACATAAATTATCTCATCTGACTGGCAAAAGATTGATGCTTCCTGGAGACAAGTGATGTGGCTCCCTTAGAAACTTATAGGTAGCTATCTTGATCCTTGTATGCACTGACGAAACCTCAATCAACTCACATAATAACTTCCTTAGCTCCATAGTATGGTTGTCATCAAAGCTAAGGCCTTGGACACCTGTTTTGAAGCTAGGCCCACAAGTGCTTCCTTCATAGAGCAACCTTCTCTATTTAAACGGCTGTGGTTTAGAGCAACATATTAGCAACTACACAAATTTAGAGGAAAGTCAATATCAAAAACATATAACAAGAAGAAAATGCTAAAAGAAAAACAAAGGCCAAATAACCCCATCATACTCACCTAAAGCATTCCCCAACGAAATCTTCACGGCTGCTTGATAACTCTGGTTCAGTCTTGATATTTTTAATAACCTCCAACAGCCCATATATAACCTCCTCCTTATTAGAAAGAGATGAAAAGGCTACATCAGGGATTTCTTCCTGGCATTTTGTGCTACTGATCAAAACCATATGTGAACCTTCATAGGAGGAAGGAAACCTATAATCAGAAAGGCCGCACAAGTTTGGTGGAAAAAGATATAACCTACCCTCCTCCTCTTATAGAAAATGCTCTTAATAATCTTGGAAGAAACAAGGACTTCATGAAGAGATGTTGATACCAAAAGTAGTTTCAAAGCCCCCAATGCATTTTGAGCGATCTAAGAAGGATAAAAAAAATTCAACCTTAGGATAAAATCAAGAATCATAGGGTAAATAAAAAATCTAAGCTCCATTTTTAAGTAATCCAAGTATAAAGGTACTATGTTAACAAAGGGAGTTTAAGGAGCAACAACCAAAAGGGACAAGGGACAAAATCATTGATGATTAAACAAATGTCATCAAGTCTCAACTCGACAATGATAAAATCAAAGGAAAAGAACCTTAACTTTTTTAGAGTCTTTCTAAAAAAAGGAGTTCATAAAAGTTACTTGGACAAAGAAGGATAGAGCACTAAGGTCATAGCATAGCAAGAATGCAAAAAGTCAAAGATCGTCAAGAGTTTACAAAAGGAACAAATGAAACTTTATGTTTTAAAAAGAAAGTGTTTCATGAAAGCAAAGGTCAGCTCAGATCCATCAAAAAAGCTTTATGTGGTAGGTATAAAGAGATGGGTATGGAACTTGAGGTGGATCATCCTTGCACGATGTTAGCTTCAATGGCATGCACCATCAACTTTGACAACTTGAGGAAGGATGCATGACAAAAAAAGTTGTTTGCTCCTTGCTGGCATCTCTTTGACTTCTCATAAGACAACATGTAAGGGATCTATAATGATAATAATATGTGAAAAGTTGATTTTAACACAAGAGGACTATGCATATTAAAGCTTCCTCAAAAACCCCATTTAGAATTATCTCAGTAGCTAAAAGCTGCGCGTGAAACACAGGTGACCTAGAAGAACTCAGAAACCTAAGCACTCAAGAAGTCAAGGGTCTTCATCAAACTAGTATAACTGACACGAAAGTTTTAAATACTGGTTTACATCAAACAGTATAGACCTTGTACCAATATAAGGCCAGATTGGCCTGTACAGCTTATACCTCTACCTAGTGGTATGGACTCATTTTAAAAACTTCGGCTAACACTTCATATTAAGGAACATTTAACTTGATGGCCAAGTCTTCAAGTTATTTGAAGAATGAGCCCACAAAACCACATCTATAAGAATTTACCATGAACACATCCATAAGTCAAAAAGAACATAGTTGAAGTGATTTTGTTTGGTTCGGAGGCAGCAATACCACGAACCCCCCTAGAAAGAATGTGTCCTATGGTAGACATAGTCAAAGAGGACAAACTACGATGCCACCCTACTTAGGGCTTCCACTTGAATACATGTATAAATATGCTCAAATTCAACAAAGGATAGGTACACACCCTTAGAACTCTAAACTCTATAATTCACTTCCTCGAACATAATTTGACTTGAACAACAGAGAGAGGATGTCCTAACCATGTATAAGACCTTTATCTATCTATCTATCTATCTATCTATCTATCTATATATATATATATAATTGATACTAACAATATAACAATACCAATCTATGGTTGGACCGATATGTACTACCAATATCGGATGGTATGGAATGGTATTTTAAACCATGCTTGGAATATAGAAGAGGTTTTGGGGAGTTAGGTACATTCTAACAAAGACAAACCTTGTTAGATTTGTGTATTCATTCACATATAATAAAATTGATCCATTTTAGCTAAAAAACCTATTAAGACAACTAACGTCCCTAATAGTTTAGTGTCTCTAATATAAGAAGGGTGAGGTAGCAAAGAAAAACATCTAAGAATACAACATGATGTACAAGAAAACCTCCACAAAATAGAGAACAAAACCTCTAGGAAAAACAACATATACCTTGGGCAAGCTTTTTAATGTAAAAGAAATGGATGTAAAGAAAGAAGCACTAAACAAAATAGCAAAGTGCATATACGACTTCTAACAAAATAGCAAAGTGCATATACGACTTCTATTAGGCAAAGCACAATTGCAGTAAAATCATTATTACCTCATAGATTCTCATTGATTTATTGGCTCAAATTAAATTGTGTTCTGTTTCTTGATGTATGAGAAGCATACCTTGGTAAACTAAATAGGTATTGAACAGAAACTCTTTTGCAATATGTTGGTCAAGTGAATGGTAAACTTTGCAGCACCAAAAAATGTGCTTCAATTGGAAAAATCATAAAAGGAGAAGCAATTAAACCTTAAAATTTCATAAGAAAGACCAATACCATGGTTTAACCAATTTATGCTGGTTGAACGATCTTTTCAAGTTCCACTGTCAAAGATGAATCAATTTGAAACCAAACGATTGTTGGTAGAGTTGAAATTTTCATTTTAGTGGTTTATTGTAAATTCTCGTGACTTTCATTAACTAGTTTAGCTTGTCTTCATTGCCGGTAGAGTTTCTAGGTAGAATACACTGTAAGGTACCAAATCTGTGAAAACTATCTGTTTCGACTTATTGCAACTTGCAAAGAACTTTTTCGGGCACTTTTGCAATCCAAGGTAAGTGATAAGTGATATAAAATAGATATGACTGCAGCAACATATCAGTATTTAAATGTAAGTGAACACAGTATACACAAAATCCATAAAACGGAAAGGTTATCATGTCAAACAAATAAAGAAAACCGATGGAGGAGCAAATAAAGAAAATCTTTACAAACCCAAATAATTAGTTATACAACCATCAAATAGCTATAATTTGTCTGCCCGTAAATCAGCAGTGCGTAACAAATAGCAAGAAAAAAAAATTATAAACTGACCTCTTTAAGTCGATTTCCCGCGTGCTTGGCTATTTGTAGTCAAATTTTGGTATTGGTGTACTTGGGGTGTCAAAACTCTCCAGGACTTCTGTTTTGCTATCTCCGGTTTTTTCTATTATTTCTTGCTGTTTCTTCCCGCCACTGAAAAACCCTTCGAACCAAGACGAAGAAGATGGTGCCGAAGGAGATGAAGAAGATTGACTAACTGAGAGCTCCGGTTGGTTGGGTGTGTACTGGAACCCTGGTGCGGGGGCACGAGTTGGAGTGGATGCGGAAATAGTGGGCGGGACGACTGGGGCGTTAGGGTCCTCCAGGGGGGGGAGATTCTGGGGCGCCGGCGCGCTGAGGACGCGGTTGAGCATAATGCCCGCCCCTTCAATCAGCGCGAGGAGGATGCCACCGAAGAGAGCGGCGCGGGAGGCGGGACCAGGTCCCTGGCGCATCTGAAGAAACCCTCCGGTGGCAGCGCCAGCAAGGATGGAGTTCCACGGATCCTCCTTCTGGCGCAGGTAGACCATGGAGCAATCGAAGGCGGAAAATAGACCACCCCAGACAGCGAAGCTTCCGCCGACTCGGGGTGCATTCATGCGAACGGCCTGTGCGCCGCCGGCGAGGCGCTCGCTGTTGGGAGAGTTGTAGATGCCCTTGAGAAAGTGGAAGACGGAGCCGCCCACCGCGCCCATGGCGAACGCACCGCCGACGTCGTCCAGAATCCGGTCCGGGCACGGCTCCCGTGACGTCTCCGGTGTCCCCATTTCTCGCCTTGTCTCCTCCGATGAAAACGGGAAGCGGGGAAGAAACCCTTGCCGGGTGAAGCGATGCGCCGAGAGAAAATATAAGAAAAAAGATTAAAAAAAAGCTGCGGAGGTACTTCAAGAACGAGTTCAACTTCCAGTCAAAATGTAATTCAAGTTAATTCTTTGTTGGGCTAATGGGTCTTTCTATATGAAGAGGGCCCCACAATTAAAAGCCTATTAGGGCTAAGTAAATATATTGGTCTCGTAGCTAAGGGGTTTTTGAAACAAGAGAGAGAATTGAGTTAGAGGCGACTGAAATTTCTGCTCTGCGTATTTGTGATTGATTTTACGATCGGAATGTCATTCGTGGTCCGATCGAGCTGATTTTTGGACAGCAGCCGGAGCACCTGTTTGTCTTCGTTCTGAACAGTGGTGATCTGATTTGGAGGTACGAAAGTATCTCTGCTAAGCCCGAACATTTGTTGTGGTTTTTTGATTTTCTGTTTTTACTGGGTTGCAATAGTTTCTGTGATCAAACGCACGATCGACTAGTCATCTGTGATCCGATCGTGCTGAAATTTGGACAGAAGTTAGAAGACTCAATAATCTTTGCTTTCAACGGTGGAGATCTGTTTTTATGGTATAAATATTTCTCAGATTTATACAAAACGTGAGTAATATTTGGGAAACTATTTTTGGTGATCTCTTTTGTGATTCTCTTGTCAATTTTATGATTATTGGAGTTGTATACTCCTTGTAACAAATTTGAACGCCTCTTGTATTTGTTTTACAACATAGTGGAGATCTTTGGGAGGACTTTGTGTCCCGTGGTTTTTTCCCCCCTCAATTTTGGGGGTTTCCACGTAAATCGCTTGTGTTCTTATTGTGTGATTGAGATTGAGCATCATCTAGCATCTTTTGTTATTGTGATTTATTTATTTTTCATTGCGATACTCTCCATACGATCCCCATCAAGTGGTATCAGAGCCAGATTACTCATGCAAAATCTGTTGTATTCAAGATACAGACGTTAGCTTACGCTGTTTGGAGGGTACGTACGTCGGTGCTTAGCGCCGGGGCATAGTCTCTCAGCCTCTGTGCTAATCGTTTAGTTTTGAACTAGATTAAGCACTTAAAATGGAGAGTGGTTTTACAAAAATGGTTTGTTTGAATAGTTCAAACTATCACATATGGAGGAACAAAATGAAAGATCTTTTATTTGTTAAGAGATTGCATTTACCTGTGTTTGCAAATGAGAAGCCTGAATCCAAAAGTGATGAGGATTGAGAATTTGAACATGAGCAAGTGTGTAGTTATATCTGACAGTTTGTGGATGATAATGTCTACAATCATATTTGTAGTGAGACAAATGCACAAGTTCTATGGAATAAGCTTGAGACATTATTTGCTTCAAAGATAGGTAATAATAAATTATTTTTGCTCAAGAAATTGATACAGTTGAAATACAAAGAAGGAAATTTTATGGCAAATCACTTAATGAGTTTCAGGGTGTGATTGATCAGCTCTCTGGTATGGGTATTAAATTTGATGATGAAGTTCTTGGTCTTTGGTTGCTTAATACTTTGCCTGATTCATGAGAGACATTTAGGGTCTCCCTTACTAACTCAGCCCCTCATGGTGTTGTATCCTTGGAACTTGTGAAAGGAGGTGTTCTGAATGAGGAGATAAGAAGAAAGTATCAAGGTTCTTCCTCACACTCAGAGATTCTCTTTAATGAAAATAGGGGGAGAAGTAATCGAAGAATTGATAAGAGCAGAGATAAAAGTAGAAGCAAGTCAAGATCAAAATATAAGAATTTTAAATGTCATCATTGTGGAAAGCCAGGACATATCAAGAAATATTGCTACCAATAGAAAAGAGAGAATATAGGTAACAATGACAAAAGTGAGAAAAAGCATGATGACCGTGTTACTACCACATCTACTAGTGATGATTTAATTATTGTTCATGAAGTTGAAGATGCAGTAAATTTCACTTGTGATGAGACATGTTGGGTGGTAGATACAGCAGCTACTCGCCATGTTACCAGCCATAGAGAGTTCTTTTCTTCTTATACTGTAGGTGACTTTAGTGCATTGAAGATGGGCAATGATGTTGAATCAAAAGTTCTTGGCGTCGGTAATGTGTGCTTGGAAACTAGTAGTGGAGCACAATTAATATTGAAAGATGTAAGACACGCACCTAATATTAGACTGAATTTGATTTCAGTTGGGCAACTTGATGATGAGGGGTATCATAATGACTTTGGATGAGGTAATTGGAAACTCAGTAGAGGATCACTTATTTTGGCTCGTGGGAAGAAGTATTCTGGTTTGTATAGGACAGTTTTTTATCTCTAAGTCAGTTGTCAATGTTTTGGAGAATGAAGAGGTCCCTTAGTTATGGCATAAGTGTCTCAGTCACATTAGTGAGAAAGGACTTGATTGTTTGGCCAAGAAGAACTTACTTCCAAGTGTAAAAAGTGCAAAGTTGAAAAAATGTGATCATTGTTTGGCAGGAAAGCAAAATAGAGTTTCATTCAAGAATCATCATTCTCCCAGAAAGTCAGATCACCTAGAGCTAGTACATTCAGATGTTTGTGGTCCTTTGAAGGTACGATCATTTGGTGGTGCTATTTATTTTGTCACCTTTATTGATGATTATTCTAGAAAGCTTTGGATATATGCTTTGAAAACAAAGGATCAAGTGTTTGATGCATTTAAGCAATTTCAAGCCTTTGTTGAAAGAGAAACATGAAAGAAGCTTAAATGTATACGCTCTGATAATGGTGGAGAATATGGTGGTGCCTTTGATGATTATTGCAGGTTACAAGGCATCAGACACCAAAAGACTACCCCGAAGACTCCTCAGCTTAATGGGTTAGCTGAAAGGATGAATAGAACCTTAATTGAGAGAGTTAGATGTTTGCTTTCAGAAGCAAAGTTGTCAAAGTCCTTTTGGGGTGAAGCCTTAAAGACAGTGACTCATGTGATCAATCTATCTCCTAGTGTACCATTACAAGGTGATGTTTTTAATAAAGTATGGTATGGTAAGGATGTTTCTTACAATCACCTTCGTGTTTTTGGTTGTAAGGCTTTTGTACATATCCCAAAAAATGAAAGGTCAAAGTTAGATGGCAAGACCCGTCAGTGCATCTTCATTGGCTATGGTGAAGATGAGTTTGGATACATGTTTTATGATCCTGTAGAGAAGAAGCTTGTAAGAAGTAGAGATGTTGTGTTCTGTGAAAATCAGACTATTGAGGATATTGGGAAGTCAGAGGAGACTTCCAAGAGTTGTGAGAGGGGTGTTGATCCTGCTTTATCAACACTGTTGGATAGCATAGCACGAGATAGTCCTCAATATCAAGGGATAGAACAAGACATGGTTGATGATGATGTTTCTACTAATCAAGTTTTTGATCAAATCTTGCAGGAATCTAATGATATGCCTCGAAGGTCTTCTAGGGAGAGACGACCTTCTATTAGATACTCTTCTGATGAGTATGTACTCCTCACTGAAGGGGGAGAACCTGAGTCCTATGAAGAGGCTATTAAATCTGACCAAAAGCAACAATGGATTGAGCCATGAAAGATGAGATGAAATCTCTGTATGATAACAATACCTTTGAATTGGTACAACTACCAAAGGGTAAGAAAGCTTTGAAGAACAGGTGGATTTATAGGTTAAAGCAAGAAGAGAATGTCTCACGTCCACGGTATAAAGCTAGATTGGTTGTTAAAGGCTTCAATCAGAAAAAGGAAATTGATTTTGAAGAGATCTTCTCTCCAGTTGTGAAAATGTCATCCATCAGAATTGTGTTAGGCTTGGCTGCTAAGCTTGATCTGGAGATTGAGCAAATGGATGTGAAGACTGCATTTCTTCATGGTGATTTGGATGAAGAAATTTATATGGAGCAGCCAGAAGGTTTCACAGTCAAAAGGAAAGAAGATAATGTGTATAGATTGAAGAAGAGCTTGTATGGTTTGAAACAAGCTCCCAGGCAGTGGTATAAGAAATTTGAATCTGTCATGATTGAAAAAGGCTACAAGAAAATTTCTTTAGACCATTGTATTTTTACACATAGATTCTCTGATGATGATTTTATAATATTATTGCTTTATGTTGATGATATGCTTATTGTTGGTCAGAATGCTTTCAGAATTGACAAGTTGAAGCAAGAGTTAAGCAAGTATTTTGCAATGAAGAATTTGGGTCCTGCAAGTCGAATTCTTGGTATGCAAATTGTGAGAGATAGAAAGGCAAGAAAGTTATGGTTATCACAGGAGAAGTATATTGAAAAGATACTTCAAAGGTTCAACATGCATCAAGCTAAAGCGGTTAGTACTCCACTTGCTATACACTTTAGGATTAGTCATAAGCAAAGTCCTTCTACTGAGAAAGAGAAGGAAGATATGCAAAAAGTTTCTTATGCATCTGTTGTTGGTAGTTTGATGTACGCCATGGTATGTACAAGACTTGATATTGCATATGCTGTTGGGGTTGTTAGCAGATTTATGTCTGAACCTGGAAGACAGCATTGGAATGCAATAAAATGGATTATGAGATATCTTGAGGCACAATTGATTTAAAACTCTGTTTTGGTAGTGATGGACCTACTCTAGTTGGTTACACTAACTCTGATATGGCAGAAGATATTGACTCTAGGAAATCCACTTCTGGTTACTTGATTACCTTTGCAGGTGGTGATGTGGCATGGCAATCAAGGCTGCAAAAATGTGTTGCACTGTCAACTACAGAAGCAGAATTTATTGCAGTAACTGAAGCATGTAAAGAATTGCTTTGGATGAAAATGTTTGTGGAGGAACTTGGCTTTGTTCAAGAGATATGTTTTATTTTGTGATAGTCAGAGCGCTATTCATCTTGGAAAGAATCATACATTTCATTCTAGATCAAAATATATTGATGTGAGATATCATTGGATACGTGATGTGCTTGATGAAAAGTTGCTAGAACTTGAGAAGATTCATACAGATGATAATGGTGCTGATATGTTGACAAAGCCTTTGCAGAAAGAGAAGCTTGAGACTTGCAAATTGATCGCCGATTGGCAAACCTCTCCACATAGTCGAGAGGGGGAGAATTGTTGGGCTAATGGGTCTCTCCTATGTGGAGAGGGCCCAATAATTAAAAGCCCATTAGAGCTAAGTGAATATGCTGGTCTAGAGGCATTTCGTAGCTAAGGGGTTTTTGAAACAAGAGAGAGAATTGAGTTGGAGGCGGCTGGAATTTCTGCTTTGCATATCTGTGATTGATTTTACGATCGGAATGTCATCCGTGGTCCGATCAAGCTGAGATTTGGACAGAAGCCGGAGCACCTGTTTGTCTTCGTTCTGAACGGTGGTGATCTGATTTGGAGGTACGAAAGTTTCTTTGCTAAGCCCGAACATTTGCTGCGGTTTTTTGGTTTTCTGTTTTTACTGGGCTGCAATAGTTTCTGTGATCAAACGCACGATCGGCTGGTCATCTGTGATCCGATCGTGCTGAAATTTGGACAGAAGTTAGAAAACTCAATAATCTTTGCTTTCAACGGTGGAGATCTGTTTTTATGGTATAAATATTTCTCAGATTTATTCAGAACATGCTGAGAAATATTTGGGAGACTGTTTTTGGTGATCTCTTTTGTGATTCTCTTGTCAATTTTATGATTATTGGAGTTGTATACTCCTTGTAACAAATTTGGACGCCTCTTGTATTTGTTTTACAACATAGTAGAGATCTTTGGGAGGACTTTGTGTCCCGTGGTTTTTTCCCCAATCAATTTTGGGGGTAACCACGTAAATCGCATGTGTTCTTATTGTGTGATTGAGATTGAACATCATCTAGCATCTTTGTTATTGTGATTTATTTATTTTTCATTGCGATATTCTCCATACGATCTCCATCATTCTTGATGTAATTTTGACCTATCAATGAATGATTAACACGATCACCCGTGTGTTGGTTGAAAACGTCCTTGAGATTATCCGTTATACATTCTTTCTCTACCTAAGACTCTATCTTCTACTTGTGCTTTTGTGCTTCTTCTAGCCTTAGCAAGATACATCTTATTTTCTGTAATTGTGATTCTAGCAAGATACACCCATCAAATCATAGGAGATAAGTTATATGTATCTCTGTGTTTCCTTCGACAAAAAATTGGGAGGAAAAAATGGAAAGTACATTGAATCTAGTTACATTTTGCATCTTTATTTGATGTATTTTTCATTCTTTCCTTTTAATTTTCCGTCTAAGACAATGCACTATTAGAGTTATGACCTGATTCCCCACTCGATTGATACTACCATGGGCTTGGATTACTAACCCATTCATGAAGCTCTATTTCTTTTGAGTACAATTAAAAAATCATAATATTTTTAGTGTTACTAGATAAACTAAGTTACTTACTAGTTAGCCAAGTTTGTAAAAAAAAAAAAAGAAGGATTAGGCCTATTAAGATAGTGGGATATAATTTTAGTGGGTATATGATCTACCCAAATCTGATTATAGGTAATTGGGTACTTGTTAATCGTTGAGATATGAGTAGCATATATGTTACCCAGTTAGGTACAAGTAATATAAAATGGATATCCACTATCCGAACATATATATATATACTACAATTTTTTTAATCCGATTAGTGGGTATCTGTTTTATGCTATCTGAAATTTGGCTATAAGCAGATTTTTATAAGGTCGGGTATGTAAATTTTGAATAACTAAGTATATATTATAAATTTTATTAGGATAATTATTTAAGTCGAGTATTTATAAGATTCTGGTAGTATACTGGTAGTTAAATTTTTTAATAGGGTTGAGTTTGAATATGAGATTTAGAAAAATTTGAGTAATTATTCGAATATGAGTAGGCAAAGATTTATCTAGATTTGGATATAGGTAGTACCATAACCTTTAACGATTGGATTGGGTATGTATTGTATTTTGGAGTTAGAATCTTTGAGTTTGAGCTATGACATAATTACTAAATTTTGTCTATGAATAAAAACTAATGATTATCACGTTCAAATATCATATATAAAAAATGAGCCTCCTTTTTAATTCGTGTGGAATCCCGGGCGTCCATGCGGATTCCAATTAGCGTCCATGTGCCATCTGTGTGGTGCCAATTTGGATCCTATGTAGTCTCCATGCGGCATCCACGTGTCGTCGTGTACATTCTATATGGGTAAATGAGAAGCTGCACTGTTTGACAGAAGCGCCTTTAACGCTGCTTTTCGTTTAATGGGTCTCTCCTATGTGGAGAGGGCCCAATAATTAAAAGCCCATTAGAGCTAAGTGAATATGCTGGTCTAGAGGCATTTCGTAGCTAAGGGGTTTTTGAAACAAGAGAGAGAATTGAGTTGGAGGCGGCTGGAATTTCTGCTTTGCATATCTGTGATTGATTTTACGATCGGAATGTCATCCGTGGTCCGATCAAGCTGAGATTTGGACAGAAGCCGGAGCACCTGTTTGTCTTCGTTCTGAACGGTGGTGATCTGATTTGGAGGTACGAAAGTTTCTTTGCTAAGCCCGAACATTTGCTGCGGTTTTTTGGTTTTCTGTTTTTACTGGGCTGCAATAGTTTCTGTGATCAAACGCACGATCGGCTGGTCATCTGTGATCCGATCGTGCTGAAATTTGGACAGAAGTTAGAAAACTCAATAATCTTTGCTTTCAACGGTGGAGATCTGTTTTTATGGTATAAATATTTCTCAGATTTATTCAGAACATGCTGAGAAATATTTGGGAGACTGTTTTTGGTGATCTCTTTTGTGATTCTCTTGTCAATTTTATGATTATTGGAGTTGTATACTCCTTGTAACAAATTTGGACGCCTCTTGTATTTGTTTTACAACATAGTAGAGATCTTTGGGAGGACTTTGTGTCCCGTGGTTTTTTCCCCAATCAATTTTGGGGGTAACCACGTAAATCGCATGTGTTCTTATTGTGTGATTGAGATTGAACATCATCTAGCATCTTTGTTATTGTGATTTATTTATTTTTCATTGCGATATTCTCCATACGATCTCCATCATTCTTGATGTAATTTTGACCTATCAATGAATGATTAACACGATCACCCGTGTGTTGGTTGAAAACGTCCTTGAGATTATCCGTTATACATTCTTTCTCTACCTAAGACTCTATCTTCTACTTGTGCTTTTGTGCTTCTTCTAGCCTTAGCAAGATACATCTTATTTTCTGTAATTGTGATTCTAGCAAGATACACCCATCAAATCATAGGAGATAAGTTATATGTATCTCTGTGTTTCCTTCGACAAAAAATTGGGAGGAAAAAATGGAAAGTACATTGAATCTAGTTACATTTTGCATCTTTATTTGATGTATTTTTCATTCTTTCCTTTTAATTTTCCGTCTAAGACAATGCACTATTAGAGTTATGACCAGATTCCCCACTCGATTGATACTACCATGGGCTTGGATTACTAACCCATTCATGAAGCTCTATTTCTTTTGAGTACAATTAAAAAATCATAATATTTTTAGTGTTACTAGATAAACTAAGTTACTTACTAGTTAGCCAAGTTTGTAAAAAAAAAAAAGAAGGATTAGGCCTATTAAGATAGTGGGATATAATTTTAGTGGGTATATGATCTACCCAAATCTGATTATAGGTAATTGGGTACTTGTTAATCGTTGAGATATGAGTAGCATATATGTTACCCAGTTAGGTACAAGTAATATAAAATGGATATCCACTATCCGAACATATATATATATACTACAATTTTTTTAATCCGATTAGTGGGTATCTGTTTTATGCTATCTGAAATTTGGCTATAAGCAGATTTTTATAAGGTCGGGTATGTAAATTTTGAATAACTAAGTATATATTATAAATTTTATTAGGATAATTATTTAAGTCGAGTATTTATAAGATTCTGGTAGTATACTGGTAGTTAAATTTTTTAATAGGGTTGAGTTTGAATATGAGATTTAGAAAAATTTGAGTAATTATTCGAATATGAGTAGGCAAAGATTTATCTAGATTTGGATATAGGTAGTACCATAACCTTTAACGATTGGATTGGGTATGTATTGTATTTTGGAGTTAGAATCTTTGAGTTTGAGCTATGACATAATTACTAAATTTTGTCTATGAATAAAAACTAATGATTATCACGTTCAAATATCATATATAAAAAATGAGCCTCCTTTTTAATTCGTGTGGAATCCCGGGCGTCCATGCGGATTCCAATTAGCGTCCATGTGCCATCTGTGTGGTGCCAATTTGGATCCTATGTAGTCTCCATGCGGCATCCACGTGTCGTCGTGTACATTCTATATGGGTAAATGAGAAGCTGCACTGTTTGACAGAAGCGCCTTTAACGCTGCTTTTCGTTTAAGGCAGCGGCTTCTTGTGAACAGTACGCCTCCCGAAATCACATCGCGCGATAGCCAAAAGCCAAAGCTCCCCCCCCCCCCCCCCCCCCCCCCCCCCCCCCCGATTTGCTTTCGCTCCAGGCTCCAGCCGATTTCTCAAGTCGTCGCTAGCCTTCGTTGCCGGTGCCGCCCGTCGCCGCCGCCCATCGTATGCCCTTCCAGTATTTCCCCTAAGTTTTTGTTTAGTTTTGGGGCTATCCATCCTTTGATTCTTCGCTGATCTCCTCGCCCCTTCGATTCAGGCTGATCTCACACCTCCTCGACTCCTCGCCGGCGTCGACGCTCCTCGACTCTTCACTGATCTCCTCGCCGCTTTTCGTCGCCGAAGCAGCTCTAGCTCTAGCCGCAACTCCACCAGCATCTTCGTGGATCTTCATGGATTTCAACTCCTCCTGATTCTTGGCATCTTCGTGGATCTAGGAGATAAGTCGCGCTCGCGGAGGACGGCTCGATTTCCCGCAGTTTTGGGGATTTGTTGCTTCGTCGCTGCAGTCGCACGGTAAGAAGAAAAGAAGAGCATAGAAAACCTTTTCTTATAACATGGCAGTCGCTGATCTCCTTGCTGCTTAGCCAGTCATTTATCTTTACTACTAAGATTGAAGCATATTTCGTTATAACATGGCAAGATTCTGGATCTTTTCTTCTCATCTCTTTGCTGATCATCCTGATGTTCAACAAGGTTCCAAATGATTGTAAGTTCAGTATTAAAGAGTAATTTGTCTTGTACATTCATTCAATTATTAACATATAAAAGTATTTTGATGCTAAAGATCACTAGATGAGTGTTAGATAGTTTTGTAAATAAAACCTCATTTGTGCTCTGACCTCTGCACGGGTGCTAATATTTGCATCTATTCATTGATCTAACTGATGATTTTGGTTGTTATGACGTTCTACATTGTGATTACTTTGACATTGCATTATATTTTCTGGATCAGGAGTGTAAATGGATCTGATAGGCAAGGCATGTGAACATGTATTCTCGCTTCATTGTTCAGTAGCGTCCTTTGCAGTAAACATGTATTCCTTGTTGCAAGTTGAATTTAAGTTCGTGAAACAATGTATTCCATTTTTACTCTAAGAACTGAATCTTTGAGAATTCTCGCTTCATTGTTCAGTAGCGTCCTTTGCAATAAACATGTATTCCTTATTGCAAGCTGAATTTAAGTTTGTGAAACAAAGTATTCCATTTTTACTCTAAGGCTATGTTCGGTTGGATGGAATTCACCGTGGAAAGGAAGGAAAATGCAATGATTCTAGATGGCTTTTTGGCTAGATTCATTGCATTTTCCTTCCTTTCCATGGTGAATTCCATCCAACCGAACATAGCCTAAGAGCTGAATCTTTGAGTATTCTCGCTTCATTGTTCAGTAGCGTCCTTTGCAGGAAACTTGTATTCATTGTTGCAAGCTTAATTTAAGTTTGTGAAATAAAAGTATTCCAATTTAAGTTTGTTGCAAGCTGAATCTTTGTAACACTTTCTACCATCTTATTTTTATTTATGGTTGAAATTGACCAATTAATAATTTTGTGTACTTATTTAAGTTTGTTTAGCTATTTGTTTTGTTTCTCGAGTATTCCGCTTATTCAATTAATTTGAATCTTACTTGCACCTTTGATATTTTCATTGTGTGTAATTTTGTATTTGGTTTGCTAATCATTTGTAAGCTGAAAGAGAGTATGGAGCAATCTCAAATAATAATAATATAAGTTTTTAAATAATATTATTAAAAAATTTACATAAAATAATAAATAATTTTTTAAAAAAATCTCAATAGAACCAAACAGCACAGCACAGCAACTCTAAATTGCTTATCAGACCAGCTAAAATACCCAAACAGCCTTAGCTTTTCAGACTAGTTCTAGTTAAACCAGCCAAAAGCCAGAAGCTCTAGCTGCCCCAAACTGGCCCTTAGTGAGGCCCGTAGCGTGTGTTTTTTAGACAAGGATACGTCGCCTATAAAATTTGGCAGGGTGGACTCATCAATTGCTGATCAGTGTTGTGGAGAGCTCGAGATCTTAATGTAGGAAAAAAAATGTTAACGTTGTGTAACATTGCGTTAACAGAGAAAATATTAACCTTAGGTTGGTTATTTCCCACTTTCCTATGCAAAACTGATGTGTTCGTAAGTGCACGGCTATGTCGAAGTAATAAAGGATATCGAATCCACAGAGACCTACGAGTTAAGTACCAAATAGTTGAATTATTACTAGCTAAGCGATCGATGTAAAATTGTGTTAAATAAGAACGAAAATAGCGAATACTATTGTAGAAGATCGGAGAGAGAAAACTGAGACTAAGGTTTCATCCTTTTTAATTCCTATGACTAAATATAATTAAGTTTTTATTAGTTATTCAAATCATGATAAAGAAAAGTTTACTAAAAAAAAGTTGTCTCCTTTCGGACGTCCAACTTACACGAATCCAGCCTTCACTTTCATGACTTATTGCTCAGTGTTAAATAAAAGTAAACCAGACAAAGAAAATTAAAATCACTTTCGTAGTTTAACTTTCAAAGTCTATTTCTCAAGTAAAATTAAATACTTTTATACCTTAATTTTACAAGTTTTACCTAAGGGACTATGACAATTAAAATCACTTTTCGGTCCATATTATTATGTCTGAAACAATGGAATCAGAAATACTCACATGTAAAATAAGCATTATAAATTAGGGTTATAGGACTTAACTACTTTCATAGTCTAGGTTTCTAGATCTAATCTAAGAGTTCCAAGTTTGTAAATTACTTTTTAGTCCATATTACAAACCCTAAAACATGTAAATAATAATTTCAAAGTAAATAAATCACAGAGGCAAAATTATCATTCAAAGAATAACTAATAGAGTAAAAATCATCCAGTCATTACATAATTAAAAAGAAACTACTCCCTAAGTCATAAAGAAAGTTTTACGCTATCATGGAGTAGGAAACACAACAATAATTCATCTAAAAAAATCAGAATTCAAAAGAGGTAAAATAAAGTTTTTACTGATTTCACGGTGGTGTGAAAATTTTAGTTCAAATTTCACAGCCTTGTGATTTTTTCTTTCTGCACAGTGTTGTCGGCTCCACGTGAAGGTTAATGTAGTGTGTCTAGGTTTTCGTTGATTTCTCCCTGTCCTGAACTCCTTTCATGTTGAAATTTTGCATGCATCCTCTCCTCCCTTGGGCGAAACTTTCCACCGGTTTTGTCACCTAAGATGCCCTCTACACCTCTCGGCGAGAAAACAAATTCTGGTGATGCTATTTGCAATTTCTCCCTCATTTGAACTCCTTTTGCTCTGAAATAGATGTGTGTCGTCTCCTCCCTAAGGCGCAGCTTCCCTCAAAATTTCATGGAAAAAATATGATCGTTAAGGCCCTCTACGAACAGAAAACCTAGCAGCCACCGCTGCTAGGTTTTCTCCCTTGTTTCTCCACGATAAAGTTTGATCCCGGGCTTCAAATCTTCTCCTTGATTTATAGAACATTTCTATATTTTTTAGATTTTCTGATTAGGGTTTTGATTTTCCTAATTTGGTGAAGGAAAAATCAGAAATGGGAGGCAGCGGAAGACTCTAGCATGGCGGCGGCAACTATTTCCCCTCTTTTAAAATTTTCACACCCCTATGAAAATTTTAGTTCATTTTTCACCGGGGTGTGATGTTGAGAAAATTTTCAAATTTGACCTCCGCGCTCAAAATTGTCATGATTCCGTTTCCGGCATCTAATTTCTTCAAATATATTGAAAACAAGCCTTTTTTACCTGAAAATAATGAAAAACGAGAAGAGATGTAGATTTCGAAATAATTGACCAATTAAGTTTAAAAACAAGCAAAAGAGCATAAATATGACTAAAAAGACTAAACAATCAATATAAAATTTACTATGAATTTTTGAGTCATCAAAATACATAAGGCTCAAACCTTGCTTGTCCCTAAGCAACTCAAAATCTGAATCAAAGTGTGTAAAGCAAAACTAAATGACTTCTATGTATTTCTCCTTAACATAAAAGTAATCCACAATATGTGCAATTATTTTTAGGAATAAAAGATTTAAAAGAAATAACTTGTTAGGAGAAAGATTTTTAAAAGGTTATAATCCAAGATGAATAAAATTTTCATAATCTATAAGATAGTATTCATGTTTAACTCGTATAAACAATCGTAAACTCTTTTTTTAATAAATCTAATTTACCTTCAAGAAAAATTTTCACTCATTGATCCCAGAGAAAGTTCTGTAAACAACCCTTTTAAAGCAAACTGATCTTTGAACAGTTATCAGCCCTTTTTCTGTTAGCACGATAACATTATTCAAAGTACACCATGAAACAGTGTAATAGAACTCGTAGCATAATTTTAAGTAGTCAGCGGAGTTGTCCACTTAACCTACAACTCTCTCTTTTTATGTTTTTCTTTTTTTTTTCTTTTTTTATTGTTTTTATTCTGGAGAGAGCCGGCCAAGGGCATGGTACTTAAATCATTATCAATCTTTTTTGCTCAAGGGTAAAATAATATAACTCATAACTATAGTCCATCATACTAGAGGAGTTGGAGCAGGTTATCTACAGATAATTTCTAGTTTCTCTTTATGAAAATATTTCCATCAAGTAAATCAGAAAAATCAAATCAAGTAACTTTCATTCAACTTATATTATAAGAATGCAAAATACTTTTCTCATGAAAATCTTAATCATATCAGGACTAATTTTAACCAAAACTTTCATTCCACTGGTAATTTCAAAAAAAAATCTTTAATCCATAAAATCATCAACACACATCATTTCTAGTTATTTTTTCAAAGAGAATAAACATCATGTCATAAATATTTAATTCACACGCATCTTATCACATAATTTCAAATCATGCATGGATAAATTTCTACACTTCAAAAATGACAATATCAATGTGAAAAGTATGAAGCGACATACTTATACAATCATAGTCAAAAGGTGTAAGTGATAGATCTGTATAACCACATCAAATAGAAATCTCAAGAGAAGCAAGTGATACAACCAAATCGAATAGCAGGACAAATCAAGCAGCAATACCATACAACCATATCGAATTATATAAGATAATCATGAATACAACTAAATCGAAAGCATAAGAAGAATCATATCAGTAGTATAACCAGATTGAAATAAGAATAAAAATGCTCACCCAACATCGCTATCATCGTCGTGTTGGGTGTGATGTGGTAAAGAATGTTGGCTATCTCCTCCTCAAAGATGCATCTTCTGAAAATTTCACCTGCGCATTTCTTCGATACATAAGGCTCAGCCTAAAAATAGTATTTTACCTTGGCTAAAAATATTTTCTTCTGAAAGGGAAATCAGAGTCATCGCTAGAGGTCTAAGGAGGGTGCTGGTGGAAAGAGCTGATGCAGGTGGGAAACAGATGCTGGCTGAAGAGATGCTAGCTGCGAAGGATGAGTTGCCGACAGTAGAGTAAGAATGAGTAGTCTCCAGTGCCCTACTAGAGATTATGAATCTGAGGCGAAGTCATCGGCTGGTGGGCGGCGAGAGATGATGCTGCATAGCTGGAAAAATCAGAGTCGCTAATGATGAAGATTCTGCTGCTAGAAAGAAAGAAAATAAAATAAAATAAAATAAAATAAAATAAAATAAAATGCAGCTTCCAGTAGTGATTGCAAAGGTGATGAAATAAAGGTGCCAGCTAGCTGGAACATCTGTAACGCTGCTGGCTGGCTGGCTGGAAGACAACAGATCTGTAGATGAAGTGCTTCGTTGGTGTGGCTACAGAAACAAAGGAGTAAGCGTGGAAATAGAAGCATATAAGTGAGCTGCTGGTGTTGAAAACAATTGCCAGCTGAAATCAAAGGAGCTATTGGTGGAGCAAATGCTGACGGTTAGAGATACTGTTGACACATATTTATATAGCATTTCAAGTATGATTTTACCAATAGAATCATCTCTATTTTCGGGTTTTCTGCCTCATTATTGCCTCAATTGCTCTACATCTATGGAATCTACATCTCTTTTGGTATTTTCACGTTCTCAGGTCAAAACGACCACAAAGAGGATGTATTTTGGGCTTTTGAGACCAGGGGAACCCCTCCTAATCTAAGATGATCCTAACTGAAAGTTTTCGAATCCGTTGGAGCCTTTATTGGGAATCACGATCGAGTCACGATCAGAATCATGCCCGTGACTCATCTCTGTGTTTGAAGCTGCAACTGGAAATCACGACCGGGTCGCGAAAAGAATCACGCCCGAGATCGCAAACCCGCCTGTTTCGAAATCGCGTTTTTAACCCAAGTTTCTCCAATCTAACCTAAGGTAAAGCAAAGGGGCATCCAAGACCTTTCTCCCCCGTTGACATAGGAGGCGTGGAGCAGCTTTTTAGGGCAAATCCTCCCCACGAAATCATCATTTCGTGGAGATAAGGGCGGCTGAAGTTTTGCTAGACATGGGAGGAGGCTGGCAAGGACTTTTCTCACTGGAAATTTACAGCGTCTGCAGCAGCTTTGCCAGAGCATAGGGAAGAGGAGAAAAACCAAGAGGAGAGGGAGATAAAAACCTCTCATTCCAAGGGGAGAAGGGGGATCGCACGAGTAGAGAGGAGGCTACTGCGGTTGAGAGGAGAAGGTGATTGCAGGAAATAAGGGGCTGCACATCTGCATCTATTGAAGACACTTCCTGCATGAGCACCCTAAGGATTAATTTGTAAGGAAGATTTTGCATTACATTCAATTTGCTGCACTATTTGTACAATCTTAGCAAAGTATCATACGATCTTACCTTCATCTTGGGATTGCCGCATAAACTTGCATATGTATGTGATGTTCAATACCATAGTTTATGTTATTACCATGAACATTGTAGGCTAACCCTTGAATAAGGATTCGGGTTAACCCTTTGATGACTTACTTGTTGTAATAGTCTTACTCCAAATGCCCTAGTTCTTACTTAACCGTATGTGCGCTCTTTGTCTGCATTACCCGGAAGGGGATGCTTGAGCCTCTAGTCGTCAAAGTGGGGTTTGTCAATCAGTATCCTAGGAGGAAAACTCGCTTGTGGATCTGTACTCACTTTCGGGGATTACGAGGGTCCTAGACACATCGGGGAGACCAAAAGTCCGACAGCGTGTCGGAACCCTTCGGTTGAGGGTTTATCTGATCTACATGTACTCTTTGCTTGCACTACCCGAGAGGAGTGTTTGAGCCTAGATTTCCCCTTGCGAGGTTTGTAAATCAGGGGCTAGGGGAAACCCATTGACGAACTGTACTCTTCTAGTGTGAGTAGTAGGATCCTAGGCGCGCTGGGGGAACCGAAAGGTCGACCACGCGTTGGATTACCACAGTACTCTTTGCCTGCGCCACCCGAAAGGGGATGCTTGAGCCTATACTTCCTAGGTGAAGGTTTGTAAATTAAGGAATCTGGGGGAACTTCTTTTGGGAAACCTGTACTCACCTTTGTGTGGATACTAGGGCCTTGGACGTGTTAGGCAGGCCGAAAGGTCGTTTGCGCATTAGAATTATTCAGATTAGACCGGTAACCGTGTCCATGGGAATAGATAGGGGTGTCAGTGGGAGAGATTGAATGTCAGGTTCTGAATCCCATGAACTAGATAGGATTACGACAATGGAGTTTAATTATTCAGCAGTGAGGAGTCAAAGCGGTGAACTCATAACCTGATGTTTCTCCCCATTAAAATTCCCTCGTGCAAATCCTCTATTTACGTTCTTGTGCATTTAAATAGTTTAACATTTAAACTTCACCAATTTCAACGTCGTCTAGCTAGCAAATTCGAGATCTGTCGGTACTTGCCCATTAGTCCCTGTGGGATCGATATTTTTACTACTTCGATAGACCCATGCACTTGCGGGATACTTATCAAGTTTTTGGCGCCGTTGCCGGGGACTAATTTCGGCAATATTGACAAGATTCAGAAGTTATTAGACTAGACACTTTTAGCTTAATTCTATATTAGTATACTTTCTTTTATTTCATTTTACACTTTTTTTTATTTAACGAGTTACTTACTTTGTTAGAACTTTAGTTTATGCATAGAACTCATCGTCTGGAACCAGCAATACCTTTTGATTCGGAAATTGAAAGAACGTTCCGGCGTCGAAAGAAACTACAAAAATTGCAACCTGAAAAGGATTCACAAACAGCAACCATGGACGGTAACAAGTCACTCCGAGATTTCGATGCACCAAATGTCCAAGGACTTCATTCTAGCATTGCACGTCCACCGATAGACGCAAACAATTTCGAGATAAAGTCGTCACTTCTGTCGATGTTATAGCAAAACCAATTTGGTGGATCACCGACTGAGGATCTAAATATGCATTTATCTATTTTTCTCGAATATTGTGATACTATTAAAATGAATGGAGTGACCACTGACGCTCTAGGACTTTGACTTTTTCCTTTATCACTTAGAGACAGGGCACGAGCTTGGTTACATTATTTACCATCTGGATCCATCACCTCATGGGAGCAACTCTCACATGTCTTCCTTGCAAAATATTTTTCTCCAAGCAAAACCACACAACTGAGAATCCAAATTACCAATTTCTCTCAAAAAGAAAGTGAATCATTATACGAGGCGTGGGATCGCTTCAAGGAATTGCAATGAATGAATCCTCACCACAGCCTCAAGAAATGGGTACTGGTACACATTTTTTATAACGGCTTGCTTTATAACACTCGTCTTACTGTTGATGCAGCCATTAGAGGGGCTTTCATGAATAAGGCAGTTGATGACGGCTTCAATTTAATCGAGGAGATGCCGCCTGCTGGCTGGATTCGGCAGAAACAGAGACGCTGCCAGTTGAAGATGCCGAAACTCACTAGGAAGATTGCTGCTTGCTGCAGGGAAGTGTTGCCTATAAATAGAAGCGGTGACGCTGGCTGCTGCTAAAAGTAGAGTCAGCGAGATCTGAAAGAAAATAGTGTCGCCGATTTAAAAAAACTGATGGCTAGCTAGGGAGAAGTGGCGGCGCCTGGAAACAGAGATCTGGGGATGTAGCCGCTGTCTGGCAACCGATGAAGATTTCAGCAATAGAAGGCTTCGGCTCCTGAAGGCGGTGCTTCTGGTTGGAAATAAAGATGCTGATGATGGAAGATGATGCTACTGATGCCTGAGAGTGGTCTCGCCGGCTGGAAGCAAGATGCTAGCGGCAGACCTAGGGGTGGAGCAGGGTTGCTGGTTTGCCGGAGAAGAAGCTAGCTGCTGGCTAGAAAAAGATCTGTTTCCAAAAGAAATAGAGGCGGCCACTGAGACAGAGGTGATGATTGTTGAAATTAGAGGCCACACTTAGTTGAAGAGGTGACGGCGACTGGTCTGGACATTAAGATGCTGGCCGGAAGAGATTTGTCGTAGGAGAAACTAAAGCGGTATCGGTTGAGAATAGAAATTGCTGCTGCTAGCTGAGGAAGACGCTGGCGGGAGGAAATCAAGGGCTGCTACTGAAGACGCAGCGTGTTTCTCTGGCTGGATCGAAGTTGAGGAGGCTTCGGTGAAGCAGCAGATGATCTTCAGTGGTGGCCGGAGACTCTGGCTGGAAGGTAAGCGGCACTAGAGGAAGTTGGATGAAGAGAAGCAGCATGGTGCTGGCAAAGGCTAGCTGAAGAGGGCTTTCACGGGGGTGTGCCGTCATGCCCCTTTTATTTTTATTTTTTTTATTTTTTATTAAAAAAATTCAAGACTTCCCTTCAAATTCTTTCCTGCAAAAATAAAATCCTTCATTAGAATTTTTCTTTTTCATATTAATCAATTTTTTTTAACAAAATAAGAGTGTAAAACATGATTTTGAAAAAGATACAAAATAAGATAAAAAAAAATACGAAGAACAAATATAGTGCTTGGGTTGTCTCCCAAGAAGCACTAATTTTTAGGTCACTAGCTTGTCCGAAACTCAAATATCATGGCGAAGTAGGTGGATTAGTGCCATAATAAATAGCATACGATTTTTTGCCTTTTTACTATCCTAAAAGTTTTGCCACTAATACAAACATTCAAAATTTTATATAAGACATAATTGTAGTGGCTTTCATATATATGCAGAAATCAAAATCAAAATTTTCAATTTCACACGAAGAATATTTTATGATTTTCCTATATTTGTTAGAAAGCAAAATCATTAGTCCTTTCTTCAAATTTATATCTTCAATTACAATAAGAGTAAGACTTTGATCAAAAGATTTATGTATTGGATCATCTAGATAATTTTTGTATCCCACATTAGGTTCCTCAATAATGCAAAGTTTATCTAGTTTCTCTGCAGATGAATCAGACAATGAATTAGAAGGGTGAATAGTAGATAGAGGTAAAACTTCAGAGTGAGATTCATCAATATTCATAATTTTCAAATCTTTTTCAAGTTCCTCATGCCCTTCATCAAATAATTTATCATCAATTTTAGAATTATCACCAAAATCAAAGTGAGATTTTTCAAAATAAATTTCAGAATTACCAGAATCAGATTTAACCATAACTAACTTATCATCAATTTCAAATTTATCACCAAAATTAGAATGGGATTCATCAATATTCATAATTTTCAAATCATTTTCAAGTTTCTCATGCCTTTCATCAAATAATTTATCAAAAAAATTAATTTCAGAATTATCAGAGTCTGAGTGAGATTTATCAAAGTCAATAATTTTTATACCTTTTTCAAATTCCTCATGCCCTTCATCAGTTTTGGCAACAAACAATTTTTCATCAAAAGATTCAATTTTAGAATTACCATAATCAGAGAGGGACTTTTCTAAATCAATTTCTCTAGTTTCCAAATCAAATTCAAGAAGACTATCTTGTTGTGCTATCTGAGTTTCTAACATTTCAGTGTGGATAGATATAGATTCTATCTTAGAATTAAGCTGATCAATTGTGTCCCCTTGTTGTTTAATCATCCATTTAAGATTTTCAAATTCCTTACTTTGGTGTGTCATAAATTTTTCTAACATGGATTCTAGCTTTGATTTTTCAGTATTTCCAAAGTATGGTTCAGAAATATGGTTTGAGTAATCCTCATAAAAAAAAATTGGTGGATTTTCCCATCTAGAATTATATTGATCATCTTGGTACCATGGTGAATTGGGACTTGGAGGAATTCCTAATTGACATTCAGAAGCATAATGATCAAAACATCCACAAATATCACATGTAATAGAATAAGATGTCATAACATGGTGCATATTAAAAGTGTCTATTTTATGAGCCAAAGAATTTACCTTTTCTGCAAGAGTGCACCATGAATTATTTTTATACTTACCTTGTGGTATGAATACCACACCTTTATCAATTGCCCACGGATTGTGATTAAGAGACATCTCTTCAAATTAGAGCTTTTCTACACAACTTAAAAGAATTTGTGATGTTAGAGTCCACAGGAAATAAAAACTGTCAAGATCTAAGAGTCATGTCCATAAACAAAAAGAAAGAGATTGGGTGAACTCTGAATTTTCAAAAGGAACAGGAGGAATATTCAACTTGAAAAATCACATCTTGTGACAAATCGTCATAGGGGTGTGATGAAAAAAAATAAAAATAAAAAGTCTCATAATACAGATTTTCCAACATCAATCGATCAGAAATAATTTTTAGGATTTTTTAGTGATTTTTTTCAAAATTTTTCGAGTATCAGAAAGCCCAGAAAACCCTACAAACCGAAATAGCTCAATTTCATAGCCTCGTGATTCAATTTTCACATGGGTGTAAAAATTTGTGAAAATTTTTTTACAGATTCTCGTAGCTCCTGAAATATGCAGATTTTTAAGAATTTTTAAAATTTTTAATAAAATAGAAAAACTACCAGAAAAACACACATAAAGTAAAAAAAATTTGGCAAAAATTCAAAAATTTCAGAAATCACAACCATGTGATTTTTCGTTACAGCCTGTGAAAATTCAAAACTTGCAAAAACAGAAAATAAAGTTAAAACTAAAAATAAATAAAACTTAGTCTACTAATACTCACAACTATTTTGATATTAATAAAACTAAAGTCCGCAGCAACAGCGCCAAAAACTTGGTGTGTCCGCAAGTGCATGGATATATCGAAGTAATAAAAGATATCGAATCCACAGAGACCTATGTGTTAAGTATCAAATAGTTGAATTCTTTCTAGCTAAGTTATCGATGTAAGATGGTGTTAAATAAAAACGAAAATAGCAAATACTGTCGTAGAAGATCGGAGAGAGAAAACTAGGACTAAGGTTTCATCCTTTTTAATTCTTATGACTAGATATAATTAAGTTTTTATTAGTTATCATGATAAAGAAAAATTTACTAAAAAGAAGTTGTCTCCTTTTGGACGTCCAACTTACACGGATCCAGCCTTCACTTTCATGATTTACTACTCAGTGTTAAATAAAAGCAAATCACACAAAAATTAAAATTACTTTCGTGGTTTAACTTTCAAAGTCTATTTCTCAAGTAAAATTAAATACTTTTGTACCTTAATTTTATAGGTTTTACCTAAGGGGCTATAACAATCAAAATCACCTTTCGGTCCATATTGTCATATTTGAAATAATAGAATAAGAAATACTCACACGTAAAATAAGCATCATAAATTAGGGTTATAGGACTTAACTGCTTTCATAGTCTAGGTTTCTAGATCTAATCTAAGGGTTCTAGATTTGTAAATCACCTTTCAGTCCATATTACAAACCCTAAAACATGCAAATAATAATTTTAAAGTAAATAAATCACAGAGCCAAAATGAACATTCAAAGAATAACTAATAGAGTAAAAATTATCTAGTCATTACAGAATTAAAAAGAAACTACTCCTTAAGTCCCAAAGAAAGTTTTACGCTATCATGGAGTAGGAAACGCAACAATAATTCATCTAAAAAAATAAGAGTTCAAAAGAGGTGAAATAAAGTTTTTACTAATTTTATGGAGGTGTTCAAATTTTAGTTCAAATTTCATAGCCCCGTGATTTTTTCTTCCAGCACAGTGTTGTTGGCTCAGTGCGAAGGTTACTATGGTGCGTCCATTTTTCATTGATTTCTCCCAATCCTGAACTCTTTTCATGCTGATATTTTGCATTCATTCTCTCCTCCCTTAGGCAAAACTTTCCACCAAGTTTCGTCACCTAAGATTCCCTCTATACCTCTTGGCGAGAGAACAAAGTCCGGTGACTCCTTTTGCGATTTCTCCCTTGTTTAAACTCCTTTTGCTTTGAAATTTGGTGTGTGCCGTCTCCTCCCAAAGGCGCAACATCCCTCAAAATTTCATGGAAAAAATATGATCGTTAAGGCCCTCTGCGAACAGAAAACCTAGCAGAGACCGATGCTAGGTTTTCTCCCTCGTTTCTCCACGATAGAGCATAATCCCCGGGCTTCAAATCTTCTCCTTGATTTATAGAACGTTTCTGTATTTTTAGTTATTTCGATTAGGACTCTGATTTTCCTAATTTGGTGAAGAAAAAATTAGAAACGGGAGGCGATGGAAGACTCAGGTGTGGCGGCGGCGACTATTTCCCCTCTTTTAAAATTTTCACACCCCCATGAAAATTTTAGTTTGTTTTTCACCAAGGTGTGATGTTGGGAAAATTTTCAAATTCGACCTCCGAGCTCAAAATTTCATCATGATTCCATTTTTGGCCTCTGATTTTTTCAAATCTATTGAAAACAAGCCCTTTTTACCTGAAATGATGAAAAACGAGAAGAGGTGTAGATTCTAAAATAATTTACCAATTAAGTTTGAAAACAAGCAAAAGAGCATAAATATGACTCAAAAAGACTAAGCGATTAATATAAAATTTATTATGAATTTTTGAGTCATCAAAAACCCAATTTGCTGTAAACCCTAACTTTCTTTCTACCCCCTCTCTTCTCTTCTTGCTTGCACTCTTCTCGCACAAAGCATTCTTCGGCAATATTACAACTTCAACATCCTTGCATTCAGCATTCTTTGTGGGACATTATTGCTCTCTTTAGGGCTGTCCAAAGTCTGGTTCAACCCGGAAAACCGAACTGAACCGAAGTTTTTGGTTCGGTCTGGTTTTTATACAATGGTTCGGGTTCGGTTCGATTTTGTGATAAGTAAAATAATATCTGTTCGGTTTTGTTTTTTGGTTTTAAAAACTCAAAAAAACTGAACCGAACCGAATAAACGGTTCGGCCCAAATATATACTTTAGTTTATGCATAACCTAACCTAACTCTACGCGTACGCTAACGCTTTAGCCTTCGCTCGGCGCTCTCGCAGAGTCGCAGTCCGTAGTCTTGCTCCCGGCTCCCGCAGCCCCGTTCGCAGTTCGGCCGCTCCAAGTCTCCAAGTTCAAGCCGACTCTCTACTCTATCTCTCCATTGTCTCTCATCGCTGAGCTTGAGAGGCCTGAGACGCCGACTCACCGCCTCCGCCAGCACAGTACACACCTCCATCGGTAAGCTTTTAGGTTTAGTTTTGATTTTTAGGGTTTTATATTTTCTCACTATCTTTAGTTTCTTAGTTCCTTACTCGCCTAATTCAGTGCCTGATTTAGGGTTTTATATTTGGACGATTGTAGAAAACCAAAACATGTATTAGTCTGGATTCTGGATGGAATTTAGCCGAGTACTGTTAGATACTTTCTTTAGTTTCTTTTATGATTTTGTTATTCAATTGAAAACAGCAAATTCTACTCTTAATCCTTGTAAATTCAGTAAGTGGAACTGTGGAAGTTCATGCATCATTGTTGGTGAAATTAATTTATAATGAAATATCAAGATGGATAGTTTAATTTTATACCTACATCTAACATCCATATCATTCGTTCTGCTATCATGCATCATCTTTTTCACATTGACATCATTGTCAGGGACAATAATTGTTTTCGAGACTATCAGTCTTCCTGCAGGGATTATTGGTGTAATTAAATTATAATGCAATATCAAGATGAACAGATCAATGTTATCGCTATATATATATACCTTCAACAATAGGTTCCATTGTTTTTGACATAGCAGTCTTCCACTCTTCCTTCAGGAATTATTGGTGAAACTAAATTATAATTCAGTATATGGTCATATGGACATATTGGTTTTGTCCCTGTATATACCTTCAATGTTTCAATGTACACTCTGCTTGAATTTAGGCACTTTCATTTCAAATTCTAATATATATTATTTGATTATTCGTTGATTCATTGCTATTTGTTAAATGCTAAATTGCTAATTAGTCTAAATTTTAAATTTTAAGGAAATGGGTGATAAACAAATAGATACAACCGAGGCACAAGCAAGTAATACAAAGAAAAGAAAAACTATAAAACCAAGGGCTAAAGTTTGGAACCATTTTGAGAAATTTGAGAATGATGGTGTATCAAAAGCAAAGTGTGTATATTGTGATGCAAGTTATGTTTGTGATACTAGGACATGTGGAACTAGTACATTAAAGGCACATTTGACTAGATGCATAAAATATTTGAGTGCACAAGGCTTAGAAGTAGGAGAGAAGGGTAAAATCCAAACTGAAATTTCTTTCACAGCTACCGGTGAAACTGCAAGTACTGTATTATCAACTTGGAAATTTGATCAAAATATTGTTAGGAAGACGTTAGCAGAAATGATTATTATAGATGAATTGCCTTTTAAATTCATTGAAAGCAAAGGTTTTAAAAAATTCGTGATGTTGCTATACCACGATTTCGTATTCCTTTAAGGCAAACGATTGCTCGAGACTGTTTTGAGCTATTTGTGGAGGAGAGAATGAGGTTGAAAAGCTTTATACAAGATAATTGTCAGCGGATTTGTATTACAACTGACACATGGACATCTATTCAACGAATTAACTATATGTGTATCACAGGTCATTTTATTGATTTGCATTGGAAACTACATAAAAGGGTTTTGAATTCATAAGGGTGAAGTTATTGGGAAAGCTATTGAGAAATGCCTACATGATTGGGGGTATTTCTAGAGTTATGACAGTAACAGTTGACAATGCAAGTTCTAATGACACGACTGTTTTATTTCTTAAAAAAAGATTAACAATTGGGAAAAAGGAAGCATTCTTAATGGGGAATTTTTACATGTAAGATGTACTGCACATGTTATGAATTTAATTGTCCAAGATGGCCTAAAAACTCCTCAATCTTCGGTTGAGAGAGTTCATGAAGCAATAAAATATGTTAAGCAATCTCCACGAAGATTGCAAATATTAACTCATGTGTTGCTCAAGGGAAGATAGAAAGTAAAGCTCACCTATCTTTGGATGTTTGTACAAGATGGAATTCAACCTATATCATGTTAGATGTAGCACAAAGGTACGAAAGTGCCTTTGAAAGATTTCATGAAGAAGATACTCATTTTGAATCAGAACTCTTAACTAGTAATGGACTTGGTAGGCCTTCTGAAACTGATTGGAAAATTGTACGAGATTTAGCTTCAATGTTGAAGGTTTTTTTTATCAATTTACATTAAATGCATCTACAACTTTGGCAAGCACTTCCAATCTCTATGTCAATGAAGTTAGTCAAATTGCATCAACTTTGACTGAATGGATAGAAGATATTGATCTTAATCCCATGTTTCATGAAATGGCAATGAAAATGAAACAAAAATGGGACAAATATTGGGGGAATGTTGAAAAAATGAATTTGCTTCTATTTATTGCAATTATTTTTGATCCTAGATATAAAATGGATTATTTGAAATTTACACTTTCAGAAATGTATGGTGAAGACAAAGTTTCAAATATATATGTTTGGGTACAAACACTTCTTCAAAGGATGTTCAATGAGTATAAGAGCACAATGGGGATTAGTGACAATTCAAATATTGCTGAAGGATCAAGTTCTACTTTGTCAGCTTCTCAGTGTGTGCTATCCAAAACTGAAGTGAAGTACAGGAGACACAAGGAAAATCTTGCAATTCATGAAAAAACTAAGTTAGATAAATATTTGAATGAAGATATTGAATAGCCAAATCCCCAATTTGATCTTTTAAGTTGGTGGAAGATTAATTCCATAAGATTTCCTATTTTATCATCCATTGTCCGTGATATTTTAGCCATTCCTATATCTACTGTAGCTTCAGAATCAACTTTTAGTATTGGAGGTCGTGTACTTGATCCATTCAGAAGTTCACTGTCTCCTTCAATGTTGGAAGCTCTAATTTGTTGCCAAGATTGGATTAAAGCAAAGGATCGTGAAGTAGAAGAAGATATAGAAAATGTTCACTCACTTGATAAAGGTAAATTATATAAGTTTAATATTAGTTATTTTATATTACTGTTATAATGTATGTTTTTTGATTATTAATTATTATTGAGTTATTGTGATTTCAATTTTCAACAATTGACAATGATTTCAACAATTAAATCTACACCAGAAATCATTGATATGTAGATGTTACCTCTCTAACGTGTAAGTAATGGTAATCAATTACTTGTTAAATGTTTTAGTATAATTATTGTTAATATAAATTTTGGTATATTTCCTATTTACTAATACTAACATAACTTTTGTTAGTTGTTGATATTAGCTTATGCAGGTAATGGAATAATCAGTAATGGAGTTTGGACTTTGGACTGATGGGCTGACCGCTGATGGGCATTTGGAGTTTGTTGCCATGTTGGTTGGAGAATTGGAGTTTGGACAATAGGACAAATGGACAATACATTGTCTCTCATTAGTCATTTCTCAGTTCTGAATTTTGGAATTTTGATTCTGTCAAGTTGCCAAGTTGGTACTATGGTGTATGGACAAATGGCTGTAATGCTATATGAATTGTAGTTTTATGTTTGATACTTTGGTAGTTGCCTAGTTGGTACTTAGTTTGTTTAATTGAAAGTTTGATACTTTGCTCAACATTTCACAAGCTCACCATTTTGATTTATATTTGCTTGAAATTTCTTCATGTGTTTAGTATGAATACCTAGACGTTTATCGTCTCATGTTGATCTCGTATAGCTTCACTACATTACTGATCCATATAATTTGGATGAGTCCTGAGTTGGTGCCTTGGTAATGATTATTACTCCTGTGTGGTTCATTTATTTCCTGCATGAAGTAATGATTATTTCTCTTTTCTATTTGGCTACAAGAAATGATTTGTTTTCTATAAATATTGGCGTTGTTTTCTTGAGTTGCAATTGGAGATGAATGAACAGATAGAAAAGGAAAGAATAAAAATTTTGGTTTTTATTGGTTTAAACTGAATCGAAAAATCGATTCGGTTTACTTCGGTTATAGAATATTTCGGTTCGGTTTCGGGTTGAAAAAAATCAGAAAAAAAATTTGGTTTGGGTCCAGTCGGTTCGGTTCGGGTTGAACCGATTGGACACCCCTAGCTCTCTTCTTGCCTGTTCGCTCGATCAGCGTCAAAGACTTGCCGCCGTCGTTTGCTCAATCAGCGTCAGAGACTCGCTACTGTCGTTTGCCCTTTCTCTTTGCTCGCCCCTTTCTCTTCACGCATTCATTCCATGGCCGATCCAATTGCTTCAGAAGGAGATGCCGAGCTTCCTGTCATTGATTTCACCAAACTCGCCAATCACCACCCTTCCTCCTGGGAAGAGTCAGCCAAGCTCCACTGTGCCTGCACGAGTGAGGCTTCTTCCAGGTCTGGCTTCTTAGGAATCAAAAGTTTGTGGTGAAAGACCAATTTTAGGAGAGGATTTTTCATCTGATGTGTTTGATTTTCAGCTAATAAATCATGGATTTTATGATGAGGTGATAGAGAAAGTGAAGACCAACGCTATGGAATTCTTTAAGCTTCCTTTGGACAAGAAGGCGGCAGTTGCGCAGCTCCCAAATGGCCTAGAAGGGTGTGGGCAAGCCTTCGTGTGTCCTTTTTGATTCTTTTGTTCTTTTCCTTGTGGTTCAATTCCTGCTTCTCATGGTCCTCATGTCAATAAATTGGAGATGGAAAATGTTTTAGTCTATACCTTCAAAAAGTGTACACAATTGTTATTTTTTCACATAGCAAATATTTGTTTAGTTAAATATTTGGATAACAAATATTTGTTTGGTTAAATATTTGGAGGACAATTGCTTACATTCCAACCTGACAATTAATCATAGTTCTATTTAAATACTTCCCATGTGGATTATGTATTGTCCAAACACAAAAATCAAGAATTTTGGCATGTGCAATCTATAAAGACCTAGCAAATGTATACATTACAATCCGTAACTGTCCCATTGGATGCTAAATAATTGGTAGAGGTTAAAATCTATATTGGAAACTAAAATTCACACCAGAAGATTTGATTAAATTTATTACAATTAATCATATGAGTTACCTATTTATTAGTATGTTTTTAAGAATATTTATGTTTAACAGCACAACATAGCACAAACAACATAAACAGAATAACCTAATCACAAGTTGTGCATCCAAATACCCTTAGAACTTCTTCAACCAGCATCTTTATAACCCGCACTTCTCCCGCCAACATAAGCTAGAAGCAGAAGATGAGCGAAACAAGCCCGATCGACCCCGTTTGGCCCAGCTTATGGGCTTGCTTGCTTATAAGGGTTGTAGCCAGGATAATTTCACTGTAGCTGAGAAGTTTGCGCGTTTGGTTCTTCAACTTCTCGGCTCTAAACGGACAAGTTCTACTATGTCGGAGAAGCAGCCTCTGCTTCTCTCAATCCTCACCCTGCTTCTTGTTAGATGACCCCTTTCCGCCCGTTCGCTCGATCTGCGTTAGAGACTCGCCGCCGTCGTTCGCTCGATCAGCATCAGAGACTTGCTGCCGCCGTTCACCCTTTCTCTATGCTCGCCCCTTTCTCTTCGCACGTTCGCTTCATGGTCGATCCAATCGCTTCAGAAGGAGATGCCGAACTTCCTATCATTGATTTCACCAAACTCGCCGATCACCACCCTTCCTCTCGGGAAGAGTCAGCCAAGCTCCACCGTGCTTGCACCGAGTGGGGCTTCTTCCAGGTCTGGCTTCTCAGGAATCAAAAGTTTGTGACGAAAGACCAATTTTAGGAGAGGATTTTTTTTGTCTGATGTGTTTGCTTTTTAGTTGATAATTCATGGATTTCCCGAGGAGGTGATAGAGAAAGCAACGCTGTGGAATTCTTCAAGCTTCCTTTGGACGAGAAGGCGGCAGTTGCGCTTAGAAGGGTATGGGCAGGAGAAAATTTCTCCGCGGACGGTCCGCGGAAAACGGTAAAAACGGTTAGCTTAAATTTTATGTTAAAAATTTTATGTTAAGTTTTAAGCGGACCGTCCGCGGAGAAAACGCGCCCGTATGGGCAAGCCTTCATGTGTCCTTTTTGGTTCTTTTGTTCTTTTTCTTGTGGTTCAATTACTGCTTCTTATGGTCCTCATGTCAATAAATTGGAGATGGAAAATGTTTTGGCTCATACCTTGAAAAAGTGTACACAATTGTTATTTTTTCCCGTAGCAAATATTTGTTTAGTTAAATATTTGGATAACAAATATTTGTTTGGTTAAATATTTTGAGGACAATGGCTTACATTCCAACCTGACAATTAATCATAGTTCTATTTAAATACTTCCCATGTGGATTATGTATTGTCTAAACACAAAAATCAAAAATTTTGGCATGTCGAATCTTTAAAGACCTAGCGAATGTATACATAAAAATATGTAGCTTTCACATTAGATGTTGAATAATTGGCAGAGGTTAAAATCTATATTGGAAACTAAAATTTGCACCAGAATATTTGATTAAATTTACTATAATTAATCATATGAGTTATTTATTTATTAGTGTGTTTTTAAGAATATTTATGTTTAACAACTCAATATAGCATAAACAACATAAACAAAATAACCTACTTACAAGTTGTACATCCTCAATATCTTTATAATTAACATTTAACTAACTGAAGTTAGAAGCAGAAGCTGAGCTAAACTGGCCCTTAGGCAGATAGGGCCTCTGCTTATAAAATTTTTCCCCTCGTGCATAGGCATCAGCATCAGATCTGCCTTATGTAGGATAGACTTAAGGCTCTGTTGAGGAAATCCTTAAAGGAAAGAAAAAAACAAACATATTGAATCTAACAGAAAAAGTACTTAGATTTAATATGTTTCCCTTCTTGTTTTTACGTGAATTCTCTCTAAAGAAACAGCGCGTTCGTTCCGCCGTCATCTTCAACTTCGGCGATACCCACTCCACACCGACTTCCTCACTGCCGGTCTTGGCTACCTCCCGCCACCACAGAAGAACTGCGCCTTTTTCCCCCACTCCTTCGTCCGCCTCTGTGACGGCCGCTTCGTCATTGATTTCCTCTGCAAAAGCTTGGGCACGAAACACCCGAGCCCTTAAATGGAGTCGCTAGGTTTCGATTTCAGGGACGGGCCAACTTCGCTATCATCGGCTCCGTCACATGCCCCGCATACGTTGTCCCTTCACCTTGGCGGTCCAAGTGCGGCACTTTCTCGCATTCAAGCTGCGATATCGGAAGCGCCTCATTCAAGGTTTCATGACTTAGGGTTTCATTAATTGTTGTGTTCTTGCTCATTTGTCGGCGCCCACAACGAGCTGAAATGACAATGGTTTGTCACTAGGTGCAACGGGGCTTGTTGATGCAGAGGGATTTCAGAATGCTCAGCCCTAGGCTATTGGCACAGGGCAGAATGATTTAGCAGCGGGTTTTTCTACAATCTTGAGCTAATGCTCGTGTCGTTGAAAGAATCTCCTCCATCGTTCAAATCTTTATTTAGGAAAAAAAATTACTACTGCTGATTATGAAAGCTTGAGGCAAGTCTTATTTGAGAAAAAGAATATAGTGTTCATTCAGATTACATATGTATATCGATTCATTGGGGCCTGTCTCTTCATCTTATGAAGAAACCTGCAATGTATATCAAGTACTTTCCATCAATTGGATGCTGTCTGTGGCATGTGCTACACAGTTTGTCGTATATCAAGTTCTTGAATTATCCATACTTGCCAACTTCCATCATAAATTGATCTTTGTAATGCCAATGTTAATTATGTTTACTGTCTGCAGCTTGTCTTTTTTTTTTCCTGATTCCTTCCAATAAACTTCAGCATCTACATAATTGTTACTCTTTTTTCTTTGTAAAAGATTCAATGTCCTTCAATTAATTCGATTTATTCCCTGCTGCTTATCTGCATTGATACGTCCTTTTCCTATTGAGAACTGAGAATGGTGGTGCTTCTGGATGCAGAATTTATATGGTTATGGAAGGAGAAGATTATGGTTGCACAAAACTGGGCTATTTCCAACGGAAGCTTCCCATCCCCTGCCACAGAATTTAATGCTCAATTAAGCATTCTATTCGATGAACTGAATTCAAAGTTGATGAATGCGACCATTTTTTAAAGAACTCATTGCCAATGGCACCAAATGTGGTGAGTTAAAGAACTCATTTATAAATCCATCTTCCTTCTTTAATTTTTTTTAAAAAAATTCAGCGAGCACTTTACCATTTTATCATTAAGTAGAATTCTGAAATTTTGACGTGGACGAATTTGAAGGGTGGAATTAGTATCACAGGGGCAGCCAATGCTGTTAGAATAACAAATGAGAATGCAATCGGTTTCTTATTATTTTTGATTTGTACCAGTATGAGCTATGAAGCAGGTGGATTCTAATATATATATATATATATATAAATTAGCGGGCACTATATGTCAATACATACTGAGATAGACTGGCCGTAGTAATAGACTAGTACACTAGGTCTTTGTCAAATAGAAGAGTAAAGCCACGTGAACATCAATTACCTTTTGGGAGATTATTAGCATTTACATATGGTCTTTGACATTCAAATTGAAGTCAATGCATTGTTGTTAAGCCTCTTGCCACACCCCGAAGAGGACACCCCGGCAGGCCCACCCGAAGGGTCCACCCTCGGGATGCGACGGGGTCGAACCTGCCACACAAGTCAAATACCTAACCCAATGCAACAAATAAACAATAGAGCTAAAATATAATATCATAAATACAACGTCAACATCTAGTTCACAATCAGGCATACATCACTCATATGAATACAGCACTGCCACATGCATATAGTCTGACAGAAATATAAATAAATAAATACGTAGATACAACCTTCATGGTGGCCATTAAAGTTAGCTATCTAAATCAGCTCCAGGAGGAACAACATATGAACCTAGAAGAGAAGTAAGAGGGGGTTCAGTTCGGTTCGGGTTATACCGAAATTAATTAATTAATTATATATATATAGCTTGTTTATACTATTATACTATTATTTTTTAATAAAATTAATAATATAATATATTTTATATAAAAATATTAATATTATATTTAAATTTTGCTTTATTCGGTTCAACCCGAACTGAATTGCCCCAAACCGAAAATCGAATTGAATTTTTTTTTACTCATCTTAAATCGAATCGAATTTGGCTTGAACCGAATCGAACCAAAAATTTCGATTCGGTTCGGTTCGGTTTATCGGGTTGAATCATTTTTTAGACACCCCTACTGGTAACATAATATAATCACAACAGCCCGATAAAGCGGGGCCCAACAGGTGCTAATATACAGCCATAACTAATCATAATATCATGCCATCGGAGCAAATAAACAGCATAAAATCAGAAAGCATGCAGTCATGTGTATGTCCAATAAAACAAGGTAAGACTATAACGGAAGATGATACAAGTCAAAGGATTAAACTTAAGGTAAGGTGTCACTAATCAAATCATGCATTTGACACCATAACAAAGGTAGGAAGAGGACCCTACCTCAAACTGTAGGTCTGCGCTAGGAACCAACCAAACACATATAGTGTCCACGCGTCTAAGATCATCAGACCTTACAGTATACCAAAATCGGTGTTATAATATGCTGGTGTATTTCGTATGTGTCTGAACATCGTATAGTCCTAGTCCACATGCAATTCTACGATATTAAATAAGTAGGGATCAAGCTAACCTAGCTCGCAGCCATGTGCGAATGTAATTCACCACAGGGTCGTCGAAGCACCAAGGAACTGGTCAAATTACGTAAGAACCAGCTCGGAATATGCAAATTGACGCGTCGGCATGGATCCTGAAGTTTGCCGGAACAGTAACCGAGTTCAATAGAATATGCAGCACTGCTGGAAATCAAGGAAATTCCATCAGCAGATTTCTGTGAGTCGTCAGAGACCGCTGGAGGATCGCCGGAAAGTAGCTGCACCGCCGGAATAGTATTTTCGCCTGCACGCGCAGGGCCGAGCCGCGTAGAGTTGTTCACTGGTTTCGTCTTTGAGCTTGGTACCGGTGCTTGTCGGGTTCATCGCTGGCGTTAGGAGAGGGAATACAATGGCACTGGAAGGAGCTTCGGGGTAACACGCCACGCGTGTTCGCTATACGACGTAGGAGTGAGGTGGAAAGGCGTCGCCGAGCGCTGGCGCACCACGGTGGCGGGATCTGGCCGCCGGATGTGAGAGGAAGAAGGTGGTCGCCAGGAAGCTCGCCGCTGCAGCTGGTTCTCGCCGGATGCAAGAAAGACGATGGGCAGCTAGAGAAGGCGGCGGTTGACCTGGGAAATGGTCGCCTGAAGCTTTCCCTTCAGTTGGAGGAGAATGAGGTGACAACGAAGAGGGGATTGGGAGCTCTGTTCGCCGGACGAGAGGGAGACGTAGATGCGGGCTCACGTGCAACGCGCACATGAAGGGAAATCGCGTGAAGGGGGAGGAGACGAGAGCACATTGCGTGGGAAGAAGGGTCGCGTAGAGATGTTGGTGCATGCGTAAGGGAGAAAGCAATGGCGGGAGGAAAAAATCAGGAAGAGAGAGGGGATGGA
This sequence comes from Costus lasius, assembly GCA_027563935.2. Classification (NCBI taxonomy): domain Eukaryota; kingdom Viridiplantae; phylum Streptophyta; class Magnoliopsida; order Zingiberales; family Costaceae; genus Costus; species Costus lasius. The sequence continues at coordinate 16,545,544 of CM050450.1, read as the reverse complement.
ATGGCTCTGTCCCGTCAACATCATTTTGATTTTTTTTTAAATCGAGGTGTAACACCTCTCATCTAGGGATGGCAAGAAAATCCATCCCCGCCCCGATCCGACCCGACCCGAAGTTAATAGAGAAAACCCGAGTTGATTGGGTCTCGGGTCGGGTTCGGGGAAAATGCGACCGGATAAAGTTGGGGTCGGGTATGGGAATTTAGGTACTCGCCCCGATCATTTAAATGATAAATTTACACCTTTTAAGTTATAATTTATGTACTAAATTTATAGTAGTTTTATGTAAAAATGATTGTGTAGTTTATGTAAAATATTTTTTATTTATATATTATGAATATGAAATGAAAAATAATTTTAAAATATTATTTATAATATATACTTATTTTTTATGCCGGTCGAGGTCGGGTTTCCTATCGGGGTCGGGTGTGAGGCTGGGTTTTCTAAACCCGTATGTTCGGGGTCGGGGTCGGGATGGGTTTGGAAAAGTCGGGATCGAGTCGGGGATGGCAAAACCTGACCCCGATCCGCCCCGTTGCCATCCCTACTCTCATCGTCTGTGTTGGAGCCTCTTGCACTGTCTTCCTCTGTCGCCTCCTCTCGGCCACTAGGCTCTGTTTGGGAATGTGATCAGCATCTTGGGTAGCTGAAGATTTATCCAGATTCGAATATTGGCTAGTATGAAAATGCTAATATTATCCAGATTAATGTGGCTGGTGCTCGGGACAAGGAGCATAACTCTTGTGGGATTAGCTCCTACATGGAGTCGCTAGGTTTCGATTTCAGGAACAGGGCCACCTTTGCCGTCGTCGGCTCCGTCACATGGCCCACATATGTCGTCTCCTTTCCCCTGGCGGTCCAAGTGCGGCAGTTTCTCCACCTTTGCCGTCATTCTAATTACAGATGCTTATCGATTCATTGGGCCTGTCCTTTCATCTTATGATCAACAGTATTACTGCTGATTAGGAAAGCTAATTGAGGCAAGTCTTATTTCAGAAAATTAGTGTTCATTCTGATTGCTAGTGTTCATTCTAATTACAGATGTTTATCGATTCATTCGGGTCTGTCTTCTCATCTTATGATCAAACCTGCAATGTATATCAAGTACCTTCCATCAATTGGATGTTGTCTGTGGCATGTGCTACACAGTTTTTATCATATCAAGATCTTGAATCTTGAATCATCCATATTTGCCAACTCTCGTCACAAAGTGATCTTTGTAATGCCAATGTCAATTATGTTTACTGTCTGCAGCTTGTCCCTTTTCCCAATTCCTTCCTATAAACTTCAGCATATCCATAATTGTTACTGCTTTAATTCGATTTATTACCTGCTGCTTATCTGGGGCGTGTTTTCAGACGGGTCGCTTAGTTGCATCCGAGCGGGTGTGTATTAGTGTGTGACACATGGTTCAAAATTAATCCAACGACTGTAGATGAATGCATAAATTTCTCGCCCGAGTGTCCTAAGTCGACGCCAGCCCGCCCCTAACCCTTCCGCAGCACTCACAACGTCACCGCACGCACCACCTCCAACTCCGGTGATGCCGACGACATCGATCCGTCGACAGATCAAAACCAGCTCACAGATTCACCTTCCCCTCCCCAAGGGAATGTGTAGGAGAAAGCTATAAATATGGAGGTGTCGAAAGATTGGGGCGGAAAGATTAATTTTTAGTTTGATTTTTGGAGGAAGAAAGTTGGATTTTGAGGGTCGGAAGAGGCTAAAGGTGGCATTTTGACGAGGCTCGAAGCTCGGAGGTTCGGTCTTCAGATGGAAGGGTTTTGGGACCTTAATTGCCCTGGTAATGGAGTAGAGGAGGATAGTAGCAATGTGGCAGAGGCTTCCTCGGCCGAGGCCAAGAACAACGCCTCCAGCTCTTCCACTGCCGTCATTGAGGCTTCCGATGAGGGGGAAGCTGACGGCGGCCCTGGCAACCTCTCGGTTTCTCCATCCCTAGCCGACTCGCGGAGAGCCGGCACGCGATCGTCACCCACAAGTTCTTTCCTTTAGGTAGCCAGGAAGACGATCCCAGCAGCAGAACCGTGGCGTGTTGTGGTGCCTTTCCTCCTCCCTACCAGCCACAGCGGCCCCCTGCCGCCTAGTTCCCACTGGGCCAGCTTCAGATTTTGCAGCGTGGCGGAGCGTGTTGTGGTCGGGAAGCAAACCCTGGATGCAGCCGAGGCCGCGATGCTGATGCTCCCACTCCGGCCGCGGGGGGCGATCGACAAGGACGAGGTCGCAGGAGCAAGGATGGGCGAGGCCGAAGAGGGATAGGATCTTCGAGGCGAAGAAGATGAGCGAGGCGCAGAGGAAGAGGTAGGAGAGGGCGAGGTCGAGGAAGGCGGCCACCAGCACGCACTAGGTACAACGGTGATGGATCACCCGGCACGACGCCATCGAGGATGAGGGAGGGCGGAACACCATCGGACAGGCGTGCGTTTGTTTCGATGGGAAGGAGTAGGGGTGGCTATTCGGTTCAAATCGAACCGAACCGAACTGGTTTGGTTCAAACTGAATCGAACCGATGGCAATAGTATGGAACCGAACCTGAACCGATGCTGATTGAAACCGATGCGGTTAATCGGTTCGGTTCGGTTTAACCCGATTCAAACCGAATAAACATAAGTGTGATATTCAAATTTTGTTAGGATTATCGATAACTAAAGCCTTGCAATAATATTGATGTTTGTTTTGTTTCTGTTCAACACTTGACTGACCAACTCTTCATTTATGATAGGCAAGTGCAGGTTGAGGTGGATTAATCTTAGATGATATGTATAATTGCAAATTGCAATGGGTCGCAGTCAGTGTTATGCGTTCTAGCCATGGGACCCTGGAAACCTTGAGATTATTTCAAATATAAATACATCTTCACTCTTGTTATTGTGTTGCTAAAGTTTGGAAACTGATGAAAGGAAACCAACTTAGACACTCAGCTTGTTATTGTTTATTAAGCTGGATGGCAGCATGCCAGCATAGACAAATAACATATTTCTTGTGGAGGAGGACAAATTCATTGTAGGTAACAAATATTGAGAATAAAGCTTATAGAGGCGCACATACAGCAGCTATACGGAGCGTTCAAGCAGTCGCAGACAAGTACTCCCTTTGAGCAATGTTTTTAGCCTTGGCTGCACTCTTAGGTCCAGCCAAGAAGCGCACATACAGCAGCTATAAAACCCAGCAAATATGTCACAATAACTCAGCTACAAAAGACCATAAAACTCCATACAGAATCTCCTTTAGAAACCAGCACAAACTCAGCAAGAAGTAGCAGCCACAATGCAGCAATATGACATAAACGTAGCAGGAATTCATCAACAAACTCCACAAAGAATCTCCATTAGAAACCATCACAATATTACAAGTACGAGAAGAGAACAGCAAAATTCATCCAAAATTCCAAAATATGATGTCAAAATGTTTGAAACTTGAAAGTTGAAACATTCATGATTCATACAACTCCATGGCTCCATGCCTCCATAGAGTTAAACTGTCAAATATCACAAGTGACAAGACTACAGAGACCACAATTTCACAAATACAAATTACACCATTCCAAATTTCCAATTTCCACATCCAGAGTTCAGACTTTAGCAATTGACAATTATCACTTTATCAGTTTATCACATGAGAGTACACAATATGAAATTTGAAACTTGAAACTTGAGAATATGAGTCCATCTGTCCATGATCCTATATAAGATCAACAAGATAACATCAACTAACAAAACAATTAATACTTACAACTTACAAGATAACAAGTAAACTTAAATTATTACTTACATATCTATGCGACTATGCTAGTCAAATACTATCCCACTTTCCTACATAAGAATTAAGATCAACTCCAAGACGCTAATTCACCAATTTCCTGCATAAGATCAGCTAATAAGAAAATATATTAGTAGTGTAATACAAATGTCCAATTCACTATTTTCCTACGTAATAAGATCATAATACATTACTACAAATAAGCAACAAGAATAATAAATAATTAGATATCACCAATTCACCATTTACCAAAATCCAAAATATCCAATTCATCACCATTCACCAATCACCATTTTCCTACATATAGTCATATAGAGAATTAAGATCAACAAAAATACAAGATAACACATTAAATTAGTACTTACAACTACATATGTAAGTCAATGACACCCGATGCAGAATGAATGGTAGAAATCACTGTACATTCACAAATAGGAGATAATTAGATAAGTCATAAGTCATGAAGATGTAAATTAATAGGAGATAAGTCATGAAATTTGATAAAATTTACCTTTGTCTAGCATATCAACATCTTCTAAATTTTCTTCTACTTCACGTTGCTTATCTGCTCGAATCCAATCTTGTGAACAAATTAGAGCTTCAAGCATTGCAGGAGATAACGAACTCCTAAAAGGATCAAGTACTCGACCACTTGTACTGAACACAGATTCTGAAGCCACTGATGAGAGTGGAATTGACAAAATATCTTGAGCTATGGAAGCCAAAATAGGAAGTCTGATGGCATTCATCTTCCACCAAGTTAATATTTCAAAACCTTCATCTGCATTTTCTAATTCTTCACATAAATATTTATCTAGCTCTGTTTTTTCTTCACCAGTAGCAACTGCCTTGAATCTCTTGAATTTCAACTCAACTTTTGTAAGGTTATGCTCAACTGTGACATTTGGGGCTTTAGAAACAGAAGAAGGGCTACCACTAGGTCCACTAATCTTGCTCTTGTACTCATTGAATATTCGTTGAAGATTAATTTCCACTTTACTAATGATAAGTGAAACTTTATCTTCACTATACATTTCAGCTAATGCAAATTTCAAATATTCCATTTTATATCTCGGATCAAAAATGACAGCCATAAACAAAATCATGTTTAACTTGTCTACACTTCCCCAATATTTATCCCATTTTTGTTTCATTTTTACTGCCATCTCATGAAACTTGGGATCCAAAGTCATATCATCTATCCATTCATTCAAAGTAGAAGCTACTTGACTAATTTTATTCACATACAAATTACAAGTACCAGACAAACTCACGGATACACTCAAAGTGAATTGATAAAAAATCTTTAACATGGAAACTAAATCACGAACAACTTTCCAGTCATTTTCTAAAGGTCTCCCAGCTGCATCACTAGCTAAGAGTTCCAACTGAAAATATGGATCTTCTTCATTGAATCTTTCAAAAGCTCTTTCATATCTCTGGGCTACATCTAACATGATGTAAGTTGAATTCCACCTTGTGCACACATCTAAAGATAAGTGAGCTTTGCTTTCAATTTTTTCTTGTTCTACACATGTGTTGAATAGTTGTAACCTTTTTGGAGATTGTCTCACATATCTTACAGACTCACGAACTTTAACAACAGATAATTGAGCAATTTTTAAATCATCTTGCACAACTAAGTTCATGATGTGTGCAGCACATCTCACATGCAAAAAATCGCCACCAAGTATGCTTCCTTCTGCTCAATTGCCAATTCTTTTTTTAAGAAATAAAATTGCAATGTCATTTCTACTTGCATTGTCTACGGTTATAGTCATAACTTTTGATATTCCCCAATCATTTAAACTCTTCTCAATTGCCTTTCCAATTAATTCACCTTTGTGGCTAGTAATTGGAAACAAATTTAAAACCATTCTATGTAATTTCCAATCAGTAGCAATGAAATGACCAGTGATGCACATGTAATTTATTCGTTGAATTGACGTCCATGTATCCGTAGTGAGACAAATGCGTTGACAGTTAACTTGTAAAAACTTTTTTTCTTTAATCTTTCTTCACAAAAAATCTCAAAACAATCTTTGGAAATAGTCTGCCTTGAAGGAATATGAAAACGTGGAATAGCAACACTACAAAATTCATGAAAACCTGTACTCTCAATGAACTTAAAGGGTAGTTCATCTATAATGATCATTCTTGCAAGTGCCTTCCTAATCAAGTTTTGATCAAACTTCCAAGTTGTCATTACACCACTACCAATACCACCATCCTCATTGCTTTGTTTGAATGCAATTTCGGTCTGTGTTCTATTCTCGTTCACACTACTTTGACCAAACAAATTTTGATACTTTATACACCTTGTCAAGTGTGCTTTTAATGTGCTGGTACCACATGTTTTACTATCACAATGGTACATGCTTTCACAATAAACACACATAGCTTTAAGTACACCATCCTTTTCAACTTTTTTAAAATGATTCCACACTTCAGCTCGTGGTTTTACATTTCTTTTTTTGGATTACTTGGCTCTGTAACTTCTGTTTGGTTAGTAGGTTGACTAGGGCCACTAAGCTCTGTTTGGTTAGGTTCAGGATCCTTGTATGGTTCAAAAATCATAAAATAATAAGTTAGGTTACAACTTACAAATACAAACTAACAAACTACGCTACCGGTTCCTAACAATACACGTAGTGATGTAGTCATGTAAGTGATGTAGGCATGTAAGAAAGAAAATAACAACTATTCAACTAATATAACGTAATGCTGATTAGTGATTACTGAACCTTAACATTTCATCCTAAAGGACCTAAACTAGTTTGGCAGGAAGAATTCTGCAATTGTATTAAGAAGAATGGTTTGGCAAGGACACATGACACTTAAAATATTCAAAAAACAATGGTGATTGGTGAAGTCTGTTATACCATATTGGTAGCCGTAGAAGTCCCGACTCCCGAGTCTGAGTAGCAGCTCCAAATCACAGGGCTAGAGGCGCAGCTTGCAGTCTTACAGAGGGCCAGAGCCGAGTAGCCGACTCAGGTGATCAGGTCTCAAGCGAGGGGCGTGAGGGAGTCCGGAGTTGAGCCGTTGAGGTGACGAGGAGTCGTGGTCTCGAGGTCGAGTCGAGGAGACGAGGAAGATTGAGGGAGGAGACGAGGAGACTAGAGAGTGGAGAGGACGAGTGGCGCTAGCCGACGAGGAGAGGATTTGAGGGAGTCTTTCCAGTCGACGGCGGTCGGCGGGTCACGGACGCGGGCGACGGCGAGGTGGGTTAGGGCAAAATCGCCGAAGGCGGAATCAGAAATTCAGAATGGGTTAGGGTTAGGGCAAAATCGCGTGAGAACTGAGAAGTGAGAATGGGTTACAGGGTAAAAGCCAAACCCAAAAGGGTTAAGTAACTTAAGTTAGGGCGAGGGCGAGCCCGAGCCGGGCCGGGCGAGGTGAATCACCGAATCACGATTCACGAATGCTGATTACTGATTAGTACTATTAATATATGTAATTTACTAATTTAATAAAACCGAACCGGTTCGGTTCAGGTTCTATCGATTTTCAAAAACTAAAATCGAAATCGAACCGAATGATTTTTGCACACACCCAACCCGAACCGACCCGATCCGATGACACAAAAAATCGAACCGAGGTTCGGTCCCGATTAACCAACACCCCTAGTGTCAGGCCCGGTTCGATCCGGTTCAGCCCAAGCCCATACGGCAAAGCAAGAAAGAGGCTGATTTGTTCGGTCAACTCAAAGTGTTGACCCCAAATCAAGCAGCGTACGTGACGAAGCCTTCAGCTTCGACAGAGATGCGGTGTCAAAGCTTTCGGTCCCCGCGATCTCCGGACGGATGGCGCGAGGAGGAGGTCTTCGGCGGAAGACCCGGACGGCGTCGACGTGCCCGGATGGAGCAGATGGCTCCGAGTCTTCAGGCGGGAGACGCGAGGCGGCGGAAGAAGAGGCGGCAGCCTTCTCCCTTTAAGGGACGCGATCGAGTCCTGGAGCATCTTCAGGAGAGCAGAGAGTGATTGAGAAGGGAGATCATCACCAATAGGGGTGAGCATTCGGTATTAACCGATACCGAATTTACCGAATTAAATTAACCGAAAATTTTTTTACCGAATTTTCATTAACCGAAACCGAACCGAATTATTTAATAACCGATTTGCTACCGAAACCGAATTTACCGAAAATTTTCGGTAAATTCGGTAAATTACCGCAAATATAAATATAAGTTATATAGTATATAAAAATATAATTATTTTAGCTTAATAAATATATTCAAAGGCAACATAATTTATATTTTCACCAAGAAACCATACAATGAATCCGGCAGTGGCTTTCTGATCATTAAGAAAAAAATGGACAAACGATGCTTAGCAATAATTAGCAAAGATTAGGTTTCAACGATGTACTCATGTACCAGCCCTAAAAAAATGTAATAACAGATAACAAGAAAAAGATAATTTCTGGAATCACCTCAGCTTAGATAACATAGTGTCCCTAAAAGCATAAACTCGCTTTGCTTCCGAGTATACATGTAAGGCCCGCTAAAAGAAATACAAGAAGAACTGAAGAAAGGCATCGCGTGCCAACTGCATTCACAATGTTTTAGCGTAATGCATATTTTCGTAAGTTATACACTTATACTGCTCGATTCACTTATTAGTGAAATCCACAACAAACGCCAGAAATAGCAAATAGCACTAAATGGCCTTCAAGACTATCAAATATAACTATAGCAATTTACATATCTAATGCAAGAAGTGGTAGCAGTACCTGTTTGTCCCAATCTGTTCTTAGAGTGATTAAAATAAGAACACCGATTTGAGCTAACGTCCCCAGCAACATTCCAATTCAAATGCCCTGCAACAAATATAAAATAAATGCATTTGTTTCCATTTCTTGATGAAAATTTGAGCTGCAACAAATATAAAATATGTGCATTTGTTTCCCACTTCTTGATAAAATTTGAGCTCAAATTGATAAGTAGAATAGTTTGATAACTAGTCTACGGTATGACACAAACAACATCTTCCTCTGTCTGTTCTTGGAGTGATTAAATTAATAGTTTGAGGGTTATGTTTAAGCACACAAGATACAGCTTCTTTTGTGGACCTACAAGATCACCAATATGATTTGATTAAGCTTATTTAAAATGATTTCCAATGGATACTGAAGCTAAATGTAAAGTATATTCCTTATAAAATAAGGAAAACAATACTTTATCAAACTACCTCGAATTAGCTAGTCCAAAACAGTACTATGTTAAATACAAGATTGTCTAGAGGCTGTGATGGACTATTACTCGTCAAGGGTCACACTACTTCGAATTAGCTTAGAATAGAATCATTATCAAACTGGTCCTCGGTTCAAAAACAGAAAGATAAGTAATATGAGGAAAATGTGCCTTGCATATTAATATGGCTATAAGATCTAAGTTGGTTCTTTCAAACAAAACAAAGTTGTAAGAACATAAATTATTTGTAGAGGAAAATCCCTGTTGCTGCAATTTGTACGTACATCATGTAAACTTAAGATTTTGGTAGCACTGACCAGTTAGGACTGGCTGGATGCTGTTTAGTAGGATGGAAAAAGACAACAAAGGAGAAAGATCGGCAACTGCTCTAACCACATCTATGTTCTCTGTGAATATATAAGCAACATTCCCTCGGACCAGCATAAACACTGCAAATAGAACCAATCCTATAGCAAATGATGTAGCTACAACGACAACAATTGAAAACTTTGCTGCTTTAGCACTGCCGGCACCAAGCTCATTGGATATTCGAACTCTGCAAGTAGTGAAATCATGCCAACCAATTTCAACACAAGCAGATAGTATGCATAAAGTATAAAACTTACCCAGCTGCAGCCAAACACCCCAAAGAGATCATCATTTCCCAGCCATTGATATTTAAGCTGATCATCAAAATGCACCATTAGAACAGAAATCTATTACCAGCTCAAAAGTAAAGAAAAAAGATAATTATGAACACTAGAACAAACATATTACCAGATGGAGAGGGCATCGATTGCAACCTCAGCATTTTTCATATGTCCTATTAACAATATTAGCACGGTATTGTACCAAAGCTCCAAACTGGATAAGAAACAAAACTTTTACGTGCAAGGTTCTTCATTGAATAATTAAATAATCAAAGATGAAGCTAGTACAGAGGCAGATATTGATACCACAACATTGCTCCTGAAGATAAAGATAGCTTGACGACAGGCCAAAGATCACTGAAAGCACTTGATGAAAAAAATACAAGATATCATATACAAATATATAATTGAAAAAAATACCTTCTTCAACTTCAATATCAAAAACAAAATGTTTGAAATATGCATCAAAGTTAACCCTTCTGGCCTTCTCACAAAATTACAACCATTACAATTCAACAAACAGTCATAACTCATAAGTTCACAATAAAACCAAAAGGTGAAGCATCTTGTAGATTGTAGACCATCAATCGTTTCAAGATCCTACAAACTACAAACAAAATAATCATTATTAGTCACATATATCTTACAATTACAAAGAATGAAAAAATATATACATGTAATTTGAACTTTGAAGTGATTTTACTTCTTACAACTTACAAGTGAGAGCACTAAGCATCCCAATCACAGCTTTAAACTCATTGTCATTTACTTCATGTTTAGCAATTCTGCAAAAATAAAAGAATGAGTGTAGCAAAAAGAAAAAGGTTTTAAACAATATACTAGAATATATTTAACTAAAAAGAAAAGTATACCTGACTCAAATTTATCTATGTCTTCAAGTGTTTCTTCAATATTAAATGGATGTGATGATCTTCTAAACCAATCTTGACCACATATGAGAGCTTCCACTAATTTAGGAGATAAAGAACTCCTAAATTGATCAAGAACTCGATTTCCAATGCTAAATGCTGATTCTGAAGGTACAGTGGAAATAGGAACAGCAAGCACTTCTCTAGCCATCTGTGAGAGCACTGGAAACCGAGGACTGTTGACTTTCCACCATAATAATATATCAAACTCATCACAATCATCATCACATTCCTCATTTAAATATTTGTCTAATTCTGTTTTTGAATCTGGTCCTTCATAATCTGTTTTGCACTTTTTAAGCTTTTGTCTCCTCTTTCTCATTTCTGCACCTCGAAAATTTTCATTCCCACTAGAATCTTCAAGAGTGATTTCAGCTTGTGCATTTTCAGTTATTTGTGGGCCTTTTGTAGAAGCAATTAGGCGCTTATATTCATTAAACATTTCAAAAAGTGCATATTTTACTTCCTGGGATATTGTTGTTCCCTTTGCATTCCCATATAAAGTGCATAGCTCTCCTTCAATATAATGAAACTTAAGTCTTGGATCAAGTATTGCACCAATATAAATTAATTTGTTCGCCTTTGAAGTATCACCCCAATACTTCTCAAATTTCTCCCTCATTGCATGAGCCATCACACTTAAATCAAAGTCTTCACTTTTTCCAAATTTAGTCAACAGCTTATCAACAATGACTATTTCATCAAATAAAATGTTTGAAGTTACATTCAAGCTACTAGATACTTTGAGTGTGAGATCATAAAAGTTTTCCAAAAACTTGATTGCTCTCCTTGCATCATTCCAATCTCTTGCATTGGGCACTCCATCACCCCCATCCTCCTTCATAAGTTCATAGCAAAAGTTAGGATCTAACACTGTGTATCTATCAAAAGCTCTTTCAAATTTTTGAGCAACATCTAGCATAAGATAGGTTGAATTCCATCTAGTGCTGACATCTAAGCACAACAAGTTCTTGGATTGAATTTTTTCCATCTCAACACATTCTTTAAACTTCTTCAATCTTGATGGAGATTGCCTGATATAGCGAATAGAATGGCGAATTTTTTTGACTGATATATTAATCTCTTTCAATCCATCATTCACGATAAGATTAATTATATGAGCAATACATCTTATGTGAATATATTTTCCATGTGCAATGCTGAAGCCCCAATTGATAATTTTCTCTCTCAAATAACTAATAGCAACATTGTTAGCTGAGGCATTGTCAACTGTTATAGAAAAAATCTTATCAATCCCCCAATCAATTAGGCACATCTCAATAGCCATGCCTAAGCCCCTACCAGTATGATCATTAATTGGGCAAAAATTTATTATTTTTTTGTTCAACCTCCACTCCTCATCAATATAATGTGCTGTTAAGCACATATAATTCATCCTTTGCAATGAGGTCCATGTGTCAGTTGTCAAGCAAATTCTTTGAGAGTAAGTAGAATTTTGAAATTGTGTCTTAAGCTTTAATTTCTCATCCATGTAAAGCTGAAAACAATCACGTGAGATGGTCCAACGTGATGGAATTTTAAATTTAGGGCAAGCAACTGAAAGAAATTCTTTGAAGCCTTCACTCTCAACAAACTTAAAAGGGAGCTCACCCATAATAATCATTCGAACTAACGCCTTCCTTACAATGTCCTGGTCAAATTTCCAAACACTACTAGTAAATGATGTTTTATCATCTTTCACAAAATTAAGTTCAGTTTGTTGTTGGCTAATACTACATTGGTACTTTTTACATGTCCTGATATGATTTCTTAAACCAGATGTTCTATTACTTTTTGGATCAGCACGAATTTCTCTTTGACAATATTTGCATTTGCCAACAATCAAACCTTGTGCATTGAATTGCTTACTATAATGATCCCATACCTCTGATCTTGTTTTAACATTCTTCTTTTTTTTTTATTTTGAATGAGCAAGTAAATGTTGTGACCCTTGTCCTTCAACCAATGGTTGTTTTCCTTTTTCAGTCTCATGTGTAGAGTCTAGACTTGGAGAAGTGTTATCCATTGACATATCTTCTAGTATCTACAATATAAATATAAATTATATGACTATAAATATAACACTATAAAATATAAACATTATATTTATGCATTTACAAAAACTTACATTTGAAGCTAAAGATGTAGAAGCCATTACGCCTTTCGTGTAAAAAAACAAAGGTCTAACTGCCCAAAATTATTCTCAAACTAGCTATGCTTAGAAGCTAGATGTTAGCACATGCTAATATAATTTTAATAGCATCAAAATGCAAAAAAAAATAAATAACTACATAGTACATACCTAGGCATAGAGTGCAGCTCATAGGATATCATAATTAATATATAAAGTTCTCTAACTCATGTCACAAGTATCAACACATTCAATCAAATAAATTATAAATGAATAATACTATAAAGATAAATATCTACATGCATAAATCAGAATTATTTTTACAGAAGCTTAGTGAAGATTTGGCTTACCGTAGCCAATGCTAACAATCAGCACTTAGGGATTTTTTACTGCAAGGATTCAACGCTTTGCTGCTTTGAGACTTTGAGTGATGGAGAATGGTGGCGGGCTGGCGGCATGTAGTAGCAATAGCAATTGCTGACAGAACAGAGCCAAGAAGATTCAACTTTAAATCCGTGACAGATGCAATGCCAACTCCAATGAGCAAGAAAAGAAGAGATATTTTAATATTCTGGCTGCAAATAAAACCTTGTTAGCTTTCCATTAAAGGAAACACATGTGTAATTAGTAATAACCATATAATTTCCAAGGATTTTTAACTAAACCTGCGGATCCACAAATAAATCGCCTGCATCACTGTTACAATCTTATCCATTTCTATTTCTAACAACGAGTCTGGAACGATTGTAAATTTGTAATTCATCTCAGTTTATCTTGTTGTACTATTAAAATACCAAATAGAGTACAAGTTTACATCAAACTAGCCACTTAGGTGTGGATTCCATTATGCATCGAGCATTAACTAAACACCAACGTGCTGTCATCTTCCGGTACATGCTTGAACTTTATCATTAGCTGTACTAGTGAATTACGAAAAACAGACAACAGAACAATAGAAAGATTTCTTTGCTCGAACCTGAACTTTTTCTTCAGAAAAACAGTCTCCAGAAGCACGGACGCGGCAGTAGCTAGGTTGGAGACGGCGAGTGCCGAGTGGTGACTGGCGACGGAGTTCACGAAACGAGTGGGGACTGGCGACGCCGCGACGGGTATGAAACTTAAGGTTAGGGTTTGAAGATGGAGACTAGAGAGACAGAGTAGGAGATGGCGACGGATCACACTCACACCGTCACACGTCACAGGCTCACAATCGGAACTTAGGGCAGGAGATGGAGAGTTAGCGACGGGTCACACGAGATGGAGTCATGGGGACGACGACTGGTGAGATTGAGTGCGAGTGGTGACGACCAAGTGGTGAGAACTGAGAACTCTAGATTATAGAAGGAGAAGTGGAGAAATCCAGATTTCGATTTGGAGGAGGGCAGCTGGGCAGGTGGCTCACGACCGGCAAAATCACGAGTCGTCGGCGGACGGGGGGAGGCGGGGAGCAAATGAGCAATACTCGCACTCTCGCAAACTCTAGGGCTTGGAGTGGCTGGGCCAGCCGGCCAGCTGGAGTCTTCACGTCTTCACGCTGTCAGCTGTGACTCACGCATCACTTCACGCCCCAGTGAGCCCACTGCCCACTCCAGCCTGGCTACTTTCGGCCCAAACAGATTAATACTTTTAATTAAAAAAATTAATTAAAAATTATATCGGTTAATCGGTTTTTTACCGAACAGAAATATAATAACCGATACCGAATACCGAATACCGATTTACACAATATTACTTACCGTTACCGAAACCGAACATTTTATAACCGAACCGATTTAACCGAATTATTCGGTAATCGGTAAAAACCGAATTTACCGACCCCGAATGCTCACCCCTAATCACCAAGCTTGCAAGGAGATCTAAGAAGGCTATTGAGAAGCCGAGATTTGAGAGAGCTGTGAGTGAGATCTGTGAGGTGAGAGAGCTCTGTTGTAGAGCCGAGGGTTGCAAACGGCAGTAAGAGGTTGCTGCCGGCGAGAGGGAGAGGGAGAGGAACGAGGGTTTTTGTAATCTTTAACGAGTAAAGAGGAAATTTTCCCCATCTTTGAGTTTCTCTGTTTCTTCCGAGTTCATCCCTGCCGGACGACGGCTGAAGGCTGAGGGCAGAAGACGGCGTTCTTCCCCTTACCGACTTCCTTCCTCTCCGGTGACGGCTGCGAACGCGAGCACGGCGTGCGTTCGCGTGGCGTGAGGAAGACGACGACGCAGTGACGATTCGGGCGTTCGAATCGAGGGAGAGTCAACGGTCAACGAACGAAACCGAATTCGGTTTCGGATTTCGGCACGGCTGACGCAGCGACAACGTCAGTAGAGCAATCCGGCGGGCGAATTTGGTGCTGACGTCAGCGTAAGCGAGATTTTCGAGCGGTGAGTTTGATTTTGACTGTGGTCAAAATCAGTAAGGTATTTTGATTAGGGTTTTTCGATTCTTTTCGGATTTCCTAATTAGAGTTAGGGTTTTTCTGAGCGATCTTGTAATTTGGGGAGAGAAAATTGAGCGGGGAACTAGGGTTTCGAATTTGGGGACGAGATTCGAACCGGAAACTCTAGCGCGATCACGTTCTGGTGTTCCGCCGGACGGCTCTAGGAAGCGGATAAGCGCTGTTTTTAGACCGTTCCGACTAGGGCGTGACAACAGGTATCAGAGCTTAAAGTGATCCAGCAGCATGGTGAATCAAGGAGATCGCATTGCCCGGATCGTGCAGGTACTCGGTTTGACGGGGAACAGCAGAGATGCGGTGGTTCCTCAGGTGGAGGACCTCCATCGCACGATTGAAGAGCAAAGGTTGCAGATTCTTGCCATTCAACAAAGTTTGGTTGGAGAAGCTCAACAGAATGATGAAAGGACGGCAGCGCTCCAACAACAAGTGGTGACCTTGCAAGAACAGGAGGCCACCTTGACAGCACAAACCTAGCAAGTGACAACTTTGCAAGGTCAGGTAGCAACCTTGACGACACAGTTAACCAACAGCATCGCAGCGCAACAACAGATCTTGGCAGATCCTGCGGTGACGCGCATGGCACTGGCGCAGACCCAAGGGGGTGGCCCTACAGCAACCAGGGCGGAGTACGGGGCTCCCAACGGCAACGGGAAGGTTCGCACCCCAGAGCCTGCAATGTTCAAAGGGGCCAGATCTGCAAAAGTATTGGGTAACTTCCTTTGGGATATGCAACAATATTTTGAGGCTAACCATGTCACAGATCAGGAGAAGGTAAGGGTGTGCACAGCATATCTCTTAGATGATGCAAAACTCTGGTGGAGAACCAAAGTTGATTCGACATCAGAGGCGGCGAGTTAGACTTGGGAGGTGTTCCGAGAGGAACTGCGGCAGCAGTTCCTTCCCGGAAACTCGGTGGACCAAGCGCGAGAGGCGGTGGATCGGCTAAAGCACACAGGGACGATCCAGGAGTATGTTAGGGCGTTCTCCGCACTGATGTTGGAGCTACCCAAGATGGCGGAAGGAGATAGGAGGTACTTCTTCCTCCGGAATCTCCAACCCTGGGCGGCAACGGAGGTCCGGCGACATGCGCCGCAGGACTGGAGGACGGCTGCAGCTATAGCCGAGTCCCTTGTGGACCAGAGCACTTCAGGGATGACCTTTCAGAGAGCACAGAGGTCGCCTCCGAAACGACCTTCTCCCCCAAGACCTAGAGCGCCAGAGAGAGAGAGAGGCCCTCTCCTCGACGAAACGGAGGACAACCCGCATGGCAGGAGAATACTAGACTTGCAGAGCGAGGGCAGGGTCAGCTGAGACCGATTGCCTGCTTCTTGTGCAAGGGACCGCACCGGATACGTGACTGTCCGGACCGACAGAGGGTGAACGCAATTGCAGCGATTGTGCATCGGGAGCTAGCTGAGAAACCGACGGTGGTGCATGACGAGGAACCAGTAGAGGCCCGCCTAGGAGTTGTGCGCATTGCCTCAGTGGTCGCAGGAAGATCATCACCGACCCCCGTAGAAGCAGAGCCGAAAGACGCAGTCGACAAGGACAATGTCGAGCAGAAGACGAGTTCCGGAGATACAAAATCTCCAGAGGAGAAGAAAACGTGGAGGCAAGTAGTGGAGGAAAAGGTTCCACCGAAGTCCTCAAATTCTTCGGATACAGAAAGGGATGATATGCCTCAGCAGATCCAAGGGAGGTATTGGCCCTCCTTAGCCGACACTGTAGAGTATGAACAAAGGCTTCAAAGCTACGAGGCTGCCCGCCAGAAAGGAAAGAAAGAACGGCGAGCGCGGGCCTGAGCGCCCGTGCCGGACATCGGGGGCGATGTCCAAATTGGGCCGGGGAGAATAGTCAGGCCCGGTTCGATCCGGTTCAGCCCAAGCCCAAACTCAGGCCCAAGCCCATACGGCAAAGCAAGAAAGGGGGCTGATTTGTTCGGTCAACTCAAAGTGTTGACCCCAAATCAAGCAGCGTACGCGACGAAGCCTTCGGCTTCGACAGAGATGCGGTGTCAAAGCTTTCGGTCCCCGCGATCTCCGGACGGATGGCGCGTGGAGGAGGTCTTCGGCGGAAGACCCGGACGGCGTCGACGTGCCCGGATGGAGCAGATGGCTCCGAGTCTTCAGGCGGGAGACGCGGGGTGGCGGAAGAAGAGGCGGCAGCCTTCTCCCTTTAAGGCCCTGTATACCAGGAAGGAAATAAGGGTGGAAAGGATGGAAAAGCTAAAAATCCGTTGTATACCAGCGAGGATGGAAATCAAAGGATGGATTAGAGGAGGGATTTAACCTTGCTTTTCCGCTGTTTTTAGATCCGCCCGAATCGGGCGGATCCACGTCTTGCTCCTTGTTGCTACGCTCATCCTCTGCTCGAAGCTCGTTTTTCTTCCCTGCTCGCCCACTAGCAGTCTCTCGCCTCTGCTTGAGCCGGCGTCTTCTTCCGCTCGCTAGCCGCGTTTCTTCCTTTCGCTCGCCATCGTCTTCCCCAAACGAGGCCGTCTTCCTCGTTTCTTCCTTGCCCGCTGGCAGCCTCTCGCTGCTGCTCGCCCGCATCCGCACGATGCTAGCCGCCGCTCGCCTGCATCCTCTCGACGCTCACTGCCTCGCTCGTCGTCTGCTCGCCTGGGTCTGCACGACGCTTGCCGCTCCTCTCCCGCGTCCGCACGACGCTCGCCGCTCACCATCGCTCGTCGTCTGCCGCCTCCACTCGCCAGCTCGCAGCCACCCGCCAGATGCACGTCCACTCGCAGCCTCCGCTCGCCGCCATTGCCGCTTCCACCGCCTTCGCTCTCCCCTCTTCCGTTCCCTTTTTGATCACGTGAATATCACGTGATCAATGTTTCCATCCTTTGATGTTTCTTTTCCCTTTCTTTTTCCCCTCCCTCCTATTTGCCGTCCGTGCCGGTAAACATAGCCTAAGGGACGCGATCGAGTCCTGGAGCATCTTCAGGAGAGCAGAGAGTGATTGAGAAGGGAGATCATCACCAAGCTTACGAGGAGATCAGAGAAGGCTATTGAGAAGCCGAGATCTGAGAGAGCTGTGAGTGAGATCTGTGAGGTGAGAGAGCTCTGTTGTAGAGCCGAGGGTTGCAAACGGCAGTAAGAGGTTGCTGTCGGCGAGAGGGAGAGGGAGAGGAACGAGGGTTTTTGTAATCTTTACCGAGTAAAGTGGAAAATTTCCCCATCTTTGAGTTTCTCTGTTTCTTCCGAGTTCATCCCTGCCGGACGACGGCTGAAGGCTGAGGGCGGAAGACGGCGTTCTTCCCCTTACCGACTTCCTTCCTCTCCGGCGACGGCTGCGAACGCGAGCGCGGCGTGCGTTCGCGTGGCGTGAGGAAGACGACGACGCAGTGACGATTCGGGCGTTCGAATCGAGGGCGAGTCAACGGTCAACGAACGAAATCAAATTCGGTTTCGGATTTCGGCACGGCTGACGCAGCGACAACGTCAGCAGAGCAATCCGGCGGGCAAATTTGGTGCTGACGTCAGCGTAAGCGAGATTTTTGAGCGTAGAGTTGATTTTGACTGTGGTCAAAATCAGTAAGGTATTTTGATTAGGGTTTTTCAATTCTTTTCGGATTTCCTAATTAGGGTTAGGGTTTTTCTGAGCGATCTTGTAATTTGGGGAGAGAAAATTGAGCGGGGAACTAGGGTTTCGAATTTGGGGACGAGATTTGAACCGGAAACCCTAGCGCGATCACGTTCTGGTGTTCCGCCGGACGGCTCTAGGAAGCAGATAAGCACTGTTTTTAGACCGTTCCGACCGGGGCGTGACAACAGGTATCAGAGCTTAAAGTGATCCAGCAGCATGGTGAATCAAGGAGATCGCATTGCCCGGATCGAGCAGGTACTCGGTTTGACGGGGAACAGCAGAGATGCGGTGGTTCCTCAGGTGGAGGACCTCCATCGCACGATTAAAGAGCAAAGGTTGCAGATTCTTGCCATTTAACAAAGTTTGGTTGGAGAAGCTCAACAGAATGATGAAAGGACGGCAGCGCTCCAACAACAAGTGGTGACCTTGCAAGAACAGGAGGCCACCTTGACAGCACAAACCTAGCAAGTGACAACTTTGCAAGGTCAGGTAGCAACCTTGACGACACAGTTAACCAACAGCATCGCAGCGCAACAACAGATCTTGGCAGATCTTGCGGTGACGCGCATGGCACTAGCGCAGACCCAAGGGGGTGGCCCTACAGCAACCAGGGCGGAGTACGGGGCTCCCAACGGCAACGGGAAGGTTCGCACCCCAGAGCCTGCAATGTTCAAAGGGGCCAGATCTGCAAAAGTATTGGGTAACTTCCTTTGGGATATGCAACAATATTTTGAGGCTAACCATGTCACAGATCAGGAGAAGGTGAGGGTGTGCACAGCATATCTCTCAGATGATGCAAAACTCTGGTGGAGAACCAAAGTTGATTCGACATCAGAGGCGGCGAGTTGGACTTGGGAGGTGTTCCGAGAGGAATTGCGGCAGCAGTTCCTTCCCGGAAACTCGGTGGACCAAGCGCGAGAGGCGGTGGATCGGCTAAAGCACACAGGGACGATCTAGGAGTATGTCAGGGCGTTCTCCGCACTGATGTTGGAGCTACCCGAGATGGCGGAAGGAGATAGGAGGTACTTCTTCCACCGGAATCTCCAACCCTGGGCGGCAACGGAGGTCCGGCGATATGCGCCGTAGGACTGGAGGATGGCTGCAGCTATAGCCGAGTCCCTTGTGGACCAGAGGACTTCAGGGACGACCTTTCAGAGAGCACAGAGGTCGCCTCTGAGACGACCTTCTCCTCCAAGACCTAGAGCGCCAGAGAGAGAGAGGCCCTCTCCTCGACGAAACGGAGGACAACCCGCATGGCAGGAGAATACTAGACTTGCAGAGTGAGGGCAGGGTCAGCTAAGACCGATTGCCTGCTTCTTGTGCGAGGGACCGCACCGGATACGCGACTGTCCGGACCGACAGAGGGTGAACGCAATTGCAGCGATTGTGCATCGGGAGCTAGCTGAGAAACCGGCGGTGGTGCATGACGAGGAACCAGTAGAGGCCCGCCTAGGAGTTGTGCGCATTGCCTCAGTGGTCGCAGGAAGATCATCACCGACCTCCACAGAAGCAGAGCCGAAAGACGTAGTCGACAAGGACAATGTCGAGCAGAAGACGAGTTCCGGAGATACAAAATCTCCGGAGGAGAAGAAAACGTGGAGGCAAGTAGTGGAGGAAAAGGTTCCACCGAAGTCCTCGAATTCTTCGGATACAGAAAGGGATGATATGCCTCAGCAGATCCAAGGGAGGTATTGGCCCTCCTTAGCCGACCCTGTAGAGTATGAACAAAGGCTTCAAAGCTACGAGGCTGCCCGCCAGCAAGGAAAGAAAGAACGGCGAGCGCGGGCCTGAGTGCCCGTGCCGGACATCGGGGGCGATGTCCAAATTGGGCCGGGGAGAATTGTCAGGCCCGGTTCGATCCGGTTCAGCCCAAGCCCAAACTCAGGCCCAAGCCCATACGACAAAGCAAGAAAGGTGGCTGATTTGTTCGGTCAACTCAAAGTGTTGACCCCAAATCAAGCAGCGTACGCGACGAAGCCTTCGGCTTCGACAGAGATGCGGTGTCAAAGCTTTCGGTCCCCGCGATCTCCGGACGGATGGCGCGAGGAGGAGGTCTTCAGCGGAAGACCCGGACGGTGTCGACGTGCCCGGATGGAGCAGATGGCTCCGTGTCTTCAGGCGGGAGACGCGGGGCGGCGGAAGAAGAGGCGGCAGCCTTCTCCCTTTAAGGGACGCGATCGAGTCCTGGAGCATCTTCAGGAGAGCAGAGAGTGATTGAGAAGGGAGATCATCACCAAGCTTGCGAGGAGATCTGAGAAGGCTATTGAGAAGCCGAGATCTGAGAGAGCTGTGAGTGAGATCTGTGAGGTGAGAGAGCTCTGTTGTAGAGCCGAGGGTTGCAAACGGCAGTAAGAGGTTGCTGCCGGCGAGAGGGAGAGGGAGAGGAATGAGGGTTTTTGTAAACTTTACCGAGTAAAGAGGAAATTTTCCCCATCTTTGAGTTTCTCTGTTTCTTCCGAGTTCATCCCTGCTGGACGACGGCTGAAGGCTGAGGGCGGAAGACGGCGTTCTTCCCCTTACCGACTTCCTTCCTCTCCGGCGCCGGCTGCGAACGCGAGCGCGGCGTGCGTTCGCGTGGCGTGAGGAAGACGACGACGCAGTGACGATTCGGGCGTTCGAATCGAGGGCGAGTCAACGGTCAACGAACGAAATCGAATTCGGTTTCGGATTTCGGCACGGCTGACGCAGTGACAACGTCAGCAGAGCAATCCGGCGGGCGAATTTGGTGCTGACGCCGGCTGACATCAGCGTAAGCGAGATTTTCGAGCGGTGAGTTTGATTTTGACTGTGGTCAAAATCAGTAAGGTATTTTGATTTGGGTTTTTCGATTCTTTTCGGATTTTCTAATTAGGGTTAGGGTTTTTCTGAGCGATCTTGTAATTTGGGGAGAGAAAATTCAGCGGGGAACTAGGGTTTCGAATTTGGGGATGAGATTCGGACCGGAAACCCTAGCGCGATCACGTTCTGGTGTTCCGCCGGACGGCTTTAGGAAGCGGATAAGCGCTGTTTTTAGACCGTTCCGACCGGGGCGTGACACGTAGGAAGGAGAGGTCGGGGCCCTTTTTTCTATCCACCGTCGGATATTTTTTCTACCACTTGTCAAGCACGCAACTCCGTCCACTCGGATGCAACTAAGCGACCCCGTGCGCTTAGAAAACACGCCTGCTTATCTGTTGAGAACTTAGATTGATGGTGCATCTGGATGCATAATTTATATGGTAATAAGGGAGAAGATTATGGTTGCACAAAACTGGCTTCCTAGGCTGTTTCCCCTGCCACAGAATTTAATGCTCAATTGAGCAGAATCCAAAATTGACAAATGCGGTCAATTTTTTACAGGACTCATTGCCAATTGCACCAAATATGGCGAGTTAAAGAACTCATTTATAAATCCATCTTCCTTATTTATCTTTTAAAAAAATTTATCAGCCAGCATTTTACCACTTTATCATTAAGTAGAATTCTAAAATTTTGACATTAGGTAGGCAGAAACACAAGGACCAATGGAAGCAATTAATGAGAATGAGAATGAAAACACAGGGATCTGCAAAAAGAAAAGTCAAGTCTGCAGAATTCATCCAAAACCTACAGCGAGCTAATCTCAAAAGAAAGAAGAAAGGAATGCTCTTTCTTCTAGACTGGCGGACACAGTATAAACCTCCTGTTGCCATTAATTCCCTTGCCTCCCTCCCTTAGCACTCTGCACGAACCTCCTGCTGAAGCACAGCAGCGAATAAAAGCTGCGGCTGTTTATTTACACGCCCCTCTGCAGAGAACCATTCTTTGCAAAGCACTGCAGCAGCTTTTCATTTGTTGCCTTTCGCCCCCTGTTTAATTTGGTTATTCCAGTTTTGAGAAAAAAGCTGATTCAATAGAAAGAGAACATTACATACAACGACTTGTCCGACGCCTCTAGCTTTTGCTAGTGTCCTTTTTGTTTCTGCCTTTACGATATTTCGCATTTTAGTACCTACTTTTTCAGAATCACTTATTCAAATTCAAGTCTTGTCAACTTGTCTCGGATTTATTTTGAATTTCCCTTAAAATTCATGACTCGGGGGAGGCTTTCCCCGTTAAGTTAGCTTCTGTTGCCATTTATGTTTATGCATTAAAAATAAGATTTTTGATGCATCACTGATACACTGTTTTATTGGAGAGAAGAAAAGCTGTAAAGAATAAAAAATTGTAAGAAAAAAAAATATTATTTTATTTTTTTGAGAGGAAGAAAAAGAAGAAGAAAAATTAATTTCAGAGAAGTTGGGCGAATTAGTATTGTATTTTTCCTAATTTTTTCATCCGATTCAGAGAAAAAGTTATAATTTTTTTTCATCTATATTCCACTCAAAATTTTTATTCTGCCTAAGAAAATAACGAAAAACTCTTTTTTTTTCTCTACTTTTCCTTCCAAGAAAATAGAGTGCTATAGAGTGCTAGTACAGTGATTGAGGTTGGCTCCGTCCATAGAGTGTGTCCTCGTTCAACTATGTAGTCATCTTCTATCAATGTAAGTTTTGCTTTTAAATGCATATAGTTAATCTTTTATTATTCATATAGTCGTATTTGATCGATCTAAGATATGAGACTACTCAACCTTGCGATCATTTTTTATTGATCTAAATCATGCTTACTCTTAGGCTATGTTTCTTCGAATGAAAAATTGAAAGGAAAAAAAAAATACACATTGAATCTAATTTTAGTGCTTGCATATTCGATCGGATGTACTAGTCTAAATCGATACGAGCAGCTGAAAGACTCTTTCAATTGTCTTATATTGGTAAAAGAGAACAATCGATATGACGATGAACTATTTTCTGATTGTACTCTTGAATGATAAGGTGTCTGTCTATTTTCCTTGTTGAGCATTAGGCATCAATTGTCTTGTGAAGTTGCTCATGAATTTCTTCATTTACTCGAAAGGGGGAGGGAGAGAGATAAACAAGAATCTTGCTCCCACACTAGAGACAAGGAGGCGAAGGGCCCGCAATTTGGTCGGGCAGGTACAGATTTTGAAAAAAACAAATCTATCAGGCCAGAAAGTACACTGATTCAAGACTCCACACCTAATCTTGTTTGTTTATCCCATTTTCTGAATTCAGACAGTGAACTGAAAAATTTTATAAAAAAAGTTTTTTAAATTTTAAGGAAAAAAGGCATAGAAATTGAGGAGTCAAAAGCATTTCATTCTTGGATGAGTCGGGAAGAAGATTAAGATTACATATTCTTGAGAGAACGCATAATTAAAGAGAGATTACAGCAACGAAAGTCAACTATTAAGCATCGATGACTGGTTGATTAATTAATGGCCGAAGAGAACAACCCAGATATCGGAGAAGGCCTGCATGATCACCGGGTGGAGGTGGTGCGCGTTGAGAGAAAGATACGACTCCAGCAATCCCTCCAAATCTTTCGGAGCAAAGATTTGGCGCTCGATGATCATCTCCACCATGGAGGCACGGAAATCATTGTATGGATCGCTCGACCTCTTCACCACGGCGAAGCCTCTCTTCGTCTTCTCCCTGTTTACGGCGGCGGAAATCAGTGGGCTTTGGAGCCCCTTGCATCCTCCTCCCCACCCTCCGCTCTTCCTCCCTCGCCTCCTCTGCGGCCGCTGGGCTCTGTTCGGGAAGGTGGTCGGCGTCTTCTTAGACGTCGGAGTCGGCGCCAGCGTCCTGCGCGCGGGCCGCTGGTAGAACTCGGAGGAGTCCGAGGAGAAGCTTCTCGAAGAGAAGAACGTCTCCGTTTCATCCCCCTTCTCTAGTTCCTTCTCCTCGCTGCTGAAGAATCCGGCCCCCTCGCCGTCGTCGCTTTCCGCCGAGGAGGAGCTGCTGAATCCGTAGCTGTTGGTGCGAAGCCGCTGCTTTTGCGGCCTCTTCTTCACCCCCTCCGCTACCACCTCCTCTTTCGCGAAGCAACGGTAGTAGCGGGAACTCTTGGAGGGGGAAGAAGGCGAAGCCGGAGGGCACGTTCTCCCCTCCCACTCGCCGGTCTCGTAGTAACCCCCAGTCTCCCTCACTCTCCTCTCCTTCTTCCGCAGCCCCTTCGACTCCCTACACTTCCTTCCCCCCGTGGCCGGAGGATGAGATGGCCGGCATCCGCCACAGCCAACAACCGCCGTGTCCCCTTGACGAACGTCGTCGCCGCCGAGCACAGAGAACGATCGGCTGCGGGGAACGAAGACAGGCTCGAGCACTGCGTCCTCGAGGAGCGCGCGGGTTGAGGCGACGGAACTGAGGTTGGTGGCCGTGCCTGCGCCTGCCCCTCCGGACGTCGAGGGCTTGCAGGCCGAGCGGAGGAGGGAAGGTGACCGGAAAATACGAGCGAGTCGCTGCTTCAGTCCGCTGTTTCTCGTCCCACTCTCCATCTTTCTCTCTCTCTCTCTCTCTCTCTCTCTCTCTCTCTCTTGTTTGACTTGTTCCAACTAGAAAGGAGAATCAAGCAATAAAGAGGTAGGAGGAGCGGCTGTTTATAGCCCTTTGAACTTGGATCCTTTCACGCGCGGGAGAATCTATGATAGATAATGGGGGGGATCTAGCATTATTGACTAATAATCACTGTCGGATCCCCTTCAAGTCTGACGTGTATCAGGCAGCACACAGCACGCCGTAGCATCGTTTCCTGTACGTGGGCAGCACAGCACAGCATGCATGGTCCGTCCATGAGCTGTCTCTCCATCACTTACAATGCTCGCAGTAATCAACACTGGGTTTGGTCACAGGTGGAACTCAAATTCACGTTCCAAAGTGCAAGGATTTTAAAATTCAAATCATGCTTCTGTTCCCTTGCTGCTGATAGGTGACCTAATTAGAGGAGCCTCAAACTTGATCACTGTTCTTCATCTGCAGCGCTTTCCAGACTTGTCTGTGCTGCTATGAGTGCTAACAATGGCACAACATTCCTCCAATGGGGCACATCCCCTAACTACTCCCTCTTTCTTTACAGCTCTGCAGTTATTGAGGAAGGTGGTAGGTCATGCTCCTAGTCTTGGCCCTCCACAATCCTCTCCTTGTCATGCTACCTAAAAGATAGCCATTAACAGCAACTCTTCAGAGCTGCCTTGGCTGCTAAGCATGATGCGCTTTCAATTAATGCATATTCCACTTACAGTCCTGCCACACTGCTAAGTTTGCAAGCGATGGAATGCCCTCTGCAAGCAAAATAACAACTTGGATTCTACAAAAAAGCACAGAAAACACACACACATGGCCGTGGAAATGAATGATCGACTTCAAACATCTATTCTTCAGCCATGTGCAGGGGTTACTGTGCGCCCAGACACAGGTCTCAGGTCTCAGATCCAGAGCTTACAACATCAGTGTAGGCCTGCAGCTCTTCGGGAAACAAAAGGACAGCTCCTCATAGATATCCTTATAATTGGAAGTACAACAATGATATGACCCCCGCATTGACTCCTACAGTAGCAAAATTAGTCCTTTCCCCGATCTTAAACTGTGCATCCGCCATTAACAAGCTATGCTCAAACAAAATAGTTGGTAACGAACCCAGACACCCAAGCCCACCCATTGTACTGCCTCTTGTATACTTCCAATTTAGAGCCTGGAGAGCGACGAAGATTGCACTGGAGGCATGTGTTTCTCCTTCAAACACCATGTTTTTCAAATCCATGCATGAAGAAGAGAGAGAGAGAGAGAGAGAGAGAGAGGACAAATGAGGTGAGAGGCTATGTCACCTCTGTTGACATTGCGGGCTCTCTTCCCATGGTAGATGTCAGTTTGGCTTTCTGCAGAGGGCTCTTGGGGCAGGGGGAAGAGGGGGAATGCACCAGTGCATGCATGAGCCAAAACCCTAAGAAAGTAGAAGAAACAAGGGCAAGGGAACAGGCGAAGGTTGACAAATTTTGATTTTGTTTTTCTTTTAAGACTCCATTTCTGACTCCCATAAAGGGCCATTGGAATGGGGCATATCCCTCTAGGCCTGTAGGCTCCAAGAGCTTAGGGACACAAAAGGGCAGAAGGATCCAACCATTGGGGACACTCATGGTGATTGAGTGAAGATCCAAATGCATGAGGACAGACAGAGATTGACCTTCTCCACCTTTCCCGGGACGTCCATGTGAGTCTCTTGTGGTGGAGGTGATTGATTGATAGTAAGTACACTTTGATTTCTACTTGTTTGAATTCAGACATATCTGTTCACGCATCCAGCCATTCCATTGTAGATTCAGCTTCTACCAAAGAGATGTTTACTACTGTTGAGTAAGATCAACATGCATAAATTAATACACAATTTAGATTCCGCAATGTACTTTCTTTTTGTGTCAGAGCATAGTAGTACTTTTTAGCTTAACAATCGATCAGCTCCATATATTTTAGTTTGATCTGAAAATTAGGGTTTGAGGATTTGGAGCACATGAGCATAATGAGCTCGGAGTTGCAAACGAGTAAATTTTTTAAGCGGGGCTCCTGCTGAGCAGGGCCCCACGAATCCTAATGCAAATAAATGGTGGATGGATTGAGGCGCCCGCTCAGCGGGGCCCACTGAAGAGTTTTTTTCGTTGCAAAGAAGGGATCTATGTTGGTATAAATGTCGTCCAACGTGGCAAGACATCATAAAATATTGCGGCGTTCTTTAGGTCTTGTTTGCTGATGTTCTGAGTCAACGGATTCCCATTGTCTGGCCAGTCACAAGAAAATTTTTTTGACGCAGAGGCCTGATCGCAATAGCGCGCAGCAATTTGACCAGCACGTTTTTTAAAGATAAATCAACGATATTGATCAACATTATATATCTTGACCTCTTCATTAAAGTATGCGATATTAGTCAACATATACGAAGATTGTATACATTGATAATATCGTATATTTTGACCTCTTAAAAAATTTTAGTCAACGTATATGATATTGGCCAATATACACAATCATATATGTTGATCAATATTATGTACGTTGATTTTATCTTAAAAAGTATGCTTGTGAGATCACAACTGCTGCGATCGGGCCCTCATCGGGCAGCAGGGCCCTCGTCAAAAAAATTTTCAGTGAGAGGAGGACGAGTCAGCAATCTCAAGGTTGTTTTGATAAAAAAATTTAAAGGCAGTGACTTAAAAATCTTAAACAAGATCATGGGCCACGTACCTATATGGCCCATGTCATAACTGACCCAAGTCAGTACTTATTGGGCCAAGACCAATCCAATGCCGGG
Source organism: Costus lasius (assembly GCA_027563935.2). NCBI lineage: Eukaryota > Viridiplantae > Streptophyta > Magnoliopsida > Zingiberales > Costaceae > Costus > Costus lasius. The sequence continues at coordinate 16,517,677 of CM050450.1, read as the reverse complement.
TGAGCTGATTGCCTGATTCTACCTTAATGCCATGTGGCAATAAGTTTCTTTTTATTCATTATCTAATGTGTATTTAGATTAAAAATTATATGAAAAATAATAATATCAATTATATGATAATTTAATTTAAAGAATCTAATGAATCTCCATTTTCATTGTTGTGTCAAATGCCAATGATGTAATAATTATTTTCTGTAAAAATATAGAATAATAAAAGGCTTGAATACATGGGTATATTTTATTTATTAAAAAAAATAATTATACTTGAGTTTATTGTTTATCTTAAAATGGCCAGTACGAGTACAAGCCTCGTCTGAGGGAAGAAGAGGAGGGATTAAAGAAGACTGAGACCATGTCGTCTCTCCACTTCTTCTCGCCCACCACCCAAACCCCAAACCCTAATCCACATCACCTCCTCGTCTCCGGAAACTCCGGAACCAGAGCCACCCACCTCCCCTCCTCTTCCTCTCTCTCTTGCTCCAACTCCGACACCTCTAAATCCATCTGCTCCTCCAAAAACCACACCTTGAGCCCCGCCCGCTGCGTCTCTCCGCCGAAAAGCTCCGCCTTTTGGGGGTTTCAGCTCTCCCGGCCGAGGCAGCGCCGCAGGCAGGTCGGATGCGGCGGAGGCGTGGATGCCCGGGGTGGCGAGGTCGACGCGCCGCCGGTGTCGGGCCCCAAGAGTGGTGGCGGTGGAGGTGGGGACAGCGACGGCGGGGGTGGGGGAGACGAGGAGGAGAAAAGGAACGGCCTTTTTCGGGAATGGGCGAATATTTCCAAGGAGGATGCGAAGACTATCCTCGGGGCGCTGGCAATTTCGTTGGCCTTCCGGACGTTCATAGCGGAGCCGCGGTACATTCCTTCTCTTTCTATGTACCCCACGTTTGATGTCGGTGACCGCATTGTCGCGGAGAAGGTATCCTTCTTATTGTTTCAGATCTGTTTATGTGAATCGATTAACCAAATATTTGGGCATCTGTTCTTTGAAACAATTAGTAGTTAATGTTATGTAAGAAATGAATTGGCTGGTATCATATGGAGAAGAAAAGGTTCTATTTGAAATCTTGATAGTGTTTGCTATAAAGAACTGCTGAAAATCAAGGTGTGTGTTTGACTAAGTCTAGGATTCTAAGTAGCATTGGAATGAGCAGGTTTATCTTTCAATTGCTGAGCTAACCATCCCTTACTGAAGTTTTGGGCATCTGTTCTGTTGAAACAATTAGTAGATGAATGTTATGTAAGAAATGAATTGGTTGCCATCATATGGAGAAGAAAGGTTGTGTTTGAAATCTTGACAGGATTTGCTATAAAGAACTGCTGAGTCTAGCTGTGTATTTGACTAAGGCTAGAACTGTAACTAACTTTGAGAGTGATAAGATTTATCTCTGCAATTGCTGAGCTAAATCATCCCCATCATAAGATATCTAACTTCTCACTAAAGAGACTAAGCATTTGGTTAACTTGACAACTTGTTTCAATTCAATATATGTCTAACTTTCTTTTGAAAAAATGAATTCTTGACATTGTTTGGTGTAAACAACTACTGATTCTAGGTGTGTGTTTGACTAAGGTTAGGACTGTAACTAGCACTGAGAATGAGCTGGATTATCTTTGCACCTGCTGAGCTAAATCATCTCTCTCGCTACTGCACAACCACTAGATATCTAACTTCTCACTAAACAGACTCAACAACTTGCTTTAATCCCAGATATCCCTAGCTTTCTCAAAGGGATTGCTAGGCTAAACCATCTCTCTCACCGTAAGATATCTAACTTCTCACTAAAGAAACTATGCATTTGTGTTTTTCTTAACTCATTTACTTGTTTTCTCTGAGATATGCCTAGCTTTCTCAAAAATGTTTACTAGGCGTGGTAAACCGCTCTGTGATTTTGAAGAACCTGTGTTCTGAAATTCTCCCATTGCTAGAAAATCTTGTACAGACTTCTGGCACCAAATGTTAAAGCTTTACGGCTCTTAAACATTTGATATTTTGAATTCCCCATCTGGTCTTGTCTCTGTGTACAGTACTTACGTTGGCCTATCTCACTCACTTTTCTTTCTTAGTAAATTTATGCAGTTTTATATAAACTTTGTTTATTCAATTAGAATTTATGTTTACGAAGTGAAGATGCAAAGGCTGGACCTGGAATTTGTGTCTAATGTGTACTTCACCTTCTATTAGGTTTCATATTATTTCAGGGAACCTTGTATAAATGACATAGTCATCTTCAAAAGCCCACCAGTGTTACAGGTACTAAAGTACCTTCCATTATATATGATTTTTGTACACACCCTCTGGTGCTTACTGGGAAATCTCAACTGCAGGAAGTGGGATATACTGATGATGATGTATTCATCAAAAGAATTATTGCCAAGGAGGGCGATGTTGTAGAGGTGAGTAAATTATTCTTTTCTCTAACTATTTGTCAATATACTTGTATTCTACTGTATTTCTTCTCATTTTTTAATACCCACAGTGTTTAAATTTTTAAAAAACAAGTAGGTGGTTCAGAAATCCACTTTTTAACTCTTGGTATCAACATTTTTCTCTGTGTATGCATGATTGATTGCTTATTGTTTTTGCTTATCTTTGCAGGTTCATAATGGCAAATTAGTAGTAAATGGCATAGTCAGAAATGAAGATTTTATTCTGGAGCCACCATCTTATGACATGGACCCTGTTGTAAGAAATTCATCAATGTCATTCTTGTTTCATATTTCCTATAAAGAATAACATGCAGTAAATTTCATTACACAGATTCATAACTAAATGAACTACTTCAGTAAGATCTTTATGCTTAACCAAAATTCTGAAAGCTTTTAAACTCCAACCTAACTTGTAAAGAAGACACTGATAATTAAGGAAGATTTCATTACTGTAATCCTTTTGCAAAACTCTGAGAGACGATGTATCTCATGTTGTCGTTCTAATGGACAACGTAGATAGACATAGCTAGGTTCATTGTGTATAATCTTTTTTGCTGGTCCTTTTTGTTATTTGCAGGACTTGCGCCAATTGGTTAAGATTATGCTTTTTTTCTATGGATTGTTTCTTCAACCATTCTATTCATAGATGTTTTCTTTATCATTATAAAACTGTAGTTTGCCTCATTAACAGTCACTGTATCATTGTTCTGCAGCAAGTGCCTGGAAAATCTGTTTTTGTCATGGGTGACAATCGCAACAATAGTTATGACTCTCACATATGGTAGTCCTTTTCCTCATTACCTTCTATGCTTAATCGTTAATTTAGTCCATCAATATGTTTTCTGAACTTTTTTTTTGGTATGCTATACTTTCTAACTGATAAACTATGATTCAGGGGTCCTCTTCCTGCTAAGAACATTCTTGGCAGATCAGTGTACCGTTACTGGCCACCATCTAGAATTGGCAGCACAGTTGGAAGCCCAAGTTGTGAAAATGTGAAGCCTGAGATCAATTCGGAGTCAAAATGACAAGCACGGATGTGTTACTACTTTTGAACTTTCAAGAAAGGTCAACGATCCAACTACTGGACTTGATTTTGATTAGATATCCTTGCAACTCCTCATCTTTTTGATCCTCCAATAGGGAGGGAGAGTTGGCGGCAAAGCAACTAGAATTTCGTTTAGGGTTTGTCATTGCCCTCATAAGCTCATGTTTTTCACGTACTTGTATAATTGGAAAACCTACAATCATTCATGTGAAATATTGTGTTATCAATACTTGGTTTTGGTCTTTCAGATTTGTTTCCATCTGCAAAGAAGTCGTTGTTTGGCTAATCATCTTTTAACTTAGATATTTTAAGTTGGATATGGATGGTTGGCAATGGGTCTGGCCAAACTCTATTTTGACCCCAACTTTCAAATCCTGTATATGACTTTGATTTTAAACCCTTCTGGTCTCCAAAACTCTATCTCACACCCTAACTCCGATTGAGGAAAAACTCTTGTGAGTGGGCAAGCATTAGTAAGGTCAAGTGGAGTAGGTATGGAGGAGAAGGGAGTGGCATGGAAGGGCAGGAGAGTAGGGAAGGAGAGAGTAGTGAGAATAAGACAAATCATGGTTAAATAAGACAAATCTAATCCTGCTTACAAATTTTTAAGCGTCCCTGACTGCATAAAAGTATTTTTTCTAGATTACTCTATGATAGTACACAAAGGATTATCACAAATTCACAAGGTTAGATGATAAAAGTGCATATGCTAGACATTAATACTACCAACACTAGCTTGACAATTTTTCCCTTAAAAGATTGTTCTAATAATTTTTAGAAACAAGACAGTCAAAGCAACCCATGGTATATACACATTAATAAAGTTAGTAATAGTATTCTACACTATAAGGGAAAAAAAAGAAAAGAATTCATGCTTAGAATATTGAGTAGAACTGTTGGAGATGCACTCTAAATTACTATTAAGTAGAATACTGAATAATAATTAAAATTATTTGTTAAATAGAAAGAATAATGTAAACAATTATCTATATATTAAAATAAAAAAATATCTTATACGATCAATGCGATCGCCGGTGGTTTCCAACGAACCAATTGGCAGAGAAACGCATTGGGAGCGATTGGATAGGGCTATGAGAAGGGAAGGAAGAGAATATTTAAGATCTATTTGGTCCCATTATTAATAGTTTTATAACTGTGCTAAATTATGCTATGATGTATTGTGTTGCAGTGTTAAAATTTATAAGATATTTAGTTAATAACTTTTTAACTACTATCAAATTTTAAAATAATAAATAAATATATTATTTTAAATTTAAAATAATAATATATTTTATCTTTTTAGTATTAAAATTTTAAATTATTTAAACTAATAATATTTAAAATTTTAAACGGAATCATGTAAATTACTTTTTTAAAGAAGTAAAAGCTGTAAAATTGTAACTTTTTTGAGTTTTATTTTTTACTATTTTTTCGGCTTTTGCTTTTATTACCAAATAATTTTTTAACTACTTTTTATTTAAAAGCGGAACCAAACATGCACGCCATATGACATGGGTTGGGTCAAGGGGGGAGGATGTGAGCATGACTTGTAGCTCTGTGCGGGTGCGGGCTGCGATGCACTCACAAAAGTGCATCGAGTTGTTTAGAAGACCATCATTTTGCCTGTGGTACGTTTTGAAGCCGCTAAGCAGGTGCACTCGGACACCCAAACGCGCACTGATCCGCCGAGCACAACTTATATGGCCGGGCCATTTTTGGAACATAAAGTTCTGAACGAACTGCCCTGACCGTGAAGGGTGTCTTTAAAAAGGCAAAAAAGAGAATGGTAGTGAAGGGTGACTTTAAAAAAGGAAAAATAAAGAATTGTGTATTGATCAAGCGGTTTATAACGGTTTCGAGATGTGAACGTGGCGCAGGATGGCACCGGGCGCCCTCCTGTTTCCCTGTTTTGCTGGCAATACCGACACGCAGACGCGGGGAGGGGGTTTGAGCGCACGAGAGCAACGGTCGAGGAGGAGAGAGCCGGCGACAGCGGAATGCTCGTGCCTTTCCAGATCTCTGATGTTTGCTTCGAGGCGTCCTCGTCTTTTGACGGCAAATTGTGAGCAAGATTTTGTGACCGCCTGCATTTTGATTTGAATTCAAGTCGGTTCTCTCGTGCTGAACAGCATCTTCGTTTGTTGAAGCGAGAGTTTGAGTTGGATTCCAAGAAATCGAAGAGATTTTGAGGGATAGTAGCCGATCGGAGATGTGGACGGGTGTGAATTCATTGGCTTACAAGAGGACACCTCTTAAGGAGTTCGCCGAAGACACAGAGCGCGGGAACGATGGTACGCATTGATTTTTGCTACTTAGATGCATGTTTGTATGAATTGGTGAAAATTGGGATTCTGGCATAGATCGGTTGCTGGATGCGGCGGATCAAGACATTGGCAACCCATCTTGGAAGCTCCCTTTGCCCCACGTTTGCGTAGCGACTTTATCGTCCTTCTTGTTCGGGTACCATCTTGGGTGTGTGCTCTGGAATCTTCATTCTTTATTTTACTTTTTGCTTGTCTTGGGGGTATGAAGAGGTGCACAAGAATGTGCTTATATCGTTTCTTTTTCTAAGCCAGGGTTGTGAATGAGCCACTCGAGAGCATTTCACTGGATCTTGGGTTTGCTGGGAACACGCTTGCCGAAGGCAATGACAATTGCAAATCGCACCTTTGCGTTTGATGTTTTATGGTAGTGATGATGGTTATCGATGTAGTGTGCAGGGCTTGTGGTAAGTATGTGTTTGGGAGGTGCGCTTTTTGGGTGCTTGTTCAGTGGGTGGATTTCCGATGGACTCGGCCGCAGGAGGTCTTTCCAGTTGAGTGTTTTGCCCATGATTGTTGGAGCTTTGATGAGGTAATGCACCAAGATTCGAGAAAGCATCAGTCTTTTCTAGGCAGGCATTTGGTAATTCCATCTCAGCAACAAGAAGCTACTAGGAATGCTATAACATTTTAGTTTCAGATCCAATCTGGTAATAAGATACTAACTGAAAGCAAAATGGATGCACACTTTTTGTCGAAAAGGAACAAGGATTAGTTACCTTACATTCATAATTGCTGGTACTCTATTTTGTATACTTCTTAAATGCGTTTCTTGACATTATTCTACAGTGCTTCATCAACCAATCTGACGGGTATGCTTCTTGGTAGATTTCTTGTTGGAGTTGGGATGGGCCTAGGACCACCTGTGGCCTCACTTTACGTGACAGAGGTACACAAGATGGTGTGAATTTTGCATCTCGTTTATGTCATGTTTTTTCTCCAAATCCTCCCCCTGTACTAACTTGCTTTTGTGGTCAGGTTTCTCCTCCATATATCAGAGGTACTTATGGCAGTTTTATTCAGATTGCAACTTGTCTTGGGATCATAGCAGCACTCTTCATTGGCGTTCCAGTTAAGGAAATCATTGGATGGTAACTCATAATTTTATGCGTTCTGCAATTTCTACCTTGAAGTATATAAGGGTCATCTCATAGTTATATTACAGTTGCATTTCTATTGCAGGTGGAGAGTGTGCTTCTGGGTATCTTCTGTCCCTGCTGCTTAGCTTGCTCTCTTTATGGAGTTCTGTGCTGAAAGTCCTCATTGGCTCTATAAGGTTGTCTTTTCTAGTGATTTGTCAACCCTACGTTAACTAGTTCGGACTTATGTTATGTTAGATAATATTTAATTGCGGATGTTGTTTAGCAGATGTTTTCTGTATTACCTCCATTTTAGTTTGTTTTCCAGATATCAGTTTATTAGTTGGATTTTTATTGTTAAGTTGTGGTCAACTTTGATGAAATGGGGGTCATGTCATTAGATTGTTTCTCAAACTGTGGAGGAATTACTCAATACAACGGATGATGTAGATAGGTTTCCTTGAACGGACTTCATAAGTATTAATTGCACATTTGAATGATCTGAATTAATTGAGTAAAATTTCAGATAAACACAAAGTGGTATGGATAAAATCAAAGGGAGACTAAAAATCCTTGTCACTTGTCTGGTTTCATTGTTTAGGGTTCACTAAGAAATTAGAAATGCATATTCTCAGTTCGTTGTGCATAGAAAATTAAACATCACTACTCGATGTTCTAGGAAATCTATTTTACTGCGCTATTTGGTGTATAAGTAAAATGACATGTTTGTGAGAAAAACAATTCATGTCTGCAAGTTGGCCAACTACAGCGCGGACGAGTTGGTGAAGCAGAACATGCGTTTGAACGGCTCCTGGGAAAACCTCATGTCAAGTCTGCAATGACAGAACTGTTGAGGTCTAACAGAAGGGACGAGGGAGAAAGCATCGAGTTTTCTGAACTATTTTGTGGTCGCTATTTCCAAGGTGTTTCTTTAAATTTTTTTTTTCTCATTGTTTTGTTGTTCTTAGTTATACAATGGTGTAATGATATGTACATTTATTCATTTTATACAGTTGTTTATATTGGAACAATGCTATTTGCTCTACAACAGTTATCGGGCATAAATGCTGTATTCTATTTCTCATCCGCGGTGTTCAGAAGTGCAGGAGTGCCATCAGATATTGCTAACATATGTGTTGGTTTTGCAAATCTGTCTGGTATAATACATTTGATTTAGTAGTTCCATGTTTACTATGGATCAGCAGCGAGAAGCTTATTCTTCTTTTCCAATAGGCTCGATTTTTGCCATGCTTTTGATGGATAAGCTAGGAAGGAAGGCTCTTCTTCTAGGAAGTTTCGTGGGCATGGTAAAGTAAACTAGCTAACCTTGTTTGCTAAAATCTTGTTGTCTTCAGGTTGATTGATGTACATTTCCTAATTTTACATGGTATTATTCAGGCAACAGCAATGTGTCTTCAGGCTGCTGCAACATGCCTTGACCACCAAGGTTCTTGGCATGTGTACCTCTCTGTTGGAGGAATGCTATTGTAAGTAAGACAAATCAATAACAAATTGAGTCACGGAATGCGATTCTTTTGTATGATAAACTACTTAATTGTGGAAGAGAAATAGTAGGAAATGCAATTTCATTTACGTTTCTTCTCATTTTAATTGTTCTTTGCTTCTTTGTCTTGTGACTGTTGTTAAGATAGTCATGGAGCCCTTATAATTATACACGAAATAAATCACTAGTTTTCTCGTTACTAAACCAAAGTAACTTATTTTCAGATCTGTCATTGCATTTGCACTGGGAGCTGGCCCAGTTCCTAGCCTACTTTTACCTGAGATTTTTCCCAGTAAGATACGAGCAAAGGCTTTGGCTTTGTGCATGTCTGTTCACTGGGTAGGAGTGTTTTCTTTTTCTTCCATTTTTCACATAACATGACTGGAAAAAGTTTTAGATCAAGATGCCTTCTCTCGAAATGTTAGTCAATGAGTTTCGTAACATTGTTAATCAACAAAATATTATTTTCTCTATACTGTTTTCTTTTCTTATGCTTGTTTGATGCTCAGTTCTTTTCAACTAAGATTTTTTTTTTTTTTAATTTTCAGATTGTAAATTTCTTCGTAGGACTATTCTATTTAAGATTGCTAGAGCAATTAGGAACAAAGATTTTGTACTCCATCTTTGCATCCTGTTGCTTAATAGCAGCTATCTTTGTGAGGAACAACGTAATTGAAACTAAAGGCAAGAGTTTCCAAGAAATCGAGATTGCACTCTTGTCGTCTGTTTAAAGGTATGGTCTCTGTAATTAGTAATTTTGCCATGAATTCTAATTAGACAGGAAAAGTTACATCTCGTGCATAAGGTTGTTCATACTAGAATAGACAATCTTTTAATGAAAATATTTTTATATGCTAGATTAGGAGCAGAAAGAGTAACATTTACCTCTATAATTTTCCAGGGTAAAATTGGAAATGTTGGATACTCATCCTTCACAACAAGCAAAGTTATCTAGCTTCATAGGGGTGTAAATTAGTAAATTACCCCTGCAAGACTATGCTTCTGTGGTAAAACGGATTCCTTTGAAACATATCCCAATTATTTAAAGAATTTAATATCTCACCCGATATCTCAAGTATTTGTAATATTCAATTAGAAGTAATTATTAGCTTAAGGACTTAATGTCCTAACCGCAAGGCGCTCAGGTAGGTAAAGTGAGGCCGCTCAATTTGTGTAAGGATCATATCGAGGATTATTTGGTTTTGGCTGCATTCATTTTGTATCATTTTATAGGAGTTATATTTTAGTGTTATGCAAATGCCGAAATGTATTATTGTATACGCATGAAATAGATCAGTTGTTTGGTTGATAGCTTATTCTTCTAAATTATTGTTAGCTTGATCAGACGATGAATGTTTGTTTTGATTATTCCATAGCTTCTCAACGAAGGATCTTTTCTTTAGCTGGATACAAACCAATGTCTTTCTCAACTCAATATTGAATTGAAGATGTTAATTAGTGTAATTGATGAGGACTGATAATAAAGTCTAAGGATCAAATTTTATTTTCTTTAATTACTTGCTTATAAAAAAAATTTATTGATCAGCATACCCTATATCTAATTAGCAAAACTGTCACATCAGCTACAAATTTGACTTCCCATAACCCTAGCCAAGTTTGACTTCAAATTTTTATTTCATTGTCAATTTTTATAGGTCAACATCAATTATAAGTTGTAACTCTTGCAGTAGAAATTCCATTGTGCGGTTTGGAAATCACTTCATGTATACATTTGGTTACTTGTTGTCTACATACCAAGCATCCAAAGATCACCATAGTTAGCCACTCCCAATAATTCAATAAAAGTACAACTTCCATGCCACACCTCTAAATAAATAAGATCTAAGTTCTTCGAGTAAAAAGACTTCACCTTTATCTCGTAAGTAGGGATAGCGGATTTAGTACTCTTTTTTTTTTACCTAATATCCAAATCCAATTTGATTATAAAAATTTAATACTTAACCTAATTTAAATCCATGTCAAGTATAACCCTATTATATAACCTGAACATAACTTGAGCATTTAAACAATGCGGAATTAAATAATTTTTTATTTTAAATTATTCTATAAAATATAATTTTATAAATATTAATAATATATAATAAATATAGTTATATAATAATTATTTTATATTTTTAATAGTAAAATATATTTTTATTTATTTTTAAAATTAGGTGTCAGATATTAAGAACCCATACTTATAAATTCAAACCTAATTAGGACTCAATCCACCAAAATCTAAATCTGTTTCATCTAGTTAATTGAAGGTGGGATCTTCTCTTCCTGTTTTTTTTCCACATTAGATTAGATATTTTTTTATACTAACAGGAGAGGAAGTTGAAGCTCAGTGGGTCAGTCACCTAGCTCTCAGCCTTGTGATTGGTGACAGCGAAGCTGATGACTGAGGCGATAGTGTGGAAGTTGAGATCGACAGCAACGATATTTTGTTAAAAAAATTAAACCGATCAATTTATGGAGCTGATTCAAATTAATTCCAAACACAGCTCGATTGGGTCGGGTTTATTTCAAATAAATCGGCCAAATTTGAAAAACTTGAACAGAGCCAACTGCTCGCTCGATCGCCGCCGGACTTGCGTCCGCTGCTTGCGCCAACGAGCTTCCGAGGGCGCATCGAGTGTCCGTTCATCGCCAATACTCGCCAGAACACACATGACAATGAAGGGAAGCTCCAGAAGAGGCTGCGGCGAGCGTTCGACTCACAGTCGAAGTACTCATAGTGGCCGAAGGTATCAACGGTGGCGTCACACCATTGACACACAAAACTACACCAAAACCAAATAGAACTTCACCAAAACAACGGGAAAGCACAATTACCTTGCTATGACGTTGTATCGTAGCCCAGAATAGAGAAATCATCGTCGTCGGCTGCACAGAAAATGAAAACGGCTACAACTCCGGCGAACTCCTTGCTTAGATTTCTTTCTCCTAGCTGCGCCTGGTGACTTGAAGACTGACTAGGGTTCGCTTCGCATACAATCAAATAGAAGTCCTCTTAAACTGAAGCAGAACGCGTCCCAAAATAGCAAGGAGATGGCGACGACGCAATCACCACAACAATCGGGGAAGATGACGAGTTGACTCATTCCCTAAACCAAACATTAACTTTAAATCAAGTAAACTGGGCGCGGATTAAAACTCAAATTGTGACTTGCGTCGAACGCATGGTGGAGAGTGAGCGATCCTTGATTTGCGTTGGCTTTTGTGTCTTATAGAGTATAATCCTCATCAATTATTATATATATTAATTTATTCTCTAGTTAATATATAAATATACTGTTAAAATAAAAACTCAATTGGAATATCACGCAATTTTTACTTAAATACATTTTAATATGTGTTATAAATTATTTAGTCAGATGCTATACTCAATTAAATGAAATTAATATGCTCTAAAAATCAATTAATCATACCACTTCAGTAATCAATTGAATTGAATACAATTTATTTAAAGTTATTTGTTTAATGCAGCATTCATATACAATGTACTGAGTAATACACCACTGTTTTGCATCTTTTTCGCAACCAACTAAGCATTAATTGATAATTATTAATTTTTACTAAATTTTACAAATCTTATTAAAATAATACATAAACTAAGGCCCGTTTGGTGGCATTTTTTGAAAGGCTGAAAGCGCCAGCTGGCGAAAGCTAGATTTTTTCAGCTTCCAGGGAGAGTAATTTCTATATGGGCGGAAAGCTGGTCAGAAAGCAGTGCGCTCTGGAAAGCGGCGCCAAACAGAGCTTACGTTTGATAAATTTGGTAATAATATTTTCATTAATCGATATTCGATAATAGTAATGGTAAAAAATATTTTTAGATTATTAATTTACTAATTTACCAAAATTATTATATATAAATAATAAATACAATTATATTTAATAAAAATATATATGTAATAAACTAAATTTAATAAAATTATTATATATAAATAATAAATAAAATAAAATTATTATTATTATTTGATGAGTGATGTTATGAACTCATAAAGTTCATGTTAAAAAATTACAAAAGTATTTATATTGAAATTATGATAAAATTGGAAATTTAACTATTTTTATCAATTTACGGATTGGTAAATTACGTAAAATCAATAAATTACTGATTAGTAAATTTCTAATTAGTAATAGTAACAATAATAAAAATGTTGGCTCGGTAAAATAAAGTATCATACCAAAATTTTTGGTATTCGGTACTTCGGTACCCGTACTTCGGGAGTTTGAGAGTTCGATACCGATATTGAACTTTATTTCTAGATGGCGACCGGTACTGGTACCTCAAATATGAGTTCAGGAAATCTCGAACCTTCGAAGTACTGATTTTTTTGTTTCTTCACTTATTCCTTCTCCTCTTCCTCCTCCTTCCCTTCCCCTTCCTCTTCTTCTTCTCCTCCTCTCCTCTTCTTTTAGTCCTCCCAAACCTTTGGTACTTTAGGAATTTTACAAAATTAATGACGGAAGTTCTATTACTCATAGGGATTGCAAGGGTGCGAGTTTCTTTGGTCTGAACTACGAATATGTTGCTAATGGTTCAACTAATGGACAAATCTTTATTTGGGAAAGAGAGATGAAAAAATTGTACATGCCTTGGAGAATGAACAAGGTGTTGCTATTAAATGTATTCACTCTCATCCTTGTGCTACTAACCTAGCAAGCAGCTCGTTGTGAAGGAATATAAAGATATGGATATCAAATGCTAGTGAATAAACTTCACCTCTAAATTAGAGTAAGTAAGATTCTTACCTGTACTTCAGGAGTTCAAGAGTTCAATGCCAATATCAAATTTTAATTCGGGATGGCGGTACCGGTACCGGTACCCCAAATATGAGTTCAAGAAATCCCGAACCTTCGAAGTACCAATTTTTTTTCTTCTCTTCTTCCTTCTCCTCTTCCTCCCCATCCGTGTTCTACATTTAAGAATGGATAAAATGCTAGAACATGACTCCGCAGTCAATGGTATGAGTTTCAGTACAGATGGTGATATTCTTGTCTCTACTAATTCTAGACAGGTGACTATGGAATTGGGATGTTGGCACTGCCATATTATTTTTCAACTCAGGGCATCGATACGGGACTAGCCAAGCTTATTTCATACCGTATACAAATGATTGAACGCTTATTACATGTGAAATAGATGGTCAACTATATGCTTTAACACATCCCACATATCCACACCATTAATATTTATTTTGCATCATACAAAACTAAATGCACATCTTTATTTATGTGATGATTAGGTAAGGAAAGCCGAGATATTAGAATGTGGACAAGTACATACATCTTTGCTAGTTCAATATAAGCATTGGTCCTTTCGTGCGTGTGAAGCTCCAAGGATAGCTATTGAACCAGGGAGTTCCCCTATTGTTTATACATGTGGTGGCTGTAATCCTATTCAACATATCAGGAATCTATCATTCTCTTCTTCTTTTTTTATTTATTGTCATAAGGTCTGATTTGGTTATATTAGCAAATTTGTCAACATTTGTAGAGATTGATTTGAAAAAAAAACGGCTACGCCCCTAATCAATGTGCCAGAAAGGATAGGGTTAAATGTTACTGTAGTAGATCCAAGAAGCCCAATCTTCTTACAATTGCTGGAACAGATATATATGCTCGAGTTTATGATATTCAAATGTGCTCTCGTTATCTCATTAGTCATCAAAATACTAAGATTGTTGGCATGACATTCTCTCACCAGAATGAGCTACTAGTTTCATATTATTGGGGCTAATATATCTCTTCTCCAAAGATCAAGGACTTGGATCAAATCTGCATGAGAGAACTTCAAACTCTGCCAAAAATGCTGATGGAGATCATATTGGATCACAAACATATGAGGGAAGTTCTATTACTCATAGGGATTGCAAGGGTGCGAGTTTCTTTGGTCCCAAATGTGAATATATTGCTAAAGGTTCAACTAATAGGCAAATCTTTATTTGGAGAAAGAGAGATGAAAAAATTGTACATGCCTTGGAGGATAAACAAGGCATTGCCATCAAAGTGTTCAATCTCATCCTTGTGCTATTATCCTAGCAAGCAGCTCATTGTGGAGGAATATAAAGATATGGATGCCAAATGTCAGTGAACAAACTTCACCTCTAAATTAGAGGAGGTAAGATTCTTACCCGTACTTCAGGAGTTTGAGAGTTCGATACCAATATCGAACTTTAGTTCAGAATAGCGGTACCAGTACCGGCACCCCAAATATGAGTTCGGGAAATCCCGAAACTCCGAATTACTGATTTTTTTTCTTCTCATATTCCTTCTCCTCTTCCTCCTCCTCCTCCTCCCCTTCCCCTTCCTCTTCTTCTTCTCCTCCTCTCCTCTTCTTTTTGTCCTCCTACAACTTCGGTACTTCAAGAATTTTCTGAAATTAATTTTGAGATTCCAGTACCGGTACCAGTACCTCAAAATCAAACTTTGGAAGTTTGGTACTGAACTCCCGAATGCTCACCCTTAGATGTAGGGCTGAGCATTCGGTACTTCGGTACCAGTACCGGTACCGAAGTACCGAACTCAATTTTTGGGTACCGGTACCGGTACCGAAGTACCGATATTTATGTTGGTACCGGTACCGATTTCCCGAAATTTATTTCGGGAAATTCCCAAAATACCGAACTTATAAATTCCCAAAATTCCCAAAATCAGCAACAGCTTCACCGTGTCCCTCAGCGTCGCGTCGCGGAAGACACGCCGGAAGAATCCCCCGGGGCGCCGGAACAACCCGCGGAGGAGACCGCTCCTGGAGGCGAAGCCCCTTCCGCGGCGGCGGCGGCTCTCGGCGATGAGGAGTCGGAGGGCGTCGGCGGCGGAGAATAGAGGGCGGCCGTCGTACTAGGGTGGAACCTAGCCCCATGCTCAGCCCTAGTTATGATGCGCCTTCCTCTTCATCAGAGTTCCAAGAAACTGAAAGGGTCTAGGGTGGAACCTAGCCCCATGCGTGAAGTCTGACCTCTTTGGGTCCTTGGAGGGCGTCGGCGGCGGAGAATAGAGGGCGGCCGTCGTAGCCCCGAGTGAAGACTGAAGAGCATGGCGGCGAGGACGCCGCCAGCACCGGACCCCGCCGCGACGTCAAAGTGGTCGGTTATGCTGGCTGAGGGGTCGCGAGTGAGGCGGCGGAGGGAGGATTCGAGCCGTTCGAGTTCGAGGGCAGCGGCAGCAAGGAGGACGTCGGAGGGGCGGTCGCCGCCGTCAATGGACAAAACGCGAACCCTTCCCCCGGCGCCGCTGGCGACCGACGGCGAGGCAGAGGAGGAGGGTGGGAAGAAGTGCTTGGTTGGTCCATCGAGGCCGAAGAGGAACTTGCTCTCGAGTATATTGGAGAAGATCTCGTAGCTGAGCAGCCTGAGCCCTGAGCTTGTCGGTTGTTGCTGCGCTAGTGCGCACTGCATAGTGCGCTATCCACTTGGCCACTTGAATTGTTTTATGTTTTATCGTAATAAATAACTTCGGTACTTCGGTACTGAAAAAAAATACCAAAATTTTTTTTGATCCCGATATCGGTACCGCAGTCCCGAATTAAAAATCGGTACCGGTACCGAAGTACCGAAATACCGATACCAAAGTACCGAATACCGAAAAATTCGGTACGGTACTTCGGTACCAATACCGTATGCTCACCCCTACTTAGATGACACAATAGCTCTTTCTAATGTTTTATGTGGCACAAACTCAAAGGGGTGGAGATGAACACCTAATGAATATTGAAGCGGATATATGATGTACTTAGTTTTGATCTAGGCCATCTACTAACCTGGATGAAATTTAATTATGAAAATCCACTTGAGGTGGAACTGGTTACAGGTATTGTTTCTATGGTTATGTTGAGTGTTTTAATGAGGAAAGTTATATTATTCGTAGGGATTGTAAGGGTGCGAGTTTCTTTGGTCCGAATATGAATATGTTGCTAATGGTTTAACAAATGGGCAAATCTTTATTTGGAAAAAGAGAGATGAAAAAATTGTACATACCTTAGAGGATGAACAAGGCGTTGCCATCAAATGTGTTTAATCTCATCCTTGTGCTACTATCCTAGCAAAGAGCTCATTGTGGAGGAATATAAAGATATGGATGCCAAATGCTAATGAACAAATTTCACCTCTAAATTAGAGTAAGTAAGATTCTTACCCGTACTTTAGGAGTTCGAGAGTTCGATACGAATATTGAACTTTAGTTCGAGATGGCGATACCAGTACCGGTACCCCAAATATGAGTTCAAGAAATCCCGAACCTCCGAAGTACCAATTTTGTTCTTCTCTTCTTCCTTCTCCTCTTCCTCCCCGTCCGTGTTCTACATTTAAGAATGGATAAAATGTTAGAACACGACTCCGCAGTCAATGATATGAGTTTCAATGCAGATGGTGATATTCTTGTCTCTACTAATTCTACAAAGGTGACTCTATGGAATTGGGATGTTGGCACTGCCATATTATTTTTCAACTCAGGGCATCGATACGGGACTAGCCAAGCTTATTTCATACAGTATACAAATGATTGAACGCTTGTTACATGTGAAATAGATGGTCAGCTATATGCTTTAACACATCCCACATATCCACACCATTAATATTTATTTTGCATCATACAAAACTAAATGCACATCCTTATTTATGTGATGATTAGGTAAGGAAAGCTGAGATACTAGAAGGTGGACAAGTACATACATCTTTGCTAGTTCAATATAAGCATTGTTCCTTTCGTGTGGGTGAAGCTCCAAGGATAGCTAGCGAACCAGAGTGTTCCCCTATTGTCTATATATGTGGTGGTTATAATCCTTTTTATCGTGTCAGTAATTTATACTTCTCTTCTTTTTTTTTATTTATTGTCATAAGATTTGATTTTGTTATATTAGCAATTTGTCAACATTTGTACATATTGATTTGAGAACAAAAATGACTACACCCCTATTCAATGTGCTAGAAAGGTTAAGGTTAAATGTTATTGTAGTAGATCTAAAAAGCCCCAATCATTTTGTAATTGCTAGAATAAATGTACATGCTCGAGTTTATGACATTTAAATGTATAAGTTGGACGGATTCTCTGATAATCCCATTAACTACTTCTGCCCTCGTTATCTCATTGGTCATCAAAACTCTAATATTGTTAGCATAGCAATTTTCAACCAGAATGAGCTACTGATTTCATACTATTGGAAGCTAATATATCTCTTCTCCAAAGATTAAGGGCTTGGATCAAATCCGCATGAGTGAACTTCAAACTCTGCCATAAATGCTGATAGAGATCATATTGGACCATAAACATATGAGAGAAGTTCTATTACTCATAGGGATTGTAAGGATACGAGTTTCTTTAGTCTGAACTATGAATATATTACTAATGGTTCAACTAATAGGTAAATCTTTATTTAGAGAAAGAGAGATGGAAAAATTGTACATGTCTTGGAGGATGAACAAGGTAATACCATCAAATTTGTTCAATCTCATCTTTGTGCTACTATCCTAGCAAGCATCTCATTGTGGAGGAATATAAAGATATAGATGCCAAGTGCTAGTGAATAAACTTCACCTCTAAATTAGAGAAGGTAAGATTCTTACCCGTACTTCAGGAGTTTGAGAGTTTGATACCAATATAAAACTTTACTTCGAGATAGCGGTACCGGTACCGGTACCCGAAATATGAGTTCGGGAAATCTCGAACCTCCGAAGTACCATTTTTTTTTTCTTCTCTTCTTCCCTTTCCACTTCCTCCTCTTCCTCCCCTTCCCCTTCCTCTTCTTCTTCTCCTCCTCTCCTCTTCTTTTTGTCCTTCTGCAACTTCGGTACTTCATGAATTTTTTGAAATTAATTTTGGGATTCCGGTACCGTTACCAGTACTGAAAAGTCAAACTTTGGAAGTTCGGTACCGAACTCCCAAATGCTCACCCTTAGATGACACAATAGTTCTTTCTAATGTCTTATATATGTCACATACCCAAAGCGTTGGAGATGAACACCTAATGAATATTGAAGGAGACTTCAAATATTTGATGTACTCAACTGTGATTTAGGCCTTCTGCTAACCTAGATGAAATTTTATTATGAAAATCCAATTTCACTTTCGGCTCAACATTAGTTTTTGGACCGGTTCGAACTGATTTTAGTCAAATCTGGGCCGGTTCAAGTACTCGTTGGAAAGCTTATGAAATTCCCTATCTAATGGTACCGAGTGTGTCACTTGCTAGCCTGTATATTTTGTGTAATTTTGGTTTAAATTATCAGTCTGACTTGGTTCATGGTGATTTTGGCCGGTTCAGTGGCTTTTGGGTCCGGTTCACTGGATCCAAGACCGGTTCCTTAGGTTTTGGAATGTTTTACATGTGTTGGTATTCTTGGTTTTTAAGTTAGAATCTTATTTGATAAAGTTTATGTACAAATCTATGTTTTAGAGTGATTAATCCAGTGATTGGCTTGCATTGTTTGATAATCGGTTTTCGGTACTAGAATCCCGAAATTAATTTCAAAAAATTCTCAAAGTACCGAAGTTGCAGGAGGACAAAAAGAAGAGGAGAGAAGGAGAAGAGGAAGGGGAAGGGGAAGAGGAAGAGGAAGAGGAGAAGGAAGAAGAGAAGAAAAAAAATTGGTACTTCGGAGGTTCGGGATTTTCCGAACTAACATTTAGGGTACCGGTACCGGTACCGCCATCCCGAACTAAAGTTTGATATTGGTATCGAACTCTCAAACTCCTAGAGTACCAGTAAAAATCTTACCTCCTCTAATTTAGAGATGAAGTTTATTCACTGGCATTTGACATACATATCTTTATGTTCCTCCACAATGAGCTGCTTGCTAGGATAGAAGCACAAGGATGAGATTTAGCACATTTGATCTCATCGCCTTGTTCATCCTCCAAGGCATGTACAATTTTTCTCTCTCTCTTTCTCCAAATAAAGATTTCCCTATTAGTTGAACCATTAGCAATATATTCATAGTTTGAACCAAAGAAACTTGCACCCTTGCAATCCCTATGAGTAATAGAACTTCCCTCATATGTCTGTGGTTTAATATGATCTCCATCAACATTTATGGCAGAGTTTAAAGTTCCCTCATGTGGATTTGATCCAAGTTCTTGATCTTCGGAGAAGAGATATATTAGCTCCCAATAATATAAAATCAGTAGCTCATTCTGGTCAGAAAATGTCATGCCAACAATCGTAGTGTTTTGATGACCAATGAGATAACAAGGGAAGAAATAGTTGATGGGATTATTAGAGGATCTGTCCAACTTAAACATTTGAATGTCATAAACTCAAGCATATATATCTATTCCAGCAATTGCAAAAAGATTGGAGCTTCTTAGATCTACTGCAATAACATTTAACCCTAACCTTTCTAGCACATTGAACAGGGGTGTAGTCATTTTTATTCTCAACTCACTCTATACAAATGTTGACAAATTGCTAATATAACAAAATCAAATATTATGACAATAAATAAAAGTTTAGAAGAGGAGGATAAATTACTGACATGTTGAATAGGATTACAGCCACCACATGTATAGACAATACGAGAACTCATGGTTCAATAGTTATCCTTGGAGCTTCACGCGCACGAAAGGACCAATGCTTATATTGAACTAGCAAAGATGAGTGTACTTGTCCACCTTCTAGTATCTCAGCTTTCCTTACCTAATCATCACATAAATAAAGATGTGCATTTAGTTTTTGTATGATGCAAAATAAATATTAATGGCGTGGATATATGGGATGTGTTAAAGCATATAGCTGACTATCTATTCCACATGTAACAAGACTTTAATCATTTGTATATGGTATGAAATAAGCTTGGCTAGTCCCATCTCGATGCCCTAAGTTAAAGAATAATGTGGCAGTGCCAACATCCCAATTCTATAGAGTCACCTTTTTAGAATTAGTAGAGATAAGAATATCATTATCTGCATTGAAACTCATACCATTGACTGTAGAGTTATATTCTAACATTTTATCCATTGATAAACGTAGAACAAGGAGGAGGAGGAAGAGGAGGAGGAAGAAGAGAAGAAAAAAAATTGGTACTTTGGAGGTTCGGGTTTTCCCGAACTCATATTTGGGGTACTAGTAACGGTACCCGCCCTCTCAAACTAAAGTTTGATATCAGTATCGAACTCTCAAACTCCTGAAGTATGGGTAAGAATCTTACTTACTCTAATTTAGAGGTGAAGTTTGTTCACTGGCATTTGGAATCTATATCTTTATATTCCTCTACAATGAGCTGCTTGCTAGGATAGTAGCACAAGGATGAGATTGAACACATTTGATAGCAACGCCTTGTTCATCCTCTAAGGTATGTATAATTTTTCTATCTCTCTTTCTCCAAATAAAGATTTGCCCATTAGTTGAACCATTAGCAACATATTCATAGTTCGGACTAAAGAAACTCGCACACTTACAATCCCTACGAGTAATAGAACTTCCCTAATTAAAACACTCAACATAACCATGGAAACAATACTTGTAACCTGTCCCACCTCAAGTGGAATTTCATGATAAAATTTTAGCCAGGTTAGTAGCTAGCCTAGATCACAGCTGAGTACAACATATATTTGAAACCCGCTTCAATATTCATTAGGTGTTCTTCTCCAATGCTTTGGGTCTATGCCACATATAAGACATTAGAAATAACTATTGTGCCAGCTAAGGGTGAGCATTCGGGAGTTTAGTACCGAACTTCCAAAGTTTGATTTTTTAGGTACTGGTACCGGTACCGGAATCCCAAAATTAATTTCAGAAAATTTTCGAAGTACCAAAGTTGCAGGTATGGTTTGTCCATAAACTGACTTAGGGCATGTACAACATATGTCAAATCTGGGAGAGTAATTGTCATCTAATCAACCTCCCAATGAGCCTCCTGTATAGCCACTTGAGTATTCTGCGTCTGTGATTCCTATGGACAACAAAAGATGCATATACAATAAGATTACACCATCAAAAATAATATTACACGGTAAAGATATGCAAAATTGTTAAATTTCAGAACCTGAGATTGGACTATCACGTTGACAAAATTTTGGGGATCAACAACAGGTGTAACAAAAATAGAAACATTTTGTTTGGAGTTCACTCCCTTTTTAAGTCTCCTCTCGAGCACACTTTTTTTCCTTTTCTCCTTGGGTCCTTTATTACCAGGAGGCGGCCGAATTGTAACATTAGTTTGTGGAGCTACAGTATGAATATGTTTTACCCCTAATTCATTGTCACCATCCGTCATTTAAAATTATATGCTCAACAACAATAGTAAGGTTGTCAATTGCTTCTTCCATCATCTAAAGGCCCTTACGACAATTCATGCTTTTGGTTGATAATGCATATGATTTCTAGCAAACACACATATACAATGATGATAAATGTTCTTTCCCATTTGAGTCCATCAACTGCTGACCAATATTAGAACTTATGCCACCTTTGGCATATTTGGTCCATCTTTTCAACACATAATGTGTAGACAAATATAGAACATTATTGTTTGTCAATACTCTTAAACAATGTGAACACAAAATCCCTATACTTTGAAACATTTTGCAGGAGCAATCAACTGTCAATGAACTTGAGTTATACAAAACATAGTACGAAAGACCACTACGTTGAGATGATACTTTGAATGTTTGCCCTGAATCATCAGAACTATATGGTTTACACAAGAATAACAATTGCTTCCCAAACTGATCAGCAAACTCTGTATATATAACCCTTATATAAATTGCAGCCGCTTCCTCCAGCATTGTCATGTCCTTCGTCAGTTGAGTTGGACTACTGTTCTTAGACCAAAAATCTTTATAGATTTCTTTCTCACGAAAATACTGTACCATATTCTTCCAAAAATTCAAACATTGATAATTTTTTCTTAAAAAATTTCTTAAACTGATTATTTACACTCTCACTTCTTTGAGTAGTAGTCATGTCAACACAAAATAACTCCACTCGGTAAACAGATGCCCATTTTTCACGAATTGTATACAAATTCTGAATCCAACTATTCTCATGTAAGTTATACTTGCTTATTAGTTCTCCCCACAACAACTCAAATTTTTCCACACTACTACATTCATATACGCAAGCGTTTAAATATGATAATAAAGATGGTGTACTAGAAATTAGATGACTCAGGTTGATGCAAGCATTCATGAAAAGATGCCATAAACACAATCTATGGCTTGTAGTTGGGAATACTTGTTTAATGGCTTTGGAAATAGCCGTAGATTGGTCAGTGAATATTGTCACTAGCTATTTTCCTGACATTTCTGACATGAAAGTCTCAAACAGCCAAATGAAAGAATTTGAACTTTCATCAAAAAGTAAAGCTGCCCCAAATAGAACTGTTTGCTTATGATGGTTTATACCAAGGATATGAGCAAATGACATTTCATAATTATTAGTTTGGAATGTAGTATCAAATGACACAACATCACCAAAATATGCATAGTCAATAATGGATTTACCATCTACCCAAAAAAAAATTGGCAACTTCACCTGTCTCATGAACTTAAATAGCATAGAAAAATGAAAGATCTGATATTTGCCTTTTTTTCAAATAATGAAGCAGACCTTGTGTCTCTTTGACTTGTAACCGCTCTCTTCTTTGTCTAGCAATTAAATTATTGCTATCTTTTCTTATAAAACCAATATTTTTAGCATTTTCTACTCCTTGAAAGAAGTCAAATATTTGTTTTGGTTTCATACCAGATTTGCTCATTTGGTCAATTATGACACGTTGATATGGCAAAATCCTTCTATGTGACCTAAGCAAATGAATTTTGTTTGGACTTGTCATTTCATGATTGTGGTTTAATTCTACAAGAGATAAGTTCCAAAGATTATTGCTATCAATCTTAAACTCCACACGAGCCATACAATTTGTTCTATAATTTGATTGGGGATTCTTGGTGACATGTTTTGGATGTACTTGTCGAGTCCCCTGATTACTACACACAAAACTTTTAAGCTTTAAAGTTCCATATTTTCTACACTCTATGCTAAATTTTTTGATGCTAAAACCTTTATTTTTAGCATAATCATTGTACATCATGTAAGCATCTTCTTCACAAACAAACTGCATTTTAACTCTAGGTTCATTTGATGAGCTCTCAAGAGGTATACAAGATTCCTATAAACATATTTGAATATAAATACTTGCATTTTATAGGATACATATTAAGTCAAATTGAAATCTTACATATTGCATCACTTTCTCCATTATTGTTACATCTCCAATTGATGATGATTCTTTACCCTCATCAGTTGTCATTGTGCTTCAACCCAATATTCACCTATAGAAATATTATAAAATATTATTAATTTAAATTAAGTTCTATCTTATTTTTAAAAAAATTTATCTTATTTACAAAAAGTTCTACCTTATCTGCATGAAGTTCTACCTCATTTACAATAAGTTCTACCTTATCTGCATAAAGTTCTACCTTATTTACAAAAAGTTATGCCTTATTTACAAAAAAGTTCTACCTTATTTGCATGAAGTTCTACCTTATTTTAATAAAATTCTACCTCATTTACAATAAGTACTACCTTATCTGCATAAAGTTCTACCTTATTAACAAAAAGTTCTACCTTATTTACAAAAAGTTCTACCTTATTTATAAAAAGTTCTACCTTATTTGCAAAAAGTTTTACCTTATTTACAAAAAGTTCTACCTTATTTTCAATAAAACGTTACAAAACTTGATTCATAACTCATAAAATTTTTAAGCATGTTTGAAAACATAAAGGGCACAACAAATCATCATGTGTCTTAAAATAGTCTTTTGTTCATCACCAAGTCTAATTCTTATTTAGTGATACAAACTTTTCAAGTTAGTTTTTATGAACAAATAAAAATCAGCCATCATATCATCCATGTCAAAGAGAATACGTATGTATGCAGATCCTAGTAGATACTTGATAAAAATAAAAAATAAAAAAGACCACGCTGGATAATAATCCACTAGGGTGTTTATTGACGAAAACGGATGAAGAATAAAACAAAGAAGAAACAAGGACAAATGTAGTTTCATTTGATTGGATGAATCAAAACCCTTGTATATCAAGAACAACGTCAAACCATATTAAAAAAATAATAATGTTCGATCCTCGGTGAATTGCATAGTCGCATTCATAGGAAGGCGTCAAGGTAAAACATGGATATCAAAGTTTGAAACCAACCTGGGAGTAGATGAGGAATCCGAGGTGAGCGCCACACTATTGACGATAAGGAGAACAAAGAATCAAGGCGTAGCCAAGACCATCGTCTCTAGGGCTTCTTTGATCGAGAAGGAGCACCGGCTTCAGTGGAAGGAGCGCCGGCATCGACTTTAGCGGGGAGAGAGAAGGAGCATCGGAGCGGGGAGAGGGATCTTCAGCGGGGAGCGCCGGAGCGGGGAGAGTGAATGCCGAAGCGAGAAGAGGTAGCACCGGAGCGGGGAGAGGCGAAAGGCTACAACAGGGAGAGATGAAAAGAGGTGAGAGGGGAGAGAGAAAAAATTAGGCGACTAGGATAAAAATGCATAGCACTACCATGCATATTTTATGATTCGTGTAAGACATCCCGAGTTAAGCAACCTCGGGCGCTTATAAGTTTTATTCAACATGAATGGTTTGGGAATATGTACCGTGATTGACCTCAGGAGGCTTGGTACATTCACATCAAATTTGCCACGCCAAGAGGCATTATGGCATCATCAACCTCATCCAATGACTTGATTACCGGTTCTTATACAGCATCAAAGGAGTTGTCATGCTACCCACACAACCTCCTAATTATAATTCAACCGTAAAGTGAACTAACTATTATTCAGATTAGTTTGAACTATTTACAATATAAGTAACATTTTAGATATTATACTGATGAATTCTCCTAATGAAAATTATGGAATAAACAGTAGGTTTTCATTCCCGGCATGATGAACTTCTACTCAATAAGCCTCTCTTCTCTCACACACAGCTCGTGTACTCCCTTAAATCAAATGTCTAGAAAAGTCACGTAACAACACTATAATCATCTCAGTGCCTAATTCATCCTTGCCACGTAAAACTGCACCCGGGTACACTCACATTTGCCGCAGTAGCAATCACGTTATATGTTGGTTTTGGAGACAACGCATTCACATCCACATCCATTCTATCTTCAGTTGAATCGGCCTTGGTCCCTCGCGACTGATAGAAAGGGTCGACTCCCATGTTCATAGCCATATCAGATGCTACTTCCCTCAACATAGATTGGTTTGTTTTCTGATGCATCTGGCCCGTCTCTGCCTCTGCTGAGTTCTTCTCTATGCATGCCAGACGAGCAGCAGTTCGATGGAAGGGATAGGCAAGAGGAATCACAGGCTGATGTTGAAAGACTTGATTTCGCCCGTTTTCGTAGGGCATCACAGGAGCTGCCGCTCTCCCAGATTTTGCTGGAACTAGAACCAATTTACTCTTTATTGAAGGTAAAAGAATAGAATTATTGTCTAGGAAAAAAGGATAAATAGAAAGTTCACAAGGATTATGGTTGTACCAAATGGCGCCCTCTGAGGTAACAACGAAGGCCTTGTAAAATTTCTAGGTAATGCTCCAGCATCACCGGAATGCTTGGAATCATCTATGATTTGCTTTCCTCTAGACGAGGCAGCATTCGATTGCTCCTTGGCAGGAACCGCAGGAGAATGCACCACGGTCGATCTACAGAAACAAAGATAACTGAAAACTTAAAACCAAGTGCGCACCAGAATAAAAGTAAAACTCGTTAAGACAAAAGATAAATACAGAAAATTTAAAACCAAGTGCATCACCAGAGAAAGTAAAATTCGTTAAGACAAAAATAAGTACGTGAAAACTTAAAACCATGTGCGTCACCAGAATAAAAAGTAAAATTTGATAACACATTGGTATCCTGCCCTATACTTCTTGATTTCTAGTAATTCTTCTTAAGACGGGAAAGGTTGATGTTTAGAATGATTAATGCAGGTCACATGGGTGGGCATGACACTAAAATCAAAGTAATTAATGGTTAGGTCTGGATGTCTTGGCAGATTCACCATGCGAGGGACCCCACAACGGCCTCGAGCTTTCCCTAGCTAAAGAACCTCTGTTTGGAATTCTGAATTTCATTTTCATCCCTAAATTTGTTTTTCCATTGGTTAGGCTGCACTCCACTGTAGTTGCCCAATAGGTCAGGGGGCTTCGGAGCACAGTAGGTATCTTTCCATATGGCCAAAATAAGATGGTAAATATACAATTACCGAGGTAGAGAAACATGCTTCCTTTCTAGTGGATTTGCTGGCCCACTTTTACCACCATTCTCCTCAAGGTAAGAAAACTGCTTCCTGAATTGATCAACAGCACTGCACAATAGAAGAGAAACACTAAACATTAGTCAATGGATAAGAGAAGTATAAATCTAGAAAATAAATTTAATACCTTGGATAAAGGAAGTTCGTTCTTTCAGTGCCATTAATATACTCTTTCAGAAGTTGCGGATGATATTCCAATATTTCTCGAAATATGAGTTCCCTAATATCTTCCTTTGACACTCGACGCCGCTCAAACTCAAACTCCATCTTCGAAATTGGTTGACATGAAGGTTCTCTTTCCAACTTAGCCAATCCTTTAAAATAAGGGTCAGCTAAAGCCTGACAAGTTACACACAACTTCAACTAACTAGGAAATTGCTATACAGGATATTCAACAACAAAAAAACTCTTAACAGTCAAGGTTTATGCTAATATGTTTTGACGGACATTTTACAACATTTATGCAAACAAACCTCCTCAGCAGATGGCCGATCCTTTGGGTCGAAAGCCAAAAGCCTCTCCAATAATTTAAGAGCCATAGGGTCAGCATTTGCAAATTTTTGAGAAAAAGGCACTGGTTTTTTTCTCCTCATACTGCTTAAATATTTCCTTGCCTTCTCATTGCGCACCTGAAATCAGCAAGAATCAAGTGAATGTACAGTTGCATGAGAAAATAAAATTACTGTCAGCTTTCATATAAATCCATAAAATAGTTGACATACACGAGAAATGGTATCTAAGGAAGGTGTTCCTAGAAGATCAGTCATTAAATCCAGCTGGTGAACCACATTTTTACCAGGGAAAAGGGGCTTCCCGATCAAGAGCTCAGCAAAAATGCAACCAATGCTCCAAATGTCAATTGCAGGAGTATACTGCAAAATGACAATCACTTCAATTTACTTATTCATTGATCACAAAGCAGTTAACATGGGAAAAAAAAGGAAAGGTATCCATAAGCACAATCAAGTACCTGAAAGCTAAGTAATGTCAGACTACAGAAGAGTACAAACTGCCCTCCTGAACAAGAATTGTGTTTCTAATTACTGGACAATGTTGAACTCTTCTAGATATGGAAAATATACTTGAAAATTACAGATATTCCGAGACATTTAAGGTGGTCATGAATACTAGAGAAGCCTAAATGATAGTTTCTGTTTCTATTTGATATGACAACTATAAACATAATCTACTGCTCACCAAAATGTGCACCATAATATTAAATAATAATAAGTGTCAAAACAGCAGTATCGTAGCAGATTTCTCACAAATATTAGCTTTATATCTCAAACAATTTATTTCACCTGAAGGTCATCATGTAGTAAATACATAACAAGAACAGCTTGAACACTTCACAGACAGTCATAGATGGGCATATAAAAAATTTCACAAAGCACTTGTGTTTTTTTATACATGCGAATGGCATGTGGAGACACATGCTTAGGGGAAATAAATGCATGAAAAACTTGAAAAGTCCCATCTTATGTTATTCATTCAGTTCACCTGCATAACAGAATGATACTTACCTTAAAATCAGTACACGATGCACTTGGACAAGGAAACCAAAATTAGTAGCAGCAAATGGAACTTCACATTATAGGGAATGCAAAAAAAAAATATGTTAGAAGGTAGACCAACAAAAAAGAGTGTTAAACAGAAGATAGCATTATCCTAAGAAATATATCCTACAAAGAAGAGCAATATATGCCAAAAAAAAGAATACCTTAGAATAAAACGAGCCACATAATTCTGGAGCTCTGTACCATCTGGTTGCAACATAATCCTACAATAGATGTTAATGCCTTGTGAAGATAAGTATTATTCATGTAACTAGAACAAAAACAATTCAGTCTTTCCATGTGACCCAAAAGGGAACAATAATGCAAAATTCCTAGATTAAGGTATCACAAAAAGCACATTACTTTATGAAATTCTGTGTACTTTATAATTAACATACCGTCCAAAATATAGTTGTCGGTGTGTCATTGAATGCAACTCTTGCTAAGCCAAAATCACATATTTTAAGCTTACAGTTTGCATTTGCCAGTATGTTCTTGGGTTTTAGGTCTCGGTGGAAAACATTAGCTGCAATTACAAAAGGCCTGGTGTCAGAAAAGCAAAAGGAAAATATCTGCAGGGCTTGATCTCAAGATAATATCGGCTCAAATTAGTGTCAACGAAACAAAAACATTTTATAATCAAGGCCAAAAAAAAAACTCAAAGACCTTGGGGAACTCAAGTTAGCAAAGTTCATGCTAGTCACAGGTGATTCAATTTTATAAACAAGAAATCTTATGCATAAAAAAGAAAATAAAATTCCTTGGGAAATTTTTTGAGAAAAACAAAGATAACAATCGCAAGGAGACAGCAATGGTGGAAAAAAAATAATTGATGCCCATCTCCGTAGTGAATCGTAGATGGAAAGAAATTTCAATCTCCCACAAGTTAGAGAGCATTAGGTAGGTGAGCCAGAATAACTGGCAGTGTCAAGGTTGGTATATTATTTATAATAAGGCATAATTTTAAAGATTGCCTTCTATTTTACAAAATTTTCAAATGCCTCCATTTTCTAGAGTTCCCAAAATTTCCCTAGGTTGTCAATCGTAGGTTGCCATGTTAGATATTCCTATGTCAATGTGGCTTAGTTTATAATAAAAAAATCACTTTTCATTGTTGCTATTCAATTTCTTACCATTGAAATAGAACAAAATATCATAGAACATGCTAATATGGTACAAAAACTGTTAAAACTATCCCATAATAGCAGAAACTAGTCTACATGTCATTTATAGGAGGTATCTGGAACTTTTTCTAGAAGCTCAAAGAATAATTTGAAAATGTAAGAAGGTATTTTAGAACTCTAACAAATGTAGGGTGGGTTTTCAAAATGTTGCATATTTGAATGATTCTACCAAACATAAAACACTAGTGACTATCTGCCTCCCATAAATGCCAACAGCCCAACACTTACGTGCTTATTATGAGATATCATTAAGTGTAGTCCATAAGAGTTAAAATATCCCAAAAGAATTACTGTTATAGCACGAACCCATCATTTCAACTACCATAAGTAAGCCTTAGGGAGGTAGGCTGAGAACCTTATATTAATTTCTGTTTAGTAGACAATACTCCTCAAGGAATATATAATTCTTTTACTAATAATCTACTGTCAGGCACATTAAAAAAGTAAACCATTAATCTTCAAATTCAGTGTGGAGAAAAATAAACAACATTAAGCATGATTCTTGACTAAATTTCCACTGGCAAATCTCTCCTGAACATGTTTTTTTATTATTCCATGCCAATAAATCTCCACTAGTAAATCTCTCTTTAACATGGTTTTTTACGCAATCAAAAGTACCAGCAGACAATGTCAAGAAACATGTGTGACAAAACAAATTATCCCACGCCATGCAGGACTAAAATAAGACAATTTACCTGTGTGGATATATTTCAATGCACGAAGCAGTTGATAAAGAAAAAATTGGTAATGCTCTCTAGTAAGGTCATCATTAGCCTTTATAACTTGGTGAAGATCTGATTCCATGAGCTCAAAGACCACATAAATGTCTTTGAAGTCCTTTCTTGATGGAGGTAGCATGATGTGTTTAATCTCCACAATGTCAGGATGTCTTAGAAGTCTAAGAAGCTTAATCTCCCGAAGAATCCTAGCAGCATCAGAGATGTGCTCAAAGATATCATGTATCTTCTTGATAGCTACCTTTTCACCAGTATGTGTATCAATGGCTGAACACACAAGTCCATAACTCCCTTTACCTATGACCTCTTGAACTTTGTACCGGCTGACATCTCCATATTCTGTGAAGAAGTCCACCTCTGATGTATTCTGTAGATTGATCATCGGAAATGGAGTGAATGGCCTTGGTAACAAAATTCAAGCACCAGAAAATCTTGACTTATTGCACCCTTAACTAAAGCAATAATCAATTAGTTGAATACCAATCAATTTTGCATAAAATGACTTTTAAAACAAACTCGTGACCAAACACTTGAAATCATTGATTGAAACGACAAACAATTTCCAAAGTTCATTGACTGAGATTAAAAAACTACATGAGCACATCCAGCAGGATGCTTGTAGACACACAATACACGCAAAGTTGTGCCATATTCAACAAAAGTCGTTTATAAACTTTACAAAAACTGTTAAGAACGTATCCAATTAAAATGCGGTTGGCATATATTACTCTCAAAGATCCACCTTCCAATAAATCAAATCGCTAGTATTGACTAATAGAATTGTCTTTTCATTTCGAAGCAGAGCTTTAAAATAGTCATCGAGAATAATGAGCCGAAGAAAGATGCCACCGAAAAGATAACTTAAGTCTCGAGATTATATATATGATTATCCAATTGTATATTATTAAAATAACTAGAGAGATCATTTTCGTATCACTTTTGAGCAAGATAACTTGCTAACCGAATTAGAGAACAAGAAAGAGAAGGAATCCGGACGGATAAGAAATTTTCTGCAAAAACCCTGAGCTTTCGTATCTTCTGCATATTCTAGTAAGTCAATAGAGTCTAGAAACCCTAACCTTCTTTCGCTGATCTTGCTGCATCTTTTAAGATTTCAGTTCCCTTCTACAACTCCAATTCTCCTTCTTCTCTCCTCCAACGGATCCTTCTCTTTCCCTTCTCGCACTTGGCAACACAATTAACCCCACTTTAACTGCGATCCCCGAGTAAACGTGAAAGCGGAGAAGACTCTACTTGAAGTCCCACCAAGCTCAGCCGCATTTACCCCAGCGACACCTGCTCCGGATCACGAGCCTGCAATCCGTCCGCGCCCGTCTCCAATCCCCGACCAAATCCCTCATGCACTTCGCCTCCTCCGCGCGCTCTTCACCCGTCCACCGATCCCTCGATTCGAAGAAAATCCCGTCGTCCGGCACAATCATGCGTCGCGAAAGCACGGCCTCTCGCTCCGTTCCCGCATCGCCTTCGCGATCGACGGTCTCGATCCCCAGACACCTCGAGCGCCCAGCAGCTGCAGGTCTCCTCGACGGATCCACCAAGGGAAAGAAAGAAGGAGAAGCGAATCAGCGTTCGGACAGCAGCGATACGGCGGCGGCGGCGGCGGCGGCGAACAAAGCCAGAAGAGGACGACGACGGTCTTCCGTTTTCGTCGCCCTTTCTCCAGCCCTGGGAGTAAGCAGAAATAATCAACTCCTGCAATTCTTAATTTACAAAAGCAACGATTGCTCGAGATTGTACCTACTCTATCGTTGATAAACAACGAATTATAACGCGGGTAATTAAATGGGTAAATATAGTAAAAGTAGCGTTTGGATATGAGCTTGGATTTGTGTGGATGGTGGTGGGTGGTGGCGTGTGCGGGTGGGATATTCCCACAAGGATTTCTATGCAGAGCATCTGGGCGGGCGGATCGGAGGGTATTTGTGTAAAATAAATGCGCGCATAGGAATCGATTCCTTTCTGCCCCTGGCCGACAGCAATTTGACCGACCGATTTGGATTTATTTAAATAATTTATTTAGAAATATTTGCAGTTTGCTGATATGACTCGAATTACGCAGGTTTATTTCGATCATACCGTTTGTGATGCTCCCGAAATTTAGCACAAATCCCAAAACACACCGAGATAGAGCAATAGCGGGATCCCTCGTCATCAGCCGTGTTGGACGACTCGGGTGTGCAATCGTGTCACTGAGGCTGACACAAGTCCATAGGGCGAGGGTCGAGTCAAACCACGGAGTGTGGGTTCACACGTGGATGTGGGCTTTTGACTCGACCCATGGACCCCGGACCCTCTCGCACGAGCTTGCGAGCGTGTGCATCGAAGAGGATCAACCGTGGGGCGATTCTGAGGTCTAATCAGCCCCGAACTAGCCTGAACCAACCTTCCAAGCTGAACCAAACCGGTTCAGCCGGTTCAATCGCGCGTACGCGCGTTTGGGGAAAATTCCCCTGTTCACGCTTCGTTCTCATGAAGCTTACCGTCCGCCGTCAATTCAGCCAACCAGAGGGACGCTCGCCGGATTTGGAAGGTGGCCGGAGGTGCGTGCTGGCGTGGCGACGAGGGCGACGGCGATTGAGGGCTAGGACTCCTACGTGGACGAGCCTAGGGCGGATTTTCGGATCCGCCCCGATGGAAGCGAGATCTCCGGCCAATCTTCGGCAGAGATCACGGCTGCGTGGCGATGAGGGAGGATTCCTTCCGCATCGAGGGGTGGCTGCCCTATCAAGTGATTAGGAGCTCGGGCAGAGGTCTGGCGACGACGTTTTTCTGGATCTGAGAACAGAGCAGTCGATCTTGGTTCGGCGACGAGGCTCCGGCGGTGGAATCGCCGGCGCGATGCTTCCAGATCGTTCACCGGTGCCCTGAGGTAACGAGGAGACCATCTCCTCCGGCGCCGGCAGCCAGACGCGGGAGTGCGATCGGATTTTTCGATCGTCGGTTCCACGTAGCCACAGCTTCCATTGGGTTCAAAATCCCGTCGGTGACGGTTTCTCCGGCGACGACTCTTCGGCGGCGGCGTCTCCTTCCGTGGGCGACCAGATCCCGACCCTCCGGCGCAGCTCCGGTGGTCGGACGGTGACGGACGGGAGAGGGGATTATTTCCCCTGTTTCAGCCGAGGTCTCGGCGTTGTTGCGGACGCGAGCGGGAAGAGGGAGAAGGGGCTTCTGCGCGCGTGTTCGTACGCGCATCTCACTTCGACTCTGACCGGACTTTCCAACGCAGCTTCTCGGAGGATCCCGGTGGGCTCGGCTAGTGGAGTGGTGGCACGCTACAAGGGTAAACCCTCCCCGGATCTATCGTGTGTAGTGGTAGTAGGACGATTTTCTCGTGTGTAGTGGATAGGGACTTTACCGCCGTCCGGACTTCGTGTGGCTTTTCGTCCGGACGGTTCTTTGCGTTATCTGCGCCCGCATATGTGTAGTGCGGGTTGTGCTTATTTGTAGGTACTGCTTGCTTGCCTGCAAAGTCTTGGACGTGTATGCCGGCACCCTTGAAGGTGTTCGCCACCATCCCCTTGTGATTGATTGAGGCTGCGCCGGTGCCTATCTTGGCTGTGTAGAGAAAGGAGCGCGGGCTGAGGAAATTTCTGTGAGTGCAAAGTGTTTTGGAGAGTCTCCATCACTTTGACACAGTTGAGAGATCTGTATTCGTGTCCGAGGGGCGGTATTCATACCGAACCCTTCGCGCACGTGGTGTGAGGACTTGTAGAGTGCTGGGCCAGCTTCCGTAACGCGATCCTAACCGGTCGCGGGCCACTCTAGTGTAGGCTGAGATCTCCGCAAGGGGATCTGCCGGTTGTGGTTAAGTTTATTATTAAAAAAAATAAATTTGTCCATAACACCGTTTAACATACAAATCATGTGGAAGGCAACGATGGTACCTCTAGAAAATTTCCTAGAGGCGTCTGTTAAAAAAATCATGAGGAAAAAATCGATAAAGACAGTCTTGATGCGTGAACAAAATGTCATTATTCTAAAGGCTTATTTTGACTTCTAGGATTCAACAGCCAAAGAGGAAAAGTTCACAGTCGCGAAAACTAAGGTGGCGTCTGTTACAAAAATCAGGAGGAAAAAATCGATGAAGACAGCCTTAAGGCGTGAACAAAATGTCACTGTCCTAAAGACTTATTTCGACCTCTAGGATTCAACAAGGCAAGAGAAACTTGCAACCAAAGAGGAGAAGTTCACAGTAGCGAAAACTACAAAGAACTGGTAGTTACGAAGAGGAAAAGCCGTAATTAAGCCGAAGATGCCCCATGTGCCCAAGTGCCCAATCTTGACCATTAAATATTATTATTACAATTGAGTTATAGTGGACCCTTGCACTAAACCTTTAATGGGCCCAACTTCTTGCTTTATAGGGTTTGGCTAAAGTTATAAGCACATAAAGCTTTACAACTTTTCACAATGTGAGACTAAACAATTCCTCTTATTGTCGCAACTATACATTCATATACAACAATCCCCCACTACTTGTGATCAATAACATTCTACCAGGTAAGTATTACACATACAAGTGGGTATCTTTCGATTTGAACCCACAATTAGCATAAATATCTTAAAGTCCTAACGAAGTTGAAGGTTTTATAAAATTATACCTCGACTTCTTGTGTTAGTACCAAAGATATCACATATGCAACACTTGTCATGATATTCTCAATGGTTTCTCTACAACAACCTTAGCACTATTATATATGGCCATATGCTAATCCAATCTAATGAACATTTATAAGAGAACCACAATTCTCTTATTGAAGAAGCACCACTTCAATGTTCAAACAGGTGGAGTTTCTACCTTTGTCCCAGTTGCTATAGACACAATTAATTACAAACTCCATTAAAGAGCCAATGCTCATCCTTTCAATTTTACAACTGTCAGCACTAGCTTATTTTATTAGTTTGTTTATGAGACTTCCTAGTGCTCACAAACACATAACTATGACTTGTTTTTACCCTTTGAACTTTTAAAATTAGAGATTTTCTAATTAAAAGTTGGGTTCCCATCATTGGTGCTTAAGTTAAAGACTTAAGTCTCATATTACAAGATGTCTTTCTCACCACTTCTCGCGAAAGAGGCTTAGTGAGAGGATCAGCTAAGTTATCACATGATCTCACATAAATTATAGTGATCATCCCACTTGAGATCAATTCTCTTACATAGCCATGTCTCATGCCTAAATATCTAGACTTTCCATTATATACTTTACTATAAGCACGAGACATCATTGCTTGATTATCACAGTGCAAAGAGACGGCTGCCATTGGTTGTGGACACAACTCAACATCTATTAACAAATTATGCAACCATTCTATTTCTTTGTCTGCACCAACTAGGGCTATAAACTCAGATTCCATAGTTGAATGAGCAATGCAAGTTTGTTTCTTAAAGGTCCAACTTATAGCCCCACCACCTAGCATAAAGATCCAACTTGAGGTGGCTTTACTTTCATAGTTATTTGTTAACCAGCCTGCATCATTATATCCTTCTAGCACAGATGGATAATCATTATACACAAGACTCAACCTTGTGTTTTCTTTAGGTATCCCAACACTTTTTTGATAGCTTTCTAGTGTTCTATGCTAGGCTTACTTGTGAACCTTGATAGTATGCACACAGCATAAGCTATATCAGGTCTAGTACAATGCATAGCATATGTTAAGCTGCCAATAACACTAGCAAAACTCAATTGATCAACAATTCTCCCATTATTTTCTGATAATTTCACACTTTAATTAAAGGGGGTACAAGCCTCATTTATTCCAAGATACTTAAATTTCTTAAGCATCTTTTCAATGTAGTGACTTTGAGATAAAGAATATCCATTACAGGTTTTGTTTACTTTAATTCCCAAAATTGTATCTACCTCGTTTAGATCTTTCATTTGAAATATCGAGCTTAGATACAATTTTGTTTCTGTTATTCCTTTCTCACTATTACAGAAAATCAACATGTCGTTGATATATAAGCACAAAAACACACTATAATCATTTATTGTTTTGTAATAGATACACTTATTAGCATTGTTATGCCTAAATCCATTTAAAAAGATTAGTATATCAAACTTCTTGTGCCATTCCCTAGGAGCTTGTTTTAAACCATATATTGGCTTAACTAATTTACATACTTTATGTTCATTCCCTGGAAGCACAAAGCCTTCAAGTTGTTCCATGTAAACTTCTTCAATTAAGTCACCATTCAAAAATGTTGTTTTAACATCCATCTGATGTATAAACATCTTATGAATTGAAGCTAGAGCAAATAACAAACTAATAGATGTTATTCTTGCTACTAGAGCGTAAGTATCAAAGTAATCTATTCCTTCCTTTTGAGACAACCCCTTAGCTACCAATCTAGCTTTATGGGTTTGAATAGAACCATTATATTTTCTTTTGAACACTCATTTACACCCAATTGCTTTAGACCCATCTGGTAATTCAAGTGACCTAATCTAGCATGCCACAAAAAAGATGAACAAGTGACCTAATGATAGAGTCCATCTAATCAGTTACAGCTTCTTTCCAGAATGCTGCATCTCTTGAAGCCATAGCTTCATTATATGATTTGGGTTCACTTTCCATATTAAATATGATGAAAGTTTTACTTAATATTTTGGTTCTATCTGCTTCAACAAGGAAGATAATAGAATCAGGTGAGATAAAATCAGATCTAAGTGCTTTTCAATTTTGACTCTTTTACTTCTTCTAGGTTCACTTGGCTTACCAATTTCTTTCCTTTTATTTGCAACCCCCACATCAATGGAACTTTATGTCACATTAGGTTAAATCTCATTTATATTATTAATAAACTTAGCTTCTAAAAATTCAACATTTATAGATTCAACAATTGAATTTGTTTCTAGATCAAGCAACCTATATGCTTTAGAATTTTGAATCTATCTAACAAAAGTGCTTTTTTATACCTCTAGGTCCTAATTTTGACTTATGAGGATGTGGGGTCTTATAAAAAGCAACACACCCCCACACTTTTGAAATAATTCAGATTTGGTTTTCTACCATTATTCCATAACTCATAAGGGGAAGCATTAAATTTCTTAAAGGAATTCTATTATAAATATGACATGCAGTTAAAAGAGCTCCATCCCATAAAGAAAAGGTAATTTAATATTTGTCAACATTGCATTTACTATTTCAACTAAGAATCTGTTTTTTTCTTTCAGCCATCCCATTCTGCTGAGGTGGTATAAGGGGCAGTACACTGATGGATTATTCCATTATTTTCACAAAAGAGTTTAAACATTATAGAGAAGTATTTTCCTCCTCTGTGAGTTCTAATCATTTTGAATTTTACATCCTTTTGATTTTCTATAATAGACTTGTATTGTTTAAATTGATCAAAAGCTTCATCCTTAATTCTCATGAGATAAACATAAGTAAATCTAGAGTGATCATCTATAAAAGTAATAAAATATCTTTTTCCACCTCTAGTTAGATGGCCATTTAATTCACATATGTCAGAATGTACAAACTCAAGCAAATTTGATTTTCTTTCAACCTTAGGGAAAGGTTTCTTAGTCAATTTTGCTTCTATGCATATTTCACATTTTCCTACATGATCATCTATACATGATATATAATTATTTATAGACATGTATTGCAAAGAATTATAATTCAAGTGACCTAATCTAGCATGCCACAAAAAGATGAACAAGCAATATAAGTAACAACATTCTTCATTTCATTAATAGAAAGTTTGAACATGCCATCAGTAGAGTATCTTTTTCCCATAAACACTTCATTCTTACTTACAAGAAGCTTATCTACCTCTAATACAATCTTAAAGCCATTTTTACACAACATATTAGCCGAAAGTAAGTTTTTTTTTTCTAATTTCAGGTACATGAAAAACATTAATGAGTGTAAGCCTTTTCCCAGAAGTAAAATTCAGCTCAACACTTCCTTTGCCTAGAACCTTTGCAGCAACATGGTTGCCCATCAGCACTTCTTCAGGCTCTTTCAATTCATTATAAACTTTGAACATATGTTTATTATTGCAGACATGTATGGTGGCACCAAAGTCCAACCACCAATCATTTGAAACAACAGTAGCCATATGTAGCTCTGTAATCATTGCAACATATTCTCTGTTTTCAGCCTCAACCAAATTGGTTGTTTGTTGTCTAGAAGTGCTCTGATTTCTGGGTACATTTCTCTTGTACCTGCACTCTTTTATATAATGTCATTTCTTTCCACAATTGAAACAAGAACAATTTTTCTTGACATTATTAACACTAAAAGGCCTTTTAAAGCCTTTGCCTTTCACATTTAGATTTCCTTGAGGGCCACTAGAGGATTTCCCCACATTTGGAGCAACAATAACTTAATTCACTCTTAAACCTAAAATTAATTCATCTCTGGTTCAATTCTCACACTCTATTTGCAAGTGTGTAGTGAATTGCTCTATTGTATAGTTCTCAGTAGAGTGTAATATTTTTCTCTTGTAATCATTCCAGGATGAAGGCAATTTAGATAAAATTGCCCCTACTTGGATTACATGGAGTTCACACATTTGGGAAACAAGAATCTTCAACTCTCTAACTTGATCCATAATAGGTATGTTTTCAGAAAAGCTAAATTCGAAATACTTTAATGCAAGAAATCTATCAGTACCTTTCTTCAAATGCTTGTATTTAGATTCGAGTGCATCCCATACCTCTTCTGGCGTTTTGTAATTTCGGTAGACATCATAAAGCCGACTCACAGGAGAAATAAGAATGTAACCTCTATACAACATTTCGTCCATCTCCCTTTTTACTTTATCCATAGCTAATTTCGATTTTACATCAGAATCCGTAGGCAAGCTTTCTGAAATTTGTTGTAGATTCAGATCAAGGAGATAGTAGAGGTTGAGTGCGGTCAAGAGCCAAAACATTCAATCTTGCCACCGCGTGTAGTTTGTTCCATTGAAACGATCCAGTTTGAAGGTCTCCTCTTGAAACTGGACTTTGAGATTAGGGTTCAAGTCTGCCTCCATCTCGAAATTTAGTCTTTAGATTGTTAGAAAAGGAAAAAATCGATGAAGACAGCCTTGAGGCATGAACAAAATGTCACCCCTACCATAAGTAAACCCAAGTGCCCAAGTGCCCAATCTTGACCATAAGTAAACCCAAGTGCCCAAGTGCACTAAGCCCTTAATAGGCCTAACTTCTTAGTTCATAGGGTTTGGCTAAAGTTATAAATACATAAAGCTTTACAACTTTTCACGGGACTAAACAATTCATCTTTATTCACCAATTTGGATTTATTTAAATATTTTATTTAAAATATTTGCAGTTTGCGGATATGACTCGAAATTACGCAGGTTTATTCCGATCATACCGTCTAACATACAAATCATGTGGAAGGCAACTATGGTACCTATACTATTTCTTGATGCAACGCAACGCCCTCTTCTCGTCACAAGCGCCGCCGCCTTTGCCTTCACCGTGCCACTAGCTTCCTCACGCACAAGAGCCTCTCTTCCTTCTCGTGGCAGCGGACGGCGGTGGTGCATGACACACAGGCCAACAAGTGCATGCCACGGCGGCGGTGGCTTGTGTGAGGTGCAATTCCCTCTGGACTAGGCATCGGAGTAGATGGGTAGGGCGGAGGGCTAAGCCCACATAGCTAAAGCAAGCGGGAGGCCCAAAATCGACTCTAGCTCTCGGGCGGGCGAAACACGAGGCTTCAGTGGCAGCATCCTCAGCGCGTGAGGCGGATGGCTTTGACGGCGCTCCCTTTGGCATTGACGGCGGCCTCAACGCCGGTGTTGTTGAGGGCTTCGGCGAGGACGAGACAAACGGATTTGACATTGTATGCGGCGGCGACGAAAGTGGATACGTTCAACGGAAGGGGGCGGCGAAATCACACGCGGAGGCGTGATTCGTGTAGCCCGGAAATGGACGGGCTGGCTGGCTAGCTGATCTCCTTCTAAAGGCAGAAGCAAACTCCCTCCCTTTAAGATCCGGAGCCGATGATCGAGAGAGGGGAGCATTCCCTGCGAGCAATCCTCTTCCAGCTAGTGACGGACGAGACACAAGATTTCCCCTGCTTCTCGACAGCAGCGACGACGTCGTCGCCACTCGTCATCTCCACAAGCCGGTGACGACAAGAGTGGACGAAGACGACGGCGAGAGTTCATTGTCATCCTTTCTGAGTTGTGAACGACGAGAGGCGAGAGAGAACTCGTCGTCTCCATGAGCGTCGGACTAGTGAATGAGGGAGAGTTATAAGAGTTATAAGAAGGTTTTAGGTAACTGCTTTAAAGAGGAATAAAGCAAAGAAGTTTTCCCTTAATCTCCGTCTCTCCGGTCATTTTCTCTAGCGGCTCCCCTGACCATTTCAGCCGACGAGATTCGGCCTCTTACTCCTCCTTTGGTTGCAAGTTCTGACGTCTAGAGGGAAGTCGATGAGGGCTGAGGGCGAGGACGCAAGCGGTCCGAGCTCTGCCCAGTTCTGGCGTCGCATTGTGGCTTTGGCTGTTCGCGGCGGCACCATTTGTGTCTGTCGTTGAGCTTGGCGGACGTAGAGCGCTTCTCGCGTTTTAAGCCGTAAAGCCAAGTCAGCAGCAGCCAAAAAAGAAGCTGGAAATCTGACATGGAAGGGATGAGTTAATTAGGGCTTGACAGCGTGTTTGTGCCTAGTGTTAGGCCTTTGGGCTAAAATTGGGTGAAGTCCAATTTCAGCTAGCCCAAGCAGCCCAATTCAACCATCTTATTTTAGTTGACCGGGAGTCAACCATTTGGACCAGGTAATTGCCCAGATCCGTCATCGCCCTAATGGGCGGGAAGAGCACGCGATTGCGTTGCGTGAAATGGGCTGGCATAGAAACATCTCATCGAGACGTGGTGGCAGGTGGGATGCGCAGACCGAGGGAAGGCAGGATGAAGAAATGGAACGAAGCCGCCGCGTGGGTGGGGGGGGGTGGGGGGGGGGTGTGGGTGGGGAGGGGGGCGGTTTTCTGGTGCTCGCTGCTCCTTTCCTGCGGGTCGTCTCCCCTCCTCCTTCCACGGTGATCGTCGGTCATCACCGTCAAGCTCTCTTTGCGAATCCGGTGGTGTGGGTGGGTGGTCGGGTTCGTGACGAGCTCCTTCCCCTGTGTTCGCCTTCCCTCTGTTTCCAACATCGCCGCCGCCGGCGATAGGACCAGACAACCTCGGAAGGCTCTACTACTACCCCTTCGTCGAATAGGAGGAGCCGGCAATTGTTGCCGAGGTACCCCCTCAATCCCCTCAGTCTTCGTCTCAGACGATCAGTTCACCCCGGCGACGCCATTTCCCTTTTATGCTTTCTACGAATGCATGCCTGAGATGGCTGAGTCTCGAGCTCCTCCGGAGAGCCGCTCCATCTTCGTCCTTTATGGGTGCCGGCCCGTCTGCATACGGGAAGTTCTGGACCCCCTCGCCTGCGTGCGAGCTTCGCGAGGTTGGCGACAGCTTCGCCTGCGTGCATCTTCTACTGTCTGTCCGGCCTCCTCCGTGTATGTGCGGATCCTTTCTGTCCCTTCTGGTGGACACGCGGGTGGCTCACTCTCCGGCGTCTCTGGATCCGGTCGCTAAGAAGTTGCAGCCGAGGAGTCGTCGCCCCTGTTCCGTTCAGACGAGCCCCGAGGAGCGGCCGCCGCTCTCTCTCTGTTCGTGGCAGGGGAGTCGTCTTGGGCGCAGGAGTTTCGCCCCTCTTCGTTACCGCCGATTCATCCTCCTATCTACGTAGATTCCTCCTCCGTCGGCGTGGCGCAGACGCCGTCCCGCCTTTGTCTTCGACGTGATTCTACGCAGGTGATTCTGCGTAGATGTGTTCGGACGACCAGTCCGTCGCCTGTGCCCGCTCGGGGTGTGTGGCGATGGAAGGATTCTCCGGCTCCAGTGTGTGACATCGGCAATTGGGTTGTCCGCCGCCGGTAGTCGTCGTCCGCCCTGTTGACGTGGAGGCGCGTCGGTCTCCCGTACTGGGAGTCCGTTCGCGGGTTCGCGGTTGACGTTGGTTACGGATACGTTAACTGTGTCGTACGCGACAGTGGGGCGTCTC
Organism: Costus lasius; assembly: GCA_027563935.2. Lineage (NCBI taxonomy): Eukaryota > Viridiplantae > Streptophyta > Magnoliopsida > Zingiberales > Costaceae > Costus > Costus lasius. The sequence goes on along the minus strand of CM050450.1, from coordinate 16,475,497 downwards.
TGACGTCCTTGACGTGAACGTTTTAGTTAGCGAATGCGTACATGTAGTGGACCCCGTCCGACGTGGGCGGTTCTGGGTGGTCCACTGGGTTTGGGCAAAGTGGGTCCCGTTCAAAGACTCCGGTCTCTGGTAGTCGGCGAGCGTTGACTTGAATTTGGTTGGGACGGCAGAGATCCATTGAGTCCTTAACTTGGCTGGGGTCCGATTTGGGGAGTCATTCCCGTCGATCGCGCCCAACCTCGCGGTTTTGACAGTGGTGCCCTTGTGTGGGCGTGTATGGACTCGAGTCAAGTGTTGACTCATGTATATTTAGTTTAAAATTTTATTACGTTAAATGAGGGCGTGACAGCATGGGTTGCACGTGAGTAGGCCTCTCTTGAACCGAATTGGTTCAATTCAAACCAATTTTTTTGTCACCAAACACTTAAACCGTAACCAATATGACTTTTGTGTAACCCGACTCAGAACCAAAGCGAACATTTCTGTTCAGTTCAGGTTAAATTGGGTTGAATTAAAATTAATCAGATTACATGTAATCATAACCTATTAACCTGTTTAATGATTAATGAAGGATTCGGAAATTCATATCATCTCAAATTGACAATATATTTATTGGAAATTCAGCTCAAAAGATTCTAAACAAAATATAGTATGATTTAATTAAATTCTAAAATTCATACTTAAAACAAACACAATGATACTTTACAAAATAGACGATAAATCTCAAATCATAAAATCATTCATCAAGTATTTCAGCTAATCTTACAAAATATCTAATAAATAAATTTCAAAATATAACCCAGATCAATCACAAATTTGTTAAATCATCTTATATTACTTTTTGTCCATATCCCATAACATCAATTCAACAAACTAACATAAGTAAACTATGTTAGTAAATCTATCAAAATTTATATAAAAAAATTATTATGCCAAAACAATGAACAAATATTTTGTTACCTCCTTAAGCCTTAAAGTTATATTTGAAAATCAATAATGTCTTGTACATATTGAATCATTAAAATCACTATCAATTATTAAATAATAGAAAAGTATATATTAATAAAAAATATAAATTAATATAAAATAAATAATATTATTAAATTTATAATGTTTACCTTTTCTCTAATAGTTGTATATCTTCTATATCCTATTCTAGTTCATGATTATTAGCTCAAATCCAATCTTGACAATAAATTAAAGCTTCGAATATTAAAGGAGATAATAAACTTCTAAATAGATCAAGCACAAACCACAGTACTAAAAGTTGATTATGAAGCAACAGTTGATATAGGAATTGTCAAAAATATCACAAAGTATCGAAGATAGAATAAAAAAATCTCATAAAATTCATCTTCCACTAACTTATAATATCAAAATAGGGATTTGAATTTTCAACTTCCTTTATCAAATATTTATCCAACTCAAATGTTTCTTAAACTGTAAGTTTTGGGAAAAAAAAACACATTTAGATTGTCTAGATATAGTAAAAATTAATTCTTGAGAAATATTTGAGGTGTCATGAATTCTCATTATGCTCTTGTATTCATTAAACATCTTATAAAGAATCATTTACACCCTAATATATATAAATGAAACTATCTTTACTATACATTTACGATAATGCAAATCTTAAATAATCTATCTTATAGCTTGAATAAAAAATAACTATAATAAATAGAAACAAATTCACTTAATCTAAATTCCCTTAATACTTTTTCCATTTTATTTTATTTTTACAGATATCTCATGAAACTTGGGATCAAGATTAATATCTTTTACTTATTTTTTTTTTCAAAATTATACTATTTAACTAACTTTATTCACATAAATATTGCAAGTACTTGCAAAAGTCACACATACATTCAATGTAAATTGATAAAAAAAAGCTTCAACATTGAAACCAAATCTCACATAATTTTCTAATCAATTTCACACATTCTACCATGTCCATCAGTAGCTAAGAGTTCTATTTCAAAATGAGGATCTTCTTCATGCAATCTTTCAAAAGCAATTTCATATCTTTGGGTTACATCTAATATAGTATATATTGAATTTCATCTTGTATAAACATCTAAAGATAAATAAGTTTTACTTTTAATTTTTTTTCTTGTGCAGCACGAGTTAAACATGTGCAACTTTCATACAGATTGTTTAACATATCTTACTACTTCACAAATTGGATCAACTGAAGATTGAGAAATTTTTAGACCATCTTGCATAACTAAATTCATGACGTATGCAACACATCTTACATGTAAAAGATCTCCATTAAGTATGCATTTTTTAACCCAATTGCTAATCTTTCTCTTAAGGAATAAAATAGCTATGTTATTAGAACTTATATTATCGACTATTATTGTCATAAGCCTAAAAATGCCCTAATAATATAAGCATTTTCAATAGTTTTTCCAATTAGTTCATCTTTATGACCGATTATTGGGAAAAAAAAAATTAGAACACTTTTGTGTAATTTTCATTTTAAATCAATAAAATGTCCAGTGATATACATATAATTGATGCTTTGGATTGATGTCTAGGCATTAGTAGTAAGATAAATACACTCATATTTGTCTTGTAAAAACTTTTTTTTATCTTCAAACTCTTATCAACAAATAGTTCATAATAGTCTCAAAAAGATTATTTGTCTTAAAGGAATATAAAAATATGGTATAACAATATCACCAAAGTTTATGAAACCATTACTTTCAATAAATTTAAATGATAATTCATCTATAATTATGATTCATGTTAAAGCATTTGTAGCAAGATTTTGGTCAAATTTTCATACTGACAACATACTACTTCAAGTTGCACCACCTAAGAGAAATTTGAGTTTTTGTTCTATTATTGTATGTCTCCACATGACTGTATGCACTCAGAATTAATTTAATGAATTTATAATTAATTTTCTAGTTAACCCGATCCGATATGATTTATGCACTCCGATCCGATATGATTTTTCCGATTCTAGTTAACCCGACTTTTGGACTACTTCCTCTTAATAGTTAGATGTCTTCACTTGCGTTTAATCAGTAGTTCTGTAAAGGGGAAAATTATCTGTCAATTACGTTCGTGTTACCCTTTTCATTTTCTGCACGCTGACGGAATAAATGGCTTTAAAGGGAGGGAGAGCATTAATTGCGGTTCCAAGAAACTTGGAAGGTAGCGAAGGTGCCGCCAGTCAATCCATCCATCAATCACAACTCACTCGGCGCAGACGATTGGCACTTCCACTCAACTTGGTGGGCTTTTCTTATCTGTCAGACGTAGAATTGTGCATCTTCATCACACCTGTCAATCCATTATCTGCAATCATGCCTGTGCGTCTCTCAGTGCCGCCCTCATTAATTCATCTTGTGACTCGTGACCTGTGATTGCCAAGCTGGAGAATGCCAGATCAGATGAGTCAAACAGGCGCAGAATTTACTTGTAATTTAATTTTCACCAAAGTTGAAATGCGTTGACGAGGGGTGTGAGATGCACAAGTCAACGGGAGCTGTGAGTGGCTGGCTGGCTGCTCCACGGTCCAACCGTTGCAACGTCACGCCTTTCAAATCAAAGGGGTCTGTACACTATGTACGATTGAAGTCTTAGTACTCGCTTACTGTTTAAGCTAATCTCCACTTTTAAATGCGGTCGGACGCGAGTCCTAATCAGAACAATTGTTTAATAAATATATAAATCAAAAATTAATTAAATATAAATCATCAGTAAAAAAAAGTGTCGATTTAAATATCGTAATTATCTTTCTTATTTTAATTGAATGAGCAAAATAAAATAATATTAACGATTGTATAACTACCATTCTTGCCTTCGTACGCATGACATCCGTGGGTGCGGACGCCTCTACGGCTCTCCCCCCTTCGTCTGAGTGTTGAAGAAGCCGGCCGTCCAGCTGCCATAAAACGCCAAAAGGAGAAAGCAGCTTATCGACAGCTGCGATTTCAGTAGGCTGCTTTGCGGTTTTAATTTGTTTTGCGTCACCCCGATTCTCGCATGTGACTATGCCATCCCTCGCACAATATTTCTCTGTTCTCATTTAATTCAGCCAGATAGTCGTGCCCTGTCGCCACCACCGCTGCCGCTGCCGGTGCCGCCGCCGCCGCGCCGCAAAGATTCTACTCTTGCAGACTTGCACTAGATCTAGTCGAAGCCTCCGCTGCAATGCGAGAATTGGGATTCATTCTTCAATGAACAAACGAATTAGGACAAAAAGGTAAGATCGAACAGAGATTGAAGCAAAAGCAAAAGAGCCAATACCAAATCTCAATTTGGATTCCTTCTTCATCGGACAACTTTTTTGATACATTAGCCTCTCTTGAGGCATCACATGAATCACTCTGATCAACAACGATTACACTCTGTTCACATGGATCGTGAAAAGAATCGTCTAATCTTGTTCCGCCGTCGCTTCTGATTGTGACCCAATTCTCGTCCCATGTCCAATTAGGGCTCCGGCTGCCGGCTAGATGTTGGATTCTTATCAAGGGGTCATTGGCGAGGGAGCATTCGTTGCCGGCCTCCTCGTGCTCTGGCAACGACTCCCAAGGAGCTTGATCGAGTGTGCTCTTCGGGGAGATCCAACTCTGATCCGTGTCGAATTTCGCCGGTGAAGAAGCCGCCACGAACTCGTGCTCCAGGAGCTGCTCCGCGGTCCACCGCTCTCTGGGGTCCCGCGTGAAACACTTGGCCAGGAAGTCCTTTCCCTCCCCGGATAGCCATCCGGGGGTCTCCGGCACGTCCAGCGAGAACGCGATCCGGTGAATTGCGCTGATCGGATCGGAAGCCTCCGGCCACGGCGGCCTCCCAGTGGCCATCTCGATCACCGTGCACCCCAGCGCCCACACATCGGCCTGCGGCCCCTGCTCCTCGCCCCGGGCCACCTCTGGCGCCATGAACACGGGCGTGCCCCTCATCTGCCCCCGGCTTTCCGAGTTATCCCGGACGATCCGGCGCGCGCAGCCCAGATCGGCAATCTTAGCGCGGCCGTCGGCGCCAACCAGCACGTTCCGGCCCTTGAGGTCGCAATGGACGATCCCTCGCGCGTGCAGGTACGCCAGGCCCCTCAAGATATCCACAGCATTCGCCTGAATCTCAGCCTCATCGAGCGCGCCGCCGCGCCGCGCGATGTCGTCCGCGAGAGACCCCCGCGCGGCGTACTCGAGGAAGAGGTTGTAGGATAATTCGTCGGCGCAGACGTCGAACCCGAAGCAGGACACGACGTGGGGGGAATCGAGCGAGGATAGGATGCTCTGCTCCCTCCGGAGAGCCGCGGAGCGGGAGATCTCAGCCGACTTGACGGCGTAAACCTCACCGGAGGCGACGGCGGTGGCGATCGAGACCTCGGCAGTGGAGCCGCGGCCGATAACTGGGCCCCGGCGCCACGCACCGATTGCCATTTTGGTGCTGTAGACTGGGGCGAAAGCCGGGGTGGCGATAAAAACGAGGAAAAAAAGAAATCGTTTTGGGAAAGCGTCGGAGAAGCGTGGATATTTATATGCGGCTCCTACTCATAGGAGGTAGTAGGCGGGTCGTTAGTTTCGACTGTTTTCTTTTAGCTGGCGACGAACGGATGAGTCCACGCTTCACTTTTCCCCCGGAGCGCCGAGCCGGCAGGTACACCACCAAACCAAACCACCTCTCCTCCTCCCGAAGAAATATATTACTGACTTATTAATTACTTATCAAACCGAGCCCACAACTCTCGGGGCGTGAGGTTCCGAACCCGCGAGTCGTGCGGACGGACCCGGAATAACGTGGCGAGACGCGGTCCACGAAGCGGTTACCGACGCCGTTACGGAAAACGTGCACGGCTGGCTTTGTTTGGTGGCGGCCAATGGAGGAGGATGGGAAAGACGAAAAAAAGAAGGGTTGCAACTGCAAAATGGAGTGAAAGCTAGCTATAGCTGCAATGATGGGCGGCGTGGGTGAGTGGGCGGTGGTGGGATTCACTGCGGTAAGAGTTTTCCGCTGTATTTTCTTTTTGCAAGATGAACAAGTACAGCTAGCATGGCAAACACACATTCCTTGCTTGGTGCTTCGGAGTTAGGGTTGGGTTGCGGGAGTGGCTTGTGGATAGATTTGTTCACAGTTTTCCTTTGGAAAGGTGAAGTGGTTGCCATGGCTTGCAAGCCAATCATGTGCCCGGATTTGGGTTCCTCCCGTCGTAAGGAACAAGGAAGAGAGATGGGAAAAGGAAAAGGGGAGGGAGATGCGGACCGCCGACTCGCTTGCTGTAACCTCGTTGTTGGATGCGCAAGCTTTGGCGTCACGCATTCATTGATACCTTCCTTTTTCTGATTGCACCCACACGCGCGCGAGCGGTCAGAGCACCGTCGGTGGCTGTGGTGGTGGAGCTGGAGGTGGCGTGGAGTAGGATGTGGCTTTCGGTTAGTTAGGGTGTCGGTTCACTCTGGAATTAAGCGCACGTTTGCCACGTTTTTCCTAGGAGTGTGGACTAGATAGGGGCACGCTTTTTTTTTTCCCCGTTGGAGTAATTTTCGCACGCACAGTTATTGCACGAAAAGAAATACTTTTAGCAATTAAATATTTGTATTAATAAATAGTACTTGTATTATTATGAAAAGACACCATTTCTTACTTTGATTGGTTCAACAAATTCAACGAGCATAACAAAAATACCAATTCTAATTGGTTTGACCTTTTTCTATATTGATTAAAGGTTGGTCCAACATATATGAATATACAATTCAAGTCAAAACTTTTTATTTTTATAATATTGTTTTAAGAAATTAATATATTTAAAAGTGGCTATTGCATAATAATATTATATTTAGAGAGCAAATAGATATTCTAGAATCAGACTTATATATGGAAAAAAAATAATTTTTAGCTAGATCTAACTATTCGAGTCAGCTGATTATAAACAGGCCATATCAGTTATGACTCGTGCCCCGATTAAATTAATCCGAACACAATCCAGTTTAATTAATTAGGTCAAACTGTTTAAATCACCCGAATATAATTGGATCAACTCGACACGACCCGAATATCTCGTTTATCTTTCATATTTTAAATATAAATAATAAATTAATAAAAATTATATTAAAATTAAAAAAATTGGGCTTATGGATGGGTCGAAATTTGGGAGCCTATATTTAAATTTTATATATATATATATATATATATATATATATATATAATGTAATCAGATTAAGCGAGTGAATCCGTTTATAACCCGATTATTTTTGGATCATAAATGGGTTGACCTATTTATGACCCGAACACAATTATGGTTAATTTGAATCCGTCTACTTCGTGTCGTGTTGAGTCAGGGATAAGTGGATCAAGTCAGGTTTTATCGGGTTTATTTTTAGCCCAATTTTTAGTGGAGGTAATGGGCCTAAAGTAACTGGACCCTCTAATCGGTGGTTAAGCCCGAACCTAGGAGGCCCGGTGAGTTCCGGGAGTGTGGACTGTAGCGGGCCATTATTGTTGCTATTATTGTCTTGTGGAACTGGAGATCGTAGGGTTTTGACGAGAGCTACAGCCTAGAGGATGCAGACGCAGAAACCTACCTCGACGTCTAGGGTAGCGCGGGAAACCGCCGCTCGGGCTGTAGACGCCCTGCTCAAGTGGCTCCGCCGCCAAGATGGCGGCGAGGGCGACGACTTTCTCCACTTGGTACTCACCCTCAAGAAGATCCCTCACTCCGGCCGCGCCGCCTCCTTCAGTGTCGCCCTCCCCCGTCTCCTCCACTCCTCCGCATGCCTCATCGTCGACGACCGCCCCAAGTCCGTCCTCTCTCCCGCCACCGCCCGCGGCGCCGTTCGCGATCTTGCACTTCCCGTCTCGGACGTCCGCAGCCTCTCCGAACTCCGCTCTCTCTGCCGCTCACCCGAGGCCCGCCGCGTCCTCGCCGGCTCCCACGATCTCTTCCTCTGTGACCGCCTCATCGTCCCGCTTCTGCCCGCCATCCTTGGCGAACCCTTCTTCAGTAAGAAGAAGAAGAAGAGCAGCAACAAGAATCCCGTGCCGCTCAACCTAGCTCTCCCGTCGTGGCCCGAGGATCTCCGTCGGGCGTGCAAGTCGACCCTCCTCCAATTAGGGCCGGGAACTTGTAGCGTGATCAAGTTGGCTCGTGCTTCCCAGGGGAGGGAAGAGGTAATTGATAATCTGATGGCTGCTATCGATGGCGTTGTTGGGCATGTGCCGAAGAAGTGGAAGAATGTAAGGTCTCTTCATCTCAAGGCGACCAACTCGCTGGCATTGCCGCTCTACCCGGCAATAGAGACGGGTGTAAAGACCAATAGTTCCTTGGAGACTAAAAATGTTGTTGAGGAAGAGGAAGAAGGTTGCGGTCAAGATGAGAGAACGAGTGGAGATGACGAGGATGTGGAGTCTGAAAGTGATGAGGATGGGCAAAACGCGATGGAGAAGTTGAAGTATGTTTTGATGGAGAAAAAGAATTCAGAGAAAGTGAAGAACAAGAATGTAAATGAGATTAAAAGGAGGAAAATTGAACATGATACTGACTAAGTGATTGTTACTGTCTTTAGTGCTGCAAGCTTTTTCGGCGATTGGATTCAGCATGTGATGAACACTTAACAGATTTCGTGCCTTGCCCAGGTTAGTTACTCTTATTAAGCTATGTTTCCTAATATTGACTATTGAACTAATCACTTTGTCATATATATGAAGATTGAGAAAGGATCATTTTTCTTGTTGAGAATTCTGTAAATTATGATTTTCTTAAGAGTGGCATTCCTTTTACTTGTTAACTTGCACTGCGTATTGTTGATAGTTTATTCAGATAATCCACATATTGAAAAATATCTGTTTGCCTTAAAATGCATTCTACTATATGGTCTTTTCCTGATGGTAGTGTCCCATCGCTGGTTCAAAATTATTACAAAGTCATAGTTTTCGATGATCTAGTTCTAACTGTTCGGGGTTTGACAATTTGTACATTTATTATTTTAATTTTATGACCATATTTTAAATAATCTAAATAACTAAATTTTTGGTCCCATTCTTTTGATTGTATTGATGATGGAACTTAACATCATATTATTATATCATGTGTTGGTTGAATTAAAAGAAATTGTTTTTTCTGCATGATTTATCATAGTAAATTAGTAATATACCTCAGTCTTGGTGGAGACCGATGCGGAGTTTTGTTAAAGAAGGTAGAGAGGTTTCTTTTGGTTCTTCATACGGGAAGAGTGATGCCGTGGTATTAAGATTTGACGAGGTTGTATAGAGTATGAGGACCTGGCTGAGGATAGAAATGATAAAATGTATTGAACAAACAAACTAAGAGGTAGAGACATTAGGGGGTTAAGCTTTATTACAGCAAAGGGGTTGAACAAATCCTATTGATACTTGTTTAGCTTATACTGTAGTATGTGACCTTACTAAGGTAATGAAAAAGGCCAACTATTAACACTTGAATCTTTTCACCAAGCATGGATTTGTTTTATACTCAAAAGATCTTTCAAGTGGTCATTCGTAAATCACAAAATAGATGTTTTGTGCTTATCTACGTGCAAATTAGATTGTGATAGCTATGAAGTCGTTAAAAATATGTTCTTTTAAGTCATACCTGATTTTTCCATTTTTGTTTGTGAAAAAACCAAGGCCTGCTTCATCTTGAAATTTTGTTGTATTAACAGAGGGGATATGTTCTTGGTTGTGGAACTTCTCTGCTAAAAGAGAAGCGACCTATCTGATGTGTTGATCTCAATTGATTGCAGGATCTAGCTCCTTTCTTTTTTATTTTTCTTTTAGCTCCATGTTAGCTCTAGCTTCTGTATTGTTTCTCCTCCAATTCTACTCCGTTTAAAATCTCATATTTTAGTCATTTTGTTTGAAACATGGTGGTTGATTAGTATAAACTAGAATTGCAAAATTTGTGTTTGACACAATTGATTTTGTGACACCCAAGGCACTGCTGAGTAGCAAGTAATCTTGACTACATCCAAAGTCTAAATGCAGCTAGATAATTATTTTTTAAATTCTGAATTTGATTCATTTTGTAATTTATAACAACAATAAACACAAGTATATAAACACATTAATGTACAAGTATATAAACACAAGTATATAATTATTTTTTGATTCATTTTATCATGATACATAACGTCATTTCAGATTACCCTAATGTTCCTCGTATTAGTTGAAAAAGGTATTGGAATGATGAGACAAAGGTCAGCAATTGATCAGGGTTAAAACCAAGAATTAAAATATCATTTCACACTGTAGTACGGACGATTCGAACTTGGACCAGTACACATAATACTTTGTCTAAATGGGGCAGACATGAAGAATAAGAGAAAGAAGGGGGGAAGGAGGAAGGAGAAAGAAAGGAGCCGCTTGGCCCACCTCCTTGCTCGGAGCTTGAAGGAGGCGGCTCGCTCCTACTGCCCCACCTCCCGCTTGTAACCTCCTAGCTCGCCTTGCAGTGAGCTGAAGGATGATGTGGCTCGCCTCGCAGCAAGTGAGCTTCCACAAACAAAGCTTTGTGGGTGCACACTTCTCCTTCTCCCCCTCCTCTTTTCTTCCTTTCCCTCTCCCTCTTATTTTTCTTCCGCTTCTATTGTTCTTTGCTCGAAACCATCCAATCCGTGCGGAGGTGGCTCGCCTTGCAGCAAGTGAGCTTCCACAAGCGAAGCTTTGTGAGTGCACACTTCTCCTTCTCCCTCTCCTTCTCATTTTCTTCTTCCTTCTCCTCTCTCTCTTTTCTTCCGCTTCCGTTGATCTCTGCTTGAAACCATCTGGTTCCATTTGGACGGACAGATAGTGGGTATCGAATCAAGTTTTTAATGGTTGGTTAAAACTACGTAATATACTAAAGATTTTTGCATGTTTTACAAGCTACACTTTTAATGTACACTTTTTAAAACATACTATCTAAATATTTGTTATATAATGATTTATTTTCTGTAATTAATTTGTTTTTGTCATATTTTTATAACATATATAATGTGATGGTTGAGCCTTTCCATCTTTAATTTTCTTTTAACATTGCTTTTTTTTTTTTACATACTATTAGGAAATTATTTACACAGCACTCAGGCTTAACTCTGCCATGCAAATATAAACTGCGAAGATTTAAGTGAGTCAAATTGTACATTATACAATGCTTGTGCTTAAACCCCTTGGTAGATACAAAATCTTCATTTTTGATTCCCAAAATCGGTTTACTTTACATAATGCCTAGGTTTAACCTCCACCTTTTGATTAGATCTGATGTGGTCAAGTTAAACTCCTTCGGTAGGTCTACAATATACGTTGCACACTGGTTGGGTTTAGTACATAATAGATGTATTCTTAGGCTTAAATGCCCTTGGATGGATAAATTATTCTTTGGTTTAAGCCCAATGTAGATTCATAATACATTATGGTTGGGTTAGTACCAAGCTTATCAAGATCGCGAGTTGACTCATCCGAGTCAATGAGTTTACGAGTTGGCTCGCTAATCCGCAGCCAACTCGGCGGTAGAAATGTTTTTTAGGGTTAACTCAGTCAAAATCGCGAGTCAACTCGGTGGAATCGGTTGACTCGGACGAGTTTAACCGAGTTAATTCACTGAAGCGAACGATGCTTCATCTTCGTTCGCGTCTTTTTTCGCTTTGTCTTCCATGAAATAGAAAGGGTAAGAGAAGGTAAGATTTGTTGCCACGGACCTTGTCGTTGCTGCCACATTCACCACCATGGATATTTTCGTCACTGCTCGTGTTGTCACCGCCAAGATCTGCTTCGTGGAAGAGAGGTTTGCGTCGCCAGCTTCGTTGTCGTCAAGCTTCGTTTGCGTCGTCTTCCGGGAAGGTGTCTGCAGCAAATCAAGGAAGTTGTGATAGGAGGTGTCTTCTCTTACATTTATTAGGGTTTTAATAATTTACTTTCATTTCTGCTGTCTACTGCCGATTATATTTTCTTGCTTGAATCTATAACTTCCTTCCCTTCTACAAGTTTCACTTGCAAGGAGATCGGGTTGCTTTCAAAAAGCTATAGTGAGGTAAGCTTTAAATTAGGTTTAATGTCAGTATTTACTAGGATTAAAATAAACAGGACTTCAATATATCTAGCAATAGCAAAATAAGGTTTCTTGGATTAATATGTCATGTGATCTTTTAGTTATGAGTATTGCTAAATTTCAGTTACTATATATTTTTAGTCACTTAAAAGTGAATTAAGTAATTGAAAGTACTAGCAATTGACTCATTTTGTAGGTATTTTGTAGCTAAGCATTGAATGCATGAGTTATGAATAATTATATACATGAATGTTTCCATACACTAGTTACTAATAGCAGGAATGAAGCTTAGACTACGCATGTTTTCATTAAAATTAGTTGAATGACTTATATAATTATTAGTATAAATCTAGTTGTGTATGTATAAGATATATGCCAATTGACCAAATAAGTCATATTGTGATTACAACGTCCAAGCTTATTTTTGGTTCTGGAAATATAAATATGTAATAGTAACTAAACTTATGGGTACGTAAATATGTAAGTACAAATACTTATATGTTGATACATTGTGATGATTATCATGATAGTATGTCTTATGTATAGAAATGGAAGAAAAGATAGATTAATTTTGGATAATTGATTCAGGTAACAAGTAAGACTTTGGAGTGATCTGGTGACGTGTACTAAGGAGAGGCTTGGAGGTAGGAATCTTCTCCATTCCTTTGTAAATCATGGTATTAAATATTAATAGATATGATACCATGATATTCTTATTGTTCCTTTTCTTGTTCTTGTTTCTAACTTCTTTGTGCTTCTTGTATTGATTAATTGAAGCCGGAGAATGATTGATTGTGTATTGAGTTGCATTGTTGACAATGTATTTACATATTTGTTGAAATACTTGACATATTAGATATTTATGCATTATTGACATTGTATCATATTTGTTAAGTTATGAGTTGGTATTGATGCTTGTATGAAAATGTCATGACTTTGATGATCTTATTGGCCGGTTGGGTTGAGGACCCATTTATCACGGTTTGGCTATAGTTGTCGATTGGCCATCGGATTATAGCAGTGCCGGCTAGGGCTTATGCTAGATTGTTTTCGAACAATGTTGAGGTCGCTAGGTATTGGACACAACACCACCGGGACAATTGTTCCATTGTGTGAGCTAGCAGTGGAAACACTTTACCTGTATTGAAAGGTAGAGTGCGACTACCCAAGAGTGCGACTCATGATGAGGGTTTGTGGTCGCAACTCGATGATTTCACGACTTGTGTATTGAAAGTTTTTTTTTATGATATTGTATTTTCGATATTAAGACATGTGGCATGTCGTGGTAGAAGATTAATTGTTTGCTTCTCTTGTAATTGATGCATGACATCATCTTGTTACAATTCCTATTAGCCTTCTACTAACTCTTTTTGTTTTCCCTCTAGGTTTAGACACAGCTCCAGCTAGAGACCTATAGATAGTAATAGAGACTATGTAAAACTTTGATATTTTGTTTTATGAAGGGTAGTTAGATAGTATTGTAATTTAACTTTTGATGTGTACTTATAACTGCCTTGTGACTTTGGATTTTAAATCCAAGTTTTGAGTTATGGATTGATCGGACTGATGTGTAGTTTTTGAATCGATCAATTTTGGTTTCTGGATGTAATACTTGTGAATGAGTGAACTTATGTTAAATATAAGTATTTGAGGTTGATATAAACATTTATATTTTAAGACACGTTGTTTATACCCTATTGTCAGTTATTTACGTAGAAATTTTAAAACGTAGAAATTTTAAAAGAAACAGGAATACATAATACCGAAATTTCTTCGATTCTAGCAATATCATTTAAAAATTCCATCGCATTAGGCAAGTTTGTTCAGGATTCTGGTTCCAACTTCATAGATAAATTTTGTAAAATTCAAATTCCGTAGCATCACAAATGCATTCCTAATAATCTCAATTTTGATTTCCTATGGAAGATAACTTCCTAAAGATCATCTTAAATGATACATTTGAAACGAAAATTACTTGATATACATGCACATGCAGTCTATGAACCGTGAGAACTCAGCTGGCAGATGGCTTTTGACCACGAAAAAGTAAACGGGCAAAAGGTTTGGAAGGGGACATCTTGAACTCTAATTCTCATATAGTTTAGTTGTTTTCCATTCCAAGTCAACCGTACAAAATGTCAACCTGAGGTGGCCTTGTCTGGTCAACGAGACAGGAGAATAGATCTGTGGTTTTGTGCTTGAACTCTACCTGATTATTGACTCTACTCAGCCTTCCCTTTGAACTATCAAAAGTCAAATTAGTTTGGGAGACTTTGACATATTTGTTACCTTTTGAGTGACGTGTGTCAGATGCAAGAAACTAATGTCCACGGTGGCCTTGACCTTTTAGATTTCTGATGAATAATCACCAACATATTGATTAATTCATCTTATAAAAAAAATAGGGGTGTACAATCGGTTCGGTATATTCGGTAAATACCGATTTATCGATTTTTTCGGTAAAATCGGTTCGGTAAATTCGGTATCGGTATCGATATCGGTAATGATTTTTCTATAAATCGGTTATCGGTATCGGTATTGGTAAATTTTTTTCGGTATCGGTAAATACCGATTTTACCGATTATAAATAATATAATAAATAAATAATATTTTTTAACTAATAGAGTAATAGTTTTAGCGATAGAGAATAGCAAAAATGAAGAAGTAAAGAAGGAAAATATTATAAAAATAAAAAAATATAGAAGAAAAATATTATATAAATATTAGATATTAAATAAGTATTTATAATTTTTTATTCGGTAATTTACCGAATTTATCAAAAATTATTCAGTAAATTCAGTTCGGTAACTATTCGGTTTATTTCTTATTCGGTTCGGTATCGGTATTAAAATTTTCGGTAAATAATAAATCGTTAAATTCGGTATCGGTAAATTCGGTATCGGTATTACCGATTGTACACCCCTAAAAAAGAAATTCAAATACATAGACTTGCCTTAAAAAAAAATATTATCATCGACTACAATAGCGTTTACTAGGCTCTCTTCACTCAGCAAGATGGAAAATAGAATGGAAAAGAAAACTAGAAGAAAACGATAGAAGGGTGGGAAGGAACGTGTTAAATTTTTATTTTTTTTGTATTTTTTTAAAAGGGAAAAGGTTTAAAGGAAGAGAAAAATTATGGTGGATACTAGGGTTTGGAGGTAGATCACTTGTGAAGAAAGAGGGATTCGATGGCAAAGGAGAAGGGAGTCAGTAGAACTAACCTCATCGACGTGCTCGTACAGGGAAGATATGGCGGTGGCATGCTTGTGCAGGGAAGACAAAGGCCACGATGACAAAGGGCTTTTGTAGAGAAGACTATGGCAGTGACCTGCTTGTGCATGGTAGATGGTGACAGCGGCAGCATGCTTGTGCAGGGAAGACGATACCTACGATGACAAAGAGCTTGTGAAAGGAAGACGACAATAGCAAAAGCCTCTTGCTAGGAGGATGACGACGGCGGCAACAAAGGACTCATGTAGGGAAAGGAAGGCGTCAAATTTGTTTCCGTCCGAATCATGAGGATAAGAAAACAAAGAAAGGTTATCTAATTTTCCCTAATTTTCCTATGACTTATCCCTTAATACTTTTTCATCCTGATAAAGGAAAAAAAATTTTATTTTCCACTTCTAGTAAATACGGGGTAAAGATACTAAGCTATATCTTTTGACGAGTTGATAAAAACTAAGGCAGTTTTTTTTTATATTCATCGAGGGAAACAAGAGTCCAATCATTGGACTCTTCGTAGATAGCACATGAGTTGACGAAGAGTTGACAATTTCATTAATTGATTAATTAACTATTTGAATTTTGCAAATGATCCAATATGGATCAATGGCACATTTAGCTCATAGCATTTGACCAATGTTATGGTCACTAAGGACGAGAGTGAACTACCATAGCATTAACTACACATGAAATCATTAAAAAGCCATTGATCAGTTGATTGGTCTATATAAAATAGGTAAAGCTAATTTCATAGAAGAAGAAAAAAAAAAAAATCTGATTTATAGATTTCGATATATGTCAGTAGAGATACTAATATGTATTACACATGTGTTGTATAGATAATTCAATTTTTATATTTAAATTTTTAAAATTTTTAGGGGATAGACTCTCTAACCCTAATTCTGTGCAATTTGTTTATTATTATTATTATTATTATTATTATTATTATTATTATTATTATTTCTTCAGAAAAGATTTACGTCAATCAAGAGATGTACATGAACATGCATCAATTCCCATGCACGTACACTTCTTAATTACATCATTCCTTCTTTAAATCGATTGTGAATACTTCTATTATTAACACTTCAAATTAAAACAACTTTTGTGCGAAAGAATTTGAAAAAAAAAACAAAATTACATGTATCCGACATTTCCTCTTCATTCTTTCATGCCTGCGACTGTATTATGCATTCGTCTGCTCCACGCGCGCACGCCGCCAGGCGACTAGACCGCATAGTCGCACAAGCCGTACCTGCAGAAGCCGCCGGCGCGGCACGCGTTCCCGCAGAACCCGCAGTTGTCGCGGTCGAAGAACACGCTCGCGCACCGCCCGCCGCAGCACATCTCCCCGAAGCGGCACGCGCGGCCGCACCGCCCGCAGTTGAAGGGGTCCGCCGCCAGGTTCACGCACGCCCGCCCGCAGCAGTCCGGCCCGGGGCTGCCCCGCGCCCCGCACACCCCCGGCGCCCTCTCGCACGTCGCGCCGAACGCGCCGCCGCGGCCGCCCCTCAGCGGCGCCCGGTCGACGAAGGGGTTGAATCCCCTGAACGGCCACGTCGTCGATCCCCCGAAAGGAGGCAAGCGGTCCTGACCCGCCTGCGGCGGCGACGGTGGCGGAGGCTTAAAAGCTGGAGGCGGCTGCTTGTCGCAGCCTTTAGTCGCGGCGGCGATCGGAAACGCGCGGCAGCTACTCGCATTATGACTCGCCGCCAATATAATTATGGAAAAAACAATGCAGATGAGATTTGTCATCTTGGATAGAAATCGGAGAGAAATGAGCATGCATGGAGCTTTGAGGGTGCAGCATGAGAGGATCTATGGAGAGACCACATTTATAGAGAGAAGGGGTTGAATTAGATACGGTAGAGCGGGTTTGACTTTTGTGGATTGAGTATGTTACATTTTAGGAGGGAAGTTAGGCGTCACATTTGGCGCCGGCGGCGTTGAAAGAGGCCAGATATAGCAATCTAGGAAGGTCATTCGTTCATATTTAAAATATTGATGCACGGGAAACTAGATGGGGATTCAAGTTAATATACGTACGTGAAGAATTAAGAGTAGGCACATACGTACGTGTCCTCACAGATTTTGGGCGTTGACAAGCATGGATATAGTGCTGGTGTACCTAGATCTCGTTGAATTTATCTTCAAATTATGCACGTTCTAGTGAGAGAGAACATTGGCAGGAAGGTGCAGGGAGGGAGAGTTTCATGAGAAGAGGTAAGTCAAATGGTACATGTGATTGATACAGTGAGCTAGAACGCACATTAATTAGTTGCATCTTAATTGGATTAGATTTAACTTGGTCTATTCTCATCAAGATGGATCAAATTGTCAAATCCTCTTTCTATCATATCTTTATCGTCCATTGTTGGATCAAAAGGTCATACCTTTTACCTTTTGAGAAAAAAAATATTTATAAGTTTATGAAATGAATAACAATCCAATTAAGAGACTAATCTTCACACATGACAAGTGTAAAAGTGAATGTTTTGCTCTTTCATTACTAATTAATGAAAAGGAGAAGTGAGGCTAGAGAAAGACCAAAAATAGTAAGTTCAAAAGGCCTAATTATCATTGTACATGTGGGGGGGTAGCTAATTTTGGCCCTAAGTTTGAGGTTGCATTGCTACATCTAGTTATTCATGTGTTGGAATAGAAATTGGCCGAGTTTTTCATTTGTGAGGTTTCCTACTAAGCCCAATACAAAATTTTGTATTTATGATTGAGTTTTTAATTTCTTGACGATCTATCGAGATATTTTTATATTCATTTTTATTTTATTTATGTAATATACCGATTTAGCTCTACATTAAAAATGGAAGAAAAAATAGTATAATATATAAGGTTTAGTGGCCTTACTATTATTTACTTGAGTTTAGTATTTTAATAAATTAATTCATGTTGACATTTTAGCTTACCAAGTTAATAGATCAGTTTACTTATTAAGTAGATTATTACAATTAAGAGATGATCCTCAATATATGTGAGGGTTTGGGTTTGATGAGCGCATCAAATCTTAATATTTTAATATGTGGATATAATGTTATAACTTATTAATATTTTTTATGCTTAGTAATTATGAGGTACTTTAGTGGCTTATTTTAAGCAGTTTGCGTGTTATTCTGTCTCTCTTTTATCCTTATACGTGCACCTTACATGTTTGATTGACGCACAAAACAGAGGGAGAGAGAAATAAGCGGCTACAGTGTCGTTTTTCGAGCCCCTCCAAATTGGAAGGAAAACGACGGAACGTTGCGTGCAACGTCCCCCTCCCAGTCGGAGCCGTCGCTCCCACCTCCCTTCCCACATCTGGAGCCGTCCGCTGGCATCGTAGACCTCCTCGCCCGCCTCCGACCCCCTCTCGTCCGCTTCCGACCCCCTCGCGTCCGCCTCCGACACCCTCGCCTGCTCCAAACTCCTCGCCTTCGCCTCCGACCTCTGCGCCCGCTTCCGATCTCCACCTCCGACCTCCGCCTTCCGACCTCCGACCTTCGCGTCCGCCTCCGACAAAGGATGAAGCAGCAAAGGACGAAGGACGTGTTCATGCGCAGAGCAGCAATATGGAGTCACGTGACTTGTTCTCTTTCCTTAGGGATTTGCTATTCTTTCCCTGCTGATTTCCCTTTTGTTTCCTATCCGTTGAAGGAAACACAGCCTTAAGATTTTATTTATTATAAACAAGTACAATGCGCAGCATTTTATCATGACTCTGCAACTGATAATTTACATTCCAGGTCCTATTGAAACTAATAGTTTGTTTGTTTCATCAATTTTTTTTTCTTAAATATGAATTTTGTGCTCGGTTTTACGTTATTATAAAATTGCCATGCACTAGATTTTCTAATGCATCTCGATCTGATGCAATACTAATACTTGATTTTTGAAGTTTAGACCTAAACAAAAATACCTAACTTAGTCAAGTATCCAATCGAGCCATTCCATTTAAGACTTGTTAAGCTACCTGATTAGATAAATATGTTGGATTCGCTTTTGTATACGCAAATACCAAACACTCATTTTAGAAATTATATATATATAATTACTGGTTAATATATTTTTTATAATAATAGTTTATAAAATTATATTTTATATACTAATTTTAAATAAAAAATTAAACTTTTTTATTTAATTGGATACTTAACCATTTAACTGTCCGAGTCGGATTTGGGTCTCTACACGTACCCAACCCATTTTTTTTTTCCAAAAGCAAGAGCGTCAATTGATTTACAAAGTGTATTAATAGTGAATATTTTTATTAGGGATAGCAACGGATCCATAACAGTGAATTTTGTAAAACTGAACCCTGATCTCAAACCCCATATACTATACTTCACCTGTTATGTTTCAAAAACATCATTCCACACTTGACCCACAAGGATAGGAAAAAATCTATCCGACGAAAAAAATTCTTAGGCAGAGCGGTTGCCTAGGAATTTTGAGCAGGGTAGAGCGCCAAGTGGCAACGACAGTAAACACGATTTAGGGTTAGTCACTTAGATATTTCAATAAATTATTACATTGGGTTAAGTACATAATCAAGTTCGGAGCAAATTTTAAAAATTTTACATTCCACCCTTGTTGTCAGGGCCCGGTCTACCCGGTTCGGCCCAAGCCCACAGACCCAGCCCAGCCCACACGCCAACGCGATCGATGGCGACGGACGCGGCGACAACGGGAGAAGCGACGGAATCGGGCGTTGGAAGCCCTAAATCGGGAAGAGGCGGCGGCGGCCGTCCTCTATAAAGAGGAGCGGACGAGGATCGGAGAAGCGGGGACTCCATCCGCCATTAACGACTGCAACAAAACTTGGTGAAGCTTCAACGAGTTTGAGAGATTGTAACCGGTGATCGGTGGATCACCGGCGAGGGAGGGGAAGAGGGCGCCGAGACCAAGGGGTCGTCGGCGAGAGTTCTGTAGTAGCTCAAAGAGGAATAAAGCTTCCGTTTCTCCAAACTTCTCCTTCCCCTGTTCTTCATTGCGGCGGCGGTATTTTCCCAGCGATTCTGGTGGCAGGTGGCCGCTGCGTCGGTGACGAGGTGCGTCTTCCCCGACGGTGTTCTTCTTTGCTCCGGTGAGGCGAGGCGACGACGGACGAGCGCTCGGACGCAGACGGCGTCGAGCGAAGGTTGAAGACGACGAACGCGCTGGGCATTCGCTTCGAGGCAACACGCGGATTTTGACTGGGTCAAAATCCAAACGGGACGAAATCACGAAATCGATTTCGAATTCGGCGGCTGACGTCGGCACGACGCCAGCAACGAGTAATCGGCGCGGCAGAAATCAGATTCAGACGCTGACGTCAGGCGGACGTCAGCGATTCGATTTTATTTGGCGAGGCCGACGTTGACTGGTCAAAATCGTTGACCAGAGAGGTATTATCTGATTTAGGGTTCCGTTTCTTTTCGGATTTCTAAATTGGGGTTAGGGTTTTCTCCGTGCGAATTGTATTTTGGGGATAAAAATTATCCGGGGAGATTAGGGTTTCTAATTTGGGGCCGGAAACCCTAGCGAGAGTTGCGTTCTGGTATTCCGCCGGACGGCTCTAGGAAGCGGATAAGCGCTCATTCTAGACCAATCCGACCAGGGCGTGACAACAGGTATCAGAGCAGGCTAACGTGTTCCAGCAAACACGGCACCTTCAGCCTCACCCTCGAAGGTGAGGAAAGGCCTGAAATTCCAGAAGATCACCCATACTGCTAGAGGAGCGTCAGAGGATGCCCGACCCAGGCAGGATAAAGGAAAAGCCAAGGAGACGGCTGATCCTGAGGAGATGGTGAACCAGGGTGAGCGCATTGCTCAAATCGAGCAGGTGCTCGGTATGGCCAGTGGTGGAGATAATGGGATGATTCCACAGGTGGAAAACCTCCAAAAGACTGTGGAGGATCAGGAATTGCTGATCGAGCAGCAGAGGTTGCAAATCGAGCAACAGAGGTTACAGATCGAGGTCATGCAACAGACCATGGAGGGTCTGATCCATCTGCCAGGGGAGATGGCTCGCATGAAGGAGGACATGCACGCAGAAGTAAAGGTACTGCGCCTAGCCCTAGCGCAAGTATCGAAACCAGCACCGGTGGAGCAGGAGGCTCCCAAACCGAGGATGCGCGTGCCAGACCCAGCGACGTTCGGGGGGGCTCGATCGTCCAGAGAGGTCGAAAACTTTATCTGGGATATGTAGCAACTGTTTTCAGCTAACCATATTTCTGCAGGAGATCGTGTGCAGGTGTGCATCGCCTATCTTACAGGCGACGCGAAACTTTGGTGGCGAACCAAAGTTGGCTCTACATCCGGGACTACTAGCTGGACTTGGGAGACTTTCCGTGAGGAACTGCGGCGGCAGTTTCTTCCCGGAAACTCGGCGGACCAGGCGCGTGGCAAACTGGATCGGCTGAGGCATACAGGCCCGATCCAGGAGTACGTCCGGGCTTTCTCTACTTTGATGCTGGAGCTTCCAGGCATGGCAGAGGACGATAGGAGGTATTTCTTCCTCCGAGGTCTTCAGCCATGGGCAGAAACGGAGGTCCGACGTCGTGAGCCAGTTGACTGGAGGGCGGCTGCGGCGGTGGCTGAATCGTTGGTGGATAACAGAAATTTCAAACCAGCACCACCAAAGAAATCCAAGACACCACCAAAGCGCGGACCTCAGTGCGGCTCCCCACGCACACCGCCGGGGGCTAGAATTCCAGAGAGGGGTAGACCATTCTACCGGCAGAACAAGGGTTCACCGGGACGACGGGAGCAGAAGCCATAGGGTTGCTTTTGGTGCGGCGGTCCTCACTGGGTAAAGGATTGTCCTAGCAAACAAAAGCTTATGGCGATAGCGGCACAGGATCCAGCCGAGGAAGCTGAGGAAATCGAACAACCGCGGATTGGATCACTGCAGGTAGTTTCACACACTGCCACGGGAGCGCAGCAGTGTCGGATCGGGGCGATGAGAATCGGAGCGATGGTTATGCAGGATCCGCCCATTAGAGACATCGAGGGCGATGTTCAAATTGGGCGGGGGAGTATTGTCAGGGCCCGGTCTACCCGGTTCGGCCCAAGCCCACAGACCCAGCCCAGCCCACACGCCAACGCGATCGATGGCGACGGACGCGGCGACAACGGGAGAAGCGACGGAATCGGGCGTTGGAAGCCCTAAATCGGGAAGAGGCGGCGGCGGCCGTCCTCTATAAAGAGGAGCGGACGAGGATCGGAGAAGCGGGGACTCCATCCGCCATTAACGACTGCAACAAAGCTTGGTGAAGCTTCAACGAGTTTGAGAGATTGTAACCGGTGATCGGTGGATCACCGGCGAGGGAGGGGAAGAGGGCGCCGAGACCAAGGGGTCGTCGGCGAGAGTTCTGTAGTAGCTCAAAGAGGAATAAAGCTTCCGTTTCTCCAAACTTCTCCTTCCCCTGTTCTTCATTGCGGCGGCGGTATTTTCCCAGCGATTTTGGTGGCAGGTGGCCGCTGCGTCGGTGACGAGGTGCGTCTTCCCCGACGGTGTTCTTCTTTGCTCCAGTGAGGCGAGGCGACGACGGACGAGCGCTCGGACGCAGACGGCGTCGAGCGAAGGTTGAAGACGACGAACGCGCTGGGCGTTCGCTTCGAGGCAACACGCGGATTTTGACCGGGTCAAAATCCAAACGGGACGAAATCGCGAAATCGATTTCGAATTCGGCGGCTGACGTCGGCACGACGCCAGCAACGAGTAATCGGCGCGGCAGAAATCAGATTCAGACGTTGACATCAGGCGGATGTCAGCGATTCGATTTTATTTGGCGAGGTCGACGTTGACTGGTCAAAATCGTTGACCAGAGAGGTATTATCTAATTTAGGGTTCCGTTTCTTTTCGGATTTCTAAATTGGGGTTAGGGTTTTCTCCGTGCGAATTGTATTTTGGGGATAAAAAATATCCGGGGAGATTAGGGTTTCTAATTTGGGGCCGGAAATCCTAGCGAGAGTTGCGTTCTGGTATTCCGCCGGACGGCTCTAGGAAACGGATAAGCGCTCATTCTAGACCAATCCGACCGGAGCGTGACACTTGTCCTACTTATAAAAGTTTTACTTGGACCCAACCCTAACACCTGATGAATTCAGAATTTCATGTCGCTAGTCTATTGATTCAATGACAGCAACAACCACTGTTTTGCAATTTCTCAACTGCAATACTTCTAACTTGTATCAAGCAAATTAATTTGAATCTTTTCAGCAACTAAAGATATTGTTTGCTGAACAATGCTTTATTTGATACACACGAAATGCAAACTACTCCAGAAAGCTCACGCTAACGTTCCAACAGAAACAATTCTTCAATCTTCTAACTCTATAATCTTCACTACTGAAGCATCCCCGACTTTCTGGCATACAACAACTCGGTCGTGAGACTTGATCAAACCAGAGGTCTTACCATGCTCAAGAGCAACCTTAAGAACTGACTCATTGGTGGCACTAGTTGACTCAGCCTGCAAAATAGAAGACAGTGTGTATTATGCAAAAACCGATTGCAAGCACGATAGTATCTTACTGGCAAATGAATGAAAGCCACCAATGAACCTTAAAAAGTTAAGTTTTCAAATAACTAGACTCAGCAAATAAAAGTTGGCTTCCCGGCGTTTACTTCCGTGTTTTCTTGGATGTTGCAAGTACTCGGACCAAAGGATATTAGAGGAGCGGGAAGAAAGAAAAAGAAAAAAAGAAGCAAGAAGAAATTGCTGCACTCGAACAAAGCTGCTCACGATACGGCTCACGATATGCCTAGCTTCCGCCTCAGTGGTTCTGCTCACACCTGTACTCTTCTTCTCTTCTCCTTTTTGGCCTTACGGTTCCATCCGCCGTGAGTGATACCAGTCCTCTACATGGAGCAAAGGGTATTGGTGCACAGCGGAGAAGAAAAAAGAAAAAAAGAAGCTGCTCTGCTTGAACGAAGGTACTCGCTGGCGCATGGTGGAACAAAGAAGCATCAGCTGCGACCAAATCGCGTTCCGCTCGGTACTCCTCTTTCTCTTCTTCTACTTCGGTACTCCTCTTCTTCTATTTCATGAACTTGGCTGCGTCTGAAAGCTCTTCTCTTATGTTATTTGTAAACAGATTCTTCATGTTACATTTGATACTATATATAGTTCTTCCACTTTTCAATCTTTGTTCTGTTAATATAGATTGGCCATCGTCAATTACGTCTTATTAGTAGACTCTAAGCCAATAAACTTTCGATTATTGTTTATGACTACTCCTTGGTGATGATGGTGATGAAAGACAGACTATTTTTTTCTATTGGCAACCGCCTGAGGAATTTTTGTGAGATAATCAACTAAATTGTGCTATAGAGGATAACTTACTAAGCTCATTTGTTCCTTGAACATTTTCTAAACCCTAAATTTTACATTAATTGATGCATTCTAACAAAAACACATTGTTCTCAGTTACGAAAACGCTTGCTAGAAACTTGATAGCACCAAGTCTAGGAGAAACTAATCTGAGTGTATATAAGCGTAGTTTTCCCAAGAAACCAATTCATCCTCCGTAACAACCTGTATTGTATTTTTGCTGAAGTAATGTCGATATTTCCTCCCAACAATGAACAAATATATATATCATTAGGCTGGAGCAATGGCAGATTGGGTAGACAATACACTAGACAAAAAACAATCAAGATATTCTAGGAAAGGGACATAAGACGTTTACCTATAATAACCGAACAGCATCATTCAACTCTTAACATATATAAAATAGTTCCATAAGATAAGAAAAAGAGATACTTACAGGATGGCGAGGATCTGCAAGCATTGGAAAAAGACCTCTGACTACGAGTGATTGTCTAGCCTGCCAATACTAACTTCCATTAGTGTCAGACTCGTATTATCTGTATATCTAACAACAGAAAAAAAGATGGAAGGAACATCAACACATCAAAATTAAATACTTTAGGTGATTGTTAACCATGAGAAAAGAAAGTGAAAAAGTATATATTGTTTTGCTGTGAATACAAAGACATAGGAGGAAACGCCCTAATTCTACTATAGCGTATCAAATGATCCACTCATGGTTCAGATTAAACTAAAGAAGTGCTAGTAATAGCCTGCTTACTTCAAAAGCACCACTGAAACTCCACCGAAGTTGATTTGTCTTAAGACGAGGGATGACCACAGAAAGTACAGGCATAGTTGGCCTATATTTAGCAATTAACCTATAGAAAGAAAAAGAGAAATCTCATGCATGTCAGAACTTTCTTAAATCCACAAATGAGCAACGAATAATGAGCAATTTTTTTGGTATATAGGGATGTTTCAGTTCTTTCAACTAAAAAAGCACCTGGCAGCTCTACCAGATGATGTGAAACAAATAATCACAGAAGCCTTAACTTTGATAGCAGCACGCACCTAAAGATCATCACAGAAAACTTGCTTAGATTTTCCTTCTCTTAAATTAGGGGACAAGTACAATTGTTGTTACTATCTACTATATGTGGAAAGAAAGGGAAATCTAAACACATACAGCTGATGAAGCAATGGACTCCAGGTGGCTCATTGGTTCACCAACATACTTAACCGTCTTCTTGAAGTACAAATCCTGGTTGAAAACTTTTTCGGCCTACAAAGTAATTTCATGGTCAACACAAAGACAAGATAGAGCAACAAAGAGAAAGGGAGGTAAAGAGGATATGAACTTCAGAAATACTCGTAGCAAAGGCAAGCAATCATGAAGTCACAATTTTATGTTTTAAATGGATGCAAAAGAATCCAAATTAAAAGAAAAATGCTCTTGGGAAAATACAAAATCATCCATCAACTATATTGATAATATATATTTTTCTTCAACATAAAGATTCACAGAATCAGAAAACTTTTTCCTAGTCAGCTATATTGAAATCTTCAGTTTCCAAAGTACACCAATTCACATTCAACAGATATATGTGGGTTTATGATCACAAAAAGTACAACAATAAAGCTCATGTAACCTCAATATAATAAAGAATTATGCTTCCAGTAATATCGTGTAGCACCTACAACATAGACCATTGAAAAGCTCTGGCTATAAAGAGAAAGCTATCGATACTCTTAACTTCTGAAGTACCACTCCAGCTTGCTTAATCAAAATAGCCCGGCTAATATCAATCTTTTCAGCTCTTGCTTGGTAGAGAGAATAGGTTTCCCATCAAGACCCAAAAAATAATTACTTCATTCGAAAGACCAAAACATGATGGAATTAGAAACTGAACTATCGACTATTGGTAGAAACGAAAGTTCAACACATGAAAGAAAGGCTTCATAATGATTTTATGGAAAGTTTCTTCTTACAATTCAAACTTTTCCATATATTTTAGCACTTTGTGATTTGCACTTAACGAGACCAAAAAGATATAAGGTTCACACCTCATAACAAATTCTGCCCACAGTTGCAATGGTCTCAACAGGGTATAATCCTCGAAGAGTTTCAGCACCCAAAAGGATTGCATCACTTCCTGAGAAAAGAAAAGATTGTAAACCAAAGTATGTAAAAGAATACAATGTGCATGCATCTTGATCTACAAGATTGATCAGGACCAAAGCTATGGCAAAAAAATGGTTTATAAAACTTAATTTCCAGTGGCAACAGAACATGCCATCAAGTATTGCGTTGGCCACATCAGTTGCTTCTGCACGTGTTGGTCTCAAGTTGTCCGTCATGCTATCAACAACACGGGTGATAACTGCTGGCTTTCCTGCCATGTTACACTTGTATACAGCTGCTTTTTGGAATAAAAACACCTGTGGAAAAATTTTGATGATTTAGTGAAAAGACATTAACCATCTTGGATGCAACAGTACATAACAGATAAAGGCCTGGCGCTCCCTGCTTCTTGTTGTGCTAGGTCGGAAAGCAGAAGCACCTACTGCGTTTGGTTTGTATGCTGCGTGGCATAACAGTATAAGTTTTTATATTATACAGCAAAGCGCGCTGCATCAGCAGCGGCAGCGGCACATGTGGAGGCTAAAAAATCCTTGCGGGGTTCGAAACTTGTTGGTTACATTATATTTACATATATAAAAATATTATTATATTATGTATATTTTATTAAAAATTAATATATTAATATATATTGATTAACATAATATATACTAATCTTTTATTAGTTATTTTTAAAATATTATTCTAAGTTACTAATCTTATAAAAGAATTTTACAAAAATAAAATTATATATTTAATTGTAAGACATACATATGACAACTATATATTATTTATATCTTATTAAAATTAATATAATAACTAAAAATCTTTTGTTAGTTACTTTAAAAATATAATTTTTAGTTATTTAAACTTATAAAAATTAGTAATATTATAAATTATAAAATTAAAAAACAAATTTTATTTAATTATAAGATATGCATATGGCAACTATATATATTTATATAATTTTAACTTTAATATGTATTTCTAATTAATATTATATATATTAAAATTTAATTAATTAATATATAATAATTTACATTGTGTTATTATTATGTCATTGATGTTATTTATTTATTTTTATTTTATTAGTAACATTAATTTTTTTAAACATAACTTAATTATAAGATTTATAAATCAAAATAAAATTAACTAATATTAGCATAATAGTAACAGCATAGCAAATCTATCCAAACACTTATAACACTATTAAGGTAACACGTGCAGCTATACTGGCGTAGCAGAACTAAACTAGGCCAAAGAAACTTTGAGATAACATGACAAACAACAATGTGGATGGCCAGTTAATTGCTATAAACTCGTGCAGATACTTCACATGTCAGATGAAGTATGATTTGCTTCACAAAGCCAATTTTGATTTTCTATTTACATGTGGGATAAAAAGCAGTATAGTAAATGGATAATATTAACTGGAATGACAAAAGCTATAAAACCCAACTGACTGACCTTTTCAGGTGGGAGATCTATTCCGAGATTCCCACGTGAAAGAATAATGCCATCTGCTTCTTGTAGAATCTCATCGAAATGTGTGAGTCCCTACAAGATAATGAGCATGCAACTTAGATTAAAAGCTTTAACATAAACATTCCAAAGTGTTAATTCTTTACTCATTTAACCTCTATGTTCTCAATTTTTGCAAATATTTGGGTTTGGTAAAGATCACCCAATTTTGACAGGAATTCCCGGGCCTGCACCAAGAAGAACATCAAAGGTATCAAAATAACATACTTTTAGGTAAATGAACAAACCAAGAATGACATCAAATATATAAAGTTTCTAGAGGAAGAACGACTAGTACACCCCAAATGTTTTCTTTTGTAAATGAAGCAAAATAGAAATGATGAAAATGAGTAAATGGGCGTACTTGACGAACATCTTCTGCATGCCTTGTATAAGATAATGAAAGGAAATCAATTTTGTTGCGAACTCCCCATGTAGTTATTGCCTGAAATATAGATTACATGTTTAGTGGAACAGGAAGCTTCTCATCGAAACTTGGAATTGTATAAGGTAATCCAGAGGCAAAAAGGCTACCAGAAAGCAGATACTTTATTTCCTAAATGTCACTTTTGCAAAAACAAATTCTTACAACATACTTAAAAGACAAAATCGATTGACCAAGAACAAAAATATTGCCAAGAGAAGCACAGTCACGAGGTTAAATAAACAGTTTCAACATAAGGTGGAAATGGAAACCTATTGGTCACTAGCTCAACCTAGTGTGGTTGGTTGAACATTTTAGTGTAATCACAAGGCTTTAATACAGTTAAAAAATCTCTGAACCTACAATCAAAATCAAAATGAAACCCTCATCATATTCAGTTGATTATGACTAAAACCAGTGTTCTATTATAGAAGATAGAAATGTAAACACAGAAAAAATATTACACCACCATCTCTGCACATTGCAATAAGTGGATAAACATGTTTATAAAAGTGCAAGACAAAAGCTAGAAACTCCATTCTTTATTGAGTAAAATGAGATTAAATTGAAAAGGAAATATATACGTGATAAGAATAGCAAGATTAGTTGATATAAGAATTGCAGTTTTATTACAAGTCATACTCACTATAATGATTATTTTCCCGTCGTTAAAACAAATTCTGTATTTAAATTGCAATATTTATTTTCTTAGAGATTCACCATTACATTATCTCATCGCTCATAATGGTTCTATCATACATGTCAGAACTTATTCAAGGAAAACAAATAAGGATGAATAATTCTTCATATAAAAGATCGGACATCATTGAGGGTAAAAATCTGACTAAGGTATCAATCAGATATTTCTCTCACATTTTTGTCAGATTCAGTAAGTGTTGGCAAGTCAATACGGATTTGGGAAACATGTAGGGTAAAGAGTGATCCAGCCAGAGTAGCAGAGTTTTTTATTATGCAGACCACATCACTGCCTTTCAACTCGGAAACCTGAAAAAAAAGGAGCATATAAAAAGAAAATCTCAGTTTCAGTGGAGCTTTAAAATTCACATAAAAAGCTTGGATATATACAAAGTCCTAATCAAAGGCACTGTTCGTAAAACAAGAAGTTCACTACAATGGCCGAGTTAACTGTTTATTTAGGCACTTAAAAGTGTGTCAAATGAGCCCTCAAAGCCATACCTCCAACCAAACAGAAGTAGTTTCACTTCCAGTAAACAAGTATTGACCAATAAATATTGTGTCTCCTGGCTTCACTGCCTGCAAAAGGTTTGTTTTTTTGCTTAATGTTACAATATGGAACAGAAATTGCAATTTAAAATAGTTTAACTCCAAATCTACAGCCATCTTCAGTATTTAATATATTAACCAGAACTCTGTAATAAAAAATAAAAACAGTAGGAAATGTGTCCAGATAGTTGAGAAAACAACATAAATAATAAATAAATAAGATTACTAACTAAATACAAGCAAGGGGTATTTGAACCCATATAATAAGAAAAAAATAACTCACTAGTGAAGGTAATCATAAGAACATTGAGTGCTGAAGTGGTGAACAAGGTGATAACTAACTATGGTATCCACATAATAACTAACACCCATATCAACTAATGTGGGAGGAGTTGATGCATCACTGAGTTTTAGACAATTACAGAACAGATTGATTTTGTTGTAAGGAAACGTTGTTGTAGGCAATAGAAAAAGACAAGTGGTGGTTTGACTGTTCAAGAAGGGAGGTATTAGCTATATATAGAATAGGTGTCAACTATTCGTGCATGCAAAAGAAAGAGAAACTGTTACTTTTGATATGATTGCACTAGCAACACATGGGAAAAGAAGTGCCATTTATTCAGGCACGCCAAGAGCACAGATAAGTCGTGTCCGTCCACATACAGGTGCGAAAATTACTGCATATCTGCACATGGGATATATCCATAATAAGAAAATAACAAGCTAGTAATGTAATATATAGGAATTTTGAGAACATGGAGTGCTGTAGTGTAGTGGTGAACATAACTATGATAACTAACAACAACAGATCAATTTGTTTATTGTCTCTATCAGCATTCGACTTCCTCTGAACTCACATCATCAGGTGCATATATTTTCAGGGAGTAACCTCATCTGGCACAGCGACAAACCTATTTTGGAAAAATTCTCTCAAATCTTAGTTGAGTTCAATATCTCAATTATAGGTGCATCCTAAGATACCCTATAGTTCATGTTCTAGGCCAACAAGAAAATATTGCTTGCCTGTGACAAATTACTGAAGTTAATAGGCAACAACTCAGATGATGCTTCCTTCTCCTGATCCGGTGTCAAAACAACATAAGAGTTCGCCTCAAGTAAGATGGCCTTCTCACTTTTGTTCACAACCTGCAACTCCGGGCCTACTGTATCTAGCATTACCTGAAAATGGGATAAAAGCTCTCGTTTAACGCCACAATTAAACAATCATTCGTTATAAAATCAGAATATTGACAGAGAATTGCAATCTAAGGATAGAGTCTCACCATCCAGGTAATCAAAATAGAGAAATGAAAAGTCGAAACATGAACACTTTTATCTGATTGAACACTTGGTAAATGAAATTTCATCCATCACTAAACGACCAAGTAATCAATAAGATAAGTTGGAGATATTATAGTAAGCTTAAACTACAACCAACGAACGCAATTCCACAAATTTTAGGTAACTAACAACCAATACGTACGGCGCACAGCTTTTTGGTGCTCTTGATAGCTGCCTTGAGGTTTTCCAGCGTCTCCTGGTGGTATTCGACGTCCCCCCACGAGAAGTCAAAGCGTGCCACTGCGACAAGATGAATCAGATCAGGCCAACTGCGCACAGCAAACACGCCAGATCCGAACAAAACATCTAATGGCTTCCTTACCGGACATGCCGGCTTTGAGGCAGGCAGAGATCACCTCCACCGACCGAGATTTGGGGCCGAGCGTCCCCACGATCTTCGTCATCGCCGGGAAGAAACTCTACAAGACGGCAATGGCACATCATATTTGGCATCGCTAACCAAGAAATGTCTAAAAGAAGCTTATCTCGATCAAAAATTCAAGCATCTAGGGCGAGAGCGGCGTAATCGAGATATAGTGAGGCGGGAGGGGAGATTAAGCTTAAAACTGACCGGCTTCGATGGCTCGAGAATGGAGGCCATCCTGATGGGTTCCTCGAGCAGGAGGTGCGTAGAATGCATCTTATCTTCTTGATGTCAGCTTCTCCAAGGATTGCAATGGAGGAGAAAAAGAGATCGAAGAGGGAAGATCGAGATCAAGATCGCTCGCTCAGTCCCAGCGTGGAGAAGAACCGTTGCAAGTGTGATCCGCGGCAGACAACCTACCCCTTTTCAGGCTCCCAATCCGTATGACATTTTTCAATTTAGTCCTAAGACGTTACTGAATTTCAATTTTGATATATTTTTTTGTCCCCTGACCTCACAAATTGAATCACGTGTAATTAAATTTCTTATTATCATTATTAAAATTAATTAATAAATTATAATTTTAAGAAGCCTTTAAGAGTCGTGCAGATCTGATGTGAAAGGCAAGGCAGATACATACATATATATTCGTTTTGGTCCTTTCGGAGGCCCAAAGTCTGCAGCGTTTAATCATTAAAAAATCTGTCCACGGCCCGAACTAATTCCAATCGCTGCCGTATCTCCGCAAGTAGTCCAACCCCACAAGCAGCTCCGTAATGACTTCCTCCGTCTTCCGGCGATCGGCATAGTGCAGCGTCTGCACCAGCAGAATGCTCGATGCCGGGGTTGCGCTCGTCTGCTCGAAACTCCTCTCCGCGAACCACCGAATCATGCGGCGAGCGAGAGGCGCAAGCCACTCCAACGTCCGCGCCACCGCCGCACTCCACTCTACAGCCTGCTCTGCGTAGTAAGCCGGCGAGTCCTCGCCGTTCTTTGACTTGGAGCGCTTCATCCTCGCTCTCAGCGCTGCTCGCAAGCTCCAGGGCAACATGTTGTACAGCTCGTCCCTGTCACCCGCATCGATCAAATGTGGACACATGGCCAGCTTCTCGATCAGGAGTATCAGTTTCGCGTAATGCAGGGCCAGGGCGGCAGCGCTGAGGGTGTCGGCCGGGAAATTTAACAGCTGAAACTTTGGGTCGATCATCGACAAGTGGAATTTCGTGCTCGCCCTGCTTCGGTTCAATAAATTGGACCACTTAGTCGAAGACGGCAAGCAGCTGATCGCGGGAAAACACTGCGGCGCGAATGTTCTGTTTTTGACAGCGATCCTCCTAGCGGCGAGCACCATCTCTGCGTCGCCGAACACCTGCCTGATCCTCCCAGCAACGGAGAACAGCGACCGGCCTAGTAGCCGGACCACGTAGTCGAAGGTGCGCGGCCAGAGCGAGGCCTCACGCAGACACTCCACCCGCTGCCGCTGCAACCTGAGCTTGCTCCTGAAGTCGGCGTTCTCGCGGGCGCGCCGCGAACTCTGCTTCATCTCGGCCAGTGCCTCCATCTCCCGGCGCAGGTCGGAGGCCACGGCGGCAAACCGCTCCATCTTCTGCACCTTGCGGTCCATCTTCCGCTCGGCGTACTCGAACCCGAAGGGGTCGACGCCGGCCTTCGCCAGGCAGGCGAAGGTCACGTCGAAGCGCCGCAGCACGGGGTCAGAGCAGCGGAGGGAGAGGCGGGAGACATCGCGAGAGAGGGAACCGAGCGCGTCCGTGATCTCGGCGAGGGCGAGGGCAAGGAGAAAGTCGTCGTCGTCGGAGACGAGACGGCGGACGCCGGTGTGGCGGAGGGCTTCGTTGCGGAGGAGCGCGAGGCGATCGTCCGCGAGGTCGCGCCAGAGGTGAGCGGCTTTGGACATGAAGCGCGCGGCGTCGAAGGACAGCGCGCCGACGGGAGCGGGCCTCTCCGCCCCGGCGGCGAGCCCGATGAGTCCCAGCAGCGACTCCGATTTCACCTGCCTCATGGGGAGGAGAAAGGCGCATGAAACGCGGGAGGAGAAAACGAGGGAGGAGAGGGCGCAATTTGAAGCGGCATCGGGAAGGGAGAGAGGACAAGGGAAGAGGGGCATCTTGCCGGGGATTATTCTGGGCGAGGGGGCAATCATTGCATTGAATGAAATGGCGGCTTGGATTTCGGCGGTGTCAAGGAAGGCGCTGCGGATCTTGGCGTGCGCTGGCAAGATCTGGGAATAATCTAGCGGTGGATTGCCAGATTTGGTTTGTCTTGGAGGGAGGCGATGGAAAGGAAGAAGGCCTTGCTCGTAACGCATGCATGGCAGCGTTGAATTCCAGACAAAGACGTAGCCTCGTGGATGTGGCCGTGATGAAAGAGACGGTAGCTATAACTAGAGATAAAATGGAAACAACTTCTTACATTATTTGGATTTTCTGTTCTTATATGCATAATTTATTTGGATCGATATTATTTTTTGGTATATTTTGATAAGATCTAAAGGTCAGTTGTTCTTGCAGAAAAGAACATGAATTAGAGGATAGAGGTGGGCCCAGCCCGACACGGCAAAGTCAACGTGGGCAGCGGACGGCAAGGATTTGTGTTGTACTAAGACAAGAGGTCACGTTTGCCGTAGCTAGTCAATTGCTTTGTTGGTTAGCAAAACAGATAAAAGAAGCTCAAGCGTTTGGGCTAATGGGGAGAAGCTGGATATTGGCAGCTTCTTGGAACCATTGCACACGTCTCCTCACATGAAAGCTGAAAACCCTTCATCCCGATGCCGAAAAACCTTTCTGGCTGCCAGTCTACTTTGTTCGAGATTGAAGTAGTAGATGGAGATCGAAGAAGATAGAGATTTAGAGAAAATTTTAATAGAATTTTATTTGATGCGATGAATTTCTTCGTCGTCGTTATTTAGTTGCGGTTGCTTGCAAGCATTGGGAATTGCACAAGGATACCCACCATGCTTTGCTGCTGAATCCGTAGCATAGGAAATGATGGAATGGTGTAAGAGGTACAAACCATCTAAGGTTAGGGTGACCTCTTTATAGGAATTGATTAGCATATTCAAGCCAATGATAAATTTGGTTTTCGCTAAGGCCAAAGGGCGTAAACATACATAGCCTACATAAGTAGGAGGTGTAAAATGAGTATTTTTTAAAGAAAAGAAAAGCTTATATTTTGATAGAATGTATTCATATTTGAATAACTTTTCATCCATTTGTTCAGCATAAAATTGATCTTGTGGATCAAATTTTGTATAATATTTGAATAGTACCAAATTCATGTCTAAAACTGTATTACTACAAAGCTTATATTTCCAATTTCTAGTCAGCAATTTGGATAAAACAATTAACGTTGAGAGTATAAAGCCATGTGGGAGTAGACACTGGCTTATGAATGAATTCTATTTTGGGATTCTGAGTTTCAGAAACCGTAGAATAATCATTGTTCTCATAGAGAGCAGTTTGAGGTGAAGATCCACCATGTTCAAGATTCGTAACACGCTAAGTTAAAGCATGCAAATCATTTTCAATTTGTAGGACTCGAAGTTCTACAATATTCGTCTTCCTAGTAGGAGGTGGAGGAGAGCAGGATAAGATAATCTGTTGTTTATCAAGACAATATTTATAAGCCTTAAGAGAACAGAGTGTACATTGATAGCGAAGGTCCATGCTTGAATATTTTGAGCATATATATAACAAGCATGATCTTGCAAGCAACCGCAACTAAATGACAACGACGAAGCATCCAAAATTCGTCGCATCAATGAAGAAATCTAGCAAATGCTTCGGCATTCAATAGATATACTTCATACTAATGAAGAGGGCTCTTCTTTTGAAGATCTTTCTCTTAGTAATTAAATTGAATCAGACAACGCTGATGTTGATGATCTGATTCGCTTACTAGAAAAAGATAAAATATTTAGTCAAAATCCCCAAGCTCATTAGGATAAAAATAAATTTATTTATACATTGAAAATCAAAGATCTTGGTTTTCGTATTACAAATAACAGAATTATAACAACCAACGAAAATGTTGCTGAATTCAAAATGCATATTGAGGAATTATTAGAACTCAAGGTGATTAGAAGAAGTACTTCTCCTTATAGATATCCTGCTTTCATTGTAAATAAACACAGTAAACAAGTAAGGGGCAAAACATGAATGATTTTATATTATCGCTGCCTAAATGATACTATAGAAGACGATAGCTATGATATTCCAGATAAAAACAGAATTAATTAACTCTATACATGGAAGCACCATCTTATCAAAATTTGACTGCAAATTTGGATTTTGGCAAATTCGGATGGCAGATGAATCAATACCATGGACATCTTTTACTTGTCCATTAGGAAGTTTTGAATGGCTAGTAATGCCTTTCGGATTAAAAACTACTCCGGCAGTATTTTAAAAAAAATGGATATGGTTTTCACATCATACCGAGAATTTGTTTGTGTATATATAGATGACATTCTAGTACACAGCAAAAATGAGAAAGAACATACAAGCCATTTAAAGCTTGTCTTACAAAAGTTCTATAACAATGGGATAATTGTTGTCTCTAGACAAAAATCTCAGTTTTACAAAAAATCCATTTGAATATCTTGGGGTTGAAATTAGTAATGGAGCCATAAAACTCCAACCGCACATTTCTTCCAAGAAAATATTGGAAGTCATAGATACTAAAAACCTACAGCAGTTTTTAGGTCTCATAAATTATGCCAGGCCATTTTTTAGAGACTTCATAAATTAAGTGGTCCCCTCTACTCAAAATTAAGTCTCACCGGAGTTAAAAAAATTAACTCAGAAGACAATAAACAAATTAACAAAATTAGGCACTTAGTAGATTCTCTACCATTGCTTAAATTACCTTTGGACAGTGATTACCTCATTGTTCAAACAGATAGATGTGAACATGGTTGGGGAGCTATCCTCCTCAGAAAACCCCATAAATATGCTTCTGAACCAGAAGCCATATGTTGGTATGCCTCTGGCAAATTCCGAGAGAAAAATATTCTTAGTAGCATTGATCAAGAAATCTTAGCAGTATGCTATGGATTAGATGCGTTTAGATTATTCCTTCTAAACAAAAAAGAAATTCTCGTCAGAACTGACTGCGAAGCAATTGTGAAGTTTTCAAAACTAAAAATAAAAAGCGAATTTCACAAAAACGGTGGCTATCCTTTTATTGACCACTACATTAATAAATCATATAAAATTTCCTTTAAACATATTAAAGAAAAAGATAACGTCATATTTGACATATTATCACGGCTTTTAATTAGGCCCAATGACAACTAATTCAGTTGTGTAGGAAATGACGACATCTGCTCTAGTTTCCAAGAAAAAGGTAGAAAAGTCCAAAACTCCACAACCCATGGCCTTGGAGATAAAACTACAAGATGAGACTTCTTCTTATGCCAAGATACTTTAAGAAGAAGCTCCAAAGACAAAAAAAAAAATGTTTCTCTTAAGAACACCGAAGCATTTTACGGCCTTAACATCACAAGACCGAAGTATTTTAGATCTCTTGTGGAAGGACCATCATGGCCCAGGGTTTCTTAGTAGTATCAACACCTTAGCGACCTATCTACAAGCTTTGCGGTACATGCACAAAACTCTACCATCTCCACAACAACAGGCAAAGTTAGAACCACATACTCTAGAAGCCTATATAGCAAAAGAGTCAAAAATCACTAGTCTTGAAAAGGAGATTGGCTCTTTGAAAGACTAGATAAAGGTTCTTCAAGCCCCTGAAAAATGAACTTGATGAAAGACTTATATTGTTTACTAAACCCTGGGAAAAGGAATTGGAAGTCCAATGGACTCAGACTCATTCAAAAATTCCTCCCCCACTAACACCAGTCAAACAACACATCTATGAAATGCTGAAGAATACCAAACATCAGCATTTTATACAAGTTGCGCAATATCTTCGAGACATGGCCCTAAACTAGATTACAAGGCCTAAAGGACTTCATTTAACAATGACGGCCTTATATACCAATGAAGCTCATCCAAATGAGCCATATTACTATTGACACAGATTTATATAGAGTTTTACATACCAATTTACTTATGGAAACATGTCTATTTCACGACTTTAAGCCTTACAATTGCTTATATTTGGATACATTTATGGAATCTACACTTGTTTCGGTATTTTCACGTTTTCAGGTCAAATTGACCACATAAAGGGTAGATTCTGACACTTTGGTAGCAGAGGAGCTCATCCTAACTCAAGATGATCCTAACCAGGAGTTTTTGGATTCATTGAAGCCTTTGTTGGAAATCACGATCGGGTCCCGATCAGAATCATGCCCGTGATCGTCGCTATGCCTGAAGCTGAAATCGACAAATCACGACCGGGTCACGACCAAATTCTCACCCGAGATCGCGGACCCGCCTGTTACGAAATCACTATTTTCTCCCACGTTTCTTTGATCTGACCTAAGGGGAAGCTGAAGGGAACCTAGGACCTTTCTCCCCCGTTGACGAAGGAGGCGTGGAGCAGCTTTTAGGGGAGGTTTTGCTCACGAAATCATCATTTCGTGAGGTATGGGCGGCTGAAACGTTGCAGGCTGGCGGCAGAGTCCTCTTTCGGCTGAAGCTTTACAGCAGGATAAGGCATGGGCAAGGAGAAAAGGGAGCAGAAAAAGGATGATAAAGGCCTTCTTCGCTCCAAAGAGAAGGCATCCATCCATTCGGGGGATCAGTGGGAGAGAGGGATCATGCAAGGAGAACTTGTGTTTGCAAAGGAGGAAAAGGAGAACCTGCGCATTAGGTAACATTGAAGACTCTTCTTGTGCAGAATATCCTTGGACTGATTTTGTAAAAGAAGATCTTGGGAATACACTTGATTCTTATTGAGTTCATTGTAAAATCTTAGTAGAATATTTCAAGATCTTGCTTTCCTCTTGTAATAGCTGCATAAACTTACTCATGTATGAGAAGATTAATGTTGTTGCTCACGCTTTCACCATGAGAATGCTTGGCTAAACACTAAATCAGGATGTGGGGTTAGCCCTTAACGATTTATTAGTTGTGATAGTTAGGTTTATTTGCTAAAGTCCTTGCTTAGCCTAGTGTGCATGCTTCGCCTGTGTACCCGGAAGGATATGTTCGACTTTCAACCCGTCGGGTGAGGTTTGTAAATCAGCTTTTTTAGGAGTTTACTCGCTTGCATAGCTGTACTCACCCGTAGGATTAAAGGAAAGCATTATTCCGAAAGGTATGCTTGAGCCTAAAGTTGCAAAGACGAGGTTTGTTAATCGGATCTAGAGGAGAAAGCTTGCCTGCGGGTCTGTACTCACTTAGGAATAAACACCAAGGTGAGGTTTGTAAATTAGATCTTAGGGAGAAAAACTCGCTCGCAGATTCGTACTCGCTCGCGTGACTGTAGGAGTTTAGATGCGTTGGAGAGACCCCAGTCCGACCACGCGTCCGACCCACTTGGTTGAGAGTTTATCCATTCTGTTTGTACGTTATCCCTACGCTACCCGAGAGAGGGCGTTTGAGTCTTTAATCACCTCAAGTATGGTTCAGCATCTCTAGGAAGGTAAAACCTTGCTTGCGGGTCTGTACGTATTTATAGGGATTATGAGAATCTTGGACGTTGTGGAAAGACACTCATCTGATTGCACGTTAGAACCCTACGGATTGGACCGGTAATTTAGTTCATGGAAGCAGACGAGATTATCGGAGGGGAGCTACCTACGTGACAAGGAAGCTGACCCCCTTGAACTTGATAGGGCATTAGTAATAAACTTTAGCTATTCAACTGTAATGAGTCAATGTGGTGAATCCATATCCTGATACACATCCTCATTATAATTCTCTCATGTGATTTTCTTAGTTTACATTCCTGCACTTTTAATTATTTCGTTATCTTAAACTTCACCAATTTCGACTTCGTCTAGCTAGTCATTTCGAGATCTATCGGTACTTGCCAGTTAGTCCCTGTGGGATCAATATTTTATTACTTCGATAGACCCGTGCACTTGCAGGTAACGCCTACCTATACCGGTGGGTGCTATCAATTACCAATGTCACCGAAGATTTTCTCTCATCAAAATATTCATTGATCTTGAACAGTAGCAGGACTGCATTATTAAAGAAACGCCGGTTTCTTTATATGACTTATTCTCTTATGGACTTCTTGATAGATTGGTCATTCATCCAGATCATCTAGAAAAATTAGCTTCTTTCCCCTAGAAGCTTAAGTATTGTCTTGAAAGGCTATACTATAAATATTACATGAAGAGAGCTCTCAATGGTTTCTTTGATCTTGACATCTATTCATGTCCCCCTTGGTTTCTGGGATATCCAACAGATGCTAAACATCAAATTCTGATCAAACATCAAGAAGATTATATCCCTGATTTTTGGGATCAGAGTTTTGAAGAAGAGGTTTGTCATACCCAAGGAACCTCTATGGAATTACAACTTAGTCTTTGGCGAAGTTTATGTATGGCTGATGATAGCATTCCTTTCTATAAACTAACCTTACTGACCGAAGACAAGACGACAAAAATTTATTTAGAAGAAGATAGAAATGTATTCTTCGTTCCTTTTACCTCACATTTTTGTAATGATCCTAGATTTTGTGATCATTTCAAAAGTGTAAAAAATGAACGGCTCACTAAAGTCCTCAAGGACTATGGCTGTATGATCATTCTAGCACAGGATGACAATATCCTGGAAGATATGGAAGACGATTAGTTCTCTTTCCAGACATCATCGTGAGCTGTTACAAATAATAGGAGTTTCCTATTCATCTATAGCAACCCACTACTAGACAAAGACAAAAGTTGAAAAAGATGAGATGCCAGCTCATTAGCCAGGCGGTCTTTACTTAGGTCTCTGTCTCACTAATGTAGCTTTTTATAAGTACTTTTATTATTAATGTACTATGGGATTCTCTATGTCTCCTCTATTCTTATCTTCACCAAGGCATCTAGTGTTGCCTCTCCCCTCTATAAATATCCATGAAAGAAGACTAGGAAGCATAATCCTTCAGTCTTCAGCTAGTGTGCGTGCTTGTGTGCTCTTTCTCCTTGTAAGTATTTATGTTTCTTTGTAAATAAAGCCTAAGATTTTATTTTCATTTATTCTCATGTCTTCGTGCCTTCATGTTCCTTTTTTTTATATGAAATAATAAGAAAACTTCCCATCCATTTGTTCAGCATAAAACTGATCTTGTGGATCAAGTTTTGTATGATATTTGGATGGTACCAAATTCATATCTAAAACTATATTACTACAGCCTATGCCAATTAAAGCTTGTATTTCCAATTTCCAGTCAACAATTTGGATAATACAATTAACTTTGAGAGTATAAAGCCATGTGGGAGTAGACACTGGCTTATGAATGTATTCTATTTTGGGATTCTGAGTTTCAGAAGTAGTAGAATAATCATTGCTCTCATAGAGAATAGTTTGAGGTGAAGATCCACCTTGTTCAAGATTTGCAACACGCTGAGTTAATGCATACAAATCATTTTCAATTTGTAGGACTCGAAGTTCTACAATATTTGTCTTCCTCGGAGGAGGTGGAGGAGAGCGGGGTAAGATAATCTGTTGTTTCTCATGACAATATTTACATGCCTCAAGAGAACATAGTGTACATTGATAGCGAAGGTCCATGCTTGGATATTTTGAGCATATATAGCAAGCAAGATCTTGACTCCCTCATCCTAGTTTCCAATGGTGTTCATGAATAGGAGGAACCAATGGAGCCATAATGGTAGCTTGATGAGACATTAGAAGTTACTAAGGTATGGATTAAGGGTGTCAAGCATATCGAGGTTAGGAGCAGCTAGGCGCTCTATATATGGAGTAGTCAATCTTTCAGCTTTAGAAAGCAAATCTGTCGTAAATTCATCTAATTCACTATCAGAATCAGAATGGTTGTTTGGATCAGGTATAGAGACAATACTATAAATTGACTCTGTATCTAATATATATTCATCTACATGAAGTAGATCTTCTTGAACATAGTCTACTAAGATTGACTGTTTATTGTGAAGATTTTGTCATTTAGTACAATCATGTGCTAAATGGTTTTGTCCTCCACATGTAAAGCAAGAAAGCTTATTTTTATAATCTCTTTTAGGATTATATTTGCGTACATACTTATCTTTTGCAAGATAAGGTTTTTTAGTAGAAGATCTTCGTAAGAAATATTTTTTAGAAGATTTTTGTACTTTCCCTTCCGCTTTGATGTGGGTTCTTTAACATATGTTTGAGGTGTATACAACTGATAAGAAAAGCTGAATTCACCTTTCAGTTAATGGTCTACTCATAGATAAGTACACCTTTCTACTAGTTTATTAATAATAAACTGTGTCCATATTGCAATATTATTTAAGGCAGGTGGTCGCTCTACGGCTTGCCATGCCTGATGAATTTCTGTCCCATATGGGGCAGGTAACTTTAAAAATAGTCTCTCACTAATGGCTTGGTCATGAAAACAACCTGCCATACAAGCATAATAAAAGAAGTCTTGCAATAAAGGTTTGATGTATTTTTAATTTTTAATTTGGAGAACTTCAAGCTTTCTTATAGCTTCCTGTTGTTGAGCATTTCATCCCATATTTAGACTGAAACCTGTGATCATTAGTCTCATTCTGTTTGTAAAATTATAGGGATTTGTCCCTAATGCAACATCTTGTTGAAATTCCTAAGGGAAATTTCGTTTGTATAATTCCCAGATAGTCCTTGCGGATTCTCCAAAAAATGATTCTAAGTAAGAATACATTTCTTCTATAGTGAAGTTTCCTTTAACTTCAACGAATTTTCGAGCCACTAGTTGTGACCAATTGTCAATAAGAAAATGTCATGTTTGTGGATCATGGGTTGGTAAATTTAGCAAACGACCATCATCTAATAGCTTTTTCTTATCCACGATTTCTAAAGGTAATCTTTTGCATTTTGATCTAATACCTTCATGTTCTCCTTCATACTCTGTATAAGGATCACGAGGTGGTTGTCCTACATTGTACGTTTTCGATTGTGACATACTAGCTTGTGCCGTATATACATCACTAATAGTTGTATCCATCAAATTTTTTAGAATACTTTGGGTACTGATAATACTTTGATTATCAAGGTCATAACCAAGATTATCATTATAATGGTGAGGAAAGTTATAGGGTTCAATGACTTCCTATTCTTCTTTTTTTTTGCTTCTAAGTCAACGCTTTGAGTAGTGTCCAACTCATCTAGAAAGGTATTAAAGATATTATCTTCTTGAATCCTTTCTTGTCGTGACTCAGCAACTAATCTTGCGAGCTTTTGCTAAGTTGTTTCATAACTAACACGGATGTTGCCTTCTGGATCAAGTACTAATCTGTGATGACTTAATAATTGTCCTAATTCTATTAATTCAATTTCGAGGCTTAGCATTTCTTCAAATGTAAAGCCTAATTCTTTAGGTATTAGAAGTGTGTGATTTTCTAGTACCATTTTATGTCTCCAAGAATCTTTAAACATAATGTTGTCTTCTAGGACTAGCATTTGTTCGTTATCCGGATTTTTAGAAATGTTCCAGTCAAGACCTCCAAGATCATCTGGTGATATAGACATAGGCTTGATCATCTTCCTTTAATAGCTAATACTTCTATAATTAAAGAGATATAGAGCTTATATCCAGTATTAGAATTATTAGTTAACTTGCCTAAGAATCCAAGTCCAATAAGGAGATTGGAGTCTCCAACAAAGCCCTCGTATCTCCAAGTTTGGATACCGATTTCAAATTCTTCTAGGTCTCTTATACCTACA
This sequence comes from Costus lasius, assembly GCA_027563935.2. Lineage (NCBI taxonomy): Eukaryota > Viridiplantae > Streptophyta > Magnoliopsida > Zingiberales > Costaceae > Costus > Costus lasius. The sequence continues at coordinate 16,432,166 of CM050450.1, read as the reverse complement.
AGAAAATCTGGAGCACAGTAAAATATGCCCTAGTTTTCAGTCATATCGACTTCCATACAAGCAATAATTATTTTCCTAGCATCAGATTTTCATCTTTTGTCTAGGATTGTAATTAGAACTTTTGTCCCTAGCTTTTTACGAGCTAGTCTTTTAATAGAGATAACAATCATCCCAATATGGGCTAATGTTTTCCCTAATTGTCTAATGTGTTGTAGAGATTCTCGAGATATGATCCTGAGATTTCTTGGTTCTGTTATTGTAGAGATATATTCTTCTTGGTTTATTCTGAGAAGTTGTGTTCTTAGATTCATTGGTCCTGTTCGATATAGGATTCGTGGTTGTAACAGTCTTAAACTGTTATTTTGATAGAGTTTGAATTATTGATCAATGTCAACAACTTCTTCTAATACTTGAGCTGGTAAACAATTTCTATCAAACAACCTTGATAATAGATTGTTACTAATAGAAAGACACTCATTTTGATTATTTTCTCTTACTGTAGTAGTTCCAGAAAGAGTATTTGAGGTACCAGAAAATGGTCTTGTACTCATTTGTATGCAAACAGTGTACTTCTTATACGAAGTTGTCTGTTTGGTTTAGGTGTTTGTAAGAACTGATTTAAGTGATGAAGCAGTTCTTGATGTTGTTGAGTTTGAACTAACAAAAGATTATCTACCCTATGTAGTAACTCCTGTTGTCTAAGCACAGTATCTTGCGAAACTCGTGCTATGATAAAATCTAGCTTTTTATTTAATTGCCTAAGATATGCAATAATAAAATTATTTTGTCAAACAAATTTTTTATCTGCTATGCTAGTGGGATCATCAGAGATCATCCCAAAAGCATTATCGAGGTAATTACTAGCCTATACTAAGGCTTGTTGATAGTCAATATTTTGATCTATCAATCTAGATATTCTTTAGAATTCTTTTGTAATTTTACTAATAAATCTGTAATTTTTGTATTATGATAATCAAAGACATTTGATTATCTTTGTAGATTATCCAGAATTTCCTTAAGCTCTACTGTGAGCTGTTTATATATGTGATAGTAGATTTCTTTATTTCTTTAACCATAATGATAAGATGATTATATTGGTTTTTAATATATTCTTGATTATCATAAAAATTTTGAAGTAAAATATTTTTGGTAATCATTTCTATATGTATTTTCTTCCATAGTTCAGTACACACATGATGATAGTATTCATCTAAGCATTCTCAGTATGAAACTGATGAACATGTCTGTTATTTTCCTTAGGAGAATAATGTTTATGTTTTGATGCCTGAGATGTATTTTGTATATGCCAGTATCTTTGGGCTAGTGTTAAGTATAGATAGTTGATATCCATTACTTGTGTAAATCTTTGGGTTGAGAATAACCTTTAGATTTTGAAGTCTTACGACTTATTAAAACCTTGTGGTTTATCATAATCTGTAGGTTTATCACCATCAGATTGATTGAAACCCTGTGGGTTATGCTGTGAGGCATGATATTTTCTGAAACCTGATGGCTTATTTTCAAAATTTGTCATATATTATGTGTACGAGACCTAATAAAAGAGCTATAATCAAGAAAACATATCTACTAGGTACTAGAGTATAATTTCTTAATGGAACAAGTTTTTGAAAAGAAAAAGAATAATAGCTTATGAGTAAAAACAACTGTTAGCTATAGATTCCTGGACATTACTACGCCATGGTTCTCCTCTGGTATCATCTGCTCTACCATCGTTCTCTGTAAAGCTTTTACCGTCATGTTGTATGAACGTTAGTAAGTCTTATTATCCCTTGTGGCACCCTGGCCTTCGGACATTCACTTACCAAGCCATTGGCCCTCTAGGTAAAAAAATTTATTGAAACATGGTGGCTTAGGCAACCCTAGATTACCCAGATTTGTGTAAAGAACCATACATAGTATATCCTATCTGAACTAACAGAGGTAATACATCTGATAAGCTATTATAATCTTTTACACTTGTTTTTAACCTATTCTTATACTCGTTCTCGTTCGATCAAATGGACCAACAAACCTCTGATACCACAAAAGGAACACGAAGGAACGAAGACACGAGAATACATGAAAAAGAATTCTTAGGCTTTATTCACAAAGAAACATAAATGCTTACAAGGCGGGAGAGCACACGAGCACACACACTAGCTGAAGACTGAAGGATTATGCTTCCTAGTCTTCTTTCATGGATATTTATAGAGGGGAGAGGCAGCACTGGATGCCTTGGTGAAGATAAGAAGAGAGGAGACATAGAGAATCCCATAGTTGTCTTCCATTTTTTATCTTTATACTAACAAACACTATATGAATTATAGGAATCTTTGCATATAGTACATCTAAAATGATAATCTCTTGTATGATGATTAGACTTCTTGCAAATTGTGCAATATAAATTAGAGTTACAGGTTTTGTGGGTGTTAGAAGTCTTTTCTTCCTTTATTATGTTGGAATTGTCTTCTTCTTTCATGATGTTAAAAAGTTCTTCCTCCTTTACCTCTACCTCGGCCTCGATTTGGGTTTGCACAACCTCTTGCATATGTTCCTCTTCCTTGAGAGAAGACACCTCTTTGTACATAATCTGAAATTGTCATATTCTTTCTTGAAAAATTCATCTTTGTTTGAAAGGCATGCTATAATGGTTGATCTAAACACTTGTTCAACCTTTGCTCATGAAACAATGGTTGAAGGTTCCTCCAACTCTGATACTAGATTTATTGGAGATTGAAGAAGATAATAGAGAGTTAGAGAAAATTTTTGTTTGGAATTTATGGAGAAGGAACATAGTTGCTGCTCACTATTCTATCTTTTTTCATTCAACACACAATCTGCTACAAAGCATAACACTAAAACCCTAAAACAAAGTCAAAATAAGTCCAGTCAACTAAAGCAATATTACAAATTACTCCTTAACATACTTCCTCCTCTCACCCTTCTCTTCCTCCACGCAAGTGATCTTCCTCTCTTTCGTAGGAAAAACCTTCTATGAACTTCCTCTCGCCGCCAAAAAACTCTCGCATGCGAGTTCTTCCTCCTCCTGACACCACCGATATTCCTCTCGCCACCAAACCAAGTAACTTCCTCCGACGCTACCAATCTTCCGCTCGCCACCACTCAAGCAGCTTCTGCCGACACTGCTGATCTGCCGATGTCACTAACCCCAAGTAGTTCTTCTAATGTTGTTGATCTATCGACACTGCCAAACCCAAGCAACCACTAAACATGTTCAGTCCCTAACTTACTTGGGGTAACAATCAAATTTACTTGCTCTCTGTATATACTAGGTAAATAAAGGATGTTGAATGCTTATATGCTTTTTATATGCTTCTATACTTTCATATCTAAGCAATTCCATCCATGGTTGATCCAATTACTAGTAAATAGAGGATGTTCATAGAAAATGTTAATAGTTGATCTAATTTCATCCATGGTTGATTCAATCTTTCATAGCTAGGCACAAGGGAATGTAATGTATAATTTTACAATACATAGAGAATATTCATAGCTCTATAATTTTACAATACATAGAGAATATTCATAGCTCTATAAGTAGTTTTAGTGTGAATTATAATTGAAGTTTTTTTTTTCACATGTTTTCACGATCAAGCATCAATATTTCAAAACTTACAATCAACAACCAAAAGAGAAAAAATCGTTTTGAATTTACAAACTACTCTCACATTTTGTGATGTTTGTATTACTGCAATCGATAAAAAAAAATGTGTCCTAGAACACATTTAACATCTCAAGGGTTTAAATTTGTGCTTAAAAATTTTCAATAACTGACTACATTGACATATGATAAAGTGCAATTAAAAAATAAATTGGATCAAAGCCAACTAGAAGTTTTGGAAAAAGTTAAAAGGCAAAAAAACTGGTTTAGGATTGAATGCATGGTTAGATATGGTAGATGCAACCATAGAGTGGTGGGACACTATGATTGTAGTATATATATTTGGATCTTCTTGTTGTTGTTGTTCATATTGTTATTATTGTTATTGTTGTTGTTGTAGTTGGCGACATGATTTATAATTCTAATGTAATCATAGGCTAATAAAGAGTATGCAAAGTTTCAAAAGAAGAGTATCCATCTGGATATCGAGGCAAAAAACAATATTATGTTTGGACACACAGTAGCTACAGGAGAGTTCTACTATATATCGGTTGTGCATGATGACCCAATTGAAGACATGAATATGCAATATAAAAACTATGCGCTAGCTGATGAAAATACTAAATCAACTCACATGCCATCATCCTCTCATCAAAATTAACGTGCTAAAAGAAAGAGTCTAGTTGCATTGAGATTTAAGAAGGATTTGCATATATTAGCATCAGCTATTCAATAAAATTTAGCAAAATCTCCATACTGTAGTATTAAAGAGGTGATAACAGATTTAAGCTCTATTCTAGGAATTGAACGTGATAGTGAGTTGTACTTTTTTGTTGTAGCAATCTTTCATCAAAAATCAAATAAATAATATTCAAAGAAATAGAAACGACTAAAGAGAAAATAGGATTCCTGAAGTATTTATTAGATTCATTGAAAAAGCATTGACTTATGAATTTGTTATGTTATGAAACATTAACTATCGCTATGTTGGATGGTTGAATATGTGAAATAGTTGTTATGATTTATAGTAATATTATGTAATGTTTTATATTTGCTGAACATATAATGTTTTATATGTTTGTTAAGAATATTTCCTTGTTTTTTTACTTTTATTGTTAGTTACTTATGTTAGTTACTTATGTTATGTTTTTTATTTATATAGATATGAATAGTGACACTAGTGAGTGATTTTACACCGGAGTTTGATGATCTACCGGATCTTGATGATGAAACTAACCTATTTTGGAATGTGGTTTATTACACGGTACTTGCTATGAATGAGTATTACTCAACATATGTTCATAGGTCATCTTGTATGGTATCATCCCATATAGGTATAGGATAGATGAGAGAAATAATACAAGGACACCCTAAAAGGTGTAGAAGAATGATGAGGATGGAGCAAAATAATTTCGTACAATTATGTCATATTTTAGAGAACTCATACAATTTGAAGTCTTCAAAACATATCTCTATTTATGAAAAGGTTAGGTTTTTTATTTATATATTATCACGTGGGGCATCGAATATTTAAGCACAAGAAAATTTTTAATATTTAGGTGAAACTATAAATAGGATCTTCCACGAGGTGTTTAATTAGCTTGTAAGTTTGCAAAGGTTATGATAGAGCCCATAAAGAGTTTCGAGATACTCCAAAAGAAATATTATATGACAATCATTATATCTCTCATTTTAAGGTAAGTTATGAGAGATATTGTTTTATACTAATCCTTATATTTTATTTTTATAGGATTACATTGGGGCTATAGATGATACACATAGATGTAGTCATCCCACTTCATGATCAATTGCAATTTATAGGAAGGAATGGTTGGCCAACCCAAAATGTGCTAGTTGTATGTTCTTTTGATATGAAATTTATATATGTTCCTCAATCTATGATAAAAAGTTTTAACTCGTTATTTTTTTTCTATGCATTACAATTGCTAATTATAATTTTATTTAAAATTTATAGGGAAGTTTATTTAGTTGATGTTGGATACTCACAAATGGTGGGTATCTTGACCCATACAAAGGAGTGAGGTATATTCTTCAAAAATATCATCAAGGGCATCCACTACGAGACCCTGAAAAGGTATTTAATAAAAAAAATTCATCTCTTAGAAGTTGTATTGAACGGAGTTTTAGAGTGGAATAAGATGTGAAATACATTACGCGATACGTTGTCATTTGCATATGAAACTCAAGTTAAAATTGTAGTTGTATCAATGATAGTACATAATTATATTAGACAAACAACAAGAGCTGATGAGATTTTTTAAAAATGTAATGCTAATCTTGATTTCACTCTTGTGGCTGAATCATAAGTAAATAAGGAAGTTGATTAAAAGTAAGTAATTCTATTGAAATAAATATGCAATGTAATTAGATTGCTTTAAGTCTAATAACATCACTTGTGTAATTCAAATATATTTTAAATTATTTATTATTAAAATAAATATTTTTGTGATGAACTAAAAATTTTAAATGTAATGTATAATTTATCTTTTGGTCAGATGGTACAATTATAAGCATATGAGTTTGGTTGCACTTTAGTATCTTATACAAAAGACACCGTGTGTAATAAATTTTAGGAGAGTCTTGTAATTTTTTTTTTGAATAGTCTACTTAATAGCACAGCAAGCAATTATGCTGACCAACACAACTATTTATCCAAACACCTTTAAACTTTTCAACTATTACTTTTTTAATCAGCAAAAACTAAAAATTTTAGTTATGGGAAACAAAAGTGGGCTAGGCTAAGTGTGGCATAGGATCACGCTGGACACAACACATGGGACAAGCTAGGTATAACACGGGTTTTAACTTTTTTAATGTAAAAATTAAATTTTAAATTATTTTTATCTATTTATTTTTATAAAAATTAAAAATAAGTGCACAATTATCTTTTACTTATGAATATTATTTTTTAAATTATTTTAAAAAATATTTTTCTATTATTATTTATTTATTTACTTATTTTATTTAAAAATTTGGGTTTATTTTTTAAAGAAATATTTTTTCTATTATTATTTATTTATTTACTTATTTTTATTTAAAAATTTTGGGTTCGCTCGGCTCGCCGTGCCGCGTGCTGTGTTGGGCAGAATAAAAAATTTGTTGTGGAATTGGCCCAGCCGAGTACGACTTGTTGCCGCCTCTATATACATGATAATCATAAATAAAATTACCTTTATATTCGAGTTTTATTATACAGTACTTCTATCATAAAATATACCCTAACATACACCAACAATCGCCAGACCAGATTAATTATTAATTGTCATCACATTGAAGCCAACATGAATGTTTTATTTTCATGTTGGCTCCAATATTTCGATAAAGATGAGATTATAGGGATAGAAAAATAAGATAAAATGTCACATGGCATAACCTTTCGTGATCCGCATGGCCATTTTTTTCATGGTCGTCCACGTGGATCAGACATACATGTCCTTAAATTTATATTTTTATATTGGGGGGGTTTTTTTTTTTTTTTTTAAAAAAAAAGAAGACCTCTAATAAGAAAGTGTTTTCATAATCAAAAGTATTTTCTAACAAGAAAGTGTTTTCACATAGTTCCAAAATATGTACATGCACACCAAATTCCGTTATAAGAAAACAGTAACACCTGCTACAAGCCTGTAACTGCACGGTTGATTGCACCTTCAGCGCTTTGGCCTGCTCGGCCACAGACAGTCAGACACAGCGCACCAACGATGATTACAATACATTGTAGGACATCACGCCATCGAAACATTGAATCGAGGGCCAATAATTTCAATCTCCGTCGCAGACCTCGTTCACAGATTCCACGGAGCAAGCCGATGCAACGGTAGAAGAATCGAGAATCATAGCAAGAAATCCATGAAACTAACCCAAGAATTGCTGATCCTGGTCGTCTCCTCAGCTTGCTTCGCGCAAAATCCGGTCGCTGCTTCCGCCTCCGTTGATCCCGAGGCAGAGGCGCGCTTCGGGCAGAGGAAGAAGTTTCTAGAACCCAATCCCATCAGCTTCTCCTTCGGATCCAAACCTGGGAAATCATTTCACCAGATCAGATTAGGAGCGGAGCAAGAGCGATCGAGGCGGTCTAGATCTGTTTCGTTCGCTTACTTTCGAGGCTGAATTGGGAGAAGTGGAGCTCGAAGGCAGAGGGCTCCGCCGATGGAAGCGCCGGCCGCCGCCCCTCCTTCGCGTATACCCGCGCCGCGGCGGCCACCAGATCGGCGACGCTCCAATCCGCGGCCGCCATCACGTGCAGCGGCCCCAGGCTCCGCTGCACCGTCACGTTCACCAGGACCTTCGCCGGCACCCTAACGGGCGGATCGGGTGCTGCCGTCCTCCCCCGCGCGGGAAGGTCCGGCTGGGTCCTAAGCCTCCGAATCTGGCGCCGATCCGGCGGGGTCATCGTCGCCGCCGCGGCCGCTGCCGCCGTCCGCCCGTGGAAGGAGGCTGAACGTTCGGGTGGCGGCGCGGTCGGGGCCATTGGGGGCGGCCTCCCCGCTTCCCTCCCGCTTACAAATTTTAATGCGGACGTCGGCTTGCGCGCGTAAACCGCGATGGTTGCGGAGAGGAGTTGGATTGCTTAGACGGGAAGCAAGCGATGGCAAGGGATTGCTTGCAAGGAACACGCTCCAAATTTAAAACGAAGGGAAGGGAAGGGCCACTCGAACTGCAACCGCGAACGCAATTACTGATGAGGTAAACCTGGATTTGACACCCGCATATCCGTAAATTACAAGAGGAGCTTGCATTTCCGATCAATTTCTGGAGTCATATCCTACTCGAATTATTATTTATGTCTTAATGTGCAAGCGATGGGAGAGGCTAATTGTCGTGTATATAGATGATTGAATTTGATTTTGCTGGTAGTCGGTCGCTGCTGATTCGCCTATTGATATTAGTTTTATATCTTCGCTCGGCCCAATAGGTGATGCCTTGGCTCGCAAGTGGGAGGCACATCACGTGTGTCACGCCCCGGTCGGATCGGTCTAGAATTAGCGCTTATCCGCTTCCTAGAGCCGTCCGGCGGAATACCAGAACGTAACTCGCCCTAGGGTTTCCGACCCAAAATTAGAAACCCTAATCTCCCCGGATAAATTTTATCCCCAAAATTACAAATCGCACGGAGAAAACCCTAACCCTAATTTAGAAATCCGGAAAAGAACGAAACCCTAAATCAATACCTCCCTGATTTTGACCAAAGTCAAAATCACAGCGTCGCTTGCGTCAGCAATCTGTCGCTGACGTCAGCCCTCGATTTTTCGCCGCCGCGCCGAATTTCGCTTTCGCTGACGTCAGAATCGCCTCGCTGACGTTGGCCAAATCAATTCGAAAATCGAATTGATTTCGTTCCGCCGCTGACCGCCTCAATGTTGACTTCCTCGTTTCGAACGCCCGTTCGAAACTCGCCTTCGTCTTCTCCACACGACGCCGCTGCGTCGTTTCTTTCCGCCGAGCGTCGCTGCCTTCACGAGCTCACCGGAGGAGGAACGGAAGGTCCAGGAAGGTCGTTGCCTTCCTTTCGATGTCGTCGTCGTCGACCGGACAGCCGCCTGCTGCCGAAATCGAGAAGACGCTGCTGCGGAGAGATCGGAACAGAAGAAACAGGGGAAAGACGCCGTTGAAGAAGAAAGCTTGGATTAACCTTCAAAAGCTACAAAACTTCTCCACTATCGTCGCCGACCCCCTGGTCGTCGACGGCCCTCGTCCCTCCCTCGCCGGCGATACCTATCGCCGGTTACAGATCTCTGTTTTCCTCTCCTAACTCTCGCTGGTGGTCCGCCCCAGAAGATCCCCCGATCCGCCTGGAGCTCCCCCTTTTAACGATCGAAGCCGCCGCTTCTATTTCGAGCGTCCGAGAACCTCGCCGAAGATCCCGCCGCCGCCAAGTTGCCGCCGTCGTCGACCGAGTCTCGCGGAGACGACGCGCGAGCGTCGTCCGCGTGGTTCGACGAACGACACGAGCACCGCAGCTCGTTTTCTGGGTCAACGTACCCAGTTGACCGCCCTTTTCCCTTGTTTGGGCTTGATCCTGGGCTTGGGCCGAACCGGCCTGACCCAGGCCTGACAACGTGGATGCAGCGGAGGCGGCAAAACAGAGAGCAGTTTGATTGGGCCGATGAGTGGGTGCGCGCGGAAGCTTGCGATTTGCGTGCTGGGGAGGCGGCATCTAACGAGATAAGTATTTATAGTCGATTTTGGTTCAGCATCTAATTTTTAATACTTATATGAATTATGAAGGTTTCTTATTCTTTTGATCACTTCAGATAAATGTAATGAAAATCTTATCGTAATGGCACGAAGGAATAATAGAGTTGACTGTTAGATAGAATTTCTAAATTAATGAGTATTTTATTAATGAGTACATTTTGTAATGAAATATTCTATGAATATTTTCACTATAATGCTTCCAAAAGGAGGTTGTGGCTGATGCTCACCGCGAATTCTTCAGTCGCAGGATATTCTATTAACAAGATAAGAGTGTCATTGTCACATATTCTCCTCTTAGGAGCGCTTATGATTTTCATAAACATTTTGATTGTGATGTACCACCTTATCCTTTCTGACATGTATTTCCACACTTCATTATCCTTTCAACAATGCTAATTTTGTTACTGTCAAGCCAATTATGAAGGCATGAATTATGATAGATTCATAGATGTTTCATATCTTATGGTATGTTTGTTGAAGCAAGAGGCATAGTTTACTAGAGCCTCCCTATCCCCTTGCCAAATTATTAGTGACACTGAATCCCTTTGCGGTAGTGTAGCGTCTATAAAGTAGCTTTTAAAATAGTTAGTGAGGGTTATGAAATAGTTGATCCACAGCTCAGGCCTTGTTTCCTAGGGCGGATGGGAAGCTTGGTGGAAAGGAATGAGATAGGGAAAGGAGAGAGCGACGGAGTGAAATTGTAACACGTGCTCCACACGTGAAAACAAATAATCTGTGTCCACAGAGCTCGCTGCCGCTTCTCTCGCCGGACGCGGGAGAGATCGCAGAGCAGCGAGTTGGAGAATAGGAGCGGCGAGCCGACGGCGAGCTTGGCTACTGGAGGGGCAGACGGGGGAGAAGCTACAGACGAGGTGGCAAGCAACGGCCTGGAGAGGCGGGGGAGAAGCTACGGGGTGGACGGGGAGAAGGTACGCGGCGAGGAGGAGAAACTTGGCGAGGCGGAGGACGGGGGAGAAGCTTACGGCGAGGACAAAGCCGTTGAGGTGAAGCTCGCGGCGAGGACGGGGGAGAAGCTCGTCGCGAGGACGAGGGAGAAGCTCGGCGAGGCAGAACTGACGGCGAGGAGGAGAAGCTTGGCGAGGCGGGCGGTGGATGGGGGAAAAGCTCAGCGAAGTGGAACTTGCGGCGAGGAGGAGGAAGGGGGAGAAGCTCGCGACGAGGACAAAGCCATTGAGGCCAAGCTCGTGGCTAGGATAGGGGAGAAGCTCGGCGAGGCGGAACTCGCGACGACGAGGAGACGCTACGCGGTGAGGTGGAGAAGCTCGGTGAGGCCGAGGACGAGGGAGAAGCTCGACGAGGCGGAGGGAGAAGCTACGCGGTGAGGCGGAGGATGGGGGAGAAGCTCGCGGCGAGGACAAAGCTTGCGGCGAGGATGGGGGAGAAGCTCAGCAAGGCAAATATCATGGTGAGGCAGAGGACAGGGAGAAGCTCGGCGAGGCGGTGGACGGGGGAGAAGCTCGAGGCAAGGACGAAGCTTGCGGCGAGGATGAGGGAGAAGCTCGACAAGGCAAATATCGCGGTGAGGCAGAGAAGCTCGGTGAGGCGGAGGACAGGGAGAAGCTCGGCGAGGCGGAGGACGGGGGAGAAGCTCGCGGCGAGGACGAAGCTTGCGGCGAGGATGGGGGAGCTCGGCAAGGCAAATATCGCGGTGAGGTAGAGAAGCTCGGTGAGGCGGAGGACAGGGAGAAGCTACGTGGCGAGGCGGAGGACGGGGGAGAAGCTCGCGGCGAGGACGAAGCTTGCGGCGAGGATGGGGGAGAAGCTCGGCAATGCAAATATCGCGGTAAGGCAGAGAAGCTCGGTGAGGCGGAGGACAGGGAGAAGCTCGGCGAGGCGGAGGGAGAAGCTACGTGGCGAGGCAGAGGACGAGGGAGAAGCTCGCGGTGAGGACGGGGTGAGTGACGAGGTGAGTGACGTGGGAGAAGCCACGCGACTAGGTGGGCGACGGCTTTTCGCCCGATTTGGGCGGACTCGAAAAAGGTGGAAACACAAGCTTTTTTCCATCGTTTTTTTCATCCTTTGTTTTCCATCCGCTACAAGAAATAAGAGAAAATACCCTTTTCCTTTCCATCCGCTATGAATTTCCTCATAGGAAACACAGGACTTAGAGCCATGGGAACCATCTCTTGGCATTTCGTCTTACCATGACATATGGCACTAGTGTGCTAAAATTAGTCATTTGTCATATAAAGACAATCAAATAATCAATTAGATGCTTTGTAAGAACATAAGACTTCACCACCAAGACTTTGAATCATGTCAATACTATTTCCTGCTAAAGAAAGGGACAGGATTCGTACCTCCATGTGATCCCTCGTTATCATCATTTGACACAAAAGTATTTCATCCCAAGTCTTATTCCCCTTGATCCCTCTAAGCTATAAACAAAAAAACAACTATTATGTTTCAACTAATTAATTACTTATATCCTCAAAAGTCTTTTTGTAGACATAGATCAATACAAATGCATATATCACAAACTAAAATCTATTCTACAAGATTAATTATTGCCACATATCAATAGTAAGAAAACATACCTCACTGATCTAATCTAAGTTTCATTCCGGACATTAGTAGCTTATAAACATACATGTATATACTTCCTTACAGCTCATGCATTTGATGTTTAACTACTGTATACATGTTAGATGACTTAACTACTATTGCATCCCAATTACATACGTGTGTTTATATAATAACATTAATGCTTTCTTAATTCATTTTTAAATTGCTATTACTCCTAGCAATTTTTTTTTTCTTTCAATTATCTAACATTATTTATTAAGGCTGTGACTAACGAACCCAAGACAACATTATGGAATACAAGAGGTTAATCAGCTAGCTATCTTACCAGAATATAAATCCTCGGATAAATGTTTTTATACATGACAATGGTTTGCAATGGAACATGAGCAAGATCTTAACAAACCATAATATATACATAAATTTTCTCAACATGAATCTCTTCCAATGTAGAAATCTTTCATACCAGAAGCAAAGGCAATAGCAAAGCTTTAACACTAACATATAACTATGTGTTGGAGTTTTATAAGGAAAACCCAAAAATCCCTAATTAGGTGCGAGCGAATTATACTATTTTTCAGGTATCTAATTTTGACTCTTTTATTTTTACCCAATAATAATTTCGAAAATATTATTAATAAATAATATTAAATTAATTTACTTGGTTTTAATTACCGTTAGCCTCCCCATTTAGAGGTGGGCAACCGAGACATTATTTATTAATAGACTGTATTTATTATTTTTAGACAGAGCGCCTTTTATTCATCGCTCACTACTCTTCTCTTTCTTTTTGCTCATACGATATTGAAAGTAGCTGTGATAGACTTCTCACAGACGCACTAGCAGAGAAAGCAACACCAGTTGTATCTTGGGACAAGAGATCCAGACAAAAACTCATACGAGGGTCAGAATCTTTGTCTTAGGACAAACGACATTCTCATCGCCTCTGGTTAGCTCATTTTTTTTATTAATTTATTGATTTATTTATATATTTAGAATTACATGTGTTAGGATTAATTGCACCAACAATAGACAAAAGATTTCCAATTTACTCATAATTAATCCTGTTGCATGCGCATAATTCTAAGTTCCCAATTTACTCGTAATTAATCCTGTTGCATGCGCATAATTCTATTTAGATCCTGTTTAGATCTAATTCTCGCATGCACTATTAATTTATTTTAAGATAATTGCAATCGCAATTTATTTCTAGTTAATCTGTGATTAATTCCTGCAAATCTCGTAATTGCTTCTTGCTGCTCTCGCGTCATCGACGTATGCTTTTCCCGCTCGGCTCGATTAAGTATAATGCTGCAAAAGCCAATTAATTGCTACTTTAATCGCATGCTTTGTTAATCGATCTTAATTAGCTTTCAAAACCTGTATTAATTGCATCATCTCTTTCTGATTGCTGCATCTTATTCTCTCTTGGGTCTCCCGCTTGCGCCGCAAAATCTGTCGTTGGGATTTGACCTAGCGCAGCAGCGTCTCTTGCCTGCAACCCTCGCACACGTGCAACGCACGCAAGCGCCAGGACCCACGCTATAGGCTAAAAATTGCCCAAGAAAGGCGGGTGAGAGGGTTCGATCTTCCGACGCCCGCTACGCACGCGGGTTCTGCACGAAAAGGCTGATCGACAATTACAGCCTTTGAACTTTAATTTATGATAGCATATATTCCTCTTATATAATAATTTCCGTCGCACTGTATATTTCGCATCTTTCGCATAAACTATTGTTTAAACATTTGATCTAATTTTAATTATTTTTGCATCATTTGCCTAAACTATCTACTTAAACTTTTTTCCGTATCACCTAATTTTACATGCAATTATATTTACTTGCAAAACTATTATCTGTTGTTTTAAATTAAATATTGATACATAATAGACATTAATCATAATCAAATATTGTCTATTTAATAATTACAGCTTTGTCACAAGTGTCATAATACATTTCTTTGTCATAACACATTAAATGGTCAACAAAGAATTTTCTTCACTAAAACCTAAAAAATTTAATGGAACTGATTTTACAAGATGGAAAGAACAAATGGATATATAGCTAATAACACTTGGATTGATTAGTGCCATTGGTGTAGATCCTTCACTGAATAGATCCAATAAATATTCCTCCTTCTCTGATTCTCAGATAACTGATTCAACCTCATCTTCTGAAACTTCTGATAAGTCTAACTTCATTTGTGAGTTCACTATTGTCTCTCTTCTCTCCTGTATGTCATATATAAGAAGTATGAGATAGTCATATATCTCTAGACATCTCTAATAGAAACTCTTTTAAAGAAATTCAAAAAACCTCATGTCAAATCTCAAGTCAACATTATTGAAAATCAACCACCCTCAACTTCAACTCTAAGGATAGACCACAATTTTTCCTTTGTTAACCTAACTCACCATGATTCTAAATGGTGATTAGATTCTGGTGCGGACATTCATGTATGTTCTAATCGGCTATGATTCACTTCCTACCAGGACTCAAGTGGAGGAAGTATAACAATGAGAAATGGTTCCACAGCAGCAGTACATGGACACGGTCAAGTAACCCTGAAGTTTACTTCTGGAAAATCTTTAACTTTGAGTAATGTGCTCCATGTACCTGAGATTTGTAGGAACCTTGTGAGTAGGTCTCTCCTTGTTCAAAATAGTTTTAAAATCATATTAGATGCAAATAAAGTAGTAATCTCTAAATGAGACTCTTTTATTGGAAAATGTTTCACATGTAATAAATGAGTCTTCTCCTCCTACTACCTTAATTACTAAAAATTCTGAAAATTGGCATGGTAGATTAGGACATGTAAACTTTAAATATCGAACAAGAATGAGTCACTTAGGTTTAATTCTTAAAACAAACTCAAACCCTAATGATAAATGCGTGCTTTGTGCTCAAGCCAAACAATCTAGAAAATCATTCAAATCAATACCTCATAAAGAAACTGAACCTCTAGAACTGATCCACTCAGATGTTTGTGACTCTTGTAGAGTTCCAACTAGGGGTGGTAGTAAATACTTTGTCACCTTCATAGATAACAGTACAAAATTCTGTTACACTTACCTTCTAAAATAAAAAAGACGAAGAATTATCAAAATTTAAAATCTACAAATCAGTAGTTGAAAATCAACTTAATAAAAAGATTAAAAATCCTAAAATCAGATAGAGGAGGTGAGTATATATCTAATGAGTTCTCCCAATTCTGTCAAGAACATGGGATAATTCATCAAGTCACTGCTCCTTATTCTCCTCAATCTAATGGAGTAGCTGAAAGGAAGAATAGAACCCTATTGGATATGGTCAACGCCATGATACTTAGTTCTGGAGCTCCCCAAAACTTGTGGGGGGAAGTAATTCTTTCAGCCTGCTTCATTCAAAATAGAATTCCAACTAAAAACAAAATGCAAACTCCACATGAAATGTGGAATGGGTATAAACCTAACCTTAAATTCCTCCGAATGTGGGGGGTGCTTGGCTAAGGTAAACATACCAGAACCTAAAAGAAAGAAAATTAGTCCTAAAACAGTAGATGTTGTCTTCATAGGTTATTCACTTAATTCAAACACCTATAGATGCTTAGTAACAAATTCAGAAATTTCAGAAATCTCTAATAATACTCTAATTGAATCAAGATACATCTCCTTCTTTGAAACTATCTTTCCTTTCAAACCTCAAGCCCCCCCTCCTTTAGAAAATAATAATTCAACCTCAAACTTTGAAAACTTAAAAAATCATAATAACTCACCTCAACATCCTGAACCAATAGCTGATCCCAGAAGAAGTAAGAGAACTAGGATTGTGAGAGATTTTGGTGATGACTTTGTCACTTGCATGATTGAAGACACACCAAAAACCTATCATGAAACGCTTGGTTCTTCTGATGCTCCATTCTGGAAAGAAGCTATTGATAATGAATTTCAATCCATTATTACTAACAACACCTGGATTCTTACAGATCTACCTCCTAGAAATAAACCTCTAGGATGTAAATGGAACTTTAAGAAAAAAAATTGAGAACTGATGGTAGTGTTGAAAAGTATAAGGAATGCCTAGTGGTTCAAGGTTTTCAATAGAGAGCTGACATTAATTACTTTGACACCCATGCGCCTGTTGCTCGGTTCACCACTATCAGATTTCTCCTCTCTGTTGCTGCTATTCATGGATTGCTAGTTGATGACTCAAAAGTTCATAACAAATTTTATATTAATTATATATTATTTTTGAGTCATATTTATGCTATTTTGCTTGTTTTTAAATTTATTTGGTCAATTATTTTGGAATCTACACCTCTTCTTATTTTTGTCATATTTTGGGGGAAATGACCCAGGTTTTGATAGATTTTGAAGCATCCGAGTGCACAAATGAGTTCCTGACGTCGAAACGAAGCTGTCCATCAATTTTCAAACAAAACGGAACTTAAATGAAAAATCACGGCACTGCTCTGATTATAATCACAACTATAATTTTATTTAGTGCCAAAAGTTCACAGAAAGAATCATAGCCCCGCCATGATTCTTTTCATTGCTATGATTTCATGAAAATTATACACAGAAAGAATCATGGCCCTGCCCAGATTAAAATCACGGTCGAG
The DNA here is from genome assembly GCA_027563935.2 of Costus lasius. NCBI lineage: Eukaryota > Viridiplantae > Streptophyta > Magnoliopsida > Zingiberales > Costaceae > Costus > Costus lasius. The sequence goes on along the minus strand of CM050450.1, from coordinate 16,415,188 downwards.
ATTCTTAATCAACCGCATTACCCGAGTCTTCCGCCGCCGCCTTCTATATTTGACTTTTCACACCCCTGTGAAATCAGTAACTTTTCTTATCCCCCCTCTATCGAATTCTAATTTTTTTATGATAATTTTTTGTTGTGTTTTTGAATCCATGGTAGTGTAATCTTTTCTTACTAGCTAAGCGATCAGTGTATGATGGGTATAGAAGAACGAAATAGCGAAAACTATTGAAGAAGATCGGAGAGAAAACTAGGACTAAGATTTCATCACTTTTTAATTCTCATAACTGGATATAATAAAGTTTTTATTAGTTATTCAAATCATGATAAAGAAAAGTTTACTTTAAAAAAAATTGTCGATGTATCAAAACAAATTTAATTCTCATCACTTTTTTGTTTTTTTTGCATTTATTCTGGAGAGAGCTGACCAATGGCATGACATTTAAATCGTTATCGATCTATCGAAATAGATTTAAAGTATACCATAAGGTATAATATAACTCATGACTACAATATATCACACTAGAGGAGTTAGAGCAAGTTATTCACAGATATCCTCTAGTCTCTTTTCATGAAAATAATTTCATCCAGTGCAATTAAGCAACTATCATTCAACTTATTACATGAAAATCTTAATCATACCAAGACTAATTTTATCCAAGAATCATTCCACAAGTAATTTCTCAAATCCCTAAACCAATAAATCATCTACACACATTTCAAACAATATAATTAAGGAAGAAATAACAATTCATTATCAATATTTAATCAACACAATTCATCATCACATGGTCAATATCAAATACTCTTTTTACAAATCAATTTTCAAAGAAATCATCATACAGTCATATCAAAAATATCATGAATACCATTACACCAAAATATAAGGACGATCATACCAGATATACAACTAAATCAAAATAATCAAATCACAAGAAAGTATAAGAAAGTACAAACGATATTCACACAACCATATAGCAAGCTCATTCATTATCCGAGGTGTAGCGTCAAGCCAAAGAATGTTGGCTATCTCGTCCTCGAGGATGCACCTTGTGAAAATTTTACCTGCGCAATTCTTAGATACATAAGACTCAGCCCAAAAATAGTATCTTGCCTTAGCTAAAAAAAAAATATTTTTCTCAAAGGGTAATTAGAGATGTCGTCAGAAGTCTAAAGAGGGTGTCGGTGGAAGGAGCTGATGCAGGGGAGAAGTGGAGGTGGAACATATGCTGGCTGAAGAGCTGCTAGCTACGAAACATGAGTCGCCGACGATAGAGTGAGAATGGGTAGTCTCCAGTGGCCGGTTGGAGACTACTGCCTGGAGGCGAAGTCGCCGGCAGGTGGGCGGCAAGAGATGATGCTGCACAGCTGAAAAAATCAGAGTTGCTAATGAAGATTCTGAGCTTCCAATAGTGATTGCAAAGGTGATAGAAATAAAGGTGCCAGGTAGCTAGGAATGGACGTGGTTGCATGTTGCCGGTGGTCGCTGGTTACGGGCACTGAAGAAGAAGGAGATGTTGGCGTCAAGAAGTTAGCTACCGCCTAGAGCCAGAGATGGAGCAGAGATGCTGGAAGTAGAAGTCGTCGTCTAATGTTGGCTGGAACAGAGGTTGCCGGCAGATTTGAAGATGGAGCATGGTTGCTTTAGCTGAAAAGGATCGGAGCAGCTGGCAGTGATGACAGAGGTTGCCAGCTAGAAACAGTCGCTGGCTGGATCAAGCTGGTGACTGAAGATACCGGCTGCGAAGGCAGATGCTGAAACACAGAAAAATTTCTGTCGCCTGGAAGCTAGAGGGCGGCTGAAAACAAAGATGCTGGAGATTAATGCCACCTGGATGCAGCTGCTGGTGGTGGAAACAGAAGGCGTCGACTGCTGGTCTGCCGGAGAAGAAGATGCCGGTTGGAAGAAAGCTGCTGGTAATGGGGACTGTGTCTGCAAAAATCAGAGTCGACGGCTAGAAACAGAGTTCTGGCTGGAGATGAAGTGGAAGCGGCGACTGGTGGAATAGAGGAACTACTAAGGATTTCTTTGACTGGAAGGATTTGGAGATGAAGAATGGCAACCAAGCTGCCATGGATGGACCCGAGCAACTTCAGATCTGGAAAGCTGGTGTTGAAAAGGCAATGGCGGCTGGAAAAAGAGGCTGCCGGAAAATTTGCTGGTAGTTGCGTTGGTTGGAAAAAAAAGGTGGCAGCCTGAAGACAACCATGGTGGCTGCTAGAATCAGAGGCGATAACTAGCCGCAAAGCTGATTAGCGGCGGAAGGGACAGAGGCATCAATGGAGACGCTGCCGATTGGCTGGAAGAAACCAAGAAGCATTAGAGAAGAAGAAGCTACTAGCTGGAGGCAATCTATTGGCTGAAAGATTAGGCTGCCATAGGCTGGAATAGAGGCGGCGGCGGCTGGCTAAGAACAGAGGTAGCGATGCCCTTATACGGGAAGCAGAGGCGGTTGAAGAAGAGGGAAGCGCTAGCTGATCCTTTGGTATGCCGGAGAAGATGAGGCAGAAAAAATATGCTTCCGCTGGAACACTTTGTCGCCTGGAACAAAGGAGCAACGCTTGCGGCTGCTGGTAGAGAAGGTGCCGACGGTGGTATCGCTGGAGAAGAAGGTTTCGGCTAGAGATGTTGCTGTTAGTTGGCTGACAGCAAAATTCCTGGAAGAGAAGTTGCTGCTGAAGATGCCAACTGTGGAAGATTTAGAGTTGCAGGATGCTGGCTGGAATCAAAGATGGCTGGCGGAAAGCAAAGTGGTGGAGACTGGTGAAGAGATGCTGGAATCTGCTGTTGGAAGCGGAGTCGACGAGATCTAGAAGAAACAGAGTCGCCAATCTAGAAAACTAGTAGCTGGCTGAATCTGGAGAAGAAAGCCTTAGTCAGCGGTCTGAAATTTTGGTGTCGGCAGAATAATGGACTGCCAAAAAATTTGCTACTAGTAGAAGAAGGAATCAGCGGTGGTGTTGCACGGCGGCTAGTTGTTGAAGACGCAGCAGCGATCTTCCTGCTGAATCGAAGCCGCCGGTGGCAGAAGAAATAGAGGCGGCAGTGACACTGGTAGAAGCCTTGCTGATGAGGCGGCTGCGGCTAAAGAGATTACTCTAGCGGATCTGGAAGATGATAGAAGATGCTAGTAGCGGAGATGTCTGTGGCTGAAGGCAGAGAAGATCATTCTGTTGATCTTATGGAAGAGTTGCCAGCGTTTCCCGTGGAAGACATTGGCTGGAAAAAATTTCACGGGGGGTGATTTTTTTTTTTTTTTTTTTTTCAAATTCTTCCCCTGCAAAAAAATAATAATAATAATAAAAATAAAAAAAATCCTTCATTAGATTTTTTATATTAAGCAGTTTTTTATATAAAATAAGAGTGTAAAAGATAAAAAATAAAAAAAAATAAAAAATAAAAAGAAAATTAAATAAATAAAAAAATATGAAGAACAAAAAAACAGTGCTCGGGTTACCTCCCAAGAAGCGTTAATTTTTAGGTCACTAGCTTGACTGAAACTCAATTATCATAGTGTAGCAAGTGGATCGGTACCATAATAAATAGCATATAATTTTTTGCATTTCGGTTGTCCTAAAAGCTTAGTCACTAAAGTAGACATCAAAAATTTCATAATTAGAGTGGCTTTTATAAGTAAGCAAAAAATCAAAATCAAAATTCTCAATCCCACTCAAAGGATATTTAATGATCTTTCTATATTTATCAGAAAGTAAAATTGTTAGCTCTTTCTTCAAATTTATATCTTCAATTGCAATAAAAATAGGACTTTGATCAAAAGATTCATATATTGGATCATGAAAATAATTTTTATGTTGCACATCAGATTCCTCAATAATGCAAAGTTTTTCTAATTTTTCTACAGATATTTCAAACAATGAATCAGAAGGGAGAACAGTAGATATGGGCAAAACATCAGAGTGAAATTCATCAATGTTCAAAATTTTCAAATCTTTTTCAAGTTCCTCATGCCCTTCATCAAATAATTTATCAATTTCAACAAAATCAATGTGAGACTTTTCATCAATATCTGTGATTTTCAAACCTTATTAAATTTATCCATTCCATTCATCAGATTTAACCACAAATAATTTATCATCAAAAGAATCAATTTTAGAATCATCAAAATCAAAATGAGATTCATCAATGTTCGCAAAAGAATCAATTTCCTTATAATATTCATCAGATTTAATCATAAATAACTTATCATAAATTTCAAAATAATCATTAAAATCATAGTGGGATTTTTCTAAATCAATTTCAGAATTACCAGAATCAATTTCCTCAGTTTCCAAAGCAAATTCAGGTAAACTACCTTGTGCTATCTGGGTTTCTAACATTTCAGTATGAGCACATATATCATCTAGCATAGAGTTCATATTATCCATCCTAGAATTTATTTGCCTTAGCATCTCATTTACATCTTCATTGTGTCTCATCTGGGTACTCATGAACTTTTCAAATATGTATTCTAGGTTAGATTCTTCAGTATCCCTAAAGTATGGTTCAGAAATATGGTTTGAGTAATCCTCATAAAAAGAAGTTTAGTGATTTTTCCATCTAAAACTATACTGATCATCTTGGTACAATGGTGAATTGGAATATGGAGGATTTCCAAATTGGCAATCAGAAGTATAGTGATCAAAACATCCATAAATATCGCAACCAATAGAAGAATAAGATGTTATAATAGGGTGCATATTAAAAGTGTTTAATTTATGAGCCAAAGAATTTACCTTTTCCGTAAGAGTGCACCATGAATCACTTTCATACTTACCTTGTGGGATGTATACCTCACTTCTTTCAGTTGCCCATGGGTTATGATTAAAAGACATATCTTCAAATTAGAGCTTTTCTACACAACTTAAAAGATTTTGTGATGTCAGAGTCCTTAGGAAATTAAAATTGTCAAGATCTAAGAGTCTTGTGTATAAACAGATAAAAGATTCATGTAAACTCAGAATTTTCAAAAAAAAACAGAAAGATTATCCAACTCGTGAAAATCCAAAACCTGCAAAAACAGATAACAAAGTTAAATCAAAGATAAATAAAACTTAGTCTAGCAATACTATCAACTATTTTGATATCAACAAAACTAAGGTGCCAGGCAACGGCGTCAAAAACTTGATGTGTCCGCAAGTGCACGGATACATCGAAGTAATAAAAAGATATCAAACCCACATAGACCTACGTGTTAAGTACCAAATAGTCGAATTCTTAATAGCTAAGCGATCGGTGTATGATGGGTATAGAAGAATGAAATAGGGAAAACTGTCGTACAAGATCAGAGAGAAAACTGGGACTAAGGTTTCATCACTTTTTAATTCTCATAACTGAATATAATAAAGTTTTTATTAGTTATTCAAATCATGATAAAGAAAAGTTTACTTTAAAAAAATTGTTTCCTCTCGGACGTGCAATTTATACAAAACAGCCTTCACTCTCGTGACTTGCTCTTTAGTGTTAAATAAAAGTAAACAAGACAAAAAAAATTAAAATCACTCTTGTAGTTTAACTCTCAAAGTCTTCTTCTCAAGTAAAATTAAATACTCTCATATCTTAATTTCACAGGTTTTACCTAAGGGATTTTAACAATCAAAATCACCTTTCGGTCCATATTATCATGTCTGAAATAATGAAATCAATACTCACATGTAAAACAAGCATCATAAATTAGGGTTTTAGGACTTAGCTACTCTCGTAGTCTAAGTTTCTAGATCTAATCTAAGGGTTCTACGTTTATAAATCACCTCTCGGTCCATATTACAAAACCTAAAACATGCAAATAATAATTTCAAAGCAAATAAATCACAAAGGCAAAATTATCGTTCAAAGAATAAACTAATAGATTAAAAATTATCCAGTCATTATAAAATTAAAAAGGGATTACTCCCTAAGTCCCAAAGAAAATATTACACTACCATGGAGTCAAAAACACAATAAAAATTTCTCATAAAAAAATTAGAATTTGACAGAGGAGGGAAAAAAAGTTACTGATTTCACAGGGGTGTGAAAATTTTCACAGCCCTGTGAATTTTTTCGGTGCTACAGTACTCGGCTGCTACAGTAACTTGCAAGTTTCCCTTCGGCTGAGATTTTGTTTCGTCGATTTCTCCCTCGATCGAACTCCTTTCAATCTAAAATTTCTGGTGTGTCTTCTCCTCCTATGGCCGAAGCTCTCCTGAAAATTTCGTCACTAGAGGTGGCCTCTACACCTCTCGACAAGAGGCCAAGCTCTAGCGGCACCTCCCTCGATTTCTCCCTCAATTTCTTCACGATAATGGATGATTCTTATATTCAAATCTTCTCCTCGATTTATAGAAGGTCCCAGTATTTTTAGATTTTGAAATGGTGCCCTGGATCTCTCTAATTTTGCGTCGGAAAAATCAGATATAGAAGGCAGCGGCGGAAGACTCGGGCAATGCGGTTGATTAAGAATCTCGGCCGTGATTTTAATCAGGGCAAAGCCGTGATTCTTTCTGTGTATAATTTTCATGAAATCACGGCCATGAAAATAATCACGGCGGGGCCGTGATTCTTTCTGTGAACTTTTGGCACCAAATAAAATTACAGCTGTGATTTTAATCACGTTCTCTTCAGATCACAGCCATGATTATAATTAGGGCACTGCCATGATTTTTCATTTAAGCTCTGTTTTGTTTAAAAATTGACGGGCAGCTTCGTTTCAACGTCAGGAACTCATTCGTGCACTTGGATGCTTCAAAATCTATCAAAACCTAGGTCATTGTCCCTGAAATATGACAAAAACCAGAAGAGGTGTAGATTCCAAAATAATTGACTAAATAAATTTAAAAATAAGCAAAAGAGCATAAATATGACTCAAAAATAATATATAATTAATATAAAATTTACTATAAATTTTTGAGTCATCACTAGTTCATCAGATGGATGTTAAAACTGTCTTTCTTTATGGAGACCTTGATGAAGAAATTTATATGACACAACCTGAAGGTTTTATAGTCCATGGTTGTGAAAGGAATGTTTGCAAACTGGTCCGATCCTTGTATGGACTTAAGCAAGCTCCTAAACAATGGCATGAAAAATTTGATAAGGCCATTCTATCATATGGATTTCAAATCAATAACTCCGATAACTGTCTCTACTACAAGTCTGCAAATTCCAATTTTGCTCTTCTGTGTCTCTATGTAGATGACATTCTTATCTTCTCAAATAATATTAACATGATAAAAGACACTAAAGAATTTCTATCTCTCCACTTTGATATGAAAGATATAGGAGAAGCTGATGTAATCTTAGGAATGAAAATAATAAGAAATCAAATTTCTATCTCTCTCTCTCTCTCAATCTCACTATGTAGATAAAATTCTAGAGAAGTTTAAGTTTAATTCCTCCTCACCTTTATCAACTCCTTATGATCCTAACTATCACTTATTTAAAAATCAAGAATATTCAGTTAGACAAGAATCCTACTCTAAGGCTATAGGTTCCCTTCTATTCCTTGCAAATAGAACTAGACCAAATATAGCCTATGCAGTCTCTAGACTTAGTAGGTATACTAGTAACCCTAGTGAACTTCACTAGACTACTATTAAAAGAGTTTTTTAGATACCTAAAAGGAACATCTAATTATACTTTAACCTATAGTGGATTTCCTTCTATCCTAGAAGGATTTTGTGACGCTAATAGGATCTCTGATTCCAATGACATCAAATCTACTTCTGGTTATGTTTTCACTCTAGGTGGTGGTGCCATCTCGTGACAATCCACTAAACAAACTATCATAGCTAGGAGCACTATGGAAGCTGAGTTAGTTACTCTTGACCTAGCTTGCTCAGAAGCTGAATAGATCAAAAACCTAAGTTCATCTTTACCAATGACAGTATCTATCAATCCACCAATTTCAATTAATTATGACAGTAAAGCTGCAATAGAATTTTGTAAAAAGAAACTTGTAAATCTAAATTGAGTAGACATATTAAAATTATATAGAAAACAATTAGATGGCTTTCTACTCATGGTATTGTTTCTTTATCTTATGTTAAAACTGACAATAATCTTGCTGATTGCCTCACAAAAGGTTTGATTCAAACCAAAGTGATGGCTACATCTAGGGGAATAGGGATTAGTCCATAATGGGCCCTCTAGGAGTGGCAACCCAACCTCCGTGATAGGTAGACCCTGGAAAGAGGTTCAATGGGTAATAACAAGCTGATTGGTTGGCCAAAGAGTACAACATAAAAATTATAAAAACACTACGGTGTTTGTTGGAGTTATATTTAAAGGCTCCAATACCCTATTCCTAATATGCTTTAGTACTCCTGTGTAGAGTGAAGAAAAGTCAATGACTCTAAAAGGGAGCCAAAGGTATGTCCTAGGAAGTGACTCTACACACTTCCATGGAGGGGATCTCCAATATGTGAGTTTCCGTATACGGCCGCGGGTTAGAAATTGGACAATTCTAGCAAACTCACACGAACACAAGATACTCGCACACGGCCAAAAATGCGCAACCCCACATCACAATTAGCTGTATCATGTGTGCACCGTTCCAAGCTTGGTCAAAAGGGTTGTAATTCAAGACCTAGTTCACTACATCTCTTCCAGTGAAGTTCCGTGCACTAAGTGTGTTGAGCATTGCTCTTCCTTGACCGTGTGATATAAACGTCGTATGACATTTTGTTTTTCTTTAAATTAATTTTAATGGACTTTTGAGTTTTGTGGGGGATTGTTAGAGTTTTATAAGGAAAATCCAAAAGTCCTTAATTAGGTGCGAGCGAATAATTACTCGCATACTATTTTTCAGGGCATCTAATTTTGACCTCTTTATTTTTGCCCAATAATAATTTTAAAAATACTATTAATAAATAATATTAAAATTAATTTACTTAGTTTTAATTAGCCGTTAGCCTCCATATTTAGAGGTGGGCAACCGAGACATTATTTATTAATAGACTGTATTTATTACCTCCTTTATATAAATAGAGGCAGCGCAGCGTCTCCTATTCATCGCCCACTGCATTCGATTCTTCTCTCTCTCTCCTTTTGCTCATACGACATTGAAAGCGGCTTTGACAGGCTTCTCACCGATGCACCGACAGAGAAAGCAACACCGGTTGTATATTGGGATAAGAGATCCGGACAAAAACTCGTGCAAGGGTCGAAATATTTGTCTTAGGACAGACGGCATTCTCATTGCCTCCGGTTAGCTCATTCTTTTATTGATTTATTTATATATTTAGAATTACATGTTAGGATTAATTGCACCAACACTACGATGGGTTCATAGGAGATTTTGGTGGCGGCAAGTCATGGAGGCTTAGATAAGAAAAAACCTCCAATGCAATCGATGAGAGGCTTACCCCAATTTCTACCAAGAGAAAGAAGAATGAAATCACCGACGCTTGATCTAGCAGAAGAATGCCGTACAGCCAACGCCCAACGCTAAGATGAAGGAGACAAGGAAAAGTTTCGCAGTTGTATAAAAGGAATAGTAATAGCAGCCATCCACGATGCTGGATCAAAGCTGAGAAGACATTTAGAAGGGAAGAAATGGAAGCCGGGGAGAGCAAAGGGATTAAGATAAGATGTTTTTGTAATGCTTTTAAGCTTTTATTTAGTGTTAATGCTTTGATTTTAAATCCTTCAATAATAATATAGTTTACTATGTGTAATTATCGACTACTTGTAATGTACTGTAGATATTTTTTACTTATGATATATTATAATTACTTTTTTTATTTTATATATTATGTATACAGGGTTTTGTACCTAAAATATAATGGAAACTATTGCAAATTTTTTAGAATTTATTTGTTTTAGAACTAAATTCATACATGTAATAGCACAAAATATATTTATTGTTGTATTAAGTAATATTAAATTTTATATATGCTTTGATATTATAAAAATTAATTTTTATTATAAATTAAAATTGTTTACTTAATAGAACTGAACAACACAGCTCAAAAACTTTAAACTGCTCATTAGACCAGCTATTTTACCCAAACAACCTCAACTTTTTTAACTAGCTCCAGTCAAACCAGCTCTGGTTAAACCAGCCAAAAGCTAGAAGCTCCGACTGCCCCAAATTGGCCCTGACTTTATGGGGCTTTTCACAAATAGTAACACTTCTCAATTGCCAACAGAGAAGTTGCGTCCCAAACGCTAAAGCTTCTTGAATTCAGTTGCTTGCAAACACAGAAGTCACTGAAAAGCTATCTCAAACGGGTCCATAATTATAAATGTAAAAGTAATCGAGGATACTAAACTCTAAATTTTTTTCTTAATTATTTTCTTTAAGATGAAAAAGGTAAAACTCCATAATTTAGTTAGACACTTATACCCCTTTGTAAAGTTTTATTACAAACTTATTCTTTCTTGCAAATTTCTAGAGAAAAATATTGAAAAGTTTGTACAAGAATATTTCGCACAGCGTATCCTATAGACAAATATAAATAAATGAAAAGAGAGAAACACATTTATAGAATAAAAGATTAAGTAGACAAAAAATATTAAGATTATCTTAAGTTTTCTTTCTGAGCAAGAAAACGAAAAGCAAAAAAATTGTGAAAAATGAACAATATCAACAGTGCTGGCTTGCATATGCTCCCCTTTGTTCTAACTTCGCAAGGGCATAGAATATAAGGGTGCGGCACGTTTTTTTAAAGCAGGGTGGAGTGTTTAATTTTTTTTAAGTGGGATAATTTAGATATTTTTTTTATGAATCTTTAAAGTAGAAATATATTTTTTTCAAAAAGTCGTAGTATTTTTTTCTCTATGGCTATTTTATCTACTTTTAATTGGGGTAGTCAACCCAAAAACCCGATGATAGTTTAGCTTTTGGTTTAACCTTATTTTTTAAAATTTAATAAAATTATTTATATTATAATTTTTTATTTAAAAATAATAAATGTTTAAAAATTTTAAAAAAATAAATTCAGTTTAAACCAAATAGTATACAAAATTTTGAATTTGATTTTGATTATGTTTTAATTATGATTGAATAAAATAATATATTAATTATTATATTTTAGAATCAAATCATATGATAATAACAAAGGATAAAATAAATCTAAATTTATCAGTAGAGATAAAGCAAGTTTTACTATCAAAAATTCAAATTGTACAATGAATATACATGTACCAAAAAGCAACACCTCTCTCTTTTTTTTTCGTCAAAGCAGGCAACCTAAATTACATCAAAAAGAGCCTCACCAGTGGCAAGGATACAACTTAGTTCCTGGCCTAGTCTAGAGTCCAGGAATTACATATCAAAAAGCGAAAAGCATGATTCGCTTAACCAATTAGCAGCTTGGTTAGCTTCACGTTTTACAAAACAAATAAAAACCTAGTTTCAGTTAAACAACATATGTCTAATTTCCCTAATTAGCGGCCACAAAGAGGGTTGAGTATGTTGGCGTTTGTTCTCTACAAGAGCAATTGCATTGCTACAATCGGTTTCGAAGACGACTTTTTCTCCCAAATGGTGTTGTCGAGCATAAACGAAGCTGATAGTACTTTTGAGCGCCAGTAGTTCTGCATGAAGTGAATCCTCAACCTGCACATGAGAAACAGCCGCAAGTAAGTATAAACCATGGTGATTTCTTGTAAGATAACTAATACCCCCTTGTTTAGTGTGCTGATGCCATGAGCCATCCATATTGATTTTCAGCCATCCTGGTGGGGGAAGAGACCATCTGGATTGGTGAAAGTTAGATCTTATAATATCATCCTTTCCTTCAACATTGAAGGTAGTTTGAGTCATGTTGAAATCCATAAGGGCAAGCCGAATAACCTCAGCAATATCGGGTTTAAAACCAGCGAAAATAAAAGTATTTCTGATCTTCTAAACATGCCAAAAGGTTAAAAGAATGAGTTCAGAAATAAGTTTTGGTTCAAAAATCCATTCGCTAGCAATCCAAGAATCGTTAGGCATCGGAATAGTAATTAGAATGGGAGTTAACAAACTCCAAACTTGAGTTATAAAATTGCAGCGAAAGAACAAATGAGAAATCGATTCTATTTCTTTTCCACACAAAACACAAAGGCTTGCCTTACCAATACCACAGGATGCAAGGTGAGAGTAAGTTGGGAGATGCCGGTGTAACAGCTTCCAACTGAAGAGTTTAATCTTCGGGGCAACATGTAACGGCCAAAGCCGCCTCCAACCATCTCACGGGTCCTCGAGATCCAGATGAGCTCTCAACAACCAAAAGTTGGCAAACTTGGTTGTAGCATAGCTATTTGGATCCTCTCGCCAAAGCTAGACATCCTCCTAGGGATCAGAATTAACTGGAATATGAAGTATAGTGTGAGCAAGGTCCTTTCCCATCAAGTTGGAAAGAAGCTCATGATTCCAAGCAACACCTCTCTTACTGTGTATAAAAGAATTTGTACTTTTGAGAGAATAAAATCTTGGAATCAAGAAGAAAAAATTAAGAGATTTACTTTAATGAAGAAATTTTTTTTCTTGCACTTTGAAGTATTTTTGTAAAAAAGAAATTTCTTCTAAATATGTATTTGCCAAAAAAAAAACCCTCAAATAAAAAGTCTAGAATACATAAAACTGTATTCTTTATGGGTTAGTTGGTATACTTCTCAATGGATTTTTGATTTAAAATCAAGTCTAGGATTTTTGGAAAATCGGTTTAGTTCTGATTTCGTAGTTTTTTTTTTAAAAAAAAAAATCCAATTTGGGTTAAACCAAATAAGACGGAAAAATTTGGGCAAAAGGGCAGCGTTCTACAGAATCTGCAGTAGGGTGCCTTCATCGCAGAGACACGAATCACAAAACGAAGACACCAATCTCAAAGTCGAGTCAACGTTCACGAACTTCGGTCAACGTACACGAAAACTTAACCACTATTTAACCCTGATTTGAAAGTCAACCTACACAAAATTAGTCAACATACACGAACTTCTGGGCGGATTACACGAAAATTAATATTATTATATAAAATTCTAAGCGGATTACACGAAAACTAAAATTATTACATGAAATTCTAAGCGGATTACACGAAACTGAGCAGGATTACATGAAAAAATAGGTGGGATTATGCGAAAATCTGGACGGATTACATGAAATTCTAGGATTATTACACGAAATTTTGATGGAGACCAAAATCGTGTGAGTTGACTTATTTTCATATAAGTTAACTTTTAAATTAATATTAAAGGGTAGTTAAATTTTTATGTATATTAACCCATATTCATATAAATTGACTTTGCTTTAAAATTAGAAAAAAAAAAAAAGAGCTTTAAGATTTATGTACCTAAGGGCACCCTACTACAGATTCGGCAGGGTGCAAAATTTTTGCAAATAAGACTAGTTCAATTTGGTTTCAACCAATTGGGACCCACTAAGTAACCTTTTGTTTTCTTGTAAGTTGAACAGCAGATTGCAGCGGGAGTGAGTCGAGCAACAGTCAAACCTCGTGCCGCATGCGAGGGACAAGGACAACGAGTCCATGCAACTGACGCGGACAAAACAACCACGGCAGCCTGCTTCTGCTCGCGAACAATGATTCGCGAACGCTTGCGCCCGCGCCCGCGACCCACAAGAATACCGTACCACGTTTTCCATCCTTTCCCTCGACAAGCATTTTCGCGGTACGACGTGTCGCTCTTCCGGAATTCTCCACGTTGCCAACGACGACGCGACATTACCCACTCGTGACGCATGTTACGACGCCCACACAACTCGTATTAATTTAACAGTACTCGCCATATACTACTCCACTTTAGTTTGGGTCTCATGCCCAAATTCGATTATATATATATTATTTTATTTATAGACTAATAATTATATTTTTTTAATATATTAATTAGATTTGTAGATATTTATTTTATCTTATCTAAAATTTAATTGTTATAATGGTATTATAATATCGGGTACGTAAATTTTATTTCGATACTCATATATATAGGTTAAAATTTAATATAATAGATATTTAAATAAGATATTTATAGGGTTTAGGTATTAAACGGATAGTTAAATTTTTAATAGAGTACGATACAGATAAAGGTTATAAAAAATAAACGAATATGCAGAAAAATTATTCTGGTTAGAATATAGGCAGCATAAAAAATACAGGTACTTTACTCGCTGACATTTTTAACTGTGCTGCTACCACTATATACACGCTCACTTCTCATCGGTATGTTTTTAAAATTAAATTATAAAAATTACAAATTAAAAAATTAAAAAATTAAAAAGGAATTTAAAATTAAATCTAGGCAAAGAGCCAAAGAACAGGCCTTAGTAAGTCAATCTATACATTGTCCTCCAATGCCTAATGCATTGTGCATTTGCGCAGGTGGATCATCACAAACTCACTATCTTTCTCTTGTGAATAAACAGCCATCATTTGGATGTTGAATAATCAATGAAAAGACTGGTACTCGAAGATTCCGTTCCCGGAGAAGGCATACAAGTGATCACTGTTTTGCAAACAGTAGAAGGTGTTTTTCCCACAAGTAACATGCTCATTATTCAATGAATCACCTTTCTTTGATGCAAAACTTGGATGGATGCATGAATGCACGAAGCACTCCCAATTTTAGGAAAAACGTCTTAGGCACGGAGCATGATCTCATCTATCCTTAAAGCTATGTTCGGTATGATATTTCATCCTACCGAACATAGCCTAAATATTATTGGGATATACGCTTACTAATGTTTTGAGATGTGTGCATAAAAATACACGTATCTTAAAGCACTTTTAATAATGGATTACCACCGTGCGCTTTCTAGGCACGGCCCTGCCAAGAAAATTTTCTCCCACTTTTATATATCTGAAACATATCATTTTTTTATTTTTTTATTTTTTTTATTTTTTTATTTTTTTATTAATTATCTGAATTTATAAATCCATGCATATTGCCTTCCTATATTTTTTTTTTCCAAAGAAAAAATGCTTCTATTGTTTTATAGAAACATAATTCGGGATGATTTAATTCTGATACAGCAGAATTTTTAAATATTTATTTTTCTACATTAGTGCAAGATATACATTTTTTTTAAGTATAATATTTACCAAAAAAATGGAAAAAAATTCTTTTTTTATTAAATTTATCAAAAGTGTGCCCTCCTTTCTTTTCTACTTGTATAACGATGACACCTCATTTTTATTAGAAATTAAAAAGTAAAAAAATTTCCCTTAATATATGTGAGTAATAGGACTTAAGTACTATTTTTTTTTCAAATGTTTATTATATATGGACGTATAAATATTAAGTGATATTTTATTTTCAGTAATAGAAATGAATAACTGAGAAGATTAAAAAAATCAGCACTTTTTTGTTTGCATACTAATGAAATGTAAAATGTGTTCTAATTATTTAATTGATTTATCATTTCTATAGAATATTTGCGTAGATGTATAACTTTGAATTTTTTTTATATAAAAAATGAACTTGCTTCAATCTGTTTACAGCTAACTAGCTGTCACGCCCACATTTACGGTAATATTTTTTTAATTATTTCCACGTGAGTCAACGCTTGACTCAAGTCCAACTGCGTCAACGCAGGTATCCTAACGGTCGAAACCGCCGGATTGGGCGCGACTGGCGGAGTCGATTCCCCAGATCGACTCCCAGCCCGATTATAGACTCAATACGAATCGCTGCTGTTCCAACATGGTTTAGGTCAACGTAGACGATTCACCAGAGATTGGTGTCGTCGGGTTAAACCGAATTCACCTGAACCCAAACGGGACACACCCGTGACCGACCGCGTCGGAGGGGGTCCACAACTATTTCCAGGCACGTTCCTATGCCGGAGAGAGTACCGAGGGAGTAGCCGGACGTTCCCAGACGAGGCTTCGGACTCAACCTCGCGTCTACAGATCAAGCCGGCACCCGGCGATCGCGGACAATCAACCACATTCACAGGGCGTCGACGGCGAACGGCAAAGCCGTCGTTAAACACGTCAACGGGACGAACCTCCCATCTGTCCACAGGCGGGTAGGGAACCCGAGATCATTACGCTCTCACATTGGAGAGCTCGGAGCCGCCGGAAGGAGGCATCGTAGCTGGCGTCGGCGGAAAGGAGGTCCGGCGGATATGCGGCGGCTGAAGAACTCAGAGCTACCTACCCACGCGTCCGCTGAAGACAGTGGCGGCAGAGGAAGGCGGACGAACGGGAAGGGCCAACGCACGTCCGAGACTCTACCGCAAAAAGAGGACTCCGCTGCTACGCGACTACGTTGGAGAAGAGAACGCCGACCACCAGAGAAAACCTCCACGAACACGAATAACCGCCCAGATGCACGCTGGCCAGAGGGAAGAGCCCTGCCGCACACAAGCAGCGACCGGACCCCGAGACAGCTCGTTCTCAGACGAGCTTGGCTCCGGGAGTTCTCGCGCGCAGGCGAGCCGGCAGCCAAGAGGGGAGAAGGAGGGCTCACCGGAGGAGCACGAAACCGGCCATCTCTGGCATGCGAGCGTGGATAAACGGAGAAGAAAGCGGCGTCGCCGAGGAAGAAACGCGCCCCGGGACGAAGACCAAGAGGGGAGGAGGGATACCTCGGCGCTAGGCGCCGGCTCCTTCTTCCCGGTGAAGTGGTGGCCGGCCGCGCCTTCTAAGGCCATCTGAAAGTGTAGTCGGCGGTGGCGACGTCGAGTGCGAGGAGGACGATGGCGGAGACAAGGTCTAGGGACGAAGTTCTCTCGGGCGTTTCGCCACCCACCCGCACCACCGGAACCCTAGGAGAACTTCGCCGACAAATGTCCAACGGGAAACGACGAACGGAGGGGAGAGGGGGACGCCGGTGAGCTTTCGTGTATCTTGAACGAGGACGCGTCCTCGTTTTTCTTCGTTGCTGCACGAGTCAACGTCCGCGTCCCGTCAACCAGCTACCGCCGCTGAAAAGCCGTCCCATCGGCGTGCCTGCCACGCAACGTCTGCCGTGCTAGTCGTCCGTTGGCCAGGCGGGTTCGGATCCGGGGATCAGGCAGCTCGCTAAAAACGGGGCTGGGCTGGGTAATTTTGGGCCACTAGGCCCACAGGCCTAACATTCTCCCCCTCCGGAGCGAGTCGTCGCCCTCGACGACTCCGAGAAACATCGGATCTCATCCTCGAATTGCCACAGTTTGGACGTCTTATACCATGTAGCTTCCTCCATCGGAGAACCTTCCTACCGAACAAGAAACTATGTTCGTCGGTTCATCCCACTATGTCCCAAAACTCGATGATCTAGGATCCTTCCAATCCGTTGGTCGAACTGCGTGCGAACCGTAGGAGGCGCACGAAGCGACTATGATCGAGTTGGATCCCCTGGACCCTTATGAAAACCCCTTTTGGAAGCTCACATGGAATGTCGGACGCAGCGTCATCTCACGACGACGATTTGCATAAGTTGCATTCGTCTCGTGGCGACCTCGAAGCCGTCTCTAGCCTCTCGGAGCGACTCCACTCGCTCAGGAACTACCCATAGAATCGTAGGACATCTCCTTTCGGAGGTCCTCATCGCAATATCAACTGAAGTTAGGGATTGTGCTCAAAGGGCGATATACAATAGACGATGATTTGTGGAGATTATAGGCAATTTACGCCAAATCGATCCACTTTACCCAATCTTTTGACTCGCAGTCACCACATAACGGAAGAAGTCCTTCACAAGGGTATTCACCCACTCCAATTGTCCACCTACTATCAGCGGGTCGTACCCGACTTGGTCTGCTCAACAGACTTTTGATATTCCTTATCGATCACAACTGCTGCTTTTATCCTCATAAGGAGATCTCCTTCCACTCTGGAGATTGTAAAGCAGACTAAGGCGTTAAGCCTTCTCAGTGCATCCGACACTTCATTTGCCTTTTCAGGCTTGTGTTCCCACCGGAACTGGAATTCTGCTAGGAATTCCTACCATCTGATCAGTTTGGCGGACAATCTCTTCCTAGTGGTGAGAATATGCATTCACCACTTTATCGATTTTCGCCATGAAGGCGATACCCAGGAGAAGGACTCTCCATACGCAGAGTATCTCTGCTCTACCCATCATGTACCAACACATCGTCTATCGTTTGATCCGAGGTGACGGATCTCCTTGGCACAACCCTGCGGCTAAGGCGTTCGCCAACAAAGGGCACTCCCTTGGAGTCCCTCTTCTCTCCATTCCTTGACTCCGTACTTCTGAATGCACTGCACGAGGCAAGGGACATCCTCATCGTAGATCTGTATCTCATACAGATAAGGCAACACAGCTATCTCTGCCTCGACCGAAAGTTCGAGGTCAAAGATTGCTTCGTAGACCAGAAGATTCAGAATCTTCACATGGCAGTGGCCATGTCATCTGCCGATTACGATATCCGTATCGTACGATACCCCGGAGGTCTCGATGTCTACGGTACCGACCGACCTCACTCGGTCCTGTGATGAGAATGTTTTAAGTCCAACACTCTTAGCCGTTCTCGACGAACCACTTTGTGTGACTTAACTCACACGAAATTTCCCCACGAAATTTTCACGGAATTGTAGGGAGGGTTCTACAATTCCTACGATCGAATTGGATCGCATAATTCTCAGAGAGATTCGTCCAACTAGGTAGCGCCTAAGTCTCCTCCTTTTCGAAGGCGTCCCATACCGCCTCCGTCGAAGAGTAACTTAGCTCGCCCCAATTGTTCTTTTGTCCCTGAGTCTTCCCCTCATAAATGCGTCCCCTTATGATGAGAAACCCAGCTCGGACTGATTTCAAGGATTTTTCCTTGCTGTCCTCCCAAGCTTCCCCCACGTAGAGGCGTCCCCCTATGCGAAGTTGGCTCAGTTGGACCAAGAAGAGGGATCTCTTTTGTTTTAGTTGGACACCGTCCACTCTCCTTGTCCCAGGTAGCAGTTTTAGAGTCTGCTAACTCTTCCTCATTTTATCTCCCTGAGTAGCAGTTTTAAAGTCTGCCAACTTTTCCAAATAGCAGTTTTGAAGTCGGCCGTGGTCGATGCTATCGAAGCCGTCGTAGCGCGCTTCAGCATTGCAACCTCTACCCAAAATGCCTCTAGCTCCCTGGTGCGTCGAGTCACCCGAACTACGAGACGCTCACCCGAAACGAGCCGCGTGGAGACGATCTCCACTGAGATGTAAAGATCCAAAACCCCATCTCTGACCATGTCCTCGAGGGACAATAATCCGGGGTTCGATCCAGATCCCATATGCGCACCATCCGTTAAGTATGACAAGACACAAGTACGACGCTCGTACGAGTTGGAACGTGCAGAACCCGCTCTGATACCAAGCTGTCACGCCCACATTTACGGTAATATTTTTTTAATTATTTCCACGTGAGTCAACGCTTGACTCAAGTCCAACTGCATCAACGCAGGTATCCTAATGGTCGAAACCGCCGGATTGGGCGCGACTGGCGGAGTCGATTCCCCAAATCGACTCCCAACCTGATTATGGACTCAACACGGATCGCTGCTATTCCAATATGGTTTAGGTCAACGTAGACGATTCACCGGAGATTGGTGTCGTTGGGTTAAACCGAATTCACCTGAACCCAAACGGGACACACCTGTGACCGACCGCATCGGACGGGGTCCACAACTGTTTCCGGGCATGTTCCTGTGCTGGAGAGAGTACCGAGGGAGTAGCCGGACGTTTCCAGACGAGGCTTCGGACTCAATCTCGTGTCTGCCTATCAACCCGGCACCCGGCGATCACGGACAATCAACCACATTCATAGGGCATCGACGGCGAACGGCGAAGCCGTCATTGAACACGTCGACGGGACGAACCTCCTATCTGTCCACAGGCGGGTAGGGAACCCGAGATCATTACGCTCTCACGTTAGAGAGCTCGGAGCCGCCGGAAGGAGGCGTCGTATCTGGCGCCGGCAGAAAGGAGGTCCGGCGGATATGTGGCGGCTGAAGAACTCAGGGCTGCCTACCCACGCGTCCGCTGAAGACAGTGGCGGCAGAGGAAGGCGGACGAACGGGAAGGGCCGACGCACGTCCGAGACTCTACCGCGAAAAGAGGACTCCGCTGCTACGCGACTACGTCGGAGAAGAGGACGCCGACCACCAGAGAAAACCTCCATGAACACGAATCACCGCCCCAGATGCACGCTGGCCAGAGGGAAGAGCCCTGCCGCACACAAGCAGCGACCGGACACCGAGACAGCTCGTTCGCAGACGAGCTTGGCTCCGGGAGTTCTCGCGCGCAGGCGAGCCGGCAGCCAGGAGGGGAGAAGGAGGGCTCGCCGGAGGAGCACGAAACCGGCCATCTCTGGCATGCGAGCGTGGATGAACGGAGAAGAAAGCGGCGTCGTCGGGGAAGAAACGCGCCCCGGGACGAAGACCAAGAGGGGAGGAGGGATACCTCGGCGCTAGGCGCCGGCTCCTTCTTCCCAGTGAAGTGGTGGCCGGCCGCGCCTTCCAAGGTGATCTGAAAGTGTAGTCGGCGGCAGCAACGGCGGTGGCGACGTCGAGTGCGAGGAGGACGATGGCGGAGACAAGGTCTAGGGACGAAGTTCTCCCGGGCGTTCCGCCACCCAGCCGCACCACCGGAACCCTAGGATCACTTCGCCGACAAATGTCCGACGGGAAACGACAAACGGAGGGGAGAAGAGGACGCCGGTGAGCTTTCATCCGAAAGCTCGTGTATCTTGAACGAGGACGCGTCCTCGTTTTTCTTCGCTGCTGCACGAGTCAACGTCCGCATCCCGTCAACCAGCTGCCGCCGCTGAAAAGCTGTCCCATCGGTGTGCCTGCCACGCAACGTCTGCCGTGCGAGTCGTCCGTTGGCCAGGCGGGTTCGGATCCGGGGATCGGGCAGCTAGCTAAAAACGGGGCTGGGCTGGCTAATTTTGGGCTACTCGGCCCACAGGCCTAACACTAGCTCAGGTGAGGATCTGATCGAACATTCGAGTCAACGCATAATAGCAAAGAGCTAATTGATTAATTAATTAATCCGACGTCCACAGCGATAAGTCCACGATACACTCGTCGTTGATCGCAACATAATTCTCATCCAAATCCAACGCTGATCCGTGCATCGACGGCGGCGCCACCAGCAACCCCCTCGCCATGTCCTCCAGCAACCCCGGCATGTTGAACACCTCCTCCTCGTCCACAAACGTCAGCGGGGGCGCCGGCGCCGGAGACCTCGGGTGCCCTCCGATGACATCGGCCACGACGTCGTCACTTCCCCCGCAGCTCACAGGACCCGTTCCAGTTGGTCTTCTCCTGCTGCTGCTGCTGTTGTAAGGAGACTTCGATGGCGCCGGGCGGAACATCTCCGCTGCTTCGGCTGCGGCGCGGCGGACGTCGTCGGCGGCCGCGGAGCTGGCCCGGGGGAGCGCCCAGGCCGAGTCGGAGAAGTTGAGGTGCGCCGCTTCGGCGCCGCGGAGCGCGATGGAGGCCACGTCGTGCGCCCGCGCCGCCATCTCGGGAGTGGGGAACGTGCCGAGCCAGATGCGGTCCTTCCTCCGCGGCTCGCGCACTTCGCTCACCCACTTCCCCCCCGCTGCGCTCCCGCACGCCGCGGTATACCGGGTGGCGCGTCTCCCGGAACTTCTTCCGCCCGGCTTTCCGCTTCAGCGACGACGCCGGCCGCGCGGCCGCGGGCGGGGTCGAGGAGGACGAGGACGAGGGCGACACGGAAGAGGATTCCTCGTACTGCATATTACGCGGCTGGACTTTTTATGTGCTTGAGAATAAATAAATATGCGTAAGTGTGCATATTTATAATATGCATAGGCGCCGTGATACGTGAGCTTTTGCGCACGTGGGATTTAGTGGAGGTAGGGAGGATCTAATCTATAAATTCGGTGGGACGGCCGACGGCGAGGCCGAGGCGCACGCGCAAGGAGGACGGGAATGAACAGGAGAAGAAATCGGCGGTGACGAGCCGCCACTCTGAGTTTTCCGGCCAGGAAAAGCCAAACGTGTGCTGATTTCGCGAGCGTGAATGGAAAACGTGTTGTTTTTCTTTCACGTTTCCACACTCGAAAGATTTTCTTTCCTTTTTTATTTTAGAAAAAACAAGATCATGACGCGGACACCATGCAGGGTTTCTTAAAGTTCTATGAATCCGCGGATTCATATAACATTTGCTCTCATTCTACTAACATGTTAATATGCATATATATGCGAGTTCATCTAAATTATTAGCCTATTTTCGGTAAATATATCTAAATATTTCTAGGATAATGATGCAAAGATTTAACATGTTCCCTGATCATCTTCCAATGCTCAACCCGACGTCATATATGTGGGACATGCTATGTTCAATAATTAATTTTATTAAAAATATTTATTTAACAATGAAAAGGAAAAAAAAAATGCACAATAAACAAAATTATTTGTAGGGAAAGGGTTGACTAATTTACATGGAATAGGCTTATTCGTGGTTCAATTAACCGAACCGATTGATTTAGTCAATGGTTAATTGAACCGTTCGCTTCAACAAAAATCATGAACCGTTCCCGAACTGGCCGGTCAACGGTTAACCAGTTAACCGGTTTACCGATCATAATTTATTTACTAATATTTATTCAAAAAAATTGACTTTGACTATTAAATATTATTATTTGATAATTAAAAATTATTTTTTAAGCTGACTCTAACTATTATATATTATTATTTGATAATTAAAATATATAAAATAATTAATTTTTAAATTGCAATCAATAGATTTTGGACCCATGACATGCTAAATTATAGAGTAATATTTAACCATTGCACTAGATGAATAATTATATTATAAGTTTAGAGCATATATATATTGCTCGAATATATTAACCAGAAAATTTTTTTCCTGAACCGTAACCGAATCATAAACTTATAAGCTAAAAATTAATTGTGAACCGAACCAACCTATTCAGTTAACTGCTCGTTCATTCGGTTCGATCAGTTAACCACGATTTTTTTATTTTTTAATTTTTTTTAAACACTCCTAATATGAAACGAATTGAAACAATCGGCGTCAACTGTTATTGAACAGTGCTAGCTGAACTAAGCCCTTAACTGCAAGTACCTGCGGCTCTAATTAAGAGAAGCAAACCGAGTTTGCTTCAATTTCAAAGAAAGCGAAAGATGATCCAATTTATAATGGATGGTCTCAGTTCGCCAAACTTTTTTCTTTTCCTCAAACAAAACATGTTTCGTTATAACAGTAAAAGCTAGTGGCTGTTATCATGAGGCACACGTACATCGAATCATTAAAGTCAGATCAACTATATTAATTATGTGGACTCCTCAATTTGATCTTCTCTTTTTCACGCTCGAACTACTAAGCATTATAATTTATCATGGGACACATTTTTGACTGACGATTATGCAAAAAATTTTGATTTCGCATGCGTTATTTGTGTGTGTGTGTACGTTCATACTGCGAAAGCAAAAAGGCCGTCGCTGTCAATAGCACCAGAGCAATTGGATTTCGAGTGAACTATTCACCACTTACTCATAAAGTAGATTCCATAACGCAAAACATGGCACCCTTTTTCACGTCAAATTCCTGTCATGGCCATCAGCTTCTGCTTTACTGTAATACGAGAATAACAATAAGTTATAGATAAATTGACTTAACGTTTGGGAGGAACAATTAAACAACCGATTAAATGGGGGATTGGATTTGTTGTGATGGATCAATCAAAGAGTGCTGCTCTATTTTGGTTGGACGATCCAAGCTCTTTTTCAGTCGAAGGGTTCTCTTTCTATGCCCACGGCCTCGCTTGTGTTGCTCCCATTCATGTACTCCTCGCAGCACCTGATTGCCACATGCCTGTAAAAATATGAGATTCGTCATACATCCTTCAATTAAAAGCACAGACGGTGCAATAGGAATAGGCTTCTATGATTTGGGTCTTGGCGGGCAGTTGAAGTATATAATATTCAAGTCAATGTTCAAGATGAGTGTTGGCAATAATTGACGTAGCCAATCTAAACATATTTGAGAAGGAATGGTTCAGTCTAAAAGTATGGAATAGTGGCCCAAGAGGCCAACGCTCTCTTGGAAACTCTTAGCTGAACTGCTGAAGAACGTGCCTTTTAGAGTTGACGAAGACTCTTTTATTTCAAAATTTAAGAAATGAGGACAAAACATCACGGATGCAAATTGCTGATTCCCATGCAGTTTCAATCCTCTCATTTAATCCAAAATTAACAATTAACCAAATTGAACAGCAATTTGATTCATTAACCAAACATGAAGGAAAAAACAAGTCTAGCAAATAGAGAGACACTAACCTCGCATGTATATTGGGTCCACAGATCCCTAGATGCCATGTTTTTGCTCTTGAAATAACCTAATGCTTCTTTTTCAGTTGATGATGATTCCTCCAACAAAAAGCTTCTTACAATATCGACACTAGGTTTAACAACTGTTGTCTGCCACATATCACATGAGTTGCCTGGAGGAAAGTGGAAAATATATATACAAAAAAGTGAGATGAAGTATAGGAATTTATTAGAAAGTATAAGAATAAAACAATCCATACAAGAAAAGGCTTCGGTTGCATCAATATAATGCAAATCCCATCCAAAATATGCCTTCAACTGATTCAACCTTCGTTTCTGAAATAACAGAATATTGCCATTTTAGCTATGAGCCCGTCAAGATTTTTTTTAAGATAGTCTTCGAGTAGTTAAAGCTTATTTTATGATTTAAATATAGTAAGGGAAAAGAGAATTCAACTTACTTGACGACGTACTAGTTTGCGCGTGTTGGCCTTAAACTTGTCTATGGCTTCAGTTAGTAAGATTTTGAGCTCTCCGCCATTCTGCTGCAAAATCTCCGATAACTCTGGCCTTGGAGCCTCAGTTGAATCTTCATGGGAGTAGTAGTTTTTAAAGAACATTTCAAATTCACGAACACCAATTGCTTGACAGAGACCTCGGGTATAATCTGCACTTGGATTATAGATATCATGGACTTCATTCAGCAGTCCAGTATCAAGCATACAGTCAACTCTTTGTTCAACATATTTATCCAGCACAGGAAGAGAGACATCTACCCATATAAAACAACAAGTATATCTGAAGCTATCAGCCCGTCCCCATTTCTGCTCTGGCAAAAGAAGATCCATGTTAACCATAAAAGGTGCAACAGGCCAGCAGCAAGCTTTTTTACAAAGAAAAATTGTCTATTAACAACTATTTGCAATATATGTTTTTTTCTCAAAAAATATTACATCAGCAATAGTAAATGACTGGTCTTGAATAAAACAAAGAAAACTACAAACTTATCTCAAGTATACAAATTTTCTTATCTCAAGTATTATATTCAAGGTACAAAACATTAGTACATAATGGGAAGATGAGAAGCACACGTAGGCACCATTTAGCTTATCTCAGGTTTCCCTTTGCATGTACTTGATCCGTATCAGCTTAAAAGAAAATAAAGAATAAATGATGAGGCAAAACTCAGTAAGAGATCTGTCAAAACATTTCATTTTTAACTGCATAATAAAGCATTACTCATTTAAAAAATAAAGTGCTGGCATGATTATTAAAATTACACATTTAGTATACATTTTTCTTCCTTCTTTAACATAGTATGAGAATATTCACTGCAGAAAGCCTAGTCCAAACCCCTAGGTAAATGCAGTGTTATTAGGTTCAACCGTGGATCTACAATATACATTGTGCAATATCTGTGCGTAAGTAGAGCTCTTAGGACAACCCCCAAGTGCATTTAGAGCATAATTACTCATGCCAAAGCTAAAATCCCTTCCCCTCTTCACCGGGTGGGCGTTCAGTGTAAGTTCTCCCTAGATAGATTTAGTGTTCTCATAAATATCTTATTTTGTTTAGCGTTTTACTTTCTATATAAATTTCTAAAAGAAATCATAATTCCTCTATGAAAGCTACTTCAGTAGCTTGTACATGGATGAATCCGTACAAGGACACGAGTACAACATAAAAAAAAAATTCAAATTACAGCAATACCTTTCAAAAACTCCAAATTTCATAACTACTTTGATAAATGTTTAAATATCCTAATTCTTGTTTATATGAAAGACTTCCTAATTTTTAAATAGGAGTTTAAATTTGATACGATTCAGAAGGTTATATATAGAGATACTTCCAGAAGAACACAAGTACAACGTACTCCAGCAAAATCCTTTCTTAGTTCCAAATTCCATAAATTTCTATATACATGTCCCATAATCATAATACTAGTTTCATATGAAAACTATTTTCTCAAGTAATACCTTTTTATATTTTTCATATATAAAAACAATTTCATATATTTTTCAAAAGATTATCCATAAAGCTTTTTTTAAAAGCAAGCTAAGTGAAGAACAGTAAATCCTCAAATTCTAGTAATACCTTTTTATATTCTAAATGCTATAATTTTCCATATAAACACCCATTAATTTTCATTTTGAATTCATATGAATGATAAATTCCTAACTATCAATATGCATATAAATTTGATATGTTTAGAAAATTAAATATAGAGATCTTTCTATACAAAACTAAATACTGGATGCTGAAAACCTCAAATTCCATAAATACCTTTCTACGTTTTTAATATTATAACTTTTAATATAAACACACAATAATGTTGGTCATATGAAAAATAAATTCCTACTAATCAACTTGAAAAAAAAAATTAATATGTTTTAGTAAATTAAATGTAGAGATATTTTTATAGCAAACTAAACACAGCATAATGAAAACCTCAAATTCCATCAGTAACTTTTATGTTTCAAATTCCATATTGTTTTCAAATAACCACCATTGATTCTGAAATGATATGAAAGATAAATTCCTAAAGATCAACTTGAATAAAAATTTGATACGTTTCAAAAAATTAAATGTAAAAATAATTCTATAGAAAACTGAATTCAGTATAATGAAAACTTTAGGTTCTATAATACATTTCTATATTTCAAATTTCATAACCTTTCATATAAAAAATCCAATAATTTTGATCTTGAATTCATATGAAATATAACATATAATGATCAACTTGAATAAAAATTTGTTACGTAGATGTGAAAATAACTTTTAATTTAAGCATCTCATAATTTTGATTCCAAACTCATACGAACATAACTTTATAATGGTCAATTCGATATGTTTTAGAAAATTAAATATAGATATATTTTAGAGTAAAAGGAATGCAATATACTTAAAAACACATATTTCACAAATGCCTTTCTCTATATTCCAAATGCAATATACTGTAACACAAAAATGTACTTCAGAAAAGAATATTATAACCTACTTATAGTAACAAATTCAGCAATTATATTGGAGATAAGTTGTTCTAAACTCTTGTCATGTATTTGCATTTTCTTTCTTATTTTTTCTCTTTTCTCTTCTTCTTATAGTTTTCTTCTCTTCTTCCTTTTTGTAATTGTCGCATGGTATTTTAAAGAATGGACTGAAATACTTAATCCAGGCAAACACCTCTTCACATGTTATTTCCTCCATAATTAATAGCACATGTTCTCGTCTAAGTAAAATTCCAATTTACATTGTTCATATTGTAAATTAATTTATTATATATACTTCTATTATTTTTTCATAATTCTTGTGTTTGCTACTATGTAAAAATGTCAAAATCGCCCACAGCATTATGGGATAATTACAATTAAGCACAAATCTCAAGATATTTTACTCTTATATTTTTCTATTGTACATTACACCGTCCTTGCTTCCTAGGCTCGATTTGTCACTCACCATTGTTCATATTGGTTCCTACTCTCTCACCACAATGTCTATCTAACAAAGAATCATAGCCATGTTTCCCTATTCCACCTCCCTAGTTCATGCCTCACCTTGTTCACTACCCCGACCCACAGTACAATATGTCAACCTCTCATTTGCCCACTCACTCCCATTCATAGCATCCAACCTTGCAATCTACTCTTCTACTATTGTTGGCATCTTGCATATAAATCCTAAGTGTCTATCCTTGTTTATAGGCACCTTCATTGCATGCCTACTCACCAATCATTGTTGTCACAACATAGTTTGACATTGAGCCCATGACATGGAGCCCACGTTTAATGGTGACACCAAGTGGTGCCAATAGCACTTATCACCTCAACAATGCCTATACACATCATGAATATAAGATTTTACACACAGCCCCACCCAAAATAAAAAAAATGGTATTAGAGATGGCAACAAGTTTTGTACTTGAGTTCTCATCATAAACCCAAATCAACCAAATATCCAATAATTACATCATTAGGGTACCCTATTACATAATCAAAACCAAAATGCCCCGATCAAATTAAGCTTTAAATGAGGTTTCAGGACAATTATTCTATAAATTATGAATTTATAAATTAAAATAATATTTTTTGTAATAACAATTATTTTCGACACTAGCTAAGGACTTGGGATAAAATTATAATTTCCTTATTTTTAGTGGGAATAGCCATACCCTTAAACCCAAACCAAACTCAAACTCACCATATAAAACATAAATCCATTCTATCTTTATAATCGAGTACCTGAACTCACTACAAATAAGCCAAGTCAGGAAGCCAAATGACTTCCAAAGCAACATGCTTCTCCCCTACCAATATCTCATGCCTTGCCTAGGGTTCTTGCAACAAACCTTGCCATCATCACATTAAATCCATGGCAATTATATCCTTGGCCCTTGATTGCGTAGACTACATATATTGCAGCCAATGCTTTGCAATGTGCATGCTTTGAATAGGTGATAGTTTTGCAAATGACATTCTTTGATAAGATCCTAAGCACAACACAACTTTCCTCACAAATAAGCCCATTTGATAAGATCCTGAGCACAACACAAGTTTCCTCACAAATAAGCCCATTAATGCGAGATAGCGAATTCCAAACTTTGTGATGCCTTGGATGTTGTCATGGAGAATCTTGTGATCCCACTTTGCACCACCAATGCCACAAAAAGGTCTATCCCAACATCATCATTGTTTACAATTGAGTCATCAACTCCACGCATTTCCCAATAATCACAATGCCCACTTCAACCTTTGCCATGAGCTCCACAAGTAGCACTTCCCTTCAACAAAATCCCTACCCACATAAGATCTTGTCTTCCCCTATAGATGAAAACCATCAAAGCCCGCCCGATCACAGTGCTCGACAGTTGACAATCCCTCTTCAACCTTGGACATGAGCTCCACAAGCAACACTCAATAGGAGTTCTCAACAGTCAAGTTCAAATTTAACTCATCGAAGATAAGTTCTCTTATTGTGGTGATGAATGATAGGTTTCATTAAATATTTATCCAATATATTTATGGCATAAAATTAAGTAATATAACTTTGATCATTATGGTCTTTATTAATTATAGGGTTAGGGGTTGACCAAGCCTAGTTAATGTGGTATGTGTTGTTAAAACCTATATAAAAGCTTACAAGAATTATAACAGGGATTTTTTGTTATGAATTGATTACTATCTTATATTTATTTATTCTACCAATCCGCTAATAAGTAGGGTTTTCTTCTCCCTTTTATCCTCCCCTGTTCTGCATCAACAAAAATAGATAGTCGGATGCTAAGTCTTTGTTGCAAAGACTGAACATGCGAGAAGATACTGGAAGAAAACAAAAATCTCCTTGAACTTAAAAATCTTTGATTCTCAAAATAAAATAAACTTTTTTGCCTACCATGGCATTCACCCCTTGGAAAAGATTACTAGGGCGGACACCTGAGCTTTCATACAAGTCAAGATATCGTTTTATCTGCACAAAGACAAAAAGAGGTTTCTCAAACACCCATTTAGAAAATTCTATACAAAACCTTAAATAAAATTTGGTATACCAGATAATCATAAATATGCATCACATTCTCACATAACTCAGTTATTAATACAAATACACTAGCGTCCATGCTCCATTCTTCACTAGAGAAATAGTCGGACCAAGAAAACCTAAAGGCATCCTAACAGTAATCAATCATAGAGAAATTTTCTTTTCCAGAAAGAAAGAAAGATTTGAAAATGTCATTCAGAAAAGAAAAAAGAACTTAGTAAGCAAGACAAAGCCCTAAATGCAAAGCTTGGTATGTGCATCAAGATCAAGGTCAAATTTTCTTTTTTTTTTGTCAGCCAAACTCTTTATGTTGCTTCTCGTTACTAATACAGCCTATACTATTAGCCAAGATAAATTTTATCTAGCCTAGTTGACCAATTTGCTACACTATAAACAAAAAAAGACAAAAATCAATTACATCACAAAGTGGCCCTTCTGATATCATTATTTACGACAGCATCAACATGTATAACAATGTTCTCAAATTCAAATATGACCAAATTGTAAAGGGAAAACGAACCAACAATATAAAAGCTAACCATAAAACAAAGAACAAAAGAATGCTATAACAAAGGCCAAATCGAAAACCAAAACAACAAAAGGAGATTTTACTTTTCTTTGGTCATTTGGGTGGATCCTGTTAGCAGCAACTGGGTCAACTTCCTTTAGACGCTCGAAGCCAGCTATTGCATCAGCTTCAAGAAGTTCTGATCAGCGTATTTTAAGGCAAGAGAGGAGAAAAAATAGATGAATAAGAGCTCTGCATAATTGTCCCGGCTTACACAGAGTAAGTGCAGGTGTTTTATAGCTCACCTCGAGGACCATCAAGTGAGGATGACTCCAGATTTTCCACTATATCATCGACAAGGAATGGACTAACCAGTGCCTATCAAGTAGAAAAGTATCAAGGGAATCTTGCAACTGAAGGAAAGGCTCAAACACTTCAGAAGTAAGGTTTTGCCAACCTGAATGTAGTAATTTGTCCCCCCGACAAGGACAGGGAGGCCGTCGCGTGACAGAATGTCATCAATGATCTTGCAAGAACAAAAGAGAACAAAGAAACCAAAGTAAAACAAAAGAAAAAAAGAAAAATTAACACCAAAAAACAAGAGGTGTTACTGGAATAGCCAGATCACGGAAATCTCTGGAAGTGAATTCGACGGATGGATCGATACATCCCAAGAGATGATGCGGAACACCTAAAAGGAACAATCAAGTGAGGGTTTCTTACTCCAGTCAGCCACCACTTACCTCCTAGGAGTCATAGTGGGGAAGAAACAGACCATTGCGATCGAGGAGTGCGACTTTGTTGGTGAGTACGTCGAGGCCTCGGTAGACTTGCATAGAATCGGCGTTGACGACCTCCACATCCGAGAAGTGGGAGGCGAGGTCGATGGCCAGCCGTGATTTCCCAGCACCTGTCGCTCCCATCACTACTACCACCTTCTTTTCCTTCTTCACGGCCTCTGCAACTGCAGCTTCTTCACCCCCTCCGCCGCCGCCGGCGGCGGCGGCAAGCGAGATGGGTTCTTCTGAATCCGCCTCCGAAGCAGCCTCTCTCCTGTCCGCCATCTCGCGTCCCTAGCAATAGCATGAAGATGAATCCGAGACCCGTCTACAAATCATCCGAACCAAAGCGATTAATCGAATGTGGTGGGGACTTATTGAACCAAACTAAAACTTTCCATTTGGTTCAATTTTAATCTAAATCAATTCGATTTGATTGAGGTTAATTTTTTTAAAAAAATTCAGTTTAATTTTATATATTTATTTATATTATTATATTTAAAATTAATATAATAAAATATAAAATTTTATAAAAAAATAACTTCAGTTACACTCAAATCGAATAAAATTATTTTTTGTTTAGTTTTAATTTGCATTTTTTAAATTATGGTTCTTTTAATTTAATTTGTTTTAAATTATTATTTGAGTTAAATGATATAAAAATTCATCTCTGCCCCACCTCGCCGCAATACCCTAATTTGGCGAAAGAAAATTTGGGTGACCAAGTATCAGGTCAAGTTTAGATAAAATTTGACGTTTATAAGTTAAATGAGAGTGGGTGTAAAATTTTCACTATTTACTTTGTACCCCTAACCTACTCCACCTATTTACTATCCCAAGTTCACCCTAGCCTCCCTCTCTCTTTTCCTCTTCCCTCCCATGTCACTCCTTCCTTCCTTTCTCCCTCCCCTCATTCTCCTAGCCCCACACTCCCTCCCTTATTTCGTCTCCCTCCTAGCACCAGTGCTCCCTCCTCTTACTCCCTCTCCTCTTTCTTCTCCCTTCCCATTCCATCCATGCTCCACTCTCCCTTCACTTGTGCAGCTCTCCTTGTTGGTGCTCATTGGTGCACTACTCTCCTCGCCATAGCTCACCCTTAGTAGCGCTCACCCTGGGTTGGGTTTTCCCCACAAAAACCCAATCTCAGGTGTCGAGTCGAGTTCGCCCTTATTTGACTTTTATAAGTTAGATTGAGATTAGATGTGAAATTTTCAT
Organism: Costus lasius; assembly: GCA_027563935.2. Classification (NCBI taxonomy): domain Eukaryota; kingdom Viridiplantae; phylum Streptophyta; class Magnoliopsida; order Zingiberales; family Costaceae; genus Costus; species Costus lasius. Next base: position 16,383,002 of record CM050450.1, on the reverse strand, counting down.
TATCCACTTTGTACTTGACCCCGAACCTACTCCACCTCCACCTATTTACTATCCTAAGTTTACCCTAGCCTCCCTTTCTCTCTCCCTTCCTCTATCTTTTCCTCTTCCCTCCCATGTCATTCTTTCCTTCTTCCCTTCCCTCTTTCTCCTAACGCCACACTCTCTCCTCTTCCTCCATCTCCTATTTCTTCTCCCTCCATGTGCCACTGCTCCTTTCTTTTTCTTCTCCCTTCCCTTTCCATCCCTGCTCCACTCTACCTTTACTTGTGCCGCTCTCCTTGCTGGCGCTCATTGGTGTGTTGCTCTCCTTGCCCGAGCACTCCCTTACTAGTGCTCGCCATGGGTTGGGCTTCCCCACAAGAACCTGATCTCAGAGGTTGGGTTTGCTCTTATTGTATCTCAGTGTTGGGTTTGGTACTACTCGCTCCCACTTCTACCTATTGTCATCCCTAAGTTGAATTGATTGAACAACCCTACTTATATGGAGGGCAATAGTGTATTCAATTTTTTTATTTAAATTTAACCCGATTAAAAAATTTAATACTCAATTATGATCCACAATCGAGTTAGATATCATTTAATGATCCAACCAATTGGGTACTTAAATGGGTAGCATATGTATCTAATTAAATAAAAGAAATTTTATTTGGATCGAATAAGATTAAATCCGATATCTAACTATTCGAGTTCAAATTTATCATTCTCCATAACAACTTATCATGAAGTAAAAATTATTCTCGTAAATTGTCATGATGAATCACTTTTCATTAAACAATATGGTCGATATCCACACTGAATTATTACACCCATGAGCAAAGCAAGCAAAAAATAAAAGAACAATTCAAGTTATAGGCTTATAGCCAAGAGGAGAAGAACAACTATTATTGAATGGACTCCATTGTCTTGCTCAACTCTTCTAACTTCTTCATCCTCAGCCTCTCGCTCTCACTCACCAACTGCAATTTGTAATCCATTAGTGACAAGAACAAAATACCAAAAAGATTAATTACAATTGTCGTTGTTGTTGTTATTGTTCAGTTTCATTACCTCCATTAGTCTGTTGACTAGTTGTGCCTTCTCGCGATTCTTCCCATTGAAGGATTCAAGAGCCTCCTTGTATTCCTTCTCCTTCGCAAATAAACGTAGAGACATTAAACCTACATATCGAATTCGAACATCGAGCTAAAATTTTACCTTTTTGAGGCAACTTTGGCCTAGAGGCTGTAACTCGCGGTTGAGTAAGTCGATTCTCTTGCGGATAGCAGACACCTCCTTCCTCGTAGGATCTGCCATTGCTTCTAGTTCCTAGTCACGCTTAAGGTTAGTCGATTAAATGAATACGTTTAATCAATTGAAATGAGTTCATAAATAAGCTCTTTATTGTGTATAAGTGGCATCATATGGGCCTCAAAGATCAAAAGTGTATGATATTACTTGTAAATTTTCATTTTTTTTCTAAATTTCTGCATGGTGATGGTACCTTTCGGATGACGGCTAATCTTTTGCTCTCCTGCTCAACTCTCCCCAGCTGAGCGAAGACCTTCTCCCGGAGCTCCATCTTCTTCCTCTCGATCTCCTCCTCCTTCGCCCGGAAGGTGGAGAGGGCCATTCCCGACGGCTCGTCGTCCTCCCTCTCTTCCTCCGATGCGCCGCTCTCTCCGTGCGGAGAGTTCTTGATCCGAAGAATCTGCTGCTGCTGCGGCTGAGTGGGAGTCTGCATTACTACCGATCAAGTTTCTCGCAGCGTTTGTTTCAGAGTCCAGTAGAAGTAATGTCTTCTCCCTCCTGCTGCTCCTGCTCATATAGGCGTCAAAAGCTCGGAGGAGTGCCGCTAATTATGCGTCCACGTGCAGCAGACAAAAGTGTTTGATGAAATGCCAAGTCTCTACCTAATCAGACTTGTTCCAGTTGCACGGCCTTGTTTAGGACACATAAACAAGCGGTTAATTGTTTGGCAATAGTGGATTTTCTTTGACTCAAAGGTGGTGTTATATATCCGTGTGAAGTTTATGGTGCTGTGTCCTTGGGAAGGGAGAATGCTTGGGGGTGAAGACACTTTGTGCTTGTGTGGAGTAGAGACAAAGGGGAGAACCGTAGGGGTCAAGACAGATGATGCAATGGAACAGCTACCTTGATCATGATACTTTCCAGCTTTCCTTTTTGCATTCTTGAATATAAGTAGGTCTGACCTGTTAATCAGTTCAACCTGAACAAGGTAATTAAAGTCAAACTCGGATTTCCGTTAGAATTTGGAAAGATAATCAAATTTGCTTGGGTTGAGAATTAGGAACCATGGACGACTCCTCGCAGCGCTGACACGGATTCACGAGTCTCTGCATCAGCAACACAAGAAAGTCGATTAAAGTTACACTAGGATTTCGTTAAAATTTGCTGCCATATTGCACGATATGAAACAAAATCCAACAAAATTTAGTGACGCCGAGCCCAATTTTTTCTAAAACGATACGTGTTATTAACAAGGAACAAAGATTTAGCCTACGATTTACATCAATGTAGATGGGGACGTAGCCTCAAATGTACAGAAGAGGGTTTACTAGAACAGTTCAAACTCTACATCTCCTTTCGACCTGAAGTCAAGACACCTACCTTCTTTTTTCTTGCGAAAAGGCACGGGAGTCTCAAGATCATGCTTGCTTGGAGTCTCAGGTGGCGGAGCAGAACGTATTAGAGCCCAATTGATCCCCTCAAAGAAAGGATGCTGCTTAATCTCAGCGGCGCCTGTGACTGATCCCAACCGATTCTCTGGCTCCTTTAGTAAGAGACCTCTAATCAAATCTTTTGCATGAAGGCTAACACATGGGTTGTCAGGGAACTTCAAGCTCTGAGAAATAACATTGGCCAATGTTTCATCATTTCCAATTCCTTTGAAGGGTGTTCTACCAAAGAGTAATTCGTATAACAAGATCCCAAAAGTCCACCAATCCACAGCACTTCCATGTCCGTCGCCTCTGATGATCTCAGGTGCAAGGTATTCATGGGTCCCGACGAAGGAGTTAGAGCGGGCATCAGTTGGTTCCACCACAAGTAGCGGAAGTGGTCTCACCAGCCCGGTCAACTCTGATTTCGGTTTTCGTGTCTTTGCTGATGGGGATAATGTCAAACGGGGAGTGAAGCAAGAAACATGAACACAAGATGGTCGAAGGCAGAGGGGGTCAATGCAGGTATTTTCAGCACAAGGTCCTGGGAGCTTTTTTGCAGACTCTGCAGGACCTACCGACGAAGATCGAAGCAGACTTGGACTCACTGAGCACCTGAGAGACAAGTCAAAATCAGAGAGCATGATATGACCATCTTCACGAACTAGGATGTTTTCTGGTTTGAGATCTCGGTATATCACACCCAACATGTGTAGGTATTCCAAAGCAAGCAGGACTTCTGCAGCGTAGAACCTGCAGAAGACGATTTACATGAGTTGGGTTATAGCTTCAATGGGCAGTAAGAATGCCGATAAATCTATATACAGAAATGTCTTAACTCATAACGCTAAAGAAAACTCTTGAAGACATAAAACTACATATAACAATCCACAGAGCAAACAAAAAAAATTGGAACTGAACTGACGAGCTGCACTATCAAATTTTAATTTCATATTCCATCATAATATTTAGTTTGACTTTTATAAGCATATTACAGTAACTACAAACAAAAGTCAACCGCGCATCTATCTGAACTTTCATTCTCTAGTCTTGGGGAAGAAGTCATGCAAGGAAAAGAGTAAGTGACTGGCTGTCTGCGAGTTATTTACATTTTGTAGGTACCTCAAAGTACCAGATTACAGATTCTTGAATCACTACTTCTACTTTCAAGAAGCCATGTGCAATTTTCCTTGGTTCATTACCCGGAAGCACATATTCCTCAGCATATTAAATAGAATTAATTGGAAATAATGTTAGAAGGATTTGCTTTCTATGCCAATTCAAATAATCAATCAATCCTACAAGTTGATTCCCAGGGCGTGATAGTGGCACGGTACACAGAACAAAAATAAAAATTGTTTTGATGAGGAATATGCAAAATATGTACGCCAATTCGATTTACATACCTAGCAGCAGATTCAGAGAAACACCTTCCAGGTTGCTTCTGTCGCTGTACATGCAAGTCACCACCTGGACAATACTCCATAACTAAACATGAGAGGTTATCCGTTGTGAAATGAGAGTAAAGCGTAGGCAGGAATGGATGATCCAGCATTTGCAATATCTCTCTTTCTGTTTGTGCTCTAAGCAGCTTTTCCCTGCTAACCAGAAAGTCAATATCCATGACCTTCAATGCAAATAAGCATTCAGAACCAACCATCTCAGCAAGATAGACAGTCCCAATATCTCCACAACCAAGCCTTTTCAGCAACTTAAAATTCTTTAAGCCTAATCTTCCTTGCTGATTTAAGGTGTGACTGATGGCCACCCATCTCACATCCGTTGACATGTGAGGCCTACATCCTTTAACAGTAACACCACTATGATGACTCTCCTCACTGAAACTAGTGCTGCAACTATAATCCCCAATGCTGCTTTTAGAACTATGGGAACACTCCCCTTTTTCTCTTGAACTAGAGAACTCACTTGCTTTTGTTCCACTGGTTCCACCACTATCATTAATATTCGGGCTGGATACACTTTTTCTAACAACACTTTCAGTGTTTTCCATAATACTTTCAGCCACAGCTGCAGAAAATTTCATAGAGCCAGATGCAGGAGTGACAAATACCTTAGGCGAACATGATGGTGGTGTTGAGGAAGTAGACACGACAGGTTCCTTGCAACAAAGTGATCTGGTTGCGGATTGCATAGCACCACTACTTTTGTCAACTTCAATACATTTAGTGAAACCATTAGGCGATGATGAAGTTGGCTCAGACTTTCCTTTCCTTTTAGTGTTCTTGTTCCTACATACTGGCTTGGTTAAACGTGTAATAGGTTTGCACGGAGTAACTACCAGTGAGCTAGATACAGATGATTTTGAAACTGATTTCCCCTTCTTTTCCCTTTCTTTTGCAGCAATTCGATTTTCAAATAATTCATCTGATGTCGGTTCAATTACATCTTGAATTCTGATCCTAGTTACCTCATGCATAGGCACTGCAGATATAGGCGAAAGAGCACTCTGACTACTTGAGTCCAAATTTTGCACTCGACCACACTGAGCAGTCGTTATTGAAGAATCAGCAGAGATCTCTTCAGGCATTATGGATATTTGGAGATATTTTTTTTCTCCATTAACAGCAAGAGCACAATCACTTGATTGAACTACTACTGATGTATAAAGCCTCTTAATCGTTCCAGCTTCAGAGACCCCGGCTAAGCCAATTGGTTTCGATAGTCTCTTCATAGCAGCCATCTCTGATGCATGAGAAATGCATAATTTTCTCAGAGCCTGTTTTAAGGTGACAGATTCTGAAATCCCTATTCCTGAGGTTCGTGATGGTCCAACTTTGACTGGCTTCTTCAAAGCATTCTTCCTCAGTAAATCAACCCCTGGATGACTTGAAGGACCCAGAACTCTTGATGAGGTCCTGATGTCTATGGCCCTTAGAACTTGATCAAGGTCATCTTCAGCATCTTGGAACTTACCATCCAAAACATTTGGTTTAAGCTTAATATTCCCTGTTTTGGATTCACTGTAGTGACTGGCCAAATTTGGCTCATCATTCGCTTCAACAATCTCTGAAGTACCACCAGACATTTCTGGCTAATTGCTCAACCACTCCACCTGAGAAACAGCTACCTTAGTAGCAAGTCCAGTTGCTAAATACTAGCTCATCTATGAGAAATCCATCAGATTGTACTAAGGCTACATAACGAAAAACCAAGCTTGAATTTGTGCCCACATATTACCAAATTTTGTGATCGAAGAAGCTGCAAAGTGAACTTCATAAATTCACTATAGGCCATAGTTCTGCAGTAAGGTAACACTGCATTACTTCCTATTACCTTAGAGTACCTTAAAGCACTTGTTCAAACAATAAAATAAAATAAAATATTAATTGCACAACATGAAGAGACTCGATGCTATTTTTATATTTTATTACATATCAAATATCATCGTATTCAGAAAGCTCGGAGCCGAGTTCAATTGATCCTTTTTCTAGTAGGCAGATTCCATGTGTGTGATACCATCTTATTATTCGAACTCAATAAACAGACTATTAAAGTACAAATCAATATTCTCACCTAAAATTCTTCAAAATTGGAAGAAAAAACTTTATTTCTTTTAGCCTACTGTAATTCCGAAATCATAACTTTTGGACAAAAGTTTAAAGTATCAGCATAAGTTCCAAATAAATAAAGAAAAAGATCTGGTGACAACTGACAACAAAGCAAAGATCATTTTTTTTTTCTTACATAAGCAAGACATTTAACAGAAGGTTACAATCCTAGAAACCGATTTCATAGAAGACCACTTCCTTCGATGATCAATGCTGTAGCACGGTAAATCGCGCCACAGGACGAGCAAATCCGACAAGAAAAACAAGAGAGACGCCAGAAAAATTTCGCACTGATCAGCGACCAGCATTACAATCAAATTGAGGAAAAGAACAGAGACAAGAGAGAAGGAACCGAACGGTTAGAAAAAAACAACACGAGACTTGCAGGACTGGAGCAATTCTGCAAGCCCAGGAAGAATAGGAAGCAGTACCGTGTGCGAATGCGCTGCCAATGGCGACACCGATTTCCGATCGAAGAGCCAATTTTGCTGTCGCAGGATGAACCACCAACCAGAGCCAAGGGATCGCGGTCGAAAGGGCGAATCGAGTAGCAAATTAGGGTTAGGGTTTTCAAGTAGGGAAGAGGAAGAGCGAGCCGAACACTGGGCAAGCAGGAAGGAACTGAGGTGACCGTCACACGAGGACGAGCGCCTGGCTTTGACGGTAGAATAAGAACAAAAACACAAATTTGATTAAAAATAAATAGAGCAAAAGAAATAAATAAATGATTTTTTTTATTTTTTTTATTTTGAAATTTTAATTATTATTTATTATTGATATGCGTATTTTTCATTTTTTTCTCAAAATAAATTTCCTTTCATTTTTTTATATAGTTTAATAAAAAATAAAAATTTTTCTTTTATTTTCCTTGTTTGATTTCTTATATTTTATTGTTACCATAAAAATAAGAACATGAATCATGTGGATATATGTATATGTCATTTGTTCTCAACCAACCAATTATTGCTTTGCCGATCACATTATATGTATAATACAAGAAAATAAAATTAGTAATTAGGATGATATGATTTCTCAGAGAGAGGGGGTCGGTAGGTAGCTGTCACGCCCACGATTAGGATAATATTTTTTTAATCATTTCACCCGAGAGTCAACGCTTGACTCGAGTCCAACTGCGTCAACGCAGATATCCTAACGGTCGAAATCGCCGGATTAAGCGCGACTGGCGTTCCAACATTGAACCCGAATCGACTCCCAGCCTAATTATAGACTCAACGGGTCGCTGCCGTTCCAACATTCTCACAATTTGCCAAGGACCAGTATCATTGAACCGGACCGGGTTCACCTGAACCCAAACGGGACTCACTCGTATCCGACCGCGTTGGACGAGGTCCACAACAGTAGTACACAGTTGTCTGCAGATCAAGCCGACGCCCGGCGATCACGGACAATCGTTTACACGGCATCGCACGCCGATAATGAAAGGAATCCAGTCGGCTCCTCCCTCGCGCACCGGCGAGGAGGCCGGACGACGCTCCGTCAGTATCGTCCCCGTAGATGACGAAGACCGGCGAACTCGCCCTTCTCGCACGTAGACGAGAACGATCGGAGAAGAAGGTCGGCGGGAGACGCACGAGGGTGGCGTAGTGACCAGCCGCACAACGGCTGCAGACGGGACGATCCGGCCGTCCCTGATCATTCCCTCAAAGCACGCCTCGGGCTTCCTCACGTGCGTTCATCGGTGGGCAGGAAAACCTGCCGCTCACTACCCACGAGGAGGGGAGCTCACGGAGAAGGAGGTAAAGAGGTCGTCCTTCGGTGACTGAAGGCCGGAAAGGCGATCCGGCGGCTGGAAGAAGACAGGCGGACGGCGACTGTGGAAGGCGTCCAGATCTGCAGCTCTCCCTCCTCAGCAGAGGAGATCCGCACGCAGGGGCCAAGGGCAGACGACGGCATTGCCTCCGATCACACGCGAGCCTAGCAGAATGAGGAAGACGTCCACCAGCTGCTCCACGAACTGCGACGAGAGGCGTCGGACGCAGACGACCAAGTGAACGGACCTCTCGCACGTAGGCGAGCTGGCTCCGGAACTTCCCGCGCGCAGGCGGGCCAGAAGCCGGGAGGAGGGGAGGGCTCGCCGACGAGCACGAAAACACGGCCACGACTGGCATGCAGCGTCGGAGACGCGAGGGAGAGGACACGCCGGGAGCCGGCGCTTGACCTGGGAGAAAACCGGAAAAGAGGGGAGAAGGATGTACCTCGGCGGACACTCAGGCCACCGGATCCTTCTTTCCGGTGAAGCAGATGCAGTCGCCGCCTTCCGAGGCGATCTGGAGTAGCGCCGGCATCGGAGACGAGGACCGAAGACGGAGGGGAACCGGGGTTCTCCGGGCACACCGTCCACCCGCCCACACCACCGGGTGCCTGGAGAACAGCCGTCGACGACGGCTCTGACGAGATCAACATCCGAAGAAGAAAGGGGAGGGGGTTTTTCGGACGTCCGGCGACATCTCTCTCTTTTCTTTTTGTGTTCCTCTGTCGACCAAGATGATGGAGTCGTCTTTTCCTTCTGCACAGCCGCCCCATGTTGGCTCGCGGCCCGAGGCATCCTCCTCGTCCCATCCGCCACATCACCTCGTTGACGAATTCGAACGATCGAATTCGTTCGGTTCAAATCGAATTCGAGCCCCGCCCGAATTCTCACCTGCCACCTGATTCGCAGAGGCTGGGCTGAGCCGCTACCATGCGCCCAATTTCAGGCCCAATGGCCTAACAGTAGGTATGGCAACAAATTGGGTACTTATATTTTTGTTAAATATCTAAACCAACTGAGGAATTTAAATCAGTACCAACGAGTACCCTATTATAGCTACACAATAAATGGTCAAGGTCAAGGAGGCTAGTAAAGGCAACGAGAGCTTGCTGACACTGACCTTGGGTGCGAAGTAGGCATGATTGTCGAGTAAAAACATAAGAGTGGGCATTCAGTTCGGTTAATTTAGTTTTTATAGATTATTAAAAGTTTTAGTTAATTCAGTTTGGTAAAAAGTATTTTGATTTCGATTTCAGTAGTTTTGTAAAATTTGATTTTTAATTTTTAGTTTAATTTTTTTTCGATTCGATAAAAAATTAAATTTACTGATATATATATTAAAATATATAATATATATTAAAAAAATAAAATATATTATATTATATTTAATTTATTATAGTATAATTAGTTACTAAAAGTCTAAAACCTATTATCTAATACCTAATAACCTAATTACTAATCATATAATTAACTAAATCCTTAATAATTAAATTTTCAGTAATTTATTGAATTTATCGAATTTTTTCTGTAAATTCGGTTCGGTAAAATTTTGGTTTTTAGAAAATTTGGTTTGGTTTCGGTTTTTAAAAATTTGGTAAATAAAGTTTAATAAATTTGATTTTAATTTTTACCAAATGCTCATCCCTAAAGAGTGGTGGTGGTTGAAGGTTGAAGGGAGTGAGGGCAATGGTGGCGAGGGAGGAGCAAACAAAAGATTCTCTCTCGATGGCAAAGGTGCAGGAGAGGTGATTGGAGTCACGTAGCGACTGGCAGGACAATGGAGAAAGACAAATGAGGAAACTAAGATGAGATCGTAGTAGAAGGGTGAAAGTCATGTGGGCTTGGAGTAAGAGTTCCATTGCGCTAAGGAGCTAATGGCCTCAATCGACATCCTGTTTCTTTATTACCACCCTAACAGCCTGTTTCAAAGAAGAAAAATCAGGAGAGAAAGAAAAGAAATAAAGTTCTTTCCTTCTATTATTAATTATTTAGTAAATCATATTTAGGTTTCATATGTCTATATGTTTAAATTCTAACACAACTTGACACTGACTCAGGTTGAATATAATAAATCTAAATCATGTTCAAATACAAAGTCGACAATAAATGAATTGAATTAGTAGGTGAGATCATGTTTTCCAATGATGTTTAGTGATATCTTATTGTATGCTTTGAATTGAATTAAAATTATTTAATATTAACAAAAGATTAGTAGGTGAGATCATGTTTTCCAATGATGTATAATAGTGGTAGGAGTAGTTGCCTTGTCCATTGTCATCTCATTTGCTTGTTGATTAATAATTTATATTAAAAAAAAGGTAAATAACCAGGTTTATTAAGGGGATTCTTGAGACAAAAGAACAATGATATAAAATCTGAGAAGTACCTTTCAGGGACTTTTGTCAAATATTTGGTTGGCCTAAAAACTAGAAGAAAACAAGTCTTTTTTGTTAATTATTCTCATGTGTTAGCATTTAAACTGTTTACTTTCGCCTGGAAATTAAAGATTGAATCTTTGATGCTGTAGCCGCCGCCACTTCCTAAATCATATGTCGAACTGTTTGACCTGGCACCCGATAGTTAGGCGGGAAAGAATAATATGCTCATGCAGGAGGGTTGACTTTGAGTAAAAAGAAAAGTCAACGAAAATGAGATAACTGTTTGACCTCCCTCGCATCCAAAAGAATAATATGCTAAATCATAGGTAATAATTTTGGAAGATGCTCAAGAGTGATTTATATCGAGCAAGCTAATTCCTTTATAAGTCCATACAATTTTTTGCATAATTTTATGAATAATTCAACTAGTGATCACATTACTACCATCCATTTTTTTGCATTGGCTCAATGCTTTAGACGTGTTTATCATTTAAGACTCAAAAACCTTAACTATCATATGAAATAATCTTGCGAATCTCACTCTCATTCTTAGTTTAATTCCCCGTTTATCATTTAAGACTCAAAAACCTTATCTATCATATGGAATAATCATCAGCCCCTTTGGGCCAGCCGGCGAACGCACGCGAGGCGTGCCGGGATGGTTTGTTCGTCCGTCGTCAACACATACACGTGTGTGACATTTCGGTTGGATTCTCTTCCTCACTGGCGTGCGAGCGAAGGTAACGGTCAAGTCCTCTCCATCACCGGCGTGCGACGCCGAGTGGACCCCACTCGTCACCGGCGTGCGACGTCGTGTGGTCGGTTGTCTGTGATCGCCGGGCGCCGGCTTAATCCGTGGACATGAGGGTGAGTCCGACTCCCAGGCGGGAACGTCCGACTACTCCCCTCGGTTCTCTCTCTGACATGTGTGCGTGTCCGGATTCTATTGTGGACTCCGTCCGACGAGGTCGGCTACGGGTGCGTCCCTTTTGGGTTCGGGTGAACCCGTTTTGATTTTGCAATACCGGTCCGCGGTGAATCGCGAGCGTTGATCTAAACCGTGTTGGAACGACAGCAATTCTTATTGAGTCCTTCGTCGAGCTGAGGGTCGGTTCAAGGGACCTTCCCCGCCAGTCACGCCCAATCCAGCGGTTTCGATCGTTGCAATAGCTGCGTTGACGTATTTGGACTCGAGTCAAGCATTGACTCACGTGGAAATCCAAAAAAAATATTACCGTAATTCAAGACGTGACAACTATATCTTAAAAAGAAAGTAACAAACAAGTGAATAAGCCTTTTGCACATCAAAACCTTAAAGAAAAAAAAAACAAGACCTCGTCATTTTAATCATCTAGGAGCATCTAGGAGGTCAAACTATTTCTAAGATGAATTAGCAAAAACAATTAATAAGGTGCAACCAAAACTAAAAAAAACAGTAAACTTACTTTTATTTCCTCGATGTGACTTGATTATCCATCATTATCATTGATAAACCACAACTATATCTTAAAAAGAAAGTAACAAACGAGTGAATAAGCCTTTTGCACATCAAAACCTTAAGCAAAAAAAAAGTCAATCCTACGTAAACAGATGTCGACAAGGATTGTGTATAACTAAAGAAACTAAAGATGCATTTGGTGGAGCTTACCATGTTGGATAGTTGTTGACCTATCCAGCTGTATGATACTACTCTGAAAACTAGCCAGCTCCTCCGAACACCTTAAATTTCTACGCATTTCTTTACCAAAAGATGACATGTAAACATATCCATCTGCTAATAGGACAGTAAAGCTCCTGATGATATTTATGGGCCTAGTCAAATTAAGTCACTTGATTCGCTTGATCCATTAGAAAATATAGACCCATATATTTTAATGAGATAATTTTCAATTAGCAATTTACAAGGAAATATGTATCAACTTACAAATACCACGAACCATCTACCCTCGAGTACTCAAATGATAGGTGTAAGAAAATACAAGCAACTAATACCGAACAATTGCTTACTTGGTTTCTTTTCCTGACCCACCATCATGTTTAATTTCTGAAGGATCAAGAAGACCTTCCAGAACAACAAGGTGATCCAACAGAGCAATCTTCTCATCTTCTAAAGTTTTGACTTCTGCATCGACCTCATTAAGTTCTTTATCCAGTGAGAAGCTTTCTTCCTCCAGCAACAGATACTTGCGTCTCAGCGCTCTATACTCATCGCTGGATCCTGAAGGATCAAGCGAGGAATCAGTTCCTGACCTGTCTGTCTGTTGAAAAGGGGGAGAGACATCGCTCTTCAGGCCTCTCTTGAATCCTTTTTGTGGCTTGCCAGATAGATTGGACGTTTCTTTGCCCCCTGTGGCCTCTCTCTTGATCTTAACTGCACTTGCCATCTGGCTAGATTGTTTCTTCTTCTGGGGTTTAACGTTGGTGACTTCTTCTGAGAGAATAATTCGTTGGTCTTGCATCCCACAGGACAATTTCAAATCTCTAAAGACGCAATAGAAGTATAGCAATGCTAGAATGCACCTGCAGATAAGTATAGGAAGTACTATAAGCTTTTGATGGATGATTGCTGCACTACTACTAACTTAAGTTTGCACAATAAAATTGAGGATGTATAGCCACCTTCAGACGACGCTATACGTTACATTCTTCGATAAAAACAAAATGATGATTTCCTGCATATCATTTTCCTAGGCATTCTAACTTTTTTCACAATCTTTATTTGCTGTATTTCCTTATATTTGTTCCTTTAAAATCTGATACTTGGTTTGACATAATAACCTGATAATTGCACACCCAAAATTTAAGGGAAATATCATATAAAAAAGTCAAAACCAACATTGAAGAATCAAACTAAGAAATATACTAATCACTTAGCTAACATTCCAAACACAATAATACGGATAAAACTTTTCGAGGAAAAGCCGTATTATCAGTTAACTACTACAACTACAACTGTCAATTCAAGTGGCCACCAACTTTCTAATAAGCATTATTACAATTACAATTGGCTTAAGAGGCCTAAACCAAATCTTCATCCTGAAATTTTGCTCCCGATCAAGCTAACCTTTGGTTGAAGTGTACAAAATCCACGTAATATTTAATCCTTTGAATAATAGAATTATGATCCCCCAAAAGGAAATGAATTAATGTATAAAAGATATATTTTGCTGATTAAAGACTGTTGTTTCATAAAAGAAATGATCGAATCCCTATTGCCCTCAGGCATATTCTGTAACCCAAAGCCCTGACTCTTGTTTAACACTCAAGCATGTAAATAACTTTTTTCAAAAACAGAGAAAGGATGGAACTTTTATAATGACGCCCTCTTAGGTAGAAAGTTGCAACATGCCATACTAATATTAACACCAACATCAAGAAAGATAGCCCAACGTACATATAAATTAAGAGTAGAAGGTTCAGATTGATAGTGTGATCAAGAAAACATGATAGTACTCAAATGGTTTGCTAGCATTCAAGTTGGATTATAGGGAGAAGTCTAGGGCAACATCCATACTTAAAATGCAGCCCCCGCCATTTCTTCCAACCCTTTGCCCATGCATAAGCATGAATCAGTTGATGTAGAAGAGGTTGCGTCAGCCTCAGTGCTAAAACTATAACAAGAGCAGGGGGCCTCTTCTTTTGTTACAAAACCATCTCATCACAATCATATATGTTCGCTTACTCAGATCATTGACAATTAATTCATTGTACCATTTCTTTAAACTATTGATGGAAAATAGAAACAGAATGAGGGAGTAGACACTTTTTTTCAGGATTAAAGAGAAAATTGTCAGGCCAAAACATTTTCCACATACCCAAATTGTGTCTTTAGTACACTTCATATACAACTTGCAATTTTTCAAACTAAAAAAGCTAAAGAAATTATTGAGAAGACCAAAATTATAGGTTTAGAGACAAACAAGATGAAATAAACTGAATATACCTGAACAATCAAATATATGCGAAGTAAAGGACAACCTAGCCACCTGAACAATCAAATATATGCAAAGTAAAGGACAACCTAGCCACCTTCGAAGTGTCATGGGGAAATATAAAAATGCGATGACACCTGTGTGCACTTTGAGATGAGACAAGGAACAGAAAGAGAATTCATTATATAGAAGTCATATTGCACAAGAAAAATCAGCAACTATAATCAGGAAGAAACTGTTTCATCAACGAAACAAAGCAATATTACATAGAGCAAATTCGAACTATCAACGAATTCCTAAAATTTTAGAAAGAATTGTGACTTCGCGGTCTGCTTCAGTTTCGAAACCAGTTTGCTATATGACAATAATAAGACTAGAAAAGCAAATAATACTTAAGGCATTTACTTATATTCTACCTATCCTATTTAAAAAAAAATTGAAGAAGGGGCTTACTATAAAGTGACTAACCAGTTAACCTAGAATGCATCTAGATTCTAGAATACTAAGAATAATATCATTCATCATAACTCAAGGTCAGTTTGTGATCATGTACCAGTGAAGACACTTTCTATTCATAAACACAATACTTATAAATATTTATGGCTCACATAGTTTAACAATCCAAATTATCTTTTCTTCGTTGAGGTTGCATATAATACTGGAAGCATTGAGGTTACATATAATACTGGAAGAGAAAGAAGTATGATAAATTTTGAGTGAAAGACGGAGGTAGAGTGCATAGGTATTAGTTTTGGTAGATGCACAAGAGTGATTTATGTCGAGCAAACTAATTCCTTCATCAGGCCATGCGGGAAAAAAAAATGCGTCATAGAAATCATATATTTTATATCCTCAATATAAAATAAGGCCTCGTCAATTTAATCATCTAGGAGCTCAAACTATTCCTAGAATGAATTTAGCCAAAACAATTAATAAGGTGCAACCTAAACTAGAAAGAACAATAAACTTACATTTATTCCCTGATGTGACTTGATTATCCATCACTGTCAATTACTTGACTAGATAAAACCACAACTATATCTCAAAAAGAAGTAGAGAATGAGTAAAGAGGCCTTTTGCACATCAACAAAGAAAAGATAATTTGGATTGTTAAACTATGTGAGCCATAAATATTTGTAAGAATTATTTTCATGAATGAAAAGTGCTTTCACTGGTACATGCGCACAAATTGACATTGAGTTATGATAGAATGATATTATTCTTAGTATTGGGGGTGAGCATTTATCGGTAACAATAAAAAAATTGTTATTTGGTAATGGTAACAATAAATACTTTTCGGTTTGATAATTTACCGATTTACTGAAATTATATTATATAATAATATAAATAATAAAAAAATTGAGTTATAAGTTATATTATATTCTAATTTGCTTAAATTAATACATAATGCCCTAATCTCATACACCTACCGCCTTATGACTCATGAGTCACAGTCTTACCACTTACCAGTTACAAGTGTTACCACTCCCTCATGGCTATTTGTGAATGTGACTTTTCGCCTCTTTAGTCTTCCGGTCTTTGTCTTTCTCTACTAGACCGCTACTCAGTTTTTATCTCCTATAAGTCTCCGACCTCTGCCCCTCGTGAGTCATGACCTCATCTCCCTCGCCGAGTGCAACCATGTCTAGCGTCTGGCATTCGTCTCACTCCGCCATTAGCAACACTGAATTAAAGCTATCGCCGACTATATCCCTATGAGTCTTTGAACTCTCTCGTCTCCCGCCTGCCATCTTTCGATCATGAGAGCCAACCAGTGACGTTGAGAGAGACACCTATTGTTGACAATACATTAGAAGCCCTAATCTCCTACCACAACTCAGCCCTAAACCCTAGCTTGATTTGTGATCACCAACGCCGACTACAGATTACTTAGTGCCCCAATCATCTGTTCAATACTTTAACAGTTACAGTTTCAGCCTTCAAGCAAGCGACCCTCACTCAGTCCCTTACCTCAAATCATTATGGCTTCATCTTTATCCTCCAATATAAGTTTTTTTACTTTAATACTTTTAAATTAAAATGCTAGTTGAGTTTCAATATTTATATTTATAAATTTTATTTATATTTTTTATGCCAAAATTAAGAGAAGACAATTAAATATGCAAATATGGCAAGATCCCCAACATGTCACATGTCACACGTACAAATACTATTCCACCACAACCTATAACCATTGTTGCAAAAGCACAACAAAAAATCACATACAAGATCAAAGGTATGAAATCACTTTACAAGATATGTTAATGTAGAAGATTTTATTACAAGTAAATGTGAGTACTATGATTGAGAAATTCGAGCTAATCCTAAAACAAATGACTCTTCTAGGTTAAGATGTCATATTAGAATTTGTAAGAAGTATTCATATATCCGACAAATTGAACTACCTTCAAAGTAGATAATGAAAATGATAGTGTGTAGTAATAGTGTTTGGAAGTTTGATTAAGAAATGCATTAACACAAATGATTATTGTAGACAAGCTCCCTATTAGATTTATTCAAATGGATGGTTTTAAATATTTTATTTCAATTGCATGCTCTATATTTAAAATTTCATCACAACGGACACTTTTACGTGATTGCTTGCAATTTTATGTGGATGAAAAGTTGAAACTTAAAAAGTAATTTTATAAGTCATCTCAAAGAATTTTTTTTACAACTGATACTTAGTATTCTTTCCAAAAGTTAATTATATGTGCCTAACAACCCATTATATTGATGAGTGGAAGCTACATTAAAAAATACTAAACTTTTGCTCTGTTTGTGATCTTATTGGTCGGGATTTAGGATTGTCAATTGAGATGTGTCTTCTTAATTAGGGGATTGATAATTTTTTCTATAACTGTTGATAATATCTTGCCCATAATAATTTAAGAGATAAAATTATTAACTAGGGTTTTAGCATCACATGAAGTGTATTGCACATATTAATCTCCTTGTCAATGATGGCTTAAAAGAGATAACCTCATCAGTTTCAAAAATTCGACAAACTATTCGTTATGTTAGGCAATTTCAAACAAATTCAAAAAATATGTTGAAATTAAGAAAATACAATCTAAGAGCTTATTATGCTTAGATGTAAGCAAAAGATGAAATTCTATTTATCTTATGCATGATGTTGCTTAAAAATTTCAAAGAACCTTTGATAGATATAAAGTGGTAGATTCTAATTTTTATTATGAACAAATGACAAATGGGACTAATAGATTGCCTAGTGGAACAAATTAGAATGATTTGATGAGAGCTCTTAATTTTTTGCATAATTTGTATGACATCACAATCAATGTTTCTAGTAACTTGTATGTCACTTCTAATATTTTTTTAATGAAATTACTATTCTTGATAAATTATTAACTAAGCTACAAAAAAAATAATGACTTTGATTCAAGTATAATGGCTCATGTCATGCGAGAGAAATATGATAAGTATTGAGGAATATTTAAAAAATAAATAAGTTAATTTATATTGTTGCTATTCTTAATTCTCACATTATATTTACATATATTGAAATAGAGCTTTGCACCCTTTATGAGCATGAGGAAGGTATGGCTATGTTGAATATTTTCTAAAAAGAAGTGCAAACAAATAAGAATACTAAACTTGAAGTTAATATTACAACTTTAACTTCATTAGCCATAGTCATATCCTTCTCATGCTCATAAAGGGGGAAAAACTCTATTTCAACATATGTAAATCTAAGACGAGGATAAAAAATAACAATCATATAAATTAACTTATGTATTTTTAAAGTATTCCCTCAATGAGTATCATATTTCTCTCACATGGCATGAACCATCATACATAAATCAAAATCATTAATTTTTTTTAGCTTAGTTAATAATTTATCAAGAATAGTAATTTCATCAAAGAAAATATTATAAGTGACATATAAGTTGTTAGAAACTTTGATTCTAAGGTCATAAAAATTATGCAAAAATTGAATGGCTCTCCTAAAATCATCATAATCTCTCCCACCAAGCACTCTATCAGTCTAATCTACCATTAGTATCAATCTAATCTACTATTAGTTCATAGCAAAAATTGAGATTTACCGTTTTATATCTCTCAAAGGCTCTTTGAAATTTCTAAGCAACATCAAGCATAAGATAAGTAAAATTCCATCTCGTGCTTACATCCAAGCACAAGAAGCTCTTATATTGTATTTTCTCAATTTCAATACATTTTTTGGATTTGTTTCATCTGAATTGAGATTGTCTAACATAACGAATAGCTTGTTAATTTTTTAAAATTGATGAGTTTACCTCTTTCAAGCTGTCATTGACAATGAGATTAATGGTATGTGCAATACACCTCATGTGAATATATTTTCTATTTGCAAGGCTAGAACCCTAGTTGACAATTTTATCTCTTAAATTGTTAATGACAACATTATTACTTGAGACATTATCAATAGTTATATAAAACACTTTGTCAGTCCCTCAATTAAGAAAACACATCTCAATTGTCATTCCTAAACCCTGACCAATATGATCATAAATAGTAAAAAATTTTCATATTTTTTATTTTTTATGTAGTTTCCACTCTTCATCAATATAATCAATATAGTAAGCTAGTAGGCACATATAACTAACTCTTTGCAAAGAAATCCAAGTATCAGTTGTCAAACAAATTTTTGAGATGACTTGAACTTGCTTTTTAAATTTTAATCTCTCATTCGCATAAAGTTGCAGACACTCACGTGAGAGTGTCCATCATGAGATTTTAAATTTAGGACATGCAACTAAAACAAAATATTTAAAACCATCCCTTTGAACAAATTTAAAAGGGAATTCATCTACAGTAATCATTCAAGCTAATGCATTTTTGGGCTTCTTGCCAAACTTTCAAATACTATAACTACACACTTTATCATTTTTATTGTCTACTCTGAAGTTGAGTTCAATTTGTTAGCTATATGAGTACTTCTTACATATTCTAATATCTTAACTTAGAAGTGTCATTAGTTTTAGGATCAGACCAAATTTTTCAATCATAGTACTTGCATTTACCAGTAATGAAACCTTGTACATTAATATGCTTTGTAAAGTAATCTCATACCTTTGATTTTGCATATGATTTTCGTTGTGCTTTAGAAACACCGATTGTAGTTTGTGTAAGAGTAGCATTTGTATGTATGGTGCCATGGGGATCTTGAGATATTTTTCATATTTTGATTGTCTTCTCCTAATTCTGAAATCTAAAATATAAATAAACTTACAAATATAAATATTGAAACTCAACTAGTATTTTAATTTAAAAGCATTAAAATAAAAAAAACATTTGATTTAAGATTAATATTCTGTGTTTTGTATTCACTGTAGTGACTGGCCAAATTTGGCTCATCATTCGCTTCAACAATCTCTGAAGTACCACCAGACATTTCTGGCTAATTGCTCAACCACTCCACCTGAGAAACAGCTACCTTAGTAGCTGAGTCCAGTTGCTAAATACTAGCTCATCTCTGAGAAATTCATCAGATTGTACTAAGGCTACATAACGAAAAACCAAGCTTGAATTTGTCCCCACATATTACCAAATTTTGTGATCGAAGAAGCTGCAAAGTGAACTTTATAAATTCAATATAGGCCATAGTTCTGCATTAAGGTAACACTGTATTACTTCATATTACCTTAGAGTACCTTAAAGCACTTGTTCAAACAATAAAATAAAATAAAATATTAATTGCACAACATGAAGAGACTCGATGCTATTTTTATGATTTATTACATATCAAATATCATCGTATTCAGATAGCTAGGAACGGAGTTCAATTGATCCTTTTTTTCGTAGCCAGATTCCATGTGTGTGATACCATCTTATTATTCGAACTCATTAAACAGACTATAAAAGTACAAATCAATATTCTCACCTAAAATTCTTCAACATAGGAAGAAAAAACTTTATTTCTTTTAGCCTACTGTAATTCCGAAATCATAACTTTTGGACAAAAGTTTAAAGTGTCAGCATAAGTTCCAAATAAATAAAGAAAAAGATCTGGTGACAACAAAGCAAAGATCTTTTTTTTTCTTATATAAGCAAGACATTTAACAGAAAGTTACAATCCTAGAAACGATTTCATAGAAGACCACTTCCTTCGATGATCAATGCTGTAGCACGGTAAATCGCGCCACAGGACGAGCAAATCCGACAAGAAAAACAAGAGAGACGCCAGAAAAATTTCATGCTGATCAGCGACCGGCATTACAATCAAATTGAGGAAAAGAACAGAGAATAGAGAGAAGAAACCGATCGGTTATATAGTACCGTGTGCGAATGCGCTGCCAATGGCGACACTGATTTCCGATCGAAGAGCGAATTCTGCGGTCGCAATATGAACCACCGGCTGAAGCCGAGGGAGCGCGATCGAAAGGGCGAATCGAGGGGTAGCAAATTAGGGTTAGGTTTTCAAAGACGGTAGAGCAAGAGCGAGCCGAACGCGGGCAAGCACGAGGGAACTGAGGTGACCGTCACACGAGGACGAGCGCCTCGCTCTGACGGTAGGATAAGAACAAAAACACAAATTTGATTAAAAATAAATAGAGCAAAAGAAATAAAGAAAGGATTTTTTTTTTCTTTATTTTGAAATTATAATAATTATTTATTATTGATATGAGTATTTTTATTTTTTTTTCTCATAATTTATGAAGAAATCAAAATAAATTTCTTCCTTTTATTCTTTTATATAATTAATTAATTTAATAAAAAATAAATCTTTTTCCTTTTATTTTCCTTGTTTGATTTCTTATAATAGTCAAGTAATTAAGGAAATTTTTTATTATGATTAATTTGTACTTAAGTCAATTAGCATTGATATCAAAGTGTTCACATTGCTCAATAGATGGCTGAGAAAATAACCATAGGTATTAGTTTTGGTAAATGCACAAGAGTGATTTATATCGAGCAAACTAATTCCTTCATTAGTCCATACCAATTTTTATGAATAACCCAACTAGTGATCACATTACTACCATCCACTTTTTGCGTTGGCTCAATGCACTAGATGTGTTTATCATTTAAGACTCAAAACCTTATGATAGAGTCATCATTCCTAGTTTAATTCCTTAAAAAAGAGAATCAATTAAAAGGGGAAAAAGGCATCATATAAAACAAGACCTCGTCAATTTAGGGCCAATTTGGGGTTACTTCTGCTTTTAGCTTTTGCTGACTGGGAAAGTTTGCTTTTAGCTTCTGCTGGCTGAGGAAGTACCTAACTGTTTGATTCAATAAGCAGAAGCTATTGCTGTGCTGTAATATTAAGCAGAGGCTGAAAAATAATGTTTAAATTAGTTTTCTAGATAGTGAATTTTTTAAGCCTCCAAATACTTTAAATTAAATTTAATTAATGTTTAAATTTATTTTAAATGAGCAAAACTAAATTATCTATTATATAATGTGAATCAAACTAAGTTTAAGCTAAAATTATCATAATAGTTAATATTTGTGTTATTTTTACTATAAATTACTATATAAAATTTTTATTATAAGCTATAAAAAAAACCAAACCCTTATTTTTATCTTATTCGCTCGACGCGAGCTCTGCGGAAGCCGGTGCTCGCGTCACCGCTGCTCGCATCGCCGGACCAGAAGCTCGCTGGCCAAGGGGGGAGGCGGTGGACGGTTGGTTGGAGGCGCCGGCTACCGTTCGCGAGCGAGGGGGAGGCAGTAGACCGTGCGGAAGCCGGTCGCGAGCGAGGCTGGCGGGCGCTGGCTGATGAGCTGGTCGCTGGAGGGGAAGGAGGCGGACGGGCGATGCACGAAGAAGACGCCAGTGCCCTTTCCAGTCGCTGCCGGACACACGCTTGAGCTTGCAAGGAGATGCTGCGGTCGGGAGAGGAAAGAGCCGCTCCGCTTCCGCCGACACTAGATCTGCTGCTCGACGCTGGAAGAAGATGGAGCAGGGGTGAACGCCCAGCAAGGAGCAGCGGTGAAATGCCGACGAGGAGCGGCGGCGGCGTGCCGATGCAGAGACGCGAGTGAACACGACTCGTCTCTTTTTTTCGGAGGACGAAAAGCATTCGCAGCTTTTTTTCGGAAGCGGGTTTTCTACCGCCATAAGCAAAAGCAACCCCAAAAGCATGGATTGCATCTGCTTCAGCTGCCCGCCCCAGCAAAAGCAAGGCGGGCAGCAAGCCCAAACCGGCCCTTAATCATCTAGGAGCTCAAACTATTCCTAAGGATGGATTTAGCCAAAACAATTAGGCCCTGTTTGGCCTAGCTTTTGAGCTTGCCTATGGCTTTGTGGCCAACAAAAATCAAGAAGCATAGGTGTTTGGCCCTTCAACTTCTCTGTTCCAACCCACAAATTAGTTGCTTCTCTAAGAAACATGGGTGAAGCTGTTTCTCTATCCCCCCCCCACCTGCTTATGCTCAATAATCCTTATATGTAATAATAATTTTTTAATGATATAACTAATAATATTTTAAATAAATATTTAATTATAATTAACTATAAATTTAATCATATAATTTTTATAATAAAAAATTATTTATTATAAATAAAATAATCTAACCATAAGTTGTGCATCCAAATACTCTCAAACTTCTTCAGTCAATATCTTTTCAACTAACACTTCTTCAACCAACAAAAGCTAAAAACAGAAACTGGGCCTTAATAAGATGCAACCTAAACTAGAAAGAACAATAAACTTATATTTATTCCCTAGATGTGACTTGATTATTCATCACTGTCTTCTACACATTAAACTATTTCCTTGAAAGGAAAAGTAGAAAGAAGAAAAGGAAAACACATTAAATCTAGTAACTTTTTGCTACTAAGTTCATTGTAATTTTTTTTCCCTACCTTGTGGATTCCTTTCAAAGAAACAGAGCATCGAAAAAATAAAATAAAAATGTCAATCCTAAAATATAAAATTGTACTACCAATTTAGTAAACAGATGTTGACAAGAATTGTGTATAACTAGAGAAACTAAAGATGAGTTCGGTGGAGCTTTCCTTGTTACCTATTATCGAATTTTCACGCTTTTCTCACCAGAAGATGACAAATAAATATAGGGGTATCCAATTTTTGTTTCAACCGAAGAATTCAAATTAAACTGAACCAAAAATTTTAATTTATTTTGATTTATAACAAAATCAGTTCGATTTAGTTTGAATTATTTTAAAAAATTTTAGTTCAATTTTCAGTTCAACCTAAAATTTTGAGGTTGAACTGAATAAACTAAAATTTTAATAATTATATAATTATATAATTTTTAATATTATAATATTATTTTATTTTAAAAATAATTTAAAATTAATTAAATAATAATAATAATAATAATAATAGCAAAAATCAATTTCAGTTTACACTTAACCGAACAAAATTAAAATTTTTTATTCAGTTATAGTTTTATTTTTTGTAAAATCGATTCGGTTTCAAAATTAAATAAAACATCTGTTCGGGTGAATTGATTTGGTTCAATTAGATTTAGGCATATCCATCTGGTAATAGGACAGTGCGGCTCCTTTTGATATTTATGCGCCTAGTCAAATTAAGTCATTTGATTCGCCAGATCCATTAGAAAATATAGACCCATATATTTTAATAAGATACTTTTCAATTAGCAATTTACAAGGAAATAGGAGGGAAATATCACAAAAAAAAAAAGAGATAATTTGCTTTATTTCTTTATCTCTG
This sequence comes from Costus lasius, assembly GCA_027563935.2. Taxonomy (NCBI): domain Eukaryota; kingdom Viridiplantae; phylum Streptophyta; class Magnoliopsida; order Zingiberales; family Costaceae; genus Costus; species Costus lasius. Next base: position 16,359,039 of record CM050450.1, on the reverse strand, counting down.
TTCCACTAAGATCTGATACTTGGTTTGACATAATAACCTGATAATTGCACACCCAAATTTTAAGGGAAATATCACATAAAAAAGTCAAACCAGCATTGAAGAATCAAACTAAGAAAAATACTAATCACTTAACTAACATTCCAAACACAATAATAAGGATAAAACTTTTGGAGGAAAAGCCGTGTTATCAGTTAACTACTACAACAGTCTATTCAAGTGGCTGCCAACTTTCTAATAAGCATTATTACAATTACAATTGGCTTAAGAGGCTTAAACCAAATTTCATCTAGAAAATTTGCTCCCGATCAAACTAACTTTGGTAAAAGTGTACAAAATCCACTTAATATTTAGTCTTTTGAATAATAGAATTATGATCCCAAAAAAATAAATGAAAGAATGTATAAAAGATATATTTTGCTGATTAAAAACTGTTGTCTCATATGGCAAGCCTTTAGTATGGAAAAAGAAATGAACTAATCCCTATTGCCCTGAGGCATATTCTGTAACCCAATGTCCTGACTATTGTTTAACACCAAGCATATAAATATTTTTTTCAAAAACAGAGAAAGGATGGGACTTTTATAATGACACCCTCTTAGGTGGAAAGCTGCAACAAGCCATACTAATATTAACATCAACATTAAGAAAGATAGCCCAACATTAAGAAAACATAATAGCACTCAAATGGTTTTCTGGCATCCAAGTTGGAGTATAGGGAGAAGTCTAGGGCAACATCCATACTTAAAATGCAGCCCCCGCCATTTCTTCCAACCCTTTGTCCATGTAAAAGCATGAATTAGTTGATGTAGAAGAGGTTGCGTCAGCCTCAGTGCTAAAACTATAACAAGAGCAGGGGACCTCTTCTTTTGTTGCAAAACCATCTCATCACAATCATATATGTTCGCTTACTCAGATCACTGACAACTAATTCATTGTATCATTTCTTTAAACTATTGATGGAAAATAGAAACAGATTGAGGAAGTAGACACTTTTTTTCATGATTAAGAGAAAATTGTCAGGCCAAAACATTTTCCACAAACCCAAATCGTGTCTCTTTAGTACACTTCATATAAAATTTGCAAATTTTCAAACTAAAAAAGCTAAAGAAATTATTGAGAAGACTCAAATTATAGGTTTAGACACAAACAAGAAGAAATAAACTGATAACACCTGAACAATCAAATATATGCGAACTAAAGGACAACCTAGCCACCTTCAAAGTGTCATGGGGAAATATAAAAAATGCGATGACAATTGTGTGCACTTTGAGATGAGAAAAGGAACAGAAAGAGAATTCATTATATAGAAGTCATACCGCACAAGAAAAATCAGCAACTATATTTAGGAAGAACCTGTTTCATCAATGGAATAAAGCAATATTACTTAGAGCAAGCCAGAAAGAACTGTGCATCACGGTCTGCTTCAGTCTCCAAATTAGTTTGCTATCTTTTGCATATGACAATAACAAGAATAGAAAAGCAGAAAATACCTAAGACATTTACTTATATTCTACCTATCCTATTTTAAAAAAAATTGTAGAAGAGGCTTACTATAAAGAGACTAACCAGTTAACCTAGAATGCATCTAGGTTCTAGAATACTAAGAATAATATCATTCATCATAACTAAGGTCAATTTGTGATCATTACCGATGAAAGCACTTTCCATTCATGAACACAATTCTTATAAATATTTATGGCTCACATAATTTATCAATCCAAATTATCTTTACTTCGTTGTAGTTGCATATAACACGGGAAGAGAAAGAAGTATGATAGATTTTGAGTCAGAGTGAAAGACTGACGTAGAGTGCAGATTAGTAAAGTTGACTTATGATAATTATGTCAATCTACTAGGTATATTGTCACAATTGTTTATTAATTTATATATATATATATATATGTATATATATATATGTGTATGTGTATATATACACATATATATGTACATATGTACATACATACATACATATATATATATATATGTGTGTGTGTATATATATATATGTGTGTGTATATATATATATATGTATATATATCACAAAATAGAAAAATCTTTCAAAGAAGAGATTGCTACTGACTAAAAATAAATAGTAGTTTGGATGTTGAACTTCATGTGAATAACAAAAGTAGGGTATGCCAATATGAAATTATTAGCTAATGGTTATTTAAAAGAGATTGTAAGCTAACAAGATATCATTTTCCATAAAAATACAACTAATGGAAGTTTTTGGGTACAAGAAAAGATAATTTAAAGACTAGCATTTGAAGATAAAGAATAGCTTATTTTAATGTTTCAGGATGATCGAGTACACTTTAAGATTATATAACTAGATCAGCACCAAAAGATTAAATTAAACAACACTAATTAAACAAACAATAGAAAAGGATCTAGGAGAAAACTCATAATTTCCAATACCTTGGTCGTCGTTGTACAACCTAGGGCATTGTACTCTGCAGGAGTTGAAACTGGTATCATTTAAATAGCAACAATATTACAAAAAATTCACAATGTAACTAATATATTTAAAACAGGAAAAAAGACTTTTACCTGAAAATGCAGGCACGGCTCACTAGATCCATTAGAAGACAATGCGTCTCCGATGAATCTAAATGCACAGAGAAAAAATCATTCCTATCCTACAGAAGACCATTGATCACCAAGAGCAACCAACGGAGAGATGGAGGGGAGAGGGGTTAGTGGCTGCAAAAAAAATTTCGATGTCGCATAGAGCAACCCCTAGGAAGAGGGCATCCGTAAGCAGGAAGCTACGATCAGTAGCTTGCTTGGGGCCGATGGAAGAAAGTCTTAGGGCGAAGAGCAGGACAGGAAATAGGCAGAGGAAAAGGGGAGACTAAATGAGATTAAAGCTAGCTTGTTGGCTCTGATGGAAAGGAGGGGAAATTGGAGATAGAAAGAGACTAGGAGGTACGACGCAAGGAGGATAGGAAGAGGAGGAAGGGGAGGCAGTGAGCGGAGAAGGGAAGAGGGTGGATCAAAGTCTCGGTGAGGGCTGTCAAGGTCGATGGCAGATATTAGGGTGAAGAGGAAGAAGAGATACATATGGTCCCATTGGGAAAAATGTCCTAGGCACGGGTCGTGCCTATAATGTTTCTGCATAGGAGTTAATCCACCGTTCATAAGCATTTAATGTGTGCACATCTCAATGCCACTCATGGAGTTTGTTCACTGCAAACTTCTGTTAGGTTTTAAAACGTTCAACAATAAATGCAAAGTTCAACAATAAACACAAATATAAATTTCTGTTAAGTTTTAGACAAGTTCGACAATAGATAACAAAATTCGACAATAAATAAAAATATAAATTTCTGTTAAGTTTTAGACACGTCGATAATAGATAATAAAGTTCGACGATATATCGTTGAACTTTAAAATTCGACAATAAACAGAAATATAAATTTCTATTAAATTTTAGACAAGTTTGACAATAGATAACAAAGTTCAACGAGTTCAACATTGTTGAACTTTGAAGTTCAACGATATATTGTTGAACTTTGAAGTTCAACGATATATTGTTGAACTTTGAAGTTCGACGATAAACGGAAATATAAATTTCTGTTAAGTTTTAGACAAGTTCGACAATAGATAACAAAGTTCGACAATGTATCGTTGAACTTTGAAGTTCAACAATAAATAGAAATATAAATTTTTGTTAAGTTTTAGACAAGTTCGACAACAGATAACAAAGCTCGACGATAAACAGAAATAAAAATTCTTGTTAAGTTTTAGGCAAGTTCGATAATAGATAACAAAGTTCAACAATATATTGTTGAACTTTGAAGTTCGACAATAAACAAAAATATAAATTTCTGTTAAGTTTTAGACAAGTTCAATAATAGATAACAAAGCTCGACAATATATCGTTGAACTTTATTATATATCATCGAACTTGTCTAAAACTTATGATTTTATCGTAGAATATTTTGGTGTGAATTCTAGTAAATTTATTATATTTTATTATTATTTTTATTAATTTTTATATTTATACTTATTGTCGAAATTTGGCATCTATTGTTGAATTTTTTTTGAAACTTAACAGAAGTTTGCATGCAACAACCTCCTTGAACGGTATTGAGATGTACGCTCATTGAATGCTTAGTGAACAGTGGATAACTCCCGTGTAAAAAAAATTCTAGGCACGGCCCGTGCCTAGGACATTTTTCTGTCACATTGCGTTTGGGTCTTTAATATTTTATTATATTCAAAGAATATACTATCTTGCATGTACAATTTGAGAGAATAAATCCCAAAGCCCTCTCATGATTCAATCTTAAGAAAAAAATTTTGAACCTTAAATTTAATCATTTATTGCAGTTGACTACCAATTTACCAAATTACTAATTATATAATTTACCAAACTAATTTTAAAAATTATTGAATATTAACAAACTAAATTTATAAGTAATATCAATAAAACAAAAAAATTTCCAATTTTACCATTATATTTTTACATCATTAAAAAAAACATGTATTGTTAACAAACCAAAAAAAATAATCAAATTTACCAAACTAAAAACTGATAATTTTATTATACATATAATTACGTTCAGTAATTTTGATAAATTACTAAATTGAAAAAATATTTACCATTAGCATTAGCATATTTAACAATTAACATTTATTATATATTTGAATTATCCCATTTTTTGTGTACAATATTTATATATTTATTTATTTGATGTCCAGGAGAAGGCAAATTCAAAGCAATAAAATACATATCGATGAGGGTGAAAGCTCCTTCATTAGTGAAGAAGACATTAATCTACTTTGAAGGATTAGACAAAGATGTATCTTATGTTATCTTATACTTTTTTTTCAAAAAAAGTGTGAGGTAAATAATTTAGTAACACGTTATAATTTAAAAACTTTTTTATATATATTCATAAATCAATAGGCGCTTATATATTTACTATACTAGTGTTATTCTTAAATTTTGATTAGGTTTGCATATATATAAACATAAGAATTAAGATACTGGAGACCAGTCAATTTGGGATGCAAAATAATTCATTAATACACTGACAAAGGACTCAAGGAAAAATGATATGAAGTCCTTGTTCATGATTTTATTATAGAAAAGAACAAAGTAAGAGGAAAAAAAACATATAGGTACTTGTACTACATGCTAATTTTTCATTTATGTTAATTCCAATCATAATTTTTTTCATAACCATATAGGTAATTGACCTAGTAGGATATATGTGCAAAGGAGCCTTGAAGTAGACAAGGTAAAACACTATAAATTTATTGATTTGGTCATACTTTCATTTACATCTTATTTTAGCTATTTAATTAGAAAGAATATTGTGGATCAGTCAAATCAATTCAACCATTCAACCTGAATTGAACTAATTCTAATCAGTTCAATCAGAACAAAATTTTTTTTTAAAAAAAATCGAACTAAAATTGAATCTGGAACCAAACTGAAAATTAGTTCAATTTGATTTGATTCGGGTTAACCTAGATTTTTTTAATATTTTACATCATTATTTTATTATTTTTAAATAAAACAATATTATAATATAAACAATTATATAAAACTTAAAAATAATTATTGAACTTCAGTTTATTCTGTTGAACTGAAAATCAAACTAATTTAGATAAAAATCAAACAAAGCTAAGAATTTCGGTTTGGTAGATGAGATTGACTCTGAAAAAATAGGCAACCCTAACTATGAATGGTTTGCTATATTAAGAACACAACGTGAAGATATCAATTTTTTTTCTATCAACTCTCATGGCCACGTATGCAGAGTCTTGTATAAGCCAATTTTTAGTAAGAGAAGTTATGCAATGATAATGATATATATATAGGATTTGTGTACGAAAAAATCAACTTAAACCTGAATGTCTTAATGTATTTAATTTTGTAGAGGCAGATTATTGATGCATGCCTATACTTTAATCAATCCTTTTTAATTTGTTAGGTTTGTATGCTAAACATATGTGCTAATTGTTTTCATAGAACAAAATTTGTATTTGACCATAAGTCTAGCATGCAATATGTTGAACAAATCAACAGGACAAGCATTGCATAAATAGTTCTAGCTCCCTAAACATATGTGCTAATTGTTTTCATAGAACAAAATTTGTATTTGACCATAAGTCTAGCATGCAATATGTTGAACAAATCAACAGGACAAGCATTGCATAAATAGTTCTAGCTCACATTCACTGCAAAACAGGCATTGGTTTTTGGTACATGTAAATATAAAAGATAGACAAATTGATATACTCAGTTCTCTGACAACAGGGAGTGCTAAAAAGGCATAAGTGAAGAAACTTGTAAGTCTACTTTTCATTGTAATTTAGTTGAATTGTTGGGTTGAATAGCAAATTTTAATAAGAAAAGGTAGGCTATAGACTTCAATAGCACATGCCAACAAGATGCAAGGTGACTTCAAATGCATCATTTTTTATTGTACAAATATATATTTTTTTTACACCCAGTGTTTTGTTTTTTCCAAAAGCAAGTAAAAATGGGTATTATTAAAAAAATTACACAATAATCCATAACCCAAATCTAAACACAAACATTGATACATAAAAAATAAACCCATCTACAAATCCACTCACATCACTAACTCCATACCATTTGGACGCAACTATAGAGTATTCCTATAATACTCCAATACTCCAATCTAGAAGGTTCTTCCTAAAGCAGGAGCACATTCCTTGCTCCTACTTATATTTTTAAGCTCCAAATCCCGTATCTTTACAAATTTAAGGCAAGCATTTTTCTTCTCTGAACTTCACTATTTTCATCTTTCTTCCAAACACTTGCCATGGTTCTTGTGAGAGTTCAAGAATGCTCTGTTATTCCTCTCTGACTTCTTGGACAGATATCTTACTGGCAATTGAAAAAAGATAGGATGGGGAAAATCTTTGGATATTACTAGAAAGTTGCTAATTAGTGCTGCTATCTATCATGTTTGGATCCTAGTGTTGACTATACTTTCTCACCTTGAAACTTATTGAGCACATTTCTAGTGGAACAGAATTTAGTTTGTACTTCAATCTTAATACACCTAAAGATAAAAAACGTTTAAGTACTACAATGGAAATGGAAAAAAAGAGTTTGTACTTCAATCCAAGAAGACAATAATTTGCAAACAATATGATCCCCAAAAGAAGAAAAACAATACATGAATTCACTAGATATTTTAACTTTTATTTGCCAAGTAATTCACCAATTATATTTCATGGTGCAAATGGATTATAACTAGTCCAACATAGTAAATGAACTTGGCAATCTCTTCCTTTCATTGTATATGATGAGTATAAGAGTAACTTATCCAGCATACATCAATTCAAATCAAGAAACAAGCAGCCAAATATCGACTAAATAGATTGTGTCAACAGTCAACTATTGATCATAAGATGCATAGAAAAAGAAAACATAATAGATGTTCCATAGTGAATCAGGAAGAATGAAACTACCTTGACTGTTCCATCCTCTGGAGTTGAGCTCAACATACTGCTTTTATCATTTCTCATTCTTTTCTAAGGTTTTCGCCATTGCTCAGGCCATCGATTAGAGCTAAGTATGTACTATCATCAGGTGTGATACCCTTGCCCACCATCTCTTTGAGGAGCTCTTCAGCATGAACCCCTTCCCCACTTTTACACAAACCTTGGATTAGAGTGTTGTATGTCACGAGTGTAGGATTGAAACCCCTACTCAACATCTCATCTCTTACACTTAAAGCATCATTCACATCACCTCTCCTGCTATAACCACTGATCAATGTATTGTAACTCACAAGATCAGGTTTAATACCTCTCTTGGTCATCTCGTCAATTAGTCCTCGTGCCTCCTCTACTTTCCCCATCAAACAGAGCCCCCTCATTAGTGAATTGTAAGTGACTTCATCAGGAGCTACCTTTCTCCTCTCCATCTCCTTCAAAATCACAAAAGCTCGCTCTATTTTTCCACAACCACAATGCCCATCAATCAGTGCATTGTACATCACAGTATCTGGAATCAAACCCTTATCAAGAGCTGATTCAAACATTGCATTTGCCTCAGCCAACCGGCTACTCTTGCAAAGACCATAAATCAAGGAAGTGTAGGTTACTCTAGTTGGTTGAAGTCCTTTTGCTGTCATTTCTTCAAACACTTTGAACGCCTTCTCTACATTCCCTTCCTTGCAGTTCCCATTGATCATAATGTTAAATGTGATTGCATCAGGCACCATTCCTTTGTGCCCCATCTCCTTAATCATGGCATCAGCCTCCTTGTGCCGCCCATCCATGAACAAAGCATGCACCAGCAGATTGTAGGTCGACACTGTAGGTTGAATTCCCTTCTCTAACATCTCATCTCTCTGCCTGAATGCCTCGTCCAGATTGCTCTTGTTGCAATAACCATCAATCAGTGCATTGTATGTCACAGCATTTGGAATCAAGCCTCGGTCAGTCATTTCAACGAGCATTTGGGCGGCATCCTGCAATCGACCTTCTTTGCACAATCCAGAAATAAGCGTGCCATAGGTGTAGGAATCCGGTTCAATTCCCTTCTCCCTCATCAGATCTAAGATCTGTAGACCAGATTGAACCTTGCCGGTCGAACAATGCCCGTGAATGATGGTGTTATAGGTGATAACTGTCGGTTGAACCCCAGCGATCTCCATGTGCAGTACGAAAGCTTTTGCTTTTTTGAGCTTTCCCTCCTTGCACAACACATTGATCATAATGTTAAAGGTCACAACATTCGATGGAATCCTCATTCGGAACATTTCAGCATACAAAACCCATGCTTTCACCATCAAATTCGATTTCGAGAAAGAGTTTAACAAAGCATTGCAGGATTCGATCTTTGGAACGACTTTTGCATCCTTCATGAGATAGAAAATTTTCATTGCTCCATCCGGCTCGCCGGAATCGGCGTACGCCTTGAGCAAGAGATCGAACACACCTGGCGGTTCGGATGGTTCGACCTCCTGATGGGATGCGACAAGCGCAGCGAAAACATGCTCCGGTACGTTAGCGCGGCCAGTGGCGATGGCTTTCCTCAGGAGTTGAATGGCGGGACCGGGCTGGCGCAGCGAGGAGAAGATTGTAGCGGCGGTGGAAAGGGACCGCAGGTCGAGGCGGTGATGGCCGAGGCGATCGAGCAAGCGGAGGATGAGGTCGGGGGAAGAGCGGAGGCGGCAAAGGACTGCGGAGAGAAGGGGATGGGAGAGTCGGGGTAAGAAGGGGTCGACGGATGTCCAAAGGGAGCTGCGTATTGAGGCGGCGATAGCATCTGCATCTGCATCGAGTTCGAGGGGAACGGACAAATCAGGCGGGGTAGCGGAGGAGGCTGCAGGCAGAGTCGGCCCACAGCGGGAGCGGCGAGTGGCGGCGACGCTCGAAAGGCAGCGCCGCAATATGCGGCCGGAACCGGTCATCCAGTGCAGAGCTACTTGGACTCAGGCCGGGAGTTTTTCGATTCAATCACGTATTCCAGTTTTTTAACCAGACCCGAATCCGAACTGTAAACTATTGCCTCATCTATTCATGTCTAAATTGACAATTTCACCAATCGGGTTCGGTACCCGATTATCCAAATACGGTGAGTTCAAGTTTAATAAGTCATATTTTAATCCGATTTAAGTCGGGTTTGCATTTAGAGACATGGGTACTTGATACCGAATTTTAATACAAAAATATAAATATATTTTTATTATTAAAATATATAAAATAATAAAATAATTATTATATAAATATTTTTTAAAAAATATATTTTATAAAATAAAATAATAAATAATTTTATTTTTTATTTAATTATGTACCCATTTAAATATTTGACTATAGTTCAGATTGTATATTAAGGTACTCGACTCAGGTTCAGGTCAAATTCAAATAGCACGGTTGACAATTGAGTCAAGTTTGAGTTAAAAGGAAAAATAGGAGTATTCAACCTATTGCCACTCATATGAAGGATTTAGGAGGCCTATCTGTTTTTTCAACAATCACCTTAAACTTTATCTTTTTTTTCATTGTGCTATTTTTGCAAATGTTGCAATCATACGGAGTAGTAATAAATAATAATAATAATAATAATAATAATTATTATTAAATAATAATAATAATTATTATTATTAAATAATAATAATAATAATTATTATTAAATAATAATAATAATTATTATTATTAAATAATAATATAAACCATCTAGAAACAAGCGAAAAAGTCTTGCATTCAAAAATCTTGTACATTTAAATAATCAAATATTAAATTTATTCAACGTTATTCTACTAAATATTTTAACATTTACACCTACCTCACGTTGAAAGTAGTTATTAGCTTTGACTTTGGTTACTTTAGTTGACTTTAAGAAATAGACATTTTTATTAAGATATTAAATCAATATATAACCTAATTAATTTATAATATCTAATTCATCTACCTTGCATTATTGAGTTTCTTAGTAAAAGTAAAAATAATAATAACAAAAAATAATATTTAAGTATTTTAATTATAAATTATTTATATTTAAGGGAATAAACTAGGGATTTCTAACACTTGCACTAGCTCTTCACGTGTGTCCTATTAAAATTGTTTTTCTTAATTTTTCTTTTTAAATATATAACTTCTAGAAAACCAAATTACCTATCTTAACATTTATTTATTTATTTTCAATTATAAAATCACGGAATTAAAATAATTAGACCCCAACAAAACGCACACAAAGTGACCAGATAAGATAAAAATAAATTAATAAATATCTTATTAAAAAAATGCATAAAATAAAATAAAATTGGCATCTTCCGTCATCTTCCTTGTCCTCGAGTCTCCGCTTGCCAATCGCGCATCTGCGACTGCGTCTGCTCCCGGGACAGTGCGAGGAAGAGTCGTCACCAGTTCCAGCGACTACGGGTTAGGGCGGCGAGATAAAGCAATGGCGGGCGCGGCTCGGAGGGTCTCGGCTGCCTCTGCGAGAGCTCACACAAGGAAGAGAGCGCGAGCTTCTTCTTCCTCTTTCCTCACTCCAGGTATCTCCGTCTCCCCCTTTCCCCCCTCGGATGTGCTCGACTTCTGTCGTTTGTTGTTGTTTAGCCCTGGAAAGAAGTTGTTCCTTTTGAAATCGATCGGCTCTGCTGTGAATCGAGTTCGTGTGTTGCAGAAGACTTTGCTTGACTTCCGATAGTAGCAATCTCGTTTCCTTAGCTTCTTGATTTGGAATGGCTAGATAGTTCGAACGGGATTGGCTGAAGCTTTAGTTTCTTTTTCTTGGTGTTATCGATTTTCTTTTGAGGTTTTGAAAAAGGCGGCAGTTCATTCACAAGAACTGTTTAGTTCTTTTTTGAAAAATAAAAAAAGACGAAGGAAATAAAATAGGAAAAAGAGATTTACATATTGTTTTCAATCTTCATGTCTGCTTTGAAGAATTCATTTCAAGTTGGTTGTCGAGGCTAGTTAAGTATTAAAGTGATCTAATGAATATGATCTAATAGGTAGTTTTATTCAGATCAATTCTTTCATCTTCCATTTCGTTTAAGAACAAGTTCTGGATCTCTCATCTAAGATATCAGAGTTTCTGATGATGATTCTTGATTTGCTTATTTCAAACTTGATGAACATCAGATCTTCTACGCTATTTGTTACATATTTACTTTTCTTCACTGGTAAAAATGATTAGTGATAGTAATCCATGATTCCATTCACTTCCCTTCTATTATTTGCATACCTTTTCAATCCTTGTTTTGCTCATTTTGGTTCTGTTCTGGAATTCATAATTTTCTGACCCTTTTTTTTCCTGCTATTACTTTCTGTTATTTCTTAATGTGATTTTAAATGTACGTTTGCCGATCCAGGGATGATAAAGAAGCTTTCAGCTGTTCTGTTCGTTGGCCTAATAGCTTGGACATATCAGACAATTCAGCCCCCACCACCTAAGCTTTGTGGATCCCAAGATGGTCCTCCTGTTACATCCTCCAGAATTAAACTGAAAGATGGAAGGCATTTGGCCTACATAGAGGGTGGTGTACCAAAAGAAAGGGCCAAGTACAAGATAGTGTTCATCCATGGTTTTGACTGTTGCAGATATGATGCGCTTCCAATATCCACGGTATTGGTTACTTTTCATGTCTTTTAGTTGTTCCAATATTTTAGAACCATATCACTTTGTTGGTGGCGAAGGATAGTAATCCATGTGAATTTTTCAGGCGTTGACTGAGGAACTAGGGATTTATACCGTATCATTTGACAGAGCTGGATACGGGGAGAGTGACCCTAACCCAAAGATGACAGAGAAAAGTACGGCCTTGGATATTGAAGAGCTAGCAGATCTGTTGGAACTTGGATCCAAAATATACATAGTTGGGTTTTCTATGGGAGGAGAGATTGCTTGGACATGTCTTAAATACATCCCTCATAAGTAAGAGCCATTCAGTTTCACCATTTTTTTTAATGCTTTCTTCTCACTGAATTCATTTCTTACTTGTTTCATTGTTGATTGGACGTTCCCTATAGCATCCCTAATGATTTCCTATTTCTTTTTAACTTTTCATGTAAAGGGGAACTTAATGCTTTTCAGTTGCATGATTTTGTGCGGTCTTTTGTTCTATATTAGGCCTCATGCTTATGATCATGAACTGATCAACAAATTAAGCTTAACATTTCGAGCACTGAAATTTTGGAACATATCTTTTGAGGCTGTCATTCTGACTTGATCAACTGCACAACATGAAAATAACAAGTCTGCCTGTTAATCTGATGCTAATGTTATTCACTACAGAAGGATAAGAACTATAAGATTTACTTTAGGCATGCGTAGGAATATTATATGATCAAAATCAGTAAAGGATAAGGTGAATTTCATATACTTCTCATTTATTTTGGAAGCAAAAGAACTTTTTACAATGAAAACTTTAAATTGACTACTTGAAATTGCAAAGTGATATCATTTTTGTATTCTGATGGTGAGAGATCACTTGGAAGTCAAGGAGCCTTTATCAAATACCTTATTAAACCATCATGTAGATCAGCACTTCGAATCTCTTGGACTCCGCTTTCTTGATTTTGAAGAGTTCAATTTAGACAAGGCAGAAAGTTATCTAAAACATTGTAGTAAAAGGTTTTAGGGTTTATGTTTAGAAAAACATTAATAAGTTAGAGTTATGTTGGGCATTAAGTTCTTTTTTCAATAAGATATTCAAACAGCTGCTATGAATATTGATCTATAACATGAGAGTTTCGGTTTGTTGTTTCAGTACAGATGAAATCGTTTGGGCTAATTTTATATTTTCTTTGAACCAATATTTCATCTATTTATTGTGATCATCCAAGAATGAAAGGTTGAGCTTTCAATTGATGGTTTCATGAACAAGGAAAGATATTGTATAGATTAAAAACCTCTTCAACCATCACAATGTGGTGCAATATTTTGGCATGTATATATTTGCTATTTAGATTAACAAACTTTTCTTTGCACATCTTCCTTGGGATTTTGTATTGCGACAGGCTTGCTGGAGCAGCAATAATTGCCCCAGTCGCCAACTACTGGTGGCATGGATTTCCTCCCAATGTGTCTAAAGTAGCTTATGAGCAACAGTTGCCTCGTGATAGATGGGCAGTTTCAGTAGCTCATCACGCTCCTTGGTTGGCATACTGGTGGAATAGTCAAAATTGGTTCCCCGGATCAAGCGTTATAAATCATTATATTGTCGATTTATCGGATGAAGACCTAAAGACGCTACCAAAGCTTGCACATAGAGAGAAATATGTGGTAATACATCATTCCATTATATGTTCTTGTATTCATTATATGTTCTTGTATTCAAATTTCAACCATCCCCCTAAACAATAACTAAATAGCAGATAAAAGAGCTGACAACCATCTACATTTGCAAATTTCAGGCACAAGTAAGGCAGCAAGGAGAATTCGATTCCATTTATCGCGATTTTCTTGTCGGTTTCGGCCGCTGGGAATTTAGCCCTTTGGAACTTGACAATCCGTTTCCCAACAATGAAGGAGTTGTTCACGTGTGGCACGGCACAGAGGATCGCATTGTGCCAGTTATCATGACACGTTATATCAGCCAAAACTTACCCTGGGTTCACTACCATGAGGTTCCAGGTGCTGGTCACCTATTTCCGATGGCAGATGGCATGGTCGATGCTATCGTAAAAGAGATGTTGATCGGAAACGTTTAGCCACTGTCATCATCAAGGATTCGATTTCTTCTGTTAAAAAACATACATAGACTTTCAAAATGTGATGCTTTCTACTACAGTAGCTCCACTGCATTTTGATTCTGAGTGCGTTACTGTGCACTTTTGGAGAGTAATTTCGTTGCTGTCGTGTTTCTAATTTCATCATGTTTGGTCAGTAATGCTTTATGATGTCTACACTCAACACATGTTTACTAATTGCCTCCGGTCATATATAGAATTTGGGGGGACGGAGGGGGATGTTTGAATAATTTTAAAAATGTTTTTTATTCAGAAACAAATGTAGGATTCAAATGTGAGTATTACTTTAAAGACCGCTAGAGACAATTGCATTTAGATCCGCCTCTAAATGTTTGCCCTGGCTATAGAATGGATCCAGTGCAATATTCATCTACAGCAGCATAGCATTTTTGCGTATCTTTGTTTTAGTAGAGCCATGCTTGTGTTTGGATGGAATCAGTTGATTAATTAGATTAACAATGTTTAAGGTTGTATTGGAGAGAGCCAACTATGGGCTAGTTTGAGCTTCTTGTTGGAAAATTGTTATGGAGTGTTTGCTAAGTATTTGGTTTATATGGTACATCCTCTTCCAATGATACTTGACCTAATTATTGGTAGCCAAATTAGCCACCTCTAACATATTTGTTGAAAGATCCAAAAGTTTCTGAGGACTTTCATGTAGCAAATGAAGAATGATCCATGAGGAGAACAATCGATATGAGCAAAGAAAGATTAGAAGCCAATTGAAATTACTTACTTCTAAGGATCAATTAGGGCTTTATTTAAGGTCTTAACACAGATGGAAATTTAGAAGAGTTGACCATGTTGAATTAATTACTTATTAAATAATCAAGATTCCTTTTCAGTGGTACATTTTCAATTTCATTTTCTATTTACCTCCGTACTAGGGACACAAAAAGGAAATATATGCCATCACATAGTAATCACTTTTTTGGATCACTACAAGAATACAAATTTAGCAAACTACTAGGATAGTGACACCATTAATTTCTATAATTAAATATATGCCAAATAGTTTCAAGTACAATTTGCTAAAATATATATAATTTAAAGTACTATTTCATAAATATATAATTGGATCTATGCCAAGTGAGTTGAAATTAGCTCATTGAATGCTCTAACATTAAAATCTTGTCTTGTGCAATTACTCCCCACATGGGGGCTTAATTGCCTCCAATGCCTACTTACATGAATGAGCCATTTTTTATTTAACCGCATTAACTTGGCTAGTGCTCGAGTCATGAGTAGAGTCGGTTCACTAGTTTAATTCTCATTTGTCTTCTAGTGTCATGAACCCTAATTTAATTAATTGTTAATTAAAAAAACCAACAATTGGGCTCAACATGATTGACTTGTGATCGATTGGGTGTGTCAACGTTGTCGCTTTTGTTTAGAAACTAATGTAGAGAAAATAAAATTTAGGTAGGCCTCTTACCTAAGCCTATTTAGGCGGCGGGCATTCATCTTTATAAGATAAAAAGACATTTCATAACGTCTATATTAATACGGTGCAAGTTAGCAAAATGCTAATATATATCACATTCCTTTTATGTATTAATACGGTGATTGTGATGTATATACACTATCTAAGTGGCTTTAGATTGAATGTGTAGTTAGGATTTCTCTTCCTAATGTTGCATTCCATGGCTCTCTAATAGCAATTCAAGCATGTCACTACAATTTGTTTTTGAGAATTAAGCCTCCATTTTAGTTATTAATTTTTAAAATTTATTATATAATAAAAATATAAAAATATAATATGTTCTTTAAAAGATAAAATATGACTTTATAGTGACTTATTTTAATTAGATAGATGATATTGCCAACATTAAAGTCAGCTCACTCGAAATTTATTGTATAGTTTGTAGATTATATTAAGTTTTTCTCAAAGAAGTATATGCACATTCTAAGTCACTCACATATTTTTCAAATAGCCAACACCTCATGTGGATTCTAAATCATTTGCTCTTTCCCTGAGTGAATAATATACAATGTGTAAGTCTTAGGTGCTCAAGGACTTTCTAAAAGACTAGGCTTTTACAATGCCTCCACTTATCTCATATGAGCATTTTCAAAGCGATCAAATGCTAATCTCTCTATATAGTTCACTCAATTCATGCCGATGACTAAACAACTCTCTTTTTTTTTTAAACTCAAATCACTAATTGTTTCCTAAGTTTCAACGCCCTAAGCCTTTAACTCTTGAATGATTCCTTATGCTCCTAAACACTCATCTCACTCAAGCGTATATCAAGTGATAAGCTCACAACACTAACAACTCACAAGCATTACCGCCTCCCCCAATGCAATAACAATAACTCATGTGATGCTCAATTAAGGCAACACACAATGTTTTAACATTTCTAATGAGTAAATATGAATACTTAGCACCGCTAACATTTCTCAAGATAATAAGAGTTATCAAGATATGAGCAAAGTTGCAAACCATATGTGTGACAATATCTACACAAATTTTAATATGAAAGAGAGTACACATTAAAAAAAAATCCTAAGCTCTCTTTTTGTGTAAAATATTAAAATTCATTAGGACAACAAGTTATGGGTCAATAGAATAAACCTTCCTTAAATGCTACAATACATTATTAAATATTTTTTTTTTCAAAAACAAGAAAAAAAAAGTTGGAAGACATGTTGCATTCATGGGAAGCATGAATAATTTTAAGAAGCCTTTGGATGAGGCCACTTAGACAATGCTCCAATCCATTACTTGTAGTGCCTATCCAATTACTCGCACGAGCTTTGCACATTCCACATAAACAAGCTACTCCCCTCTTTTTTGTTTATTATATTTATAGATTGATGTGGTGGAACAAAGTCAACCTTGTTGCTCCATGGTTGACTTGACTAAACTTGAATCCTTTGTAAATTGGCGGGTAAAATCAAGTAGGTAGGTGGTTCCCTCGCACGCACAAACAACAAAGGACATTAATGTATTCTTATCACTTGGTCAACGAGGGGGAGACCATTCATAAAATCCATTTGATGTATTCAATTAATGCTCATTAACAAGCAATACACCACTCATCCACACAATTCATTTCATGTTTTTCTTTATAAATAATTAAATTTTATTTTATAGATTTTGTGAGTCACTCTAATTAATTTTTTTAAACAAAATACATATTTTATAAATAAAAATAAATTATTAAAAAAAGCATTATTTTACCTCTAAATTATTAAAAAAATCAAAATAAATATAAGCTAATTTTTTTCATTCTAATGAAGACAAGCCGTTGACTTCAAGCTTTCCCCCTTTATAAAATGGCACCGTAGGCCCTTACTTTCCCCCACCACAGCGAGGCTGAACCACCCTCCCCTGTTTCGATCGACTCCCTCCGCACCGTAGAAGTCGCCGCCCTCGCTTCCGACGACCATGAGCCGCCGCGCGAAGAAGTTGGACTTGAAGCTCAACCTGGCCCCGCCGGCGAGGGAGGGCGCCTCCCGGAGGCTTGGCCGCGAGGAGTCGCCGCGTGGGTCGTCGTCGCCGTCGCCGACTTCGTGCGTGTCGTCAGGGGCGGAGAGCCCGGAGGCGGGGGAGGCGTCGATGGTGCTCGCGGCGTGCCCGCGCTGCCTCATGTACGTGATGCTGTGCGAGCACGACGCCAAGTGCCCCAAGTGCAAGAGCGCCGTCCTCCTCGACTTCCTCCACGGCGGTGCCACCTCCTCCGCCGCCAAGAAGACCAGAAACACTTGAAGCACCTTTCCGCCGCTCCCTGCTCTGTTTTCTGTAGTTCTTGATTTGCTGATGTTGATGTTGAACATTCTCAGGGGATTTTACATTTCTGTCCTCCCTTGCCTTCTAATATTTTGATGCATAATCTTATATAAAAGAGAGCATTATTACAAGTAATTAATTGATTATAATGAGAAAAAGATGGATATCCCTTTTGATTGAAAGATCATTCGTACCTTTGACTGAACGGAGAATTTTCCTAGTAATCGCCCAGGAAAGTTAAAGCGTGGCTTGATCTGAATCATTCTAATGCTTTGAAATCGTATAATATTTGCTAAACTTGCACAACACTTAATCGGCATCATATTTAAAGCAATATCAATGGTTATATTTAGGGATGACAGCGGATAGGATATCCGTATTTTTATACTATCTGTATTTTAACCCGAATAACTATTCTACTATCCATTTATTTTTTAGAACCTCTACCCATATCCTATCCTATTAAAAATTTAACTACCAGTTTAATACCCGAACCCTATAAATACCCGACTTAAATATCTATCATATTAAATTTCAATGTATATATATATTGTTACCCAATTAATATTTGAGTACTCGACCCTATAATACCCTAAGAATGATCAAATTTCGGGTAAGATAAAACGGGTACCTGCAAACCTGAATAATATATTAAAAAAAGTATAGTAAACAAACAAAAATATATATATATATATATATATAACCGAGTTCGGGTAGTGGGTATCCGTCCTATGCTACTCAAACCCTACCCGAACTTGACTCGGATAGCATATGCACTACCCATACCCTACCCAAACCCGAATAACAACTACCCGTTTACCTTTAAACGGGTTCGGATAGAGCGGGTACCCGCTAAATTGGTACCCAATTGCCATCCCTAGTTATATTTAATGACGCTTAACCACTAATTGATTTAGCACTAATATGGGTAGTAAGTTACTAAACCAAATTGATTGATATAGTATTTATATTAGTAAATTTGATAATTTATCAAATAAAAAAAGTTACTAATAACTATACCAATGATTGGTAATCAAATAATAAAAAATTACCAATACGATATTATGGATTTTGTTGATAAATTTGGTAAATTCACTTCGATTGAAAGATCATTATTAGCTATGAATTTTGGCAATTAACTTGCCCTCACTCTTAAGACTTTTTGTTAGATAAGTGGCTTCAACTATAGTTTTTCTTTTTTTTTTTCTTTTCCATCCTAGGTAGGTAACCTCTTGAGAGAAGTTGACTTTGTTGTGACTTTTAGTAGTTGACTTTACTCATGACTTTCTAGATTAAGAAATTTAATGGAGTTCAATCCCTTAGGAAATGATTCAAGGGAGTAATCCAAACTAGGGAAGCAAAAGAGTGAAGGATTTAAATGTTTAATTGTTACTAATATAGAGGCGAAAAGAAAGAAAAATAGGGGTTTAATTTGCACAATAGTATTTTTGTTGTTTCGCATACTTCCAAAAAGCCTTCTCGTAAAATGTTGGCATTCTTTGATGAGGGAACATATCAACCATCAAATAACTAATGTGAGATGCACTTATAGCTATTAGATATGGCAATTTGGGTTAGCGGCTTGTAGCGGGTCATGTCAACGTGAGGACAACTCGTTTAAGCTCAACCTGAGTCTAACCTGTTTATTAATTAGGCTATATTTACTCGACACAAACACTACCCGCATAACTTTTTTAATATATAAATAAATATAAAAATAAATATTATATATACACGTTAATATAAACATAATATATATATGATAGATACAAATTTCATAATTTGGATAAGCAAGTTACAAACGGGTTATCTCAACATGACCTGTGACCCATGTAAACCCAACCCAAACCTAAGTCATTTATTGATTAGATTAGTTTGACCTAATCTAAACATGACCCACTTTATAAATGAGTCAATCCGACCCAACTCGCATAACATGTTTAATATATATATATATATATATATATATATATATATATATATATATATATATATAATATAATATAATATAATATAATATAATATAATATAATATAAATGAGTTGCAAAGTTAATCTATTTATGACACAACTTGATCTGATTATTTTTAGGTCATAAATAAATTGACTTGATTATAACCCGAGCACAATGACACTTGAACCAAATCCGTCTAATTTTATATTATGTCAGGGTCAAACATAATAACGCTTGACCCGAGCTCGCCTAACTTCTTGCGGAGTTGAGTCGAGTTGATAGGTCATGTCAACTTTTGGTAGGTCTAGTAGATATGATGGCATTAAAGTGGTTTAGTACCTTTACATGTGATTGAATCTGTGAGGCATATTGTAGTTACATAAGTGGAGCTTGTTTGGTAGACTAGTACATCCCTCCCTAAAGGGTTGGATCCCATAGTTTTTGGGATCAAATGCTGGAGATTTTGAACATGGATCCCCAAAAAAAGAGCTCTATTTGGTTTGATCTTGTTGTGGGTGGTTGGTTCAAATCTGACTGCAAACATTGATTTGCACAGTGTTCTTTCCTTAATTGGCTAGGATGGTGTGGAACATTGTGCATCTCATGTGGACTTCTGGTCAGGAACGCTTGTCTTCTTTCCCAACATTGGAGCCCAACATGTGCTCCCCAACCTTCTAAGGTAAGGCCATCTATTTTAAAGGGTCTCTTGGCTAGGGACAAAGATAATCTACTGGGTCAAAATCCACCAATGGACATGTGGAGGAAGAGCAAATCAAGGGCATCCTTGACTTATTAGGCCTCTGTGTATGGATATATATTGGGCAAATAACTCGTGTCATTTTATTTTAAGACAAATAGTGTTATTGTGTTCTTCTAATGCTGACAATTTAGGTCACATGATTAGAGACTCATTTAGGCCTAACTCAAACATGACTATACCCGCACAACTTGATTAATATATATGATATAAAATTTTTAAAAATAAATAAAAAATTATTATTAATACTTATATATAATATACTTATTATGCATTTCAAGTATACTATAGTATTATATATATACATGTATAAATATAATATATATAGTGGGGTATAATATAAACAGGTTTGGCTTGTCTATGACTCGGACCTGACTTGATTAATTTTAGATTATAAATAAGTTAACTTGATTATGACTCAAATATTTTTCAAAAACAACCTAACAAAAAAGACTCCATGAGCGAGAGAAATCATCTTGATTATTATAATGTCAAATGTGTCAAACATTTTATCTATTTAGCATTCACATGATGTGTTGCGGTATCATCATAGGGTTCCATGGTTAATACCTTGAAATATTCAAAAATTAGTTTACTCAAATTGTAGCACAAAAGGATGTTTAATGTTCTCCATTAGTCCGACATATCTCCACTTAACTCTTAGAATGTTGTGAGGTGTGTGATGAGAGTTGATCAATTGATTGTGCTTCAACTCTTCCTCTACATAGTTGGCTCAATTTTTTTGTAACCCAATTATTGTGGCCGAGTGATCGCGGCATATGAATGCTCAAGGGGAAGTGTCACCGGCTCTGACTCACGAGATTTCTCACAAATTCAAAGGTAGAACTAAGTTTCAATGTGTTTATGGAGTAGGTGAATCTCCACATGAGACAGAAGGCTTTGGAGTAGGTGGATTGAGATGCTTGATTCCTTGGTGGTCAATACTCTAGTTTGAGATATGGTGTAGATTTGATTAGGGCATCAACCCTTCTTCTAGTATTAGTTGATGACCATCGTATTTATGTCATCTATTTCGAACTCTAAGTCGACTAATTTTCTTGACTAGGGTAGACCTAAGGAATTGTTAACACGTACTTTTTCTATGCTATTCTTTATTCTTCTAATGAAACCTCATAAGAGGGATTCTAAAGTTTATTTAGATGTCCTCCCTATGATGCCTTAAATTAGAAGATTAAAGTGTTGAGAGCTTGAAAACTTGAAAACTTAAGTGCTTATCTTTCCTTCATTTGAGAGTATATTTATACTTGTAATTGGGGTTTAGTTACTTGGCTCAGACTAACAAACAGACACATAGAGGTAGATTTATATGAAGAATATACATATTGAAAAATGACGCCTAGTATATATATTATAAAAACCTAGCTAAAAGAGATGTTTTAGCCCCTACTAACATAAGAAAATCTACATAAACATATCTTTACATCCACATACTGGAGGTCCTTGATCCACCGTTGTAGATACATTCATGAATGCAAAAAAGACTAGCAGCAACATGCGATGTTATAGCAGTTGATAAGAAAATGAAGCAACCCGTGAGTGATGATAACAAAATGATTATAAGAGCTTAGTTAATTAAATAGTGCATGTGTGATCCTAATGAAGGACTAAGATGCTTGCTCACTTGAAAAGTACTCCCTATTAATTGTTTGAAGGTTGGATTGCTTGAGCGACCCATGAATACATTTCTCTCCCGAGCAAGCTGCCATTTACGGTAGGCTGGCTGCAAAGAATGAACAAACAAGAAACCATAAGTTTAACATTATCATGAACTAGGAGAAATTTTACAAGGAAATCACAACATTAGTCAAATTGAGTTTTATGAACCATGCCCTCTTAATAAGAACAAAAATACAATTGTCATTTCAACTAATCATGAAAAAGATAGCTGTTTTTTGACATAATTATCTTACATTTGTATCAAGCACTAGATAAAAATGCAGTCAACTTTATACAGCCGGGTCTTGGAACACGTTAACATACTTTCATAATAAGAAACAATCTCCGCCCAGGTACATGAGCTATACTTTTCAGTATTAATGTACACCTGAACCAACCGCACTGCAAAGAACTTGTGGAAGTAGGAGGTTGCAAAGATGATTTAGCATCTCACATCAAGTCCATTGGATCATTCAAGCATTGGCTACCAGCTGGCAGACCACTTGAGGAGACATGTGACTGAGATGCATGGATAGGCTGCGCTTGATGGTTTCTTGGGTGAGTCAATTGCTGGGAGTGAATGTAGTTTGGTACAGACTGCTGAATTGCTATGCCAAATGGATTTCGATTCACCTTTGGAGCTTGTCCAATTTCTAGTTTAAGCCGTTGGACTTCTTCTCGCAAAGCTTCATTAAGAGCTGCAAAAAAACACAAGAGCTTGTCATGAAGGGTGTAATTAGAACTCTTTTGGCTATAGCTTCTTTCAGCAGTGCTTTCTCTGCTGGTTATCTAGTTAAAAGATTGCAAGTTGAACAATCAAATCAAAACACTCAGTACAAGAAAGCATATAATCTGATTTTGAACATTTGGTGACAATCCAAAGGGCACGAGAGAAGATAATTTATAACTTGAAAAATCCTAAGCAAGGAGCTCGCATTAGTCAACTTATAGGCGTGCCCTCGCCTTGTGATGCACTCGAGTGGCATAAACACTGAGGAGGACACTGCACGCAACCCCTCATGCATCTGCTGTATATAAGATTTTTACTCGTAATACTTACACCAAATTGTTCAAGTAAATATCTGGTTCATCTGTTTGAAAATTTTCCAAGTATTATAGAAACAACGTAGGAAATGCTTCCTTGTCTGTTAACTCGCAAATAGGGACCAAAATAGTTGGTAAATCGTTGGAAGAGCCAGTACTGAACCAGAAATGTTGGAACTTTCAGACAGGAAAAAGGAATATTGAACACCATGGCACAATGAGACAAAATTTACCCTCACGAAGTTGAGCATGTTGTTCCATAGCCTGCAGGCGCAACTTGAGTTCTCTATTCTCAGCAGTCAAACCCGTAGAGTCTCTCTGGATTATCAAATGGCTAAACGTCAATAATGGACTCAGATATTGAGAGAAATTGAGGGATAGTTATAAATAATATGTTTTCAGATGGAACCAATTGAAATTAATAACACGAGCTTTTTATTAATAAACAATTCATTCGTTCTTTTCAGGTAACCAAAACCATATCTCTGTTTTGTTTGTTCTGCCCAAAAGAAGCAGAAAGATGCAGAATATATTTTTAAAACAAGGAATACGTTGGTAACTTGAACAGATTTACATTTCCATGACCATATGAAATAACATATAAATATACAAATACAATGTATTGGACAGGACTGTCAACAGTGTCTACTCATATAAATATTAAGTAATAACTAGCTCAATATCAAAATTGGTGAGATTTGGAAGTAACTCAAAATGCAACGTCACGTCATTAAACAAAAGGAACAAGCTCCTGCAGCCAATTGATTAACCAAGATCGTCCTTTTTCAGTGTCAGCTCAATCTATAGCAAAGAAGTTATGCAAAAAAAGGGGTCAGGAATCATATTTGGTCAGTACAGCCTAGTCTTAAGTTCCATTTTCCAGTCTACTTGACAAGCATTGTAGTCTAATATCGGCTATATAAGAGAAGCCTAGAACAACTTCAGCAACCAATCATGATACTAAGAATCATTAATCATTTATTATAAAGTATCAAACATATATTGCATATTTCATGTTTCTCACTCATTTTTCAAATTTGCTCTACTGAAATTCAAACCCTCCAAATCTTATCATGGCAGCAGGAGTTTGAAAATATGCCAAGTTGCAAATAGCAGATCTATCTTCATATTTAGTTCTATTGTTTTCCAATAGCCTCCAGAATGTAACTCAAGGGCATATAAAGATTACAAGAAGTACGAGCTGCTGTTTCATATGTCAATATACACTTCATCCCATCTTCTCAACTGCATCTCAATTTACTTGTTGATTAACTCGCTTTTTCAGCAAGCATTACCTATCTAGGCACAGTATGAAATAGATATAGCTTTATGCATAGTGAAGAGGTTGAATTTGTTCAAGTCAAGACTGATAATTAGTTAGCTAGACTTTATGCAAGTTGAGGAAAAGGTGAACTCCGTACAAGGAGTATTGGCAACTGAACAAGAGGATGTATTACAATCAATGAACTGATAGAACAAGTAAATATTCATTTATTCTCTAGCTCATTTTTCTTTTGGAAAAAAGCATTTTGAGGGTTTTCATAGCAACATTTTCTGTACAGAAGAAATAAATAATAACCTGAAAAAAAAGGCCAAAAACTTAGCACATCAGTATAGATTAGTCCGACTAAGGCTTAAATCTTGCAATTACTTGATATGTTGAGGTAAGGTCCTAACACACACTACATGAAGGCATATGCCTCTGCTACATTGACGCATACACGCAGTTTCATGACCTTTGAAGCAACTTAGGTGAGGGCTTAGATCCTAGGAATCTCTCCAGTGTGATGATCTAACCAAGAATGCCCTTGACACCAAAACTCCATGTCTCCATCCACTAACCGAGGGCTACGTGCCCATAATGCTAGAGTCACTTTGCATAGTTTTTGTTCTCACTTATGTGAGTGGTAGAATCATTAGAAGTATTCCAATAAACGGATAGGATCATAGCCATCAAAGCACATCCTTTGGGTTAAAATTGGTAGCATGCCTCCTATATAGCTGAAAAACCAATCCACATTTGTGAACAAAACCTTTTTAGGCATTTCCATGGTATCTGCCCTCCTAGTTAGTGGCGGATCAGACCCACCATATGTGGGGATAAAAGTATTTTTTTTAAATGGTTTTTTATATTAATTGGGGCAATAATATATTTTTTACTCAAATCATTGTAGTATATATATTACCAACTCATCATAAGATAAGTATATTTCCTAAATTTCAGTAAGGGCAATTGCCCATGCTGGCTGTAGGTAGATCAGTCCCTACTTTCGGTCACTAGCTAATTTAGCTAATTCACCTTATTGATTCAAGTGGTGGAAACATTAAAAAAGATAAAGTGCTACAGCAATGATCAGTATTGACAGTCAAATTATAGTCGATTTTGAACGTACATTCACTTTCATACTAAAGAAAGATGCCATGTAAAGTCAAACACATAAAAACGTGCAAATGTATAAAACTCTGAGAGCAACCACAAGCTAATACCTGCAGAAGTGTCAGCTGTGCAGCGAGAGTGGTTGCGTCAGTCTGAAGTGTTTGAATCTTCTGCTCAAGGTCGCTAGTATAACGAATCTTTCTCTCCTTTGATCGAGCAGCAGATTGCCTATTCGCAAGAATTCTGTATCATAAAAATCAAACACGTCAAAACTCTAGGCACAAACATTCTTCTTCGTCATACGCTTGATAAATGAACTGAAAATTTGTCTACAATGATCGTAGAAATTTGGCACACAAAATGGTTACATGTTGTGTTTTCAAGAATTTGAGGAGGATACAAAGATCAACTACACCAACAGTCGCATAAACCTGGTCACGCGTAGGATTTCAGGAAAATAATCGTGGATTTAACATGAAGCAAAAACCCTAGTTACTGTAGAAACAATATTAGCATAAAAGATCAAACTTTATCGTGTAGTCCTTTAGCTCGTTTGGAATCAATCATCATGGGACAAGAATTTTAAACAAGGGTTAAAATTACATTCCTACTTATGCTTACTCAAACAATTCCGTAGTTTTTATTTTCAATATGTAAGTTAACTTAGTATCAGTAACTGGAAAATCTGGCAACATAATGATTAAGGAAAAAAATGAAATGAAAAAGTTCAAAATGAGGTAAACGGAAAAAAGAACATGCCTCTTTGCACGTTTAGGATCAATTAGGGCCAGTTCGGTGAGCTTGTCAGACGGCACCGCCTTCTTCGCGAAGTCAGAGAGTGGCGCTGACGATTCCCCCTCGAACTGCGAGATCGCTCCATCCATCGACCCGCTCCGCCGGTGGTGCCCCCTCTTCTCCGCCGGCACAACATCGGAGCCAGCGCTAGATGCCGCTCCCTGAAAGGACAGCCCCTCGAAGAATGCGGTGTCGACCGACAGGCTCCTGAGGTGGGACCCGGGAACAGGGGTCCGCGAGACATCCGCCATGGCCTGCGGCTCCGGCCTCGCGAGCTTCGCGGCGCACGGGGCCCCGCTGTCGCCGGAGATGTTGTCATCGGAGAAGGATGAGAAGTCTATGTCTGGGATCTCGAAGTCGAGGTCGGAGTCGAAGAGGAGGTCGCCGGGGAGACGGATGAAGGTCTCAGAGTGAGCCCGTCGGTGGGTGGAGCAGCTGCGTGGCTGGCTGGGCAGCGGGATCTCCCCAAACCGGGAGTTCGGCGGCGCCTGCAGGCCTGAGGGGTCCATCTTCGGCGGGCCCCCGTGGAGGTTGGGCCGAGGCGGCGGAAGCGCAACCAGTGGCGGTGAACTGGTCGAGTATGCTCCCAGGAGGAATCGAGCGAGTTAAAACGCAGACGGAGGAATACGCTACCCAAACACCTAACCGACAGGTCACTGTTGGCTCCTGCCAGTTGGTCAAGGGGGCCCGTGTCCTTTTGGGATAAGTAACGCAGGTGGTCGAGGCTGATTTGGGCTTCCTTTTCGAAGAGGGATTTTACGGATCTCCTCCAAGACTACTTGCAGGCTGGAAGCTTTATCTCACACTTTGATCAAAATGTCTATTGGCTACTACGCCAGGCCTCACATAAAACACGTTCTTTTCTTCAAAAAAATCTATAACAAATTTTATTTATCTATTTTTTTTTTTTTTATACTTTTCATCCATCCAAATAAACACGGTGTAAAAAAAAGCAAGAAAAGAAAGTTAAAAAAAAGAGTTGCAAGAAAAATGAGGAAGAAAATGGTAATCACATCACGTGACCAAAAAACATGAGGCGAGAGGTTAAGGAGGCGATGATGATCCGACTGAGGGAGGCGATAGCGAGCGGCTAAGGAGGCGACAACAAGTAGCTAAGGGGGCAACGACGAGCAAGCTGGACGGAGAGGCGATGGCGAGAGGGCTCGATGGCGATGGGCAAATGGGTTAGTGGCTTAGACGGCAAGGCGACGGGCGATAGGCGAATGGGTGAGCGGCTTGGACTGCAAGGCGACGGGTGATGAGCGATGGGGCGATAGGCGAATAGGCAATGACACATTTAGTTTTCTGCTTGATTTGGCAGAACGCAAACGAGGAAATAAAGAGATTTTTTTCTCTAGTTTTTTTTTTAAAATCTTATTCTCACCAAATAATTACATCATAAAATCATATCATTTTAATTAAAAATAATTAATAATATCATATTAAGCAAAAAAAAATATTTATACAATGGACAAACTTGGGGGGGGGGGGGGAGAGGTGTTACGCCCCAAAATCCACCCGGAACCCGCGCCGGGAATCCCGGACCTCGGGACGCACAACACTGTACCTAGAGGTGGCCAACGGGCCGGGCCGGCCCGCGGCCCGCACGGCCTGGCACGACACGGGCCGGCCCGGGCACGGCCCGTGGTCGGGCCGTGCCGAGCCCGTGCCGAGCACGGCCTGCGGGCCGGGCCAGGCACGGCACGGACCCGTGCTCGGCACGGCACGCGGGCCGGCACGGGCACGGCACGGCTGGAATGGGCGGCAACGTTCGAAAATTTGATTTGGGCATGCGTTTTTACCAAAATAGCCCTATAACGGTTTAAAAAAATTTAAAAGTTAGGGATATAATTGTCTTTATGTTATAAAATTACCATTTTAGCCCCTTTTAATAATTAAAAATAGGGGATAAATATGTAAATTTACACCCAATTCATCCCTATAAATTGACCCCCCAACCCTCTCATTTCTTCACACAAGTTTCCAATTAACTTTGGATTACTTTCTCATTCTCTCTTAATACTCTCTTAATCTCTTTTCTAAGTCTTGAGTTTCAATTAGCCATCAAGATTTCAAAGCTCCCTCGGTCTAGTCACGTGGAGAAGATCAAGTAAGTAGTAAATTAATTTACTTTTAGTCTTTTATAATGTAATTGTACTTAAATTTAAATTATTCTAATATAAATTTTTTTCATAATTATGTTTAAATTAAGGTTGTTGAAGGCTGAAACATCAACTTCTTAGTTCTTATTAAGCGATCTTCAAACACGTGATAAGGTAATTTTTTAATGTATAATTTATTATTAGTAAGTATTTAATCTTATTTTATAAATTTTTTTGACTAACTTTAAATATTATATGTAGAATTAATGGCGGGATTGAACAATACATGGGATTATTTGCCATGGGAGATTGAGGCATTAGAGCAGGAGCTAATAGGGACAACTAACCCCGTTATGCCCCCCGATCAAGATCAAGATGCCAACCCTCCGCTTTACGACCCAAATCAACAACAGCAAGAGCATGTTGAATTTGAGCCTACTAACACTATGCAGGGAGAGGAGGGATGCAGTGCAAACCCTCACGAGTCTATTGCGTCGGGCTCAAGAAAACGCATGAGCGACGTTTGGAAGAGCTTCGATGTGGTGATGATTAACGGCGAAGAAAGAGCCAGCTGCAAGAAATGCAAAAAAGTCCTGACTTGCAAATCATCGGGTGGAACTGGTCATTTGACTCGCCACATCAAAAGCCATCAAACTCAAATCGATCGTGCACAGGCTACTCTCAACCTTTCCTCTAGTTCTTTTGAAGTTTTTAATTATTCTACTGAAGTTCTTAGAAAAGAATTAGCTAAATTTATTGTTTGGGATGAACAACCATTTTCTTTAGCAGAAAATTATAAATTTGAAAAATTTATACATAAATCACTACAACCTAAATATAGAAAAATAAGTAGACAAACCATGCGTAGGGATGCTATAAAAATTTTTGCTGAATATAAAACTAATCTTTTACAAGTTTTAATTACATTAACTTCTTGTCTTTCTTTAACATCTGATATTTGGACCAGTAATCATTCTGATCAGTCATACATGTGTATTACGGCACATTGGATAGATAGTGATTTTTTTATACAAAAAAGAATTATTGCATTTAAAATTTTTGAATTTCCTCATACTGCAAATGCTATAGTTAGACAATTTCATAGCATTTTACATTCATATAATATAAGTAATAAAATTTTTTCAATTAGTTTTGATAATGCAAGTAATAATGATAGTGTAATTGATAAATTAAAAATATTGTTACATCCAATATTTAATGGTGTTTTTTTTCATATACGATGTGCATGTCATATTCTAAACTTATGTGTTCAAGATGGAATAAGAGAAGTAGATGAACATGTAACTAAATTAAGAAATGCTGTTAGATTTGTTACTTCTTCTACTTCTAGAAATCAAGATTTTAGACAAACATGTAAATCTTATGGTTTGTCATATAAAAAATTTAAACTTGATATTAAAACACGATGGAATTCTACTTATGATATGCTAACAACATGTTTTCCATTTAAGGATCCTCTTACATTATTTTATAATGAAAGAATGCCTGATGGAAACATTGAAGAAAATGATTGGGATAAAGCAAAATTATTACATAATATTTTAGAAATTTTTTATAATGCTAGCACTCATTTATCTGGTGTTTATTATCCTACATCATGTTTAATTTTAGAACATTTAGTTTTAATTAGTGAAATGTTTTCTCAATATAGACATGATGAAAATGTTTTTCAAGTAATTTTTAAAATGGAAACAAAATTTAAAAAATATTGGAAAAATATATCTCCTTTATATTGTTTAGCTTCAATTATGGATCCTAGATTAAAATTAGAAGGTGTTCATATTTTATTAGATGAATATTATAGAAATATGGAACTTGAAGGAGTAGATGAGAAAAAAAATGAAATTTCTACCTTATTAGATGAAATGTATAATGTTTATAATTTAAAATTTGGACATACAATGAATCCAACATCCTCTCAAACTAATGTATCTACTAGTAGTAAAAATATTACAGGAAGAATACGCTCAATTTTAAATAGAAAAGGAACATCAACAAGTAGATCTAGTAATTTTAATGAATTAACATTTTTTTTAGAAAATAATCATACATCTTTACTCACAGAAGAACAAATAGATAATTTTGATATTTTATCATGGTGGAGATCACAAGGAAAATCATATCCTGTGATTTCTGCCATGGCACGTGATCTACTAACTCCTCCGGTGTCTACTGTAGCATCGGAGTCTTGTTTTAGTGCAGGCGGCAGGGTGCTGGACGAGAAGCGAAGCCGAATGAACGAAGAAAGCGTGGAAATGTGTATTTGTCTTAAAGATTGGCTAGATGCTGAAGATCGTCTTCAAGATAAAGGTGGTCATTCAACTTTATCGGATGATGATGAACAAAGTCTTGGAAGTGCAAGCGGAAGCACCAATGGATAAACGTTGTAATAAATAATTATAAAAAAAGTTGTAAAAAAGTTGTAGAAAGAGTTGTAGAAAGAGTTGTAAAAAAAGTTGTAAAAAGAGTTGTAAAAAGAGAACTACGTAGACTTGATTCCTCCTTTGAGTGGGGTACGTAGGCAGCCTGTAATGGGTCCGGTCTAAAATATATAAAAGTTTAACATTTTTTCAAAAATTTGTGTAATATACATTCTCAATTTTTTTTTATTTTTTCACATTTTATATATTTTAATTAAGTAATTTACTTATTAAAAGATTTTTTTTTAAATTCGGCCCACGGGCCAAAACCGGGCCGGGCTCCACACGGCCCGCGTGCCTAATTGGGCCCGTTGGGCCGTATTGGACCCACGTGCCGCCGTTAGCCCGCGGGCCGTGCCAGGCCCGCGTGCCGGATCTGGCCCGCGGGCCGGACTCATGCCCACGGCCCGGCGGAGCCGTGCCGGCGACGGCACGCCTAATCGTGCCGCGTGCCGTGCCGGGCCGAAGTAATTTTCAGCCGTGCCATGCCCGGCACGGCACGATTACAATCGGGCCGTGCCTGGCACGGCCCGATTTCTGGCGGGCCGAGGCGGGCCCGGGCCCGGGCCGGCCCGGGCACGGCCCATGGCCACCTCTAACTGTACCTGTCAAATCAATCCTGACAACTAAAAGGTACAGACTGAACAAAAATAACATAACAAGGGCCAGCCCGGCCCCGAATATCCATAATACAACACCGACAGATAAAAATATATAGACCGGCGCACCGGTCAATAAGAAACAACAGATAACGAGACCGACGTAGCGGTCAAAAAGTCCAACAACATAACATAATATAAGAACAGACTAATATGCATCACAACCCACCCAGACTGGTGGTCAAACTACTAACTATCTACTCTGCTCCAGGTGGAGCCGCGCCTGAACCTGGAGGCAAACCAAAGGGGGGGGTTAGCCGGAGGCTAAGTAGGGATATCACAAAGTATATGGTGCATGATCAGATATAAGGAATTACCAGAATACAACCAAGACTCTATATGACTATATAGAGTATAATCAAATCTCAAATACATATCAATATATATGTCCTCATACACAGATAAAAAAAACTGGGAGCTGGTACAACAGTGGTCCACGACCCGCATCTCTATAAATAGAGTGGTCCCTACTGATGGCTCCCCGAATAGTAGAGACGACTGTCCATCGACAGCCTGCTAGTGTAGCGTCCTACACTCAGTACAACCCCTTATTGGGCTGATAACAGACCTTAAGCCCATAACATCGGACTCTCTCGGTCAGAGACGATCACACAGCGTCTCAACAGAAATCTCACAGGCAGTATCTGAGGTATACTGACAGGTCTATCGCTAGACAGTCAATCCTCAATGTACATATACAGAACCCATACCACCTACCAACTACCAATAAACATGCAAGAACAAAAATATTCATACCGTGTTTCATGCAACAGTTTATGTCAACAGGAATGTACGCAGAGCAGAACGGGAGTTAGAACAGTAATCAACAGTGATAATAAGCAATAAGGGAGGTGCCGCTAACTACACATGCGGTTGGCACCGTAACAAAGAACGGAGGTAGAATCCCTACCTCAGATGCAGATGTACAGAAATAGAACCAACCAGGTAATCACGTATCAACCAACAGTTCCTAGCAGGGTAATCAAGGTATAAGTCCACGTAATATATTTTAATCCATTTTAAATCATATTTATTTATTATCATGCTAATTCGGGTTTATTAGAATAAACAGATCAGGTCAAGTTCTGGTTTGGCCACATGCATTCGCATACGTACGTAGAGTCGGGTCCGAGCACTAACCTAGTTCACAGCCTTGTGTGAACGAACAATCACCACCGGAAGTCGGGATACGCGAGAACCAACCACGCGCGCGTAACCAAGTCGTCAGCACTGAAATCGATGTTCACCGGAAATAGTAGCGCCGCCGCTACAGTACCGCCGGAACAGAATTTCCGGTGGCGGATCAAAGCTCTCCAGTGATCAAAATGAAACTGATGGCGAGGGGGTTCTGGTCGTACTGTCGGTGTTGCAAACGAAGGTCAGGATCGCCGGAGATCTAGGAAAAACCGGTCGGCGGCGGCGTTCGCAATCTCGCCGGAGCCAAGGAAGGTAACGCGCCGGAATGCGTCGGCTAGTGGCGGAAATGTCCGCCGAAGGTGGAGGAAGGTTGCTGGAGACGCCGGAGACGAGTTGGGCATCGGATCTGGAGCTTTCCGTCGGATGCGAGGGAGAAGAAGGAAGAGGCGTGGGGAGGCGACGGTCGACTTGGGAACTCGTCGCCGCAGCTTCCGTTGGCTTGAGGAGGAGGGCGAAGGGGAGCGGTTGCAGGGGAGCTCACCGGCTGGAGCAGTCACCGAAAACAAGCGAGGCAGATCGAGAGAAGGGTGGCGTTCGTTCGTGATGGGAAGGCGGACGCGAGGCGGGGAGAAATAAG
This sequence comes from Costus lasius, assembly GCA_027563935.2. NCBI lineage: Eukaryota > Viridiplantae > Streptophyta > Magnoliopsida > Zingiberales > Costaceae > Costus > Costus lasius. The sequence continues at coordinate 16,325,522 of CM050450.1, read as the reverse complement.
GGAGGAAGGGCACACGACAGAACGAGATGGGCTCGGCCACGCGTGCATAGTGCCGAGTCCCATCAAATTTCATTACTTTTATTATTTTAATCTATTTATTGTTCTTGTTTTGTCTGCATTCATCACGGGCGTTACATTATATCCACCTTCAAAGAATTTAGTCCCCAAATTTAAAACAAATCTTATTAATTGTACTTAAACAGAATTACAAAAGTAGTATTACAACAGTCACTCGTACAGAATCACTCATCTAACTCCATCTCTGGGAACAGATCCAGATGTTTCTTCATGAACTCGTCCTCGCGTTCCCAAGTAGCCTCACTCTCAGGGTAGTGTTTCCATTTGACTTTAATCGGGCTGATTACCTTATTTCTCAGCTTGTGCTCTTTGCGCTCTAAGATCTCTACATGCATCTCGTCATACGTGGCATCTTCTTGGACATGAACCATACCATGGCTCAACACATGAGATGGATCCGCGATGTACTTACGCAACATGGATACGTGGAACACCGGATGGATATAAGAGTACATCGGTGGAAGTGCTAAGCGGTATGCGATGGGTCCAACTCTCTCTAGTATCTCGAAAGGACCCATATACCTCAGGGCTAACTTACCAGCATACCCGAATCTAGTCGTACCCTTCTTCGGAGAAATCCGAAGGAACACGTGGTCACTGACATCAAATTCAAGCGGCCGCCGTCTCTTGTCTGCGTAACTCTTTTGTCGGCTTTTGGGCAGCTAATAATCTCCGTCTAATAATCTGAACTCTCTCGGCATCAAGTGCTAACATAGCCAGTCCCAACACACGGCTTTCACCTGCTTCGTCCCATAGCACCGAAGATCTACACTTCCTACCGTACAAAGCCTCGAAAGGTGCCATCTGGATCGCCGAATGATAACTATTATTGTACGCAAATTCCACTAAGTGAAGATGGCACTCCCAACTATCTGTGAAGTCTAAAGTGATGGCTCGAAGCATGTCCTCTAAGGTCTGTATGGTCCTCTCAGACTGTCCATCAGTCTGTGGGTGATAAGCCGTACTAAACCACAGTTCAGTTCCCAAAGCCTTCTGTAAACTGCCCCAAAACCTAGACGTGAATCGTGGGTCTCTGTCAGAAATAATACTGGCAGGAACCTCATGTAGCCATACAATCTCCTGACAAATATAGCCTTGCCAACTTGTCCATGGAGTAATTCTTTCTGATAGGGGGGAAATGGGCAGACTTGGTCAAACGGTCAACGATTATCCAGATCGAGTCATGGCTTGTGCGCGACCTAGGAAGATCCGTCACAAAGTACATGTTAATATGTTCCCCCTTCCACTCCGGAATAAGAATACTCTGTAAGAGCCCAGAAGGTTTCTTATGTTCAATTTTCACTTGTTGGCATACCAGACATCGCCCGACATACTCTGCCACATCTCTTTTCATGCCTTCCCACCAATAAGATTTTCGAAGGTCATTATACATTTTCGTGGCACCAGGATGTACCGCGAATCTCGACTTGTGTGCTTCTGCCAGTAATTCTTCCTTAACTACCTCGGGTACACATAACCTATTCTAGCACCTTATTACTCCTTGATCATCCTGGGTAAATTCTTCTCTCTTGCCCTTTGCGATGATAGACTGTAGGTACCAATCATTTGGTTGCGCCTCAATAATCTTCTACACCATAGGGGACTGTGCCATCATCACGGCCAAACAACCATGCTCAGTGGGGCACACAATCTCAGCACATAAATCTGCCATCTGTTGTGCTAATTCAGTCGGTGTTACTCGCAAGTGAGCTAACACCCCTGCAATCTTCCTACTTAGGGCGTCTGCGATAACATTGGCCTTACCCGGGTGGTAATTAAGCGTACAGTCATAGTCTTTGTGAAATTTCACCCATCTTCGCTGCCTTATATTTAATTCTTTCTGAGAAAAACAAGTACTTCAGGCTTTGGTGATCCGCGAAGATTTCGAATGTCACACATTCTTCATCTTGGGTAAACACTTCTTGTTTCATGACATTCATTGCTAACTTTCTACTATTGCTATGATAATTAATTTAATGCTTCGCAAGAATTATCTTAAAAGAGCCTTATTGATCTTCTTTGTCAAGCATATTCTACAAGAATTAGCATCATGCTGGTCTTTAACTACTACACGTATCCATCCAATAACGTCGCTAAGAGAGTTACATTTTACCACCCTTATGAGAATAAGACTAGTTGGCACTCGACTTGTCTCGTAGCCTCACACTAAGGCGTTTACATAGATGCAAGAAAAGACATCCCCACCGCTGGATGTATAGTAGAAACATCTTTAATAGGTAAGATACATGACATGCAGTAAAACTGACTAATACACAAAGTAATTGATTCCCTTATCATGGCACAACTGGGGCCCACCCTAGGTTTTGTAACCCTACTCTCCCATATTTTCTTCGTCACTAGAGCCTTCTGTTTCAGGTAATATGGAAAAATCATTAATCTCCTCATCAGATGAGGACAAGTTGATGGCTTGTTTCCATATAACCATATTTGGTGTTTCACTAAATTTGCAGTAATAGTTCTCGTTAGGATCTATATTGTAGTATTCCGGCCTTAAAGATATATGTTCCAGGTAGTGTGCTTCGTTGTATATATCAAGGGAGTGCCGGTTTGGCTCTACCAAATCATGCACGACGATCGTCTCAGTGTAGATAATGCAGACCTGTTTTCTTGGTTCAAATTGGGACGTCCAATTACTAACACGTGGCATCTGGTTGTGTACTACCATTTCTATCTCAGGGTGAGTTCTGCAAGCTTCTTTCAACTTCTTCAGGAAGAAGTCTGGGATAAAGGCTGGGCGGTTTCTCAGCAGAGACCATTCTCGAATAATACCATAGTTCCATAATTCTCGAATGAAATGATAGTACCGAGGATTAAGTTTATAATATAAAATCCAAGCGGTTAAAAGACTTTTACCCTTTTCCTGGAATATGTGTATTCCCCGTTTTGGAGTGAACGTCATCATTTGCTCTTGGAGGGAGACCATCTTTTGAAAAGTCCTTTGATGTGCGAAGAACCTGATATCCATACTAATCACTTTTGGTAGTGAGTTGAGGAATTTCTCTCTGAACGTCGGGGAGAGTATGATCTTTGCTTTGAACTTTTCATGCGCTTCCTCCTGTCTTTGTTCCTCAGCCCTTGAGCATTCTCCCTGAAGTAAGGTAGACATGGCCCTGATTGGTGGAGTCATCATCCCAAGGATGATTTCACCAATTTGCTGCAAGTTATGAAAAGGGTTGGCTATCTGGTCTCTTTTATAGCCTCATCAATGAGTTGTGTCTCAGCAAGGTATTCATTCTATGGCGAACAAATCACATAGGATGCCAATCTTGACAGGGCGTCAGCCACAGTATTTTCCCTTCCTGTGATGTGCTCAAAGTTGATGTGAATGCTCGTCCCTATAACGAAGTCAATAAAGTGTATCCATCACTTCCAAACACTATGCCTTGCAGATCCATTACTCGGAAATACGCACTTGTCAACATAGCTAGTTGTACTAACTCGCCTAGTCTTGTCAGCCTATGAGTTATGGGCCCCACCAAAGCCAACAGTGACAATTGGTTTATTGTGCCCTAGTTTGTCCATAAATTAATTGCAAGGTACCAAATCCAACATTCTATAACGAATTCCCCTTATGAAATCTTACTTAACTTTTTCAAGTAACTGTTTGCTTCCCAAATTTGTTTATAACTTAATGTCCAAAATATTGATGCTAGAATTATGTGAATCATAAGAAAATAGTAGTGTGTTCTCTTGCGAAAACTACAAGCTCTAAGGAGACCCATTAAGATGATATCTAATGAGATTGTTTCTCATCTAAGGGGTTTCAACCGATTACATCTTTCCTTAATTATATCATTGTTCTTATAGGAACTTTCATTCGATAGGAATTTATACGTACGCACGTCCAACACGTAGATCGTCACGACCTAGAGAGGACACCCAGGCGGGCCAGGCCTAGAGAATCCACCCTCGAGATGTGACAAATCAAACTTACTGGACACGCCAGCCTTAAAACCACATGACAGTAAAGCAGGACGCTAACTCCAACGTTGCAGTCGAGGGCGTTTCACACGCTCTACGCCGTGGAGGTTCTTGGACCGGAGGTTCTGGTGCATGGTGTCAACTTCCCACTTCGTTAACATTGTCATCATAAGGAACACGCGGAGCGGCTACCGATGGTTCTTCCCTTCGTTCATTTCCAGAACTAGAATCCCTCCGCATCAAACTGAGTGGTGCACTCAATGCCCCACAGGCTAATCCAGCCATCCAACCGAAACGAGAGCTTTTCTTGGGTGCCATTTCCTGTAACGCACCAACAACGGCAAGGGTCACGTTAATTAAAATCACAGATTAGTATGATCAAATACGATTAACACTAACGCGGACCTTAAATCCTAAGGTTTGATCCTAAGTCCTTATGTCCCATGTAAAATCCTGAACCTATCCTCTGATACCATAATTGTTACGCCCCAAAATCCACCCGGAACCCGCGCTGGGAATCCCGGACCTCGGGACGCACAACACTGTACCTGTCAAATCAATCCTGACAACTGAAAGGTACAGACTGAACAAAAATAACATAACAAGGGCCAGCCCGGCCCCGAATATCCATAATACAACACCGACAAATAAAAATATATAGACCGGCGCAGCGGTCAATAAGAAACAACAGATAACGAGACCGACGCAGCGGTCAAAAAGTCCAACAACATAACATAATATAACAACAGACTAATATGCATCACAACCCACCCAGACTGGTGGTCAAACTACTAACTATCTACTCTGCTCCAGGTGGAGCCGCGCCTGAACCTGGAGGCAAACCAAAGGGGGTGGGGGGGTTAGCCGGAGGCTAAGTAGGGATATCACAGAGTATATGGTGCATGATCAGATATAAGGAATTACCAAAATACAACCAAGACTCTATATGACTATATAGAGTATAATCAAATCTCAAATATGTATCAATATATATGTCCTCATACACAGATAAAAAAAACTGGGAGCTGGTACAACAGTGGTCCACGACCCGCATCTCTATAAATAGAGTGGTCCCTACTGATGGCTCCCCGAACAGTAGAGACGACTGTCCGTCGACAGCCCGCTAGTGTAGCGTCCTACACTCAGTACAACCCCTTATTGGGCTGATAATAGACCTCAAGTCCATAACATCGGACTCTCTCGGTCAGAGACGATCACACAGCGTCTCAACAGAAATCTCACAGGCAGTATCTGAGGTATACTGACAGGTCTATCGCTAGACAGCCAATCCTCAATGTACATATACAGAACTCATACCACCTACCAATTACCAATAAACATGCAAGAACAAAAATATTCATACCGTGTTTCATGCAACAGTTTATGTCAACAGGAATGTACGCAGAGCAGAACGGGAGTTAGAACAGTAATCAACAGTGATAATAAGCAATAAGGGAGGTGCCGCTAACTACACATGCGGTTGGCACCGTAACAAAGAACGGAGGTAGAATCCCTACCTCAGATGCAGATGTACAAAAATAGGACCAACCAGGTAATCACGTATCAACCAACAGTTCCTAGCAGGGTAATCAAGGTATAAGTCCACGTATTATATTTTAATCCATTTTAAATCATATTTATTTATTATCATGCTAATTCGGGTTTATTAGGATAAAAAGATCAGGTTAAGTTCTGGTTTGGCCACATGCATTCGCATACGTACGTAGAGTCGGGTCCGAGCACTAACCTAGTTCACAGCCTTGTGTGAACGAACAATCACCACCGGAAGTCGGGATACGCGAGAACCAACCACGCGCGCGTAACCAAGTCGTCAGCACTGAAATCGATGTTCACCGGAAATAGTAGCGCCGCCGCTACAGTACCGCCGGAACAGTATTTCCGGTGGCGGATCAAAGCTCTCCGGTGACCAAAATGAAGCTGATGGCGAGGGGGTTCTGGTCGTACGGTCGGTGTTGCAAACGAAGGTCGGGATCGCCGGAGATCTGGGAAAAACTGGTCGGCGGCGGCGTTCGCAATCTCACCGGAGCCGAGGAAGGTGACGCGCCGGAATGCGTCGGCTAGTGGCAGAAATGTCCACTGAAGGTGGAGGAAGGTTGCTGGAGACGCCGGAGACGAGTTGGGCATCGGATCTGGAGCTTTCCGTCGGATGCGAGGGAGAAGAAGGAAGAGGCGTGGGGAGGCGACGGTCGACTTGGGAACTCGTCGCCGCAGCTTCCGTTGGCTCGAGGAGGAGGGCGAAGGGGAGCAGTTGCAGGGGAGCTCACTGGCCGGAGCAGTCACTAGAAACAAGGGAGGCAGATCGAGAGAAGGGCGGCGTTCGTTCGTGATGGGAAGGCGGACGCGAGGCGAGGAGAAATAAGGGAGGAAGGGCACGCGACAGAACGAGATGGGCTCGGCCACGCGTGCATAGTGCCGAGTCCCATCAAATTTCATTATTTTTATTATTTTAATTTATTTATTGTTCTTGTTTTGTGTGCATTCATCATGGGCGTTACAGGAGGCATACTACAAGCCGCATGCTTAACAAAACTAGCGTCACTTGGGTCATTACAATTTTAATAAGGAGAGTATAGGTAGTGTTGAGCATTAATTGATAATTATTTAATTTTATTAATTTTATTAAAAAGTAAAGATAAAATCAATTTAGTAAATTAGTAATCAGTGATAAGTATGGTAAAAAATTTTACGATATTCGGTAATTGATAATTAGTTCTGTAAAATATTTTTAATTTGGTAAATTTACTTATTTATTAAATACTTTTAATTTTTTTTAATTTTACCAACTTACAGTTATCGAATTTAATTTGACCATCAATTTTCTCATATATACGATATAAGTATTTATTTTTAAAGCAGAAAATAAATAAATATTAAGAATTGATTTTCAATTGGCATCGACGGCATATCACATAGAGGATGAAAGAAAATAAATAAAAATAGATAATTTACTAATTTTACCGATCAGTAAATTAATAAAATTGGTAAATTATCGATCATTAATTTAACAATCAATAACGGTATCGATAAATTTTTTTTTTAAATAAAATTAATAATTAATAATTTGATAATCGATAAATCGATATTTATTGAATGCTCAACCTTACATGGGGTGACCAACCGGAAGAATCGCAAAGTAGCCAAAACATAAACCCCGTTGTTTTTTTTTTTTTTTTTTTTTTTTAAAGTCGAACTTAGCCACTTGTTGTGCGGACGCTATTGTCCTTGATTGAACATTGTTTAATTTTGGGCTGTTTTCCACCTCATTGATGTGCTATAAAGAAAGAAAGAAAGATTAGAATGGGAAAATGACGGTGGAAAGCTCACTTGTCGATGGGGAATATATTTAATTTGGGTTATTATTGGTCCTTCAAACTAGTAATCTAGTATCAATTCTTCCTTTTTTTTCCAAATTATTAATTTTAATAATCTATTTTGGAAAATAAAAAATATGTTTAAATTAAAAAAGTTGATAATATATGTACTATAAAAATTGATTAAAAATATATTTTTACTCTCTACTAATATAAGAAATAATTTAAAAGTATATTTTTGCTCTCACATATGTTGGGTTCTATATGGGCGATTGATAGACACGTGTCATATGACACGGTGTCACATGCTTATATTTTCTTGTACTGTAATATTTTAATTTTTGATAAATACAAATAAGATGCACGAAGACATGATACATAAATAATATAAAATTATTTATAATAAATGATAATCGAATAAGAAAAAATTTTCTAGTCAACCCCTTACACTAGGTAAAGTTAAACACTTTGCTTATTTAATCACCAAATTTTTTTTTATAATTGGATAAAAATATCCATGATAATCCAACGATACCAATATCTATGAAAATAGATGTATTCATGATAAGATATCTTATATAAATTATTATTATTGTAGTAGTCCCATATCGATGATGTTTATATTCATAATATCTCATCGTGAATATATTTATTTTCGTAGATATTAATCATGTTGGATAGTTCTTATTGTGTAGATTATTATAAATATTTTTATCTAATTAAAATTTTTTTTAATGGCTAAATAAAAATGCTTAACTTTTTCTGTGCAGCTTCTGCCCAGAAAATTTTCTCATCGAATAGGTATCAAAATCTCCATGGTCTATTCGTCTTCACAGCGGAATAATATTCACGCGCGACACACGTGACCGCCGTTATTTTCTTTGTAGAAGCACGATCAAAACTGACCTACCGTCACGGACGCAACCAAACCAAGTCGCCACCATAACCACCACCCTGATGACTATCGCCGCCGGCAACCCCTCCTCGTCCGCCTCTACCACAACCACTACCATCTCTCTCGCCCTCTCCGATCCAATGGACAGCCTCAGCCCATGCGCTAACCTCGGTGGTAGTGGCGGCGGCGGCGTAGCGAGCACGATGCATTCGTGGTGGGAATCCATCTCCAAGGCCCGTTCTCGGATCCTCGACCTGGACTCCATCCTCCCTTCCCCGGACCTCTCCTTGCTTGCCGATTCCGATCGTCCCGCCCGCTCCCTTCTTGACTCCCCCGCCGCCTTTGACGCGATCTCTGCTGCCCTTTACGCCCCCTCCTCAGGCTCCGGTGACGACGCCCTTTGTCAGTGGCTCTACGACACATTGCAGTCCTCCGAGCTGGATCTCCGCCTCGTCGCCCTATCTTTCGTTCCCCTCCTATCCGGCCTCTACCTCTCCCGCGTCGTTTCCTCCACGACTGAAGTCAACCCGCCTTCTCTAGCAGGTTTCGAGGCTGTCCTCCTCGCGCTCTACGCCGCCGAGGTCAAAGCGCGCGCCGGAAAGCCCGTCGTCTTCTCTATTCCTGACGTTTCCGTTCCATCTCTGTACCACTTCCCTCGCCCCTCTGCACCCTCCCGCCAGCCACCCTCCGCCGGTGGGCAAGCCTCCTTCGGCATCGTATCCCCTCCTCTCGAGCCCCAGATCGCGGTGAAGTCCACTAGGCGTGCTTGCATTGTTGCCGTGGCGTTCGATTGTTACTACAAAAGCATCTCCTCCATGCCCAGTCGATCGAAGATCGATTTTTGTGAGTTCGTCGCTGACTGGGCTGGCCAGGATTGCTCCTGCCGCTTTGAGCTTGATGATGACCCGAATCCCTCATCTCTCCAGTTCTCTCCTTCGTTCTCTTCCTCCTCTTCGTCCCAGGCTAGGATGTCTTCAGAGGATAATGTAGCAGTTGGAGGCATTTCAGAGGTAATACGTAACTTGCAGATCTCTGATGGCCCTAACGGAAATCACTGTAATGGGGAAGGGCAAGGAGGCAAAGTTTCAAGGAGGGGTGCAAGGGTTCCTCTTCCTTGGGAGCTGTTGCAGCCTGTGTTGAGGAACCTAGGACACTGTCTTCTCGCACCATTGAATCCCCAGGAGGTGAAGGATTCGGCATCTATAGCAATACGGTGTGTTTATGCTCGGGCATTACACGATGTCTTGCCACAGGCTATTCTTGCTTCCCGCAGCTTGATTCAGCTAGATAAGAGTGCTAGAAAAACATCAAAACCTGAAAATGTGTCTGGTAGTGCTTCAAAACCCAATACTCCAAGTCAGCCAAGGAAGCCAGAAGTTTTGCTGGCCTCAAACTGATCTTTGGGTATGTAGAAAGCCTTTCTAATGAGAAAAAAATCATCCTAGTTATGCCATCATTCAAAGTGCTTTGTATAATCGCTATGATTACTCTTTTGCAAGTGCAAACGATAGTTGCGCCAGTTAGCAAGTACTAAATGCATCTTGTTTTCTATTTCAGTGAGATTATAATTCTATATAATTACAAAATGTTTGTTAGTAATTTGTGTTTTATACGAAGATATTTAGTTCTGTTTTGCTATGTATAAGTTCATTGGTCGATGCTCTTTATTTTGATATCATCTAGCCAAATGAAGAATCGTTTCCCATTGTGTTGATATTTTACCCTACTAAATTGTTTGACCGAGCAAGCTTAAATGTTCTTACCTATTTTTTTTCCCTCTTACTTAATAACAAACTGGTAATTTTGTCTTCTTATAGCAAACCTGTTTGACTTACAGCTGTTGTATTATTTGATATAATCTTTTTAGAGTCAACATTATTTTAAGTCGAAATTGGTAATCTATCGGAGAAAGAGGGAAGGAGAAAGGAGTTAAGTTCTTTGCTTTACAACAAACTTAAGCCAATAAATAAGCTGTTACATAATACATTACTGACAAATATAACCCACCACCAATGCACAACCTAATTAACTATCCATTTATGCAAAATAATCAACATAAATTATACCACATCCTAATATAATTTAAAACCAAAAATTACACTATATAATTCTCCTTTGCCCTAAAAGAACTCAAGTTAGATGAGTTAGACCATAAAATATGAAAATGGATTGCCTATTTCTAGTGAAAGAAAGAAAAAATAGAATTGGCAATTCGGATTAGTGGGTCATGGTTGAAAATACTGTTATGTACCACTCGGTTATTGAGTGGTACATACCGGTCAGACCATGGACTGATGCATGACTGGTAGCAATGGTCTAGTTTCTTAAACCTTAGTTATAAATGGGTTATGCCTATATGACTTGCGACCCATTTAAGCCTAACCCAAACTTGACCCATTTATTAACTGGTCAGTGTGTCACGACCCATTTATAAATGGGTCAACCTAATCAACCCACATAACTTGTTTAATTTATAAATAAATAGATAAACATCTAAAAATAAGTATAGTATATATTAAAAAATATATTTACTATGTATCAAAAGTAAAAAATGTAGCATATTATGGTATATATACATGTACAAATATGATGTTATATAAGATATGTATAATATAAACGAGTTACGGGCCAACCTGTTTATAACTTGATTCAACCCAAATACTTTTAGATCATTAATGGCTTGACTCAATTGTGACTCAAGCACGATTAAGCTTAACTGGAATTCGTCAAACTTTGTATCGATTTGGGTCAAGTCAGTTTTTGCCATCTCTAGGAAAAACATATTTTACACTTTTTTTTTCTTTTTTTTTTAAAATTTTTTTTAACTAATTTTCTTTCTTATAATTTTTCTATCTTGTTCTTTTTGTCATGTATGTCCTATGTGATAGGAAAGCCTTTTCCCCCTTTTTTTTTCTAGGTCTTGTGGTTCTTGTTCATATTGCCTCTTTTCTCACTTTGTATTACCCCCAAGGATACAACACAAATTTAGCTTGGTTTAGGTGGCAACTTAAAGTTGCACTTGTGAAGGTTGTGAAATGCACCCAGTGAACCATTCAATTAACCACCAAAAACAAAAATTGGGTGGGAATAGTGGGTTGGCATTTTGCTCTTTAACGCCTCTCTTCTTCTGCTCAACCAATGACTTCATCTCGCAATTATAGTGGCTGCATGTAGGTGGTGACTTCATCTTGCAATAACATTGACCAACACATGTAGGAATGGAAATTGGGTGAGTTAATTATTGGTTATCGTTCATGAGCTTGTCTTTGTGACTTTCAACTTGTAGCTACCTTGTTGGAAATGTATAATAGGTACCTGGTGTTAAATGTTAACACATAACTGTAGTCTACACTTTGTAGTGTTAGTAACTTAGCACACTATATGAGTAGTTAGTACTTATGACTTATGGTATTAGCCTTGTGAATTCAATTGATGCTGATGCCTCACTATGTTTTATACCTCGCCTTTCCATGATGTTGCTTGAACACTTCAAGAATTTGAAACTATGATGGTTCTATTTTTTTATTATTTGCAGTTCTGATACTTTATTAATCTTGCTCAATGTTCTCAAATTGGACCTTTCATGTTGTGATTATAATGTTAAATGTTAACACATAACTGGAGACTACACTTTGTAGTGTTAGTAACTTCACACTATGCGAGTAGTTACTAGTTAGTAGTTATGACTTATGGTATTAGCTTTGTGAATTTAATTGATGCAGTTGCCTCACCATGTTTTATACCTCGCCTTCCATGAATGTTGCTCATCAAGCATTTGAAACAATGATGATTCTATTTTTTATTATTTGCAGTTCTGATACCTTATTAATCCTGCTCAATGATCTCAAATCGGACCTTTCATGTCACATCCCTAGATGAGAATTCGATTTATGAAAATTTATATCATAAAAAATTTTTGTTATAGGTACCCAGAATCAAATCATAAAAATCTGCTCTACATGAACATCAAAACTTGATTATATATAATAATCACCTTGGAGCAACAACTAACAATCCAAACTTTCATTTACAGAAGGAAATCTTTCTCATATCATAAAACTCAACTTCTTCATACAAGACCAGAACACCTTTTGAAGGTTCATATACAAACTATGATAACATATATTCATAAAACACACTTTGTATAATAGTCTTTACATAATGCATTTCCAAAATACTCAAAACTTCCCCCATCTTATCCACTTATCTTCCACAAACATGTAGCCCATAAGTTAATTGTAAAAGGGTTAGAAATACAAATATTGAGCAAGAAAGCCTAGCAAGTAAATGAGATGCCAAAATGAGATGGGTCATACCAAGTTATGTAGAATAGATCTCCACATAGTTCCATAAGTAACATCAAATAGAGATATGAGAGTGACATGGTAAGTGTGATGCTCCCGGGATTTAGCACAAATCCCGAAGCACACCGAGATGGAGCGATGGCGGGACCCCTCATCATCAGCCGTGTTGGACGACTTGGGTGTGCGATTGTGTCACTGAGGTTGACACAAGTTCATAGGACGAGAGTCGAGTCAAACCACGGAGTGTGGGTTCACACGTGGATGTGGGCTTCTGACTCGACCCATGGACCCCGGGCCCTCTTGCATGAGCTTGCGAGCGTGTGCATCGAGGAGGGTCAACCGCGGGGCGATTCTGAGGTCTAATCGACCCCGAACCAGGCCTGAACTAGCCTTCCAGTACGCGAGCGAAATTGGGGAAATTTTCCCTATTCTTCGCATGCGTTACGTGCGCTGCCGCCGGCGTTGATTCCGGCCAGCTAGAGGAGGCGCGCCGGAAATGGAAGGTTGCCGACGGTGCGTGACAGCGTGGCGGAGAGGCTGGCAGCGAATGGGCGTGGACTCCGACATGGACGAGCCCAGGGCGACGATTGGAGGTCGCCCCGGTGGAAGCGTGATTTCCGGCGATTCATCGCCGGAGATCAAGGCTGGTGTGGCGGCGAGGGTGGATTTCCATCCACGCCAAGGGGAGGCTACCCTATCGAGCATTTCCTGGCTCGGGCAGAGGTCTGACGACGGCGAACTTTAGATTTGAAAACAGAGTTTTGTTCTTCTTCGTCGGCGACGAGGCTCCGGCCACGGACTCGTCTGCAAGAGCTCTTAGATCAATTCTCCGGTGCCCTGAGGTAACGAGCAGGTCTTCTCCTCCGGCGCCGGCAGCCAGACGCAGGAGAGGGATCGGATTTTCCGATCTCCGGTTCCACGCAAGCCAAGTTTCCATTGGGTGTGATTTCTCGTCGGTGGCGGCTTCTCCGGCAACGATTCATCAGCGGCGAACTCTCCACTCAACGGCGACCAGTTCCCGACCAGTCGGCGTGACTCCGGTGGTCGGACGGTGACGAACGACGGAGGGGAAGCTTCCCCTGTTTCAGCCGAAGACTCGGCTTTGTTCGCACGCGAGCCGCGGAGGAGTAAGAAGAGAGGAGAGAGAGGGTTCGTCGTGCTGGTTCGTACGCGCATCTCGCTTCGACTCCGACTGGACTTTCCGACGTAGCTTTCTCGGAGGATCTCGATGGGCTCAGCTTGTGGAGTGGTGGCACGCTACAAGGGTAAACCCTCCCTAGATTCATCGTGTGTAGTGGTGATAGGACGGTTTTCTTGTGTATAGTGGATAGAAGCCTTTACCGCCGTTCGGACTTCGTGTGGCTTTTCGTCCGGACGGTTCTTTGCGTTATCTATATCCGCATATGTGTAGTGCGGATTTGTGACTGTTTGTAGGTGCTTGCTTGCTGCAAAGTCCAAGACGTGTGTGTCGGCACCCTCGAAGGTGTTCACCACCGTCTCCTTATGATTGATTGAGGCCGCGCTGGTGCCTATCTCGGCTGTGTAGAGAAAGGAGCGCGGGCTGTTGTCATTTTCTGTGAGTGTAAAGTGGTCGGAGAGTCTCCGTCACTTTAACACAGTTTGAGAGATCTGTATTCGTGTCCGAGGGGCGGTATTTACACCGAACCCTTCGCGCACGTGGTGTGAGGACTGGTAGAGTATTGGGCCAGCTTCTGCAACGCGATCCTAACTGGTCGCGGGCTACTCTAGTGTAGAGCTGAGATCTCCGCGAGGGGATCTGCCGGTTGTGGTTAAGTTTATTATTAAAAAATTAAATTTGCCCATAACAGTAAGCATAATGAATATAAAGAAGAAATCAATCCAAAGAGACATATCATACACAACATAGTGGGAAATCACAAATAATATAGATCTTCCACGTATGGAAGCATATTCTACCCTCGTCAAGGTGAAACTCAAACATATGCCGGCTGGAGCTATCATGGCTCCTCACATGAGATAGTGGGATTTAAGTGGTGGCTCCCATGGATTCAAGAGGTGGCCTCTATTATTTCTAATGTGACACTTTGTTCCATGTAGCACTTTATTCCACAACTATCCCTCTTTTCTCATTTTTAGGCTCATAGTCTTTTCCCTTTCGGGCTCATAATGTTATTTCCATTAGCATCTAATACATAAACAATATAGAACATACTTTCATTCCGGGTGAATTGAGTTTATTGATATATGTATCAAATCCTCAAATAGGTGAATCATAATCATAACATTCATACACGTGACAAGTGTTGATATAGGGACATATGAATCAATAGATTTCACATAGAAGATCATTTATGCAAGGTACACACATGTAAGGTCAAGTAACCCAAATTTCAGCAATCTAGAGCTTGTTTACCATGGACTTCAAGTCCTTCATATGCTACCATTTTTGTGTGTCTTTATGTCAAAACAAAGAATTCTGAATCTAGTTTGCAGGACAACAAGTTTTACTTAAAATGGAGGTCAATACGAAAAGTTATAATCAAGGAAGTAACATAAGGTCAGCATCATGAAAGGAAGATTTCCAGATTTACATGGTTCATTGCAAATTCGAGTATAATTTCATTTCTAAACCAAATCATGTAAATAAAGGCTCTAGGTGTCGGTTATGAAATCTATTTGATATGAAAATAAGAATTTTTTATAGTTACTGTTACATAATATGGACATATATCACTCAATAGATAAAGGTCTAACCTATGAAAATAGATTTACTAGGTCGGATTAAACTAAATAAATAAAGGCGAGAATCTATTCTAAAGTATTCAATATCTGACTCAAAAGAAAGGTGCTTGAGTCTTCTTTGCAACGAATCAGATTTCAGAAGATTTGACTCAGAGATTCAAAAGTTATGATAATTAGAGTACAGAAAGGTCAGTTTTCAGTAAATGAACATCCACAGTGGGTTATCATAGCATAACCCATTCATACAAGGTCCAAAGCAATCAAATTCGAAACAATCAAAAGATAAGTGATATCACAAGGTCATGAAATGAAATTTCTCAGGAATTTTGAACAATAGGCCAAAAGCACAAAGAAGACAAGATTACTTGCCTAAAAAATCACAAATCACTCTTCACTTGAGTTTTTCTCCTTTTCTTCTTCTTTCCTTTGCTATTCTTTCCTTCAGGTCTTGCACAAACAACCAAGTTACATTTTACCTTTTTTTCTACATTTATCTCAAGTTAATCATATAGCATGAGGTGTAGGCTTAAGGTGAATCACATGGCATGAGGTGGCATTGGCATGGTCAACAATTGTAGGTGACCTTTACCCATTATTTTCTTGTTTTCTTCTTCCTCATTTTCATCTTTTTTATTACATAAGATTACTTATTTCCTTTAGGTTTTCTTCCTTTAAGTATTCAAGACGCAAAACTTCACAAGTACTAGTAGGGTAATAGCACATTTCATAAAATTGTATGATAAAATCTCATATATTGTTTTTGTTGAAAACATGTAAATGGAGATATTTTCGTTTTTTTTTCTTGAGTATTACATTTCATGTTGTGATTATGATTTGACCAAGTAATGCTAATTTTATAGTTTATATGCTATTGGTTATATCAAGGTTTGAAGATCCGGTCCGACGGTTGGTACATACCAGTGGTACCAGACGAAAACCCGGTGAAAGCAGGCAGAGTAGTAGAAGAACAAAAGAAAAGAAAGAAGAAGAGGAAGAAAAAGAAGAGGAATAGAAAGAAGAAGAAGAAGAGAAAGAAAAAGAAGAAAAAGAAGGAGAACCTCGGATCCACCGCTAGCCTGCCCGCCCACTCGTCGGACGTCCTTCGTCCCCTTCGTCCTCTCCTTTCTCTCCTTCCTTTTCTTCTCCCACTCAATCCGCTACTCCACCCTTATGGTTAGGTCCAAACCTTCATCGGATCGGTTCGGACTGGTTTTTAAAACCTTGGGTTATATATTTCATCATTTAGGCATTGTTGATTTAATCATTCTTATTGTGGGTTATTTGGTTGCTGAAAGCTGATAATTTAGTATATTGTTATATATTTTTGGCTGAATTTGTCTCAGACATTTGATCATCTAGATCTATGCATATTTTCTATATCAAGCGTGCATGATAATAATTATTTACATTGTGTCTTTATACTATCAATGCATCAATCAAAATAGATATTATATATGAATGGCTGCAGAATATCTAATTTGACTGGTTGCAGAATAGTTGATTTGATGGTTGATATTGTATATATTAATTTTTTATTTATTATTTTATAGATTGTTAATGTGCAACATGCTTTATGAATGTATATTTTTGGGAGTCTTGGTGGTTGATACTTGATAGACATTTATCAATTTTTTTTACTTGCTAGAATTTATAATGTTCATGTTACTTATCTATGTGTGAGTATTGGCTGTATAAGGCACAGACTATCGAGGGTGACATGTCCACCTATCCAATGGATTGGCCACTTAGGTGGTTAACTTTCACCTTGGAAACTTTTGGGCTATCCCCCGACTTATTGATGTAGGACTTTTGTAGAGGTACTTTCTCTGCTTCCTCTGGGATGTTTATCATGTGTCACCCATGACATTTTCTCCCACCCTAAGCCTTGTAATCTCTTGTTTATAGCTCGAAGGCCATGACCTAGCTTGCTATTGGCTCATTACTTATTGCTTCTACATATGTGGCATAGCTCCTAGCTGGCTCATTAGTGAAGAGTGAGATCTCCTCAAGGTCCATTAATATGATTAGTCACTTAAATGGAATTGTCATCTACCTTATAGACCGATCAGCCCTTTTCTTATCAATGTGGGCTTATTAGATAAGCACTTGTTTGCTCTCATTTAGGGCACTTAGTATGAGTCACCCATTGATAAGGTGGTGGTTGGATTTGTCAATGGAGGCTATGGCCATGACCATGGATGAAAGGTGGTAAATCAGGTACTGGTGCGATACTGTGACAACAATTGTAACATAGGTAAGCTATGATACCATTTCATGTTGGAAAAGATATTGAAACAAATAGGAGAGTATTTAAAATGAAATTGCACCTGTGGCAATTGAGTGGGATAAAATTTTTATTAGTGAAAACTAATGGAATAGTGATGCTGAGATTCTTTTGAAATGAAAGTTATAGTTTTGAATATTCAACTATAACAAACAAAAGTTTGAGAATCAAATTAGAACTATTGGCATAGTTTATGTATTTTATAGTTATTCGGCGTCAAATCCTTTTTGTTTTAAATCATTCTAAAATAGTTAGTGTAATGTGGCATGAATTACACTTTAATAATCTAATGTATGTGTCAATCGAATCTTAATTTGTGAAGAAATAGTATAATAAACTTTAATCCTCAGTATAATCCTCTTAGTTTATTAAAATTTTAATCAAAATCTTGTACATTTGTTTCTCTGTTTTTATGAGTAAAATTTTCTGTAAATAGTACATGCACTATTTGCAGAAAATTTGCAGCAAGAACCTGAAGAGATAGTGCCACCTATAAATGTGGGGGAGGAAAGTAGTCGCAGATGCACAGAAAGGGAGTGAGAGAGGCCAACACAAGCAGGATAGGGAGGGCAAGTGTGAGAGGTGATATTTAAAATGAGATTGCTCATGTGGCAACTGAACGAATTAAAATATCATTTTTATTAATGAAAACTAATGGAATAGTGATTAAAGGATTGTTCTGAAACAAAAATTATAAGTACTATATTGTAGTTAATAAATAAAAGTTTGAGCACAAAATTAAAATTGCTTACGTAGTTTAGGTACTATTTGTGTAACTTACCTGTTTTGTCCAGGATTCTTGTACATTTCAGGGAAACAGTGGACGATCACCATAGTTCCTGTTGATATTTACATTTAAGCACTATTGCTTCATAGAATCCCACGTAATTAACCTCAAATACCTCATTTTGTACTGTTGACTTGCATTGAGTACTGAGCTCGTATTAATTTATAGTTCTCAAAAAATCAGATTTTTTTCTTAGGCAATTGCATGAATTTTATAAGATAATCCTGGTTCTTCATGATGATGATGCAGGTTTCTTTAAAATAGCTTATATAGTTGAGTTGCATTTACTGAGCTCATATTAATTTATAGTTCTCAGAAAATGAGATGATTTTTCTGGCCATTGTACGAATTTTATACAGATAGTGTTCTCGATAATGATGATGATGCAGGTTTCTTTCAAAGACCTTATATAGTCTCTCCTAACTTAATACTTGTACACATGAAATTAACATTTAAACTATCTTAAGTTGATCTATATTCTGTGTAATAAAGTGCCCCATGTTAAACAAAAAAAGCTTGATATCTCCATCGATTTTCTTGCCCAAGGCATAACAGTCAAACAATTTATAGCCTTGGTCTTTTGCTATGAGGAGCTTTGCCATAGAATGCATACAAACTTTTAACTGCCCATCTAAGTTTCCATGAACTTGTGGAGTAGACATAAATTTCCTTCCAATGTTCATCATATCTGAGAGACCAAAAGTTTCTTGATTTGGCTACATGCTAAATCCACATTTCCATTGTTTGAAACATCTGCATATGCATTCCTTGGAGGATCATGCTGTGTGTTAAAATTCAAATTTTTTTCTTCAGTAGAAGGTCTACTTTTTGAAGCAACATATGGAAAGACTCGTGGGAGCTACTGAAGGCAGGAGGGTGGTCCTGTGTAGGTCTCTGTAGCAAGAGCTGGGAACTGATGGAGCGAATGTTCTGCAAAATGGAAATGTCTGTCTCGTATGTACTTTCAATCATCCACGACATCTTTAATCACATCATTCCAACTCTTATGAGGAGTATCCTCTGAAAAAAGACTGTCGAAGGACAAGATTCAATCCTATGCTTTGTTTGGATATCATGTGAATCATGACATTTTCAATTTAATTTGGATGTTTGAATGCATAGTGGAATGTAATTGCATTGTGAATTGTGTTAGAAATACCCATCATTTCAAAGATCAAGAATCAATCTAGTAAGCTTTGTTTGCACGTCATGCAAATCATGACATTTATGATTTAGTTTGAAAATTTGTATTAAAGTGAAAATTAATGACGTTATTAATTTTGTTGCATATAGCTACACAGGATAGATTTTTTCCATTCTCATATTTGCTGTCTGTTTGTAATCTTTTATCTTGCTTCGAAACTAAATATTTAAGTAGATAACAACTGCCGAATTTGACATTTGGAAAAATGAAGAAATGTATAGTGTCTGCTTGTTTAATTTGCCTGTAATCTGTCTACCTTCTAATGTGAACAAACGGGCCATTAGCTATTTTGAAACTGCTATTTTCCATTTAAAACAACAGCTCCCTGCTATTTTCCATCAGTGGTAAGTTGTGTTAAGTATATTATGGAGGCATTCCATGTATTTTCTATCATGAAAAGCATCTGTATACATTTATATCTCTGTTCTCCCAATGTATCAATGTGGATACTGGATAACGAAGTCCAAAGGTAATAAATGGTTTCTTAATATGTTTGTGTGGTATTAGCCACTTAATTTGTTAATCATTTAACTTGCCTAGTAATATGCCTCACTACATGCTTCAACTTTGGAGTTCATTTACCTCGGTGAAATTGCCAGCTATTGCACGTCTGCAGTGTTTCACATTCATCATTTATGTTAATGGCTTCAATTCTTCAGAAAGCATGTTAAGTTGTTTTGTTCTAGTTTTCTAATAATCGTATTCGTTGGAACGAACACTTTAGTATGCCTTTGTATCCAGGAGTTCTTTGAATGGCTGTATAATGATTCTGCATCAAGGGTTGTATCAAGGGTTGTGTCGCTTCATTGAAAAGAGCGTTATATATACCAAGTGTCAGGCCTGGGTCAGACCGGTTCGGCCCAAGCCCAAACACAGGCCCAACTCCCAGCCCAGACGCCAGGTTCTGGTCAAAATTGAGGATGACCGTGCAGAAAACAGACGAAGCAAAAGCTTCGTCGTCTCCGCATGCGTCGGACGCGGACGCGAGCAAACTTCGGATGGCATCGACGTCTTCAGCGGCACACACGTCTCCGGATGTTCGGGCGAGCTACTCGAACGCGGACGGACGACTCGGCAGAGGCGAGAATAACGGACGCTCGATGCCCTAATTGGGGCTGAGGACGCGTTCGCAGGTGGCGAACGCGAGGAAGGGAAGCGGCGGCTTCTAATTTAAGAGGAGCGAAGCTGGAGAGCGAACACACAGTTCTCCACCGTCACCATCTGAGGTCGAGCTTGAGTGAGGCTTCGACAGAGGTTCAACGGCGCATGAGGAGACGCCGGTTCGAGGGCGACTGAGAGTTTGTAGCCGGCGTCTGAGGAGACGTCCGGCGAGGGAGGGACAGAGGGAACTACCGACAGGGGTCGACGTGAGTTTTGTAGCTTCTTAAAGTTAATAAAAACTCCTTTCTCCACTTCTCTCTGTTCCGCGTGTGTCCTCCCCTGTTTCTCGAGCACGGCGGCGGCCCTCCTCGTCGTCTCCGGTGATAACAGCTCCGAACAGCGGGGTAACTGAAGGAGGAGGACCAAGCGCAGGCGGCGCGTCCCCCTTCCCGGCCAACTTCAGAGTGCAGCGGCGCTCGACAGCGGCCGCGACGCGGGCGGCGTCGCAAAGACGAAGACGAAGCAAGTTTTCGAACGCGGGCGGCGTTCGAAACGAGGCAAAGGTCAACGGTCAAAGCAAAGCGAGATCGAGTTTCGATTTCGAAATTGAAATCGAAATCGGCGGCTGACGCGAGCACGACGTCAGCGGCCGAAATCAAATTCGCGGCGGACGAAATTTGGCAAGGTGACGTCAGCGACGGATTGCTGACGCAAGCAAGGATATAATTTTGACTCTCGGGTCAAAATCAGAGGTATTTTTGATTTAGGGTTTGGATTTTCCCAAATTAGGGTTAGGGTTTTCTCCGTGCGAATTGTATTTTGGGGATAAAAATTATTCGGGGTAATTAGGGTTTCTAATTTCGGGTCGGAAACCCTAGGGTGAGTTACGTTCCGGTGTTCCGCCGGATTGCCCTGAGACAGCGGTTAAGGGCTGTTTTCAGGCCGATCCGACCGGAGCGTGACACCAAGTGTCCTGGAAGATTTAAAACTGTTAACTAAAGTTGTTCACAGTGTAGTGTTTTCTGAAATTTTTTTACAGCGGGCACCCCTCCGCATGTTTTTTTCTGGGATGCTTCGATCTGCAAAGTATGGATCTTAATGCATTCCTTCTTTTCTCTCTTAAGGTAATTTCGTATAACACTTAATATTATCTATAATACTTATATATTATCGTATAACACTTATATATTTTTATATAACATCTTAATATTATTATATAGAATATTAATTTTTTTGTATAACACTTTAATATTATTGTATAACACTTTTATAACACCTAAATATCGTATAAGTGTGCTGTTAAGATAAAGTTATATTGAGATTTGATATGTTATACGAAAATATTTAAGTGTTATACGATAATAAGCAGGTGTTATATGAAAATATTTAGGTGTTATATGATAATAGACAGGTGCTATATGAAAATTTCGTATAACATCTAAATATTTTCGTATAACACCTTAATATTATCATATAACACCTAAATATAAATATACTGTTAAGATAAAATTATATTGAGATTTGATAAGTTATATGAAAATATTTAGGTATTATACGATAATAAATATGTGTTATATGAAAAAAAATAAAGTGTTATACGATATTATTTAGGTATTATATGATATTCAAAATCTGTACTATGCCAAGATCTGCTTTACAGATTAGGGTACCCTGTTGGAAAAAAAAAATATGGAGGGGTGCCCCGTTGTAAAAATTTTTTTAGAGTGTTTTCTTCTAATCTCCCTTCCTTTTAAGTGTTAGGTTATTGTGGAGTTTTCTAAAATTTTACAGGAGGCACAATAGCAGTGAGATTTATTATTTTTAGTTTCCGTGAGAATAATGTTTTTAAAAGTGCTCAATAATATTGGAAGAACTCCAAGTAGCCAAGGCATTGTGGCTGGTTATCATTGTTATACTGGACTTACAAAATAAGCATCTTGGTTTAGGTGTGATGGTTGTATGACATTTAATTTCCAAAAATGAAAAAAATAATATAATTATTTAAGATTATGTTTTGTATTCCATTCTTTCCACCATGAATTCCATTTAACAAAATATATCTTAAGAGTTGATTGACGTTTGTATATAGTGGGAGCTATGGACCCATCAGCTTGAGTCTTTTGCTGCTGATTCGAGTATCTCGATGCTCGCTTGAGTCTGCTAGCTTGAGATTGTTGGTACCCTCTACGAGGAGGACAATGGCAATGGCATTCGCATCACTAAGCTCACCTCCCATCCTATGCCCTTTCTCAGGGATTGTGAAGATGGGCACGGTTAATATATATATAACTAATTGATGAAAGCAATACTTAATCCTAATACGTTGTTATTAATTACTAAAATCCTTATTTATTAAACTTATTATCAATAACTACAATTCTTACTAGGGATGACAACGGATTGGAGCTGGGGTAGGGAGTGTGAAATTGACCTCGACATCCTAACCTTATACTTGACTCCATACTCGTCCAGGTTGAGAAAACTCATTTTAAATTCGATCTTGCTAGGGAATTGGGTACTCTTGGGGAAATCTGACCCCATAGTAATACATGAGTGGTGCACAAGAGGCACAAGTGGTGGGGTTAGGGTTATGTTTTGTTATTTTAGTTAATGGTAGAATTATAATGTTTATAAACGGGGGCGTATTTGGGGTCAGGTTTAGGGCGAGTAGTGAAAATCTCACACTTGACCTCGACCTAATTTCTATAAGTTGGGTTTTACTCAAATGCGGCTTGACATTGGATTAATTTGAGTTTTTTTCAATTAAATCGGGGTAGGGATGAGTTTTTATGTTATCCCTAATTCTTGTCAGTTGAACTAAGATCAATGAAACTTTGTTAAGGTGTAAAAATATAAATGCAAATATTAAAATGGACTTGTCTAGAACGGCAATTGTTTATAGCCTGGCATCTCTAATCTTAAGAAATATGTTGCTTATTGTTTGTTATTTGTGCTTTGTCACCATTCTCAAAAGCTTATCACTGCTAATATTCGATTGATCTTAACAAAGAAAATTATGTATTAATGAAAAAAAAATGAATATCAAGTTTGAGTTGGAGGTGACAATCTATCCTCTCTAAGGTTGTTATCTATCAAAAAACTAACACTAACTTGCTTGACATAATTGTTAATTGATTTTTCTTAAACATATACTAAAAGGCTTTAGGTTGCATCTTCTATATCTTAGTGTGCACTTGGCACTGCTTTCCGAGCGATTTTTAATGTGCACTACTTTTATTTTTGGCTGTCAACAAAAGTGTTTAAAACCTAGCTTTCAGTTACTGTAGCAAGCAGCCTGCAAAAACTACTACAGTAAAAGCTGAAAAAAAAAAAAAAACGATATCAAATGCACCTTTAGATGGGGACTCATGTTCAGTGTTATGAAATAGCCACAATAGCGGTGCTATAGCGCTTTTCCATAATAGTTTTTGAGCAATCTGCTATGAAACGCTATAGCACCGCTATAGCGGATAAGATTACATGATTATATTTTTAAGTTTGAGAAATTACAATTATAATTTGAATTGAGTTAGTAATATGTTATCTTTCTTTATATAATTTATTTATTTTTATACAGCTTAATTTATTAAATATATAGCATATATTTCAAATGTTATACTTAAATTTTTATGTATATAATATATATTTTAATCGCTATATGACTTCCGCTATTTGCCCACAACGTAATCCGCTATATTATATTGCAGATTTTTAGTTTTTCGCTATTTTCCGTGATCCGTTATTAATAACACTGCTCAAGTTGGACTTAACATATGCCCTTACTAATGGAGAGACTAATTCACTCACACTATGACACTATGTGATTGGGAGTCATGACTAAGGTGAAGAATAAAGCAAAATATATATATGATACTAGGTGTTAGGGCCCGGTTCAGGAGGTCCGGCCCAGGCCCGAAACACAAGCCCAAGCCCACACAGAGATCCAATTCTTGGTCAAAATCGGGTCAACACCCGATTGAGGAGAACGCGCGACACGCGTGTGCAGGCGCGCGCGGACAAAGCGGAAGCTTCGTCTCATCCGCGTGCTTCAGACGCTGATGCGAATCCAGCGGACGAAGCGGGCGTGAGACGCAGGCGCGAGGACTCCTCTCCGTCGGACGCGGACGGGCGGCACGGGAAGACTCGGATGGCGTCGAGGCGGCATCCTCCTCGCTCACGCAAGCTTCGGCGGAAGACGCGGTCCACGCGGCAGAGACGAAGCTTGCGGGGGTGAGCGACGAAGGCGGACGCGGCAGGAGATGCGGTCGCGGCGAAGCTTCTCTATAAGAAGCTTGACGGCGACGAGATCGGGGTGCGCAGAGGGCGACACCATAGTGAGCGCCGGGGAGCGACTCCACCGGCGACGGCGAGGGCGCCGTCGCCTCTTCCAGAGCTGGGCTCTGATGCCGCCAGGGGCGAAGGTCGGTGCACAGGTGCCGACGAGCGAAAGAGCGAGTAATAAGTGCTTGTAGTCGGCTACGACCGGCGAGGGAGGGATTGAGGGCGCCGGCGAAGGTGGTCGTCGGAGCAGGGAGAAGTTTGTATCGATCTTTCCAGTGAATAAAGTTTGGATTTCTTCACCTGCAATCCTTTCCCCTGTTTCGTGCTATTCTCCGGTGAGGCGAGGCGACGACGGACGGAGGTGAGAACGACGCAGGCGACGTCGTTCCCACGAGGCGGCGGACGCTCGGCTTCGGACGAGCGAAGAAGACGACGTGCGTTTCGAACGCGTCGGGCGTTCGAAACGAGGAAGTCAACTTCGGCAGCGGTCAACAGACGAATTCGAACGCAAAATCGAATTCTGGACGCTGACGTCAGGCGGACGTTAGCGTGCAAAATCGACGCAGCAAAAGAGATTTCGGGCGGCTGACGCGAAGGTGACGTCAGCGACGGTGATTACGCGCGGCGGCGAATTTCGATCGAGGGCTGACGTCACGCCGACGTCAGAAAGGAGGATAATTTTGACTTTGGTCAAAATCAGAGGAGGTATTTAATTTAGAGTTCCGTTTCTTTTCGGATTTCTAAATTAGGGTTAGAGTTTTCTGAGTGACCTTGTACTTTGGGGATAAAAATTATCCGGGGAGACTAGGGTTTCTAATTTTGGGACCGGAAACCCTAGGGAGAGTTACGTTCTGGTATTCCGCCGGACGGCCCTGAGACAACGGATAAGCGCTGTTTTCAGGCCGATCCGACCGGGGCGTGACACTAGGCATAACTTTGTCTATATATTCAGCCTTCAAATGGCAATAAATATGATCTGATATATTTTTCTTATCCCTTCAAAACTCTTAAGTCTGACCATAATTAACTTAAGCATTAAAAGGAGAAATCACATATGAACCTTGGGAAGCCTCTTCTATAGGTATCTAACGTTAGAAGAAGTTCCACACCGACTGTCAAGACTAAGTTGACTAATGGAGAAGGATCCACTATCTAATGTTAACACGAAGCAGAAATTTAAACTATAAATAAAATACAAAACCCTGAGGTGTACAATCACAAGTACAAAATCTAGCCTTTTATGTAATCTAACTTAGATTAAACGCCACAAGATACAAGTTGTTATATTATATATGAGGGTTAATGCTTTTTTTAGGCATGCCCAACAATTAAAAATTAATTTTGATAATCTCAAAATTATTTTTAATTGTTTAAAATTATTGTATGTTAATGCATGACAACTTATAATGTCTAGTAAATTAAGATATGATGACGGTAATAATGGGTTGTCATTTAATGAATAGATTATAATTAGTAAAATTTAAAGCAATCTTAGGTTGAAGTCTTAATGCATGACTCCTATCTTAGTAGAATAATCAAGAGATTAATATTCAATCGAAGTACACAATTTGGAAATCTAAAGAATGTAAACGGAATTAGGTTAAATGTTTTTAATCCAAATTTATTATTGAGCTATTACTAACTGAATCTAAATTAGAATGTGGGGAAAAAACTTCAAAGGGACAAAACTTATTTAATTAACATAGCTATTACTATTAGAAAACTGCATCATCATAATTTTCATTAAGTTTGGGCACATCGTATTAATTATTATATTGAAAAGAATCAATGATATTTGGAAGTAAAATATCAAGTGGAACTAACTTACTAAGTTTCTTTTTCAATTGGTGCCATCACACAATAACACATAGCGCTTTGATTTACTATTGTAGCAAAAATTACTGTGCAACATCTTCATATATTCAATTAGCAACCATTCATTTCTTGAATATTATTATATTGCAAAGTTTTGATAAAAGTTCCTCACTTGCAAATCATAGCTACATATTTATACTGTGAATACATTTGCAGAGTTTGCACAGGGTATGCCAAGGGGATGCTTTCTGTCATGTATACTGAAATTTGATCTTAAATTTTCTTGAAATAGTTATTCAATACTTAAGAGTGTAAGGATTCATGCAACTCGCAGCAATTCCTAGAAGCAATACTCTGTTTAATTCTTCTTGAGGAGATCATAGAACACTTCAGGCTTTCTGTAGCTCCGCACGCATAGTGTCTGCCACCAAAGCAGTCAGTGAGTAGAATGCCTCTAGAAATGATACAAAACCAAATAAAATATGCAAAAAAGAATCAAATAAATATTTTTAAAAACGAAATTAGTTGACAAATGAATGCATAGTAGGATTACATTTGATAATAGGCAAGTAGTTGAGCAAACTAGTAACATGGAAATATTACTAATTTAATTGTTGGTTAATGTATAAAAAAACCAAAGAATTCCTGTTTTCATTTTGCTGTTGACCATGAAGTAAGATAGTTAGCTTTTTAACATCATAACAGTCCATTCTACCTGCATTGCAAAAGCAAGATGGAGTAGAGTTGCTTCAGACCATGGTCTACCAATGAATTGAAGGCCAATTGGTAAACCTCCCTTGTCATAGCCAACCTATGAAATGAAAAAAATCTGTTTCTCGTCCAGAAAATGGAAAAATAAAAAAAAGGGGTGAAGAACCATCATACCATAACAGTAATTGCAGGCAATCCAAGAAAGTTTCCTGCTATGGAGAATCTCACAAGTGCAGCTAGGCCATAGAGGAAGATTTTATTTGTTAAAATGCAAGGAAATATGCACAGACTTTGCAGAAAACATGTCCTTGTTTCCTGAAAATGTAAGACAAAGACTTGCTAACCTCCATTTATGTAGTCAAGTTCTCCGGTGTTCAGAGCGTCACTTAATAATGGGTAGGCTGTGACACTGTAAACAAACAAAAAAAAAACACAAGCTTTGTATGAAAGGAAAAAAAGGCTCAAAAGATCGTCTTTCTTGCACAAGCTCATATCAGGCGGTGAGGACTGAGTTATATAAAAACTCAATGACACAAAATCATTCATAATTAAATTAATTTAGAATGTAAAATTAACAAGAAATAGAAGCTCCAATATGACCAAACACTAAACAACTACTATTTCTAATAGTGGTTAAGTGAATTGAATCATAATACCCTGTGGTTGGTGTGACAATCACATCGGCGATTTTAAAAATCTCCTTGTGGAAGTAAGTCTGACGGCTCCTGGTAAAACATTTGTAGCATTTCAATAGTTGAGTACAACATCGTATCTTGATAACTTTGCTAAAGAAACGCTTAGTTCTTCATCATGAAACATGAAGCAACTTACCTTATTCTTTGCGCATTCAAATAATCTTTGCTGCTAAATGAACCATAAACAGAAAGAGCAACTCTTGCATCCCACCCTATTTCTCTGTGATCACTAGAATAAGATCAAGAACATTAAATCATCTGCTAAGATCAATTGTATACAAATGTGCAAGAATTTAGTGTATATTATGTGAAGGTCAGGGGATTACAGTTTTGAGAGATGTGGAGCCAGTGAAGCAGTGCATTCTGATCCAATTGTTATGTAGTGAGCCAGGCGCATCTCCTCTATCTCAGGTACAGTGACATTCATAATCTTTTAGGGACGTAGAGAAGCATTGTTTTTTTTAGACTATGATATGAATTAATATTATGAAATAAGAAAGCTTTCCAAGGCCAATTGTGAAAGTAAATGATATTACCTTCCATTTATAATGCTTGCATAGCATCTCTAGGGCTTCATTACAACGGTTTTTGATATCGACTGTGCTATCATCAAACCACTGTTGGACCAATAAAATAATTAGTATTACTTTTTCTATAAAATTACCATGCTTGTGAAGACATAAGATATATGTATATAAAAATACCTTGCCATATTTCGCTAACTTTATGTTGGTGATGGACTGTGTTGAGCTGAGTAGAGGAAAGTTCAATGAAGGCTGAGATCAGAGGAACAATATCAATCGAACCTCAGTAAGTCTTTGTACTCCTTTCTATACAATATAAATATGTACTCACGTGCAAAAATGATGGTTGAGTTGATGGAGGATGATCACAAATAGCTGCATAACTGGATTAACCAAAGCCATCCTTAGCTAGATACATAGATCTACATAGTTTGCAGCTTGATCTAATAAGAAATACATGAAACTAACGTGATTAGTGCATCTTCAACAGTTGCTGCTAATATTCCAGGCATTCCAACAGTCCAATTCAGTGGAAGAACCCTGAGATAAAAGAAAAAAAAGAACTCTTCTTTATGCTAGTTTTAATGGAAGAATGAAATGGAAATGATAACAAAGATCAGATGCTACTACCCAGAATTTGATAAGCGACCAGAAGTCGGTTTGAATCCCACAACTCCACATAAGGCAGCAGGCATTCTGACGGATCCTGGATATTTTGTAAACAAAAAGCTACATGATTGGGCATTTTTTTTCTTTGGTTACCCTAAATTTGTATCTGCTATAAATTAAATTATATTTAAACCATCTGAAGAACTCAATCATATGGTATCTTTGGTGTTGAAGCTACTCTGAAATGAGGCGAAGACTCCCAACAATTGGTAATATAGTAGCTGAATGTCTCACCTCCGCCATCAACCCCAAGTGCAACTGGACAAAGACCGGCACACACTACTGCAGCAGATCCACTTGAAGACCCTCCAGAAATCTTGTTAATGTTGCAAGGATTTCTTGTAGCACTGCAGAGCAGTTGAATTAGTTTTTCCTCCAAGGTTTATGTAAACTACTACATCTACAATCTTAGCTGACACTTGAAGAACTCTTCGTATTTTGCTTTCCTCAAAATAAGCAATCAAACTAACAGCCAACTGGTTTTTCAGGTAAAAAAAAATTGAATTCGGAGAACATATTTTACCTACCCGTAGTGAGGATTAATGCCACTGGTCCCTGCGCCGAGCTCATGCATGTTGGTCTTGCCCACAAGTATAGCACCACATGATCTCAATTGCTTGACACAGCTTGCATCTTCAATGCATGGCCTGAACTTGTGCAGCCAGGTTGTTCCTCCTAAGAAGACAGCCAGTACTCGAGGCATTTAAGTAAAAATTTTCCTACTGTGAACTGTTACAAGAACTCGAAAAGCCATCCTTCTACAAAAGTAGAATCCGATCAGTACCAGTCGTGGGATAAGGAGTGCAGTCGATCTCATCTTTGATTGCAACTAGGATTCCGTCCATTACTGAAATTGGTGTGCCTAAGAAAGACAATATATTTGACAATAGTAAGTAGCATTCAACAGTTCAGTAGCATTGTTGTTCTATGTAGTTTTGCTTTCTACAGATATAGCAGCCTCACAGTTGATTGCCCAGTTTGATTCAATTGCTAACTTGCATATTGTTAAGGAGATTCAACGTTACGTTATTAAAACTAAACCAACTTAGTTTAGTTAACATAATTCAAATTGCATCAACTTTTGTTCAGTATGTTGTAAGATGTGCACCTCTTTGATATCTTTGTGATGACTCTTCAGCTTGCTTGATGATATCTTCAGGACTGTAGCTGATGAAGAAAGCCATTTGAAGTTTGGAGGCAGCAGAATCCTTAGCAGCTGCTAGAAACCTCCTTGCCACCTGCACTCGGATAAAAAATAATTAAAATTTCACTAAGCCATGACACATGCTGGTTAGTGAGGGGTTGTACATCAAGAGGAGTTGTTTCTCCTGATCTGTAAGCTCTAGAGAAGTCTCCGATTGTCCAACGTCTGAAGTGAGAAGACGAATCAATCAAACTGGATTCCAAGCTTGCCGGAATGCAGCCTGCAGCCTCCTGAACTCGTTCGGCCGGAGACAGATTAGGTTTTACAAGACTGACGTTTTGCTCTGCTATATCTGCACGCAAAAATTTGTTATGAGGTGAGCGAATTGAATCCCAATTCTGAGAGTTTTGCGATTGAAACAAATCGAACCTTCGCAGCTATGCACGGGGGCGAAAAGTGGCTTCTCTTGGATCTCAGCAACTGAGACAAGCTGTAAAAGTTGAATCACAGAAAAACCAAATTTCCTCATCCCATAGAAGAGACGAGGAGAGGAACACAGAACAGAGTCACGCTTCTTTCCAATTCATACTCGTAATACATTTTGAAAAGAGGATCAATTAGGCGACGAAATACCCTTTGGATGAGATTGTCTTTCTTCAGCATGTAGACTACAATGGGACCAACGATCCACGACTCCAGAATCCACACAAAGATCTTGACGAGAAGCCCGGCCACCCGCGGCGCTACAAGGAAAAACAAATATCAATTCGACGAAAAGAGAGAGAGAGAGAGAGAGAGAGAGAGAGAGAGAGAGAGAGAGAGAGAGAGAGAGAGAGAGAGAGAGAGAGAGAGAGAGAGAGAGAGAGAGAGAGAAACGCAGCGGCAGCGTGGTGAGGCGGCGGAGCACGCACCTTTGACGTTGGGGTGGATGTAGAATTCATCGCTATCGGCGCCGAGATCGACCTCGGGAGCGGGTTTGTAGATCTTGCCGGCATCTCTGAAGAGGCCCATCGATCGGATGAACGCTGCAAAGGGTCAATGCGGTGGAACCAATGAAGAGCACCTCGTTTCCTCCTCCCTCTGCTGCAGTCTGGGAGACGTACATATAGGGAGTCGGCGGAGTTAGCGAGGCAGTAACCGACGCACTCGCATCCGAAGGCAGAAAGCGCAAACCCTCCGGAAGAAGAAGACGACGAAGAAGAAGAAGAAGGTAGAGGAGGACGTGGTCCTCTTGGTGAGAGTGCGCCACGAAGGAGTAGAGCGAGGAGTTGAAGAAGCGCTTAACTTGCGATTTGGATCATAAATATATAACAAAAAAATTAGATTATTTTTTTTTTCAGTTTTTCCACGTCAGCTCAAACTTTTGGTGTCCACTTAATTGCACGGAATGCATGTGCGTTGTTGGTTGTAACAGAATGTAACTGAAATATTCACATAAAATTTAAAATATTTAAAACATCTTTTACTACTTGAACTAATAAACATTATCTTAAATGGTAAAGACAAATTTTAATTTTAAAATCTTATTATTAATAATTAAAATATTTATTAAATAAACTAATTCATATAATTTATATCCTATAGAGTCTAAATTATCATTTTCTTACCAAGTGAAATTACAAACTTTATGCTTAATTAGGATCAAATTGATTGGAATTGAAGTTTTCCGAGTGTTAGGTTAGAAGATGGTCATGCATTATTGATTTGACTATGATTTGTGGTTCAAATCGGGCGAGCCTTCCCTTGTAAATCTAATGTGATTTGGCTCACACGCTTGGCTTTTCATCTTGATTGGAAATTGGAGCAAGTCAGTGACTTTGATTAGTTCCTCATTTGGCACAAAGAGTAAGTGGGCAGCAGCTGAATGCGCTAGATTCAAACTTTGCGCTTTATCCTTAAAATGGCAAAATTTTTAAGAGAACTAGATTGAATTAAACTACTAAACTATTTTAGATAACTCGATCGAGCCGGATTGCCAATAGTCCTATTATATACAATTAAATCGTTTAACTTGATCCGACTAATTCGCCTAAATCATCTCGATGGACTAGATCGATTAGCCGAATTCGTTAAGTAACCACCCCGAACCCAACACTATCACATGCATACTAGCCCTTTAATTTTGGGAAAATTGGAGGTGCATTAGGTCATGTATCCTCAAATTATAGAAGGTTCTATTCGTATATATGTTTGTTCCAACTCTCACAGTGGTCCATTCATTCATTGCTACAACGAACGCAACGGGTTTCCTTAATTGCAAGTAATTGAGCTTTAACATCGCCGCCCCTTCCCATCTTTCCCACCTAATAAGGTGGTGGCTTAATTAACCCATGACCCACCATGAATAATTAACCCAACCGCAAGTTTCGGCCATTTCCTCGCTCAAAAGTTTGAGCATTTATGTGCCTATTTCTATTGAGGGTAGTTTCCCGAGCTGGCCGAAAACTAATTTGACTTGTGAACTCAGCTCAACTCGATACAGGTTTAGCCTATTCTAATCAAGTTTAATCGTGTTCGGGTTATAATCGGATAACTTATTTATCACCCGAAATCATTCAAGTCAACTAGAGTTATATATGTGTAAACATAGAAAATATATTTATTATATAAAATAATTATTTTTATATGGTTATCTATATTTTTATAAATTAAACACGTTATATGGATTGGTTTAGGTTGATCAATTTATAAAAGAATTATATTTAACTCGAGTCCCATTGACGTAATTAAGAAATAGATCTGATTTTGAGTTAGGCTTAAAGGAGTCACAAGTCATAATTTAGTCACGAGTTTCCCTCGCATCCAAGCTATCGTGTTATTTTTTAGGTTTTAAATCAAAAAACTGTTAAACACTTTGACTTCTCAAAAATCTATTAGGCATACAAGCAAAAACAGACCACAATAGCTCCAAATAGGACCATATCATGTTCAAATTTATCAAAAATAAATTAACAAAAAAATTTAAGGCAACCATTAATTTTAATAAATTAAAAGTTGACTTAGTGGGCAACTTCTAAGAAGCTTTGAATTAAGTCCTTCTCATTGATGGTGATTGACTTCCAAGAACTCTATCTTTGTCAAAGAACTCTAAGAAAATAGTCCATTGCTCATTCGGTAAAGTAAGAAAAATATGAAGAAAACAAAGAAAGGAAAGAACTTATTTTCTAGTGCCATTAATTAAACTATTGTAACACTATTGTCGAATGTTAAGTTATAACAATTTATAACAAAGAAGGGTGTGTTTCATGCTTAATTGAAATAAGCATGCTACGTAATATTTTTCTTGGCTTAAAGTTCCACCTATATTAATCGGCGGAGCACTATAGTCTAGAGTTCAATAAAAGCTTTATCTATTGCTTTCGTCCATATAAATTATGTTTTAAAGGTGCAATTAGTGATGAATCTCAAACCCTTAATGAACCATATGTAGGATATAGTTAAGCCATAAATGTGTCATACTTCTGTGACGATTATTGGTTTAGGTCCATTCAAGATTGGTTGGATCTTAGTAGGGCCAACATTAACTTCTCAAGAAGACTATTTGACATGTAGACAAACTTGCTTTGACTAATTCAAGATAGCTTAGGGAACTAACCATTACTATCATAGAATCTCAATAAAGTTTATAGGAGCTTGATTTGTTGGCGTGTTCACAAAATCTAGAAAATCGTTAAACCATGGTTATCTTGTAATGCCCTAAAATATTTTGGAGAATATGAGAAATAATATATAGGTTTTTTAAAAGAAAATTTAGAGATTTTTTATAGAATTTTTCAAGTATTTTTAAGGAATTTTAATATGGAGGTCAAACCCACAACATGCCTTTCAGAGAAATTTTGTGGACACAACTATAGCCAATAGGTCGAATTCGCATTCATGAGCTAATCGAGTTGACTATGTGTTAAACCCGAGCTTGGCTAACGTGGGGACTGGTGGTTTGTTCGCATCTCTGCGTTCTCTCATGAGCCAAGTTTTAAGGCTTGATCAATCGTGGCTATGCGAGTTTTCTCCCTTAAGGCAATGACACACACCGCAAGCGCACGATGTTATCAAAGTAATACAAAAGATGTCGTGTCACACCCCTAGATGATGATAATTCAATAATGAAAATTTATATCACAAAAATTTGGCAATATGTATCTAGGATCAATACTCGATAACTTGTTCAACATGACTTATAAAATTTACTTTCCATTATCTTTTAGAAGGTAACAACAACTCAATATAGCAATTCAAAATTTCATCCTATTAATCAAAAATCCTTTTATATCATAAAAGGCTATATATCCTCTTACAAAACCATAATATTTTCATATCATTATCACATACAAATCATGGATATTCTTAACTTATGTTACAATCACCAAAACAAATTCATACATTAGTCTTTCAAGTTTACATGCTCAAAACATAAAACTTCCACTCATTAGCATCCTTTTGAACCTTCCACAAAACTTGTAGCCCAAAGTTAACCTGTAAAGAGGGTAGAATACAAGGATTGAGCAAGAATGCTCAGCAAGTAAATTAGATGTCAAAAGGTACCAAATCATGAAATAGGCCATATCTTCATTTTAAATCAATCATAACATATCATGAGAAGCACTGGATATCCAAATGGGTCCATAAGTAAAATCAAATAGCAACATGATAGTGAAATCATATGCATGAGGAATATAAAGAAAAATCAAACCAAAGAGACATATCATACAAATGGCATAGTGGAGAATAACACATAAACCTTCTACGTCTAGAAGCATAATCCACCCTCGTCAGGGTGAAAATCATACATATGCCGGTTGGAGCTATCATGGCTCCTCAAATGAGATAGTGAGATTCAAGAGGTGGCTCCCATGGATTCAAGAGGTGGCCCCCCATTATTTCCAATGTGACACTTTATTCCATGTAGCACTTTGTTTCACAACTATCCCTCTTTTCCCAGTTCTAGGCTCATAGTCTTTTCCCTTTCGGGCGCATATCTTTTCCCTTTCGGGCTCATAAAGTTATTCCCACTAGCATTCAATATACTAACAAAATGAAACATACTTTCCTTTGTTGCGAAATGAGTTCATTGATATATGTCTCAAACCCTCAAAGAGGTGAATCATAAAGTTCATACAAGAGACAAGTGCTGATATAATCATTTCCAAATGAAAGAGACATATGTATCAAGAGAATTAAAATAGAAGACCATTTATGCAAGGTACACATATGTATGATCAAGTAACCCAAGATTCAAAATTTTAGATCTTATTGAACATGGGCTTCCAAGTTCTTCCTATAATACCATTTGGTATGATAAGTATGTCAAACAAAGGATTTTAAATCTATTTTTTAGGAAAATAAGTTTTACTTAAAATGGAGCTCAATATGAAAAGTTATGAGCAATGAAATAACAATAGGTCAGAATCATGAAAGGAATATTTCCAGATTTACAAGGTTGAATACAAATTCGATTATAAATTCATTTCTGATCCAAATCATGCAAATAAGGTCTCCACTTATAGGTTATTAAGTCTACTTAATATAAGAATAATCATTTTGTATATTTGCAGTCACATAATATGGACATAAAGCAATAACTAAATAAATGTCAACATAGTGAAAACAAATTTACAGTGTCGGATTGACTACATGAATAATTCGATAACCAACTTGAAAGTATGAAATATCAGACTCAAAAGAAATCTTCTTGAGTCTGTTTTACAATGAATCTGATTTCATAAGATTTGGATCAGGGAGTCAAAAGTTATGATAAGTGGAAGACGGCAAGGTCATGTTTACTTCGAATAAGCATTCATAGTCTTTTAACATAGCATAAATCATTCTTCCATGGGCCGAATGGATCAAAATCATGGAAATTAGAAGCAAATTGATATCACAAATGGATTCAAAGATAATTTCTCATGAAGTTGAAGCAATAGGCAAAATATTACAAAGAAAAAATAGAAGTACTTGCCTAAGAAGTCAAAAATCACTCTATGCTTGTGTTTTCCCCTCTTCTTCCTCTTCCCCTTCCCTAAGTCTTCTTTGTTGGGTCCCCTTCAAGGGGGAGCGCAAACCCTAATTAGGCACATATATGTGCACATAGCGGAAGCTAGGGCTTCAAGATCGGTTAGCATGACACATGATTAACTTGTAAACGAGGATTGCAAAGAATCAACTCATACCATAGCCATTAGATTGGATGCGGCTTGAAAGCAAGAGGGCAAACAAGCTCTCCTCCAAAGAAGACACACACTAGATGAGAGATAGCCCCTTCTTGTTACTCCTTGTGCTAGCAAGGAATGCCAAGTCTCCTAACCGTGTGAAGGAGATCGATGTATTCTTGGATAACCGAATGCTTTTTTTTCTTCTTTTCTCTACCTCTCGTCGAGAGCAACCACACTCAAGAGAGGGCAACGCCAAAAGCATTGAAGCATTGAGGCGTTTTCATGGCTTGAGGCGTTTTGGCGTTGAGACTTCCAAATATGGTAAGTCTTAAATCTTCACATGTTCACGCATAGTGAACTAATCAAAACGCCCATCAAAACGAACCATGCGTTCACATAAGTGAACCGGTTCAATTTGACTTTGGTTCAACAACCAAATCAAACCAAGATCAAACCAAGACATGGTCTAGATCTCATTAAACCAAAAGGGTTCAAGATCTAACCACACATCATTTGATGCACTTGATCTCATCGATCAAGCATCAGATCTCTCGATCGAAGCTTACCGATCTCATGCCCTAATCAATCAAATATGATCAGACCAGATCTCACTTCCAATCAGAGTCTAAACTCCTTTAAACTGAACCAAAACAATTCAGTCCACACGATCTGACATAAGTGAGCCATATCACCAAATTGTGTGACCCTGAGGGTTTCCTTTAAATGTCGGTAACGATAACTTACGTTGTCACGACCAGTGAGGGGTATCTAGCAACACATCACTGTCTCCCGATATAAAGGAAAGAGTCTTCCAAGACTACGCCCAAACCACAGCACAAGTGTGAATCAACCTCACAAGGCATGCATGTATCCTTTGCCACTGGATGTTCTTATTGGACAAGCGGGTCAAGCTTGTAACTCCAATATGATGAGCATGATTAGATCAGGTGAACATAGTCACCTGGGTATGGCCATACACTTTCTCAATCATCTCATTCGGGGGGGCCCCTTTAGAACATCACACTCCTTAAACAAGGAGACGGCAATCCTATATTTATCACTAGTGTCCTAACCTGACTCATGATCATTATCCAAGATAGTCTATAACCATTATGTTTCAAATGATATTGAACTACCTCAAAACAATGACAATCATCATTTAGAAACACAAGTGATCTCAAGTCAGAGGACATGTGCCACTTGGTGCAAACAAG
Source organism: Costus lasius (assembly GCA_027563935.2). Lineage (NCBI taxonomy): Eukaryota > Viridiplantae > Streptophyta > Magnoliopsida > Zingiberales > Costaceae > Costus > Costus lasius. Next base: position 16,287,669 of record CM050450.1, on the reverse strand, counting down.
GAATATTCATATTGTGACAAGCAATTGAATATCCTAGTAGGGTCTGTCCAGTACATCCAATGTACCCATGAGTCTACATCTTATTCCATGCTCGAAGCATCCTATAAGATCAGAACACATATTAGTCTCAATCATATCAAGGCTGTCTCATGTTCACCAAGATATCTCGACTAAGGACTTCACTGCATGTCAGCCTAGTTGAACAGCATCGAGACATTATTCAGAAGTATACTTATTGCAGCAGACAATGTAACATACTGAATAACAACCATTGCCTTTATAAACATCACAGTTTATACATGATACTGTTACAATCCCAAGGCCTCAAACATTAGCCTTAAGGGCATACCCCAACATTCTTTCCTTCAGGTTAGGCATGAGCAAGCATGTCAAAGTTCATTATTTTCTCATATTTATCTCAAGTAATTGTTGGGAAACCCCGGGGACATTTTACAATTTTCAGAGTTATGGACATACATTTTTCGCAGCGGAAGAATGCCCCCGAAACAGGCCAGTCCCAAAAACCCAGTGAAGATCGCATGCAAGGGAGTCGACACGATGAGTTAGGAAATACCTTAAGAGCAATATGGAGCGATGCCGATGTAGGCGTCCAAGTGTGCGCCCTCTACAGTCTTGCACACACGGATCTCTTGAGTTCTCTTCTTCCACGCCCGGTGCTAGCCTCGGGAAGAAGATCCAAGCCTTAAGGAGATGTTTTACTTCTCTTGCGCCACTCAGAGAAAAGATGCGCCAAGTGAAGAGGAAAAACCGCCCAAGCCGCCAAGCCCTAGATCTCCTTGCGCCAAGAGGAAAGGAGGAAGAGGGTTGCGGTTATGGAAGATGCGCCCTTGCTCCAAGCACTCGCCCCTCTCCTTGTGTTCACGCCTTCAAGGATTAATTACCCACAAGAGGGGGCGACTAGGGTCATATTTATAGGGCAAGAGGCGGTTAGGGTAATGGCTAGGATCATGACAAGTGTAGGGCTAGGATGAGGAGGTTTGAGATAAGGAAAGTCTCCAAGACATTTCCATAATTCTCATTCAACCTTACCTTTTGTTCCCACGCCTTTCCTTGTGCGCCAAGGCCTTGCCTTGCGCCTCAAGCAATGCCATAGAGGCATGCATTCCATCCTAGGAAGAGAGGGGGAGGCGCCCTTTACTTCCATAATGAAGCAAAGGCGCCAACATGACCCCATTATGCCCCTAGGCGCCTGATGGTTCATGTTTCTCCCCATTATACCCTTTTAGCCTCTCATCTCTTCATGAGAACTTGTTATTGGGCCTCATTGGATAATGAGCTAGCCCAAACATCATTGCATAGGTTGATTAAGCACTTGGATCCAATCCAATGCAACCCTAATCCAAATGTGACCAACCATGGTCAAATACGGGTCAACCTGCCAAAAATGAAGTTTGGCTCCAATAACATTCTTCCATCTCATCAGGCCCATTGGCACTGATGAAATCTCCCAATTAGATCCGAGTTATCCAATAACTCGATCATAAGGCTTCCCGATCAATACGAGAACTCAAGTATCAAGGTGTGCAACCCTGTAGGTTCCTCTGACGCTGGCAGTGCTGACCAAAGGTCATCACAAGCAGTGAGTGGCACCTAGTAGTGCATCGCTGCTACCCAGGTCGTTGGAATGGATATCGACATCGACATCCCCATCATCGCAACTAGGTACAGATGTATTACAGTCTCTTTGCCGTACTGATATCCGATTGGACAAGTGTGTCACCACTTGTTTTCATCCAATCACATGGCTATGACTAAAACAGGTTCTCACCTGGGTATGGCCATACACTCTCAGTCATAGAACCATAAAGGAGCTCCATGGATATCATACTTCCTTAGGGAAGGGGCAAATCCTATGTCTGTCCATTGATCTTCTCATATGGGTCGTGACATGCTCAATAACAACCGTTATGACCTCCCAGCTATGGCAAGGTGTTAGGTTGTATCAAAGCAAGTCCTTAACCATATAGAATGATCAATGACCTCAAGTCAAGGGATCAATGCATCTCCTGTCACTTATGAGGATAACTCATGACACCAAGTCATAGCCTCATAGCGGGTCTATCCAGTATATCCCGAATGATATACCCATGTGTCTGCGTTAGCACCACGTGCCTAACCAGCTCACATACCAGTCTCACAAGTACCATAGCTGTCCCATATCCACTAAGGTACATCGACTGGGGATTATAATTCGAGCACAGATCCAATCTGTCTCCAGGGACATTATCATGTAAGTACACAATCGCAGGTGTAGTCAAACAATGATAACGACAATGCCAGAATGATATATAAATATCAGTGTCAAGTAGTACATAAGTTGACCAAAACTAGGTCCTAGGGCATATACATCAACAATCTCCCACTTGCACTAAGACCTAAAAGTTGTGGAATCTCAACCCCATATCTCTAGCGTGACCATCATACTTCTGCTGCGCCAAAGCCTTGGTCAATGGGTCTGCCAGATTGTTCTCTGTGTCTACTCTGCTAATCTTGACATCACCTCTGTCAATGATCTCTCTGATCAGGTGAAATCTTCTGAGTATGTGTTTGGATCTTTGATGAGACCGTGGTTCCTTGGCTTGTGCAATTGCTCCATTGTTGTCACAATAGAGTTCAATGGGATCCATTGCACTAGGTACCACTTGAAGATCACATAAGAACTTCCTTATCCAAACAGCTTCCTTGGCTGCCTCAGAAGCAGCCACATACTCAGCTTCGGTTGTAGAATCTGCTATGGTGGATTGCTTGAAGCTCTTCCAACATACAGCGCCTCCATTTATCTTGAACACATAGCCGGCCTGCGATCTAAAGTCGTCAGGGTCAGACTGGAACGATGCGTCAGTATAGCCCTGCATACTGAGCTCTTCCTGTCCCCCATAGACCAAGAACAAATCCTTAGTTCTTATCAGATACTTTATGATGTTCTTTACAGCCACCCAGTGCTATAGACCTGGATTGGATTGGTATCGGCTGGTAATGCTCACAGCATATGCCACATCTGGTCTAGTACATAACATTGCATACATGATCGATCCTACTGCCGAAGCATAAGGAATTCGACTCATGTCATCCCTCTCATTCTGTGTAGTAGGACACTGGCTCTTTGAGAGAGTAAGGCCATGTCTCACTGGAAGGTATCCTTTCTTGGATTGCTCCATGTAGAACCTCTCCAGTACCTTATCAATGTAAGTACTTTGACTAAGGGCCAAGAGCCTCTTGGATCTATCCCGGTAGATCCTCACGCCTAGAATATAGGCAGCCTCCCCTAAGTCTTTCATCTCGAAACACTTCCCCAACCATGTCTTCACAGCTTGAAGACTAGGGATGTCGTTTCCGATGAGCAGTATGTCATCAACATACAAGACCAGAAAAATTACCAAGCTCCCACTGAATTTTCTGTATACACAGGCGTCATCTTCGCTTTTGATAAAGCCATAATCTCTCACGGCCTCATCAAATCAAAGATTCCAACTTCGAGATACTTGCTTTAATCCATAAATGGACCTCTTTAGCCTGCAGACCTTATTAGCCTCTGCAGGATGGATGAAGCCATCAGGTTGTGTCATATACACATCCTCAGTCAGCTTCCCGTTAAGGAACGCTGTTTTCACATCCATCTGCCATATCTCATAGTCATGATATGCAGCTATAGCAAGCAGAATCCGAATGGATTTAATCATGGCAACTGGCGAGAAGGTTTCATCATAGTCCACCCCGTGGACTTGTTTAAATCCTTTAGCCACTAGTCTACCCTTATAGGTAACTATTTTGCCATCCATGTCTGTCTTCTTCTTGAAGACCCATTTACACCCTATGGGTTTTACCCCATCAGGCAGCTCAACCAAATCCCAGACTTGGTTAGCCGACATGGAATCCATCTCAGATCTCATGGCGTCAAGCCATTTCTCGGAGTCCGGTCCACTGACCGCCTCATCATAGGTTCTAGGTTCATCCTCAATGATGAAGATCCCATCGTGTTGGGTCGGTAGCGACCCATACATTTCAGGTGCACGACGAATTCTCCCAGACCTACGCGGGACCTGTGTCTGAGCCTCAGGTTGCCTAGCAACCGGTGCAGGTGGCTCAGATTCCATCTCTTTGTCTTGTGCTTGCACTTGGACCTCATCCAAGTCAAACTTCCTCCCACTAACTTCTTTCATAAGAAATTCTTTCTCTAGAAAGACAGCACCCCGAGCAACAAAAACTTTGTTCTCGGTTGGGACATAGAAGTAGTATCCTTTAGTTTCCTTAGGATACCCCACAAACACACACTTATCAGATCTAGGTTCTAGCTTGCTAGAATCTTGACGTTTGACATAAGCCTCACATCCCCAGATCCTGATAAACGTGAGATTAGGGCGTCTCCCACTCCACACCTCGTATGGTATTTTGGAGACACTCTTAGATGGAACATTATTCAGTATCAGAGAAGCTGTTTCTAGTGCATGCCCCCAGAATGATGAAGGTAGAGTTGCATGACTCATCATGGATCGAACCATATCCAATAAAGTTCGATTTCTCCTTTCAGACACACCATTCCATTGAGGTGTTCCAGGAGGAGTGAGTTGGGATATGATCCCACACTCTCTCAGATAGTCAAAGAACTCACCACTCAGGTATTCTCCACCTCGATCTGATCGAAGAGCCTTAATGGATCTTCCAAGCTGGTTCTCTACTTCATTCTTGAACTCCTTGAATTTCTCAAAGGATTCAGATTTATGTCTCATTAAGTAGACATAACCATACCTACTGAAGTCATCAGTGAAGGTAATGAAGTAGTTGTACCCTCCTCTGGCTTGTTTATTGAAGGGCCCACACACATCAGTATGTATGAGATCCAATAAACCTTCTGCCCTCTCACCAATCTTGGTGAAGGGCGCCTTTGTCATCTTCCCTAATAAACAAGGTTCACAAGTATCAAATTCCTCCAAGGAACTTGAATCTAACAATCCATTTGTATGGAGTTGTTGGATGTGATTCTTGTTTATATGGGCTAATCGACAGTGCCATAGGAAAGCACCAACTGAACCACTCAGTTTGGTCCTCTTATTGCTTATGTTACAAATAGAACTTTCCATATCCAAGATATATAGATCATTGCACAAAGTACCCTTCCCATAGAACATATTTGCAAATGAAAAAGAACAGGAGTTCTTATTTATTTCAAATTTAAATCCTTTCCTCGCCAAGCAAGGAATGGATACAATGTTCTTTGTTAGCGAAGGTACACAAAAGCAATTGTCTAGTTCTAATTGAAGTCCAGAAGGCAAGGAGAGAGTCAAAACGCCTACAGCAATAGCAGCAACCTGTGCCCCGTTTCCAACGCGTAGGTCAATCTCTCCAAGCCGCACCGATCTACTTTTCTTGAGCCCCTGCATATTTGTACAAATATGAGCTCCACATGCGGTATCCAATACCCATGACATAGAAGTAGAAAGGTTGACTTCTGTAACATAAATACCTGAGCATGAAGACGAAGCCTTGCCTCTCTTCTTCTCATTCTGAAGTCGTACTATGTCCTTTATCATGTGAGGTGGTCCTCCACATGAGTAGCACTTATTATTCCTGACTCTTTCCATCTTTGTTTTCAATGTATTAGTTAAGCCTTTGGGCTCAACGCACTGAATGTTTACTTTGGGAGGGTTGAGCTCAACCAATGCATCAAAGAGCTGCCTTAGATTAGAAATAATTTCAGAGGCACTCTTAGATTCATATTGCCTTTTAAGCTCGGGCGACATGTTGGTTAGCATCAATTGTGCAACCTCCGAAGTATCAGCTTGATGCTTATCATAAGCATCCTTCTCAGCCTCCGAGGCCAAGCATGGAAGTGGTTCAGGAATTGGCTTCTCAAGGACATATAGCTTCCTCTCGAGCTTGAGCACAATTCTCAAATTCATATACCAATCCTTTAAGTTGGATCCAACTAACTTATCCCTTTCCAGGGTAGATCGCAGTGACCATCTGCCATTGTTCACAGCCATTGTTCTACAATAACCAAGAAACAGCAGATTAGTACTACTTCGAGTCATTTAAACTGGACTTGTTTTAAATGACCATGGCTCCCACTATTTTATATTCGAATTGACAACCCACAAAGTCAATCGGGAAGTTTAAAACTTCCTAGTGAGATGGGATCCTTATTTCACATGAGGCTTTGCGTCCCACGAGGGTGGGATGAGATGCACAAAGAAACCCATGTTTCCTAAGGTGGGCGCGCCGGCCGGTTGCTCCAAGCAACTCCCCTTGTCGAGACAGTCTGGGCATTTCATGTCCAGCGAGGGCTGGATACAACATGAAACCTTTACCTCTCGACGATGCCTCTAGACTTTCACCATGTGCCCAGCACATGTGAACTTCCAGTCAAGTCCATTCCTAACCGTTATGCCCAGGGCCAACGAGTTTCCTTGCGAAGGCACGCCCAGGTTAAAACTGGACTGGGGAAACCATTGCCACCACGCACTTTCTAAAGATAAGTGGGTGTGTCCCACGAGGGTGGGAAACAATTCACAACTCCACTGATCGATAGCTTAGTGAGGGCTACGCGTTAGAAGGCTACCAGACTTGATATTTTAATTGAGGGTTTTTGTTTAAGGTCTCATCATCTCAGTTTTATCTTATGTCTATCATTACAGGCATGCAATCCTATAGTGATAACATAACGGTAAAACATTTCAGGCATGCTTCTGCAGATAATAATAAAAGCAGTAAAGGATGATGTGATCATATCCTATACAAGACATTGAACCAATCCATGCCATGAAATAGGTTCAACTCTTGTCCTAGAACTCAAGCCCCAAAAACTAGACCTAACCTAGCCGACCTCTAGCTTGAACTTCAAGGTTGGCTCCAAGGTCCTTCTCTCATGGTTTAGCTCTCAAACCGTAGAGGAATACTTTTGAAGTTCCCCATAGGTTCGGCCAATGCCATGGTCTTCCTCCAAGGAAGGTGCGCCACCATGCAAGGGGCCAAGATTTCTTGCGCCTCCAAGCAACCAAGCACCAGCTTGCATGCGCCACCTTGCATGCTTGCGCCATCAAACAAGATGCGAGCATCAAGGTCCAAGAAGGATGCGCCTAGCCCTTAATCTTCCTCTTAATAATAAAAAGATGGCACGCAGGCCGCACAAGGATACATCACAGGCATGCAAGAGGGGCTTGACTCATGATCACAACATTATGCACAATCAAGGTATTTACTCATGCAATTCTACATGCTCATGAAAAACATAAAATCTGAAATTTTACTTTTTCATAAAACCAGTTTCTTTTTCTCATCTTCTTCTCACAAGTCTTTTGGTTTATTGCGATTTATTTTTCATGATGATTTCAGAGATCCTTTCGGCTGGCAATTTTGTCAGATCAAGAGACTTGGCCAGTCCGAAGACACAATGCCCGTCCTACTTGACAAAATTACGTGCGCCTTTGATCTTTAAATCAAACAAGAAAAATAGTCCAAAAATTCCAAAAGAGATTGAGAGGATGATAGAAACAAGAAACCCTAATTTTTCTACTTTTAGAAAAATCGATTGCCATGCATCATGCTATTTACGAAAATAGAGATATGGCATGTGAGCATGGAAGAAAAGCATAAAACATCGTTCGAGTCTTGCAAGTCCCTCTGATACCACTGTTGGGAAACCCCGGGGACATTTTACAATTTTCAGAGTTATGGACATACATTTTTCGCAGCAGAAGAATGTCCCCGAAACAGGTCAGTCCCAAAAACCCAGTGAAGATCGCATGCAAGGGAGTCGACACGATGAGTTAGGAAATACCTTAAGAGCAATATGGAGCGATGCCGATGTAGGCGTCCAAGTGTGCGCCCTCTACAGTCTCGCACACACGGATCTCTTGAGTTCTCTTCTTCCACGCCCGGTGCTAGCCTCGGGAAGAAGATCCAAGCCTTAGGGAGATGTTTTACTTCTCTTGCGCCACTCAGAGAAAAGATGCGCCAAGTGAAGAGGAAAAACCGCCCAAGCCGCCAAGCCCTAGATCTCCTTGCGCCAAGAGGAAAGGAGGAAGAGGGTTGCGGTTATGGAAGATGCGCCCTTGCTCCAAGCACTCGCCCCTCTCCTTGTGTTCACGCCTTCAAGGATTAATTACCCACAAGAGGGGGCGACTAGGGTCATATTTATAGGGCAAGAGGCGGTTAGGGTAATGGCTAGGATCATGACAAGTGTAGGGCTAGGATGAGGAGGTTTGAGATAAGGAAAGTCTCCAAGACATTTCCATAATTCTCATTCAACCTTACCTTTTGTTCCCACGCCTTTCCTTGTGCGCCAAGGCCTTGCCTTGCGCCTCAAGCAATGCCATAGAGGCATGCATTCCATCCTAGGAAGAGAGGGGGAGGCGCCCTTTACTTCCATAATGAAGCAAAGGCGCCAACATGACCCCATTATGCCCCTAGGCGCCTAATGGTTCATGTTTCTCCCCATTATACCCTTTTAGCCTCTCATCTCTTCATGAGAACTTGTTATTGGGCCTCATTGGATAATGAGCTAGCCCAAACATCATTGCATAGGTTGATTAAGCACTTGGATCCAATCCAATGCAACCCTAATCCAAATGTGACCAACCATGGTCAAATACGGGTCAACCTGCCAAAAATGAAGTTTGGCTCCAATAACATTCTTCCATCTCATCAGGCCCATTGGCACTGATGAAATCTCCCAATTAGATCCGAGTTATCCAATAACTCGATCATAAGGCTTCCCGATCAATACGAGAACTCAAGTATCAAGGTGTGCAACCCTGTAGGTTCCTCTGACGCTGGCAGTGCTGACCAAAGGTCATCACAAGCAGTGAGTGGCACCTAGCAGTGCATCGCTGCTACCCAGGTCGTTGGAATGGATATCGACATCGACATCCCCATCATCGCAACTAGGTACAGATGTATTACAGTCTCTTTGCCGTACTGATATCCGATTGGACAAGTGTGTCACCACTTGTTTTCATCCAATCACATGGCTATGACTAAAACAGGTTCTCACCTGGGTATGGCCATACACTCTCAGTCATAGAACCATAAAGGAGCTCCATGGATATCATACTTCCTTAGGGAAGGGGCAAATCCTATGTCTGTCCATTGATCTTCTCATATGGGTCGTGACATGCTCAATAACAACCGTTATGACCTCCCAGCTACAGCAAGGTGTTAGGTTGTATCAAAGCAAGTCCTTAACCATATAGAATGATCAATGACCTCAAGTCAAGGGATCATTGCATCTCCTGTCACTTATGAGGATAACTCATGACACCAAGTCATAGCCTCATAGCGGGTCTATCCAGTATATCCCGAATGATATACCCATGTGTCTGCGTTAGCACCACGTGCCTAACCAGCTCACATACCAGTCTCACAAGTACCATAGCTGTCCCATATCCACTAAGGTACATCGACTGGGGATTATAATTCGAGCACAGATCCAATCTGTCTCCAGGGACATTATCATGTAAGTACACAATCACAGGTGTAGTCAAACAATGATAACGACAATGCCAGAATGATATATAAATATCAGTGTCAAGTAGTACATAAGTTGACCAAAACTAGGTCCTAGGGCATATACACCAACAGTAACCATGAAGGAGGATGAGGTGTAAGAAGGTAGTAAAACATGTACTATGAGATGGCATGATTACTATTGACTTTCAACCCCCAAGTTTGTCTAATGTTCTTATGTTTTTTTTTTCATTTCTATCTAACTTACTAAATATGTTTTCTCAAATTCACTATATTTTCATCCTATATTACTCAAGGTCCTCCAATATGTAATATCCTACAACAAGGATATTACAACCCATAACAAATATAAATTTTTATTCTTATACATGATTATTTTGCAAATCATATTAACACTTATTTTTTTTAAGGTATTATATTCCTCCTCCCTTAAAGAAAACTTTAGTCCTCTAAAGTTGTCATACCTTGAGTAGCAAAAAGATGTGGATGAACTTTTCTCATGTCTTCCTCTAACTCCTATGTTGGTTCTTCAAAAGAATGATGTTGCCAAATAACTTTCAGTAGTGGTATGACTTGATTCCTTAAGATCTTCTCTTTTCTATCTACAATTTTTTATGGACTTTTCGAGGTAGGCTAAGTCTTGATCAATCTGAATAGGCTCATAATCAATGACGTGAGAGGGATCATGATGATACTTTCTTAGCATGGAAACATGAAATACATTATAAACATTGGCTAAGGATGGTGGTAAAGCAATCCTATAAGCAACAAAACCAATCTTTTCAAGAATCTCAAAAGGACAAATGAATCTTGGACTTAATTTGTCTTTCTTTCCAAATCTGATTACACCTCTAGATGGAGAAATCTTTAAGAAAACACGATCTCCAACTTGAAATTCTATGTCTTTCCTTCGTTGATCAGTATAACTCTTTTGGAGACTTTGTGCGACTTTTAACTTCTCTTTGATCATATGTATCTTATCTGTTGTTTCATGCACTTTATCTGGGTTTAAGATCTTTCTATCACCAACCTCTTCCCAGCATAAAGGTGTTCTACACTTCCGTCCATATAAGGCTTCATATGGTGCCATTTGAATGCTTGAATGATAACTGTTATTATAGATGAATTCAATGAGAGAGAGAGAGAGATCATTATCTCATTCACCTTTCCACTCCATCACATAATCTTTAAGCAAGTCTTCAAGTGTTTGTATGGTTCTCTCTAATTGCCCATCAGTTTGAGGATGATAAGCTGTACTAAACTTAAGATTGGTCTCCAAAGCTTCATATAATCTTTGCCAGAATTTAGAAAGAAATCTTAGGTCTCTATCAGATATAATGTCAACTGGAACACTATGAAGTCATACAATTTTATCAATATATAAACTTGTAAGTTTATCAAGGGAGTATGTCATTCTAATAGGCAAGAAATATGTAGATTTTGTCAACCTATCCACAATTACCCAAATGGCATCATGTTTCTTAAATGTTACTGGAAAACCAGAAACAAAATCCATAGCAATGCTTTTCCACTTCCATTCAGGCACCTCCAAAGGTTGTAGTAGTCCTCTAGGCTTTTGATGTTCAGCTTTGATCAACTGACATGTTAAACACTTGGAAACATACTTTGCAATATCTTTCTTCATACCATCCCACAAAAAGTATTTCTTTAAATCATTATACATCTTAGTGCTACTTGGGTGTATGAAGTACTTGGACTTATGTCCCCCTTGCAAAATCTTCTCCTTACTTTCTGAACCACTTGGGATACAAACCCTATCCCGAAACAGTAATATGCCATCATTTCTAATATGAAATTTTTGTCTCCAACCTTTACCAACTTTCTCTCTCAAGCTCTTTAGTTGTACATCTTGAAGTTGTTCTTCTTTTATCTGTTGAAGAAAATCATATTGGACTTTGAGAGAGGCAAGTAGCATTTTTGGCTTTTGTGTGAGTATCTTGATATTCAAACCACAAAATTCTTCAAATAGTTGCCATTGTTTTACCATCAAGGTTACCACCAAGTTTGAAGACTTTCCATTCGGAGCGTCAGCTACCACATTAGCCTTACCAGATTGGTAATGAATAGTACAATCATAGTCCTTTAATAACTCTATCCATCTCCTTTGCCTCATATTCAATTTTTTTGAGTGAAGATTCAAGCTTTTATGATCAATGTAGATTTCAAATGTTATAGTTTAATCTTAAGAACTAACTTTTTAGTTTATTTGTTTTATTTTGCAGGACCTAGTTGTAATTAGTAATTACTTTTGGGCCTTTGTGTAAAACTCCTCTTAAAACCCTCTTTCTTCCCTTGCCAATGATTTCTTTCTCCCTTCCGCTTTACGTTTTCCCCTTTCGTGTGTGGAGGCGACAGCGAATTCTTCATCTCTTCTTGGGCGGCAGCAGGATCTCATTTCTCCTTTCACTTTTGATTTACTTCAAGAGGTGTGTATTGGTAATTCCTCTTCTCCCCTTCGTGATGTTTTTTTTTATTTCTCTCTGGCGATTGTTTTCCTCTTCTTCTTCTAATGAAAATTTTCTCTTCTTCTCAACGGATTGCTTGTTTGGTGAGGGAATAGTTTTGATCGGCAGCATTTTCTGTCTTGGAGTTTACATCAAGGGGGGGCAACAGCAATTCTTGAATCCTCTTTTGTTTAGGAATTTTGGGAACTAAGTAAGTCCTGTATGTATTCTTATTCCATGCGATTTGTGTTGGATTTTGTTCTTCTCTTAGGTACGTTGAAAACCTTGTGATATTTTTTTCTTTTCGGACAGAAATAGTAGTCTTCCTTCTATACGTGTGAGTTTTGTGATTGTGCAGGATTTTATTGGCTGGTCTTGGAAAGGAAATTTAAATCGGTTGAGTCTCATGATTTAGGAGGAAGCTTAAGAACTTATGTTTTCTTTTCCAGATCATAGAGATTCTTTTTATTTCCTTTTATTTGCTTTTTGTGCGCCATCACATGAATTTTGAAAGAATTATATCAATTACTGGATTGTTCTTTTCTTGTTTACTGCGTTTAAGGAAATTGCATTGTATCTTCCTATGAATTGTTGATTTGTTTGCTTTTGGTTATGATGGCCTAATGAAATATTATTGTGATTTTTACTATAACCTGACTCTTTGTTGGAATAATTATTCTATTTGATTTTATCACTAAACCCTTGAGAACGTGAACCTGTAAGAACAGAAATATATTTTTTTTTCCTTAAACTATATCTGGCAGGATATAACTTGTTCCCTTTACAAGACTAAAATCTCAATTTATCTTGGGTGATGACTTTTCTAGTGATATTTTGAAAGGAGTTAAAACAGCTAGAGTAAGATCATATGAAGTGTATGCTTATCTGTTTTGCATTTGGTCAGCTTAATCTATTTTTCTTATTCCCTCAGACTTTGTTAATTCCAACCAAGAATATGGACTATTATTGTCTAGAGCTACTTTGAGTTATAAATAATCAAAGGGATGCTGCTTGTATAGTTAGAAGTAGTCTGTTTGGACCATAATAAAAAAAAAAATTAAGGTATATTTAAATGTTAAAATTCTACATCCTTAACAGCAAGAGTCAAAGAAATTTTTTTTACTTGAATCTAATTGGTTACATCATATTGAACTACCTGCTTATGACTGATAGGTGTTTCTTTAATAATTGTTAATTCCTTTCAAGGATATAAGGATGCAGTAAACTGATAGTAAAGAGAATTAACGTATGGATTCATATGATAGCGGCAATAAAATATGTGATTGAAATAATACAAGAATAAATAGTAAGAAGTGGTGAATAACCTTATTAGTAAGAGCATTTATGTGTACAACATACAAACCTTCATTTACGGATTTGGTTAAAGGATATGATTGAATTATTGTATAAGTGACATTTTAGCCTCAAATCGTTATAGCTGTATATGTGTATTTGGAATTTGGTTTTCATACTTTAATAAGTAATTAACAAGGTATGATAATATAATTTTAAGGTGACAAAGAAATCAAAATTGGACTTCAAGTGGATCAATAATACGGAATATTGGTAGAATTTTGATAAGTCAACTATTGAGGTAGGAATCTATTCATTCACCTTTCAATATAACATTTTGAGTTTTACTTAAAAGCTGTATTATCTTATTGCTCTGTCCTATGATAATTGCTTCATTTCCTTTGCACTCAGCATTGTTCATTTATTGATGCATTATGATGACATGACATGATTTGATTGTTACATAAACATTAATTGTCTTGTTAAAAAAAATTGGTGATGGAAATTTTAGCACATTTGATGTATGCTTGTAAGTCGTGACATTGATTGATCTTATGATACCACCGTGGACTCTATAGTGCCGAGTGTGGTTCGGCTATAGAGGTGCTAGCTAGAGGTCACCTGACGGGAAGTTATTGGACTAACCGGGGTCCTGGATGTTGGACGCAACATCCTTCGAGCTGTCTGAGGGCAGTTGTTCCATCGGTTGAGCAACGATGGAAACACTACAACAAAGAGTGCAGACTCGATTGTGAGGTTATTATGTGGTTACGCTCATGATTTTACACGACTAGGATGATATGATGTCTACATGTAGAATAATGAAATTGTTTTAATTATCTTTCCTTGTTACATGCATTTTGTGATTCCTACTTAGCTTTTCTTGCTAACTCCTTTGTTTTGCCTCCAGGTCTAGGTCCGGCCCAAACCCAAAACGAATAGCTAGATAGAAATGGCGGCCTTGGGAAAGATAAATAACTACAGTTTGTTTACTTGAGTTGATTCATTTGTATTTTTGGCATTGTTAGCCAAATTTTGAACTTTGTTGAAGAGTATTGAAAAACATTGTAGTTTGCATACTTTGATTTGTTTTTCTTTTGGTTTGGATTGTGAGACTTAATGCATATACAAGTAGTTGTTAGTAGATGTTATATTGTGGTGTTATAATTGTAGTGATATTGTGTTGGCTTGTATTCCTTAAACTCTTACGTCCCTAGTGAAGTCTTTCGCCGGGGCGTAACATCAAATGTCTGGTCATACAAATAATGTCTCCATATTTTTAATGCAAAAATAATAGCAGCTAACTCCAATTCATGTGTTGGATAATTTTGCTCATAACTTTTCAGTTGCCTAGAAGCATAAACAATTACTTGGCCATTCTGCATCCCTACACAACCAAGCCCTTTTTTTGAAGCATCAGTATAAACTACAAATCCTTCATTACCTTTAGAAATAGTAAGGATTGGTGCACTAGTTAGCCTTCTTTTTAACTCTTGAAAACTTTCTTCACATTCATCACTCCAAACAAACTTTATATGCTTTCTAATCAATTTAGTGTGAGGGTATGCAATTTGTGAAAAACCTTCTATAAATCTTCTATAATAACCTGCCATACCCAAGAAACTTCTCATCTCTGCTACATTGGTTGGTCTTTCCCACTTTACTACTACTTCTACCTTTTTAGGATAAACTGATATCCCTTCTCCTGAAATGACATGACCCAGAAAATTGTCTTTAACCAAAACTCACATTTACTTAATTTGGCAAACAATTTATTGTCCCTCATTATTTCTAATACACATCTTAACTGCTCTTCATGCTCTTGATCACTTTTTGAGTATACCAATATATCATCAATGAATACAATCACACATTTTTCTAGAAGTGAGTGAAATACCCAATTTATTAGATCCATGAATACTGCATGAGCATTGGTTAAACCAAAGGGCATAACTAGGAATTCATAATGACCATATCTAGTTCTAAATGTTGTTTTTGAAATGTCCTCATTCTTGATCTTCAATTGATAATAACCAAATCTCAAATCAATTTTTGAAAATATTTGTGCCCTTTGTAACTGGTCAAATAAATCATCAATTCTAGGTAATGGATACTTATTCTTGATTATTGATTGATTCAATTATCTGTAATCAATACAAAGCTTTAATGGATAACGATCTTTCTTCTTCACAAGCAATACTGGTGCACCCAAGGTGAGACACTAGGTCTGATGAACCCTTTATCTAATAACTCTTGTAATTGCTTTTTCAACTCTACTAATTCTTTTGGTGCCATCTTGTATGGAGTCTTTGATATGGGCATAGTACCAGGAATGAGATCAATACTAAAATCAACTTCTCTATCAAGAGGTAAACCAAACAAGTCATTAGTGAATACATCTGGAAATTCTTTAACAATAGGTATCAAAGTTAAATCAAGTGTAGGTTCTTGACACACTTTCACATGAGCTAAATAACATTCACACCCTTTGCTGATAATTTTAGAAGCATGCATAAATGAAATGAGAGATAGACTAGAATCAAGTGCAACATCCTTGAATTGAAATTGGATCTTATTAGGAAGATTCAAAGTGACTATCTTCCTATAACAATCCACAATAGCATGATATGAAGAGAGCCAATCTATACTAAGGATAATGTCATAATCTTGAACATCTAAAAGGATCAAATTTGCTGGAAGTTCATATTCTCCCATTGTGATTAAACAGGAAGGATAAACAAGATTAGTAGTCAAAGAATCACCAACTGGTGTTGAGACACACAATAAGAAATCAAGTTGCTTAAGTTCTTTCCCCAAGTGAGATGCAAAATGATGGGAAACAAATGATAAGTTTGAGCCAGGATCAAACAAGACCTTTGCAACTTTATTTGGAAAATTAATTATACCTTCAACTATTGATTTTGAAGTCTTCGCATCTGGTTCAGCAATAGCATACACTTTAGAATGGGCTACTGGCTTTGTGGATGTTACATCTTTCCTTCTATTTTGTGAACAATCTCTCGCTAGATGTCCTTGCTTACTACAAATAAAACATGCACCGGTAAGTCTATAACATTGTTTGGTCTCATATTTCCCTCCACAACTAGCACAAGAAAGAAGCCTTTGTGGTGGCCTTGTCATGTTACTTGTAGTTGATCTAAATTTCTTATAACTAGTATCAGCTTCATTTACTCTCTTTCTCTTGTTGTTCATGTCTCTTGCTTTGCCCTTCTTGTTTCTCATATCTTGCATTTCTTCAACATCTCTTTCAACAATTGTTGCTCTATCCACTACTTCAGCATAATTTCTAAGTTTTAAAGCTGAAATTCTTGTTCTTATACTTGGTCTCAAACCTCTTTCAAATCTCTTTGATTTCTTGATCTCAGTGTCAACCATGTGTGGGGAAAATATTGATAACTCTATGAACTTAGCATCATGTTGTGCCACAGAACGGTTTCCTTAAATGAGCTGTAAAAATTTCATTTCCTTTTGATCTCTAATATTTTCTGGAAAGTACTTTTTATAGAATTTTTTTCTAAAAGAATTCCAAGTGATGGGTTCCTCCCATGATTCAGATCCTCTTTTGACCATTCTCCACCAATGCTTTGCTTCTCCTTCAAACATAAATGTTGCTAGCAATATCTTTTGACTATCTGAGTAGCTGGTAACTGTAAATAGTTTCTCCATTTGCATAATCCACTTTTCTGCCATATTTGGATTTGGATCACCACAAAATGAAGGAGGATTCAACTTCTTAAACTTCTCTAGTCCCAAATGATCACTATTTTTTAGGCTTGAGGCAACATAATTATTTTGATTATCACTTCTCACTATTTGTTGTTGCATCAAACTAGACATTGTCTCTAAAGCTTTTAAAACACCAGCCATTTGAGTTGGAGAGTCACTAGGTGACATTGTCATCTTTCTTACCTAAACAATCATAAAATGAAATAGTGTTAATCACTAAGAGTCCCCATGATCAAATGAAAGATCCCTAGAAAATCCAAAAACTTTTGCTCTAATACCACAATTGTCACACCCCTAGATGATGATAATTTAATAATGAAAATTTATATCACAAAAATTTGGCAATATGTATCCAGGATCAATACTCGATAACCTATTCAATATGACTTATAAAATTTACTTTCCATCATCTTTTAGGAGGTAACAACAACTCAATATAGAAGGCAATACATCCTCTTATAAAACCATAGTATTTTCATATCATCATCACATACAAGTCATGGATATTCTCAACTTATCTTACAAGCACAATACAAATTCATACATTAGTCTTTCAAGTTTACATGCTGAAAACATAAAACTTCTACTCATTAGCATCCTTTGGAACCTTCCACAAAACTTGTAGCCCAAAGCTAACATGTAAAGAGGTTAGAATGCAAGGATTGAGCCAGAATGCTCAGCAAGTAAATTAGATGCCAAAAGGTACCAAATCATGAAATAGGCTATATTTTTATTTTAAATCAATCATAACATATCATGAGAAGCATTGGATATCCAAATGGGTCCATAAGTAAAATCAAATAGCAACATGATAGTGAAATCATATGCATGAGGAACATAAAGAAAAATCAAACCAAAGAGACATATCATACAAATGACATAGTGGAGAATAACATATAAAGATTCCACGTCTGGAAGCATAATCCACGCTCGTCAGGGTAAAAATCATATATATGCCGGCTGGAGCTGTCATGGCTCCTCAAATGAGATAGTGGGATTCAAGAGGTGGCTCCCATGGATTCAAGAGATGGCCCTCATTATTTCTAATGTGGCACTTTGTTCCATGTAGTACTTTGTTCTATAACTATCCCTCTTTTCCCATTTCTGGGCTCATAGTCTTTTCCCTTTAGGGTGCATAGTCTTTTCCCTTTCGGGCTCATAAAGTTATTCCCACTAGCATTCAATATACTAACAAAATGAAACATACTTTCCTTTGTTGCAAAATGGGTTCATTGATATATGTCTCAAACCCTCAAAGAGGTGAATCATAAAGTTTATACAAAAGACAAGTGCTTATATAATCATTTCCAAATGAAAGAGACATATGTATCAAGAGAATTCAAATAGAAGACCATTTATGCAAGGTACACATGTGTATGATCAAGTGACCCAAAATTCAAAAATTTAGATCTTATTGAACATGGGCTTCAAGTTCTTCCTAAAATACCATTTGGTGTGATAAGTACGTCAAACAAAGGATTTTGAATCTAGTTTTTAGGAAAATAAGTTTTACATAAAAGGGAGCTCAATACGAAAAGTTATAAGCAATGAAGTAACAATAGGTCAGAATCATAAAACGAATATTTCCAAATTTATAAGGTTGAATACAAATTCGATTATAAATTCATTTTTGATCCAAATCATGCAAATAAGGGTTCCACTTGTAGGTTATTAAGTCTACTTAATATAAGAATAATCATTTTGTATATTTGCAGTCACATAATATGGACATAAAGCAATAACTAGATAAAGGTCAAAATAGTAAAAATAGATTTATAGTGTCGGATTGACTACATGAATAAATTCGATAACCAACTTGAAAGTATGAAATATCAGACTCAAAAGAAATCTACTTGAGTCTGCTTTACAATGAATCTGATTTCATAAGATTTGGATCAGGGAGTCAAAAGTTATGATAAGTGGAATACAACAAGGTCAGGTTTACTTCGAATAAGCATTCACAGTCTTTTAACATAGCATAGATCATTCTTCCATGGGCCAAATGGATCAAAATCATGGAAATCAAAAGAAAATTGATATCACAAATGGAATCAAAGATAATTTCTCATGAAGTTGAAGCAATAGGCAAAATATTACAAAGAAAAGATAGAAGTCTTGCCTAAGAAGTCAAAAATCACTCTATGCTTGTGTTTTCCCCTCTTCTTCCTCTTCCTCTTCCCCTTCCCTAAGTCTTCTTTCCTTCAGGTTAGGCATGAGCAAGCATGTCAAAGTTCATTATTTTCTCATATTTATCTCAAGTAATCATGAAGGAGGATGAGGTGTAAGAAGGTAGTAAAACATGTACTATGAGGTGGCATGATTATTATTGACCTTCAACCCTCAAGTTTGTCTCACATTCTTATGTTTTTTTTTTCATTTCTATCTAACTTAGTAAATATGTTTTCACAAATTCACTTATATTTTCATCTTATATTACTCAAGGTCCTCCAATATGTAATATCCTACAACAAGGATATTACAACTCATAACAAATATAAATTTTTATTCTCATACATGATTATTTTGCAAATCATATTAACACTTATTTTTTGAGGGCATTATATGTTGGTCCCACAGTGTTGGGAATCCCCGGACCGTATAAAAATTTATAACGCTGCGGAACAACGGTCCGAAATAGAATTCACTCCAAAAACACCAGGAACTTCTTACGAGAGAAACCGTAGGATATGAAGAGTGGTATACCTTACTTGCGCAATCCTTTGAGTGTTGCTGGTGATGTAGACGATCAAGTGCTCATCCTCTACAGTCACGCAATGGCCTCGAGACTCCTCCGCTCCACGCACGTGCTAGCTTCGGGAGAAGAGATCCACACCTCTAATGTCTTCTTTACTTGTGCCAATCACTAAGACCATGCACCATGGAGAAGGGGAAGTGTTGGCGACAAGGAGTGAGTAGCACTACCACATGTCCCAACCTTGATGCAAAAACTTTTATGTGTTATCACCTTCAAGACCCTCATGCCAGGGAGGAGAGGGGAGGCGACAACAAGAGACGAGAGAAAAGAATTGGTGTAAAAATCTCCCAAGAGAGCCTCTCTATTTATAATAGATGAACCAACTATTCATGGAGATATTTATCCATATGGGACATTGTTTAGGTGCCTACTTTATTTTACCATTAAATATATCAATATGTTTAATATAAAATGCGTCTGGCCCAATTAATTAGTCAAGATAAAAATTCTCTTGCCAATTAATAATTTATTTTATTCATGTGACTAAAGTGCCGAGTCCAAACTTGCACTAAGACCCTTGTTTGACTCATTTTGACAACACAGGTCAACAGAGGTCAAACATGGTCCACTAGAGGTCAACTAGTGGTCAAATATGAACTAAAAAAAATCTCATCTCTATAGAAAAAATCTTAAAGCATCAGTTTCCCAAAATGATCCAAATCATACAATGATTCAATCTGAGGCTAAACGATCAGTATGAGAACTCGAGTATCAAGATGTGCAACCCTGTAGGTTCTTCAAACATTGATAGTGATAATCTAAAAATCATCACAAGCAATGAGTGACACCTAGCAGTATATCATTGCTACCCAAGTCATCAGAATAAATGTCACCATCAACAACCTCTAAAACTACGACAAAGTATAAGTACAGAATTGTCATTTCGCCAGACTGATGTCCAGATTAGGCAAGTGTGTCCTACTTGTTGATCCCAATATTATGGCATGACTAAATCAAGTTCTCACCTGGGTATGGCCATACACTTTCAGTCATCCACATGAGCGCCATGGACATCAAGCTTCCCCGCAAGGAAGGGGCAAATCCTCCTTTGGCACATTGAATCTCTCATATGGCTCATGATGCACCCAATAACAACCTTTATGACTTCCCTTTTATGACGAAGCGTTAGGTTGTATCAAAGTGCCTCATTCACTATATAGAGATGTCAATGCCCTCAAGTCTAGGATAATCGTAACTCTGTCACTGTGATCTTCATCTTGTGACACCAAGATGAATCCTCACGGTGGGTCACTCTAGTATATCTCCCTTGATATACCTATATGCCTGCGTTAGCAATTCGTGCTTAACCAACGCATATACTAGTTTCAAGTAAATCATAGCAGTCCCATATCCACTATGATTCTTGACCGGAAACAAAACTGAGATAAGACAAACATCTATCTCTTAGGGACATCGTACATGCAACTGTACATATGCACAGATGTACATATTTCATAACAACAACCATGCTAGGATATCTCATCTATCAACTAGATGTGATACACATATCCCATTGAATCATCCCAAAGGTCCTAGGGCATAAATACTAACACACAGGGAACTGGGTCAAGTACCAACTATTTCAATATTTAGAAGCTAAGCAATCCAATTTTTTCTATTTTTGAAATAAGGGTTATCAAACTCAACTATAAACAAAATAGGAAAAGCAACGATAGAAACATGAAGGGTGTCTAATTGAGAGATATTAGGACTATAAAATTCACCACATTGACTGATCTATCTGAACTGAAGTTGACTAATGCATGAGTTATTCATATTGCATAAGGAGTTTATCCTGAAGTATAGGTTGGCCCCTTGCGGTCAATATAATCCAGTGTTTACTTAAATGGATCTCTTACTTTCGTGGCTTATCGATTTAAGCAAACCCATTAAGTTCAAAAGTTCTATCTAGTGGATCCGACAGCACGATTCTCCTTGCAGTTAGAATCGTGTTATCTAAAACACAAAATTACTTGATCAAGGTAAGATTATGCAAATAGCATAACTAGATAAAATATGCATAGAAATAATCATAAACATCAGAATAAATCAATTCATATAGTAGATCAAGTCAAAGGGCTTCATCCGAGCCCCGAAGTACAGCCATGCAATTCGATACAAATCTCTCAAATCGACAAAGAAAACTAGAAACAAAGACTAAGGAGAGGTGAGAGAATATGATGCAAATGTTTCCTCCTAGTTTAGTGAAGATTCGTTACGAACTCGCCCCAAAATCCTCTCCGGAAGCCCTTGTCACTGGTCTTCTCGCCCCTTGTGTTTGTCCGTCGATTGCTCTTCAAATATATCACGAAAAAGAGAGATTTTATGCTCAAACTCTTCGCCTTCCTCTTAGGTTTCTAAAACATTTTTTCTGATTTTTTTTGAATTTTTAGAGCTATCAATCAAGTGAAAAGCGAGAGAAAGGTCAACAGGCAGCAGCGCGATCACGGGTGAACACCGAAATCATATGCAGGTCGTGAAGTATACTATTTATTTCTGAAAAATATCTTCAATGGAATCATGGCCAAAGATTGAAATCTTGGCCCGACCGTGATATGTACTATGGATTTTAGGACCTTTTGTGGATCACGGGTGAAAACCAAAATCTTGGGCTGGCCGTGATTTTCAGGGAAAGCTCTGTTTTACTCTAAATTTTCTATGTAGCCTTGTCTCATCACCAAAAATCACTCTATAACTTTAAAATCTTTAAATAACCTCTAGAAATGAGTGATTTTACCTGAAATTACAAAAAGATAAGGAAAAGTAAAGATTCCGAACAAAGTAAGTAAATAAACCTGAATATTACATAAAAGCACCAAAATATGCCTTGTTTTGAGTTAAAATAATATTAGAAGATACTACCAAAATACAAGCCATCAGGCAACTATGCCTCATCTCCCTAACATCGTCTCGAGGTATCTTGATTTTCCCCCTACTTTTTATGCTCTTCTATGTTGTTTTGGTGATCATCAACAATGATGCCTTAAGAGATGTGGCGGTGGAGCGATCAAATATGATTGAACCAGGTTCATATGTTTGAATTTTAGGATTCAACTAATTGATTTCTAGATCTGAGTCGAGGTTTGATTTGGTTTGGGTCAATAAGTTGACCGATCAATTTCAATCTCCACCCAATTATAGTATTTAGACCAATTAGGTCGGCTAGTTCAAGTACTTGATAGAAAGCTGAAGAAATTGTCATCTAAGGGTACTTATCTTGTCCCTAGATGATCCTTAGTTTAAGAATAATTGCATGTTTAAGTCTCAATCTAGCCTACTTTAGTGTGAAATTGGCCGGTTTGTATAATTTGGCTAGTTCGATGGGATTTAGGTTTGGTTCAGTTGAACCAAGACCGGTTCCCTAAGTTTTGGACCATGTCCTATCCATTGGTAGTGTTATTTTGCTTGTTTGATTGTGTTTACGTACATATCAACTATGCTTATCAATTGGTTAATCTAATTAAATTCAATTATTGATCTTTGAATTAAATCAATTTTTACATTTTTGGAATCAGATTATCTTAAGTATCTTCTTTTATAATTTTATTAGCTCTCAATCAATTGACATAATATGCATACATTTACTTATCTTATTATACTTTTCCAAAGTAGATATTAGATTATTGTGATCCATGATAGCATTTTACGTAATGTCATTCTATATTTCTTATTATAGCATACTGGTATATCCACATAGTGGATTCGGGGTCCAATTAGTGCATGCCTTAGACTCGTGGCAAATGTGGCAAGTGTGTTCAGTGTTCACTACCTACAAGTGTGATTTTGGGTGATGACCTAGAGGCCAAATGATGTAGCTACTGTGGGAGGGTTGGTCCTTAGTTCCGTACTCTAGGGTGTTTAGATGATGCTCAAAAAACGTGAGAGGTACTTGAGACGAGGGAAGCGAAAACGCATGGAAAGAGAAGTAGAAACACAAGGAAAGCGACGATGAATACGTTTCGGTGTAAGACAAATGCGAGAGGAACCAAACGACACCCAAATCTATGAAATTTCACTCACTAATCTCTTAGCGAGCAACTTTAAGCGCAAACACATTTTTTTTGGGACAACGTCTTCGCGGGGTTCGGCTCGCACACCTATGACCCTGTGAACACACCAAAGAGATAGAAATCGTTCCACGCCTTCGACATACAGATGCTCGTGGGAGTGAAGGGGAATGCAAGCACAATGGATAGAACACAATGGATTTATGAAAATAGGTGAACCTGACCCAGGGGAGGTGGTGGAATTTACTTCTTGCAAATGGGAAGGTACACACCAGGAGTCGAGGCCGGACCAAGGATCAAACACCTTGAACGAAACTCGGTTGTCACCACAAACGTCGGAGTCGAGGCACCAACCTCCACTCTTATAGATACATCAGAGTCAAGGCACCAACCACTACTCCTTAGCACACTTTGAGTACTCTATCACTACAAGAGAACTAAATAAGATACTAGCCCAACCCTCTCTTTTATAGAATAAGAAGAGGGGAACAAAACAAGGCCATCATCTCAACAACTACCTACTATAACGATCAAAAAGCAGTCAAGCTACTACATAAGACAAAATAGAACAAAATCCTACCAACTATACCTAAAGCTTCTGCGCATGTCCTTTGATTCTTGGGTGTACGGCAGTTAGTTTGATAGATGAGCTTAGAGCAAGCCACGACAAAGTAGCAAAAATTTGAGATTGTGGGTTGGTTCATCACTAGGGGTGAACAAACAGGAGTTCGGGACCAGTACCGATCCCGAACTCCCAGTCTCGAACTCCCGAAGTTTGAATTGTAGGTACCGGTATCGAATTCTAATTCGGGAGTTCGGGACTAGTACCGAACTCCCAAAATTTATTTCGGGAAAATCCTGAACTCCTGAAATTTTAAGTAGGTTAGGGATTAAGGGTGATTAGGTTATAGGTAAGTAAGTAAAATAGTAAATAATTAATATTTTTAATTAAATAATACATATAAGTTCGGGAGTTCAAGATTTTTTCCGAATCAAGTTTTAAGTACCGTTACTGATACCATACTCCCGAATAAAATTTTAGTACTGGTATTGAAGTACCGAAGTACCAAATATCGTACATTTTGGTACGGTATTTTGGTACCGATACCGTATGCTCAGCCCTATGTGCAAGCAATGGTACCGCATTGATGCCCTCTCACGTAAGCACGTTACCATCGCCATATGCTACTCCACCTCCCCCAACTTGCTCTACTGCAGGTTCCCCAACCTGGAGTCGTTCAAGCTCGAGGGTATGTTGAACCTCATCCTCGAAGATTGGGGTAGCTATGATGGCCCATGGGTCCGTGGCGTGGCCCAGGCTCTTAGTTGCCTTAAGTCTATTCATTTCTGCCGAATGATCATCAAGGACGAAGATATCGCCGTGCTAGTGCAAGTTAGGGGCGACAAACTCAAGTCGCTTAAGATCGCTAAGTATTTTGATTTCTCCACGGACGGCCTCTTGCTGATCTCGCGTTCATGCAAGTAAGCAAGCACACCACTTGTGTAAAGTTCTTGCTCGCTTCTCTTTTTTTTGTACTGTAATCTTTAGGTATTTCTTCGCATATGCTATCATGTCTTTTTTCTTTTTTTTTCTGATGCTTCACGTTCTTTTTGCCTCTTTATAGAAATAATATCGTTATTTAACTGGTATTACTTGTGCTTCATTGTGCTCTGTAAATTTTATTAATTGTATTTCTTGCACTTGCAGTGACATCCTTCTTCTACACGATCTTGACTCTCATATAAGTTTATGAATGTGTCTTTTTTATTATAAAGCATAGATATATAGGGTTGGTGGCTAGGGGTGAGCAAAGGGGAGTTCGGGACCGGTACTCCCGGTCCCGAACTCTTGAAGTTTGAATTGTAGGTATCAAATTCTAGAATTCGATTCGTCCCGAACTCTCGAAATTTATTTCAGAAAAATCCCGAACTCCTGAAATTTTAAGTATGTTAGGGATTAAGGGTGATTAGGTTATAAGTAAGTAAGTAAAATAGTAAATAATTAATATTTTTAATTAAATAATATATATAAGTTCGGGAGTTCGGGATTTTCCCGAATCAAGTTTTAGGTACCAGTATCGGTACCATACTCCCGGATAAAATTTCGGTACCGGTACCGAAGTACCGAATACCATAAATTTCAGTACGGTATTTCGGTACCAGTACCGTATGCTCAGCCCTATTCATCACTTGTGGGAGGCTCATGGGCTAGAGGATCTCAGTGTGGACCGAGAGTGGGCTAATGACCTCCATGTATCGGTCCGACAGTTGGCTTGTGTGTTGGGATGGCCGGATTGTCACTTTGTCGGGCTCTTTTAGGTCCTCCTGAGATGAATGAACGTGGTATAGAGGATGATGTACGTCGAAACGGGGCCGTCGGGGTGAATCTACAGCTTCAGGGGAGATCATGGCCTGGCTATGATGGTGTTCACGGCTATGACTAGGTGGTTCGGAAGTTGCTGAGGCGTTCACGGCTGGGCCGTGAATGTGTTCATGGCTGTGCTTGGGACCATGACCAAAATCACACCCATGCTTTGGTTCATATTTGGGATTCGCAGTTTTCCAAATTTTCGCCAAGGAGATCACGACCTGCCCGTGATCTTCATCACGGCCATGATCCGGTTCGCATCCAGAATCACTGGTTTTCCCAATTTTTGCCGAGGAGATTACGGTCTACCTGTGATCATGTTCACGGCCATGATCTTGCATGCTAGAGTTTGCCGAAGAGTTCACAACCTAGTCGTGATGGCGTTCACAGCTGTGCTTTTGTCCTTGGCTGAAGTTCACATTTTTTTATGAGGCCGTCACGCCCATGACGGTTTTCACGGCCTGCCCGTGATTAGTTCGCAGAAAATTTTGGGGAGTGTTTTCTCATCCAGATCTTCCCCCTCTTCAGTGTTGGCTTCTCCTGCATTACCAAACCAGCTAACCAATTTGGTATACTTAGATCATAGATATATATTTAGCATCAGCTCCTACTATATTAGTATTTTTCCAATTCAGCATCCAGTTATAGTTATTATAATTTACAGCTATAACTACAAGTGGTTCTGTTAAAGTTTCAATTCTTTTTGCTACTATTATATAGCACATGTTACAGATCTGTTCTTCATTGTTTACTTTTACCATTGATATGTGGATCTAGTTTGTTAGCACTAAGTTTCATTGTTTAGTTATTGTCTGTCATACATTCTGCTGCTCATGTATCATTTAGTTTCGATATCTTGTATATTTTAGTTTAGTTGTTGTCCTCCCATCCTTTAACCTAAAAGGACTATCCTTCTTCTAGGGAGAGGCTTATTTAGCATTGTGCTTTGTTGATATTGCAGGTACTAGTTTGGATTAAGGAGATCAAGTCAAGGTGAAGAAGATATTTTTATTGGATTTCTAGTTAGTTGTTAAACGTATAAATGGAATCATGGATGTAATTATGAAAACTTGTATTGCTAAGTTTAATTCTAAACTATGATGGAAATTATTATAAATTTAATTATCTCATGACTTAGTTTAGATAAATTTTATTTATTCAGATTTTATATATCAGGTTCAGTCATTGCATTTTGGTATTAATTTATTAGGGTGTAATATAAATAATTAA
Organism: Costus lasius; assembly: GCA_027563935.2. Classification (NCBI taxonomy): domain Eukaryota; kingdom Viridiplantae; phylum Streptophyta; class Magnoliopsida; order Zingiberales; family Costaceae; genus Costus; species Costus lasius. The sequence continues at coordinate 16,260,321 of CM050450.1, read as the reverse complement.
CCAAACTAGTGGTTTTTCAAAAAGATAATTATGATTCAATTTGGAACTAGTTCAGCCGTGGGCTGAACCACTAATTAACTACCCAAACCAATTATATAATTCAATTCGAGACCAGTTTAGCCCGAGTTGAACCACTAGTTAATCACCCAAACCAATTATATAATATAATGTGTAAAAATTATAAGATAAGAAGAACACAAAACTATATATATATATATATATATATATATATATATATATATATATATATATATATATATATATAAGTTAACTAAAACTTGGTGGTTAACCAAATCGAAAAATCAGTTAACCGGTATTTTAGTTCAAGAACAGTTCTCAAATTTGCCGAACCAATAGGTTTAATTCGAGATATAATTTTGGTTCTGAATACCCTATTGATTTAGGGTATGAATAAGTTTAATATAGGCTTTTAGAAATATATTGATAGTCAAACATTCAACTTTTACAAATCACCCTTAGGCTAAAGTGATACGTAATTAATTAGTTCAATTGGTAAAGACATTAATTATTGAGAATAAGATTTTGGGACAAGGCCTACCTTTATCCTTTATTATTTAACTTGCTAGGTAAAAGAAAAAGATGCAAATGGAGCATAGTGCCTATTCCCTAAGAAGGGATGGCTCATAGAAGACATATGGGAGTAATGGCAATCGTTAACTATTATGGCTCCGTTTGGGGTTACTGCCCGCCCCAGCAAAATCAGATCCAGTATAATCGTTTGGGGTTACATCTGCTGTCTGGAGCTAAAATTTTTTGCTACCGCTGGGAAGAGCAGCAGATTTCCCGTTCACCCAAATACGTGTCCCTCTCCGTCGCTCGACCCTCCTCCATTCGCCGTGCGCTGCTCGACCCTTCACCGTTTCCCATGCACTGCTCGACCCTCCATTGTTCGCCGCGACCTCTGCCAACCGTTCGCCGTCGAATGTCATCAATCTCCGTCGAATGTCCGGCCACTCTCGTTATCGTCGGAAGAAGAGGAGGAGGAGGAAGTAGTGGACGAAGAGGCTGGAGAGGGCGGAATCGACTCCGAAAACCCTAGTTCAAAGGACCCTGATTCGGGTTCCAATCTCACAGCCGCCACAAGAGGCTGGAGGATCTTGCGGTGAAGAAGAGAGGAGTAGAGTTGCCTGGTGGAAGATGCCGCCGCGATTTCCATTGAAGCTGAAGGTCTTGTCTGCCAACTGATGCCGCCCTCCTCTGACTCGCCGCCCGTCCTTCCTACTCCAGCTGGAGCATGGCTGAGACGGAGCACTGCTGGAGCATGGTTGAGGCGGAGCACTGCTGGAGCATGGTCAAGGCGGATCATCGCCTCCTCACAAATGCCCTTCCCCTGCCACAAGTGTAAGGAAAATTCTCCATTTTGTCCTTGAGCCGTCACGGCCGTGACCACCGTCACGGGCTGGCCGTGACGCTCTCGGCAAACTAAAAGTTTGGGCGTATCAAGGCCGTTACGTAGTCGGGCTTGGCCACTTGACGTGCGTTACGGCCGTGACACCCGTCACGGCTTGACCGTAACGGACCCAAAAGTAAAGCATAAATTATGGAATTTTTCTCTTTGGTGGCTCACATAATTACGTTGGTTTAATAATAATCAAGTAAATCATAATCATTGTAAATCACTAATTATTAAAGACTCCATATGATGGTAGTTGGGGTATTATGGTAAGATTAGTGATGGGTGAATTAAACACCCTCTCCTCTAACTTTAAATGATAGCTAAATGGAAATTGAAATGTGGATTAATGCCATTGAGGGATTAATTAAAGGTTAAGTGTAAATTAAGTTAATTTGGATTGAAATGATGATTGAGTTTAATGTTTAGGTAAGTGGAATTAAATGATATTTAATTCCATTGTACTGTAGCCTGAAACATTTACTCGGTTGAAAGGATTAATAAAATAATCTTTTCTTTTTTTAATCCTTGAACTTACCTTTTCACTTACACGTGAATGAGATCATCTTCTCGTCTCTCTCTCGACCTGGCTGGAAAAAAGAATAGGGGCGACGGCTGCTACTCCCGTGTGTGATCCGATTCACAGTAAAGAGAAGGGAGATAGGGTAGGCGCCTGAAAGTTTTGTTTTTTCCACATTTCGTTTCTCTCTCAGCGCCATTGAAGAAGAAGGCTATTAAGGAGAAGGATAGAGGAGAAAAGTCCTTAAATCTCAAGCCCTAATTTCTGCATCCATCCTCTTGGAAAGAAGGTTCATCCATGGAGAAAGGTATGTTTCTTTTTCCAGAAAATTTCGTTTTCATTGTGGGAATAGGTTGAACAAGTTTTTGCTAAATATTGATCCATTGTTTGTTTTCTCTTCATGCTTCCGCTGCGAGAATATGAGATCCTACAAGTGGTATCAGAGCATGGTTTTAGCATAGATTTGTTTGCCTAGAAGAGTTTTCCCACTAGATTAGGGCTTAATTTCATCTTTAATTGAAAATGAGAAATTAGGGTTTCATGAATTAGGGCTTTTGCATGATTTAATGTTTTCTCGTTAAATTGAAGATGAAATTAGGGTTATGGTGTAATGAAATCGTGATTGTGCAATTTTGAGTGAATTCCGAATTTTGGGCGAGTCGGTCACGGCCGTGACGCCCGTCACGGCCAGACCGTAATGGTCTCGTAATTCAAACATTATTAAATGTTTGTATTGTGGCAATGATGGTCATCAAGGCCTAGCCATGACACATCATTTGTACATTGTTTGAAATGAAATTCGAATCCATTCATTAAGGATATTGCATGAACATGGTAATTGGAATTAAATGTCATTCCAATAATTAATATCTAACACTTAGATTATAATGTTTATTGTATAGGAAGCTTGTTGGTCACCAAAGTGACCTAACTTCAAATTAATAAACATTTAATCATAATGTTAGAGATTAGTGGTGATGCCTAATTAAAGGTTTATTGTAAGGGAGGCATGTTAGTCACCAAAGTGGCCTTGCTTCAAATTAATAAAAATTTAATAAGGATATCACAATTTATGTAGACACTTAATTTGATGCTCATTGTATGGGAAGTATGTTAGTCACCAAAGTGGCCTTACTTCGGTTTGATGAACATCAATGAGTGTCAAAAACTTATTGGAACTCTTAGACTTGTTCATTTAGAATGAGGCATGTTAGTCACCAAAGTGGCCTTGCCTAAATGTGAATGAACATTAGTTTAGGAATTATGGATTGTTCATAAAGTAGAGATATGACATTAAGGTTTATGAACAATCAAGTTTGTTAATTGTAAGCTATAAGGTTGCCCAAAGGTGAACCATTGCTTACCATTACAAACAATCAAAGGGACCAATAATTATATCTACTAAATGAGTTTGTTGTCCAAAGATAACATCACATTGAGTATGGTATAATTGATTGTCCATTAAATTCTTGCTTTATGCATACTTAAAGTTTTGTATTGAACTGTTGCCCAAAGGTCATTTCAATGCATGTTATAGTTTAATCTGAATCCTTTATGTTTGTTTCAAAGCATTAATTTTGAGCATGTATTATTGTTTGCAGTATCAATGAATCTCTTTGCATCTGGCAATGCTGTAGTTAAGTTCAATGGTTTGAACTATAGTGAATGGTCAGAACAGGTCCAATTTCACCTCGGTGTGTTGGACATTGACCAAGCTATAATTTCAGACTATAGACCTCCAGCCTTAACCGATTCCAGTACAGAGGCTGAGAAGGTTTCCTTCAGAGCCTGGGAGAGGTCTAATAGGCTGTGTCTGAACTTAATGAGGATGACTATGGCAGAAAATATTAAGCCATCAATGCCAAAGACTGAGTATGCTAGGGAGTTCATGTCCATGTTAAAGGAACACTCACAATCTGACTTAGCTGACAAGTCAATTGTGGGATCACTGATGAATGAGCTGACGACCAAGAAGTTTGATTGGTCAAAGCCCATTCATGATCATGTAACAGAGATGACCAACCTTGCTGCAAGGTTAAAGACTTTTGGGATGGAGGTCAATGAGAGCTTCCTTGTTCAGTTTATTATGCTATCTCTTCCTATAGAGTTTGGCCAGTTCCAGGTGAACTACAACACCATAAAGGATAAATGGGACTTGAAAGAGCTTAAGGCCATGCTCATTCAGGAAGAGGGTAGGCTAAGGAAGATGAAAGGGAACTCCATCCACCTTGCCTTTGGTGAGGGTGGTAGCAGTAGCAAGACTAAAAATAAATCACCAAAGAAGTTTAAGGGCAAAAAGAAAGGTAAAGGCATCAGTAAAGCTAATGATGCCACAGCCATCAAAAGACAGAAATGCTTCTTCTGTGGCAAGGAGGGGCATATAAAGAATGACTGTCTGAAAAGGAAGGCTTGGTTCGAAAAGAAAGGTATTAATTACATTTCTGTATGTTTCGAATCAAATATTATTGAAGTCCCTAAAAACACTTGGTGGTTAGATTCAGGTGCCACTACTCATGTTTCTCACATTTCACAGGGATTTCTTTCAATCCAGCCCATAAGAGGAGCTGATCAGTTCTTGCTCATGGGGAACAGGATGAAGGCACGAATAGATGGAGTAGGGACATATAGGATGATTCTAGACACTGGTTGTCTACTAGATCTTGAAAGGTGTCTGTATGTTCCTACTTGTGCTAGAAACCTTGTATCCCTTGGTAAACTGGATTTGTTAGGTTTTAATTTTGAGATTGGAAATGGTACTTTTTCATTGTATAAACAGAAGTGCTATTATGGTTCTGGTGCTTTAGTTGATGACTTATACCGTTTCAATCTTGATGTTAATTATGCTGATTCCCTGTTTTATGTTGAAAACAATTCTGGTATGAAACGTAGTGCACTGAATGAAAAGTCTGCTCTCTTGTGGCATAAGAGACTAGGTCATATATCCAAAGATAGGATGTTGAGGTTGATGAATTGTAATATCATACCTCAACTGAATTTGGATGACCTAGGTGTGTGTATTGACTGTGTAAAAGGTAAACAGTCAAAACACATAGTAAAGACTCCTGCCACAAGGAGTACTCAACTCCTTGAGTTGATACACACTGATATCTGTGGGCCTTTTGACATCCCTACTTGGGGTGGAGAAAGGTACTTTATCACCTTTATTGATGATTACTCACGGTATGGTTATATCTACTTGCTCCACGAAAAGTCTCAATCTGTGGATGTCTTAAAGATATTCATAGATGAGGTGGAAAGGCAATTAGATAGAAAGGTGAAAGTCGTGAGGTCTGATAGAGGTGGTGAGTATTATGGTAATGTTGGCTCAAGTGGACAGGTTCCTGGTCCATTTGCCAAATTCCTCGAAAGTCAGGGCATTTGTGCTCAGTACACAATGCCAGGTACACCACAGCAAAATGGTGTAGCTGAAAGGCGGAACCGTACATTAATGGATATGGTTAGGAGTATGTTTATAAATAGTAACTTACCCCAATCATTGTGGATGTATGCATTAAGGACTGCTGTATATCTCTTAAATCGGGTTCCTAGTAAGACAGTTCCTAAGACTCCTTATGAACTGTGGACAGGTAGGACACCCAGTTTGAGGCATCTCCATGTTTGGGGATGTGCAGCAGAAGTAAAGGTATATAATCCACATGAAAGGAAATTAGATTCCAGGACAGTCAGTGGATTTTTCATTGGCTACCCTGAGAAATCAAAGGGGTATAGATTCTATTGTCCTAACCATAGTACAAGAATAGTTGAGTCTGGTAATGCTAAATTTATTGAAATTGGTGAGGTCAGTGGGAGTGGGAAACCACATCAGTTGGATATTCAGGAAATGCAGATGGACTTAGTTCCATCTAGTATTTCCATTGAGGATGTTGTTCCAGTTGTTGAATCACAGCCTTTCAACACACAAGAACAAGTGAATGATCCAAACCCACTGACTGAAGACAATCTCAATGATCAAATCACATGTAATGAAAATGTGAGTCAACCACCTGAAATAGCATTAAGGAGGTCTGAAAGGATTAGAAGACCAGCTATTTCAAATGACTATGTGGTTTACTCAGTTGAAAATGAATGTGATATTAGCATTGTAAAAGATCCAATCTCATTCCAAGATGCCATGGAAAGTGACAATTCTGAAAAGTGGTTTAATGCCATGAAAGATGAGTTGAAATCAATGGATGATAACAATGTTTGGGATCTTGTAGTACTACCCGATGGTTGCAAGAAAGTCGGCTGTAAATGGGTCTTTAAGACCAAGCTTGACTCGAAAGGCAACATTGAGAAGTACAAGGCCCGGCTTGTTGCCAAAGGTTTCACTCAGAAGGATGGTATTGACTATAAAGAAACCTTTTCTCCTGTATCGAGAAAGGATTCTTTAAGGATTGTTATGGCTTTGGTGGCTCATTATGATCTTGAGCTTCACCAAATGGATGTAAAGACCGCCTTCTTGAATGGTGACTTAGAGGAAGAGGTGTATATGAGCCAACCTGAAGGGTTCATTACCACAGGTAAAGAAAATCATGTGTGTAAATTAAATAAGTCAATATATGGACTTAAACAAGCTTCCAGGCAATGGTATCTTAAGTTTAATGATATCGTTACCAATTATGGTTTTGTAGAAAACACTGTTGATCGGTGTATCTACATGAAAGTAATTGGAAGCAAGTTTATTATATTGGTCCTATATGTTGATGACATCTTGCTTGCTACAAATAATAAAAGTCTGTTACATGATGTAAAGTTGTTTCTCTCTAGTCACTTTGAAATGAAGGATATGAATGAGGCAACCTATGTGATTGGAATAGAAATATTCCGTGATAGATCACAAGGATTGTTAGGGTTGTCTCAGAAAAGCTATATCTGTAAAGTGCTAGAGAGATTCTTTATGGATAAGTGTAGTCCATGTGTTGTTCCTATTCAGAAAGGGGATAAGTTCAGTGAAAAGCAGTGTCCCCTATCTGAATTGGAGCGTAAGGAAATGGACACTACTCCTTATGCATCAGTGGTCGGGAGCTTGATGTATGCTCAGACCTGCACTCGGCCGGATATCAGCTTTGCAGTTGGTATGCTCGGCCGATATCAAAGTAATCCCGGAAGGTGCCACTGGTTAGCTGCTAAGAAGGTCCTTCGGTATCTACAAGGCACGAAGGATCACATGCTCACTTACAGGCGATCTCCACAGCTGGAGGTCATTGGGTATTCGGATTCAGATTACGCTGGCTGTGTGGATACCCGGAAATCCACCTTTGGATATTTGTATCTTCTTGCTGGAGGCGCGATATCATGGCGCAGCGGGAAGCAGTCAGTCATAGCTACTTCAACTATGGAGGCTGAATTCGTGGCTTGCTTTGAGGCCATGGTTCAGGGAAAGTGGCTGCGTAACTTTATCTCGGGGCTTGGGCTTGTCGACAGCATAGCCAAGCCGCTGAGAATTTATTGTGATAATACCGCAGCAATCTTCTTCGCAAAGAATGATAGATACAGTAAAGGTGCAAAACACATGGATTTAAAGTATCTAGCATTAAAGGAAGAAGTGCAAAAGCAGACAGTATCTATTGAGCACATCAGTACAGATCTTATGACAGCGGATCCGTTGACTAAGGGATTGTCCCCTAAGATATTTACCGGACATGTCGAACGGATGGGGATAATCGAAAGAGCCTTGTTGACTTGAGTGATCTTGTATATGCGCATATGTAAAGTGATTGCTCAAGTGTTGTAAAGATACTAATTTCTTTTTGTTTTTTGAATTCTATTAAAGTTGCTTTTGTTGTCTTGCTTCACATGTAAAGTTTGCAAATTATAGTTATGTGAATGCAAGTTTGTTTTGAGAATTATGGTGTTTCTCATATAATGGTTTTATTTTGAGATGTATGGTTTATCTCAATTGTTGATATTTGTTTGAGATTGTGGTTTTCTCAAATGGTATTTGATTTTGAGAGTATGGTTTTTCTCAAATGAAAGTTTATTGAGAATTGTGGTTGTTTCTCGATATGAAAGTTTAATGGATTGGTTTTATTGTGATGATGGAAGGAATTGTATCAATGTATATGATATATGCCCGCCATTGTTCCTTAAAACTTAATTCATGTATGTTATGGTTGATTAGATTTACTTATATGTTTGCTTATAGCAATTGTTAAACCAGGATGTGTATGTGAGCCAAGTGGGAGAATGTAAGGAAAATTCCCCATTTTGTCCTTGAGCCGTCACGGCCGTGACCACCGTCACGGGCTGGCCGTGACGCTCTCGGCAAACTAAAAGTTTGGGCGTATCAAGGCCGTTACGCAGTCGGGCTTGGCCACTTGACGTGCGTTACGGCCGTGACACCCGTCACGGCTTGACCGTAACGGACCCAAAAGTAAAGCATAAATTATGGAATTTTTCTCTTTGGTGGCTCACATAATTACGTTGGTTTAATAATAATCAAGTAAATCATAATCATTGTAAATCACTAATTATTAAAGACTCCATATGATGGTAGTTGGGGTATTATGGTAAGATTAGTGATGGGTGAATTAAACACCCTCTCCTCTAACTTTAAATGATAGCTAAATGGAAATTGAAATGTGGATTAATGCCATTGAGGGATTAATTAAAGGTTAAGTGTAAATTAAGTTAATTTGGATTGAAATGATGATTGAGTTTAATGTTTAGGTAAGTGGAATTAAATGATATTTAATTCCATTGTACTGTAGCCTGAAACATTTACTCGGTTGAAAGGATTAATAAAATAATCTTTTCTTTTTTTAATCCTTGAACTTACCTTTTCACTTACACGTGAACGAGATCATCTTCTCGTCTCTCTCTCGACCTGGCTGGAAAAAAGAATAGGGGCGACGGCTGCTGCTCCCGTGTGTGATCCGATTCACAGTAAAGAGAAGGGAGATAGGGTAGGCGCCTGAAAGTTTTGTTTTTTCCACATTTCGTTTCTCTCTCAGCGCCATTGAAGAAGAAGGCTATTAAGGAGAAGGATAGAGGAGAAAAGTCCTTAAATCTCAAGCCCTAATTTCTGCATCCATCCTCTTGGAAAGAAGGTTCATCCATGGAGAAAGGTATGTTTCTTTTTCCAGAAAATTTCGTTTTCATTGTGGGAATAGGTTGAACAAGTTTTTGCTAAATATTGATCCATTGTTTGTTTTCTCTTCATGCTTCCGCTGCGAGAATATGAGATCCTACAACAAGTCCCCGCCAGCGAGCTCCTAGTCCGGCGGCGTGAGCACCGGCTTCCACAGAGCTCGCGTCGTGCGTTGCGCGCCGCCTTCCCCTCTAGCATTTGCTACCTCCCCCTCGCTTGCGACCCTAGCTGGCGCCTCCAGCCAGCCGTCCGCCGCCTCCCCCCTCGGCCAGCAAGCTCCTGGTCCGGTGACGCAAGCACCGGCAACGCGAGCTGCACATCCGGCTTCGACCCAATTATTTAACTAATTATTTAGCTATTTATTTATTCATTTATTTGACTAATTATTTATTTAGTTGATTAGTTTTTTTTCTTATTTGTCCTAGTTTCCTAATTTATTTATCTATTTATTTATTTATTTTTCTCTACTTCTATAATTTTTACTTAGAAAAATATCGATGAACCATAAACTTTCTAGTATTATTTTATCTAGGGTAAATTTTGTGAACTTTAGTATTCTTGAAACTTATTTAAGATAAACATCAGTGAACCCTAAATTTTTTAGTATTATTTTTTACTTTTATAATTTTTTACTTAGATAAATATTAATCTCTGCTTAATATTACAGCATAACAATTTTTTCTATTTATTAGCATAATTGTTGAACCAAATTGTTAGGTACTTTCTAGCTAACAAAGTCTAAAAGTAGACTTCCTCAGTGAACAGAAACTAAAAACAGAAATAACTAAAGTGGGCCTATATACTATGAGCCATGGGCAACTCAAATGGGCTTTGATCCGTCTCTCACTGCCGAAAGTGAACCTTTCCAGGCCACGGCCCATGATGCGGGGACAACGACCACGGACTTCAGCAAGCTCTCTTATTCCCTGAAATCGAAAGGAGCTTCTACTGTGACCTTCGTCGCAATCCACAGGGCAAATGTCGGACTCCGCATTCGCGAAAGGGGATTCTATTGCCCATCTCCTCCCGTCCCCGCTTCCCCCTTCCCTTCCCCCCAGCCCCGAACCCTAGTTTGCTTCGATCTCTGCGAGTGATTGAGATGGAGCTCCAGACGAATTACCACACAGAGGAGAATCGGCCGGCCGCGAAGGATCGCCCTCCCACCACCCGGTGGTTCAAGGAATGGTGCGCGCTTCCCTGTTTCAAGTATTAGAGTTTCGGTTCGGCTTCGGGATGTGCTTCTTGGGATTTCGTGCTACGATCTTTGCAAATCTAAGTAGATTTGATTTGTTAATCGATTGATGTGGTTCATCGTGTGCTTGATTTAGGGTTCCGCAAGAACTCGTCGCGACGGGAGGGAAATGCTACCTCTTGAAGTGGGTCACAGGTATGTTACTACTGTAACTGTTTGTCAAGGGAGTGAAGATTAAATCTTCAATATTTCTCTTAGGAAAGAAACTCCTTGTACGTACGGTCGTCCCTGTTCTCTAATGATCTTCCAACGTTTGAAGCGAGAGTCTTGGCGCGTGTTTTGTTTGAATACATTAGATATTTATTCTTTTGGATTTTATATTACTTTATTGTTTTAAGTGAAAATTTTTATTTGGTAAAATTTAGTAATTGTAACAGTGGTACCTGAAAGTCTTTCGTATGTGATTTGAAGAATTTTAACTATGCTTATTTAATCGTGAACTGTTTGCAATTGTGTGCATAAGAATCTCCTTGTTGAACTTTATGTTGAATCATTTATGCTTGATTACCGAGAAACTTATTGATATTAATTCATTGGTTGGATTTGCATTCAATGCATAACCTAATTAATAATTTCATACATTCAGCAATTTAGCATTGCATTATTTTCCTGATTTCTTATCTTAATATCTATCTGATCCATGCACGATTGGGCCATCATCTTGCTTTAAGCAGAGGATATTCTAAAAGCTTTGAAAGATAAGGCCAAGGAGAATGAGGCAGAAGAGCAGAAACCTGAGCCTGCTACTGAAGTTCTATTCCTGTGCAGTTACGAAGGCTGTGGAAAAACTTTCATTGATGCAGGGGCCTTGAAGAAACACGCACACATACATGGAGAGAGGCAGCATGTTTGCCAATATGAAGGATGTGGAAAGGTGATCCACCATCAGTAGTCCTTTTGTTGTTTTGGTCTACAAGGAAACACTTTCTGCTGTTTGTCAACCATTCTTGATTGTTCTTAAAAAGTATTTCTTCCCTTTCTACTCTTGCTGCTTCCTCTAATCACATTCAGGCAATCAGGTCTGGTATCTTCTCTGTAGTGTAATAGGTTTCCTTAATTCATTGATTAAAGTGAAACAGCCCAACCTGTGGTTATGATTATTTTGCACAAATTGTTGCAGAAATGTGAATTATAAATATTCTTTTATCTATTGCTACATTGTTTATTCACTTAATAGTTTATTTTAATTAGTGAACTATCGATCAGTCCGTTTCATTGTAAAAAGTATTTACATGAGATATTTGTGATGGTAAAAAATATTTCCTTTATCTTGCAGAAATTTTTAGACAGTTCAAAGTTGAAGAGGCATTATCTTATTCATACAGGTGAAAGAGATTATGTATGCCCTCATGAAGGCTGTGGTAAGGTGATCATCTTACCATGATTCGGTATAGTATAGAGATACGCCATGAACTTGATGTCCTTGTCATCTAACTGTAGTTGTACACTTGCGAGTTCTAGCATGTAAATTTTTCTATATTTTGCTTTATTTTACTTCAATTTCCATATTTTAGTATTGCCATGATTTTGCCCCTTACTATGTATTGTTTCATGCTGTTCTTGATTAAATAACTTGCAAATACTTGAACTACAGGCCTTCTCGTTGGATTTTAACTTAAGAGCACATATGCGAACACATTCACTGGAAAACTATCATGTGTGCCCTTACTCGGAGTGCGCAAAGAGATTTACAAATGAAAGCAAGCTAAGAACTCATCTGAAAACACATCATGAAAAGGTACGTGCTATATTCAACTTTTATGCCAGTAATTCATATTCCTTTGCTTAATACTTGTTTAAATTGCTAGATGTGTGATCCTTTAGATGGTTTTATCATCGCACAACTCTTTTTTTTTTGTGGTTAAACTTTTGTAGTTTCATATTAGGCAACATTACCTTTAGAGGAAGCTAGTTCAGCAGAATTGTTTTCAAGGTTCAGTCGTTTTTTCCTCTGAACAACCATGCGTGTGTAGCATTCTCACATGCATATATTTTTCCTTGTTTATGAAGTAAAGAATCTAGGACTTTCTGAGACATTTAAATTATCTTTCAAAATAACCTAAGCATACTAATATGTGTCAAAATACCAAGATATATGACTTGTAATACTTGTATACTTCACCCTGCTGGCAGTCCTTACTATAGTGCAGTGTGAGCCTTTATTTAATAACAACTCATAGTAATCTAACTGCATGACGATTATCATGTAATTATGATGCAGTATCTGTTGTGTTCAGAATTGAACCCACATTGGTTGACCCAATTAGGCTCATATAGCTCAGGCCAAGCTAATTTGCATAATGTGCCAAAAATATAAAAAATTAACTCCGAAAATCCAAAGAAAAGGGGGAGAAAAAGGAAGGAGATACCTCATATCTCATCCCAATCTCATTCTATTTAAGATTCCAAGGCTTAGCTTGTGTGCATGGAGGTCCAAATTCATTTAATGCTTAAAATTTGTCAAAGATGATTGAAAATGGCACAATTTGCTATATGTGGAAATTACTCTAAATAGTAATACAAGTTTGACTTGGTCAAAATTTTTCCTTGATTATCTCAATCAGCCATTAGATGCCATTGTGAAAATAAAAAGAAAAATGGAAATGAAAATTCGCCCCTCCTTGCACCATGTCCATACACTCTTTTCATCCCCTACCATCTTGGCCAGATTTTCTCTGTCAATTATGACAGCCGCTCACTGTTGGCTTTAAAAGGAACCATGCACCATGTATGAAAAGATGGTGTGCAAAGAGGGGACAACTCAGAACTCCTTTTTGTGGTTAGCATTTAATGTGTTCAGAAACAATATCACCTTAGAGGAAGCTGGTTGCCTGGTTTAGTATGATTGTTTCCAAGGTTTAGGTTTTTTTTTCTCCTAAAAACAAACATGAGTGTGTTCTTTTCTCAGTTTTATTCATTATCTGAGATTATGAGATCTAGAAAGAGAACTTACGACTTGCTGAAACAATATTTCAAAATATCCATACCATAGTTATATTTTTTAGAAATACCAAGAGATATGAATTTGGTACTTCGGATCTGCAGGCAGTGGCCTTCAGTGCAATGCACTAAATGCTTAGGGAACTTGTAGCAATCTGACTGCTTCTTAGTTGTCATGCAAAAGTACCTCTACTTCTCAGCGCATATGTTTCTTTCTTGTTCATCTTTATTCAGCTTGTTTTAATGAACTAGTCGGACTATTGAGCTTTACTAAGGCTCAGTTTGGTTCAGCTGGAGCTTATAGCTGGAGCTGGTTGGACCAGAGCTGATTTGACCAGAGTTGGTTAAATAAGTTTCCTATTGTTTGGATAAACCAGCTTGTAACTGGTCAAATTGGGTCAAAATCAATTTTGACCGGTCAAAATCATTTTTTGGGGAAAGGACGCATTAGAGGAGAATGCGGGTGTCGGGATTTGATGAGAGAGGGAGAAGGCGGCGGCACGAATCCAGCCGCCACTCACCGAGGAGGAGCTCGTGCCAGCACTAGTGAAGAAGAGAGGAGGGAGCTCCTCTTCTTCCGTGGTCCTGGCGTTCGCGAAGAAGAGAGGCGAGCCTTCTTCTTGTGTTCGCCGTCGAAGAGCGGAAGAGGTCGAGATAGGGAGGAGCTCCAGATCTCGCAGGGGGGAGGAGGTCTTGCCTGCAATGGTGAAGAAGAGAGGCGGGAGCTCCTCTTCCACCGTGGTCCTGGCGTTCGCGAAGAAGAGAGGCGAGCCTTCTTCTTGTGTTCGCCGTTGAAGAGCGGAAGAGGTCGAGATAGGGAGGAGCTCCAGATCTCGCGGGGGAGGAGGTCTTGCCGGCGATGGTGAAGAAGAGAGGCGGGAGCTCCTCTTCCACCATGGTCCTGGCGTTCACGAAGAAGAGAGGTGAGCCTTCTTCTTGTGTTCGCCGTCGAAGAGCGGAAGAGGTCGAGATAGGGAGGAGCACCAGATCTCGAGGGGGGAGGAGGTCTTGCCGGCGATGGTGAAGAAGAGAGGCAGGAGCTCCTCTTCCACCGTGGTCCAGGCATTCGCGAAGAAGAGTGGCGAGCCTTCTTCTGCCATTCGCTCCGCCTAAGCTTCGTCCAAGCTCGCGAAGCCTTCTTCCACCATTCGCTCCGCCGAAGTTTCGTCCAAGCTCACCGAAGCTTCATCCAACGAGCACTGCCGAAGTTTCGTCGAAGCTTGCGGAGGTGTAGATCTGGAAGAGAATACATGGGCGCGTGAAGGGAGACGATAAGCTGCCAAAAGCTATTCTCAGCAGCTGGCTAGGAACAGTGCGAGACTGAGAAGCTGCTAATCCAAACACCTCCATTGACCAAAATTTGCTAGCCGCACCAGCAAAAGCTAGAAGCTGGGCGAACCAAACGGGCCATAAGTTGTTTCTTGCCCTTCCATATGTTGTGATTCTCGTCATATCTTAATTAAATTGTCCAGTTCCCATCCGAGTGACTTGTTAGTTGCCTATTGTGCCTGATCTTGTAAAATTTGTTAACGTGACCTGTATACCCAATCATTCAAAAAAATTCTACTGTTTGCCCAAGATCCTTTCACTTCATAGAGAGAATTTTGAAGTCCTTTGTTAGTTATTCTGAATGGATGTCAAGTATCTTGTCCTGGTGGTAGAATGTTAAGTCAATACTTTTATCTTTCAATAGGAAGATCAAGAAAGTCCTTGACTGTCATTTGAAAGATTAATCTCTAGAAGTTGATTTTAATTAGTTACCTTCATTCAACAGTCAAACATAATTTCCTTGCCCACATACCATACCAACTACAGCATTGTAGCTAATCTGTTACTAACTATAAATCGACGAGATCGGTCAAATGTCCTACTACTTATAATATTAATACTTCCCAAATTGTGCCACTGAAAAAATGGTTACTCTTGATACTTTCTGCAAATCTTCTTTACCTTTTTTTCTTCAAAACTTTTTTTTACTTTTTGTACTCAATTGCTCGTATAAAAAAGCTGGATACTAAATTGTGTTTATCTTCACAGAACCCAACGATTGATATGGTAAAGCACACGCCACCGGTAGAAAAGCCACATGCTGCCCCCAAGGCGACTGCATCTCTATATGGTTCTGCTTCTGTTGAGCGTCCTTATGTCTGCCCTTACGAGAGTTGTGATAAAGCTTACATCCACGAATACAAATTGAACCTTCATTTGAGAAGGGAGCATCCTGGCCATAATACTGAAGAAAATGGTAAATCTGCTCCAACTGTCGACCATGCCACCGAGGAAGTCAGTGATCAAGAAGCATATATTGCAAAAGGCAGTGCCGGGAAGAATTCAAAACGAAGTAAGCCCAATCTGAAATCGCATTTGCCTCCTGCAAAAGTTCAGAGGAAAAGCACAGCATTAGCTCCTGCAAATCCTCCTATTATTAAGAAGCAAATGCCAATCAAGGTAATGTATGAGGAAGACAGTGAGGAAACAGAAGAAGATCGAGACAACGTCGAAGAGGATCGTTGGAGATATCAGGAAGTAAATGGAGACGATGAGGAAACAGAGGACGAAGAGTGAGACTTAGTGTCTGCAAATGACGGTTAGAATTTGGAAAACTAATACAGTGACGATAGCGTTTCCTCACGCAACTGTATCTACCTTTCTAGTAGTATTTAATGTTGTGATGAAAGATGAGCAGGAATTTTCCCATGTGGCCACTCTTCTTCCTCATCTTCCATTTTTTTCGGGAGCTGTATTTGACGACGGTGGCATTTGCATCTGATGGTGGAAGTAAATGGCGTGTACCGCACGTGGAACAACCTGCCAAGTGCAATGTTCGAGTGTTAAAACGGAAAATAGTGAAGGATGATCACTTGTGACAGCAATTGACGCCAGGGATGGGCATGAGAGAGGTTGGCGGCCACAATAACCATGGTTGATTGGTTAGGGCTGAGATTGAGCTTAAATCATTTGCCAACATGATCAGAACACACGGTCAGACCAAATTTATCTAAGTAGGCCAAATAACAGGGTCCGATTAGATCACAGATGGGTTGGATTGCCCAATATAGTGGAGTTTTAATAGGATCAATTGATAATACCAAATAACCCAATGAGGAAGCAATATAGTGGGGTCTGATGAGTTCAGGTAATACTATTAATATCCCAGTATGGTACAGCTAAAGTAAGTTATCACACTTGTCCGTTTGTTCCATTACTTGAGCTTTATTGCCATCAGCTCACAATTCTGATTTGACTTGATCACCGGAGAGAGGATACACGCAAAACTCGAAAACCATCCTCTTTTTACTAGTACTATGAAGCATTTAGTCGAAGCACATTTTCCATCTCTAGTGACGACTTCTGATCCATAAAGTCGACCCTAACCTAAGTATGCAGACTAGGGAACTAATCCACGTTAGGTTAGATTATTCAATTGTGCTGGGAAATATCTATTTGAGCTAACTTGCTCTAGTTTGATAGTGAGGCTAAATCATCAAATAATATTATATACCCAAATTTACAAGGTCAAATTTAGTGCACTATCAAAAGCACCCAACATATCACATGAGTGCTTAATACGACAGGTTGCTTGGCTATTCTGATTACTCACTTACTTAGCCACCAAGTTGCTTAGACTATTGGCATCTCAATCGACCACATGATCACTCAATCATTCAATAGATTAGCCAACCAACATTTGCTTGGCCACTTGATAGGACAATGTCCCAACTCAGCTTAAGTATTTGGAATATCTCATATGAGTCAATCAAGAACTACATGAAAGGTCAAACCTCTAAAACATCAGGTATCCATCACTTGAAGAAAACATAGAGCCACTAGCAATCTAGAGGCCTTAACCTCTACTGGATTACTTGGCAACTATTTAAGTATTCAGGAGCTATCTAAATAACCAACTTCTATAGCATAGTCCTCCTACACCCTCCATACACACACATATTGGGTCACCTAGCTTAATTAAATTGTATTTGAAGTGATCCAATCAAAAAGATAATATGCTTAGTCATATTGTAGTGATCCAACCATATCGATGTGTTGTAGAGGAATTCAACCTAGTAGCTTAATTGTGAAATTTATATATATAAGTAAATCCAAACGTCATTTACATTAAAATGATCTGTTAATAATAGAACATGACTTATTTTTATGAAAGCATGAATATATATATATATATATATATATATATATATATATATATATATATATATATATATATATATATATATATAATATACTAATATAAGTGTAACTATTTATATCAATTAATTGAAGATACCTAATATGACCTATTGATACTTGTAAGCCTTAAAACCTCACTTTGAGGTCGAGAACTTAATTTAGACAAAAGCATCAGTGGCCTAATGGATAAGGCATTTGACTTCCAATCAGGTGATTGTAGTTTTTTGTCGCACCAAGTACTCAATTAATTCTTTAAAATTTGAAATATAGTTAGGATATGGTTCATCAATAATTGACTTTTAATAATTCAGTCAAGTAATCATAACAATCTCATGCAAGATTAAGAGGTCGAATAGACATGGGGGCAAACACCATCGCGAAGAATCCCATAGAATGTGATTCATTTAGGCTGTGTTTAGCAGGATAGAGGGAAAAAAAAGAGGAAAAGGAAGAAGGAAAAAGAAAGAAAGAGATAAAGATGAAAGAATCACGTGCCACGCATGTGTGGCAGTGGCGAGCTCGCAAGCTGTGAGGGTGAGTGACGACGACAAGGGCGAGCTCACGAGCGGCGACGGCGAGGGCAAGGGCGAGCTCGTGAGCAGCGATGACGAGGGGAAGCTCACGAGCAGTGAGGATGCTACAATAGACTTTCTGCCTGATTTAGGTGGAATGCATTTGGATGCTAGAATAAACACGCAAAAACTTCTTTCCCTCCCCTTTATTTCTTTTCCCTCTCTCTTTCCTCTCTATTAAACACAGCAAGAGGCCTAAGATCCTACGGAAACTTGACTGTTTTGATAATGTCATGTTCCTTAAGCCACCAAAGGAAAACTTGAGTAATGCATGTTTGATCATAAGTATGGCTAAAATATGATAAACTCTTCTAAACATTGACCCCTACAAGTTAAGCTTGGAAAAGGCAAACAATCCCTTTCATGAAAGATAATGTCGATTTTTTTTTTTTTGAAAAAAAATGAATGTCATATACTATAGAGCTTGATCACTCTTATACCTAGTGTGATGCTCCCGGGATTTAGCACAAATCCCAAAGCACACCGAGATGGAGCGATGGCGGGACCCCTCGTCATGAGCCGTGTTGGACGACTCGGGTGTGCGATCGTGTCACTGAGGCTGACACAAGTCCATAGGGCGAGGGTCGAGTCAAACCACGGAGTGTGGGTTCACACGTGGATGTGGGCTTCTGACTCGACCCATGGACCCCGGACCCTCTCGCATGAGCTTGCGAGCGTGTGCATCGAGGAGGGTCAACCGTGGGGCGATTTTGAGGTCGAATCAGCCTCGAACCGGACCTGAACCCATCTTCCAGGCTGAACCGAACCGGTTCAGCCGGTTCAATCCGGTCTACGGTGCAGCGTACGCGCGAAAGGGGAATTTCCCCTGTTCTTCGTTGCGCTGAGAGCGCCGCTGACGCCGGCGTTGATTCCGGCCAGCTGGAGGAGGCGCGCCGGGAAAGGAAGGTTGCCGACGGTGCGTGACAGCTTGGCGGCGAATTAGGGCGTGGAATCCACTTGGATGAGCCCAGGGTTGAGATTTAATCTCACCCCGGTGGACGCGAGATCTCCGGCGATTCGGCGGCGGAGATCGACGCTAGCGTGGCGGCGAGGGTGGTTTTCCATCCTCGTCGAGGGGAGGCTGCCTATCGAGCATTCTGAGAGCTCGGGCAGGTCTGGCGACGGCGATTTTTCGGATCTGAGAACAGAGCTTCGTATCTTCCGTCGGCGACGAGGTTTCGGCCATGGACTCGTCGGCACGAGGCTTCTAGATCGATCACCGGTGCCCTGAGGTAAGGAGGGACTCATCCCCTCCGGCGCCGGCAGCCAGACGAGGGAGTGGGATCGGATTTTCCGATCCTCGGTTCCACGCGAGCAACGCGTCCATTGGGTTCAAATTCTTGTCGACGGCGGCTTCTCCGGCGACAATACTCCGGCAGCGACTTCGCCTAACACCGGCGACCAGATCCCGACCCTCCGGCGTGACTCCGGTGGCCGGACGGTGACGGACGGAGGAGGATTCTCCTCCCCTGTTTCAGCCGAAAGTTCGGCTCTGTTCGCACGCGAGCCGCGAGAATGGAGAAGGGAGGAGAGAGAAGGTTCGTCGCGCGGGTTCGTACGCGCGTCTCGCTTCGTCTCCGACCGGACTTTCCGACGCAGCTTCTCGGAGGATCTCGGTGGGCTCGGCTCGTGGAGTGGTGGCACGCTACAAGGGTAAACCCTCCCCGGATCTATCGTGTGTAGTGGTAGTAGGACGGTTTTCTCGTGTGTAGTGGATAGAGACTTTACCGCCGTCCGGACTTCGTGTGGCTTTTCGTCCGGACGGTTCTTTGCGCTATCTGTGTCCGCATATGTGTAGTGCGAATTTGTGACTGTTTGCAGGTGCTTGCTTGTCTGCTCACTGCAAAGTCCAGGACGTGTGTGCCGGCACCCTTGAAGGTGTTCGCCACCGTCCCCTTGTGATTGATTGAGGCCGCGCCGGTGCCTATCTCGGCTGTGTAGAGAAAGGAGTGCGGGCTGAGGATATTTCTGTGAGTGCAAAGTGTCTTGGAGAGTCTCCATCACTTTGACACAGTTGAGAGATCTGTATTCGTGTCCGAGGGGCGGTATTCATACCGAACCCTTCGCGCACGTGGTGTGAGGACTTGTAGAGTGCTGGGCCAGCTTCCGCAATGCGATCCTAACCGGTCGCGGGCCACTCTAGTGTAGGGCTGAGATCTCCGCGAGGGGATCTGCCGGTTGTGGTTAAGTTTATTATTAAAAAAAATAAATTTGCTCATAACACCTAGCATGACATGTTGATCTTCATAAGCCCTAAAACCTCACTTTGGGACTGCTCGTCATATATGTTGCTAGACAAAATATTCTCTTGCTAAGCCCTAGACAAAAGTGCTCTTGGCTTAATGGATAAGTGGTTGAGTTCTAATTAAGCGATTTTGGGTTCAAGTACCATCGAATGTGTCCTATTATTCTCTAATACTATGTTTTCTTGGACGGATTCCACAGCGGAAAGAATAGAAAATATATTAAATCTATATGCATTTATATTAATGATATGGATCAATAATGACTTTGGAAATTATTTAGTCGGTCTTAATAGATTTGGGGGGTAGACCATCTTGAAGATCCTACAGGATGTAGAGTGCACGCTTGATTATATGTATGGCTTAAGTGAGGTTTGCGACAAGTCAGGATCCTTTTTGCAAGGTAAACTCTAATTATTTTTTTTTAAAAGCAAAACACTATATGTTAAAGAGTGCACTTGTGGCCTAATGGATAAGGCGTTTGACTTCTAATCAAGCGATTGTGGGTTCGAGTCCCACCGAGTGTGTCTTATTATTATATAAAAATATAGGATTATTACAAATTAACTTAAAAAACTTGTTAAGTCCTAAAATCTCACTTTGCGGTTAAAACTAGTCCCCCTCTTAATTATCAATTTTTACTATTATTATATATTTTTATAATATAAATAATATTTATCAAGATATTATTTAACT
Organism: Costus lasius; assembly: GCA_027563935.2. Taxonomy (NCBI): domain Eukaryota; kingdom Viridiplantae; phylum Streptophyta; class Magnoliopsida; order Zingiberales; family Costaceae; genus Costus; species Costus lasius. The sequence continues at coordinate 16,239,403 of CM050450.1, read as the reverse complement.
TAATAAATTATTTTTCTAAAAAAAGTGATGCTTAATTTTTTAAAATAATTTAAAAAATTATTTTTAATAAATATTTGTTAAATTGGTAAATATACCGAACCAAAAATTTTTTACCATACTGTTTACTGAATACTAAATATCATAAATTTTATTATCGTTACTGTTACTGTTACCAATTTTACTGAACTTTCAGTAAAATCGATAAAAATTAGTAATTACCGATTAATGCTCACTCCTAACTCTTGTAATGTCATGTGACATGTTTCTTAATATACCAAAAGAAAAAACAACACTTTTTTTTTTTTACTATGTTTTAGAAATAAACACCATATATACTGTAATGATTAATCCTCTCTTATTTTTAGCATGACATGTTGATACTCATAACCCTAAAATATCACTATGAGATTGAGACTTCTCCCTCTGATATATGCCCATGGATAAAACATTTTTTGCTAGGCCTAAAACATTGGTGTCTATGACCTAATGGATAAGTGGTTTGACTTCTAATCAATTGATTGTGGGTTTGATTCTCATCATATATGGACCATTAAAGATTGATTTTTAATAAATTTAATTAAGTCATGATAACAAATCTACCAAAGACTAGGACCAAACCATCTTGAAGAATCTTGTAGGATGTGGTTTAAGAGTCCAAGATCATGCTTCATCAGCATAGTTTATATATGTGAGCTAAATTCTCCACGTCATTGGCCTTATTATAGGGCTTGGAAAAGGCAAACAATCCTTTTTATGGAAAATAATAACTATTTTTTTTAAATACGTGTCACATGTGGTAGACATGACAAAGCAAATAGTTGTTGGTGTATATGCCCTGAAGACCAATGTATGGACATGGACAGACATTATTTGAATGTACTTTGATAGATCTATTACTCTTTATATAGGCATGGTCGTTATTATGCCGACTTCTCTACCTGCGTTGATGTATTGAGTTGCATGTATAATGTCCAAGGAGTTTGGATTGGATCCATTCTCATAAGAAATCCCCAGACAAGGTACCTTAGCAGATATGGGACAGCTTTGGTACATGTGAGACTGGTGTATGGGCTGGTTAAGTGCGAGGCACAGTAACACAGACATACAGGTGCATTGGATGCACTGGAGTGATCCACCGTGAGGATTGACTTGTCTAGTCAACAAGTCAATCTCACATGCAAGAGGTTTGCATTGATCCTTAGACTTGAGGTATTCATGTCTAGATTTGATGATGGGTATGCTTTGATACAGTCTTACGTCTCTCCGTAATTGGGGGACAAAAACGACTGTCATTGGGCATGTCATAAATCACGTAGAGACATGGATGACCAATAGTAGGATTTGCCCCTTCCTTATTGGAAGCATGATATCCTCTCGGGGCGCCCCACCTTATTGGTGCATGACAGGAATGTGTGGCCACACTTGTTGAGTCATGACCAATGCATTGGATTGATAAAACTTAAGACTAATCCAATGGCAGGATATCAGTTTAGGCAAAGGGATCTGTAATGTAATGGGAATCCTCGTTGCTTGTTAGGAGTTGTTGCCATAATGACTTAAGTCCTATGACATGGGTAGTAGTGATGTGTTGCTAGATACCCCTCACTACTTATGATGTTTACATCATTGCCATCGTCATATGGATCCTACGGGGTCACACGCAATAGACTCTTGACGTTGCTTTAATCAGAAGCCTTATGATCAAGTTATTGGATAACTTGGATCAATTTGGAAGATTTCATCAGCGCCAATGGGCCTGATGAGTTGGAAGAAAGTTATTGGAGCCAAACTTCATTTTTGGCAGGTTGACCCGAAATTGACCTAGATTAGTTACATTTGAATTAGGGTTACATTGGGTTGGATCCAAAGGCTTAATCAACCCATGCCATGAAGTTTGGGCTAGCTCATTATCCAATGAGGCCCAATAACTAATTGTCAAGAAGAGGTATAAGCAAATAAGGGTATAATGGGAAAGAATTTCACCCCATTGGCGCCAAGGGCATAATGGGGTGAAGTGGGCGCATGTTACTTCATAAGGAAGCATTAGGCGCCTCCCCCTTTGTTCCTTGGAAGGAAACCTTGCCTCTATGGTAAGGGTTGGGGCTGATATGGCTTGAAAACTCTTTTGGAAAGAGCTTGGGCGCATATGACAAGTAGGGTGAGATTTATGGTAAAGTCTTGGAGACTTTCCTTACCTCATAAACCCTACATGCACCCAAACCCTTACCCTAGCCGAATACCTCTTGCTTGTTGCGCCTAGCCCTTCCTCCTTGGATGGAATGCATGCCTCTAAGGCATGTCTTGGGCGGATATGGCCATTGGGCAAATTAGGATAGGTTGAATGAGATTTATGGTAAAGTCTTGGAGACTTTCCTTACCTCAAGTCTCCTTTATCCTAGCTGCCCACTTGGCATGATCCTATCCATTCCCCTAGCCGCCCCTTGTCCTATTAATAGGACCCTTGCCGCCCCATCTAAAAGGTTGATTCGTGTGAACAACATCTTTAGAGGAGTAACATATCCCTTGGAGAGACTTGGAGTGCAAGGGACGAGAGCAACATAGAATTGGCGCAATCTTCTTCCTTGGAGCCGCAAGTTCTTCCTCTCCCTCTCTTCTTAGCGCAAGGACTCTTAGTGCTTGGTGGCATCTCCTTGCCACAAGCTCTCTCCCTTCCTTGGCCATAGGCGCACCTTGCTTGAAGGTGGCGCAAGCAAAGAAGAAGAAGGAAGTAACTTGGCGGCATCATCTTCCTCCTCATCTCTTCTTGGCGTTTTCATCTTGGAGGTGGCGCAAGAAAAAGTGAAGGAACCCTAAGGCTTGATTCTCTTCCCGAGGCTAGCACCAAGCGTGGAAGGGAGCAACGATCAAGGAGTCGACGCGTGGATACTTGTAGAGGGCGAACACTTGGGCGCCTTCAACATGGCTTCGGCAACTAGACAAGCAAAAGAGGTACATCTCTAACACATCCTTGTGTCTTCTCTCTCGCATGGATCCTTGGGACCGGAATATGTTTCGGGTGTAATGGTTCTTCCGCTGCGTCCTGGGACTGCAATAATTTTAAATTACACCCGGTATTCCCTAACAATAGTGACAAAGTCTAGAGTGCCTAAGCTTGGGGGTTGCTCCTATGTGTTTTCTTGGACGAAAAATTGAGAGGAAAGAATGAAAAACACATTGAATTTAGCCAGCTTTTGCTACTAGATTCAATGTATTTTCCTTTCTTTTTCATGTGGATTCCGTCCAAGAAAACAGGTTATCAAATCAAGCGCCTATGTGCGCACTTCTAGGTATAGTTTGCTCTCATTAAATTTTAGCATGATTCTTCCATGCTCATAAGCACTTTGCTTGCAACTCATCCGTACTTATAAAACTTCAAAAGCATATAAGTTAGTTCAATTGGTAAGAATGTTAGTTGTTGATAATAAAGTCTTGGGTTCAATTTTCGTTCTCATTACTTAACTAATCTATGGCAAAAAAAAGAAAACTTTGAAGCTAAGCACTTCACTATCTCATGTGCATCTCTAGGCAAGTTTACTCGTAGTAAGCCTTTGTGTGGCATGTCCATACCCATAAGCCCCTGGAGCATCAGTTTAGTGATGAAGATCTCTTTCTCTTTCTCTCTCTCTTTCTCTCATCCTTAGCAAGGCCTATTCATACTCGTAAGTCATAAAACCTCAATTTGGAGTTGAGCACTCTATTCCTCATACATGCACCTCGATAAAACTTAGCTCTCACTAAGCTTAGAAAAAAACATTCTTGTGGCCTATTGGATGATGGGTTTGACCTCTAGTTAGGTGATTGTGTTTTAAGTCCCATTAGATTTTAAAATAAATTTAGGATATGGAGAATCAAAGATTGAATTTTAATAATTTAGTCCAGTAATGATACATATACCATAGCTTAAGATTGAAGAGGCACTTACCATAATTAAATATCCTACTCCGTATTTGGATGCAGTCATGCATAATATTATCCAATAAATATCTTTTATGTTTAGAAATAGGCATATAGTTTTTCAGCATATTGATAGATTTTACAACTTAGCTGCAAATTGGCTTGCCAAATCTGCGAAGCGCAACAAATGTAATGTTGTCTAGTTGGATGAATGGCCTCTTCAACTCTAACATCTTTTGTAGTTTGATGCTTTAGGGTAGTGATCTTTTAATAAATTTCTTTATTTTTAAAAAAAGATTGAAAAGTCTAATATATGTGGGTGTGTCATCTCGAAGATCCTACAAGATTTGGTTTATTTTGTGCCCAATATCCTTAGTATGTATGGTTTAAGCAAGCTAAACACTCCTTGACATTGACCCTACTAGTACTAAGGTTCGGAAAAGGTAAATAATCCCTTTCTTTTGGAAGATAATGAATACTCTTCTTTGTTTTTTTTTAAATGCCATATACTATAGGCATGTAAGCAAATGGCAATAAAGCTTGATATATTTAGGATATTGATCACTTAAATGAGCTACACTTCGACATGTCATTAACCCAACTAGTAGTAGGGTTTAGAAAAGGAAAATTATATCTTTTTGGAAGACAATGACTAATCTTTCTTTTTTTAAAAAAGTAAATGGCATATAATGTAGCCATAGCAAAAATTTAGCTCACTAAAGCAAATGACGACAAAGTTTGACATGCCTAATGCCATATTTACTTGGACGAATGAAAACATGGGAATTAGGAGGACAAGTGACGAGGTTAGCTGGCGGGTGAGCGGGCAAGCGGCGAGGTTAGCGGGCGACGGTGGCAAGGCAAGGTCAATGAGCGAGTGGCAGTGAGGCAAGTTCAACGGGCGAGCGGAGCAGCGGCAAGGCGAGGTCAGCTATTAGTGGGCGAGCCGAGTAGCGGCGAGGCGAGGCAAGATAGCGGGCGAGGAGAGGCGGGCTACGAGGCAAGGAGAGGCGAGAGGCTGGTGAGAGGGCGAGGCAAGAGGCTGGAGAGAGATGAGGCGATGACCTGGAGGGGTGGCAGGCGAGCAGGGTAGAGGCAATGGCAGCGGTGGCGAGCAGGAGAGGCAGCATTGGCGAGCAGGAGAGGCAGCGACGATGACAACGAGGCAGCGGCGGCAACGAGCAAGAGGATAAAGGTTAGAATCCATTTTCCTTATTTTCCTTCTCGATTTGGGTGACAATGGCGTTACTAAGCAATCCTGCCTGATTTGGATGAATCCAAAATCGGAAGAAAATACCCTTATTTTCTTTCCTTCTTTCCTTCATCAAAAATTCGTCCACCTTAGTAAACAAGAGAACATGTTTCTTAAGAATATAGTTTTGAAGCTAAGCACTTTCTCCTTCTTTTACTCTCACTAACTCTCACTAATCTAAAAAATATAGTTTCGAAGCTAAGCTAGACACACCATCAGATTGCACCTTCTGAGCTAGATATTTCCCTCTTGGTCAACGTTTGTTTTGCCACGGTCACTTTCGCCACGAACATTAACTTGGCTGCCTCTTGGCACCCTCCAAGCAGGCTGGTCAAGCCTTGCTATTGGCGAACTTTATGGTTTGTTTGACCTCAATATTAATAATTTTATAATTATGCTAAACTGTATTGTGTTGTATTATGCTGCACTGTTAAAATTTATAAGATGTTTGATTAATAACTTTTTAACTATTATCAAAATTTAAAATAATAAATAAATATATTATTTAAAATTATTTAAAATATAATATTTTTTTTAGTGTTAAAAGTTTAAATTATTTAAAATAATAATACTAAAATTTTAAATGAAATCATGTGAATTACTATTTTGGAAAAGCAAAAGTATCAAATTGTAGTTGTCCCAATTTTTATTTTTTTATTGCTTTTTTCTACTTTTCATTACTAAATAGTTTTCTAATTATTTTCTACTTAAAAAGAGCTTAAAAGCAGGGCCAAACAAACCCTTAACCAAGCCCACAACGATGTTGCCACCATATTTCACTTGGGTAGCTCTGAATGCCTCCACGACCTTAGATTACTGCCCTCAAGCCAAGATCACTGCTCTCAAGCCAAGTGTTTTCGGTTTCGAAAACTTTATTAAGGGCCTGTTTGGCCCCGCTTTGAAGCTGATTTTAATCAGCTTTTAAGCAGAAAGCAGTTAGAAAAACTGTTTGGTAATGAAAAGTAGAAGCAGAAAAAAGCAGTAAAAAGCAGAAGTTATGAAAGCTACAATTTGATGCTTTTACAGCTTCTGCTTCTCTAAAAAAGTAATTTACATAATTTTATTTAAAATTTTAGGTATTATTATTTTAAATAATTTAAAATTTTCATATTAAAGGAAAATAAAATATATTATTATTTTAAATAATTTAAAATAATATATTTATTTATTATTTAAATTTTGACAGTAGTTAAAAATTTATTAACTAAACATCTTATAAATTTTAACAGTGCAACATAGTACAGTATAGCACAATTTAGCACAGTTATAAAGTTATTAACAGTGGGGCCAAACGGGCCCTAAGAAGTTTAATGTGAGGCCTAGCTTGAGCATTCATAAAGCAAACAACAAGCAGAACCATTATTTATCACAATCCCACCTAATTTTGCTTGAGCAATTCAACAACCAGTATGAGGGAACTATTCAAGAAAATCACTACGCGGAATTTGTAGGCCATGTAAGTCTTTGTACCATAAAATTATGACAATATAACAACCAAATTGACAATTCAGTGTAACCATTTCAGGTTGTTGAGTAGGGATTGCTACGTGTAGGGTACACTTACTTTTGATACTACCCGTATCCTAATTCGAATAACTCTTTTACTACCTATACCCTAATAACAATCTGCTTTTTTTTAGAACACCTACCTATACTCTATTATATTAAAAATTTAACTACCCGTTTAATATCCGAACCTTATAAATACACAACTTAAATATCTGCCCTATAAAATTTCAACTTATATATATGGTTATCCGAATAAAATTCGGGTACCTAATCCTATAAAAACTCTAATAATGGTTAAATTTTGAGTAGGGTAAAACGGGTATCCGTAGACCCGAGTAATATATTAAAAAAAAGTATAATTTTTAGTACACAAGTAAATAAATAAATATAATTGGGTTTGGGTAGTAGGTATTTGCCCTATGCTATTCGAACCCGACTCGGATAGTATATGCATTACTCATACCCTATCCGAATCCGAATAATATATACCCTATTATCTTTAAATGAATTCAAATAAAGGGAATATCGTCTAAATTGCTACCCGTTATCATCCCTATTGTTGAGCCCCTTTAGATGGCTACTAGAATGACCGATGAAGTCAGACTTGTCTACCTGATCTGACACCATTTTGTTCAAAAGAATCTGTGTGGTTTCCTGGATGCAAGGAACCCCAATTGCATTATTAGCCTGAACAATATATTTGAACTTTATGAGAAAATTCACAGTTTACAGAATTTCAAATCGGGAATAAGGAAAAACTTAATATTCTTTCCATTTGGTGATTTCTTTAGAAAATTAGCTGATAAAAATAAACACTACTTTTGTTTAAACTACAGTAGAGGATTTCAGGTTTCTCTATCATATTCAAGTTGTTGCTTTTGATAATACCGAAAGATTCTTTATCTCATCGACATATATTGGCTTGATCAAAATGGCCGCCCCTGTACCATGACACAAAATAGTCTAGCTTTCTGGACGGATTCCTAGATTTTCTTTCATTACATGGCTTTTATGTTTGCAACGCCTTATAACCTAGGCTAGATTGGCAAAGTGGGGTATCATTAGTGACCAAACTTGCCCCCTCTGTCACTTACATAATAAATCGATGTCCCACCTCTTTTTCACATGCCCTACCATTGCTAGCACATGAAACTTCATCAAGCAGATCTGCAACATCCCACAAGCCATAAAGTCCTGGTACTCATTTATGAATCTGAATGGCTATGCTTGGCATGAATCAAAAAGTGCAGCTATGGTGCAAAAACTCTAAATTACTGGATTTATTTATCATGTTTGGATGGAACGAAACAACTGCATCTTCAAAAATGTTCATAAGGATCAACTCAAGCTGCTGTGAAGTGTGATTGGTGAAGGAGATGTTTTATGGTTTTAGTACATATCTTGCTATTGAGTAGCTACGAAGGAGGTATGCTTTAATTGTTTCTCAACAAGTTATAATATCATACATAAATTTGTAAAATGATAGGTATATAACTAACGATATATTATTAATTTTAGCGCTGTGAGACAAGTCGGAGACGGGGGAGGCAAAAGAACGAGAGAGAAGGGGGACAAGACAGCGGCATCGATGGGGAAGAACGAATTCCTGACGCCTAAGGCGATCGCGAACCGCATCAAAGCGAAGGGGTTGCAGAAGCTGCGATGGTACTGTCAGATGTGCCAAAAGCAGTGTCGAGATGAAAACGGCTTCAAATGCCACTGCCTAAGCGAAAGCCACCAGCGTCAGATGCAGGTTTTTGGCCAGAACCCCACCCGCATCGTCGAGGGCTACTCCGAGGAGTTCGAGCGTGCCTTCCTCGACCTCTTCTCCCGTGTCGCTGCCACCGTCGTCTACAACGAGTATATTGCAGATCGCCACCACGTCCACATGAACTCCACCCGCTGGGCAACCCTTACCGAGTTCGTCAAGCACCTCGGCCGCGCCAGCTTCTGCAAGGTCGAGGATACCCCCAAGGGCTGGTTCATCACCTATATCGACCGGGATTCCGAGACCGCCTTAAGGCCAAGCGCCTCCGCGCCGATTTGGTCGACGAGGAGCGCCAGGAGCGCGCTATCGCCCTCCAGATCGAGCGCGCTGTCTCCCTCCTCCCATCCACCTCCTCCAATCCCCCCGATGCGGCTACGGATGGAAGTTCTGTCGTTCCTCTAAAATCGGATCCCGCTGGAAAAATTGCCTTTTCCCTTCCGGCTGCGGCGGCATCCTTCTCAACATCGAATCTTGCCGACGAACCTGCCTCCAAATTCCCAAATTTAGGGTTCGATGACGGGGAGCGGTCTGAAAGAAAAGATAAGAAGAGCGATAACTCAGCTCCTTCCGGTGGAGGTGGCAAGTTGTCCGCGTTGGATGAGCTCATGAAAGAAGAGGAGAAGGCCAAAGAGAGGAGTAACAGGAAGGATTATTGGCTTTGCGAAGGGATTGTGGTGAAAGTCATGAGCAAGACCCTGGCTGACAAGGGATATTATACGCAGAAGGGGATTGTGAAACGGTTAATAGACAAATATGTGGGAGAAATTGACATGTTAGAGAGCAAGCATGTGCTCAGGGTCGATCAGGAGGAGCTGGAGACCGTGATACCTCAGATTGGAGGACTTGTTAGGATCGTGAATGGCGCTTACCGAGGATCAAATGGGAGGCTGTTATCAGTGGATACAGAGAGATTCTGTGCGAAGGTTCAGATTGAGAAGGGAGTTTATGAGGGGAGGATACTTCAGTCAGTTGAATACGAGGACATCTGCAAGGTCATGCAATGAAGAATTCAACTAAAGTTGCAGAAAAAAGGCGCGTGATTTCTCCTCTACTCTTCTCACAAGTTTGTCAATGAAGTCAAAATTATTCATGTATTTTCATGCTTGTCGAACCTTTTTGGTTACTCTTTTGTTTTTTCTGTATTGTTTCTTTTAGTGTTTTATTTTTTAAATATTTTGTAGTTTCTAGAAGATTATGGATGCTAGTAAAGTTGAAATCTGTTAGTATTACAGCACATAAATGTTAATCCAGGAGGACTAATGTGATAAATCAATGTCTTATGTTGATTGCAAATGACAATATTAAATTCAAGAAATATTATAAAAATACATGTAATATACGACTCACCAACTCATTAATGACCATGTCATGATATCATACTCTTTTTCATTGATTTTTCTTGGATCCATCTTTAGTGGTTTATATTAATTCGTTAGCATTAGGAGAAACATGTTCTCACATTGTTATTGGCTTAACTTTGTGGGGCATATGATTTTATATTGATCTCTAATGCTCACAAAGTCTCTTGATAAATATGTCGATTTTGTGCAAGCCTAATACTTCTGTTTATCTCTTTTTATATTAAAAATTGTTCTTTGCTCTTCTATTTGGTATTCTTGTCTAGCTCTATCTTTCTTTGGTCTTTCCTTGTAAAATTACGGTGGAAACTATATTTTAAACATCCATGACTTCTTGTATGATCACCATGTATGATCACCATGTATGATCACCATTTCCTATTTTCCCTGAAAATTTACTACATATTTGAAGGTATGTGAATGCAATGTGGGCATGGTACTGTAAATGAAGATCAAACTCCTATGCTGCAACACAGCCAGAATGCACTGACATCCAGGATAATAGGAATGGTGGTTGATCCCTAATTATTATTACCTTTAAATATCCGCACCAATTTATATGGTCACTAATTCCCTATTTGCCTTGAAATTTACCATATATTTAAATGTATATGGACCCAAATGTGAATCTGGCACCATAAATGAAGATCAAACTCCTAGACTACAAGACGAAGCTTGAATGAACTATGTCGAAGCTAGTGGATGTACTGGTTGTTCCCTAATTACAGTTCTCGGGTGATTAAGTCACATTTCTAAACATTAATTCACTACATGTAAAATGGTTATCCATTGTTTATTGGCATTTGATATCTATCTTTTAACTCTCCTCTTTTTTGTTCTTAAAGTATATTGTGAACAGAAGTCCTAATTTATTTATCTAAGAATAGGTAATCCATCACTCTCCTGTATGTTAATAAGAATTCTATGGCTCCCTCTTGAACTATTGCTTCTGATCAGTGGACTGTGGATGCATAGCAGATAAAATACTAGATGAAAATAAAACACCTATGTTATTGACAGCATGGTCAGAATTGGTTTGACTCAAACTAAAAGATTTAGTACCAAACCAGTCTCTCAAATGAATGGTTAACATATTACTAGATCAGCTTAACATCAAACATTTAAAGATTGGATAGGCTTGTCTCAGGCTATAACCTGATTGTCACCGCTCACTTGGATTGGGATGGAACTAATCTTTATTTCTTATATTTTCTGAATGGCTTAGCTTGATCAAGTTTTAGTCAATACCTTCAAAATAAGAAGATTGTGTTTCAAATAATGACCACCATAACCTGATCTGGAAAAATCAAGCAATCTTGTTGGTTTCACACTCCAAGATTACATTAGTAGTTGTTGTAGATCTATATGTTACCTTATTGGTTCCACTAGAAATTGCCATTCTATATGCATGAATTTATGTGTTTGGTTTTAGTGTAATCATTGATCAAATACAAACCCCCTGTGTTGTCCTATGTATTAACCAGGGAATAACGACTTGGTATGTGCCACCAGACAGTTGAATCTTTATTGCTTGAGAAGTAATTTCCGTATAGGCACAATTTGTTTAAGTGAAAGCCTATGAAGAAGAATGAGTGTAACGGAGCTAATGGGAGGGGAAAATGAGGGAACTCTTTGGTGATCTTCCTCTCCTCTTCTCGAGTGCTTCACTATTATGTAATTGTGGACATATGTTGCATCAATAATGTCTTGCATTTTAGTAGGGTTTTATGATATAATTTCATCTCAAAACTAGATATATTTTGTGACTTTTATGTCATATTCAGACTTATTGACATTTTTTTATTTAGAATTTTTATTTTTTTTTGTCTTTTTACAATTTCAGGTGAAATCACTCAATTCTGAAGCTTATTTGATGAATTTGAGGCCACCAAGTGATTCAAGATGAAAAGATAATTCACACAACAAATTTGAAGTCAAACAGAGCTTTCTACATTCGCTATGCTCAAGCTCTCATGAGCATTTTGGGAATGACTTTTTTACAAGTGAATCATGATGATCTTTGTCTATAATGAGTCTGATCCAAAATTTAACCAGTTTTTCATCGAGACGATCATGGCCTGCCCGTGACCAACTACATGGCTATGATCAATATGTCAAAAATCCATATGAGACTTCATAGCCTAGTCATGACCAATTTCCCAATCATGATACATATCACAACCTTCCTATGTCGTGACCAGCATCACATTCGTGATTATTCAGAATACTACATAACACATCACGGCCTGGCCCTGATGTTTGTCATAGCTGTGATAGAGTTCGTTGAACACGATTTTTGGCTCATTTTGCATGGAAATTAAAGGGTTTTCTTGTGGATTTCGTGGGGAATCTCAAGGGACACCTTCCTGTGGATAAAAGAATTGATTTGGGGCAAAAATAGTAGTCAATTGGCTCTCTAACAAGGGAGAAACAAGAGAACGACGACGACAAACGAAAAAGGGGATTTTTTGGGTAGATTTGCACGCTTCTTCTCATCGATTTGGAGAGAATTATTTTGGAATTTTTTTTTCTCGTATTGTCTTCTTTTTGTATTTTGATTTTTGAAACTTTGATTCGAGAAAAGATTGTGCGGAATAAAACTATCATGGCTACTTAAGTCTTCTTATTCAGGATTTAGGGTGTAATCCTATGTTTAGATCTCTATTTTAAACTTGTAATATAAGTGTTTGTGTGATCTACTTTGCCTTATTCGATCTTTGCTATGATGTTTGTTTGTATTTATTCTAGTCAAGTTTATACATATTTAAAATGTCATGAGAAGTACTGAAAGGTAAATCGTAATGTTAGAACTGCTTAGATTGGACTCGCGTTATTTTATTACGAAAGTAATTAAAATTCACCTGAGGATATTTAGTTTGTCCTTGTGTTTATTGGATCTATTCAATTTGGTAGGCTATGAAAGTAGGAGACTATTCTAAATAGGTATCGAGTTATACTACTAAAAGAGGGTAATTTGTCCTACGGATAAGTCCTTGAATAACTTAGATCAATTACATTATTATTATTTTATTCAAGTTCAGATCTATCATTGTGATGAATCTCAATGTCCTAAATTATCTCGAAATAACATTTAAGTTGTATCTTTTGTTTGGTAACCAATTTGACTCATTAGTTTAGTTTATCTTATAGTGCTTTGCATTTAAAATCATATTTAGTTTGTCTAGCTATCAATTATGCAATCAATTGATAACTACGACTTGTCTCTGTGGGAATAATATCGTTTTACTACATCGATAAATTATGTGTTTACAGTGTGTATCAATCAATAACCCTTGCAAGACTCTGATTCAAATCAAATCGCGAGTATCATTACTATAACAAAACTCATTGAAGTTCAAAGGCTTGCCTTACGTTATTGATTATCAATAAAGTCATTGACATCCTTAAGTTGATTATCTGCAAGAATTAATGTGGAACATTGTGCAAAGCATAATGAAATGTATTCGAGTAATTTGTAATTCATATAATTAATAAAATCATGTTAGATAAGACAGATATTTTATTAAATAATTTATTTGTATTATCTAAATTATCCAAATAATTAATTATAAGCTAAACTTTATAATGCCTTACAGGTAATTATCATTCAATAAAGAAACCAAAATAAAAATAAGAATAATTAGAATAGGTATTTGATTAGTAACTAAATTTTATAATCGTCTACCATTGTTATTTGTACTATGATGAGATTCTAAAATATTATCATGCAAGCTTAAAAGCCTAGTGTTTATTAAGTTATACATTATTATTATTATTATTATTATTATTATTATTATTATTATTATTATTATTATTATTATTATTATTATTACTACCATGTTGCAAATTTATCTTCTTATAGTTTTACAAAAGGGAAGAATTTTTTTTTTACATCCAATGTGAGATTAAATCTGGATATTACAAAAATTGTGAGCTCATCTACATATTTGTTGAAGAGCCCTCAACACTGTTGGTGAGGTAAGAGGGATAGGATGTCATTTGTTGGATTATGCCCGTGGCGATCTCGGGATTTCTAAGAACTGAAGGGGAAAGGTTGCGTTGAGGTACTAAGTTGAGACGCAAAGTTTGGATGAGACACATGATTCTATTACATATTACTATATTAGGGATATACATACCCAAATATATGTGAAGGAAACAGCTTATGAGTGGAGAATATGAAGATGGTTTATGATAGTAGTGGTGGCGTGCATGTTAATTACCAACTACGATAACTACATGATGTGTTATATAATTAAGTTATCATGCATCCCAAGATCGGTAGCCTTACAGGATAACTATATGAATATGTCAATTTTCCAAGAATTGAGATGGATGAATTACGATAGAACCTAGAGATTTTCATTCAAATTCAGGAGATTTTTCACGCAAAACTGCATATGAAAGCCTTAATTGAATTCAATCAAATACAGTGAGCGTCGGTTATTTGGTATAAAGGTGGTATACCTAGATTTTCATTCACTACACGGCTGTTAAGTTTAAAACATTTAATTACTCCAGATAGACTATCAAATGGGGGGTTTGCATCCAAAAGGAATGTTATTTGGCTAATGAAGCAATGGACCATCTAGGTGTGGAAACCTATACATTGTATATGTGCAATAGACTCCTCTTTAATTTCCTGCCTAAGATACTACAAATGGTGGAATACCAATGGAAAGGGACATCCACCTTGATCACTGCAAAGATTAGAAGCTGCTGCTCACAGGTACTGCATATATATATCACGTATGGGTGGAAAGGATGTGTTGGCAAACACTTAGAAATATATTTGCATATTGTTGCAGATAAAATCATTTAAATTCCACGCCAATCAACAAAGCAATATTGATTCCTTACCAAAATCATGGGAGCTGCACCTACAAAATTCTGTTTGACAATACACATACAAATTCGCAGAGGTACCACCCTTGCAGGCTTGAAAGATTTAGCTTGCGCAAATTATCAGTATCCTCACATAATTATCATTTCACAATTCATATCTTTGACTTTCCTCCGCACTAGAATAGATTTGAAAAACTGGGAGAATCGGAAGCGGAGATAATCTCGGCTGAGCATTCAATAAAAATTAAAATCAAATTTATCAAAAATTATTTATCTATTTTTTTATACTGAAATTTAAAAAATCAAAGCGAACCAAATTTTATAAAAATCAAAATTTTATCAAATCGAATTTACAAAAATTATAAATAATCAAAATTTAAATTATTAAAAATTTAATTAATTATATGATAAATAATTTGGTTATAGGTATTAGGTAATAAGTTTGACTTTTAATAACTAATTATATTATAATAAAATTAAAATATAACATAATATATTTTATATATTTTAATACATATATTGATAAATTTAATTTTTTACCAAACTAAATAAATAAAAAATAAAATCAAAACCAAAAATCAAATTTTATAAAACTTATAACAACCAAATAAACTGAACTGAATGCCTACCCTACCACCATATTGTATTTAATACCATCACCTAATTCAATCTAAAATAAAAGCAACAAAGAAACCCCAACCCAAGACTAGGTAAAAGTACTCAGGCAAGCGAGTGATTTGCCTGGTATTTTATTAATTTCTTTTCTTCAAGCCTTTTGGAGCTCAATGTTCAAGCATATGCAACTTTCAAGAACTCTTCTCTCTCTGATTAAGCTAACACCCTATTCATTAAGTTAAATTTGAACAAGATCCAATACAAACACAGGCACACAATAAATGTAAAAAAAAAAAAACAAATTAAATTGGCAATATATTTAAACCATAAACCAATAAAACTTGAGAATTTAACCACAATAACCAACAAACAAGCGGAAGAGATCATGCACTATGGTATTTTATACATTGTATCCCAGAATTTACTGCGAGCATCAAAATGTGATGCTATAAAGAGAATAAACATCAGAGAAGTTGATCTAAGAACACAAAACAATTGCAGAAAAACACGGGGCAGGAAGCAACAGCAGCTGCATCATTGGGATACGATGAAGAGAAAACCTATTCTGAAACCTCAATCTGCCGGCTAAGCAATTCTTCAAATGTAAGACTAACAACAGGGATAGCTCTCATCTTAAAGGCCGTGTTATGGCCTTCTGTACAGTCACTGTAATATACAATCCTATCTTCACGACGCTACTTTAATATCTACAACAAAGCGATTGTTCTGGGGTTCATTCTAACAGAATACAATATCACCAGCAACATTTTTTTTTTGGTTTTTTTGGTGTGCAGCTTAAACTAGACCGCTAGAAAATTTCTTTGCTCATGATAATGGACGATCATCTTTTAGTCTTAAGAGGCAGGAGATGTGAAGACCTACAAGAGTTTGCCTGCTACATGAGGTTCACCCAACCAGATATTTAGATAAAAACTCCTGCCAAGCATGTTCCCGAAGGCTTTCTTTCGAGTGGTAAGTTGGTGAGAGGGGAAAAAGCATATGCTGCAAGGAAAATGATCTCACAATATGCCATTGAGAACTCGTTGATAATAATCATACTGTCTTGTTCGCCATGCATCTAAGCTGCTACTGATCAAGGAAAGCACCAGGGAGACGCATTGCTGCATAATATTTCAAGTTAGTAGTAATCTAAAGAGTGAAATGGAAGATTACTATATAGGCAGATTTGAAAACCGACCTCTTCTGTCAGGCTCAAATGAAACCTCTTCCTCAAATTTTGTATCGTTCGAGCTCCTTTAAAACAAGGGAATCCAGAGTCCTAAAATCAGCATGAGAAACTTAGCATCATATTAAACATAGACGACTGAGTACGCAAAATACGTACCAGAGCTAACTAACAGTTTTGGTATCAAATTGAGAAAATTCAAGAAGCATCTACAATGTATGCTCATTTTAACATACTATCTAGTACGCATTAGTGTTAATATTTTGTAATTGTACGGTATCCAAATAAGACCTCACCCATCATCCCTCGTGCACTGATATATAACCTCATCGCCCTTAAGCCCATGATGAACGACTGCAATAACATTCCAAATCAAACTGTATCCATTCTATATCACACCCAAAATTGGAACACCACTATTATTGAGCACTGGTGTAATCAAAGCATCCTACAAAACATACGCAGGATTACTTTTAATTCTGATCCGATTCTGACAAATGGATTTGGACGTAAGTTTCCAACGGGATGCAGATCACCAAAACGATCTATAAAGATCTGCTTAAAACTCCGAAAACTGACAATTGGGCTAGTTGGAAAATCCTCCGGAAGCTCCCAATTACTCTTAAAATCAAAATACTTCGATGGAAACTCCACCAAAAACTCCCCACATGACAGTATTACAAAATCGGGATAAAAAAACCCTATCATATACAACTTATGCAATGAAGAGGAGAAAACCTGCAACCATCTTTTTTATAATCATAAGTCTGTCGATCAAGTGTGGAATCATCACGACTCCTACATAAACTAGGTTTTTCCCCAAAAATACACTTGGCACAATGGAACGTCGCTTTTGAATCAAGGGGCAAGTCAATGATTATATCATCACTAATTCTGAAGACCTTTTGTTAGGGCTGGAAGTCTAGAAACCAGAGAAGGTTCAAGAACAAGGGGGTCAGCGCAGCTAAAGCTAGCAGAGAAGCCATGGCCCAAGTTCAATGATAGCATGCAAGCCATCTAGAGAGCGAGAGCTACAATCAAAAGCATGGAAACCACCCCGGCAGGGCAATTAAAGATCAATACAGAAGGCGGAGGCAATGCAAAGACGAGGCGAGAATGGGCTATATTATCTGAAATAACAAAGAACAAATGCATATAGTGGTAGCAGCTTAACAATGCCAATCAGCCCTCTTTTCAGCAATAAAAAATCCACAGGCATACACTCTTAGCAACCTAGAATTTCAGGAATACAAGATCATCATTGAATAAAAATGTATTATATGTCATCAATGACAAGGCATAACATCCTCCGTTTAAATCCTAGGGAATTACCAAAGAGAAACTTTCTAAGTAGAAGCAGACACATCACCTTCAAACATGTTGACAGAGAAAACAATACTCAGGCTAGCAAAACATGCTAAATGTAATACAAAGTATAGGATCTAGAAAGAAAATTAGTAGATGGAACTAGGCAATCTTTTGTGTAAAGATGTGCTAGGATAGCTATTTAGGTTCGAAGTATTGATCCGACCGATTGTACCAATGGTACCGATCGATGCCAAAAGTTTTTATATATATTATATACATACTTATATAGCCAGTACTGATCATGTACCGAATGGTTGAACCGGTATGTACCGCCTAGTATGGAACGGTACCTTAAACCTTGGACTTATTTTAATAAAGACTTCGAGTTTATTTTCTAAAAAAACTCACTCAGTTATAAAAGTTGTCATAACTTGTTTTTTAAATCAAAATTCATCTGTCACCCATGCTGAAGTCACTCTCCTCTCTCTCACATGCAGACATTGTTTCCCCTAATGGTACAAGTCAATACCAAAAGCTTTTATATATATTATATGCATGCTTATATAGCCGGCACTGACCATGTACCGAATGGTTGAACCGGAATGTACCGCATAGTATGGAACGGTACCTTAAACCTTGGCCTTATTTTAATATAGACTTAGAGTCTATTTTCTAAAAAAAAACTCACTCAATTATAGAAGTCCTCATGGCTTGTTTTCTAAATTAATATTCATCACCCATGCTGAAGTCACTCTCCTCTCTCACACATGTAGATATTGTTTCCCCTAGTGTTTAAAAAATTGGTATGTAGCAGGTGATAAGTCGGTCTGTACCAGCCCAAACTTGTAGAGAAAACAAAGTTGGTACCATATATATATATATATATATATATACACTTATGCAATATATATAAATTATACCAATGAGTACCTTTAGTACTGTATGTTAGTACTTCATGATCCTGTACTAATATTTAAAACCTTGAGTTTCCCCTGTAGCTAAGTAGCCTCTTTAGCCCATTCTTGCACGTGCAAGGGCATGTGTAGGGGGCAAAAAGAGACAGAGGGGCACAAACATTAATGCCCGCTCCTGTACACATAGGGAAAGAGTGAATAAAGGTGGCCTAAGAAGAAGAAATGCGAAGGGGTGGGGGTTTCTAGCATCAGTCTTGCTGGGCATCGGAAAATCAAATAGAAGGAAAGCAGAAGCTAGAGAGAAAAGTTTAATTTTTGTTCTTTTTGTTTAGATGTCATATGACATGATATTAAGATCAACCATGCAAACCACAAGCATTCTATTAAGTGAACTAACGTATAACTTATTTGCAACTAATTTGAAAGTTCATATATTCAAATATACTAAAAAATCCAAAAGAGATTGAGAGATTTGAGTACCCAGTGCGTAAACTATTAACCAAACTTGGAACACAAAAGAGATGAGTACATAAATAAAAGAATCAAAAGGTTAACATATAGAATAATGATTTTGGTTGTATAGTTTCAGTACCATCCGTAGCGGACGGTACAACTAGTTTATAGCGGGAGGTGAAATTGGAGGTTGAGGTGGGAGGATTTGAAACCTAAATAAGTGAATGAACTAAAACAAATAGAGCACGCCAACAAAAGAAGTACAAGTAAAAAAAATGATGATGCTTTCTACACTAATAAGCATCATAGAGAAAACAAGAATCTAAAGAAAGAAACTACATAATCTTGGCAAGTTAAGGCTTAGCTAACAATGTCACTGATACGCTATAAGATACATGGAGAGAGCAAGCAGTTCAAGGGACAACCAATCAGGCAATACATAAACTCCACCAAACAC
This sequence comes from Costus lasius, assembly GCA_027563935.2. Taxonomy (NCBI): domain Eukaryota; kingdom Viridiplantae; phylum Streptophyta; class Magnoliopsida; order Zingiberales; family Costaceae; genus Costus; species Costus lasius. The sequence goes on along the minus strand of CM050450.1, from coordinate 16,219,844 downwards.
ATGAGCCCACCAATCGTCATATTCATTCACAAATCCTATTGAGTGCAATAAAATGGATAAGTCAAATGAATGAACAAGGATACTAATAAAATATTAATAGAAAATTTTGGAACATATATAATACTAGACAAGGAGCAATGTTTGTATAAACAAACCCATACTATTAATAGAGACATGAGAATCATTTGCAATCAACATAAAAGGGCAAAAACAAAACATAAGATACTTCAACAAGTTTACCAAAGGAAGCTTCTAAATCTAGATGAAGCTTATAAATCCAAAATTGAAAATAAAAACCCAATATGAGTCAAAGAGACTACATCAAAGGAAGGTGACATCAAGACAACAAAGCTCGAATTTGTAGTAGGCATGGCATGAGTAGAATACAAAATGGCACCTGTAATAAGTCACAAAGATAGTGACTATAGAAGTAGATGAACAGAACAAAACCATCTGTTTAACCTTGCATCCAGTTGAGAGAAAAAAGAATATTTATTGTACTCTCAAATGAGGAGGATAATAGAAGAATTTATGTAACCAACACGTTATAATAATTATCATTTTAGGTTATGTAAACTAAACCAGTCCAATGCTCTAGCACCACCTTTAAGTTAGAGCATAGAAATCAATTATCCTATCTTGGTACAAATATTGAAAAAAAAAAATTGAAAAGAGTGACTACTAAATATATGTATGCAAGATAATTCTATGGGGTGACAAATGCAAATGCAAATCCTCATTAAAGATAGATTCCTAACAACGTGCTACTTGACTTCTATACTTATCTAATGGAATGTGAAATCACTAGCAATAAAGATATCAACAGGATGGATGCACTTCCTAGTTATGAGTTTTATACAACTAAAGCCCAAGTGAAATGTTTGAAGCCACAATCACGGACGTAGTTCGTGTAATACTGCTTTATGCACTACATTGAGCAATTACTTTGCTTTCTGTTTTTCCAAATAACAAGATCACCTCCCACCTAGATGTAAAACTATGAAGTCAACTTCTTGTCATTATAATTATTTGCACAATCAACATCACTAAGATGTTCATGTCCCTTGTAAAAAAAATCCTTTATTAAGTGTTTGCTTAATATAGTGTTACATTATTAGAATAACTTCTCAATAAGTTTATTTAGCATTCTGTGTATATTAAATGACAATTCCACAATAAAAGAAATATTAGATTTAGCAACAGTGAGGTAAATCAGTTAGATGTTGACTAGAAGTAAAATGTTAAGAATCATAGTAATATGAAGACTTATAAACAAGCAAAATAGAAGTAGCAACAAGTTTAAAGCCAATAAGTTCAATCTCATGAAGATTAAAAGAATACTTTCTTTGTGATAAAGACAACACCTAGTTACCTACAGAGTCGTGTGTAATTATAATCCCAAGATAACTTAGTAATTTTCAACATCTTTGATAAACATTAAACATATTCTCTAAATTACTCCCTGCGAGAAGAATATCACCAGCATATATTGCCAAAATAATAATGCCAAAAGTACTATTGCGAACAAATATGGAATAATAGATCTTCTAACTCTAAAGACCAATGCTAATAACTAAGGTGATAAGCATTCAGATAGAATTGCTACATGTGACAATGATAGAAAAAATCAACTTGATATGTGAAAAGAAAAACCTTCAGCTACAAGTCTTACTTTGCAATGGCCTATAGAGTCATCAGTCATCATGTTTGTATTCAACGATGTAGCCTCAATTATAAGCAAGTAGATGAGTATCAAGCAACATTTATAAAAGAAGACGAGGACTAGTGCGTACTAACTAGTGCGTACCGGTCTAAGCTTGAACTAACACATCGGTCCGAATAGGTTATTTGAAACCTTCATATCAAGTGGGAGGGTAACATCTTAGATACCAGTAGTGATCAATGGCCATTCAAACTTGCTTCTACTAAGGGCTCCAACAATGATCTGACTTGTGATTGGAACATTAAGAATAAACATATGGTGGATACGACTTAAGAGTTACAGTGATGGCCACAATTCTAATAACCAAAGACAGCCACTATAGTCATTATTAAGATCTCGCATTTTGATTTACAAAGTCCCACATGGATATTTGTAAACTAAGTGTTGAGTGTTGATTGTTGAGCTTATTTAAGGTTATGAGCCAATTTTATGTATGTGAGTAAATAAGAAAGCTTTTCCTAAACTTCACAAGCATCAGGTTAGGTTTGGATTATCTTTGGCTGATTTCTATATCGACTTCAAATCAACTCAAGACATGTGTAGCTCCAAATCTGAATCTATTTCTACGGCAATGACAATCCTTGAGTCTTGACATTGAACTCGTCTCTAATACTTTGCCGTTATGGAATTCATCACTGCACCTCATCTCGATACAGAGAATGGACACAGAGGCAGAGACCAAATCGCTTCTCATGCTTGAGTCAACTCTGTCTAACTCTTGTCCCTGCTGCTCTTCTCCATGTATACTAGTAGCTTCTCTGACATGTCAGCTCATTTCAGCAGGCATCTCTTCTGTCTACTCTCTCAACGTTCTTCTCTTTCCAAGCGTATTCTTGGACTTCGGTTACCAAACAGAGCAACTGTGTGCAAGTTCCTCATGGTACATCTGTCAAACTCCAGTAGCTCGTTGTTAGTTCTTCCTCAGTCGCAAACCCTACACCTCAGGCCTCAGCAAAGTACACTCTACTACTAATCACCAACTCTTCAAGTTTCACAAGCTTGCACTTCGCCTCTATAAAGCATCTTCTCCACAAATGCTAGCATCTTCTTCGGAGCAGCTTATCGCATGCAGCACTTCCTTGCACAACCTTCATCGCTAGCTATTTCCACAAGGCCTTTCCTGCCAATGAATCTGTGAATTGCTCTGATGAAGAGTTCAAAAGTGACTGTTCTTAAGAGAAACTCAAGGGTCAATCGATAACTTTTGTTGCCTTGGTAGAAGATTCTATACACTGTAGAATGATGTGATCCATCTCTCGACGTAGACAAAGTTCACCTTCTGTATTAGAGACTCGAAAATCTGTGAGCCATCTAATCAATGTTCGATTCACTTGAATCTTCAAGGGAATGCAAGTAGGAAAGGAGAGGAGAAATAAAGACATTATTTGAACTTATATTGCTAAGGAATATATGCAATTCTATATTAAAAAAACCCTTACATTTCATAACAAAATGGATAGTTGAGTTGAGCATAAGAATTATCATCTACTTGATGGGATGCATGTTATAATGTTTCATACAGTGTGTTAAAAACCATTCCACGCAGGAACTGGTACACAGCTGCATCAGCGCAACGGAAAAGAAAAGAAGAAAGAAGAGGAAGAAAGGAAGGAGAAGAAGAAAAAGAAGGAAAAGAAGAAAAAGAAGAGAAGAACAAAGAGGAGAAGAAGAAAGAGGAGAAGGGAAGAGCTGCTGACCGTTGTCGAGCTTCTGCCACAAGCGTGCACAGGGAGCGAAGGCGGATGCGGTCACACGAGCACGGCTAGCTTCTCCTTCCTCTTTTTCTTCCGCTTCTTCTTCTGCCTACAAGAGTGTGCAACAAGCGGACACGTGTGGCGAGCGGAGGCCGGAGGCAGACATTGTGTTCGCTTCTTTTCCTCTTCCGCTTCCTCTCCTTCCAGCTCTTCCTCTTCCTCTTCCTCTTTTCCGTTGCAGCATTGCTCCCACTCGACCTAGGTCCCAAACCAAATTTTTAATCCTTGGTTTCATATGTACATACTCCTAATGCAGTTCTACTGTGAATTACCTCATTAATCATATGCCTACACCAAATCTTAATGACAAAAGCCCTTATCCTGGTCTTTCAATCTTTCTTCTCAGACCTCAGACTAGGTCCCTTTGTTTTGTTCATTCCTTTATTCCAAATCATGATCAGTTTAGCCCTCTCTCACCACATAATGAATATTGTTGTTTACATACCTATGCACTCAAAGGAATATTGTTGTTTTCTAATTGATTGAAGCTTTTAAGCTTTGCCTATACAACTTTTTTTAAGTCAGACTCCCTACTATTCATGTACTACTCGAGCAACCAGTAATCCCAACTCCTATACTTATCACCACAACAAAAATTGATTCTACAAATACTGAATCACTCACTTCCATTGAGACATCTCTTAAGGTCGTGCCTTCGCTGCAAGTATACAGTAGGTGAACTTGTCAGCCTTCTTTTATGCCCACCGAAGCCACTTTAGTTTTGCAAATTGTTCGCCCTCATCCTCTTACTTGACATTTTGATTGCTCTCTGTAAAAGTAAATGGCTCACTACTTATCAACCCATTTCGAGGTATATTGCATATCATTGTTTATCTCATTGTTTTTTGTTGCATGTCATTATTCTTGCTACTATTTCTAGCCCAAAGAATGAACAAGAAGCTATGCTTAATTCTAAATGAATAAATGCTAATGGATGATGAAATTAAAATCATGAATACATGGGAACTTGCGCCTTCCCTGTTTGATACTAATAAAAATTGGAAATTGCTTTAACTGGATACTTAAATGCATTCTTATATGAAGACCTTGCTAAGACAGTCTACATAAAGCAACATCTTGTGTACATTGCATATAAGTAGAATAGAGTGTGCAAACTTAAAGAGGCAATTTTCAAAATGAAACAAAGCCCAAGAGTATATTTTAATAAGATTTCTCAACAAAGTTTAAAATCTCTGGTGTACTTCTGACCAAATCTCGAACCAATGTACCAACACTATATAATACCAACACTATATGATACCAGTAATTGAGCGTGTATTGATACTAAACTAATCTCATATCGGAGCATACCAACCTTATGAGGCAGCACAAACCGATGTTTCAATCCTTGTTTCTCAAGTGGCAATTAATGTTAGTTTTCAAGGTAGTAAGACAAATCATGCTACCTTCATTTAGTAAGGCCTAGTTGATAGTGTTGCTCTCTTCTTATATGTCAATAATATTCTTTTAACCAAAAGTGATACATGGGGTATTCATGATTTAAGAAGGCACAAGATGATTTTGTACGTAAGGACCTCGAGAAACCATGCTTCCTTTTGGATAGGGGTGAGTATTAATTGGATCGATAAAATTGGTTTGGTAAATTCAGTAACAGTAACAGTAATAAAAAAAAAATTCAGTTCAGTAATTTACTGATTTACCAAAATTATTATATATAAATAATAAATATAATAAAATTTAAAGCCACAGCCCACTGGCCTCCCTTGCTCCAGCATCAAAACTCCAGCTGTCCAGCATCAGGTGAGCGCCAACTCCAACTGTCCATTACTTTTTCTTTCATGTAGTTGGTAATTGTAGATATGCATGCTTCCTTGCTTTGCTACAAAACGAACAAGGGAAAGAGGCTGGGCAGCAACAAGGAAAAAGCTCAATGATCAGTGTATTGTTTGGAGTTGACCTACTAGTTATTGTATTTGATTGCTAATGACTTCACTCTCATTGGTTGATTAATTAAAAAAAAAACTCAAATGCTGTAAAACATAATATAAAAATTGGTAAAATTGGTAATTTACTTATTTTGCTGATTTACCTATTTTACTGATCAGTAATTTTTTATTCAGTACCAGTAACAATAAGAAATTTTTTGCCCAGTAAAATTGGTAATCAGTAACCGATTGCTCATCCCTTCTTTTGGAGACTGAAATTGTTAATCTCTCTCATAAAGAAAGCATGTAATTAACCTCCTAAAAGACATTGGTCTAGACACAAACCAACTAATACTCCTATTCTTTCTTATCATAAGCTATGTAGTAAGTATAGATGCAAATCCAACATAATATTGTGAATTTTTGGGAAGCATATTTATCAAATTTTAACTTGACTAATATCATTTATGTTGTCGATGTGGTGAGACAGCAAATGAAAAGTTTCGAGTCAAAGGAAGACAATTCTTAAAATCCTTCACTATTTGAAAGGCTCACCTGAAAAGCTCTTTTTTAAGACATGAACATATACAGATTGATGTTTATACTGATGCTAATTGTGTTGATAATACGAAAGATAAGAGATCCACCACTAAGTATTGAATATATAGTGGAAAAAATTTTGTTAAAAGAAAAAAAAAACAGACTATGGTTGCCAAATATATTATTAAAATTAAGTACAGCACAATTGCATATATCAATTCAGAGATGTTCTGGCTAGTCTTTCATGGAAGATTTGGATTTTATTCCCAAGGAACCTATGACTAAGTTTTAATAATCAAGAAATTATCTGCATAGCAAGCAACCTTATATTTCATGATCGAACTGACGTATTTAGGTGGACTATCACTTTATAGGAGATGTCATGATGCAGTATCCTCACTAAACATCTTGTTGTTACTAGGTCTCTACTCCTAATGAAAAGTAGCAAATGATCAATATTTATGCTCTAACTTGAGGGGAAATATTTTAATCTCTTAGTATTCATGTGCACAAAGTCCCGCATAGGATATTTGTAAATAAGTGTTATTTGTTGAGCTTGATTAAAGTTATATGCTCTATTCGTATGTGAGTGAACCAAAAAGAATGATTATCCCCAATTCCACAATCACCTAATCTAAAGGATAGCAGAAAGTGTAATAGCATATTGGTGGAGTAATAAAGATGATACTAGCGAGCAAAAGTATCTTGAAGATTGAGAATGGTTGGTAAGCTAACAAAGAGTTAATACTAGCTATGATTAATATGTCGTCAAGGGCAAAAAGAAAGGCAATACTACTTAGAGAGAGTGCTCACCTTGCAAGTTGATGAAAACGTCTTCACTTGTAGTTATGACCATCACAAACATTTGGTGCGTTTGGCCCAGTTGTGCTTTTTCAATTGTGCTGGATGAAAGTATCGTCTGCTTTTAGGCAAAGGTTAAGCTGTTTGGATGGATGGTTTTAATTTGTTGTGCTATTATGTTTATTTATAAATTTAATTAATATTTTAAAATTTAATATTTTTACTGCCAACAATTTTTATTTTTATTATAAATTTAATGTTTAATAATTTAATTACTATTATAAAATAATTATATTTAATTATATATTTTTATAATTAAAAATACTAGCGGAAGGGTTTATAAGGCTAGTAAACAGTACATCAACAGATTTTTTTATATATTCAATTATTTAATTATATCAAATTATATATATTATATTATATTTAGACTAATACTCTGGCACTGCACAGTAGAGGCAGGTGCGTGCATTGGATTTTTGCGGTTGCACAATGCTGCGTTGTGACCCGGGCAGCGCAAACAAACGTGGCCATTGTCTCTCGTAGCTTTTACAAATTACAATATGAATGAAAGGTTTCAGCATATTTAGCGGACATGTAAGAATAGCATAATCAATTTAATGCCATGAAGTACAAGGAGAACGGGTGAGGTATTTGATTTTTTTACTCTAACCTGAACATGACCTGATTACGCAAACATGATATTCGAACTCTTGTATACTTGGCGCAAACGAACTCTTGAATGTCCCTTTATTGTCCCCGAAATAAATCCAAAAAATTCACCTTTAGGAGTCCCAGTTTCGCCCTAAATATCTTTGCTTAATTCTCTCATTTTCCCAAGCAGCTTCCCAATACAAATCAATTATCCCTAATTAACTGAAGTTTAATTTCTAACACTTACTCTGGTTGGAGTAATGACAATTAGGTCCAGCTTGGCATAAAGATAGGTTGTAAAAGCATAATAAAAAGGTTGTAAAAGAGAACAACATAATTTAAGAGCAGTTGCAAAGAGAGAAGCAAGGTGGAGGCAATAAAGTTAGTAGAGAGGTTGCAATCACAAGCGCAGCATCGGAAGTAGAAGCAGCAATATTAGCTAAAAGCTCGCTGAGAGTTGTAGCAAAAGCAACTTGTTGCAAAAATTAAGAGCACGAAGACAAAAATATATGGCTAAGAGCACGTTAGAGAAAAAGAGAGATGCATAAGAGGCTGTGTCAGTACTGGAAAGGGCTAAAGAGCAAAACTAGGCTGAGCCTAATGGAGAGGCAAATTTGGATTGAAACTAAGTTAGCTGTTGAACCTCAAAAGTGGCTAAAAAAACCCACTAATAAGCCAATAAAAAGGCCCGAGCTATTGCGCTTGAAGGGCTGTCATTGCAAGCTAGGATCTTAGGATCTTAGGATCTTAGGATCTTCTACTAAAAGGCTAGAAAATATATTTTTTAAAAAATTGCATTAATATATTAAGAATAATATAAACATTATAACAAAATTAAGTAATAATAAATAACAATACCTATCAAGTATCAACTAGCAAAACCAACAAAATGATATATTTTTTAACCATTCACATAAAATAAATTGACAAAAGTCATATCAATGAAAACTAACTATTTCACAGCCAACTTACCAACCAAAATGTATAACTGAATATCAAGTATAAGTTAATAACAATGGAAAGCATCAGAGTGGGGACCGCTAGATTTCCTCCCCCTTTCCGATCGACTACCGCCCAATCTTATGAGGGTACTGTCATCGCCTGCCCTCGGTCACACTGCCTATCCTTGTATTTTGGCAATTCCTAAGCTCCTCCCCTACAGGCACCACCACTGATGCAAGCCCTACAACATATGAGGACAGCAACAAGGAGACTTCATTGAAGAACGCTAAAATGTCCCTCAATGATTGCGTTCCTGTTTAGCTCTGGTAGCACGCTTAACCAAAAAGCCTTCACCTTTGAGATCACCTTGCAGCAGCAAGAGCTGGTCTTTAGCAGCGTAAGTTTACCATTAACAATAATTAATGGGATCGATGGATCCGATCTTATCCGATCCACAAACTGGAACAACAATTCTACTATTTTAACCTAAGAACAGAACCAGATCGATTTGTCTAATCTAAGATAATCCTATGACCCAAATTGCATTTTTAACAACATTGTGCGTGCCAATAGCAACCATCTAGAAAACATGGCACTAACATGTTGATTCACTCAAGATTTCAGAGCTGGAGAAGACACCAAGTAGCACAACACTACCACGACAAAAATCACTATGTCAAAGATCAATACATCAATGAAGAACCTTGACTATAATTTTCTCCCTGATGCAATTAGCTCCAACAAGAGATGTCGAGAGAGAACACTTGTGCCGAGAGAAATCCCATGGCGATTGGGAAGAAGTGTCGTGTCGTGCTTCAGATTGGAAAGATGCAAATTGGCATCCATCATGCAATCTACGCAGCATCTTCTTCCTATTTCGATTGGACAAGTGATTTCGCCTACTACTTGCAAGCTTCACGCGGATGGACATCTCGTCGAGCAACTAGTTCGTCTAGATGCAAACGTGTTTTGGGTCAGCATAATCTCAACGTCTTCAGCTACTCACTCGGCGTGAATATAGAACTACTTGGTTAAGAGTAGATAGTGACTTCAGCTGCTTGTTGTCATTGAGAAAATTTTAGAAATATACAATATCTGAGAGAACTACCGCAATGCCATTAGAACGAGTCTGTCAACAGCAGCTTCATGCAGCCATCGATGAGAAGAGCAAGCTAGTGAGCCTGTGTTTGAACGAGCACAAAGAGAGCCAGAACCAACAAATGTTGAGCCAGCAAGTCGTGCGAGGGCAAATAGAACTGGCGAGAGGCAATTGACTGGGAGAGAGAGACAATAGTATACAAGCTAGTGAAAGGTGCTCAGGTGAGTATAGATAAAGCTGGCAAGAAAACCAAAGCGAGGAAGAAGAAATTGATGCTTAGTTTTGTCGAGGTGCTGACGAGCAAAAATCTATTTTGGTAGCATGTTAGAGAAGATATATAAGGATTGCATTGTTACTATTTCATTCTATCATTCGTTTGATAAAATCCTTAATTAATAGGGGATGAATGTCCCTCATTTTCTAGAAATAAATCCCAAAATCTCAACTCAAGGAATAACAACACAATTTCTCCTGAGATATTTGTATTTAATTCTCTCATTTTCCTGAGCATTGCATCTCTCGGCCTTCCCTGATTAATTTAAGTTTAATTTCAAACAAGAACATTGGGTACAATTACTATATTCATTTGTTTAATCAGGTATCAAATACCCATAGATTTAGATTTAACTTGAACTGAACCTCACAAATAAAACCAAAATCCATCATATAAAGCTAATCGGGTAACTAAACCAGAGAAAAACGAGTTTGGTGGGATCAGAATAAATACATAACTAGCTAGGTTTAATTACCATCCCTAAAGTGGTATTTTAGGGTCAAGAAAATTAAAATTGTTTTTACATCATGAGAACTTATAAGATTCATTCACTTGGAGTGAAGTGCAAGGAAAAGAAATAAGTATTATTTTAAGGAAGCTGAGAAAAAATAAATTTTAAACGATACTTAGGACGCAAAGGATTTGAGGATGGTGCTAAAGCTATAAAGAAAGAAGAAGAGTTAGATATCCATAGCCCTCGATCAGAAGCAACCCTAGAAAAGTTAAAATACGGTTAGAAGCAAAGGATAAAGAGAAAGGGGATAAAAAGGTATAAGAGAGAGAAGAGAGGCTGGTAAGAGCAATGAGAAAGGGAATAGTAGGAAGCTGTGATATACAAGCAAAGAAAAGAATATTGTGGTGGCAAGAGAGAGAGAAATGAGGGACAAACAGCATGAAGAGAAAAGGAGACATTGCTTTAATACAAAGCTGAACCAAATAAATTAGACTAGGCTAAACTAAACAAAGTATAATAAAGTAATTAATAACGCTATCAATAAGACATCTAACTAAAAATTTAAAAAACAGTCCATACCACTCTATATGGGCAGTCTGTAATGGTTCAAGATGGTACTGGTACCGGTACGTGTACATACCATACATCCGGTACTGATACCATGTTGGTATGTCTGTCATTAAACAAGATAAACGTACAAAGGGAAAGAATACAAGTAAAATGGTTAAATTCATATAAGCAAAACAATGCTGATAAAATTAAAAGACACTTGAAACATAGAATTTTGAGGCTGGTGTTCCACTTGAAAGCTAGTTGCCTAGTCGTAATAGGATTAGAGAATAGGCTCACGCATTGCCTAGGACATGCATTCTGATAATAAAGGAATACATTCATTAAGGCAACATGTATTGCAATCAACAGCATTTGTTACCTGGAGCATCTCAACAAGAAGTATTATCCGTTCAGCATGTTTACGGCAAGTAAGAAAACCTTGGATGCATAGCACCTGAACAAACCATATAAAGAGTAATTGGCAAGTAATTTACATCTGATCTGAGAAAACAATTATAATATGAAGGAGTTTCTTACCTTAAAATAGTCGAAGAACTCACTAGGAGTTCCTTCTGCATCAGAGTCCATCACCTGACGTAAAAAACTATCATATATAAGATAAAAAGCACCAGCAACCGGTAGACAATTTAAGCATAGGGCATACAACTAGATAACTATAAAAAATTTTGCAGGCATACTTCAGCATCTAACCTCAAGAAGTTCCCGAGTCAACTTGAATGGAGCACTCTCAAAGTTCACGCCACCGGGAGAATTAGATAGCATGAAACCAAAATCAATATGTATAATATGTCCTTCTTCATCCAATAAAATGTTCCCGTTGTGTCTGTCCTTCACCTGATGAGTCAAAGATGACATAGACAATCAACTTAACTCATAATGAAGAAATGGATTAGTGGAACCTATTCCTTAAAACAATAAAATATTTATTGTAAATACATATATGATAAGTAGTATATGAAACAAAATAGCCTTATATGCCATCATATAGATGAGTCATAAATAAAACATTATCTGCATTTGATAGACTAGTTTTTTTTTTCAAAATAGTTTGAACTTTGTCTACTCCGTGTAATGGTATAAATAATGCTAATATAGAGGTCTCTTAAGCAACTTATTATTAAGGCCATTAAGTAGTCCTGCTAGGAAACAAAAGCACCAACTTAATGCTCCCACAAGAATAAATAGCAATTGACATAACAAAGTAAATCCAATTTCAACAGTATATGTAAGAAAGTAACCATAAGCTAATGCCTAATTAATAAGCTTTTAAATGTTAAGAAAGAGAAAGAGAGGCTATCATCAAAATGTTGCCTAGTATAATCATTAGTGTTATAAAATGGCCTCATACACACGCAATCGCTCCATATTTTATCTTCCAGCCTTTCCCCTAGGCATGTATGAGCTTTGGAAGATGATACTCAGTTCATATCCTCTACTTAAACACTACAAATTCCATCTTTCTGAAGGCTACCTTCTTCAGGTTTGTGTTAATTGTGCAAAGCAACGGGCTATGGTTATTAAGTTAAAAACTTTCAAAAACAAGTCAATGATGGAAATTTCTCCTCTTATCCTCGGTATACACAACAGAAAATGAAGCAAATAATACCTGAAGCAGGTAGCACAAGATGGAATATCCTGCCATACTCTCAACAAAATTTCTCTGTTAAGAAACAAGAATACGAGATCAAGTACTATCCTATATGAAGTTAAGAAAGACCACACAAACAATGGATCAAAGAAATGTACCAAATAATTGCTGCTTGCATGTCAAGAAGAATAACCAAATAACTATATGTAGTGTGCTTATAGCAGATAGTTGATCTCCAATTGAAGTTTTAGTTTTAATGGAACCCAAGATCACTCATCTATGCAAGAATGTTTATAAATGCAAGGTACACAAATATGAGGAAACACGATCTAAATGAAAACCTAAATTTGACATTTCTGCATGAAAAGGAAAAAAATTACAAAACAGAAAAGATAGCAAAACATGTGCCATATAGAAGCTGATCTTGAGTTATTGAACTAATAATTTCATGAAATTATATACTGATAAAAGATTATTAGAATGGGAATATAATTAGAATTGTATATATTGTGCATAATCCAGCAGTGAGGAAAAAAATCAAAAGATAGGAAGAGAAAGCCAGTTCATATTATTTAGTATAACAAGAAACAATCCTCGATCCACATTTTTCCATTTGAGTTAAATTTGTTTTACTATTGCCTATGTACAATATGCTCCAAGAAAGGAACATTTGATTTACTAAGCAATCATATGGACCAAGTATTAGGGTTGGGAAAAGCACCTGACGTTAACTTTCAGAAATCAAATTAGCTGATGTTCCAAAACCTATACTAGGCAACAGAACTTATCAAAGATGAACTTGTCACATATATAACGCAGTGAATTTTTTAAGTAAAGATGCAACTATGTAATGAATTATAAAAATGGTTAAAACAGCAAGTAACGTTGCCTGATTGCATAGAACTAATGGATTATCTAAGTTTTATCACATTTCAGATTACCTGGGCAAGCTTAAAATTTGGAGAATTTTCTTCATATTTAGCTGCAAAGTAATCGCGCAAACTAGAGATATTTGCGAATCGACTCTTTATTGAATGTATTGATGCCTGCAAAAAAAATTTCCAATTTCAAACATGTAAAAAATGAACATACCAGCAGATAGAAGAACGCAAGTTACCAATAGGCAGAGGAAGTACCGTATCAGGGATAGTCTCTATTAGGGCTGTATAAGAGGAAGTAACAAGAACCTCATATGGTCGCAACCACAGTGGAAGGCCAGCTTCTTGGTATATGTCTGACATTAGAAATACAAGTAAGCAATTCTTCCATAAAGAATTACAAAAATTTTGTGACCAAAGAAAAAAACAGAACAAGAACTTTCTAAGGTTAGCGATCACATGTATTACCAAATTATGGCCATTTCGTTCAAACAATCATAAACTAAGAAAACGAAATTATCAAAAGATGCGGATATGAAGGAATTAGATATTGTCGAGATCAAGTTCCTATATAGAATGGCAAAGGTTCCATGGGATTGGATCGTAGGATTGAGATATTTAAATAACTACATATCCATATGCTAAGACTCAGAGATTGAACGCTGACATACTATGCTAACAGAGTATCGTTTGAATTGTATTAAACCTCATTGATCCACTGATGCATGTGTCTATTATTTATTTTTTCTATTTTCCAAATAGTAAAATAAACTAAATATTAATCAAATGAAGAACGAAAACACATTAATTACAACAAAAAGTTCGCTATTATATTTAGTGTCCACCATCAATGAAGTCAACAGCATCTTGAGAGACAAATAGATGAGGTCAACCAGCAGCAACATGTCTAGAACAAAGACCAACATGAGGTAATAAGATAGACCTTTAAGTAAGGTTGTCAAACTTTCCTATCTAGATGACTCGAATCATAAAGTCGAAACATAAGGATTGTAAAATCCTACTATGTAAAGAAAATAAAATCAAAATCAAAATCATTCACAAGCAAGGAAACCTCTTCAAAGGACAAGGAAACATGTTCACTCGTTGTTTGTGAGAATAGTAAAGGAATCTGAGGAGATTCAAAGATATACAAATTGCAATTTTTGCAAATAAGCAATGCTATGAGTACAACGCAATGATGTCAAAAATACATTTCGGGTCTTAGGATCTATGACCCAAATTAAGCAAACCGTTTCAGAACGAATGTAGGATTTGAAATATGGAAAAATTTTACGATCTCAAGAGCCGAGTCTTAGGATCAGGTAGGATCCTACTCAATCCTAAATTAATAGGTAAAATAAGTTCATATTTGATTATTATTATACTAAAAAATTAATAATCTATTATGCCAAAAGTCTTAAATTGATATGTGATACAATTTCTCATCTTTAATTATCATCATTTGTATTTTTTTTAACCAGCATTCATCAACATAAAGCTCGTTATCATCTACAATTATATTTGTCTACTTCAACTATTTATTAGAATCAAACTTTATAATTTTTATCATTGTCATTTTTATTGTCATTACTATATATACCTGTATCTTCATTATTTTCTATGTTTTCATCTTGTTGTCTTTATTTCTCTGCATGTATTTATTGTTTCGAGTTTCATTGTACATTTTTGGTGTATCCATCTTTTATTAACTTATCTCTATCATCATCGCCTCACAAATATTCAATTTCATAATTTTACACCATACAACTAATACAATTTAATAATAGTATAAAATGTTGGATATATATATACATGATACTAGATAGATACATATTAATTTTTTTTATTACTTATTACTTATTAGAATATTTATCATTCTCTAAGTCTAATTAGATAGATATATTTTAAAAAAATTATATATTTTAAGTGATTTAATAGGATCTTACAATGTGATCTACGTTCCAATCCTCCAAAGTCTTTATCGTTCCTAAGTAAGATCTCGATCCTGACATGACAGCCTTGGTACAATATATATGGTTTGTTATGCCAATTAAAACCATAAACAAGTCAATAATTCTTAACTTGCAAACTCTTGTTTAACTTGCTTGAGCGAATAATCCTAGTGAGTTGACTCTTGAATCCAAAAAAAAAAAATTCTAAACTCAAATCATAAAATCATAGGATTAAACAAGTAACAAGTTTGACTTCAAGGTTTAGCAAAAGGAGAAGTGGTAGTTTAAGAGAGGCTAATGGTTACATTAAAGCATTGTTGGTCACGTATAGCCACAAGAATAAGACAAACAAATAAAAGAAATTTCTTATATTTCCCTAATGATTCAAATAAATTTGGAGATCAAATTGGGGATTAGCAAGTTAGTACGTTGAAGGCAAAAGTCTTAAATAATTAGTCACATGTTTTATTGGATTGGAAAATGCATGCTAAATGCTCTAAAGGAAAATTAGACATTTTGCATTTTTCCACAACTTCGGATCAGAAAAAAAAATGCAGTAGGTAGAACACAAATTATGAAATCATTGAAACAGCACAGCTAACTACCAAAGAAATGTGAAACTAGTTGCACAGCTAGATGCTCCTGTCTGCAATCATCCCCGCTTTTGACAATGATCTGTTTTTTCAGAGGTGAAAATGACTTAGGCAGGAAACTTGTGCTAGCTCAAAATATAAATTTACATAAATAATATTTTCTGAATGAATAAAGCAAAAGATAAATAAGCCTACTTTGTCATTCACACATTTTGTGAAATCTGGAATCAGAAGATTAAGAAATGATATATATGAATCATATTCTAACGCTTATTCAAATAATCACATAGGAAGGAGTAAGTTTGCAGTACCCTTCTATGAAAAGAATAGTATGTTAGGACTGAAAGCAAGGTTGAAAAAGGGGTCAAAACCGGTGTGCCAGCCTAATCATGGACTGATTTGCTACAGTAAAACTAACAATATGCTACAGTGCAACTCATATCATACTCACACAGTGCTATGGTAAAACCTAAAAATTTTGATCGGTTCGAACCAAAATTTCAAAAGACTTTGACAATAAAAGCAAACAAAGCACTGAAGAAGTTGAAGAAATAAGTACAATGGCCAAATATAGGATGCACTTTTGACTTTAAATGATGACTATACATGATAAAGAGCGATTGGCAACACAGTTCACAGTAGAAGTGATTGTATATCTTTGTTTCTCTAAAAGCATCGAGTAAAGAAGAAATTTGACTTCCCACCAGAAAAAGAATGAGTTGCGGCTGCATATTTATTTTTGAGGTATGTGAATTCTCATGTTAAGTTGAAAAGAGACTTAAGAGGTGATCGTTACATTGGTTTTTAAGTTAATAGTGTATAACTAGTGTCAGGATGAAGGCTCTAGCCAAGGGAAATTTCACAAACACTGAAACCAAAACAAGTGATCATTGGTCCATTTCTCATCAGAAACTAGATTTATCTGCTAGCATTGCCCTCTAATCATAAGGTAGTGATTATTTAGTACTTCTACCCATGGATCAAGGAACCGGACCGGTCCGAGGAGGGACTGGTACCGGAACCACGCTCGGAGCATGGTAGAGGGCGGACGGCAGGCGAGCGGCATAAAAAGCTTCGTTTGAAGCTTCCAGCGGCAGCGGAAGCATCGTTCAAAGCTTCCGCCGCCTCTGGAAGTTTCGAACCCATGACCCATCTGGTATGCCGGTACCGTACCGATCCGGTGGCTCACCGGAACGGGTTTTTAAACCATGCTTATACCTGACAAAAAAAGAAGTTTCTTGGCAAGATTAGAAATTCTTTACACATTTTCTTCCTCGAAATACCATATTAGATATTTCTAAAAATTATTTTAATTCAGTCCACAGTACATGTGACGCAGGTATATATTTGCTTCTCTAAAAACATTGAGTAATGAAGAAATTTGATTTCCCACATGAAAAAGAATGAGTTGCAGATGCATATTTTATCTTTGAGATATGTGAATTCTTATGTTAGGTTCAAAAGAGACGTAAGAGGCGAGTGTTACATTGGTTTTTAAGTTAATAATATATAACTAGTGTCAGAATCAAGGATCTAGCCAAGGGAAATTTCACAAACACTGATATCAAAAAAAGTGATTAGAAGGTTTAAAATCTCGGTCCAAACCAACCGAAATTTTTGATTTCTACTTATCCGAGGGACCGATTTTACCGTATTACAGTGTAAACCGGTTCGAGACTAGACCATACACCGATTTAGACAAAAGTTCATTTATCATTATAAACTAGCTCTATCTTCTATCATTGCCCTCTCATCATAAGGTGGTGATTATTTAGTACTTCTACCTAAAAAAAAGAGGTTTCTTGGCAAGATTAGAAATTCTTTATACATTTTCTTCCTCGAAATACCATATCAGATATTTCTAAAATTAAAATTATTTGATTCACGTGAAATCTCACAGGTAGATAGAATGGTAGCTCCGCAATACAAAGTGTAGAAAAACGTTTATGCTGCTCCTTATCAATATTGGAAATCTATTTGCTGATTCAAGAAGTGAAATTGAAGTCTATGGGCCATAAATTTCACCCACTCAATTTGTGCAGTTTTGTCATTTGTATACACAGGATAAAAGCAAAGGAAGTTCACTTACGGAACGCAAATCCCAACCAGGTAATTTTCCATATGTGGATGACCTCTGAATTCTCTCTTTCTTCAGCTCCCAAAGTTCACCAGACAAGGCATCACTTGGTTTCGGAATGCAACCTTCTATTACCTGTAATATAGGCCATTGCAGACTGCCAGACTACACTTGAAGGGTTCATAGGTAAAATTGAATCACAAAGCAAAAAAGGACACCTTTGGTTGTTTGTCTTGTGAATCCTGTCCAGTTCTTTTAACATGAAGTCCAAGGGGTGCTTCGCCCTTTGCTGCTGCTTCCTGCAACATATATGATATTACACAAACATATCAGTAAGCATTTGATATCAAAATTTTGTTTCATAGATCTAAACATTCACAGTAACCCATTTGAAAATCACAAGAAGCTTCCAATCAAGTTTATCACGCCCTCAATCTAGATCGTACAATCATATAATCCCACATTCCAACTCACAACAGCCAATCCACTAGTGAGAAAACTCACCTTTTAGTTTAGACTCAGAGTTGGCTCGGAGTCACTAACTGAAACATGTGGACACAGTAAGTCATCGAGTTTAGTAAAGAAGAAGAGAACAAGCATCAGTCAAAAGGAGAATAAGCATCAGGCATGAAGCGACACACTTAATATGATTACTTGAGACGGGAGAATGAAGGTACGTACAGGTCAGAGAGAAGTGAGAGAGGGAAAACGAGAAAGCAGATCTTATCTGCATATATATTTCTTCCACTTTTCTTCCTCAACTCTATTTGTGCAATCGTAGAGAAGCTCAACAGCAACTTTGTGAAAAACTTGAGGCAATGTTTGATATATAATTTTAAAATTTTTCATTTTGGGATAGACATTTTTCAGATGAAACATAAATAAAAGCAAAACATTTTGAGAATTGTGACAGTATAGGAACTTTAAAATGCACAAAAATGGTAAAAAGAATTGTTTTGGGCAAACACTCAATAGATATAAATAAAAACACATAGGCATAATTACAATATATTGAATATTTTGTTCGTGGCTCACTCGTGATAAATATTTTTATATAGATGCAACAATTGAGTTTTCATAAAACTAAAAAACAGAAAAATAAAATTAGTTGTCAGATATTTATTTTTATTAAAATCTCAAAAATGCAAAACAAGATGCCTGTCAAAAACACCCTAAACTTGTGAGATATATATGTTCCCTTTGTATATAAGCAAAAGTTCTGGTTAAACATAGTAGTAATTGCAGAAAAAAGCTGTAAAGTCTATAGCTGTAAAACACTTGACCATATGCTGAGGGAAGGAGCCAAACTATATGACTGCTATCTATTGGTACATTTTTAAAAAATCTGGCAACTAAACTTAGTCATAATAGTTTAAAATATTATTTTCCATTTTACCAAAGTTAAAAGTATGGATATAATTTATAAGTCTTACATATTGAGCACGTCATATATCAAACGAAATTGATATATAGAACAAGGCAAGAAATATGGTTTTAAAATATTTTATTTGTAAGAAAAGCTTAAAAGAATAACACAATTTATACGGAAAATTACAAAAATCCTTATTAACAATTAAGTATAAATGAATTTAGATTCTTCACAGATTATAAGTTTTATATATCATGTATC
Source organism: Costus lasius (assembly GCA_027563935.2). Taxonomy (NCBI): domain Eukaryota; kingdom Viridiplantae; phylum Streptophyta; class Magnoliopsida; order Zingiberales; family Costaceae; genus Costus; species Costus lasius. The sequence continues at coordinate 16,200,429 of CM050450.1, read as the reverse complement.
TTTACAGATTATAAGCTTACATTAAACTTGTACCTTACAGTTATAAATAGATGCATAATTTATGTGTATCATGTATTAAAATTGTATCTTATAAATAACAGTGCGTCTACAAATGATTTTCAATAAATTTATTTAACTAAGTCATAGGAATTTATGAAACTACAATCCAAATTCATGAACCTCCTAACATTCCTACGTAGGAGGTATGCAGGTCTAACAGGGGAAGAGGGACATGCATCCAAATGGCAAAGGATTTTGCAATGCATTATAAAAGAGACAGTGGAACCACATATATTAGCGCTTCTATAGTATTACGTGACTACGTCAATTATATAAAAGAATGGAACTAATGCCTGCAGTTATGCACATGTGAAAAACCTGAAGTATATTCAAATTAGTTAAAATATCTTGTCAGCTTAATAGCAATCGAAATTTTGAAACATCACCAATAAATTCACTTACAGGCCCACCTTTACTTCCTCGATGGCAATTGTGCTTGGAACTCGACGATGTTCTCTTGGACGTTCTCTTGGACGTAATGGTTCTGGATCTTCCACATCTTCCATACTAATGCCTGGGATTGCAGACAAATTAATTGTAATCCATTCTGGAACTGGACCACTCTTTGAGGTTGACTTGCTAGCCAGATCTTCAATATTTAAAGTAGCATTCTTGGTATTCTGTCCTAAGTTAATCTCATGACTGGTCTTTGGATGCTCAATCAATTTGTTTCCAATTGAGAAACTAACATGGACGAGTTTTACTTTGGCTTCCCATAGCTGAGACATTGCTTGGTCAATAGCCTCGGAGGTTGATTTTAACATCCCATCAGCATCATAACTATTCGAGTCATTTTTACTCCAAAGAGGAAATGCCCACGGAGGAGGCTTCGGCAATTGTGCGTCACCATTAGCTAAGGGAATACCTCCACGTGAGAGCTTTCGACCATCAGAAGTTGCCTTTGTAAGACTGGAAAAATAATAATAATAAACATCTTAAGTAAGATGCATGCAAGATAAACACTCACTACAATGAACATCATTTGAACCCAATCATCAATAGCAGGATAAACATGCATTGCATTTCTGAAGATTAAAGAGTTGAATTAAGTTACCAAATTTAAATCTGTACCTGGGAGTTTCACATTTCAGAACCTCAACACATATAAGGTACGGTGCCTTCTCCCTGGAGTTCAGAAGAATAGCTTCATCTTCAGGAATATGAATAACCCGGTACATCCCCTTCCCCATTGGAAAGCACACTCCTGTGGTGATAATAAGACCATTAGAGCCATGACATGTAACCTTGAAAACAAAATTCCAAGCAACAGAAAAAGTAGAAATCATAGAGAAGTCAGCAAATAACGATATTTCACCCGCATACTACATAATTAATTTAAAGAAAAGAAGTATAAGATTAAGACATTACCTCAAGGTTTTTAATCTCAATTTTAAACCAGTATACCAAATATCAATCATGACTTCAACCAATACACACCGGATTTACCTGATGTATTGAACCAAAGGTCAAACCAATTTGCACCACGCTTTCCACCTAACACAGGCTGGATCACAGGTGGGATCCATCTCGGGTGAGAACAGTGAAATTGTTATTCCACCGATCCCGGTTAAATGTTACATTGTATTGTATTGGGCTTAGAACCTGTGAAGCCAAATATGTTAGCTGGTTCTCATTTTTCCCTAATTTAAAACCCTAATTTTTTTTTCCTCTTCACCGGTTCTATTGCCGTGCTGGTTGCAAGATGATTTCCTGTTTTTCCCCTTCGTTGATTCTTGTTCCTCACGTCTCCAGTTCTTCTGTAACTGATAGCTTCACTACTTCAATAGTATTGTTGTTTTTGTTGCAGTGCAATTCTGCTACTCACGTTTGTTTTTCCCTTTGATTCTTCTTCTGTTATCGCTACTTGTCTTCTCCCTTATGCTCATATTCTACTGTTCGTGTGTTCAACTGCTTGGCTGACAGAACAGCAACTAATCATATTGCAGTTCCGCTTTCCAAATTTGTTGTTTTCATTGCTCTGTGTTCATTTCATTTCAGCATTTCTCTTTGCTCGTTCCGTTGCTACTAGAGCTGTTTGTCTTTTTTAATAGCTTTAGACCTATAGTTTATCATCTTGCAGGCTTTCAAGTTGGCAACAAACTTAGACCGTGAACAAACTAGGTATGTAAAGTATGTTTACTCTAGTCCTTGCATGCCATCTTTTCGTCTTAGATTCTCGGTTTATTTTTTTTTTTCTCATCCTAATCTCCACCTCTCCTTTTTCACCTTCATCTTCAACTGAAGACTTATTTTAAGAATTATTCTTTGAACAATTTGACTTGAATCATTTGATACTTCATATTTGGATTTGTAAATTGTGAGTTCTGACTAGTTTATCATCTTGCGGGTTTGCAGGTTGCAACAAAGTTCGACCAAGAGAACAAAATATAGCTAGGTATGTGAAGTATGGTTACTCCTAGTCCTTGCATGTCATCTTCATCTTAGATTATCAGTTTAATCTTTTTTTCTTATCCTAATCTCCATCTTCAACTGAAAACTTATTTTAAGAATTATTCTTTGAACAATTTGACTTAACCATTTGATCTTCATATTTGGACTTCTAAATTGTGAGGTGTGACTTTAACCTATTGGTGTAAACTTGTAATAGTTGGTTTTGACCATGGTTTCAAAAACCTACCAAAAACCTACCGGTCCGAGTAGGGACCAATACAAAGACCATAGAGGAGGAGAAGATGAGATGGAGGAGGTGTGTACAAGTCTATTGTGAGCTCGTTGTGAGCTTCCATGACCCGACTAAGGCCAAGGAGGAGAAAGCGGCAGCAGTTTACTGCAAGCTTACACAAAGCTGTGGATGTGGGTCGGTCGCTATTGAGATGCAGGAGAGGCAAGCGACAAGGGCAAGTGTTCAACTTCTCCGGCTCTTTGAATCTTGGTTGTGACATGTAACTTTTGAGTGATATGACCTTATGGATCTTGTAATATTTCATCCTTGATTGGTTGTAGAATAGTTGATTTTCATTGGAACAATTCAAGGCTTGAAAACTTGTTATGACTTCCTCCTCCTCCTTTTATAATTTTGTTGGTTGAAAAATATTTAGTCCCTTCCTAGTTGATACTTGATATGTAATGTTTTTTATTATTACCTATGTTTATTGTAATGTTCATATTACTCTTAATATATGAATACATTTTTCTAAAAAATATATTTTTAAAAAATATTTGATAGAATTTTATGATCCTAGAATTAAATTCAACATTTCGATTAAAGAAGCCCCTCCATTGTAAGATCTCAATCCCATAACCTTGACTAATAGTACACAAATTGTTGCAGTACCTTACATAAGATGGCTTTTGGGAGATAATTACCTTCGCAAGCATTACAAAGGAATTTTGCCACACCCATTGACTAAGTGTACATAAACAGCCAGCTTTTATTAACATATTGTACGTCTCTTCTTTTGTCAATAAAAAACAACCTATAGAAATAATAACTAAACCAACCTCCCTACTAGCCCAAATAATCATATTCTATGATTAAAGAGAAGTACAAACTATTAACAATAATAAACGGTTAGACAAGCATTCCAAGGTATTGATTCCCAAGAGGAAAAGGCAATCTGATTCACAATAATTCTTTCTTGACACTTCAACAAAACAAGGAATGCTATATGCTAGATATCAGAAATATAAGCAAACAACACAGAGGGGTGCTTGTCAATTAAGTGAAGGAAAAGAGGAGATTAATGATACCAATAAATAGCTGATTATACCTAGAAACCAACATATTTTCTTCACATGTTTCTTACAGTATCCTACAGGCTAGAAATTTGGAATACAACACCAATGATCTAATGCTGGCAATGCAACACACAATTGGAAGTCATAATTTCTTTTTTAATTCTCCATTATTAATGTACACATAATCAAAGTAATGTAAAAATGCCAAAGAAAAAGTAATGTAAAAACGCCAATATGAATTTCGTGGATAATAGAGATATTAGAAAATCACCTCCGTTTTTTTCAGCCTCAGCAATATGTGAATTTATCTCTGTGAGAGACTGGCAGCAAAAGAACCAAAAAGAAAGGATTATGTGTAATTTTTTAACAAGAAAAAAGTGGGAAAAGGTAAATAACGTCTGAAAAGGAATCAACCTCACGCAGTGCAATTTTCCGATCTTCAATTGGGTATATGTCCACCAGGCCATACGACGTATCACATAAGGATTGAACAAACTCCAATGAAGCATGGTAACCACCTTTCCGAATTTCTGATATCACATTGTTAGGTAAAGGAGGCTTTCCATACAACTTTTCATTCCGCTGTCTTGGTGAGCCAGGACATTTCTGCAATGGAAAAGTTAAATAGTAAATAGGCTACCAAAAAGCTGGCAGTGTTTGGTCGCTACACATCAGTTAATTTTAAGAACATATCCATGCAAAGAAGCTATCAAACAATAATGCGGTCAATTTGCAATGGAGGCAACCAGTTAATTTGTAATCGAGTGCTCTCTATCAAATAAAAGCTGCAATTACGTGTGGAAGGTGGAAGGCATTAATAAGATAATTCCCTCGAAGTACAAAAGAAAATATTGACAGAAAAGAATAACAGTAAGGCGAGAAACTCTTGCTTTCAACTTCCTAGAAGACAAGCAGCAAACTTAGATATGTGGTGGGCAAATTTAATGCAAAACAACTCACTTAGCAAAAAGGACCACTCTGCAGGTAAATAGTGATAGTCTCAGCTAAAACTTCAAACTGAGAGAAATAAGAGACATTAAAATAAGAAATCAATATAGCAACTCTAAAGTGGAGCAAGTGCGCAAAGCATGGCATTTGGGCCTAAATCTACTTTCACATGCTGCCACTTGGCATGCAGATAGCAGGAAAAAAATTAGCCTGATTACTATAAACCTTTCATCCTTTTTAAAAATATTGACAATGTGCTCTTTTGTCGCCATTAGAAATATTAAAAGAGACTGTAATGCTTCAGGTTAATTACAGGTTTTCATTATAACTGAAGGAGAACCATGCACCCAAAAGAAAGTTACTTGTAACAAAAATGAAAAATAAAAAATTTCAAACTGGAACACCAAACTTAGAGACAACCCTGAAGAATAGCTAACCCATTCTAGTTAAAAATGGAACTAGTTGCATACATGAAAATCAATGTTAATCGTCAAAGATATTATTTTATCATGAATAGGACCATGTTAAACCCACTATCTTGATAAAATGAAATACTGCTATTTACAAGAAATTACAGGTGCTGAAAGTTGGATTACAGTTGCCTTGTTAAAATAAGGGGAAAGGATTTTAAGTCTTGTTCACATTGGGCTTAACCCCAATACATAAAAGTTTGGTCGGGTGGACGCATGGGCCACATTCAAACCAATAGAGAGGTTGGTTGTGTGTTTGGTTGCACCCGTCTATAACTCAAGAACTAGAAGTTGGTACCATGTGAGTACAATAAGTAGAAGAATATATACTAATTGGTACGACTAATTACAATTTTTCTAGCAATTTGGAATCTTTTTCAAACGATAACTTGTCATTTTTCTAACTGTTTGGAATCATTTTTAGAGTATTTTCTGCCTACTTAAAACCCCTCGACACTCTTATTCTATGCACATCACTTTTTTAAACAATTCTCTCAAACTTTCTCAAACCCATTACATTTTTTCCATTAGCTCCTAAACCTAAGAATGTTAATCCTATATAGCAACACGTTCACAAGATAATAGACAACTACAACCATTGGCAGTGTATATAGCGATATCATTTTCAAGAGTCGAGAGAATGCTTTGTGAAGCAACATCTCAATTGCACATATCTAATATCACCAAAATGTATCAAATTTGAAGTTTGGTGTCTAACCAGAGTTAATAAATAACACTTGGTCAAAAAGCAAGGGAATGAGCAGAGAGCATCAAATGAATATGAATGTGAGGGTAAACGGAAGATGCTATGGTGAAGTGAATCAAGATGAAGGTTGCTATGTGAGCTTCCAAGTACCCAATAAACTAGTAAGCATATATATGTAAACCACTCCACTATGAGGTCAAGAATAATGATTTTATTGCACCTGCGTTCCTCATTGAGCAGCGACAACTACTATTGCACAATGGTATCAATGATTCAAGAATGCAGATCCAAAAATTAGCCCCTAATACATTGTGAGATCCCTAAGTGATATATTGATGAAGTTAAAAAATGTCACCACAATGTGTTGAACAACTATCCGTGGTATAGACTAGAAGAGGTGACCAATGGGCCAAGTGGCCTATTGCCTATACTGGCCCAACATGGTCCAAGAACAGCACTACCCATTGACTGGCCAGAGGCACCCAAGCCAGGATAGAATGGCACATTTGCATGTCGAGCCACGCATGGCATGAGTAAGACACAACATAGTCCGCATGTTAGGCATATTATGCATGCAGGCCAGACATAGCACAATTATGGGCCAAACATTTTGATTTTAAAAAATTTAAATTTAGCCGCTCAAATTTGAATTCAAATAGGTTTTCTTACCAATTTTCTCTCATAAAATGTTCTAAAAATTTAAAAATTATGGTAGATACGTTTTTTAATTAAAAATTACTATTTTACCATCATTAATAATAAAAAAAAATAAAATTATAAATTTAAACTCAATTCATCTTTTTATAAATTTCATTGATCCCTCATTCTTTGACACAAAAAATTTCTATTCCAATTAGTTTACTTAATTCTATTTTAATTTCTTAAGTTTCAACTATTTTCTAAATTATACTCAAGCTTAAAGTGTCATGGGCGGAGTGATGCGGAATATGAAATTCTCAAACGCTTGATCTTCCACACAATCGCCTCAAGTTTCTTCAGATTCAATAACTACACATCACAATATCAAATATTATTAAGCATGTTCACTAAATCATACCCTATCACATCGATGTGTTCAAATTCAAAGAATGCATTTTTCCCCTTATCTCACCTAGAAAAATAGAAACTTTTGGCTTCCCTATCCCTCTCGGATTCTTATGAGCAAGTGGTCAAGCACTTTCAACTTGATAATAACGACAATTGTGAGGCTTTTAACAAGAAGGCAGAACAACATGCAAAAGTAGACCAAGGGCAGATGAGGGGCTTTGACGGTGTGCCAACATCGATAGAGTTTTTCCCTATTGAAGAAGGTGGAGCAGCTGGCATGGTGGGTGCAATATGCTTGAAGAAGATGGCGCGTAAAAAGCAAAGGTATGCTCACATATTTTCCAACTACACTGCTGGCTAGAGGTCAAATACCTTTGACCACTATGTCAGTAGATGCACTATAAAAATATTCAGTTTAATCAAGTAGATTTAGACTTTAGTCACGTGATCATGCTAAATTATGTGGTTTAAGCTACATCACTGTATAATGAATATGTTGTTTTATTTAAATTTTCTAATCTAATTTAATTCTATTTTATAATAGATTATTCAAGGCTCCCAATTTTTCCCTTATTCTAATTTTCCTGATTTTTTTTTTGAATTTGTTCTTTTTCCCTAGTTTTCGCCCTTTTTCTTTTATTTTTCCTATTTTTCATTTTGAAAAATTGGGTCGAGCTGTGCTTGGTGCAGCCTATTTATGTCGCATGCCAAGGTAGGCTGAGGTTTTAAAAGGTTGAGTTCTACCCGGCTCATTCCTAGCATTGCCTTTATAGAAAACGGCTAAAGCAAGCCATGCTTGAGCCGTGCCAATCCTACTTGATGGCTGCCTCTAGCATAGGTAATAATATACTAATACAACCTTACACTAGTACTAGTGCAAAGATATATATACATAATTATAATCAATCAGTATTCTATTCTTATAACCCAAATTAGGCAAACCATTCCAGTACGAACATAGGATCTAAAATGTGAAAGGATCTTACGATCCTACCGATCCGGGTTAAGATTAGGTAGGATTTTACAATTCCATCAAACCTAAGTTAATAGGTAGAATGAGTTCAAATTTGATTATCATTATACTAAAAATCAATAATCTAATATACCAAAAATCTTAAATTGATATGTGATGCAATTTCTCATCTTTGATTGTCCTCATTTGTTCTTTCTTTGACGAGCAATTATAACTTAAACTCGTCTATCAAACTTTTACTATTTATTAAAATCAACTTTGTAATTTTTGTCAGCTTTATTTATTGTCATCATTGTCCTTTTTGATATTTTCATTGTCATTATATTGTATAGCTTTATCTTTATCATCGTTCGCACTTTTGCCTTATTATCTTCATTTGATTGCTTATTGTTCCTAGTTTCATTATGCACCTTTGTTGTATCTATCTTTTATTAACTTATCCTCATTATCATCACCTTACAAATGTTCAATTTCACAATTTTATAGTATATAATAGATACATCTAAATAATAATATAAAATATTGGATATATATAATTTAACCATGTCCGTTATACTAGATAGATATATATTAATTTTTTATTACTTATTACTTATTAGAATATTATCTTACTCTTTAAGTCTAATTAGAGAAATATATTTTTTTAAAAAATATACTTTTGGTGATTTAGTAGGATCTTGCGATTTTATAATTCGATCCTATGTTCCAATCCAATAAAGTCATTGTCTTTCCTAGGTAGGATCTTGATCTAATCGTGATTACAAAGCAATACATACTAGTTTGACAGAAGATTGTAACTACCTTCTTATGTAGGAGATGGTAATGGAGATCAACCCATCATATTCTATAAATTGGTGACTATTTCATATCACTACCATATAAGGTGACAAATATTGGCCTAACTTCAAAAGAGTGGAGATCACTTTACTAAATTAACTTCAACTATTTTGGACCTTATATGCAATACATCACAATGATGTGATGTTAAATGATATTGGCCATCTCAATCAAATGAATAAAACAATGACGAGATAAATGATCACATAATTTATATAAATCACAATAAGGTGCATAAGAAAATGTAAAATTTTCCAAGGGGATGATCTTATAACCTAAATTCTTCAAAGTAGGTAACTCACTTTATTGTCTAAAAGTTTACCCCAATCAGCAGCCAATTCCCGACAATGTTCATGAGCTAAGAATTATGTGGCTCACAATATACCTCCTAGGACAAAAATTAGATAGGCAAATTACTCTAAAGTTTGACATGTCCTAAGTTTGAACAATCAATTCCAAAAAAACTACCAATTAAGTGATAAGAGTTACTTGTCTAGCCTCTCTATGTCATCTCATGCATGTTTGACATGGCAGATCAAAAAAATCAATGATGAGAAAAGCATATTATAATTTATTAAGCCTAAAAGACACTATGATTGTTTTATCTAGGGATGGCAAGAAAACTCATCCCCGCCCCGCCCCGACCCGATCCGACCCGAAGTCAACGGGGAAAACCCGAGTTGATTGGGGGTCGGGTCGGGTTCGGGGAAAACCCGACGGGATAAAGTCGGGTCGAGGTCGGGTATGGGAATTCAGGTACCCGGCCCGAACCCGATCCGACCATTAAAATGATAAATTTACCCATTCTAAGTTATAACTTAGGTACTAAATTTATAGTAGTTTGATGTAGAAATGATTGTGTAATTTATATAAAATATTTTTTATTTATATATTATGAATATAGAATAAAAATTAATTTTAAAATATTATTTATAATATATATTTATTTTTTAGATTGGTCAGGGTCGGGTTTCCCCGCGGATTCGGGTTTCCCCGCGGGGTCGGGTGTGGGGTTAGGGTTTTCTAAACCCGTCGGGGTCGGGGTCGGGGACGGGGAAGTCGGGGTCGGGTCGGGGATGGCAAAACTAGACCCCGACCCGCCCCGTTCCCATCCCTAGTCTTATCAAGCCCTCAAAAGTACAAACAATATGTTGATAATATTTACAATAGATGGAACTAAGAAATACACAGAATGAGAAATTTAAAATTGGTAAGATTATATTTTTCTTGTATTTACTTTGTATGCAGATAACTAATTAGGATTTTTTATCTTATAAGTTACAAAATATTTCTTAGATTAGGCATATTAATATTGCTATAACTTGAGCACATCAAAGTATTTAATCCCATTTTCTACTGGTATACTAGTATTTGCCCGAACTAGGACCACTTACATATTAACATATGACATCGATCAGCACTATTGCCTACACTAGGAGGTAGGGAATAGTTTTCAGAACCTTAGGGGTACATAAAAGAAGTTGCTTGTAGTACACATATGGAGAGTAGTCTTAAAATTATGGTATGATCATGTAAACATAATTGACAATATTAAACAATGCTAATAAAGAGAAGGTTCCAAGGGAGGAATGGTCGATGAAAGACAATAGAGTATAATGACACTCAGGGAACTACATTGAGATGCAAACAAACCTACCTAGTGTCAAGTTTGATAGCTTCTCATTAGATGGAGACCTAAGTATGATTAATATGGATGAGAGGTTTTTTTTATAAATATTCATATATATCTACTTGTACTCAGTGTCGGTTATCATGTCCATTCCAGTTGTAGTTGTAGCATTGATCATTCTAGTCTAAGTCATCAACACAACAACTTGCTAAGCATGTGCAAATCAATGTACCAATACCACATGATGTGGAAAATTTGCAAATGTTGACAATATAAAACTGTCATAAACTTGAATTGTTTGTTTCATTTGTAATGCTTTACTAATCACTGCTTTATCTTTTATGAAGCATGGACTTCTAGTAAATATAACCCTAGAGAAGCACCTTACTTACATGGTAAAATAGTGTACATTTTATTATTTTTTAAAATGAAATTTAATTACATTCTTATTCTAATCCAAGAAATATAAAACCTAGTTATTCAATATTTGTAGGTTAATTACCCTTTTCAAATGAATCTCAAGGAATGGGAGTGATTCAAAAATTACCCAAGACAAGCAAAAATAATTTAGTTGTATAGATTGTTCGAATGATTCAGTGATTCAGTCCCAACGTAGCACAAGAGGCTGAGACAAGTGCTTGAGCAACTATTTTAAACCTTAATCAAGGAGGTTGTTCATTAGATATCAAGAACATAAACATGTTGGTCATTATATGATACTTAAGAGTCAAATTAAGTTCCACTTTTAATTATTAATGAGACTTTAGAGTTCCCCCGTATAACATGAACATTAAGGAACTAATTTGTCCACACTTCATTTGTCATCCTTGGAAGATTAATCAATCAAAACCAAGGATCTTGGTGACAAACAAAAAACATCCGCTCAAAATAGTCTACAAAAGGTAGATCGTTCTTTTATACAAACTATTCAGAGGATTGTCCAACATGCTAACTTTTTCACTATCACCCCCCAAAAAACAAATTCTATCCTACATAAAGTTCCCCAAACATTCTAAAGTTCAAGTAAGAATTATTTATTTTATTCAGTTAAAATAAATGAAGTGCAAGGAATTTCTAGTTGAAAGGAAGATGAAACAAAAATAAATGGACATAAGGACACAAAAAGCATCACATAAAACAATATTATTCTAATAAACTAGCATTACCATACGTGTTAAAAACAAAATAATAATCTAAATAATTATTATGCATTTTCTGCATATCTAAAGAAGTCATTTTGAGATAAATGTAGTATATTCACATGCTATACCAAAATCAACTTGAAACTAACATCATACGTTATAAGAGTGTTGGAGGAAAATAGCACCAACACTTACCTCCAATATCTTTACTCCAAGTAACTCTGAATCTTCTATAGACCGTTCTCGATCTCGAAACAACCGCCTAAAGAAATTCTCTGTTCCAGGACTATTCTCAGACGTGCCATTCTCATTGGTACTTAAAGCCTTTGTCTCTTCTGGATGAACCCTAAATAATCTACGAAAAGATAAAATTTCTGGAGTTTCTTCTTCCTCAATAGTTTCAGTGCCCTTGTTATCTTCCTCATTTCCTTCATGGCCTTCAGCTTTCTTGTTCTCATTTTTGTCCCTAAAAAGTCTTCGAAAGAAATTCTCCTTTTCGCCTTCCTCTATGCTCCCATTACATTTATCATCACCATGTTTATCATGCACAACAACCTTTTTCTCTTCACTCTTGTCCTTAAAAAGTCTTCGAAATATACCATCTTCGTCAATGTTTTTCTTAGACTTGTCCTCATCATCCCTATTATGGCCACCAACTTTCTTATCTTCATTCTTATCTTTGAAAAGACGACGAAAGAAGTTATCCTTATCATCTTCCTCATTACTTTCATTAACCTTTCCTGCCTCCTCTTTCCTATCAAGCCCACTTTCTTTCTTTTCATCATTCTTATCTTTAAAGATCCTTCTGAATAAACTCTCCTTCTCCTCTTCGTCAACACTCCTGTAAGCCTTGTCTTTCTCTTTGTTCCTCTCATGCCCTCCATCTTTCCTCTCCTCAAGCTTGTCTTTGAAGATCCTGCGAAAAAAATTTTCCTTATCATCTCCATCAATATTATTTTTAGTTTTTTCATCATCCTCACTCTTATCGTGCCCATCATTCTTCTCCTCACTTTTTTCCTTAAAAATCCTAGAAAAGAAACCCTCCTTGTCGTCATCCTCACCCAACTTCTCTTCCTTATCACGAAAGAATCTCTTGATAAAACTCTCTGAGCCTGCTATTAGCCCCTCCTCTTCATCCTTGCCTTCTCTGAGAAGTCTGCGAAAGAATCCTTCTTTATCTGCATCCTCCTCCTTGTCTTTACTGTCCCTGAGAAGCCTTTTTAGAAACCCATCTTTTTCAGACTCTTCCTCCCCCTCCTTCTCCAAAGACTTTCTGAATAATAAAGCATCCCGAACCTTTGGCCCGGGGAGCAGCTTCTTCAACAACTTGTTGTCATCTGACAACCCCAAACCCCTAGTGTTACCATCATTGCCACTGTTACTTCGGATGCTCTCATCAACTAGCGGAGAAGAGCCTAATGTTGGGGATGATGCCAATGCCATTAGCTTCTGTTTGGAGGAAAGTATCCGACTAAGCACGACGTTGTTCCTGGAGCTAGACGGAGTGCTAGATGGAGGCGGTGGCGGCCTGACCAGAGCAGGCCACTCGCCCATCAGAGTGGCAGCAATCTGGCACTTCTCCTGGATACGACTGATTCCTTCACTGTCCTCAGAGTCCTCGAGCTCTGCCATGAGGAACCAGTGTACCTTAAGAGCGATCCGAAGGGACTTGGAGCACGTGTCAATGACGAACTTATCGAGTGACGGACTCGGCTTGTAAATGAGCATGTAACAGATCTGGAAGAGATAGCTCTCAATTCCAGCAAGGGGGAGAGTGTACATCCTGTTACAAAGGTAATCCCGGACGCCATCATGGTCATGCTTGTAGAGATAACTCACAGCGATCCACTCGCAGAAGAAAGCTGAATCGAAGAACCGGATCAACCACCCTTTCTCCCCGCGACCGGCCCCACTTACCTGCCCGGAAACGGGGACCGTCGGGGTGATCTCGCGAGGAGACGGATCGAGACCAAAGCTTCTTAATCCCAACAGCCGCACCATCGTCAACGGGCCATGGGACGAAACCCTAGCAGCGCATGCGATTAAATCAATAACGGAAATCCGATCAGAAAAGTAGAAAAACCCTATAAACGGAGGAGAAAGAGAAACCCCACTTAGGGTTCTCAATGACGGGTAACCAACCAAAATCTCAGCCGAAATCGATCCAGACAAAAATAATAGTGGAAGAAAATCCACAAAAACCGAAGAAATTAACCAATCAATCAAGCCCTCGGACGAAATGAGTTGGATTTGAATCTTGGGGTTACTGAATTCCGCCTTTTTTTAGCGATCCGCTTCCTGATTTCGTGCAATTTCGTTGTTCCGCCATCGTCGTCCACGACGAGGGGGAGAGGGTGGGGGTGGTGCGGTGTGGCGTTTGGAAAGGGGTGCAGTCGGTGTAACGTGCCTATATGTCTAGCTCAACGGAACCGAGCGGGATTTCTTACGCTTCGACTCGTACAGATGTTCCATGTGGCGAAACTACAGCAGTGGAAGTCGTTCGAGGCCGCCAATGCAAGGACCATTCGATCGTCGAACATAGAATAATCACGATGGAATCCTCACCGTCCGTACGCTATATAGACAAGGAATGCAAATATTTCCCGTCAATGATATAAATCGTTTGGCATGTATAATATTTTAATACTTACACCATGTTTCCTAAAATGAGGAGAAAAGAGGAGGGAAGAGAAATATAGGGGTGGAAGAAAAATAGTGGGATAAAAAAAATTGATCATGTGAAACCATGTGAGTTTCACATGATCAAAAATTTTTCCTTCTCAGTCAATGATGGCAAGTGAGAGTGGAAGGTCGAATAGCGATGGCAGGCTGGACAGTGACTACATGTTGGAAGGTGAGTGCGAGTGGCGAGTACGCAGGGAAGACAAGAAAGGGTTGGATAGTAGGCTAGAGGCTGGAGGGTGACGACGATGAGGAATGGCAATAGCAGAGACAATGATAACGATGGGGCTGGAAGGCAACTGAGCGTTGGATGAAAACTGGGCGTTAGAAAAGGCAAGGGCAAGTGGTGAGCACGTGGGAAAGATGAGAAAGGGTTGGGCGGTAAGCTGAAGGACAGCGAGCTAAACAGCAAGGGCTAGAGGTTGGTTGTACTGCAAGGGCTGAACAGTGATGGCTGGACGGTGAGGCCGAGGGCAAGCTGGATGGCAAGGGCTGACGGCGAGGGATGGCGACAGCGGGCAAGTGGCTGAATGGCGACTGTAGGTGAGCTTGGACGGCAATGGCATTGGGGAACGAGCAGCTGGATGGCAACAGCGACCATGCTTAGATGTCAGATTTTGTTCCATCGAGTTTTTCACCTGATTTGGGCGAACAAAAAAAGCAATGAAGAAATTAATATTTGCCACCTTAAAATTTTCCCACCTTCATTTTTTTTTCCTTTTACGAAAATAAAGAAAAATAGTGTTTTTTCCTTTCTTTCCTTGAAACGCACTATTAGTATCTTAAAATGAAATTTGATAATCGTAGTGTAATATTTATGTGTAGTTGGAGTCTTCACCGTTATAGATTGTAGTTTAACTTGAAACAGTGGAGTATCCAAGTAGACCATTACGATAGGTTCGAGTTGGATTCGAGTTTATAGTTGGTATCTTATATATGATAAAAAAAATAGTTGGATCATAAATCTCTATTGAATTTAAAAGGATCATAGCGATTATATGTAATTATATTAATATAATCTCTTCCATGTACACAATATTAATTCTATGCTTCATGTTAGGCCATAGGCCAAATTTGGGCACGGCCCAAATCGTAGCCCAGCCCACTATGCCCATCTTTGCCAACTAGGTTGGCGGGTGCGGATCTGGATCGGGCACCGCCTGAATCCGATCCCAAGCAACGGACGAATCGAGCGTGCAAATTCGTCGTGTCGCGTGCGTATGGGGGCTATCGATGCGTCGCATCGTTCGGCGTGGGCAAGGGAGTCCTCGGGCACTGAGTTGACTCAAGCGGCATGGGTGCCACGTCAGCCAGAGGCGAAGTCGAAGAAAAGGAAAAAAAAACGACGACAGTGGCGCGTTGTCGTCGCTTGACTTCCTTCTCTGTTTTCCCTTCTTCCTCTTTGACAAAACTCAGGCTCTCATCGTACGTTGTCGTCGACGGAGGACCTCCAGGCGGTTCCGGTGGTGTGGGAGGGTGGTCGTAGCACCTCGGAAACCTCTGTCCTTTCCATCTCTTCCGCGCGTTTGTCGTCGTCTCTGGCGTCAGCGGAGCTTCTGATCACCTCGAAAGGTAGCTTCACATCAACTTCACCGACTCAACGGAGTCGGCGGCCTGAGTGATCGCCGAGGTAAACTCTTTCCTTTGCTACCGTTTTTCCTTCTGGGCGGTTTCTGTTCCTCGTCTCTGACGGTGGCCTGTGTGTGTGCTCGTGTTCTCCTTTCTCTGCTCCGCGCGCGAGCCTTCCCCTCTCCAGTCGTCCGAGCTCCGACTGCCTGTGTGCGTGAAGTCCCAGACGCGGCGTTAGCCTGCGTGCGAACGAGACCTCTCCGGTTTCCTCACCTGTGCGTGAGCTTTTCGTGGCCGACCGCCTGCCTCGCCGCTTGCGTGCGGTGGGGTTTCGAGGCGGCAGTTGTCTTCAGTCCAGTGGATTCGCGAGGTGGTTGGTGCCCTCTTCTTCGACGTGGAGTGGCAGGAGCGCAAGGCTTCCTCCCTGCACAGCTCGGCCGCCGTGCGTGCTTCCCCACCGCCGTCCTCTCGTGCGCTGTGGGAAGGCGTTGCTAGAGGATTAGCCGCTGGCAAGCTTCTAGGTGGGCTTTATTTCCCGGTGGAGGTGTATTGAGGGCAACCAGCGCCACCCTCTTCTCCAGCTCTTCTTCGGCTACCGAGCTCGCCCTCGTGCGAGCAGGCCTTTCCACACTGGCAATCACCAGCGTGCGACGTGGCCGGTTGCCTACAAGCGACCCCTCCTCTCCAGCCATTCTCGCCCACGGGCGAGAAGGACGAGACCGTCGATTATTTCGTCCCCTACATGGGACGTGGCTTTCCGAGCGTCATCCGGCCTCTTCCCCGGCGTGCGAGTGAGGAGCCGGCCGGGTTCGTACAGTCACCGGCGTGCGACGCTGTGTAGACAACCATCTGTGATCGCCGGGCGCCAGCTTGATCTGAGGACGTGTGGGTGAGTCCGTATCCCCGGAAGGGAACATCCGGTTACTCCCCTTTATCCTCCCCGGCACGTGAGCGTGCTCGGAAGTTATTGTGGACCCCGTCCGATGCGGTCAGTTACGGGTGTGTCCCTTTTGGGTTCGGGTAAACCCGGTTCGACTCAACGACACCGGTCCTCGGTGAATCGTGAGCGTCAATCCAAGTTGTGTTTGAACGGCAGCGATCTTCCGCATAGTCCATAGTCAGGCGGGGAGTCGATTCGAGTAATCGACTCCACCAGTCGCGGTCAATCCAGCGATTTCGACCGTTGTGATATTTGCGTTGACGTATTTGGACTCGAGTCAAGCATTGACTCACAAGTAAAAATTATAAAAAAAATATTACCGTAAACAAGGGCGTGACACTTAACATGACTTGTTAAAGGAGAGATATATTCTGATAGTTTAATAATAATTTATTTATTAGTGACAAATCTTATCCATAACTAGAATAATGAAACAAGATACATTTTAAAAAAATCTTCAAATTAAATGAGCTTGGAGTGGTGGAACATAAAAGAAAATCATGATAATGATTTTCAATAATACCTACCTTTTGCATGCACATTATATGTTTTTTGAATGAAAATCCTCTTGTTAATTTTTTTAATCATAAAATTGGTACTAAAATATTTAATTATCATTTTTATATTCTAAACTTTTTAAAAAGCATAAAACTGTTTCAATTCCATATATTTACTATCTCTTAAATACTTATTAATTTTTGGATAAAAAGGTAATTAAATTATTAAAATAAAATTTCAACAATTTCATAATATTTTTTTTAAGCAAGTTCAATAATAAGAATGAAGTTCAATGATAGGGCCTAAATAAGCTATTACAGCAAGTGCATGATCTATTACATAATATAATAAGTATCGATCCCACGAGAACTAGGGGTCAAGTACTAACTGATCAATCAATTAATAGCTAGGCAAGCAAATATGCGTAGGAGTATCACTAAATCCTTATGCAAGAAAGTAAACTAATGCTAATGAAAAGCAAGCGAAAAATAGGCAGAGCAGAGAACAAAGAAATCGGGGTTTGAAGTTTATAAGAAAGATCGGGGTTTCGGGTTTCACCACACTGAAGCATGAAGAAATATTAAAGTTTGATAATTTGATTAAGTTTCATCTATATTCTCGAGGTAATCCTTCCTAAGGTACAGACGCGCTCTCTCTCAGGACACGGTCCGGTGTCTAACTTAACCCAAGTCTCTTACTCTCGTGGCTTACCGGGTTAAGCAGACCCAATGGGTTCTATAAAGAATTAGGGTTCCTCGGGTTATTTCGACAACTCTCGTTGCCGAAATCACCAGTCTAGTCTAAGGGGATCCGATGATTGTGGTTCACCTCTTAGTCCTTCCCACAACATCTAAAACATGAACATGTATGGCCAGTACATAAATATTAATGAAAACTTCCTAGACATGAATAAGAAAAAGACAAATATGAGAAATATATTAATCAAACATTAAAGATCAACATTCTTACAGTGGGCTACGCCCAAACCCCGAAAAGAGAGTTTACGCTACAAGATTCATCACGAAATACATAAAATCTCTCATACAAATTGATTCAAACAAGAGAGAGAGAGAGGTAAATCCTTGATGGGAGAAGGTCCATCACGATGATCCATGTCAGAATGAAGAAGAAACGCGCCGTAATAGTGTCGCCTTTAAGAAAATCGACCAAAAACCCTAGTTGTCGCCCCTTTCGCTCGTTCTCCTTAACCGCCTGATCAAATCCGATGATTTTGGTCCCAAAACGTTCGTCGCTCAGTTAGGAAGGTCTCCACATAGTTTCAGTGATATCCGCTTCCAAAATAGTAAGTTATGGCCGAAAAACCGAATGAGTGTCGAACTGGGCGGGACGATACACGGCCGTGCATGGATGCACGGCCATGCCCATGTATGGCTCGGCGACTTTATTTTTCTAGAAAAATTGCTCTTCACGGCCGTGGATGTGTTCACGGGTGTGCCTGTGAACGTTTTGTTGAAAGATCTGAAAGTGCAAGTTCATACACGGCCGTGTATGGATACACGGCCATGCCCGTGAAGAGCACAGATAACTCTGTTTGCATTGAAATTCGATGTGTAGCTTCGTCCCATCATGAGGATTTGTCCCATATCCTCAGATCTTCCAAATTCCATCAATTTCAGGGTGAAATCCTTGCATTTCAATAAAACAAGGGAAAAGTGAAGACTTTGAAGAATATGAATCAATTAAGTAGATAAATGAGACAAAACATGCATTTTACTCCAAAATAATAGCAGAAATAAGTCACGATATATCATATATTTGCATATCATCATTCAACCCCAATATCTTACTGTTAATAATAAAGTCCTTGCAATTGAGCCAATTGACACGTTACAATAGTATCAACAATTTCAAGTATTTTATAGATATAATTTATTATTATACATAACAATTAATTATTTTAAAAACAATTGAATGGGTAAGAAATTTTGTTGTTAATAATACAATGTTGAGGTCTAATCCCTTCTCAATTAATTATCTATGTTAATAAAGTAACAAATTATTTTATTTGTTTACCAGTATATTAATTTATGTATTGAATGACTACTGTAAATAAGTTAGTGATTTTTCTAGTACCAACACAACCTAAATAAGCGAAGTGAGGTGATTTAAAATGTGTTTTTATTTAAGATTGGTAAAAAATATCTAAATTAGCATCACAGAAGGGATACATAATTACAACATGCGGCATTTTAAAGCATAATTGAACGGGACACATGAATCCTATATAGAAAATCTACCTTGTTTATTAATAAGGATGAGAAAGTAAAGGGACGGAAAATAAAAAGGGAAAGAAAATTTGAATCGCATAATTTTCATGTGATGAGATGGAGAGAGAGAGGGAAGGCAATGAGAGTAGACCTTGCCAACGAGAGTAACATCCGCGAGGCGAGATCGAGTTGAGATGAGAGGCGGCGAGGCAATTGGCGATGGCGAGGGCCAAGCAAGGACAAGGTCGAGGCGAGGTGAGAGGTGGCAAGGTAGTCGACTATCAAGGAGGAAGGGAGCCCTGGGAGTGAAGTGTGGGAAATGATAAAAAAATTATGTTATTTTTCGTCCTTTTTTTCATTTGACTTTCTCTGTCCATCCTAATAAATAGAGGAAATTTTTATTTTTATTTTTACTTTCATTCGGTTTTCTCTCCTAAGTAAACAAGACCTACGCATTTGTTTAAAAGTTTTTTCCTTAAGGCTATGTATACTTGGAAGGATGGATTATGCAAAGGAAAGGAAAAAGAGAAGGAAAGGAAAAAGAGATGGATGGATTATGTGATAAATTTTCTTTCCTTGTGTTTACTTAAAAAGGATGGATAATTTGAAGGATTTATATATTCACCCCCAATTTTTATTTTTTCACTCATATTATATAAATATAATTTATAATATTATAAATTATTAAATAATATAAAAATTATTAAATTTAATTTAATACTATTAAAAATTTCTTAAAAATTTTGCCATAGTTTCCCTTATTTTTTTACATGTGAGCCTGTATTAGTATACACATATTAACACATAAATTATTCATACAAAACATGTAAGTAAAGTTTTCAAATATCCTAATATTAAATAACAATTACATAAGTATCCAAATATCCAAACATTTCATCTCACTATCATAAGTATCAAACTACAATAATAGCAACCATACAAGTATCAAAGAAATTGCTACCAAAATTGTGGTTATAGGAACCACAAATACAACCAAAAAAGTACCAAACTAATATCAAGCAACTAGTTGCCCTCCATCATTGCATTAAGTACCTCCAAGCGCAATTCTTCAGGAGCTGAGTAAAATAATCTAGCCTTATCTTTATTACTGCCTAAAGTAACATAAGCAACGGCTAGTCTAGAACGTGGCACTCCAATTTTCTTTAGCTCCTCTAATAGTACCTTATCTGCAGTGGTATTTACTTCAGTGTCACCCTTCAGAAGTGTATCTATGGACTGATTTGTTACTTGCATACATGTAACAATGTCGTCCAACTTTTTGCTATTGTTTACTAACGTCGTCATAGCAACATTTTCAAATTGTGGTTGTCTTCTTCTTTTGCCATTCTTGTTTGATGTTCCTTCATCAAATGTTGAGGTAGTGGGATGAGGGCTAGGTTGATCAACTGGAATACTCTCATCCACATCTTCATGTGGTATCTCATGCTCAGCTGATGCAGCTACATCTTGATCTTCTATATCAGTTCTTAATATCTTTACATATTCGTTATGTGTACTGGCCATACTACCGATGGCTCGATCCTTGGAGAATAGCTCTTGCAGTTTGTCATAATTATTAACTGGAGTGGTCCTCCATTTTCTCAAATTAGGATTAGCCTGCAAAAGATAAATTTATTTAGTAACTAAAAAGTGAACTTAATCCAACCCCTATCAGCAACTAGCATGCGTACAGTTCATCATAGCAGATCTTCGGTCGAATATTTAATTTACCATAATTCACTCATAAAACACATGTTAGGTGAAACTGGACTTTGTATTGACGACATCAGCTTTCTTCATCTAAGCTAGAAAACAAACTCACAAGAATAAGTTGTCTTGTGGCCCCACAAATGGTGAAATATCGACATGCTATGACCCAAAAGCTGTCTCAGAAGATACACATTCGTACGGCAACGATGCCAACTAAAAATACATATTAAAATCGAATAGAATGTGCATCCTTTAGCATCTCGTTTTCACCATGGATCCATGAAAAAGAATCGGTCACCAACTAGGCAATAATTGTTTTAAAAAATATATCTAGTTAACTTGCAGGAATTTGCAGGAATTTCAGGAACAAGATCAAGGTAGTGTTCATGGTGAGGAAGAAATTTGCAGGAATTTCAGGAACCTAACCTTGTATTTGGAGAGCGATGGCGAAGCTCTCCGGCAACGGCGAAGCTGGAAGCTTTACGGAGCGACGGTGAAGCTAACCCTAATTTCGGAGAAATCTGGAAGCTTTACGGAGCGACGGCGAAGCTCTCCGGCGACGAAGAAGGGCGATGACGAAGCTTCCAGAGAAACTCATGAAGCTTTCCGGCGACGAAGCTTCTCTGGAGAAACTCACGAAGCTTTCCTTTGAGCGACGAAGCTTTCCGGCGACGAAGAAGGGCGCTTGCTGCTCGGAGCGTCAGTGGCGAATGTTTGGGCGCACGCGGCTGCGAAGGAGGTATGTTCGGCTGCGAAGGGATGTTAGGGTAAGGCAAGCTTAGACGCGTGAGTTTTGTGAATCCGCCCGATTTGGGCGGATGCACAATCAGCGGAAAATACTTACTTTTCTCCTTCCTGGTTTCCTTCCTACATATCCGTCTGCCGAAGTAAACGACGAAAAATGCAATAAAAAATCCGCCCCTTCCTATTTTCCCTCCAAGTATACATAGTGTAAGGCTGTTTTTTATTGGAGGGGAAGAAAAATGAAAGGGAAAAAGAAAAAGGAAGGATAGAAAAATAGAGGTGGAGAAAATAAGTCACGTGAATTTCACTTGACTTATTTTCTAGGAAGTGCAATGACAGACGGCACGGCGTGGGAGGCGGCGCCGTGGTGGTGAGGCCTGGGGAGAAGGATAGAGACGGCAGCGAGGTGTGGGAGGCGGCGACAAGGTGCGGGAGGTGACGAAGAGGCGTGGGGAGAAGGAGAGGCGGCGATGAGGTGTGGGAGGCGACGGGGAGGTGCGGGAGACGACGACACAGCATGGGGGAGAAGGAGAGGCGGGTGGCGAGGTGTGGGAGGTGGGGACAAGGTGCGGGAGGCGTGGTGAGAAGGAGAGGCTGCGACGAGGAGGTATGGGAGGCAACGACGCAACATGGGGGAGAAGGAGAGGCAGCGGCGAGGTGTGAGAGGCAGGGACAAGGCGTGGGAGGCGGCGGAGAGGTGTGGGGAGAAGGAGAGGCGGCGACGAGGCGTGGGAGGCAACGAGGGGGTATGGGAGGCGACGACGCAACGTGGGGGAGAAGGAGAGGCAGCGGCGAGGTGTGGGAGGCAGGGACAAGGCGCGGGAGGCGGCGGAGAGGCGTGGGAGGCGCTGAGGAGGTGTGGGAGGCAGCAACGAGGCTTGGGGAGAAAGGAGACGACGAGGGCGTCGGCGCCGGCATGGATGATGGCAAGGGTTACGGAAGTGGGTGGCGACAACGAGGGTGATAGAAGTGGGTGGCGACGGCAGGCGCAGGGTGAGGGGCAAGGCAAGGGCAATGCAGGTAGAGTTTTATTTTTTGCAACCAACAATATTCGTTTCGTTGAGAAAATCACTCATTATTTCTTTGTATTAGATTCAGTCCTCCCCATAAATTAGAAGAAAAATCAATCTTCTTTCTCTTCTCTTTAATTATTTCCCTTAAAAAAAATAGGCGCTAAAATAAGCGAGGATGTATATATTTTATTTGCGCATATTTTTTTCATGCGGTGAAAGAGTCGGGTGGGATTCAAATTCAGGTAGTTAATTAAGGTGCTTTTTTTCCACAAGAATTGCGGCGCTGCTATGTGTCCAAAAGAAACTTATCGGAAGAGCCGCCGACGTCTCCTCTTCCTCCAGTTCGCTTCTTGCCCTTTCTCCACAGCGAATCTCAAACCTTTCCGTCCGATCCTATCTCTGCGGAAGCTCTACCTGCATCCACGGGGTACGCCATGGGATTGCTCCGAGCTCTCGTCTGACTTGTCTTCTCCATAGCAAATGGTGCCCTTTTGAGGTTCTCGGGGGAGAGATCCTGTGGGTCCCAAGCCGATCATCGGTTCCTCTGCGATTAGGCGATGGTGGAATGGTGCGGGTTGGAAATGGAGAAGAAGCCGAGTGGATTAGTGTTGCCTCTCTCCGCAATCGAGGAGTGCATCCGTGGCTCTCCGCATCGACTTTAGCCTCTACAGTCGCAGCAACCATGATACTCTTCTCTCTCTACTGCAATCGAGGTTTGTGTTGTTTAGATACTGTGCTTGAGTCAAATTTTTTACTCCGTTTATTTCTCTAATCTAGATCTTTTTTGTTGCCAAATTGTTCCTGCCTGTTCTGGTCTAGGTTTCCCTTCCAAATTTGTGGGAAAAAAACGTCTCATCTTGTGCCTTGGATTATGTTGCCATATATGACATGGATGAAGAAATTGAACTAATTTAGATGTTTCTGATCTGGCTTTGGATCGATCGTTCTAATTATTCTTTATTTTTTTTGGAGTTTATACACTTTTTATTACTTTGAAGGGTCTTGTGACTTAAACAATATGATTGAAAACTTTGTTCTATTTATTTTCTGACAGAATTCTATGACTGTTGTGCCAAAGATGGCTTAATTAGATCTGGCACAAATCTTAAGGGTAGGCAAGGTTGTAACTACATAACAGCCTAAGTGGGCCTGATCGCTAACATTAGATAATGTGTTTGTTTTTTCTTCGCCTACCTTCTCTAATATATTATAGCATCTTAAAAAAAAGTTGCCAGCCACCTAGAAATATTTGGTGTGTAACATGTGATACAAAAATAGTGAATTAGTGAGTACGACTAAAACAATGCAAAACTTTTTTCTACATGCCAAACATTATTGAAAACCTATCTTTCACTGATGTGTGCGTGCCTTAACTATATCAAGTGTTTTATTTACTTTATTGTTCAAAAAAGGTTTATGTGATATCACAATAAGAAGTTCTTAAAATGAATACCATGGCTTGATACAACCTAAAATTTTTTCACTACTATATTCTTTTATATAGTTAAAAGAATACAACTTTTGTAGGAAAAAATATTAATTTATTGGCTAATCTCCCCTCTCAAATATTTTTAAACATTTCATTGATAATTTTGTATGTTATTAGTTGCAAATAAGGTAAATTTCTTGCCGACAACCATCTTCCCTTTTCTTATGGAAGTAAACTTTTTAGCCACATCAAATCCTCTTTTTAGCTCTTTGATTAGCTTTTCTTTTTTATTTGTACAACTTGTTCTAAATGTAATAGATTTTGGAGATTTTCTTTCTAATATCATTGGTCACTTATGTATATGGTTCATCTTTTCTTGAACAAGATAGATGAAGCTTTGACCCATATATTTTGTGAACCACGGTTGTTTGGTTGAGTTCCTACATTGAAAAAGTGAATGTTCCAACTTCCATGAAATCAAATCATAGGGTCAAAATGTGGGATCACAAGGCCCTACTAAATAATTAATGTTATATTTAAATATATTTAGATTCATATACTATACGCAAATTAAATACAAACATACTAACATAATATATAACTCTTATTAAATTGTACTGTATTCATTGTGTCTTCTATTTATTGTTTAGCATTTTGTGAGTAGTAGAATAAATTCAATACTAATTAATTGGTAGAAGCATAATAATAATAGCATCAAAGAACATAATCATTGGTTTTTGTCTCTAACAACAATAAGTCAACAATATGTTACAACAAAAGACCTGACAGTTGGTAGGAATGCTTATAGTAGGACATGTCCAATGATAAGGAGAGATGTACTTTCGAGAATGATGTGAGGCACTAGTGAAGTCAAAAATAAGATAATGACTACATTATATGAATAGGACAAGCAAATTAAAGAAAAATATTATATTACCTTAATTATTTAAATAAGTTACAACCCCAAGTTAGCAATTAGCAAGTTAGAGTTGAAAGCAAGTTTGACACTTAGTTTCCCATTTAATTGAATTGCAACATATCATAGACTCTACGAAAGGATCAAAGATCCTACCTTTCCTGTAATCATTAAGTTCCCATGTTTAATTTTGTTCATTTGTGTTGATTTAAGGCATAAGATTGTAAACTTCTAAGATCTAGAATGGCTTCTCACAATAATTAGACTTAATGAGCTTACTATTGTTAACTTTGGCTTAATGATTTTAAATTGGGTCATGTTGAGTCATTTTGAAAAACTCAAAAGTTGCATTGTGCACATACATAAGGTGTTTACCCATAGAAACATGTAGAAAAGCAAGCACGAGACATGCAAAATAGGATATTGGGCTAATGGATGACATGTTACCCATTTCATGGATCTTACTGGTGTTGTGAGCAACAATCCCACCAATCGTACCTCTATTGTGATCTTGCATTCGACTCAAATTAATTGGGTGGGTCGATCTAGGTTGTAGGATTGAGCAAATCTCATGATCTAGACTACAAATTCAACAATATGATATTGTGAATACACATTTGCAACAAATCAATTAGCTTCAATTTATAAAACTAATGGTTGAAATTTTACAAAATTTTCAATGATTAATGAATTGTTTATTTCCCAACATATTATGGCAAGTGTACAACGAGAATTAAGTACATTGCACGGATTGAGTGATGTTATGCCCGAATCCTATCAAGATATGCTATCAACACCTATCTCTAAGCTTTCTTTTTAGAGAGAAGGTTTATCTGAAAATTAATGCGTTGGGTATTTCTTTTTTCCTTCTAACAACTTGAGATGATAAACCCAGTCAAATCTCTACTGGCGTGGCATACCATGTCATCCACCTTTTGGCACACATTGTGTGGGTTATACAATTTAGGAATTGGTTTCTGGTGTTGGAAACATGTGGTGTTATTCATTGTCATTAATTCATATTAGATTTCATGGAATTGAATACTAAATATTACATGTTTCTGTATTTTTGGCAGTTTGAGGCACCCTCGCCTTTTATCCTCTATAAATTCACAAGAGCGTCGTCTCTTGTTCTTCATTACTATAATCTCACGTTCAAATTTTTCCTCACATGTGTGTTACATACATATACTGTTTGATCTCTGTAATTGCATTTAGATTAAATTTATGCATTTTCCATCAGTTTCTTTCTTTTTGTTATCAATTACTCGCGTAATCTTTTGCTCTTTGTGACCAGATCAGATCCACATGAGCTCTTGATGCACTGCGGAGAAAGGGGAATTTTGAAGCAAACAATGTTTGTGAAAGTGCATATGGAGGGATACCGTGTCGGAAGGAAGATTGATGTGAAAGCACATGATAGCTATGATTCACTCTCTCATGCTCTTCGGAAGATGTTTCACAACTTCCTCTCCAGTAAGCTATATATACAGTGGTTGAGTTTGCCTGCTTAACTGCATGCATGCAGCTAGGGTTTTGATTTCTCGCATGCCATTTTGTTGCCTAAAAGGCAACTAATTATCGTATGAAATGAGCATTGTTTTCCCATTAATTGCATGAAGTTGGTGTTTTATTCATTTGTCTTTGTTTTAATGCAGCCATTGTTGACCTTACTATTTTGGCAACATGAAGTAGCAAAACAACCGCTGAATGAGCCTTGATTGGTCTTTGTTTTAATGCATCACTTGACTGGAAATTTGTTTTAATGCATCACTTGACTGGAAATTTCTCTGTTCGTACACCTTCTCCACAGTTCAACCTCATCTTTATGTCAAGTATATCACAAGAATATCTAACATTTGCAGCTTGTTCAGAGCATCATATGTAGTTTGTTTTACGTTTGAATTTTCTTATATTGATTAGCCATATCAAAGGCAACCATGTTTGTGGTTTAATAATCAAACAGTATGTCAAATTCAACATTTTTTGCATCTTTATGTCAATTTGCAACTTGTTCAGAGCATCCTATGTAGTTTGTTTTATGTTTTACTTTTCGTTAAACTGATTAGCCATATCAAAGTCAACCATGTTTGTGATTTATGCGTATATATAGTCAACTAATTCATTATTTGTGCTCAGACGGTTACAATGCGTACAACCCTGAAGAACATAATAATCTTAATGATTTCGATAATGACTTCGTCCTCCTCTTCGAGGACCATGACGGCGTTCGGATGCTTGTTGCCGATGTTCCCTGGAAGTAAGTATTAATTACCTAATTGTCTGGTTGTTCTGAAAGATATATATACTGCATATCGACGTAGAAGAACATCAATAATTATTTACGCAGGCTGTTCATCAACACTGTGAAAAGGCTTTACATTGTCAACAATCCAAATACACCATCATCTGGTAATATAATTTACATTCATTCATCAGGACAATTCATTTATTTATTTTTACCTTTACGAAGCTTACAGCTTTTTTCACACAAAATCCATCTGTACATTCGCAGCTGAGAAAAAGACGGAGAAGGTGGCGACAAGCAGCAATTGAACTGTAACAAAGTAGAGGATATAGCATATTAGCAAGCAAAATTCTCTTCAATGATTTGTTGTGCAGTATGATGTCAACTGAAAGAAACAGTTCAAAAAAATTTCATGATATCAACTGAATGAAACAGTTAAATAAAAATCTTCCCATTTCTAACGTGTTCTTGTCACTATTGGCCTACTGGAGCAAGAAGTATTTGATTGATTGGAAGAAGTTGTTAAGGATATCAAACTTCTGCTACAAACAAGACGTATGTTTCAACCACGACACGTCAATTCCGGTTCGCCCTGAACACTTAAAGAGGATAAATGCAACGGCATGATATCAACCATTCATATTAAAAGAGCAACAAATGACTTGTAACAAAAAGTCAAATGGGTAGCGTCTGCAAGTCACCTACGTCATTCTCATATTTCTAAGTGGATTCTGTGAGCACTGTAAAATGAAAAATTCGAGATAAATAGACATTTAAGAAACGCACGTGCTGGGGGTACAAATCTAAAATAGCAGGAGACAAATAGATATTTAAGAAAAACACTGTGATGGAGCAAGCGTCTAAAATTGCAGCTTGCACTTTAGGATTCCGAAATGCCGTGGCCACTACTGGATTAGCCATACAACTTCCGAAGTAAGTCCTGTTTGATCTGCATTAAAATAAAATAATATTTGGTTTAGCAATAGTCGCTACAGCAGCACAAAAATACTTGGGGTATTGGTCAGAGCTGGGCAGCATAACTGAGAAAATTTTCCTTGCTAAGGTAAAGTAGCATATCGCTCCTAAATTTGCTTTGAGATATGTGCTGCTATGAATTTCAAAATTGAGTAGTACAGATCTCAAGAAAATTTAAGGGTGATGATGCCCATTTTTCGAATTCTAATTTTTTTTAGAATATACAGGAAAACAAAAGCAATCTTCAAAGTGTTTGGGGCTGTTATATTGCTTGGAGGCAATCTCACACTGTACTGACCTCCAACATCAAAGCCACGCTCTGCCTGTCGGCTTGAGTCACAAAGCCACAACGATTCGTCGGTTCGTGAAAGTATCCTTGGGATTGCTTATTGCCTACTCAATATTAGAATGACATAATTTTCAACAATGCTAACACGAGCAGAGGGGGCATCTTCGAGAACCTATTATTTGACATCCGAGCAAAGATAACTCACTTGACTAGTGTTAGCCCAAGATTTGGGGTCGATTTTGACTAGTCAAGCGGGCTGTTGACTGTTGACACAGATTTGTATAGAGTTTTATGTGTCAATTTACTTATGGAATCATGCTTATTTCACGACTTTAAGCCTTGCAATTGCCTATATTTGGATACATTTATGGAATCTACACCTGTTTCGGTATTTTCACGTTTTCAGGTCAAATTGGCCACATAGAGGGTAAATTCTGACACTTTGGTGACAGAAGAGCTCATCCTAACTCAAGATGATCCTAACCAGGAGTTTCCAGATTCATTGAAGCCTTTGTTGGAAATCACGACCGGGTCCCGATCAGAATCATGACCGCGATCGTCGCTAAGCCTGAAGCTGAAATCGATAAATCACGACCGGGTCACGACCAAATTCTCACCCGAGATCGCGGACCCGCATGTTACGAAATCACTGTTTTCTCTCACGTTTCTTTGATCTGATCTAAGGGGAGGCTGAAGGGCACCTAGGACATTTCTCCCCCATTGACGAAGGAGGCGTGGAGCAGCTTTTAGGGGAGGTTTCCCTCACGAAATCATCATTTCGTGAGGTATGGGCGGCTGAACCTTTGCAGGAAATGAAGGCTGGCAGAAGACTTTCGGTTGAAGCTCTGCAGCGGTTGCAGCAACTTTTGCAGGACATGGGGAAGAAGAGAAAGTCAACCAGAATGAGAGGAGGGAGGAGGATAAAAGGTTTCCTCGGTTCCAAAGAAAAGAGGAGGATTCGCACGAAGGAACAAGAGGGGTAGAAGAGAAGTGTCGCTGCCAAGGAGAAGAGAGCCACGCATCCATATTTCTTGAAGATCTTCCCTTGTGTGAGCATCTTAGAGCCAAGCTGTAAGAAAGACTTAGATCTGCACTTGATTTGTTACCCTATTGTGTAAACGCTTGCAAGATACCTCATGATTTTACGCTTTTATTGCTACTCATGCGCAAACTTGTTGTTACGTGTAATGTTCATGTTTGAGAATATTGTTTATGTTGATACCATGAACATGCTAAGCTAAGCTCCTAATCAGGATGTGGGAGTAGCCCTTTTGATGCCTTACTAGCTTGGTAGTCTATATTTGAATGTTATAATCTAACTCAATCCTATGTGCGCGCCTTGCCTGCGCATCCCATCTTGGGTGCGCTTGAGCCTCTACCTCTTGATCTGAGGTTTGTAAATCAGATAATCACAGGGAAACTCGCTGATTGTCTGTACTCAACCAAGGGGTAGTTAGGGTTTCAGATGTGTCGGGGAGACCACAAGTCTGACCGCGCATCCGAAGCATTCGATCGAGGGTTTTATCAAATTTATTTGATTGCTTTGCCTATATCTCCCGAAAGGGAGCGTTTGAGCCTGTATTTCCTCGTGTGGGATTTGTAAGGCAGGAATTCTTAGGGGGAATCCACTTGACGAACTGCACTCTCCTTGTGTTAGCTCCTGGATCTTAAACGCATATGACAAACTTCTTGCGCGTCGGTACGTTAGATTACAGGAACTCTACGCCTGCGTAGCCCGAAAGGGCACGCTTGAGCCAGAAGTTACGCAGGGGAGGTTTGTAAGCCAGGAATTCTCGTGGAGGACCTCTTTTGTCATCCTGTGCTCATCTTGGAAGTACTAGGAGCTTAGGTGTATTGGGGAGAAGCACTTCCGACCAAGCGCCAGAACCTAATAGATTTGACCTATAGCAACCGGCTGTAGGAGAGAGCAACTACCTAAGTGACAAGGAAGCCGAGTCCCTTGAACTAGAAAGGATAAAGGCATTAGAGTCAGGACTATTAAACTGTAAGAAGTCAAGGCGGTGAACCCACATCCTGATGTTTTATACTATTAAGACTCTCTCATGCAAATTCCTCCATTTACATTTTCGTGTATTTAATTAGTTAACATTTAGACTTCGTTAAGTTCGCATCGTCTAGCTAGCAAATTCGAGATCTGTCGGTATTTGTCCATTAGTCCCTGTGGGATCGATATTTTATTACTTCGCTAGACCCGTGCACTTGCGGGTAACGCCTGCCTATATCAGTGGGGGCTATCAAGTTTTTGGCGCCGTTGCCGGGGACTAATTTCGGCAATATTGACTAGATTAAAGAGTTATTAGACTAGACATTTTTAGCTATTTAATATATTTTCTTTTATTTCATTTTACACCTTATTTGATTTAACGAAACATATTCTTGTTAGAATTTTAGTTTATGCATAGAACTCCGCGATCGGAACCTGCAATACCATTTAATTAAGAAATTGAAAGAACGTTCCGTCGTCATAGAAATATTTAGAAATATCAACCAAAGAAGATTTCACAAACATAAAAAATGGACGGTAACAAATCACTTCGTGACTTCGCTGTACCAAATGTTTAAGGACTGCATTCGAGCATCGCACGTCCACCAATAGAAGCGAACAACTTTGAGATAAAACTGTCACTTTTGTCAATGTTACAGCAAAACCAATTCGGTGGATCACCGACTGAAGATCCAAACATGCATTTATCTGTTTTTCTTGAATACTATGACACTCTTAAAATGAACGGTGTAACCACTGACGCTCTGCGGCTACGACTTTTTCCTTTTTCACTTAGAGACAGGGTGCGGGCTTGGTACATTCATTACCATCTGGATCCATTACCACATGAGATCAACTCTCACATGCTTTTCTTGCAAAATACTTTCCTCCGAGCAAAACCGCGCAACTGAGAAATCAAATTACCAATTTCTCTCAAAAAGAAGGCGAATCATTATATGAGGCGTGGGATCGCTTCAAGGAATTGCAGCGAATGTGTCCTCACCACAGCCTCAAGAAATGGGTACTGGTACATACATTTTATAATGGCTTACTTTATAACACTCGTCTTACCGTTGATGCAGCCGCTGGAGGAGCTTTGATGAACAAGGCTGTCGATGAAGCCTACAATTTGATAGATGAAATGGCGCTCAACCACTACCAATGGTCAGGCGAAAGAGGTACTTCATCTCGACAAGCCGGTAAGTATGAACTTGACGCCCTTACTTCTCTAGCTGCAAAAGTAGACTCTTTATCTCACAAGCTAGATTCTATGAATATGCATCCTGCTGTGTCTAACCTTGCCATATGTGAAGTTTGTGGGATAGAAGGTCATCTTCCTGAAACTTGTCAGTTAAGAATTTTGACATCTCAAGATCCTCCACCCGCTCTAGTGAACGCTGTAAGAGACTTTATTGCGAGGGTCCCAAACAACCCCTATTCAAACACCTACAATCCTGGATGGAGGAATCATCCAAATTTTTCCTATAGAAACAACAATGCGACCCAACCATCAAACTATAGGCAACCTCCTGGTTTTCACCCACCCAACACCGGGTTTCAGCCCAAACAATTTGAGCAGTCGTCACATTCAGGTACTAACACAACACCATAGGAGCAAACCTTCGAATTGCTATTCGATAGCTTTGTATCAATGCAAATGAAAGCCATAGATAGTATTCTGAAAGCAATCAAAGGCTTAACTACTCACCAGAAGATGTTAGAGAACCAAATAGCTCAACAAGCTAGTACATCAACTAGACCGCCGGGCAGATTTCCTGGACAGCCTGAAACAAATCCTAGGGAACATTGCAATGCCATTACCACGCATAGTGGCAAGCAACTCGAGGAACTGGAAGTACCTAAAGATGACTGTTGTGAGGATGAAGCCAAGACTCCTGAAACTGAGGAACCTGCTGCCATTGAACAGGGACCACAATTGAAAGAGATTGAACCTGTCTATGTTCCACCACCACCCTACAAACCGCCCATTCCATTTCCCCAGAGGTTGGCAAAAGCAAAACTCGATCATCAATTCGGTAAATTCTTGGAAGTTTTAAAGAAACTGTATATCAACCTACCATTTACCGATGCTTTATCACAAATGCCATCTTATGCTAAGTTTTTAAAGGAGATCTTATCTAATAAAAGGAAAATGGAAGAACATGGCACGGTGGCATTAATCGAGGAATGCAGCGCAATTATTCAAAATAAGCTGCCGCCAAAGCTGAAGGACCCCGGCAGCTTTACCATTCAGTGTTTAATCGGAAATACCCCATTTGACCGCGCTTTATGCGATCTTGGTGCCAGCGTAAGCCTAATGCCACTCTCTCTTTGTAGGAAACTGGATATTGGAGATTTGAAGCCGACAAATATTTCTTTGCAACTGGCCGACCGTTCTGTACGACATCCGGTAGGAATTTTAGAGGACGTGCCAATAAAGGTTGGTAAATTTTATATTCCAGCTGATTTCATTGTGCTTGAGATGGAAGAAGACTCCAAGCTTCCTATTATATTGGGCAGACCATTTTTGGCAACTGCGGGAGCAGTAATCGATGTTAAAAATGGGAAGTTGACACTACGGATAGGTGAAGAAACAGTAGAGTTTGATATAAATGAAAGCCTAAAGAAATCTCTTTTTGCAGATTCTTGTTTTAGCATCGGAGTTATGGACCAAGAGCTTTGTTCGCCCCATGTTCATCAAAAAGACATTGACCCACTCGAGGCATGTCTGGTGAACGAGTATGATGACGAAGGAAAGGAGGAAGCGCAGGCTTATGCCAGTATTCTTGACACAACCACCGAAATTGAGATGGGCACAGAAGAACTCGAGGAGTTACCAGAGCCTAAATCCGAGGTTCGCGAACCACTTAACTTAGAACTCAAATCCTTACCGAGCAACCTCAGATATGAATTTTTGGACGAGAATTCTGCTTATCCTGTTATAGTAGCTGCCCATCTGGACTCAGAACAGACAACCCTTCTTCTTGAAAAGCTTTGGAAATACAAAAAGGTAATCAGGTATACTTTAGATGATATAAAAGACATTAATCCTTCTTTATGCATGCACAGGATACACCTCGAGGAGGACAGTAAACCATCTATCGAATACCAGAGGCGTTTGAACCCGAACTTAAAGGAGGTAGTTAAGAAAGAAATTCTAAAATTATTAGATGCTGGGGTCATATACCCTATTTCGGATAGCCAATGGGTAAGCTCGGTACACGTGGTACCAAAGAAAGGAGGAGTAACGGTAGTAAAGAATGAAGATGATGAATTGATCCCGCAAAGAACCGTCACCGGGTGGCGCATGTGTATCGATTATCGGAAACTGAACAAGGCCACCCGCAAAGATCATTTTCCTCTCCCTTTTATTGATCAAATGCTTGAAAGATTAGCTACTAATTCTTATTTTTGTTTCTTGGATGGGTACTCAGGATTTTTCCAAATACCAATACATCCAGACAACCAAGAGAAAACCACATTTACATGTCCTTTCGGCACTTTCGCTTATCGACGTATGTCATTCGGCTTGTGTAATGCACCAGCTACATTCCAGCAGTGCATGATGACAATCTTCTCAGATTTCATTGAAGACATCATGGACGTCTTTATGGACGACTTTTCGGTATACGGGTCTAGTTTTGATTCTTGTTTATCTAATCTGACCCGTGTTTTGCAACGTTGTGAAGAGACGAACTTGGTGTTAAATTGGGAGAAATGCTATTTTATGGTAAAAGAAAGGATTGTGCTTGGTCATTTGATATCGGAGCGTGGTATCGAAGTCGATAAAGCAAAAATCAGTGTAATAGAGAGAATGCCGCCTCCGAACTCCGTCAGAGGAATCAGAAGTTTCTTGGGCCATGCAGGCTTTTATAGACATTTTATTGAAAATTTTTCCAAAATTTCTAGACCTTTAACATCTTTGCTTGCTAAAGATGCTTCATTTGTTTTCGACCAGGACTGCATGGATGCGTTTCAACAATTGAAAAAGGCATCGATTTCCGCCCTGATAATACAACCTCCGGATTGGTCGCTGCCTTTCGAAATCATGTGCGATGCGAGCGATTATGCGGTAGGAGCCGTGCTAGGACAGCGGAAGGATAACAGAACTCATGCCATTTACTATGCTAGCCGAACGCTTGATGGAGCACAGAGCAACTACGCCACAACGGAAAAAGAACCCTTGGCTGTAGTTTTTGCATTTGACAAGTTTCGATCATACTTAATTAACTTGCGTGTTATTGTTTATACAGATCATGCGGTAATTAGGTATCTCATGACAAAGAAGGATACAAAACCGCGCCTAATCAGATGGATACTATTATTGCAAGAATTCAATATTCAGATCAAAGATAAGAAGGGAACTGAAAATCTAGTAGCGGATCATCTGTCGCGCTTGACAACCACTCCTGAGAGCAACTCTGAAGAGGAGATAGATGACACGTTCTTAGACGAGAACCTAGTAGCTGCTACTACAACAAGAACACCCTGGTATGCTGATCTGGTAAATTTCTTGGCGGCCGGTATTATGCCTCCAAATTTAACGTACCAGCAGCGAAAGCGATTTTTGTCAAGCGCAAAGTACTACTATTGGGACGATCCACTTTTGTTCAAGCGCTGTGCCGATTGTATTATTCGAAGATGCTTGCCTGAGGAAGAAATCTCAGATGTCCTGTTCCAGTGTCATTCATCTTCCTATGGAGGACACTGCAGCGGCAAGAAAATAGCATTTAAGGTTCTCCAATGTGGATTCTTTTGGCCAACCCTATTTAAAGATGCGAGGGACTACGTACTATCCTGCAATCGCTGCGAGAGGACAGGAGGAATATCGCAAAGAAATGAGATGTCCCTTAATACTATTCTTGAGATCGAGATCTTTGACGTATGGGGTATCGACTTTATGGGACTGTTTCCACCCTCCTGTGGTAACCGATTCATCTTAGTTGGAGTTGATTATGTTTCCAAATGGATCAAGACCTTGGCTGCCCCGACGAATGATTCTAAGGTAGTCCACAGATTTTTCAAGAAGCTGATATTTCCGCGATTTGGAACACCTCGTGTGGTAATCAGTGATGGAGGATCTCATTTTATTGAACGAAGGTTTGAATTACTTCTCAGAAAATATGGAATAATGCACAAGATAGCCACCGCTTACCATCCTAAGAGTAGCGGACAAGTCGAAATATCAAAACGGGAAATAAAAAACATTCTTGAAAAAACCGTATCACACACACGAACAGATTGGTCGCTCAAACTTGACGATGCTTTATGGGCATACTGTACAGCATTCAAAACTCCTATAGGTATGTCCCCATTCCAGTTGATATACGGTAAATCATGCCACTTATCGGTTGAGATTGAGCACAAAGCCTATTGGGCGATTCGACGACTGAATTTTGATGGGAATCAGGCTGGGAGAGTCAGAAAACTTCAACTAAATGAGCTCGACGAATTTAGGCAAGAAGCCTATGAGAATGCCATGATTTATAAAGAACGCACCAAAAGGTGGCACGATCGAAGGATTATGAAGAGAGAGTTTCGTGAAGGTGAATTGGTACTATTGTTTAACTCCAGGATCAAGCTTTTTCCTGGCAAGCTTCGAACCAAATGGACAGGACCGTATGTAGTACAGAAGGTCTACTCTCACGGTGCTGTAGACATTTACCAAGAGTCAACCGG
The DNA here is from genome assembly GCA_027563935.2 of Costus lasius. Taxonomy (NCBI): domain Eukaryota; kingdom Viridiplantae; phylum Streptophyta; class Magnoliopsida; order Zingiberales; family Costaceae; genus Costus; species Costus lasius. The sequence goes on along the minus strand of CM050450.1, from coordinate 16,163,992 downwards.
TACATTCAAGGTTAACGGGCAAAGACTTAAACACTATATCTCACATGAACCGATACCGAGAGGGACCGTTCTAGTCCTCGTGGATGCTCCTTCACCGGAATAACACCGATGATGGTCAAGCTGACGGACCATTAAACCAGCGCTTCTTGGGAGGCAACCCAAGCTTCTTACCTTAGCTAAATTCGTTTTCAGCATTTTTCTTTCATATTTGCATGTTTTGTGTTAGTTCAATTTAGCTTGCACATTTTGACGGGATCCTAGCTTCCTCTACTATAAGTTTGGATTTCATTTCCTAGTTTGCTCTAATGCATAGTTTTGATATCTTATATTGGTGGTAATCTTGCAGAAAATACACATCAAACTCCAAAATACCGGCGCAGGATACCGATATTGAAGTAAGGTGTGAAGATCCTCAATGATAAGCACTCACGAGAAGGATGCAAGCTAAACTCGCGCCAATCAATTTTAACCCTTGGAATATTGAAAGCCTATACGCAGTTATGAGCTGATCTCATTTATCTTTGGCACTGGTGGTCGATTTTTATAAAAATTGAAAATGATATTTGGGCCTTGTTATGCCCTTTCCCTACTTGCATTAGTTTTTGTGTTCCTGCCTATTTTGCTATAAATGCTGATGTTTTTACTTGATTTGGAATGACACAGGGATATCGCAAACTGATGCAGTAAGGGGAGGCGTTTTCTGCCGATCTTTCTAAAATCACGGGCGGGTCCCGACAAAAATCTCGACCGTGATTCTCACTCAACTCGAACATCAAAAAATTCACAGAGAACATTACAACAATGAAGACATCAGAACCACGACTGTAAACAGTAATGAAGGATTTCACAGGGAAATCATGACCGGGGAACGATGGAAGTCATGACCGAGATCTTTCCGAAAAGTTTTCAGACTATTATCCGTCGAAAGGTTCACGGCAGACCCGTAACTAGAGGAACGGCCGTGAAATTCGCGCACAATCGAACAGAGGACAATCAGGGGTGGGTCACGACAAAAATCACGGGCAGGATCTTTCAAAAGACAGAATGCTTACAAATTTGACGAGGACATCACGGCTGCCCCGTGGATGAAATTACCACCGTGAAGACAGGAATTCAAAGACCGCGTTAAAATCACGACCGGGCCCTGACAGAAATCTCGAGCGAGATTACCGAACTTGACGCCTTAACGGGTCCGCCTGGCCAGCCCGACCCGTTAAGGGTTTTCACTTAAGCTGCTCGATCGGGATTTCCAACTAGGGTTCCCGATTTTCCCCCTTTCCGTACGACTCACACGGCGACCCCACTGTGTGCCCCACCTGCTGCCGCCGCCGTCCACCTCACTGCCGATCGACGACCCTCCGGCGACTGCTCCGATCATCTCCGGCAAGCTGACATTCCAAGATTCCGAACCTTATTTCGCCACGAGGGTCTCAGCAACCAGCTTCCGATTCTCAGTGTCCGCCTCTGTTCGCAGCTCGAGAAGCCATGCCGCCCCACAAAAGAACACCGGAAAACGCCCGGCCGGAACCACCAGTCCTCGACCTGAAGCACCGCCACAACAAGCTGCTCCACCAGAGATCCAAATGAGGGATAATCATCAAGCAGCACGGTACCAAGTTCTTTCAAATCGCCGCATAATCAATACACGGTACATTGACTCACCTTCACTCGTTGCACTCAGAATTTTCGATGATCTCCTCTGGATTTTTAGACAATTTGGCTGGGGTCGTTTTCTGCAATACGCAGAGCCCACCTACATCCCCTTTACTCTTGAGTTTCTCAGCTCAGTTGAAGTGAAAGTCTCGGCCCTGGAGACAGACCCAGGCCTAATCACTTTCAGGCTTGCTAACAATGAATATCGGCTCACTATCGCCGATCTGAAAGATTTTTTTGGGTTTCCAGCTTATGCATCCTGGCTTGGTCCTCCTAACTTCAACGAGGACATCTTCTGGTGTTGTATTTCATCTATGGCCGCTTATTCACCAAGGAACGCCCGAGCTTCCACCCTTTCAAACCCCTGTATCCGTTATGCACACCGTTTGCTTGCTCACTCCATCTTCGCGAGAGAGGGGGACAGAATAGTTCGAAAGCCGGAACTACTCTGCTTATGGGGTCTTCTTCATGGTTTCCAGATCAATGCCGGCTACCACTTAGCTCGGCAGTTCCTCCGTGTCGCCCATGCCCAAAAAGGAGTTATTTGCATTGGGGGAATGATCACCTTGATTGCACTTTCTCTTGGACACAACCCATTCGGTCAGCCAGAGGCGGTAGGCAGTAGGCGATTGGACCTTGAGCATTTGCTTTCCATGAAAATGATTAACAGAGGAGGGGACGTCTACCATCTCACTTTCGCAGATAACAGTACCACCATGGCTTTACCAAATACCGCGCGGACTGACATCAGAGATAGCGCCAACTGGTGCCTTCATCCCGACTCTGCTGCACCGGACGACCAGGCTACACCTCTCGACATGGACCCCGGTTCCTCTATCGGTGGACAGCCTCGGACTGCCACGCGCCCTTCTATGGAAGATATGCTTCATTTGCTTTGCCAAGATCAGATCCACCAAGGGAAGCAGCTAGCAACCCTGATGGATACGGTGAACTGCATTGAAGTTTTCCTCCACAGTAACATGGCTCCACCACCACCGCGAGACGAGGATGAGGACGTCAATGACACCATCCATGTCTCTAATTCCTCCGTGCCAGCCGACGATGATGACGATGATGACCCGGCTGAGTGCAGTGAGTAGGGCTGCACTCTAGTAAGTTCTCCCTCACCCCTTTTGATATATACCTATATTATATGCATCTGGATGATGCATCTTTTGCTTAGGGTGAGGGTACTTACACATTTTGATGGGTAGTCTTGACTTCTACTTTTTATGATATGATGTTGTACGAGGGTACTTCTTATGACTGTGACGGTAAACTTTTATGCTGTGATGAACTGTCTTTTATGCTATGCTGTTGTACCAAACTCGCTAACCTGCTCCACTGCTGAACTTCAATGTGCTTCACTTTTATAATGCCTTGACTGCACATGTTTTGATGATGAAATTGTTGTACAAGAAATAGTATTTCAGCTTTCTGATGTTGTGTATATCGTTAGACTGATGCTGCTTGATGTGATGCTTTGATTGCTTTACCATGATTTTAAATCACAACTGCCGAACATGTGTAGAACATGAGTAACATTTTTATAACTTGCTTTCTTGAAGTCTTATCATCACACTATGTCATCTCTTAGATACTTTAACTTTGCAAAGACATCTATATTGTAGCACATTTATCACGCCCACACCCTTTTGCTACTCTTTCGACATAACTTTATGAATACATTTTGAACTCTGTGATGATTATTTCCCAAATACGTGAGGACCTAAGTCGTAGGTCCTAGCCGAGATTTTCTTTATTGCCTGATATTTTCTCATTTGAGATTGATACTTGTTCATTGGCCTGATTTATGGTCGATTCAATCCCCCACACTGCATTTAGATCACATTCTTGATTGAACAACTAGTCACTCGATTCCTTATACACTGGAAACTTAGGGATTGAACTTTGATGAGCTTTGAGTCTAGGAAGAATATATATCAACATGAGTGCTATTTATTTAGGAGATTATAGACCAAACCACTGGATACACACTTACCACCTTTGGTAACTCCTGGTGTTAGTTTCGGTACAGGCTCCTCTGGCTTGGCACTGTACAAAAGAGAGAAAGAAAGAAAAGAATGGAAAACAAGAAACAGTGGTACCTAGGTTGCGACTTGGCACTGCCCAACAAAAAGAAAGAAGAAGAAAAAGAAGTGCAGTGGTATCGAAGCCTTGGCTTGGCATTGCCGTCAAAAGAAAAGAAAATGAAGGAAAGAAGGGCAGTGGTACCGAAGTCGTAACTTGGCACAGAAATTCAAAAGAAGAGAAAGCGGTGGTACCGAAGCTTAGGCTTGGCACTGCAGAGAAGAAGAAAGAAAAGTGCGGTGGTACCGAAGCCATGAGTAAGACCTTTACTACCACTTTGGAATCTACCCTCTTGGTGCTTTTAAGTGTATTCGTGCCTCATGTGGTAAGGATCTATTTTCATCCAATGCTTTTGTACAATTGTCGCACATAGATTTGACCTAGCTATTCTACTTTTCATATCGACATCTCTCAAGTCTATAGTGATTTGCGCCTCTTGTGACTAGTTGTGATTCTTTAAGCATTAACAGGTCAATTGGGAATATAACTTTGATTGAACAATCCCCATGAAACTCCTTTTTTTTTCTATTTGCTTGGGGACAAGCAAAGGTTTAAGTCGTAGGTATTCTGTTGATACAGATTTGTATAGAGTTTCATGTGTCAATTTACTTATGGAATCATGCTTATTTCATGACTTTAAGAATTGCAATTACCTATATTTGGATACATTTATGGAATCTACACCTGTTTCGGTATTTTCACGTTTTCAGGTCAAATTGGCCATATAGAGGGTAAATTCTGACACTTTGGTGACAAAAGAGCTCATCCTAACTCAAGATGATCCAAACCAGGAGTTTCCAGATTCATTGAAGCCTTTATTGGAAATCACGACCGGGTCCCAATCAGAATCATGGCCGTGATCGTCGCTAAGCCTGAAGCTGAAATCGACAAATCACGACCGGGTCCCAATCAGATTCATTGAAGGGCACCTAGGACCTTTCTCCCCCATTGACGAAGGAGGCGTGGAGCAGCTTTTAGGGGAGGTTTCCCTCACGAAATCATCATTTCGTGAGGTATGGGCGGCTGAACCTTTGCAGGAAATGAAGGCTGGCAGAAGACTTTCGGCTGAAGCTCTGCAGCGGCTGCAGCAACTTTTGCAGGACATGGGGAAGAAGAGAAAGTCAACCAGAATGAGAGGAGGGAGGAGGATAAAAGGTTTCCTCGGTTCCAAAGAAAAGAGGAGGATTCGCATGAAGGAACAAGAGGGGTAGAAGAGAAGTGTCGCTGCCAAGGAGAAGAGAGCCACGCATCCATATTTCTTGAAGATCTTCCCCTGTGTGAGCATCTCAGAGCCAAGCTGTAAGAAAGACTTAGATCTGCACTTGATTTGCTACCCTATTGTGTAAACGCTTGCAAGATACCTCATGATTTTACGCTTTTATTGCTACTCATGCGCAAACTTGTTGTTACGTGTAATGTTCATGTTTGAGAATATTGTTTATGTTGATACCATGAACATGCTAAGCTAAGCTCCTAATTAGGATGTGGGAGTAGCCCTTTTGATGCCTTACTAGCTTGGTAGTCTAGATTTGAATGTTATAATCTAACTCGATCCTATGTGCGCGCCTTGCCTGCGCATCCCATCTTGGGTGCGCTTGAGCCTCTGCCTCTTGATTTGAGATTTGTAAATCAGATAATCACAGGGAAACTCGCTGATTGTCTGTACTCAACCAAGGGGTAGTTAGGGTTTTAGATGTGTCGGGGAGACCACAAGTCCGACCGCGTGTCCGAAGCATTCGATCGAGGGTTTTATCAAATTTGTTTGATCGCTTTGCCTACGTCTCCCAAAAGGGAGCGTTTGAGTCTGTATTTCCTCGTGTGGGATTTGTAAGGCAGGAATTCTTAGGGGGAATCCACTTGACGAACTGCACTCTCCTTGTGTTAGCTCCTGGATCTTAAACGCATCTGGCAAACTTCTTGCGCGTCGGTACGTTAGATTACAGGAACTCTACGCTTGCGTAGCCCGAAAGGGCACGCTTGAGCCAGAAGTTTCGCGGGGGAGGTTTGTAAGCCAGGAATTCTCACGGAGGACCTCTTTTGTCATCCTGTGCCCATCTTGGAAGTGCTAGGAGCTTAGGTGTATTGGGGAGAAGCACTTCCGACCAAGCGCCAGAACCTAATAGATTTGACCTATAGCAACCGGCTGTAGGAGGGAGCAACTACCTAAGTGACAAAGAAGCCGAGTCCCTTGAACTAGAAAGGATAAAGGCATTAGAGTCTGGACTATTAAGCTGTAAGAAGTCAAGGCGGTGAACCCACATCCTGATGTTTTATCCTATTAAGACTCTCTCGTGCAAATTCCTCCATTTACATTTTCATGTATTTAATTAGTTAACATTTAGACTTCGTTAAGTTCGCATCGTCTAGCTAGCAAATTCGAGATCTGTCGGTATTTGTCCATCAGTCCCTGTGGGATCGATATTTTATTATTTCGATAGACCCATGCACTTGCGGGTAACGCCTGCCTATATCGGTGGGAGCTATCAAGTTTTTGGAGCCGTTGCCGGGGACTAATTTCGGCAATATTGACTAGATTAAGGAGTTATTAGACTAGACACTTTTAGCTATTTAATATACTTTCTTTTATTTCATTTTACACCTTATTTGATTTAATGAAACATCTGCTTGTTAGAATTTTAGTTTATGCATAGAACTCCGCGACCGGAACCTGCAATACCATTTGATTCAGAAATTGAAAGAACGTTCCTGCGTCGTAGAAATATTCAGAAATATCAACCAAAGAAGATTTCACAAACATAAAAAATGGACGATAACAAATCACTTCGTGACTTCGCTGCACCAAATGTTCAAGGACTGCATTCGAGCATCGCACGTCCACCAATTGAAGCGAACAACTTTGAGATAAAACCGTCACTTTTGTCAATGTTACAGCAAAACCAATTCGGTGGATCACCGACTGAAGATCCAAACATGCATTTATCTAATTTTCTTGAATACTGTGACACTCTTAAAATGAACGGCAACCTCCAACGAGACCAGGGAGGTCCGGCAACCTCCCTCCCCTTTCTGGTTCTGGCGATCCACAATGATCGTCCGGTAACCTCTTCTGCATTTGGGTTCCGGTGATCGGCGGCGATCGTCCGGCGACCTCCTGCCGACTTCGACGGTGAAGTTCGGCAAGCTCTAATGGGTCAGAGCGTCATGAGGACTACTCCCTCCGCTCTGGCGATCAGCGGTGATTGTCGGTGGACTCCGATGACCGGTGGTGTGGCGTGGGCGGTTTGGCGTCGATGAGTCCAACCGTTTCCCTCTACGGCTCGGCGTAGCCGTATCAACTGCTCGGACGGACTCCGATGATCGGCGGCAATTCCCGGTGAACTTCGTGCGACGACCGGTGGTGTGCGGTGGGCGGTTCGGCGTCGAGGAGTTCAAATCAGTTTGCCAGATAGTCTGTTGTGCAATGGTGGAGCCGAGAGGTATTCTTCTTCTCCCGACTGCTTAATGTCAGTCATTTACATTTCTGTTATTTAGCTTTTCGGCGTCGTCTTGCATTTTGGCGATGCCATGTTTTGTTGCTGTGATGTGTGCGCGTTCTGCGTTTGACCCCGCGTTTAGGCGCGTGCGGTCCCTTGCTTCTCCGGCGTTCTCCCCTGCTCGTCTGAGCGAGGCGGCTTCTCCCCTCTCTTCGGCCCGCGAGACCCCGTCGCTTTTGTGCTTGTTTGTCTTTGCTGTGTTGACTCTGTGTTGACTGTGTGTTATGTCGTCTGCGTGCGACTAGACCCTCTTATACACCCTGCGTGGTGTTCGATTTTCGCGCATGTGCGCCACTGTCTGTGTACGGTGTTGGCTGTTTGTTGGGTTAGGCTGAGACGTGAGTGGTCACGTTTGCCGGTCGCGCCCTGTGCTATTTTGTCCCCTGCGTGGGATAGTTTTTTCTCTTGTAGTCCTGCGTGGCTCTGCTTATTTTTTTTAAAAAAATTTAGCTCTAATTCTGGGCGTGACAGACTGGTATCAGAGCTCAGGTTCTGTACGTTCCAAGTTGTACTTGTAGTTGTATCGGTACTCTACAAGTCAAGTGGACCATTCAGCGAACATGGGGGCACACCAACGTCCAGCACTACATTAGAGGATGCAGTTGGAGATTCTGGTAGAGCGCCAGACAGCAGGAGTGCAGGGATGCATGATGGAGGTGCTCCTCCTGATGTGTGCCGTGGCTATGCCGCAAGCTTGGTCGAGGCTGGCCATGTGACTGTCGTGCGACGGCACGTTCACGAGCCAGTACCCTTTTCAGGAGTTTGCTGTGCTGAGGAAGTTGAGAACTTCCTATAGGGTATTGGAATTTTATTTCCAAAATACCCAGGTTCCTGCTGAGGAGTCGGTATATTCTGGTATCAAGTGGTCTCTTCAGAGATGCTAAGCTGTGGTAGTGGACTTAGGCTGCACACAGCCCTTTTTGGGATCTGATCTAACATATGAACTCTTATGGGGAGAGCTCAAAATAAAAATCTAGGATCAGTTCCCACTCGTGAAACTTGTCGTGGGTTGCGCGAGGCACCCTAAAGCGAATAAGGCATACCGGGTTATACGGTTCTTGTGCGCCCCGGAGCGCCACCCGGGACCCACGCCGGGAATCCCGGACCTTGGGACGCAACAACACTGTACCTGTCAAATCAACACGACCATCGAGAGGTACATACAAAATAAAATAACATAACATGACATAAGGCTGACCCGGCCATAAAATATCTGGATACAAACTGACCATAGAAACACAAGACCGGCGCAGCGGTCAACAGACTTATAACAACAGGACCGGCGCAGCGGTCCACAAACCCAACAGATGACACGACCGGCGCAGCGGTCGGCAAACCAAATAGATACAAGACCGGCGCAACGGTCAACAAGTCCAACATCTACATAATATAACAACAACACAAACTCACAAATGCGACACAAACCCACATAGACTGGTGGCCACAACTAACTATCTAATCTGCTCCAGAGGGAGCTGCGCCTGCACCTGGAGGCAAGTCAAAGGGGGTTAGCCGGAGGCTAAGTAGGGATATCACAAAGTATATGGTGCATGATCAGGTAGGAAAAGTTACCAAGAAATATAACCAAGACTCTACATGTCCCATATAGAGTATAGTCAAACTCAAATACATATCAATATACGTGTCAACATGCACAGGTAAAACTGGGAGCAGATACAACATTGGTCCAAGACCCGTAACTCTATAAAATAGAGCGGTCCCTACCATTGGCTCCCCAAATAGTAGAGACGACTGTCCGTCGACAGCTCGCTGGCGTAGCGTCCTACACCTCGATCAACCCCTCACTGGGTTGATAAACCAAGACCTCAAGCCCACATAGCGGACTATGTTGGTCGGAGACGATCACACAGCGTCTCGGAGATGATCACATTGCGTCTCAAAGCACCTCAACATAAATCACACAGGCAATACATCGAGGTACACTGGACTATCTATGGCTAGATATCCAGTCCTCATGTATATAAATATATATATCTCTACAACATGACATAACAAAAATACCAACTGACAGACCATACCAAATACACATACCGTGTAGCATGCATTCATGTTATGTCAACAGGAAGTACAACTAAAGAACAGGATCAGATAGTAATCAACAGGATTAATCAACAATAAGAAGGTGCCGCTAACTACACATGCGGTTGGCACCGTAACAAAGAATGGAGGTAGAATCCCTACCTCAAACAGCAGATGAACAGTACAGATCCAACCCGATAAGCACGAGATCAGGTAACAGGTCCTAACAAGTTAAAGCATCGTATAAGCTACAGTGTTCCATTCAATCCATTTTAAATCATATTTATCGTTAATCAAGCTAATCCAGGTTCGTTATATAATTCGATCAGATCCAGGTTATTTTACAGTTAATCATCTAATACATGTGTTCGGGTTAACCGCATGCATTCGTATACGTATAAGGTCGGGTTCAAGCACTAACCGAGTTCGCAGCCTCGTGCGAATGAATAACACCACGTGACGACGGAGAACACAAGAACCAACCCAATTAAGCTTCGGCACAGAAAACGAGGTGTGCCGGAACAGTAGTGCCGCCGCTACAGTATTTCCAATGGTGGATGGAAGCTCTCCGGTAGTCAAAACGGAGCCGGCACAGAGAGAGCACGACCGTACAGTTCTTTCCGTGAGAGGGCGTCGAAGTCGCCGGAAAATGTCAGAAAGACGCCGGCGGCGTCGTTCACGAATCTCACCGGAGTCAGAGAAGGAGACGCCCGAAAACCCATCGCAAGGCGGCAGAAACGTTCGCCGTAGGTGTGGAAAGTCACCAGGGTCGCCGGAAACGAAGATGACACCGGATCTAGGGTTTCCGGTCACGCTCGTCGCCGCACAATTGGAAGAGAGGAAGGAGCTTCGTCGCCGGATCTGGTCTCATCGTCGCCGACGAAGGGCTCGCCGGGGCAGTAGCTGGACGCAAGTGGAGATGTAAGAGGAGGATGGCGAGTGCTGAACGAAGGACGAAGAGCAGCGTTCGTTCGTTCCGTGATGGGAGACGGACGCGAGGTGGGGGAAAGAAATAGAGCAGAAGACACGGACGACAGCGAGAGACGGGCGAAGCGTGGGCTTGACCACCGCGCACAGTGACCCGTCCATCAATCCAATCAGTCAGCATTAAATAACATTATTTTATTCCAACATTTTTCTCTCGTTTTGTCCGTTTGCGTCACGAGCATAACATTATTTCCACCTTCAAAGAATTTGGTCCCCAAATTCCAAACAGATTTATTAACGGTAAACAAACAACATTTATTAATGGTAACAACAGGGTTACAAAAGCGATATTACAAAAATCCCTCGTACAAAGATCACTTGTCTACTCCTCCATATCCGGGAACAGATCCAGATGGTTTCTCATAAATTCGTCCTCACGTTCCCAAGTAGCTTCACTCTCAGGGTGATGTCTCCATTTGACTTTAATTAGGCTAATTACCTCAACTGGTGCTCTTAACGCTCCAAGATTTCCACAGACATCTCTGCATACGTGGCATCCTCACTGACATGAACAACACCATGGGCCAACACATGGGATGGATCCGCCACGTACTTGCGTAGCATGGACACATGGAACACTGGGTGAATGTGTGAGTACATCGGCGGAAGTGCTAACCGATAGGCAACGGGTCCAACTCTCTCCAATATCTCGAATGGGCCAACATACTGCGGAGTCAATTTACCAGAACACCCGAATCTAGTCGTACCTTTCTTCGGAGAAGTCCGAAGAAACACGTGATCGCCGATGTCAAAATCGAGCGGACATCGTCTTTTATCCGCGTAACTCTTCTGTCGGCTTTGGGCAGTTAGTAATCTCTGGCTAATAATTTGGACCCTTTCAGCATCCAATTCCATCATAGCTAGTCCCAACACACGACTCTCACCAGCTTTGTCCCATGGCACCGGAGATCTACACTTCCTACCGTACAAAGCCTCGAAAGGTGCCATCTGGATCGCCGAATGATAACTATTGTTATAAGCGAATTCCACTAAGTGCAGGTGTAACTCCCAACCGTCCGTAAAGTCCAAGGTAATAGCTCGGAGCATATCCTCTAGTGTCTGAATAGTTCGCTCTGATTGGCCGTCCGTCTGCGGGTGATACGCAGTACTAAATCGTAGCTCAGTTCCCAAAGCTTTCTGTAAGCTGCCCCAAAACCTGGACATGAACCGTGGGTCTCTGTCATAAATAATGCTGGCAGGAACCCCATGTAGCCATACAATCTCCTAACAATATAGCCTTGCCAGCTTGTCCATAGAGTAATTCTTTCTAATAGGTAAAAAGTGGGCTGACTTGGTCAAGTGGTCAACGATCACCCAAATCAAGTCGTGGCTAGAGCGTGACCTTGGAAGATCTATCACGAAGTCCATAGTAATATGTTCTCATTTCCACTCTGGAATAGAGATATTCTGTAAGAGTCCAGGTGGTTTTCTATGCTCAGTCTTTACTTGCTGACACACCAGGCAACGTCCAACATAGTTTGCCACGTCTCTTTTCATGCCTTCCCACCAATACGATTTCCGAAGGTCCCTATACATCTTCGTGGCACCAGGATGCACCGCAAATCTTGACTTATGCGCCTCTTCCATTTATTCGTCTTTAATTATCTCTGGTACACAAAGCTGATTCCAACATCTTATCACACCTTGATCATCCTGGGTAAATTCGGGTCTCTTACCCTTTGAAATCACAAACTGCAAATACCAATCATTGGGTTGAGCGTCAATTATTTTCTGCATAATTAAGGATTGTGCCATCATAACTGCCAAACATCCCCGCTCTGTAGGGCACACAATTTCAACACCCAAATCTGCTACTTGTCTGGCTAATTCCGTCAGAGTCACCCACAAGTGAGCTAATACCCTAGCAGTCTTTCTACTTAAAGCATCTGCTACCACATTGGCTTTTCCCGGGTGGTAATTAATTATACAATCATAATCTTTAAGGAATTCCACCCATCTACGCTGCCTCATATTCAATTCCTTCTGCGAGAATAAATACTTCAAACTTTGATGATCAGTAAAAATTTCAAATGTAACGCCATATAAATAATGTCGCCAAATCTTAAGAGCGAATACCACAACGGCTAACTCCAAATCGTGCACCGGATAATTCTTCTCATGTTCTTTGAGTTGGTGGGATGCATAAGCTATAACTTTACCATACTGCATCAGTACAGCACCTAAGCCTTGGAAAGATGCATCTGTATACATTCTATACCCCTCGTCATCTGTCGGAAGTACCAATATAGGTACGCTGATCAATCTTCTTTTCAACTCCATAAAACTATTCTCACAATCTTCATCCCAGAAAAATTTAACCTCTTTCTTTGTCAAATTTGTAAGTGGATCGACAATTTTAGAAAATCCCTCGATAAATTTCCGATAATACCCCGCTATCCGAGGAAACTTTGAACCTCAGCTACAGTCTTCGGGCTTTCCCATTCCACGATAGCCCTAATTTTATCAGGGTCCACAGCAACCCCTTTACCAGAAATCACATGTCCTAAGAATGTGACTTTACTCAGCCAAAAGGCACATTTGCTGTAATTAGCATACAATTGTTCTCTCCTAAGGGTTTCAGCACAAGTTGAAGGTGTCTCTTGTGCTATGCTCTGCTACCGGAATAGATTAATATATCATCAATAAAGACAACCACGAACCGGTCCAAATAGTCAATGAATACCCGGTTCATCATATCCATAAAATCTGCGGGGGCGTTAGTCAAGCCGAAGGGCATCACAAGAAACTCGTAGTGCCCATAATGTGTCTGAAAGACAGTTTTCGACACGTCCTCTCCACAGATCCTTAACTGGTGATAACCTGATCTCAAATCAATTTTGGAATAGACACAAGTACCCTTGAGCTGATCAAATAAATCATCAATCCTTGGTAAAGGGTACTTATTCTTCACCGTAACTGCATTCAATTGTCTATAATCCACACACAGCCGAAATGAACCGTCCTTTTTCTTCACAAAGAGAACAGGAGCACCCCAAGGAGATGCGTAGGGTCTGATAAATCCCTTATCAAGAAGCTCCTGCAATTGGACTTTTAACTCCTCCAGCTCACGTGGCGCCATCCGATACGGTGATTTGGAGATAGGCGCGGTGCCAGTCTGAAGGTCAATAGTAAAATCTATAACTCGGTTTGGAGGTAGTCCAGGTAAGTCCTCAGGAAATACATCAAGGAATCTCCTGACAACTGGCACACGGTCAATATGGATTGGGGTCTGATCCCCCGCATCCACAATAGACATAAGAAAACCATGACATCCACTGCTAAGTAACCTCCTGGCTTGCATAGCAGAAATGATAGGAGCAATCTGACCAGATACTCCGGAAAATGTGTACGTCATATAATCATGACCCTTGAATACCACCGTGCAGTCATCGCAATCAACCACCACACGGTTATAAGACAGCCAATTCATTCCAAGAATAATCTCGAAATCTGAGAACTCCAGTAACAACAGATTCGAGTATATAATTAATCCGTTGAAACTCAGAGGGCACTGTTGTACCTCTAAGTAAGGCTGTAATGTACCACCAGAGGGTACAGATACCGTCATATCATGCTGAGAGAAAACCAGTTCTAATCCCAACTTTTTCACGAAAGCATACGAGATAAAGGAGTGCGAGCTACTAGTGTCTATCAATAAACATGCAGACATATTGTATATGGAAATGATACCTCGCATGACGTTGCCTGTCTCGTGCTGCGCATCCTGTTCAATTAGTGCATAAGCATGGCTAGTCGTGGGGGTCTGCTGCGGTCTGCCCTGAGGAGTCGATGCAGTGTGACCGCGGCGAGGTGGTCGAGGCTGTCTTCGTCGAGCAGGTGGAGCGGATCTCTGCGTACTAGGGGTAACCTGAGGCTGTTTACCCTTACTCGGACAGTGGCTCTGGTAGTGTCCCATCTCCTGGCAGTGGTAGCACTGTAGATACTGAAGTGGGAAATCTCGGGAGATGTGGCCCACCTCCCCACACTGGTAGCAAGTCCTCGTATCGGGAGAAGATCCAACGCTTGGCGGAGGTGACTGGAAATACCGCTTAGACACGGACCCAAGGGCCCATGATTTCCGACCCCGCTAGATCGAACGAGCACCAGATCGCTGCACAGGTGGACTCCGGCTCGTAGAAAACCCAGAATCCCTAGAGGTGCTCGAGGCGGGTGCTTTGCCTTTGCGGCTTTTCTGCTCGATGGCCTTCTCGGTCTTCTTAGTTTGGCGGGCCATAGCCACTACAGCCTGGAAGTCATCGCGAGGCGCTGCATTAGTCCCTCGCGCAATAAGAGGATCCAGCCCCCGTATGAATTGGTTCGACCGAGCCACAACAGTAGGTACCATTGCTGGAAACATCTTGGCCAATCGTTGAAATTCTGCCAAGTATTCAGCCACCGAACGACCGTTCTGCTCCAAGGTCATAAACTGGTGCCGAAAAGTCTCCCGATCAGTCTCTGGAAAATACTCAGCGTGGAATGCTTCGCGGAAGACTTCCCAATCGAAACAGGCTTCACCAATGATGTGTTCGAGCCCCTCGAACCAGTCCTGGGCGTCATCAGAAAAGAAGTAGACTGCCAACATCACCCTTTGATCATCCGGGCACCGTAATATATTCAAGGTATCCGTTACGACTTTTAACCATCGCATCGCTTCCTTCGGGTCCAGTTGTCCAGAAAATACTCCGAACCGTCGCTCCCCCATGGCAGTAAAGCAAGATGCTAACTCCAACGCTGCAGTCGAGGGAGTTTCACGCGCCCTACGCCGTGGCGGCTCTTGGACCGGAGGTTCTGGAGCATGTCTCCTGCTTCCAACTTCGCTAATGCTAGCATCGTGCTGAATGCGTTGAACTGCAACAGAGGGTTCTTCCCTTCTCCCTTCACCGGAACTAGTAGCCCGGCGTATCCAACTGAGGGGTGCACTTAATGCCTCGTGGGCCAAGCCCGCCATACGCCCGAAACGAGATGTCTTCTTTGGTGCCATTTCCTGTAATGCACCAATAACAACAAATGGTCACGTTAATCAAATTCATAGATTATTATAATCACATGCGATTAACACTAACGCGGACCTTAAATCCTAGTGTTTATCCTAAGTCCTTATGTCCCATGTAAGATCCTAAACCAAAACTCTGATGCCAAAATTGTTACGCCCCGGACCACCACCCGGGACCCATACCGGGAATCCCAGACCTCGGGACGCAACAACACTGTACCTGTCAAATCAACACGACCATCGAGAGATACAGACAGAATAAAATAACATAACATGACATAAGGCCGACCCGGCCATAAAATATCTGGATACAAACCGACCATAGAAACACAAGACCGGCGCAGCAGTCAACAGACTCATAACAATAGGACCGGCGCAGCGGTCCACAAACCCAATAGATGACACGACTGGCACAGCGGTTGGCAAACCAAACAGATACAAGATCGGCGCAGCGGTCAACAAGTCCAACATCTACATAATATAACAACAACATAAACTCACAAATGCAACACAAACCCACCTAGACTGGTGGTCACAACTAACTATCTAATCTGCTCCAGAGGGAGCCGCGCCTGCACCTGGAGGCAAGTCAAAGGGGGTTAGCCGGAAGCTAAGTAGGGATATCACAAAGTATATGGTGCGTGATCAGGTAGGAAAAGTTACCAAGAAATATAACCAAGACTCTACATGTCCCATATAGAGTATAGTCAAACTCAAATACATATCAATATACGTGTCAACATGCACAGGTAAAACTGGGAGCAGATATAGCATTGGTCCAAGACCCGCAACTTTACAAAATAGAGCGGTCCCTACCGTTGGCTCCCCAAACAGTAGAGACGACTGTCCATCAACAGCCCGCTGGGGTAGCGTCCTACACCTCGATCAACCCCTCACTGGGCTGATAAACCAAGACCTCAAGCCCACATAGCGGACTATGTTGGTCGGAGACGATCACACAGCGTCTCACAGCACCTCAACATAAATCACACAAGGCAATACATCGAGGTACACTGGACTATCTATGGCTAGATATCCAGTCCTCATGTATATAAATATATATATCTCTACAACATGACATAAAAAAAAATACCAACTGACAGACCATACCAAATACGCATACCGTGTAGCATGCATTCATGTTATGTCAACAGAAAGTACGACTAGAGCAAAACAGGATCAGATAGTAATCAACAGGATTAATCAACAATAAGAAGGTGCCACTAACTACACATGCGGTTGGCACCGTAACAAAGAACGAAAGTAGAATCCCTACCTCAAACAGCAGATGAACAGTACAGAACCAACCCGATAAGCACGAGATCAGGTAACAGGTCCTAACAAGTTAAAGCATCGTATAAGCTACAGTGTTCCATTTAATCCATTGTAAATCATATTTATCGTTAATCAAGCTAATCCAGGTTCGTTATATAATTCGATCAGATCCAGGTTATTTTACAGTTAATCATCTAATACATGTGTTCGGGTTAAGCGCATGCATTCGTATGCGTATAAGGTCGGCTTCGAGCACTAACCGAGTTCGCAGCCTCGTGCGAACGAATAACACCACGTGACGACGGAGAACGCGAGAACCAACCCAATTAAGCTTCGGCACGGAATGTTGGGAAACCCCGGGGACATTTTACAATTTTCAGAGTTATGGACATACATTTTTCGCAGCGGAAGAATGTCCCCGAAACAGGCCAGTCCCAAAAACCCAGTGAAGATCGCAAGCAAGGGAGTCGACACGATGAGTTAGGAAATACCTTAAGAGCAATATGGAGCGATGCCGATGTAGGCGTCCAAGTGTGCGCCCTCTGCAGTCTCGCACACACGGATCTCTTGAGTTCTCTTCTTCCACGCCCGGTACTAGCCTCGGGAAGAAGATCCAAGCCTTAGGGAGATGTTTTACTTCTCTTGCGCCACTCAGAGAAAAGATGCGCCAAGTGAAGAGGGAAAACCGCCCAAGCCGCCAAGCCCTAGATCTCCTTGCGCCAAGAGGAAAGGAGGAAGAGGGTTGCGGTTATGGAAGATGCGCCCTTGCTCCAAGCACTCGCCCCTCTCCTTGTGTTCACGCCTTCAAGGATTAATTACTTACAAGAGGGGGCGACTAGGGTCATATTTATAGGGCAAGAGGCGGTTAGGGTAATGGCTAGGATCATGACAAGTGTAGGGCTAGGATGAGGAGGTTTGAGATAAGGAAAGTCTCCAAGACATTTCCATAATTCTCATTCAACCTTACCTTTTGTTATTGGGTCATATTTATAAGGAAAGTCTCCCCATTATACCCTTTTAGCCTCTCATCTCTTCATGAGAACTTGTTATTGGGCCTCATTGGATAATGAGCTAGCCCAAACATCATTGCATAGGTTGATTAAGCACTTGGATCCAATCCAATGCAACCCTAATCCAAATGTGACCAACCATGGTCAAATACGGGTCAACCTGCCAAAAATGAAGTTTGGCTCCAATAACATTCTTCCATCTCATCAGGCCCATTGGCACTGATGAAATCTCCCAATTAGATCCAAGTTATCCAATAACTCGATCATAAGGCTTCCCGATCAATACGAGAACTCAAGTATCAAGGTGTGCGACCCTGTAGGTTCCTCTGACGCTGGCAGTGCTGACCAAAGGTCATCACAAGCAGTGAGTGGCACCTAGCAGTGCATCGCTGCTACCCAGGTCGTTGGAATGGATATCGACATCGACATCCCCATCATCGCAACTAGGTACAGATGTATTACAGTCTCTTTGCCGTACTGATATCCGATTGGACAAGTGTGTCACCACTTGTTTTCATCCAATCACATGGCTATGACTAAAACAGGTTCTCACCTGGGTATGGCCATACACTCTCAGTCATAGAACCATAAAGGAGCTCCATGGATATCATACTTCCTTAGGGAAGGGGCAAATCCTATGTCTGTCCATTGATCTTCTCATATGGGTCGTGACATGCTCAATAACAACCGTTATGACCTCCCAGCTACGGCAAGGTGTTAGGTTGTATCAAAGCAAGTCCTTAACCATATAGAATGATCAATGACCTCAAGTCAAGGGATCAATGCATCTCCTGTCACTTATGAGGATAACTCATGACACCAAGTCATAGCCTCATAGCGGGTCTATCCAGTATATCCCCAATGATATACCCATGTGTCTGCGTTAGCACCACGTGCCTAACCAGCCCACATACCAGTCTCTCAAGTACCATAGCTGTCCCATATCCACTAAGGTACATCGACTGGGGATTATAATTCGAGCACAGATCCAATCTGTCTCCAGGGACATTATCATGTAAGTACACAATCGCAGGTGTAGTCAAACAATGATAATGACAATGCCAGAATGATATATAAATATCAGTGTCAAGTAGTACATAAGTTGACCAAAACTAGGTCCTAGGGCATATACACCAACACGAAAAACGAGGTTCGCCGGAACTGTAGTGTCGCCGCTATAGTGTCGCCGGAACTGTATTTCCGGTGGTGGATGGAAGCTCTCCGGTAGTCAAAACGGAGCCGGCACAAAGAGGAGCATGGCCGTACAGTTCTTTCCGTGAGAGGGCGCCGGAGTCGCCGGAAAACATCAGAAAGACGCCGGCGGCGTCGTTCGCGAATCTCATCGGAGTCCGAGAAGGAGACGCCCGAAAACCCACCGGAAGGCGGCAGAAACGTTCGCCGTAGGTGTGGAAAGTCACGAGGGTTGCCAGAGACGAAGATCGCGCCGGATCTAGGGTTTCCGGTCGCGCTCGTCGCCGCACACTTGGAAGAGAGGAAAGAGCTTCGTTGCTGGTTCTAGTCTCGTCGTCGCCGGCGATGGGCTCGACGGGGTAGTAGCTGGACACAAGTGGAGATGTAAGAGGAGGAAGGTGAGTGCTGAACGAAGGACGAAGAGCAGCGTTCGTTCGTTCCGTGATGGGAGACGAACGCTAGGTGGGGGAAAGAAATAGGGAAGAAGACACGGGCGACAGTGAGAGACGGGCGAAGCGTGGGTTTGACCACCGCGCACAGTGACCCGTCCATCAATCCAATCAGTCAGCATTAAATAACATTATTTTATTCCAACATTTTTCTCTCGTTTTGTCCGTTTGCGTCACGAGCGTAACAGGTCTATATCCAGCAGTATGCCTAGGTGATGCTGGAAACGACGGGTTTCCATTGTCAGCAACACCCTAGCGGTAGGGTTTTGCCATAGAGAGACAAAGGTTGATAACTCTCCTTGTGAAGGAGAGGTCTCTCGATAGTGAAGGGTTTGTTGGAAGAGTTCTTCGACGAGTTATTCTCGGAACTTCCCAAACTCCTTTCTCCTAAGGAGAAGGATCGATCACAAGTTAAGCTTGTGACAGGATCCACTCCTCCACTAATGGCCTTATACCGTATTTCTCCAATGGAGTTGGCCGAGCTTCGTTAGCAATGGTGTGGATTGCTCGAAGCTGGGTTCATTCGGCCTACGGTATCGCCTTATGGAGTCCCGGTCCTCTTCTAAAAGAAGAAGGATGGGTCGCTAAGGTTCTAAGCTGGCTATAGAACCTTGAATAAGATAACGATGTGAGACTGTTATCTTATACTACTTATCCCTGATCTGAGAGATCGACTAGGGAAAACATTGGTTTTCTCTATGCCAGATCTGAGAGCAGGTTAATTGGCACATTCATCTCGCCGAGGGCAACGAATAGGAAAACCGTATGGGTAACCCGATATAGGTCCTGGAGTTCAAAGTGATGCCCTTTGAACTACAAAAGGCCCCTTCTATGTTTTGTCATCTGATGAACATGTGTTGGCCCCCTGTCTTAGATGACTACATAGTTGATTATATGGACGATATCATGGTTCTCTCCTCAAGCGTTGAGGAACACCTAAGCCATCTAAGGCTGGTGTTGAGGGAAAAACCAACTCTATTTGGAGTTGAGAAATTCTCATTTGTGGTGGATGAGATTTCTTTCCTTGGTCATGGGATGGACCACAGACAAGAGCGCATGGACACGGTAAAAGTCCAAGCCATTGCGCAATGGCGCGCCCCCTCAAATTAAACCGAGTATGGAGTTTCTCGGTGTGGTGAGATTCTATCGAAGGTTCATCAAAGGCTTTTCGAGGAAAGCCTTACCCTCAGTAATTTGCTGGAAAGGAACTCGAAATGAGAGTGACTTGATCGGTATCAGTTGGCCTTCCAATAGTGAAGGTCTGTATTGCCTCTGAACCGATCCTGAAGTTACCCGATTTCAGTATGTCTTTCGAGTTTCACACCGATGCTTTGTACCAAACTATTGGTGGTATACTTTTATAGTATGGGCATCTTTTAGCATATGGGAGTTGAAAGCTAATAGGACTGAGCAACGGTATTTGGCCACGAAATCAACGAACACATTCGGCGTTCGTTTCGAGACCATGAAATCAATTTTGACTGAGTCAAAATCGATCGATTGAAACTTTGATTCACACGGCGTCCGAGGCGGCTGACGAGGAGACGACGTCAGCAGCATCAGAAACGAATTCGATTTCGAATTCGTAAACCGAGTGGTGTGCGGCGACGTCCAGTCAAAATCGAAAGAAAATCAAATTGGGAGAGGTAATTTTGAATTTTAGGGTTAGGGTTTTCCGATTGTTTTCAATTTGTGGGTGATTCTACGCCCGGAGATTAGGGTTTCGGCGCAGTCCAGTGTTCCATCGGAGAACCATTAGACCGGGGCGTGACACTAAGACTGTGTTTAATAGAAAAGAAAAAAAGTTAAAAGAAAAGAAAACTAAGAAAATAAAAAAAATAAAAAAGAAAGAAAATAATTAGATTTTTCTGACGACGACAATGAGAGGTAATAATGACAAAGATGATGACGATGAATGGCAACAGTGAAGAGATGGCGACGAGAGGTGAGAGGCGACAGTGATAACGATGGCAATAACGATGACAATGACGACAACGATGATGACAATGATAATAATGACAAAGAAGTTTGCAAGAGAAGCACAATAGAGAGAGTGAGCATAAAAAATTGAAAGGTGAAAATTGGCATTACATGGGCAAATTCAGTTTTCGGCCCGATTTGGTCGGAAAGTAAATAGGGCTATTTTCCCTCTTACTTTTCTTCCATTTTTTCTTCCTTATTTTTTATTCGTCCTACTAAATATAATTTTATAGCTCTCCGTCCATTCATTCCTTCCTTTTTTTTTTCTACTAAACACGCTATAAGCAACTACTTGTGCGTTTAACCTTAAACATAATCGTACCACTATTTTTGTAATTTCTCTTGTATTCTTTCATTCCATTTGTTTAATGTCCTGGGTTTCGCATGTTGGATGAAGACTAAACTTACTCACGATTTTCCATATTATGCTGCTCCTATTCAGGTTGCCTCTTGCTTGGAGCATGCTATTTATGCGTGTGATTATGTTTGAAAAAAATATTGTGTATATCTTTTCAAGTTGAAATTTATATAAGATAGAATGTGTTTATTCTTATAAGATAGAATGTGTTTATTCTTTCCTATATCGTGTGATTATCTTGTATGCAAAAGGATCTTGTAATTTTTTTTTTTTTTTTTGCAAAAATTTATAAAGTAGCCACTTAAGGCCTTAAGATGAGAAAAATTTCTAGGCAACATCCTTAATATTTGAGCTATTTGTATTCCTAAAATTATATATATTAAAGCAATAGTTACAAGTGTGTTGTTTTAATATTCACGTATCCTACAAGATGAATGACTTATATGTCACTTTGCTTAAAATTCTTAACTAAGGACTTTGCAAATTTTCTCCCTTAGAATTGTGTTAGTAACATAACCAAAATATTTCTGATAATATTAATTAGAAATTTCTAAGATAATATTTTTGTTAATTTTTCATCGTGTGTGATTTTTTCTATGACAATATTGGTACCATTGGAAAGCTTAGAATGTGTAGATCATTTCTTTATAATTTATTTTCAAAAAAAATGTTTGGTATAAAAACGAAGAACCTAACATAGGTTTCCTTCACTAGAAATTTTTCTCCAAAAACAATGGAGAGAGAGGGTGGCCTAATGATGTAATGTGATGTGTGCATGAGGGCGGCAGCTGCGGTATTGTGCTATGCCAATGAGGCGGCGCTATGCTTGGGTTGCGACGGGAAGGTGCACGCCACCGATAAGCTCGCCAGGGAGCGCCAGCCAGTGCTTCTCCTCCACTCCAACTCCTCTTCGTCTTCTTTCTTCCTTTGCCACCACACGTGTTCCCCCACTTGTGATATTTGGCAGGTCTAAATTCTTGTTTCACATATTCTAATTTATTGGATTTGCTTAAAAACAAACGATTTAGCAGTGCCTATAGATGTAAGGTGTTAGGCCCGTGAATCATTGGGCGGGATACAGTAGGCGAAGCAGACTTGGGCCAAGCAACAACCCAAGCCCAAGCGGCCCAAATTCGTAGCCCAGCCAATGCGAAGGCAAAAGACGCGCGGCTGTGTCTTCTTCACGTGTTGCGATGGCGTCTCCGCAATGCTCGCACGCGATGCTGGGGAGTTCCTCGCCGGAAGAATCAGACGTGGGCGACGGAGTGTGGCGGCACATGGGAGAAACGGGACGTCGAGGGGATTGTGACGGCGGAAACCCTAATTTAGGGATGAAAGACGCAGTCGATGCGGAAGACAGAGGCGGTGAAGTCTCAAGCAGAGATAGTGGCGCCTCTCCTCTTTAAAGCCTGTGAAGGAGAATCGAGGAAGGGGAGATCATATCTTCAGCCACTGCTCGCAACTTGGGGAAGTAATGAGCAACGAGGGAGAAACCGTAAGCTTTGAGTGATTGTAGCCGGCCACCAGGGGGTCACCGGCGAGGGAGGGAAGAGGGGCGTCGGTGACAGGGGTCGTCGACGGTAAGGGGAAGTTTGTGTAATTTCTACCGGTGAAATACAAGTCTCTTTCTCCATCCTCCTTCTCCCCTGCTTCGGGTTTCCGGCGAGTGTTCTCGGTGGTTTCAGGTGACGACGATAGGCTGAGGAAGGAGGTTGGTGTTATCCCCTTCCTTCCGGCAACATGCGGGAGCCGACAGACTCCGAAAACAGACGCAGGCGGCGTCGGGTGAACGAAGAGGACGGCGGAGTTCGAACGCGCTGGGGCGTTTGAACCAAGGCAGCAGCGGCACCAATTTTGACTAGGTCAAAATCAAACAGTGAGTTGAGCGGCGGAAACGAATCGAACGGCAGTTGACACAACGACGACATCAGCCATTCGGAAATCAGATTGCGCAGCGTAATTGGATGGCCAACGTCACACTGACGTCAGCAACCCAAATTAAATCAAATGGCGCACGCGCGAGGGCGTTGACGGGCGAAATTCAGCTTGACCAGTCAAAATCCAATTTTGACCAGAGAGATAAATTCTAATTTAGGGTTAAAGTTTTCGACTTTTTCTGATTTGGGGATGATTTTGCACCCGAAGAATTAGGGTTTCCAAATTAGGGTAAAATCCCGCCTGAAAATCTTAGAGTTTCACGCCGATCTGAAAGTCTGGCAGACTACCTTAGGCTAGGCGTGACATAAGGGATCCGGTGACATAAGGGATCCGATTATTGTTAGGGTCAGGGTCAACGTCTAGTTTAACCTGCACCAACCACAAACCTACTCCTAAAATTAAACCCTATCCTGAAACCAAAACTTAATGGGTTTGGAAAAATCATCTCCACCTGTCCCTATAAAAAAAACTAATATTTTTGTCATCAAATAAACTGATTTATTTATTTTCAAAGAAAATAGATGACATTGATCCCAAACTTGATTCTAACTAGGAGACCAAAAATTAGATTCTAGGTAATACGTGGAGTGTTAACGAGTATGATGTTAGCCTCTATACAAGCTCCTGTCTTCTGTCTTCTACATTCTCACAAGTCATTTTCAGTATAAGCATATCATTTTGTTGCCAAATCCTGAGTAAAAAGGAAGGCGAGTCGAATTCGACCATATTGGTTTGTCAAACTCACGGTGTAAGGGAGGAAAAATCGAATTATGAAACATTTCATTTACAGTGACCATGACATGACAACCAAGCTGGATTTTGGAAATCCAGTAATTAGTAACTATTACATGCAA
Organism: Costus lasius; assembly: GCA_027563935.2. Taxonomy (NCBI): domain Eukaryota; kingdom Viridiplantae; phylum Streptophyta; class Magnoliopsida; order Zingiberales; family Costaceae; genus Costus; species Costus lasius. The sequence continues at coordinate 16,139,679 of CM050450.1, read as the reverse complement.
TCAAACCCCACCACCAGCAATGTAATCATACACCTATTCAGGTAATTAAATAAATTGCAGGGAAATGCAACGGCAGCTTCCATGGGCCTCTTCATGAAGCTCTCTTTACGGGGCAAGCATGGCTCTACTTCACAAAATGAAACTTCAGGGATGAAGCCATATCCCAGTCATCAGATTTTGGACCTCGTCTAAGTCGTCGGCTGCACAACTGAAATGTACAGTGTCTTCAAGAGCAGTTAGAAATGTACAGTGTCTTCAAGAGCAGTTAAGCTTATATGATGTTACCCATAGTAATGTTAACCAGCATCTTCAAGAGCAGTTAGTCAAACTGGCGGTCTAATTTCAAGAGCAGTTTGACTAACTTCAAGAGTAGTGTCTTCACGGCTCACGCTGACATGATGTTACCCATAATAATGTTAACCAGCATCTTCAAGAAATTTTTTCGTCAAAACTGCTAAGGCAAATCCCTTGAGTCAACACTAGGTACTCGCAAGTTTTATTTGGAACTTCGATTTCATAAAGAGGCAATAAATATCTAAATCTTGAATATATAATGACTACTTATCAATATACAGTCACATGATTGTGAACACACCTACGGCTATACATCGCAGCTTGATGACTTTACTCATTAACCAGTAGTTGTAACAGGAAGTTCCTTTGGTTCTTGAGATGGTTCCACGTGTTTGTGCCCACGAAATATCCTTCGTCTCTTGGTGGGAAGACATGTTGCCGGACTATCCTTCTGTGTAGCCTACAGGGACAGATTGCGTCAGGAGAAACGATGAAAATGGTTCCTTAATCAAGCAACAGAAAAGTGACAAAGCGAAACCTGAAGTATTGACTGATAGATCCATGGCAGCATCGGTCCATTGCCAAATGTCTGTGGGTCAAACCCGCCCTGTAATATACAATTGTCGAAATTATAGTTCCTCCTCTATTTAATATAAAATATTGACCACCTTTTTTCCGGATATAGAAGCAGACTCATTTTTTCAGTAAATATTGCAAAATTGAAAAGGACAAAATCAATTGAGAGGACAACATCAAATAAGAGGACAAAATCAACAAAGCATGTAAGAACTTTTTAAACTAGAGAAATGCGAGGTAGGAGGGTAGAAGAAAGGATGGGTGGTTGGAAACAAACCGGAAACATGTAAACAATGCCCGGACGCGCTGTTGCTTGGGTCCCATTCAATGGTAAATTCAACTGACTACGGGGCAAGACACTAGGGATTCCTCCTTCCTATTAAACATCATTCCCAAGAAAAACAAAAGTGTAAGCAACGCTATATAGTCTATGACATTAACTTAGATCAACAACTCGCAAAGAATAAGAGAACCATCGGTCTCGTGTTTGGTTGAGGTCTGATTTGGGTGGCAATATAAGGAGCTGGAATGAGTTGGAATTGGGCAGCCTTTACAATTCCTTGGGAAGACTGCTAAAAAGAATGTTCACAAATAGTTAGCATTCTAAATTTAAAATATCTGACAGGCATCTAAGTATCCAACCAATGCATCCATTTGAACTGTAAAACATACATGGCCCTCGTTCAATTGTAGTAGCCCAGCAGGCTGCTGTAGTGCATTTCCATTTTCAGAGGTCACACTTGTTCCAGCATTTTGCCTGTGATTCCGGATCAATCTATTTGCTTTAGGAACATGAAGCTTAATCCTCGGCTGTGTATCATCGTATGTGTTGTCGCTGAGAAGAAACTTCTCCATCTCTTTTATCAATCTAAGAGCTAATTGGTATTTGTCCGACAACACTCCTACTTCAACAAGCTGAAGGCATCTCATTGACAAGTAATCATAACGATCAATTCTGTTATTAGCAATGACATCATCCGAAGATCTAGCCAGAACATGCAATCGCTTGAAGTCCTTTTTCCACCGATCGATAACATAACGGGACGGAATTTCATGCATTTGTTGCAATTTGAAAACAGACAAAGCATGCCTGCATAGAATCCCTCTGAACTGAAAAGAACCGCATATGCATTGAATCTCCTTGTCTTCTGTGTTGTATAAAACACCATGATTCTTGTTCATTGTCTTCTTGCCATCGTCAAGAAAAATACATTCCCTGACATCAAAAGTAGACACTGGTCCATCTTCCTTGACTAGTGATGCATGACAGTACATTATGGCCTCAATCTCATCCTGGAACCTTTTAAACACGTTAGGTGTATATACTTTGGAAAGTTGCTCTTCCATGTAAAATTTAGACACGGGAGGTCGTCTCTTGTGAAATGTCTCAAAATCTGCTTGAGCTTCCTTTTCATATTTATCCAACAAAGCCATCTCATATTTAGAAAGAAATTGCTTCAAGGAAGTCTTAGGTTCTACATGCCCATCAAAAAAAGCAACTATTGTCTCATTACGTTGGGTGGTAGACATGCCAGCCCAAAATGTGTCTTTCAGATAAACAGGGACCCAAGAATGTCTGCATTCATATAAGGATCTTGTCCATTCATTACCTTGGAGTCCATATATCTCAACCAGCCTTCTCCAATCTTCCTCAAACTCATCAATTGTGAGGGAATCGTAAACAGCCTTTTGGATTGCCTTGTTGATGGCTCTATAATCTGCTGATCCACCTAATTTCTCAGGTACCTTCTTCATTATCTGTGACAGGCAGATGCGATGTCGAACATTGGGAAGAACTTGAGCAACTGCACTCTGAATGCCTTTACTTTGATCAGTAATGAGGGCCTTGGGGAACTCCCCGTACATACATGCTATCCATGCCTTAAGCAACCATACATAGGTCTCCATGGTATCATCGGAGAGCAAACAGCAACCCAACAACACTGACTGGCCATGATGGTTTACTCCTACAAATGTAGCAAGAGGCAAATCATACTTACTAGTCACATAGTTTGTATCAAGAATGACAACATCATTGTAATACTGATACGCAGCCCTTGATCGTGCATCTGCCCAGAACACATTCCTCATATAGCCTTCCTCATCCAAATCAATGACATTGAAGAAATTTGTACTCTTAGCCTGCATTCTTGTAAAGAAAAGACGAAGCGCTTCAGCATCCCCTTCCCCTAGCTTCAATCTACCTCTTTCCACGAAACTCCTATGTTCACTCTCAGTAAAGAGTAGTTCTTCAAGTACACTTAATCTATCAATGGGCATACTTAGCGGCAATCTTGGCTCCACTATCTCTCCTTCTTTATATCGCTCAGCACGCTTCTTGGCAGCTCCGGACAGTTGCCTATAACAAGTCAAGAACCTCGCCATCGAAGGGCTAACAGGATGGTTGTGGTCAATATTAGCCACCACCAAGTGAAGCATCCCATCACCCCATAGCTTAACTTTAATCCTAGCTGGACAATTAGTCTTTGCAGAGTTTCGTTTCCTGTACTTGGGTTCTGGTCGCTTCCTGCCTCCTTTGCAACACATCAACTCTAAGTACAGGCATTGTCCATCTTCGGTAAAGGCGGACCTTCTTATCGCAATGCCAAAGCCCACTCGGCGAGCATATCTCTTGTAAAATCTCGACACCTCTTGATGATTCTTGAACACCATTCCCACCTCAGGCACTCTTTCGTCAACTTCAGTCCCAGCATTATCGTCAATCAACTCATCATCCTCCATCCCTTCAATTCCATCCACGGCATCATTACCCGTCACACCCTAAATTGGGATCCAAAATCCGAGAAATACAACCAAAACCAGAAATTCAACTCAGCTACAAGAGTTAAAAAATGATGCGAAACTCGTAAACCCTAAATCTGGAGCAAGCGATGAGCTCTAAAGCATAGGGAAGAAAGAGAGAAATCGAATCTTTAATTGAGAAACGAGGACAAGAACGAAGTAACTGACCTGGGAATTGAGAGAGAATGGGGTTCTTCTGGGTTTCCTCGGTCGGGGGGTGGCGCAGGGTCCTTCCGCCGCTTGCATCGTTTGCTCGGCGATCGGACTAGTGAAGCTTCTATAAAATGATATCCACAAGAATACTCCGGTGAAGAGCGGAGGAGTTCGCCGATGTAGGAGAAAGGACGGGCCGTTCAACGAAGCGATGGGCGCTCGTTCACTCCTCGTGAACGGTCGGGGAAAGGCGGAGTGAGACGGGGACGGTGACCGTATCGCGCGTAGTCGTCTTCTGCTTTCGCAGGAGAAAGGGACCCACAAGAAACACGTGAGCAGCGGATGGGGAAGGGTAAACTCTTGAGTGTGACAATCAGGTGCCCATACCTTTAATTTCATGAAGTGCAACAATGAAGATGCGAATAATAATAATAATAATAATAATAATTATTATTATTATTTTAATACTGTTGTAATAAATAGGAAAAAGGTTTTATCACCGCAATAAAAGATATGTAGTTGCAAACAAATCAATCTATAATGATTTATTATTGAAAATTTGTGTTAATATTTTTTAAAAAATAATAGTCATGCACTTTTTCTTATTTAATCTTTTATATGATTTTATAATATGTTTTTCCTAAATATACTCGAATAATAATGAGGGTTTGAAATTAGTAAAAAGTGTAAGTCAACGAATTTGAATTAAGTCAAAAGTGCAAATAGTCAAAAAGAGTTGAGCTTTTTTAACGCGCTACCTTTCTTGATCTTTCATAAGGAGCTTTTCGTTATGTAAGTCGGAAGTAAATGCCCAACTAAATCTTAATTATTTTTTAATATTTTATTGGTCTGTTTTTTTTTTAAATTTTTATTATATATATATAATTTCAAACAACCACAAGAATTAAAATTTTATTTTCTCTGAATTGGAATTAGATATTTTTTTCCCTATTCACTATTTCTAGCCTTGGGAGCTGAATTCTCTAGAACCTTCCGTCTCGTCTGCTGTTCTTTTGTTCGTTGCCCGTCTCTTCGCTTTTCCTCGGTCGAAACTCAGGATTTGATCCAAATGGCTGCCTACGCACCCTCTCCCTGGTTTGGATGCGCTTCTGTGAGCTTCCCGTGAGAAAAAAATCGTCTGTTCGAGCTCAGAATACGATAGAAGATATCCTTGGATCCAGTTCGTTCTCATTTTTGCAATCTCCAAAGGTTCTTTCCCTCTTCGGATTAGGTTCTCGATGCTAGAGATCGCATTTTGTTAGGGTTTTAGGTTCAGTGATCTTCTTGCTGCTGGTTAAGAAGTGGTTTCCCGTTGCTTGCTAGTTGTTAGGGTTACATGATCCGCTGCCATGGAGAAGGATAAATCGGCCGGCCATGACAGCGGTGGTTTTGGTGGTGGTTTTCCGCCTGCTCCTCCATCTCGCTATTCCGCCTTTGGATCAGCTTCAACTTCCAGTTGCTTCCCAGTCAAGGTTGAAGCATCCTCTTCGTCGGCTGCTACACATGGCGATAAGGATGAGGGGCGGTTCAGTCATGACGTCAAGCGAATGCCGGATTGCCCTCCGAGAAACACCGGCCACCGGCGAGCTCACTCGGAGATTTTGAGCCTCCCTGATGACATTACCTTCGATAGTGATCTCGGGATTGTAGGGGCCGGAGAAGGTCCACAGCTGTCCGATGAAACCGAGGAAGACTTGGTATCCATGTATCTTGATATGGACAAGGTTGCTTCATCTTCTGTTTTTGCAGCACTGGGACTTTCAGAGAACGAATCTACTGCAGTTGTAGCTGGGACTGAAGCCGTGGCTTCGAGTGAGAGGCTAAGAGTTAGGCACCAGCATAGTCAGTCTTTTGATGGGTCTACTTCTATTAAGCCAGAGATATTGGCATCAGGCGCAGGAGGAATTTCATCAGCAGAGGATAAGAAGGCTATTTCAGCTGCAAAACTTGCTGAACTTGCTCTTGTTGATCCAAAGCGAGCAAAAAGGTTTGTTGATGAAGTAGTTGTTTTCCATTATATTTGAAGGCCTACTATTAAAGTGATTTATTACTTAGTTACTGTGACCTAATACTTTTCACAATGCTTCTATTGGAATCAAAGCCTCTGAAAAACACACCTCCCTGACATTTATTCGTGATGGATATCAAAATAGGTCATTAAGTGGAAAAATGGTGAAGTCATATTCGTGATCTTGAAAATGAAAATCGTATGTGTAGCCTTAAGGAATTTAAGATTAGCATATTTCTCTTGTCGGCGCATTCAATAATCACAAGTTTGTCTATACGCCAGTCCAATGTGATGGCTCATTACTTGTTTGACTTTGATCACAAACTTTGATTGTCATCATTGTCATTATATTTTTACTTTCGCCTACTTTGATTGTCAGCTAAAGAGGGCAATGCCATTCAATACTGAGAAGTGAGCTGATGTTGGAAATTCACTTATAATCCTACTAGTCTTAAGTTGGGGTTGTTTCTCCAAGCTTCATGTATGCAATAGCTGTTTTCTTTGAGGAAAAGGAAAATAGACACTGATTTTGTGGTTCTCATATATTTGTTGCCAGAATCTCAATCGTTCCACACATGGAATTAGATAACGCTCATGACCTTGATGGATAGTCCTCTTTTGCAGAAATAGAGATGTAGTGCTGGACAGAATCTAGGTTATTGGAATATGAAATAAGGGTTTTATAAATTGGTCATGCCACTTGTATTGGACGGTCCTCAGTCTCCTGACTAGCGCATGTAATCATGTATACGTGTGTGTGTTATATACAAATCGGTACTATAGCACATGTATATGTGTATGTGTTATATTCAAATCGGTACTATAGCACATGTATATGTGTATGTGTTATATTCAAATTGGTACTATGTTAGTTCGTAAAGGTCCAACAATGGACTCGTACATTGGTACAAACTAAAATTTAAAACAATTGTTTGAGTGCCATTTTAGGTTTTTCCTTAGCCAAGGATAAATTCTACCTTGAATTTTTTATGTTTAGTTCTCTGTCTTTTAAGATTCACTCTGCAAATTGTGTACATATGAAAGTGAGAAAAACAACCCTACACATTATTAGAACAGAATACTGATGAGATGTTTGTTCAGGTGGCTGTTTTTCTTCTATTTTCAGTTACCAAAGATTACAGATGAACTACGGTATTATAAATGGCAGTTGATGTGTTTGTGGAGGCAAATGTGCTTCTATCTTATCTTTTATCAGCCAAATTTACTCTATACCAGTTATCTCTTTCACAGCTTCCTGTTTGAAAATAGCTATCATGCAATTAATTGAAGAACTATGTAATTACATATGAAACACTGCCCATGTTCTTTTGTTTTAGTGGATATATGTAAAAGGACAGAGTTCATTTCAAGTCTTGATAAATTTTACTTGCGCATTATTGCCCATTTAGTTTCCCATGTCAGAGTTATCATTTGGATAGTCTGAGACCATATATTCCTCTTGATTTTTTAAAAATATAGATTACCCTAGTTCCTTGTATTATATTAAGGTTATAAAATTAACGAAAGATGTCAGTCTATAATACCTTATTCGAAAACTAGTTTACCTTGTTTTTAGTGCTTATAGATGATTCTTTGTAGGTACATTGATTCTGAGGTACTGACTTGGTGTTTTTTTTCATGCATGCATTATCTTACACTAACTTTTGAAAAATGACAGAATATGGGCAAATAGGCAATCTGCTGCCAGGTCAAAAGAAAGGAAGATGCGCTACATTGCAGAACTTGAGCGCAAAATATTAACTCTCCAGACAGAAGCAACCACATTATCAGCCCAGTTAACCGTGTTACAGGTACGTGCGTAGTTCTTTTATTTGTTAACTAAATTGGAACAACTAAGCTATCTGAAAGAGAAATGGATGAGCACAAGGAACAGGTTGCATCATATATTGTAGAATATTTGAGTTCTTCCTGGTTAAGAAATATTTTGTTCTCAAAATTGTTGCCAATTCTTTCATCCCAGATTACTGGAAGAAGCCTTGAATATTTCTTCTTTTACATTTAAGACATGTAGAAATCAAGGTTTATATAAAAGAAAACGATACACGTTAACTTATAAATTACCTTTCATTTTATAGAAATCTGCTTCACATGGGTTGCCTATTAAAACTATGTATTGCATGCTGAGTTAGTTTTTCTCATTAGATTCCACTACTGATGAACTTTGGAATTCTTTCTTGACTATTGAAAATACTTTCCCGCTGGTTTTCCATGATAGAGAGATAATACTGGTCTGACTGCTGAAAACAACGAATTGAAGCTACGTGTGCAAACCATGGAGCAGCAGGTTCACTTGCAGGATGGTAAGCCTTTGGCAGCAGCTATGTGATAATGCTTATGATTGTTTATCCAATAATATCTTATTTAAATATGTCAAAAGGTGAATTCAGTCTATACTTTAATTTATAGCCTGCATATTTTATTCAACTCACCAAAATTCTTCATCCAGCACTGAACGACAAACTTAGAGAAGAGGTTCAGAGGCTGAAAATTGCTACTGGGCAAACGGTTTCTAATAGTGTGCAGATGAATTATGGGCAATCCTCATTTGGAGTCAACTCTCAGTATTATCACCAAAATCATGCTGCACAATCAATTATGGCCCATCAACTTCAGCAACTTCACATTCATTCACAACACCAGCGCCCCCTGCAGCGGCAGCCATCAACTGAACTAAAAACACGGGTCTCGGCTTCCCAAACCCAAGAAAACACCTCAGACAACAGCAGCACGAAGGAGTGAGGATTGGTAGAATAGTGCTATTTCTCTTACAAGATTGCGTTTTTCCTGCAGCCCAATAGCGCTCTGCGAAACCTACTTGTTTTAATTAATTATATAAAAACTCAGCAGCTAACATTGGAATCCATGTTTTTGTAGCCGCAGTTCTAGTAGCTTCCTCTTCTTTTAAAAGAATGTCAAGTGTGGCTAACGTACTATCGATTTGATGGATTGTTTGCAGTTGTTTTTTTTTTTTGTTAGAAAAGCTTGTATTTTCTGAGTGAACACAAATTGAGAACTAAGAAAGCCTAAACCAACCGTGGAAGCATTTATTATCGTCTCATTGGCTGGCCTACACAATGTAATTCAATTAACGCAGCGGCTCACCAGCCTTTTTAACCTCAAGCAAACGTATGGGTGGAGCCAACATTTATAAGGATAAAACTTTCATTGACAGTAAGAATTAATGTGGTGATAATTATCATGAGCCATTAACATTAACATGACATCGATGAAACACTGGCTTTCCTTCAGCTCCAGCTCCCTCTCTCTAGGTTAACAGAAGTCAAGCTAGCCTAATAAAGAGAATAATTTTTCCAATAGGTACAACATGCATTTAGCCTAGAGACGATAAACTTCAATTGTTGTCTATTTGAGCATGAAACAGTACGATCATAAATAACTAAATTAAAAATTACTAAAAGCAGCTGTGATCTGGTGTTTTACATGTGGCTCAATAGAATAGGGCAAGGCCAAAAGAATCCTTCTAGCATCTGAAATGCATTGCAATGGTAGATGAAAGTGCAAAATGTCTATTATGATTTCGCTTCTTGATGTGACTACGGAACAGGCTTGAAGCAATCATAAATGTCGACACTATTTGGATCTTCCGGGCGAAGCTTGGCTACGAATGAGGATGCGACCTGGTTCACTCAGAACTCTGCAAAGAGAAATCTCATGGGATTTACCGATATGCACAAGCAATAGATACATGATATGTTAAAAAAAATTATAGCTTTTGGTAAAAGATATCTCAGTTAATGCAGTTAATGCTAAAGATGTTAAAAATGTCATTCCCGTAGGCATCATGACGAAGGGAATGTCAATCTATGGAAAATATCATCTAGGAACACGTATTGTTAACGGATTCATAAGTGTAAAAGACAACAAAGAGGCAAGGTACTGTGTATCAGTATTGACCTCTCATCTTCTTCTAACATTGGAAGCTGGTGCCCGCTGTGCAGCTTGCTGTGCCTGTGCAGGTTGCCCAGCAGCCTGCTCCTCCGGCACATTCATGGCTTGGGTCACGGCATTCAGCACAATGAAGACAAGCGGAATTAAATACATCCACTGCAGAAAAAACAGCATAAAAAAAAAAGTCAGGTGATATTTCTATTTAAGCCAATAGTCAAATTAATTAATAGCAACTCCATAACCAATCCATATACTTTGATAATTAACTAAACAAAGCACAGATGAACCAAGAAAATACAATGATAATGATACTCACATATTTAGCCCAGAAAGACTTTTCAGGTGGCTTTAAATCTTCATCTCCATCCCCAACAACCAATTCTTCAGCAAAAGCTGGAGTTCTGCAAGCGTTCATCACAGAATTTAGAAGATGTAAACACATTTGTAATGGTTCCGTGTGATACTCGCATAGTATGCAGAAAACCAAAACATGTAAAAGGCATATATCAGAAACATGAAAAGAGAGAAAAGATATATCTCTATATAGAACTCGAGAATTGTGAATCAAAATGACTAGCACAAATAAGTTCCCTAGAAGATTTTGTTTTTAGTTGAGACTCACCTTGGAGCTTGCTCACTATTCTTCAAAATTGTATAGGACGTGAAAGACCACTTTGAAGGCTGAAATTAACAAGAGATGCAAGTCAATACAGCATTACCTCGTAAAAAGAACAATCAAAGTAAGAGTTCCTTTGCCAGAATACCCTAAAGCCCTATACTTAAAAGGTTGACACAGCCGCCCTAAAGCTGACCTGGCCTTAGTGATGCTGATGACTGGTTCAAGCAAAAATCTTTTAGGCTGATGTGGCATTATGATGTTGCAAAATAATATGCAAGTGTAATACCCCAAAAATATTTTTATATTATGAGAATTAATATCTAGGGTTTTTCTAGAATTTTTAGAAATTTCCTTGATTTTTAAGAAATTTCTAATTAGCAAATCAAGTTTATTAAAGAAACAAAAAATAGAAAATTTTATTTAAAAAGTAGAAAAATTAAATTTTAGTGTCTGCAGCCACGGGAGTGGGAGCTCGAACCCGTAACGCATGCGCTTGTCGCAATTTTAGCAAGCACGGCTGACCGCTAGGGCACGCTTGCATTGGTGAATAATTCAGGGCAACATCTTGTTATACCCAGGTTCGGTTGTTGACAAATGATTCATCCTCAACTCTCCTTCTGCCGATGAGCCGAGTTTTTCAGGCTTGTTTCCCATCGTGAGATCGAGGGGGCTTTTAAGCGACTGCATCTCGTCTCCTCATATCCTTCTTCCCATTAGAGAGATGCTAAGACGAGTGGAGACACTGCCAGAGTGGTTCGAAGTAGGTTGCTAGAGAAGAGGAGTGCTGCTAGCGACCTTTAAACTTCCAGAGAAGCTGGCGAAGCCTTACTCTTCGCCCGCAACGTCAGCCCAATGCTGCTCCAGGTATTTCATCCTTCCCTTGCTTTCTATGTTGTTCTGAGTAGTTTTGCAATTTGCCGATAGCGGTAGCGGAGCTTGTTGTCAGCGATAGAAACTTCAACTAGAGGTCGAAAGCTCACGAGTCTAGTTCTGGCCATGGTTCTCTGCCAGTGATCATTCACGAGAGTTTGATGGTGACCGACAAGCCCTAGAGAGGTAGCCGAAGTAGCTATGGACCTTAGGTCCGATAGCCACGTGCGGTGGTGCTAAGCTGCTCAATGAGTAGAGCGGTCTAGTAGGGTTGAACCAGGTTCTCAGTCAAATTTCAAGATTTGATCGGTGGATTTTTGAGCCAATATTTGATTTGGTTTGGGTCAATAGGTTGACATATCCAATTTCAGTCTCGACCCAATTGGAGTATTTGGACCAGTTCAGTCTGATTTCAGTTGAATTATGGCCGGGTCAAGAACTCAATAGAAAGCTTAGAAATTTGCCTATCTAATGGAAACAAGATTATCCCTAGATGATTCTTGGTGTAATAGTAATTACATGTTTAAGTCTCATTTTAGCCTAGTTCAGCGTAAAATTGGTTGATTAAGTGCAATTTTTGCTATTCGATGGAGTTTAGGTCCTTAAACCAAGACGAGTTCCCTAAGTTTTGGCCCATGTTCTTTCTAATGGTAATATTATTTTGCTTGTTTGATTGTATTTACATACAAATCAACTATGCAAATTAATTAGTTCACCATACTAGCTTTATCTATTGTTCCCTTAGTTAAATCAATTTTGTTGGCATTTGATAAGGTAAGCCCTTAAACCATATTTCATGTAATTTCTATACCTTAGAATCAGTTTGTCTTCAAATTCTCTTTGTACAGTTTTATTAGCTTTTAAACTAGTTGGTGATATGTGTAGATCCTTATATTAGATTGTTTACAATTTACCAAGTATATATAGATTATCATGATCCATTATATCAGTAGAACATTGTGTGCACCGTGTTATCCCATACTGCATACTATAGCATACCAGTATATCCACACAAGGGATTCGGGGTCAACTAGTGCATACCTTGGCAGGTGTGTTCACCACTGTGGGTGCGATTTCGAATGACAACCCACAAGCCAAACCAACTAACTAGTTTCGTATGCTTATATCATAGTTGTATTTAACATCAACTTCTACTATGTTAGTATGTTTCCAATTCAATTATAGTTGTTGTAGTTTTAGTTTACTGTTAGAAGTAGTTTAGTTAAAGTTCTAGTTCTTTTAGCTACTATCAATCTAACTTTATTAGTATTGATAAAGTCTCATAGTTATTGTCTAAAAAACATTTCATTGTTTATGCATTCTTCAGTTTTAAAACCTTTTGTACTTTAGTTATGTTGTTGGCCTTCCTTCAGGAATACCCTATCATCGGGAAGAAGCTTACTAAGCATCGTTGCTGAGGTTTATTAATATTACAAGTACTGGTCTAGACTAAGAAATTCGGATCATGGACAAGGAGATATCTTTGTTGGAATTCTTAATAGATCTTGAACCTGTAATAGATCTTGAACCTGTAAGTAGAATCTTTAAGGTGTTTTTTTGGAAGTTTATATTGATCTAAGGGTTTATTTGTAAACTTTGATGGAAATTATTGTAAATTTACTTGTCTCATGCCATAATTAGATAAGTTTTATTTATTTGGATTTTGATGTCTGGTTATATTGTTGCATCTTGGCATGGATTTATGAAGGTGTATCAGTAAGATATCAAAATTCACTTAGCTTTTATATTTTCTTAAGAAATTTTGGAAAATTATATAATTTCCTAATTTACATGGTTTCATATATCATGAAACATTTGAGGAGAATGCCACATTTAACCTAACCCCTAAGTGCAGTGTATATCATGAATTAGAAGCAAATTTGGTATTAAATGTCTGAATCATATTTTATGTTTAGTTGAATCATTATTTGCTTCAAGCCAATATTTTTGTCGAACAAGTTGTTGAAAAGAGCATGTGCATGGAAGCACTTGTTAAGTTAGAGTCAACATAGGTGGAATTGAGTAAATTATCTTCTAGATGATCTAAATAGATTAAATTAATTTGTTGTTTTTTGTTAAACCAGATCTAAATACTCAAAAGTAAAGATATCTTATCTTATAATCTAAATTTCTGTACAGCTTGAACGTGTTCTTTTTCATGCATTTAATGTATTATTTTGGCGTAATCTAATTGTAAATACAGGAACTTAGCTATAAGTATAAAAAAAATAATAGATTTGGCCCTTTGATTTAATTTGGACTAGTTTGACAGATTGCTATGTTTAGAAGGGTCAAATGCATAGAATTAGTGGGTTACAAGTTTGACAGTTTGACAGATTTTAAATACACATTGACCCATGAACCCTCTCTATTCTTTCTATAGCCAACGGCCCCTGAATTTTTGGATGGTTACAAGCTGCGCATAAGAGAGGGAAAGAGAGGTAGGAAGAGAAGTTGGTGATTGCACCATTTTCCAGTGAGAGTTCCGGAAGATTTTCAGTAAGAAGAAAAGAACATGAAGAATACAATTGTTTAAAAAGAAAGAGAGTTCTAGCCTAACTTTCTGATGTTTAATGGTGAAGTTAAAAGGTTTAGAAACCAAAGATGCTAGAGTTTGTGAATCATTTGATGTTTCAATTTTGTACGATGAAATGGTGGCAATTGACAAGTTTTTGGACATAAATAAGGATTATAAAAGTTCAATAAAATATTGTTATAGTTGACCCTTAATTGGGTATCAAGGAGGTTTGTTTTTATGCGTGTTATTTTGATAAAGTTTCATACCCATATGTGCTAGAAATGTGTTTGTAAACAAGATACCTATAACTCTTTTTTTTTGTGTTAAACAAAAAAAAAATCATTGTTAACCCGATTAGGGTAGCAAGTGCACTTAATTTATGTTGTCCAAAAAATCATGAATAAATAAGCTTTTAATGTTGTCCTGGAACAGAGCAGCATGTTAATGGATAATGCAAGAAAAGAATTATTTACTTATTGATGACAATTGCTTGTTCACAACGCAAGGAGAGTTGGCATGACATTTTTGCTACTTTTAACTTTGTTTCTTAGGTGACATATTATATTAATTGATTGTAATGTCACATGGTCTTGGTGATTGAAACAAGTAGATGTCCATGTGAGCATAGGGATTATGATTGAGAATAAATGGTTTGTATATGCGAGCATGATTATTATAATCAAAATAAGCGATATCAAGGTTTTAAATATCAATCTATATAGGTGTACTGGTCCACTATTGAAATAGGACATACCAAGCGGTATTAGTCTATACATACAAGTTACTAATGGTAGTAATCGGTACCATTAAACTATATATATATCAACCTTGTATCAATATTGGTATAAGGTTGGACAGGTATATGCTACCAGTACTTAGGACCAGTTTTTAAATCCTACAATATATTTATGAGAATTTCGGCATTGTCATTGGGAACAAAATAATATGTCAATAATGACAATATGTCATGAAGGCATGAGCATTGTAATTGGTAACATAAAGCATTACAATAAAGACATCATTAATGTAATTGAATATGTGGTGCGTCAATAAGGTCATAGTCATTACGATTGAAACGGCAGTATATAAAAAATGACATCGACTAATGAGTGAAAGTTTTGGAATGGCAACAAGGGAATGTGCCCATAAAGTGCCTTTTGATTATTCAAAAGAGAATAATTCAAGAAGTGAGAATGAATCAGTGAGCTATCATTACCATTAAGGGGTTTGAAAAAAGAAATGAATTTATGTGTCTACATTTACATGAATAGATAATTAGATTTTTTTTTTATATGGTACTGTAGCTAGCTAATCGCTACTTATTATTTCCTTTTTTTTTAACCAAATATTAATCTAGCATCAGGTGGAGATTGCTAAACTATAGAGTCAAAACTGATATTTAGGTCATTACTACTAGCCACCATTAGCATTTTCTCTGGAATATTTCATGGTGTTTTAGTTTCTGAAGTTAAATTTTATACAAGGTTTGCAAAACCGGTCCTGCCGGACTAGTACGGTACCGGTATATACCGTACAAACTGGCGGCAGCGGATGGCTTCATGGGTGTCAACGGACGACATCGTGAGGGGCATCGGCGGCAGCGGGCTTCCGCGTAGTCCATTGCTTCCCTCCGCCGTTCGCCCGCCGTCCTCCTGTGACTGTGTTCCGACGGACGCTCCAAAACTGGCCAACCACCGGACCGGTACCATACCGTAGAAACCGAGCGGTATGGCGCAGTTTTGCAAACAGTGAGTTTATCTTGCATTAAACAATTGGCTTGATTTGTCATTATAGTGACGGAGCTTGAATGTCATCATTCCAAGTTAGTTTAATAGTAAACTACTTATTTGTAGTGGTAAATTTTAAAGAAAATATCATGAGCATACTCTACTATATTCTTGCATAAGCGTACTTATTGCAGTAATAAATGAAGTTGTTATACTCAACTATGGTCTATGGTACGCTTGCTATGCACTTCACTCCGGGCATAACATTTTATAGTTAATAAAATTCTCTGTTTAATTTAGAATTAGTTTAGCTATTTTCGAAGTCCTTGTGAGAGAATGAAAAAGTCAAAACACCCAATTTAAATTCAACAATGAAATAAAAAATCTCCAAGGTTTCTTAGAAATTATAAAGGCAAGTGGAACTTGACATTTGGTGAAATTTCATAAAATTTTGATATATTCATGATAAATGCTAAAAAAATATTGTTGGAGTGGCTACTGGCTAGAAAACTGCATTGTGAATTAAGATTGTTGATAGCCACTAAGGTTAATGGACTTTGGACCAGTTACCTATTAGTATTATTGTATTACTATTTACTACTATGTAAACCCTAAGAATGTAGATTTTTTTTTCATTTTCTTCTCAAACAAACTTGGTATTAGAGCAAGGTTCAATGCTTCCACCCTCTCCCGTCATTGCCCCTTCCCCCTGCACTCACTACCATCTTCCACATCTGCCCGCCTTCAACCACCTCCTTATCCTCCATGACCATGTAAATCCCTCTGATTAACTCCTTCCACCTCCCTCTTTCTCCGGTGGCAACTAATACATTGTTTTGATGCCATTGGTATGTTGTCCTTTTGAATTGACTGAAGAACATTTGATCCATTTCCTAAGGCCTACTGCACTTAACGTCTGCCTCTCGCTGCCTCAGTCATGTGGATGCTCCCACTAAATCCAACTCTCGGCTTGCACGACATCTTCTCAGATCTACCACGCTGTCCACCAAGCTAGTTTCTCTCTCTTAGTACTAGTTTTTTTTCCTGATTATATACTTTGGTTATCTTGTTGTTGTGTCGCCTACCATAGTTTCTATCATTGTTGTTGTTACTTCAACTAACTATTTCTTGTGAACACCAAAGCACTATGCTTTAGTTTACCTGCTATCCTGCTTCTACTGCTTGCTTCTTTCTTTTCAATGGATCCTAGTGCTCACCTGGGCGATATTAAGCCCACTCATAGGCACTATTATTGAACTCAATGACACTAAGTTGGATCAATCTATGAAATTATTCTTAACCTCGCTTACAAAAGTACATCATCTACCTCCTCCACTGCTTGAGGATCCGTCCAATGAATTGTGGCATTGTTTTAATCTAGTTATGCTCACTACACTCATCAATAGCATGGAACTCAATTTTGCATCCTCAGTTAAGTTTCAGTCTTTAGCCAAAGCTCCCTGGGATATTATTAGCACTAATTAAGTGCTTATGCACCACAATAATATATATATATATATATATACACACAAGTTGTATGAGATTTTCTCATTAAACCAGGAAGATTGTTCTCCTCAAGAATATTATACTCCTTTATAAGGGGAAGTGGGATGAATTGTCGCAATATCAACCACCCACATAATATATTTGTCATCCTCCAACAATGACAAGACTTTACACTGTGTTTAGCAAGGCGGACGAAAACGGAGAAGGATGGAAAAATAAGAAGGAAAGAAAAATAAAAATAAATTCTTCCTTATGTTTAGCTAGAGGGAAGGAAACTAAGAAGGATTGTTATAGATACCCTTTGTTTTTCTTTTTATACTCATATTATATAAATCAAATCATCAATTTGTGATTAACAAATTTTGATTGAGAAAAAAAAATCAAACCAGCAATTTGTCAATCTACAAATCTGACTTCAAACAATTTGTTAATCTACATTACTGCGCTTGCTTTATTATTGTATCACATCACCAGAGCCAACACTCAGCCATCCCGCTCGACCTCAACCACCAACCCCGATGGCAAAACGCTCCACGGCTTACCGCCGCCCTCGAATTACTATTCCACCGCCTCCGTCCCTTCCAAATCCTTGATCTTGTTCTCCTCTTCCGTGTTCCTCTTTCTCTTCTTCGTGTGGTAAAAAAAATAAACTCTTTTGCTTCCCCAATCTGCCCGTTCGTCGCTGCTTCGTCTGTCGCTGCTCCAGTTGGTAGACGAAGCACGCGAAATGGGCGAAATCGTCCACAAGGCTCGACGAAATCGTCTACGAGGGGAGAATACGAAAGAGCAAGTGACGAATAAGGACGGCGGCAAGGGGGCGATGGCAAGGGGGCGGCGGCAAGGAGGCGACGGTAACGAAGAAGGGCGGCGACAAGGAGGCTGCGACGAATGTCTGGACAGCAGGGTTTCATCGTGTGGCTGGGTGAGAAGAAGAGGCGCAGGGGTGAGAATATGATTTTGGAGCGCGTGAGCGTATATCCGTCCAAATATGGACGGATCTATTTTGGAAGGAAAGTTGGGCAACTTTCCTTCACGTTTTCCCTTTCTTAATATCCATCCGCCCTGTTAAACACGAATAAGTTGCAATATCCATCCGTTTTACTTTCCATCCGCCCTGCTAAACACAGTGTTATGGTGGCCAAGTTTCTATCTAGATTAATTGATTTGTTGCTGCCTGCCCATAGTTGCTAGTGGATCCCCACCATTTTCAATCTTCAAAATGCATTTTCTAGACTATTGAAGGTATCTATGTCTTTCTCCAATGACACTGGAAGTGCGCTTGTGGCGCCGCAGAGTGGTGGGTGAGGGCATGGTTTTGGCCGAGCCGTTATTGCCGATTTTCACCTTGTTCTCATTACAGTCACACCAACCACCTGCCTAAACAAGTTTAGATGACCTCATGCCAAAGTTGTCATTGGTCTATATCACTCTTGCTTTGAGCAATTTTTGAAATTTTTCTCAACCTCCGCAATTTTTCTTCTCAGACACAGAGCATGATTGCTATTGCCTCCACCACTCCTATTACTGGTAGCTTCTTTTTCCTCTTCTAACCACTCATGGATAATAGGCTTATTCATCCTCACACTTGATAGGTAACAAGCTCCTATTTTCATCCTTGATTTTTAATCATCATCATCCTCCACTATTGCTATAGCCAATGTGTCTCTTATCATTGTTGAGGGAATTGGATATGTTTCCAGAGCATTCAATAGCATTGTAATTTTTTTTCTCCACCTATTATCTTTTTCAAGACTCGATGATGAGGTGATGATTGGTGGGTCTTAGATGCGGGGAAACTATATGCTTGATATATTGTCATTACTATCCGAAAAAGGTATTTGTCACCCTCGGCTCTACATATTAGTGGCATTGTCTCCTTGATCACTCACCTCCTATCAAAGTTCAACATTTCTTATCTCTATCATCTCATCCCAACTCATGTGATGCCTATTAGCAAGGTAAACATGTAGTACTTATTTCTGGTCAAGTCAAAATAATAGAAGCTAGTGACCATTTCTTTTGGTGCACTGGGATGTCTAGGAACTAAGCCCTGTGTTTAGTAAAGATGCTCCCTCATATTTTGTTACATTCATCGGTGACTATTCTTTATAGATTCCACACTCCTTTTGGATTGATGTTGTCCTCACTGATGTCTTTCTCATCAACTATGTTCCAGTGTACACTTGATGACCGGTCTCCATTTTCAATGTACACTCTTGTACACTATTGTTTTATATGCAAGTTCCACACTTCTTCTAGATTGATGTTGCCTTCACTGTTATCTGTCTCTATGTTCCAATATACACTCTCAATGGCGGGTCTCCATTCTCAATTTTATCACCATCTCAAATTTTCATTCCTCTCAACCCACATATATCTGGGTTTCTATGTTATGTTCATGTGTTATGACCTAATTCTGACAAATTGATTCCCCATGCCATTCGATGTGTATTCTTAGGATACTCAAGAACTAAAAATGGATACCAATGCTTTGATTGGATAATTCCAACATTTCTCCTTTGTTTATGCTCATGTTACTTTTATGAGTTTGTTCCCTACTTCTCCGAGTCCACTAATAATCACCATACATCTTATTCTCCACCACTTCGGGGTACTTCACCTCCAATGACTTGCCTATCACACTTTGCTAGGTTAGGTGTAGCGCCGCCTCATATCCTATGTTACGTGTCATGCATGTAACGACAAAACATAGAATAAAGAATAAGATAAAAAAAAAGATAAAAATATATATATAATAAATCGAATTAAATTACTGTACACGCATGCGTGTACAGTAACCCAATTTTGGATCTTTGATGGGACAAGATTTTATTTTCTGATTTGTTTTCTCTCTCCTCATTTAATCTCCTCCTCGTCTCTCATTCGCATGTAGCTTTGCCCAAATCCTTCTTCCCCTCTTGCATTTTTCTCCCACCGTTCGTCTTCTCTTGTGATCTCGCCGACATCGCCGTCCGGCGACCCTCCATCCCCGACGACGCGCTCCTAAGGTTCCAGCGCAACTTCCACCCATTTTTCCCTCTCCTCTATCCCTCCGACCGGCGAGAATCGGCTGGAAACGAGTTCGCCGAGACCCTAACTCCGGCAACTCTGTTTCCTTCTCGAAACGCCTCCGGCGCTCGCCTGCTTACTTTAGAACGGTCGGCGACGATTTGCTGGGTGTTTCCTGCCACTTCCAGCTTGTTCCGGCAACGTTTTGTCATGTTCCGACGAACTTCCGGTAGTGCTCCGACGAAGCTCTGGTGAGGCCGACGACCTTCCTCTTCCTGTTTTCGACGGACTTTGGGATGTGATAATTTCTGTTGGAACTGATGGCTGCCGGCGCCGGGGACGAAGCACGGTTCCGGCGATCTTCCGGCGCGTCCACTCGACTCAATCGGTAGCTCGTCCACACGTGCTGTGGGCTAGGTTAGTATCTAACCCTTTTATAATTATGCAATGAACCCTGCATGCTTAACATAATGAACTGTTTAGACAGATGCATACTTAGGACATAATACGGCTTACACGTAATTGACGAACTTACTGCATGAACAGTCATAACAGACCCGTAAAAGTAATTAAAGGAAAATAAGGAATAAAATAAAATGAATAAATAAATATGTAAATTGTAATATAATATAAACAAGAAAACTAATACCTGCGTATTTCGTTTTATTTTGAGGATTGTAGATTCAGACATACGGGATATTCCTGTTTCGGGTGCAGGATTAGTCAGACCTACAGTGGTAGGTAGGGATCTTTATTCCTGTACATTGATCAAGGTACCTACTGTTTGGTTAAGAAGCATCTTACGGTTAGGCGTTACCGATTAGTTAGGGACACTTTGCTGATTACTCTATTGCTTCACATCCTTTGGATTGTTATTCCATTGAGCATGATATGACTGTTTATTTATATTTTCTCACATGATATGTCCTTATCCCATTTTACTAGGATTTCGCGTTATTTATGCTACATGCGTGCTCTCTAGCACATGATGTGTTACTATTTGGCCGTACTTAGTACAGTACATTGATGTTCGGGCCGTACTGGTGGCGCTGGAGTGCCAATCGGACGTGTTTTGGGACCAAACCTATATAGGGCTATGGAGGTTTGACCTCGTAGACTATATTTGATATCTGCATACAGTTGTGCTATTATGCACTGGTATGATAGGGTACTGGACGCAGTACCAGCGGACTGTTGATGAGCAGTCGTTTCTAGTGTGCGAGCTAACACTGGGGACCACTCAGATATGAGTGAGTGTCCATAGGGGACGACCCAGCCCACAGCTCAGTTTTATTGGTGTGTTGTTGTATCTGTATGATATTTGATCATGATTTACAAGTACATGTTTGGTGCATTTGATAGGCTTCGTTGTATGTATGATTGACACGTTTTTCCCTTAGTATTATTGCACCATGTACTTAATCCCTACTTAGCCCTTCTGGCTAACAATCCCTGCATATGTTGATATTTTATTTCAGGTCTTGAGGAGGGTCCGTCGCGGACGGATCGGATGTAGCTAGATAGTGTTAGTAGACTCCTTTGGTATTTGGTATGAGTATGTGTGTTTTATTATGATGTTTTAGCCATGTGGCCTATATGTTGTATCCCGTCGATTTGGACGGTGACGGTTATATTCGGATCATTATTGTATTATGGTTGTTATTTACTGTTGATTATGGGCTTGTGTTATACAGTGTTGGGCCGGGCTGGATAGGCCTAAATTGTCAAGTCTCGGATAGTGGGCCAGAGGTTGGGGCCAGTGGCCGTCGGGACGTGACATCCTATTTCCCACTTTATTTGATATCATTGCTTATCATCTCAACATGGTGCCTTTGCTACTATCATCTTCTCTTGCACTATTCATAAAGATTATCTTGACGCTATATTAGTACTAAAATGAAAGGTAACTATGGATAAAGGGGTTGCTCCACTTCATCTTAGTTCCTCTTCCCCAGGAGCTGAATTTATTCCATGTTGATGGGTATATACATTAAGTAAAGTCCAGATAGTTCTATTGACAAGTATAAAACATGATTAATTGCTAAATGTTTTACTAGAATATATGATGTTGACTTCATTAGTACATTTGCACCTATTGCTTGGTTGAGCTCTCTCCAAGCTCTATTCTCTCTTGCACTCAATCTCTAGTGCAACTATATCGAATGGATATCAAAGATGCCTTTCTATATAAGGGTATGCCTAAATAGCTCAATTTAGAGTAACCTATATTGGTTAGGGGAAGTTAGTATAAGACAATCTATAAGCCCACAAAACCCACAAGCATGATCTCATAAAATCCCAAAAATGATAATTGTTGACATTCGACAAAGTAAAGTTGACTCCTCTATATTTATTCATTACATAAGGTGTTTTAATGCTTCCAATGTATGTGGATGATAAACTTCTCAGTTCTCACGATAAATGAACCAGGAGGTATTGCTAAGGCAAAATCATATCTAGATTCTCAATTTACACTCAAAGATCTTGGAAAACTAAAATATTTATTTGGAATGGAGATTGCTTATAAAAGAAATGACATTTCATTGTCACAAAGGAAATATGCACTAGACTTATTGAATAAGACAGATGATAAATTAGAAACATGCGGGCACACCACATATCCCAAATCATGAATACAGTTGTAACATGAAGTCTCACTACGCGGATGCTACAAGTTACATATGTCTAGTTGGGAAACTAAACTATCTTACAGTTACAAGATTAGATATATCTCATATTATAGGGATGAATTGTCAATTCATTCAAAAGCCCAAACCGTCATTTGGATGTTGCCCTTGGGGTCTATACAAATGCTAATTATGTTGGTAATATGAATAACGGGATGTCTACATCTGGATTCTACACATATTTGGCTGATAATTTAATGATATGGAAAAACAAGAAACAAAGTGTAGTAGCTCAATCTAGCTATGAGATAGCAATGACACACATAACCTGTGAAATGTTGTGGCTTAAAGACTTTACCATTTGTATAGAGCAATAACAGACTTGATAGTAGTCCAAAATATACCATATTTATCTTTACAATTTGTAGAAGCATGATTTAGAAGAGACATCACCAGTATCATGTCATCGGAATAAGTTTTATCATGTAGGTTCCCAAATGTAGGAAAACAATAGCTAACTATTGTTCAAATTTTCACAGTTTATTGTCTACAACTCACAAAGAAACCTTGAACACATTGTATAAGTAGGAATGCTTATTATGAATTTGTAATTTAATGCACATGAAAGTATATATCTATTCGGTTAAAGTGCCGCTATGTTACGTTGGGTACACATTGTTCTTCTTCTCACCCGCATCAGTTTACAGGACATGAAGATCTTTTTCTCAGAGTATTTAATAGTTAATACCCAAGTTTCTTCTATGTTTCAGAGTAATATTAGATGTACCAATGGTTACTGTACCTGCCATGGGGGTGTACTTGTGAAGACCCGAGTCTGAGTCATTCGGTTGGGCAATTTTGCTTGGGCTATCTAATCAAAAGAGAGTGAAACAAACGAAACAAAATTTGGATGACCCAAACCAAAAGTGCCAATTAGATAGCTCGAACTTGGGCCTTCATAAGAGTCCTTATGAAAGGTCCATTCCTAGGATTTCTAACCCAATAATGGGTATTCTTCAAAGTAACAGGCAAATATTCATATGAACTTACAGGTTAAGTATGCCACCCTTTATGGGGATAGACATGATTTATGATAAAACCTTCAATTTAGTATATTAGAATAGCTGATCGTTTATTATTTAGTCATATTACTATTATTTTGCCCATTTTTTATTTACAGAAATTATCTGCTTATTGAACTTATGGTTGATATGAAGATTTTTATTTAGAACTTTCATTCGTCAAATACTAGGCAACCAGGAGGATCAAAAATCAATCACACCTAGCTAGAGATACCTTTGTCTTTCAATGTCTATATTCTATTTGTTGTGTATGTGTGTGCATACACATAAAATGCAACATTAGGGTTTCGTTGTTAGTAGGTATGGCAATGGAGTTGTTGAGTGAAGAAGAGGAGATGATTTGTTTGTCGGATGATGGTGTTGACACTCTGAAGTGACATGTGCTAAGTTTGATTCTTTTCCTATTCTTGATGATTTTGTACTTAAATATGTTTTCATTCAATGTAATCTGCTCCATTACAATGACCACAATAATTATTTATAAGCTTTATATTCAACCCTAAGTAAAATATTGGCCACATTCAATTAACTATCTACTTGAATTGGATAACTTTATAAAAATGCTAATTAATAATAATACAATTACATTGCTATCAAGGGAGTTTTCTAGAGCTCACATATCTGAGCAATCTTGGGTACTGGCAAGTCCCAGCAGAACCATAGTTCACAGCTAAAATGTTCACGCCATCCTGTAAAAGGAAATGCAATATGTTAAGCAACAATCTTGTCACACTTAGAAAAACTCAAGCAACAATAACTACTCTTTCAATGGACAACAAGACAAATCCACGTAAAATAAAACAATAGTGTTTCAAACGGAAGTTGAAATAGATTTTCATCTCACATAAAAGAACTCTTGTCCAAATTGTGATGAATAGTGTGGCATAGCCAAAAGCTCTTGGATTAGGTATCAGTAATTATTTGATTGGTGACAGGTACCCCAAAAGCTTTGGTGTCCTTAATATAGGGTGTAAAGATGTTAATCTTTAGATCACACAAATACTAGCTAGTTACCACTGACCATTTGTTTAGAACATTAACAACTTAGTTACAACCTCCCCTATTTTTTCCTCATATTATTTCTAAACACTATGGTATGCTCCCTTTTGCACATAATTCCACAAAATCGTTAATATCCTTAGTCTAAATTTCTGAAATGCTTGAAACTTTTATGCATAAGAGAAAGTTCATATTCTCATACACAGAACATGAACTTTCAAATTGTATTCCATATTTAAAAAATTATGGTGGAATGAACAAGGCTTCGGCAAATGTGGGGTCTGAGGATAATGAAATAAAATACTTGTAAGCAGAAATTACTACTTCATGGATTCAAATCTTGGTCAGTCCGGCCACATTAGACAACCATTGTATAGTGCCATGACTCTCTTAAATGCATACATGCATCTCTCTATTGAGTGTAAAACATTACAAGAAACTCGAGGCATAATCCAAGTAAAGGAAAATTATGTTGAAGTGCCAATATGGAAAGTTTTAATTTCATGAAGAACTAGAAAGATTGTTATGTATATCAAGCATATACAAGGAGTAATTACCGTGTGGATAACAAAATGCTCATCCAAACTCTCACGAGGAATACACCTCTGTAACAGACATTACAATTTACAAGTTAGTGAGTGAAATAAACAATTCTTGCATAAGCGTTGAGAAAAATTAGATCATTCTGCAGATTTAATTATGAATAAGCATAATCAAGATGACATCCTTCATAAAACAATCCTTCAATTTGTATACTAAGCATAATCAAGGTTTAAGATACCGGGTTGGATGGGCACAATCTGATCGATACCAGTACCAACACATGATACCGGTGGTACCACTATATGATTAAATATATGTGTGTATATATGATTAAATATTAAAATTAGCATTTTTGCAACTTAGGACCTTGATAATAGCTTAACATTATCACGACAAAAAAGTTGCAATTTTTTTTTCTTTGCACTGAGACAATCAAATAATATAGGCAAATTCCAATACAAAAATAAGTCATGGTAGAATTACTAATAGAATATTTCACATGACTGATAAAGCATCAACAAGGCATAAAACAAAAGAAGGACAACACTGAAACGTAGTCATTAGTGCAACAACTAGTGTGTAGTGCAATTGCAAATTTAAAATTCTAACTAGACCATGAATTGGAATTTAACAACCAACATGTGGGATTTGTACCCAAAATAAGTTATGTTGTACTCATCATTTAACAAAAACATGGGTGATTCATAGTCTGATTCTTTCTAAATATTAAATCTTGAACTATGCTGAAAGTTTCTATTTTTATTGCACCATGCTGGAACTTTAAGTCTTTCCTGCTTGACACTGCTAGCCAAGTTCCAAACATATGCTCAAGTTGCATTGGACAAATAAGAACTTAATAAACTAAAAGGCATGATCTCATTCCAATTGATCTTCATCTCAATCAGTTGTAATTTCAAGAACTAGGAAGTAGATAAGATTAAGCTGCTCATTAACTATAAGAAATTTACGTTGGCGGTTGATCTATAATCTTTTGTGAACTTAATAAGCTGAAAGGCATGATCTCATCCCAATTAATCTTCATCTCAATCAGTTGTAATTTCAGGAAGTAGCAAGTTGATAAGATTAAGGTGCTCATTAACTGTAACAAATTTACGTTGGCAGTTGACCTTTACCCTTTTGTGAACTTAATAAACTGAAAGGCATGATCTCACTCCAATTGATCTTCATTTCAATCAGATGAAATTTCAAGAACTAGCAAGTAGATAAGATTAAAATGTTCATTAATTATAACAAAATATACGTTGACAGTTGGCCTATATTCTTTTATTACTAACAACAAGTAATAAGTTCATTTCTGCGTCACAAAGTAAACCAGAATATTAGCAATTTGGTATTTATTTTTGTGCAGAACAGAAAGCAACTAAGCTGCATTTCTTAGTCACGAGGGATAAATGTTTTACATATTGCATCTGTTTTTCATTAGACAGTGTAAAAATAATAGTGCTACTAAATACTAACCATGATGAAACGGAAAAATAAGTGAATAGAATAAGATCAGACATAAAAGTTTATGAAATAGAAATAACAGAAAATCTAGTGATGTTAACTCACAGCTCGCACTGAAGAAAGAACGTAATCTTTTCCAGGAGGATTCAGCACATTAGATGGCACTCTGATTGTATAATAACCATCTTCTTTCAACAGCCTCTGCAACAAACAAAATTTACAAGTACCATTACTCCATCCCATCAATCAAGACAAAAAAAAAGCGAAAAAGAATACCTCAAAAGTTTTCTTTTCTTCTTCTGCAAGCGCATTCCTTGAGAATCGAAGCTTAGTCAACGTCTGTAATCAAATCTTATACCAGTAAGGGAGATGCAAACTCGAGAGAGACAAAGGAAAATCCAAGGCGTCCATACATATGTAATGAATCAAGAATTATGAAATCAAACAAAACAATTAAATACATAAAGAGCTCGAACTAGAATCGTTTATTTTGTTGCCTAATACAGAAATTTTGGACTCGTGTACCAGCAGGAAAATTTTTGCCCAAGAGAGGGTTAAAAAAATCACTAAATCATCAGAAATCAGAAAGAGGCGAATGCATATAGACATAAACCTGCCCTCCGTGGCTCCAAGACTTGAGGCGAGCGGTAAAAGTTCCAGCAGGCGAGAACCCAGACGCTCCAAGCTGATGCTCGAGGGAGAACTGAATGGACTTCGAATCGGAGGATCCGAGAGGCAGATCAAGGTCGGGTCTACGGCGGATCTTGGGACGGGTGGCTGGGGTCGAGAGCCCCGGATCGGCGGCCGGCCGCCCGCCCTCGAGCCCGAACTCCTCGTCATCCTGCAGCAACTCATCTGACTGGAACGCGCCGTCGGTTGAGATCAAGAGGAGAGTCGAAAGGAACAAGAAAGCCAGAGATCGGCCACGAGAAGATCCCTTCGCCATCTCTCCGCTCTGTCCGCTTGCAGTTGCGGGGACGGCGAAACTCGATCACAATTATCACGAGCCGATCGCTGAACCGGGCTTATTAACTGGGCTGCTGTGTTTGGCCCATCATGAACCGGTCCATTAGTATTTTAATTAACCGAGCCCATTAAGTTTGTAAAAAAATAAAAAATAATAATTTCTACGCAATACATGTAATGCTTAATCGTATATAATCAATATAATATACGTACCAAATGATAAAGGCACTGGTGCCTCTTTCTGAATGAAAGAATATTGATAGAGGAAGGAGAAAGCTAAAGTACTCACTGGCTTCCAAATTAATTATACCATAAATCAATTTTAAATTCAGCTACTTAAGTTTAATTTATCACTTGGGTTCAAGTAAGGAGGTAGGCTTTAATTTTAGGGGTTATGTTCTTTAAATGAGAGCTAGGGTAATAGAAAAACTTATACTCAACATAAATCGACCTATCTTAATTTTGATAGAAAAAATTTGAGTTGATTAAGTTTCACTCGAATTTCGGATAAATCAAACTATTATAAAATGAATCGAGATTGGAAGTGAGATTTTAGTTACACAATTCTTAACCTAAACCTATCCACCTATATAAATTTACTAAAATATCCCTACTCATTTAAAAAATTAAACTCCTCAATGCTACTTGCTAGTTTTGTAGGGTCAAGTATGGGTGCAAAATTTTTAAAACTTAACAAGATAAAGTTCAAAATCTGGTGTAAAATATGTATTTGATAGGCTATGTGGCCTAGCTTTTGGGTTAGTTTACGAGGTTGGGACGAGCTAAAATCTAAAAATTGATGCATTTAGGTATTGATAGGGGTGACAACAGATTAGGTATCTATGTTTTCACTAAAAAACTAAACCCAACTCAATTGCAAAATCTACTACTGGAATTCAAGTTGGGTACTCTATTATGCAACCTAAATTCGGATCAAGTATTTAAATGGGTACCCAATTAAATAAAAAATAAATTACATATTATTTTATTTTATAAAATATATTTTTAAAATTTAAAATTAAAATTAATATTTATTAATATATTTATATTTTAATTATAATAAATATTTATTTAATAATAATATTTATTTATAAAATTCAGGTATCAAATATCGGGTATCCACGTCTCTAAACCCAAACTTAACCATCAAAGTTGAATTTGTCACGTATAGTTAATTAAGTATCTGAATCCGCATAAACGGGTTAGGTAGTATCCGAACCCAATAGTTGAAATTGCTACCCTTATTCACCTTCTCCCAACCACTGCCAGTGGAGTAAGTAGCAGCGGTGAGGGTGCATCTCCCCACACGCATCAGCTTCTCTGTGTTAGGTTTTCCCATTCGCGGTCGCCGTCGGCCTTCCAGTCGCCTGTCCGTCGTCGCCTTGTCTCGCAGCCGCTATCTTCTAGTGGCCCGTCCGCTGTCGCCTTGTCTCTAAGTTTCCAGATGGGATAGCTGAATAGATCCGTGGATTTCATTTGATTAGTTTGTGTAAATGGAATTTAGATGAAGTTTTGCTGAGCATATAAGATGAGTAAGTTCTGTG
Organism: Costus lasius; assembly: GCA_027563935.2. Lineage (NCBI taxonomy): Eukaryota > Viridiplantae > Streptophyta > Magnoliopsida > Zingiberales > Costaceae > Costus > Costus lasius. Next base: position 16,110,439 of record CM050450.1, on the reverse strand, counting down.
ACCTTATGCAAGGATTTCAAATATATATGCATGCTTTTCCATATCATTGATTTTGGTATCAGATCTAATTCTGAGCAACTCACCCTTTAACAAAGATCAAAATGTTGCAAGTGTTTCGTATTCTGACTCATTTTTGCTTTGTTATAACATCGTGGATCTGAGATTGTTTGAGAATTTATTATTTTCATCCTGCCATGTCATACCTTCATTTATCTTAACTTATTAGTGTCATAGTTGGATGTTTCCATCACTCGGAAGATTCTTCCAAACTAACTTGGATTTCTGTTTGTTTGAATAACTTCATATTTAATCAAGAATGTCATATGGAATGTTCTAGAGCATGAAGCAGGTTACTAATATTGTTTTGCTTTAGCATTGCAAGTGCTATCTTGTGCCACAACGTTATAAAACCTATTGCAGCACTAGATTTATTTCCATGTGCATCTTTCAGCTTGACAATATGATTCATCATGCCTTCTGTTGTGTTCTAAAAGATATCATTTTTACCTTTGAGAATTAATTTCTGCTTCCTTGTTTTTGATTGTTCAATTTTACTAAGACAAGGCATGTCACAGGTATAACAATTTGCAGATTTCTCGTACTTGCTATTTGCTTTTGGAGTTTACAGAATGTGCTGACAGAAAAAACAGAGTTTGAGACTAAATCTCATGTTCCTGACAAGTTTGTTCTGTCTGACCCACCCACTGGACTCTTTGGCCCAATAGAGATATCCCCAGGTGTTGTTCCACGGAATCCTTATCCAGTTGAACCACTCTCACCAATGTACCCATCCTTTCCGACCACTTATGTACCAATGTTGTCTGGCAAATGTCCTGTCAATTTTTCTTCAATTTCAGATGTCATAGACAAGACAGCGTCTGACTGTTCTGCACCTTTAGCTGCACTAGTAGGAAATGTTATTTGTTGTCCACAGGTTAGTAGTTTGATGCACATCTTTCAAGGTTCCTATGCTAGCAAGACCGACTTGCTCGTTTTTCAGCAAGCTACTGCAAATTACTGTTTCTCAGATCTAATTAGCATATTGGCTAGTAGAGGAGCAAATAATACTATTTCTGCTATTTGCTCAGTTAAATCATCAAATCTTACTGGTGGTTCATGCCCCGTTAAGGATCTTGCTACTTTTGAGAAAATGGTAAATACAAGCAAACTGCTTGATTCATGTAGTGTAGTTGATCCACTTAAGGAATGCTGCAGACCGACTTGTCAACCTGCAATCATGGAAGCTGCAATGCAGATCTCACTAAGGGGAGCCAGCATGTTCGATGACTCTAGAATACCTGGAAGTGTCAGTGGTATTACTGCTGTCAATGACTGTAAAGGGGTTGTGTTTGCTTGGTTGTCTAAAAAGATCTCATCAGAGGCTGCTAACGCTGCATTTCGGATTTTATCCAGTTGCAAAGTAAATAAAGGTTTGTTTTCTCATTTATCCTATTGAGTTCTTGAATTTATTTCCTATAGCATATTGTAATTTTTTTTCTGCCTCTCCCTTATCTGGGAACCCACATAGTAAAGAGGGAGGGAGGGAGCGGGAGAGAGAGCATAAGGGATGCAGCTTGATTCTTAATTTGGCTACTTTTTGTTCATAAACCTCTTCTTTAAATTTTTAAAGACCAGTATAATAGCCATGTAAAGTGGGAAATGTAAATTGTCGATCATGTTAAGAAAGATAATTTGATACAGGCATGTGATTGCATTACCAAATACAAGAGGAAAGAAATAACATGATATCGTCTGTCCAAATAAGTCTTGATTCCTCATTCATTCTTAATTTTCCAACTTTTTGAACCATTCTATATTTTTCCATTATTTTTAATGGGTTTTGATAGGTTGTTTATTTCCTTGTGGAAGTTACAATGGAAGGCTGGCAATTGGTTCTTCTGTAGTTAGATTGGTCATATGATTTTCTTCAAACACCGAGTAAAATTGCTTTGATTTGATTGCTGACAAGGAATTAAAAACAGATCAGTAACTAGACAGCCGGCACATAACAGTCTTTCATTATATATATATATAATGATCCCAATGTTGGATTGCCGTAGCCAAGTTGTTCTGTGCATTCATAAGTGACCAACTTATGGAGGCAAACTGCAAGAGTACAACTAGGATAGGCCACTAGTCAGCCTTGATGTGAAAGACACTTCCAATCTCCATTCATGTTTACAAGGGCAAATTATTCTCATTGAAAATTGTTACATCAAATTGAAGATTTTCTTGCATAGGATGGTTGTAGTTTGATCCAAGTAATCAGTCTTAGGGGCTTGGGATCTCTCTACATTTGGATGAAGGGCAAGTTCATGAGGAGGGCTGCCTACGTTTTACACATTGCTATACTGGTAGGCAAGATTTGAAAGATTGGTCTGAATTGGTGTACCAATCTAATCTCGGACCAGTATACTATAGTAAAACCGACATCGTGCTATAGAAAAATGTGCTACAGTATACAAACTGAAAATTTTGGTTGGTTCAGACCAAAATTTTAAAACTTACGGGTAGGTTTCAATGGCATTCGCCTCTTTGGAGAGACCTGTTTACTTGTCCTAGCCTCAAATTTTAAAACTTACGGGTAGGTTTCAATGGCATTCATCTCTTTGGAGAGACCTGTTTACTTGTCCTAGCCTCCATTGGTACTTGGTAGTATCAACACTATCAATGGCCTTTATCTCATTAGTGAGAGTTTATAGCTCATCTCTACTTTGGTTGGAAAATTTAGTGTTAAGTTAACCATGGCTTGGCCAGCTAAAACTTCCAAGGAATATATATAGTTGGGTAGGCAAACATGTTGGAGGATGTTAATTGCAAACAAAGGCAACCTTTTTCTGCTAGAAGTCAAGTAGTATTAGTTGCGTAGGCAGGATATGAACCCAGGATTTTGTTATCAATAAGTAAAGTATTTACTACTTGAGATAACTAGCACCTGCACAATGGAGATCTTGAGCTCTATTGTCTTGCACTCTCTACTTGGATATTTGTTTCATGAAGGCAAGGATTTACTGAAACTTATCATAAAAGCAAATTGTTAGAACCTAAGACTAGGCACGAGTATGTGGTGAGAGGGAGAGAGAAGGTATTTACTCTCCAAACTTGTCTTCATTCCTCTTCTTTTTGCCCATACCTCTTGATTTGTGGTTGCTCTTTAGCCATTCCATATTTTCTTCTATAATCAGTGATGGTTCTTTATGGGTTTGTTCTTTCCTTGTATTGGAAGGTTGGCTTTTTCTCAGTGGTGATGGTTTATATTTATGTTGTTCTTGATAGACGAAAATGTAATGACTGAATGACAGAGCTCCCAAGCTGTTGGTTAAATATGGAATGTTTTATGTGCTTCTGAAGGAATTGGATATAGATCCTGCCAACATATGTGAATAAAGCTAGAAATCAAAACTAAGAATGGACGTTCAACCATCCAAGATCAAATTCAAGCCCCTACATGGCCTTGAGTCTAGCTTGAGGATTTTAGCCACGTGATATCCAAGGATAATAATGTTTGTAATACAATTGGTCAATTACCTATGCTGGGTGCAAAAGGCTTCTTAAGTTTTATAGCATGGCACGGGGTAAATATGCCAAGCTGTTAGATACTTGCAGTGCTTTTTCGTTAGTACTAAATTGGTCCGTGGATTTTATTGTGGTCGATTTCACCCTCAATAGCCAGTCATTTATGTTCTCTAGGGTTAGTGTCTGACAAGTGGTTTCACAATGCCCACCGGGTTAGTGCCTTGAACACTCACGTCATAGTGTAGCGAGGGTATTTCAGGCTTTTGGTCATGGAAGAGTTCATTGGGCTACATGCCTAATGGTGGATAGCGTGCTCCCTTTCGCCTCACATTGGTTGGAAAGAAGGATGATCCATTTGCTTAATGTAGTGTTGAAAACAGAGCGCAATATTTGATACCTTTAGCCTCACATTGGTTGGAAAGAAGGATGATCCATGCGCTTAATGTAGTGTTGAAAACAGAGCGCTAAATTTGCTACTTTACTAGCTTTCCTGATGGTGATGAAAAGTAAATCCATATCTGAAATTTAAATCACTATATTTGATTGAATTGATTTGTTCTTTTTAGAATTTTATGAGTGCTTACGATTTTATGCTTGTCACCTGTATTTCTGTAGCCATTCTGAGAAACAGTGAAAGTTTTCTTGATTGTGTTTTTGTTGCATAGTTTCTTAACTTTGTAAGCTTTTAGATGTGCTGTGAGGATAGTCTTAATTTGGCAGTTCAGCTCATGTTATATCATACTTGAGCCCACACATCATACGTGTGAAGTTAAAATTCAATAGAGCCATATCATGTAACATGATCGTTAGGATAATTCTTGCAGGTGAAAATTTAAAGTATGTTCGCATTTGTGGCGTTGGTAATTGTTCCTGTCTACCTTCTTTAGTTTGATTGCTGTTCTAAAACTGCATAGTCATATTTCTTTTATTTGGTTGTTAAATGTTGAAAAATTGAATATAGAACTGTGCTTGGTAGCTTTACAGGGTAGGACATAAAATGTTTTGGATTTGTTGAAACATATTTATATTGCGATTATCTTATTCCTGACATCTGAATAGTCACTTATGCATTCTCCTATAGTTTGTCCATTAGCATTTGAGGAGCCCACAAAAATAATCAAAGCTTGTCGTGGTTCTGCTCCTTCTAGTCTTTCCTGTTGCAGTTCCTTGAACGCTTACATCGCATCAATTCAGAGACAGATGCTCATTACAAATAGGCAAGCTATCAACTGTGCAACATTATTTGGATCAGTGTTACAGAAAGGTGGAGTTATGACAAACATCTATGAACTTTGCCAAGTTGATCTGAAAGACTTTAGCCTTCAATGTATGTTAATCTGCCACTGACCTTTTAGTTTCATAATACAAGCGCTCCTGATATATGATGTCTAACAGTAGTTTCTCCCTTTTGACTGATTGCTTGGGTGCAGCATATGGCCAACAAGGTTTTTTTTTCCTTTTCCTTTTTGTTCTTGTAGTAATAAATTTTAAATTATATTTCACATGGCATTATGTGAAGCTTATTTTTGTTGATTTCTGGACGCAGGATGTCTGTTGCGCAGTTTACCAGCAGATATTGTGTTCGACAATATCACAGGCTTCAGCTTTACATGTGATTTAAGTGACAATATTGCTGCTCCATGGCCTTCCTCATCCTCCCTTTCATCCTTATCCCTTTGCGCACCTGGTAGGTTAAAGACATTGCTTTAGATTTCTGTGAAGTTTATTTTGAGAACTCGATTCTCTTGCTTGCTTGATTGTTTTGTTATGGTAAACTTTGGAAGATAACTAGTATCAGATTTAAAGTAATTTTGTAATTTTTGTCTCTTCGTATATGCAGAGATGTCCTTACCTGCATTGCCAGTACCACAGACCTCTGTGAGCTCAGGTAATTCATATTTACTGATTTCATGTTCATACCTTAGTATTGCCATTTTCTCTCAAATGTTCGTTCATTTGTTTTTTCTCTATTGTTATGCGCATCTGAATTTTCGATCATATTTAGAAAAGAGATCCTCATTTATGTTTTTTGTTTTTCTACTGTCAGAAGCTTTTATCTATTTGAATTATCTTCTTTCTGTTGCTCATTTTTGAGTGTTCTATAATTAACAATATTCATCACTTCTAGGTTGCTCCAACATTGCAAGAACCATCGCTACCCTTGTATACGTCATCTCCAGCTTATTGCTTTGATGCTCTTCCAAGTCCCAAGCCAGTGGTAATCCACATGCGAGGAAACTACTTGAGACTAGAGCAAGTCTATGTTTATTCATAGCAGCACTTCATTCAAGAAAATGGTTAATTTTCTTGTGGAAAGAGTTCTTCTCGGTGAAGACAACAGAGCGATCTATTCCTTCGGGTATTCTGGATTGTTACGCTGAAGGTACCCAACAAATCCAAGGCTTATTGTGAATAGAGAATGTACGTCTTATCTGTGTTTCAATTCAGGTTGTTTCTTTCTACTTTTTTTTTTTCTTCCCCGGTATCCTATGGTTTTTTGTTGTATATTATGTTGAGTTTGTCGATGAGTTGGGTACTCAGTCTCCATTTAACAGTAACATTTTTTGTACTTGCGAGTCTGGAATCATCCTTGTTGTCACGCCCCGGTCGGAATGGTCTAAAACAACGTTTATCCGCTTCCTAGAGCCGTCCGGTGGAACACCAGAACGTGATCACGCTAGGGTTTTCGGACCGAATTGCGTCCCCAAATTCGAAACCCTAGTTTCCCGCTCAATTTTCAATCCCCAAATTATAATTCACTCGAGAAACCCTAACCCTAATTAGAAGATCCGAAAAGAATTGAAAAACCCCAAATTAAAATACCTCAAATCAGATTTTGACTAAAGTCAAAATCGAACGTCGAATTTAACCTCTGCGCTGGCGTCACGCCGACGTTAGCAACTCAATTCGAAATCGCCGCCGCGATTCGATTTCGCTTGCGTCAGCGTCGCCTTGCTTCTGACGCCTTGCTGATGTCACTCTCCAAATCGAATGAATTTGATTTCGCTCGTTGACCGCTCCAAGTGTTGACTTGCCTCGTTTCGCTGCCTCGCCTTCGTCTTCCTCGCGCCGAGCTCGAGCGTTCACCGTCGCTGTCCGCTGCGCTGGAGAGGATGGGCGAATCAGCAAGGTGGAGACGTCCCCGTCTCACCCTCCGCCACTTGCTGCCGGGGGTGGCAGCCGCCTGCTGCCGCTGAGTTCGTTGCCGCCGCGAAACCAGAGGAAACGGGTGAGGAACTCGCTCGTCGGAGAAGAAACACGGGGAAGGGAAAATTTCCTCTATTCGTGAAATAGATTACAAAAACCCTCGCCTCTCTCTTTTCTCTCGTCGGTGGCCGAGCTCTCCTCTCGTCGCTCTTCTCTCTGCTCGTCGGCGAAGCCTCTCAACGCCGTTACACGCTCTCGTTCAGAACTCGATCGCCGATGCTCTCTTTGGCCCCCGTCTCCGATGTCGATCTCGTCCGCCTCGTTGGACCTTTATAGGGAGACTCCCGCCGCCTCCGCTCTCCGCCGCGACCGTGTCGTCAGCTCCGAAAGTCTCGCGGAGACGACGACGCCGTGTCCGAACATCTCCCTCAAAGCTCCTTTGTAGTCCGCTTCTTTCGCTGCGGACTACTTCTCCAGCGCCGCACGAGCCTCCGCCTTTCGCGTGTGGCCACCAAGCCAGTAGCCGTCCGCCCGAATCTTCCGCTGGAGGTTCGTCCGCACCCGTGCGCCTCGCTGCGGACGAAGATGAAGGCCCTGTTCGCGTCTTTATTGATGAAGCCAAGTCAAAATCCGATTTTGACCCAACAATCCTCCCAAATCGGGCTCCGTCTTGTACGCGTACGTGAGCCAGGCCCATTGGGATGAACCGGAAATCCGGGGCCTAACAATTCTCCCCCGCCTAATTTGGACATCGCCCCCGATGTCCTGCGCGGGCGGCCCGCTCAACACCGGCTGGCGAGCCACCGCTCTTGCTCGGCGCAGTTAGCCTCGTAGCACTCTTTCCAGTTCTGTTCCCTCTTGCGTTGGAGCTTCTCATAGTTCGCACGTTGTCTTGCGTTGTCTTCCGCTTCTATCTCCTCCCAAGACTTCGGTGAAGTCTTTTCCTCCACTACCTGCTTATACGTCTTTTTCTCCTGTGGAGGGTTCGCATCTCCGGAGCTCATCTTCTGCTCGACGTTGCCATAATCGACTGCGTCTTTCGGCTCTGCTTCTACGGGGGTCGGTGATGATCTTCCTGCGACCACTGAGGCAATGCGCACAACTCCTAGGCGGGCCTCTACTGGTTCCTCATCATGCACCACCGTCGGTTTCTCAGCTAGTTCCCGATGCACAATCGCTGCAATTGCGTTCACCCTCTGTCGATCCGGACAGTCACGTATCCGGTGCGGGCCCTTGCACAAGAAGCAAGCAATCGGTCTCAGTTGACCCTGCCTTCTCTCTGCAGGTCGAGCATGCTCCTGCCACGCTAGTTGTCCTCTGTTCCGTCGGGGAGAGAGCCTCTCTCTCTCTCTGGCGCTCTAGGTCTGGGTGGAGATGGTCGTTTCGGAGGCGACCTCTGTGCCCTCTGAAAGGTCGTCCCCGAAGTTCTCTGGTCCACAAGAGACTCGACTATAGCCGCAGCCGTCCTCCAGTCCTGCGGCGCATGTCGTCGGACCTCCGTTGCCGCCCAGGGTTGGAGATTCCGGAGGAAGAAGTACCTCCTGTCTCCCTCCGCCATCTCGGGTAGCTCCAACATCAGCGCGGAGAACGCCCTGACATACTCCTGGATCGTCCCTGTGTGCTTTAGCCAATCCACCGCCTCTCGCGCTTGGTCCACCGAGTTTCCGGGAAAGAACTGCTGCCGCAGTTCCTCTCGGAACACCTCCCATGTCCAACTAGCCGCCTCTGATGTAGAATCAACTTTGGTTCTCCACCAGAGTTTTGCATCATCTGAGAGATATGCTTTGCACACCCTCACCTTCTCCTAATCTGAAACATGGTTAGCCTCAAAATATTGCTGCATGTCCCAAAGGAAGTTACCCAATACTTTTGCAGATCTGGCCCCTTTGAACATTGCAGGCTCTGGGGTGCGAACCTTCCCATTGCTGTTGGGAGCCCCGTACTCCGCCCTGGTTGCTGTAGGGGCACCCCCCTTGTGCCTGCGCCAATGCCATGCGCGTCACCGCAAGATCCGCCAATATCTGCTGTTGCGCTGCGATGTTGTTGGTTAACTGTGTCGTCAAGGTTGCTACCTGACCTTGCAAAGTTGTCACTTGCTGGGTTTGTGCTGTCAAGGTGGCCACCTGTTCTTGCAAGGTCACCACTTGTTGTTGGAGCGCTGCCGTCCTTTCATCATTCTGCTGAGCTTCTCCAACCAAACTTTGTTGAATGGCAAGAATCTGCAACCTTTGCTCTTCAATCGTGCGATGGAGGTCCTCCACCTGAGGAACCACCGCATCTCTGCTGTTCCCCGTCAAACCGAGTACCTGCTCGATTCGGGCAATGCGATCTCCTTGATTCACCATGCTGCTGGATCACTTTAGCTCTGATACCTGTTGTCACGCCCCGGTCAGAACGGTCTAAAAACAGCGCTTATCCGCTTCCTAGAGCCGTCCAGCGGAACACCAGAACGTGATCGCGCTAGGGTTTCCGGAGCGAATCGCGTCCCCAAATTCGAAACCCTAGTTCCCTGCTCAATTTTCAATCCCCAAATTACAATTCACTCGAGAAACCCTAACCCTAATTAGAAGATCCGAAAAGAATCGAAAAACCCAAAATCAAAATACCTCAAATCAAATTTTGACCGAAGTCAAAATCGAACGTCGAATTTAACCTCTGCGCTGACGTCACGCCGACGTTAGCAACTCAATTCGAAATCGCCGCCGCGATTCGATTTCGCTTGCGTCAGCGTTGCCTTGCTGACGTCACTCTCCAAATCGAACGAATTCGATTTCGCTCGTTGACCGCTCCAAGCGTTGACTTGCCTCGTTTCGAACGCCCGACGCATTCGAAAGCTCGCGTCGTCGTCTTCGCTGCCTTGCCTTCGTCTTCCTCGCGCCGAGCTCGAGTGTTCACCGTCGCCGTCCGCTGCACTGGAGAGGATGGGCGAATCAGCAAGGTGGAGACGTCCCCGTCTCACCCTCCGCCACTTGCCGCCTGGGTGGCAGCCGCCTGCTGCCGCTGAGTTCGTTGCCGCCGCGAAACCAGAGGAAACGGGTGAGGAACTCGCTCGTCGGAGAAGAAACACGGGGAAGGGAAAATTTCCTCTATTCGTGAAGTAGATTACAAAAACCCTCGCCTCTCTCTTTTCTCTCGTCGCTCTTCTCTCTGCTCGTTGGCGAAGCCTCTCAACGCCGTTACACGCTCTCGTTCAGAACTCGATCGCCGATGCTCTCTTTGGCCCCCGTCTCCGATGTCGATCTCGTCCGCCTCGTCGGACCTTTATAGGGAGACTCCCGCCGCCTCCGCTCTCCGCCGCGACCGTGTCGTCAGCTCCGAAAGTCTCGCGGAGACGACGACGCCGTGTCCGAACATCTCCCTCAAAGCTCCTTTGTAGTCCGCTTCTTCCGCTGCGGACTACTTCTCCAGCGCCGTACGAGCCTCCGCCTTTCGCGTGTGGCCACCAAGCCAGCAGCCGTCCGCCCGAATCTTCCGCTGGAGCTTCGTCCGCACCCGTGCGCCTCGCTGCAGACGAAGATGAAGGCGCTGTTCGCGTCTTTGTTGCTGAAGCCAGGTCAAAATCCGATTTTGACCCAACAATCTTCCCAAATCGGGCTCCTTCTTGTACGCATACGTGGGCCAGGCCCATTGGGCTGAACTGGAAATCCGGGGCCTAACACTGATGAACCCTTGTTGATGCTGACAATATCTGGTCCTAAGGAAGCAGTTTCAGAAGAATCTCTCGAACCCTCAAATTCAGGACTTGAATGAAGCACATTTTATTCTACTAACAATTAATGTTTTTCTTAAGATTACTTGCATTTGACATATCCAATATCGAGATTTTCAGCTTCTGATACATGTTCCTTCGAGTAGCCTTGTGTACGTTCTAATTGAAGCAATAGTATAAACCAAAAATGAAGATACCTCCTTTGTAACGAACATTTAGATATGGGTGTCATCAAAATAAGGGTTTTATTTTTTTTTCTCAATCTAAATGTGATTAATTTTAAAAATATTTTAATTATATTTCTTATTTTTATAAACCTCAAGTTACAATAAGATCATGATGAGAAAAATATGCAAGAAGTAGACTGCATATACCAGGCCTTTTGACTTAAAACGTTTTGTGCCTCTTTATTTGATGCACAAAATATTTAACATTTAATTAGCATACGGTTACGTGGACATCAAGAAGTGAAGTTTCTGAGGACGCTGCATTCAGAATGTGCACAACATTTATTCCTTGTGCAGGGCCGCATTTAATCCAAGGACGACAGATCAAATGTGCATGTGCACACTTTTACATGACAAATCCTCACGAGGAAGATCTTTATCCTTTACAAATGTCAACGCCCATTTGATTTTGAGAAGCTCACATATCTTATATCCGATCCTAAATCTAATGTTGTGAGGGTTTTAAAATTTTGCCCCCACACTTAACCTCACAGAGCTAGCAAGTAGCGGCGAGCAACATAAGGACGAGAGGTGAAGGGGGAACGGCACAAGGGCGGGCGAGGTGGTAGGGAGGGAGGCAGCAAGGAAAAAAAAAGCCTAGCCTAGGTACTAAAGCTTAAAATTTTTAAACTGGGTATTGTAATTTGTGTTTCATAAATTTTAAAGTCACCTGATAAAAATATAAATTTTAAAGTTTTCTAAGTTAAATTATTTATAGATCTTTCATTAATTATAATTATTGTTGACAAATCTTCTGTCAACTATAGTTATTATTGACAAATTATTTAAAATTTGTCAACAATAAATTAAGGTATATCAACCATAATTATTTTTGATAAACCTTAATTTATGACAAATTAATGTATGTCAATAATAAATTAAGATCTATCAATGACAATTATACTTGATGAAAGATCTGTCAATAATTTAACTTAGAAAAATCTCGAGATTCATGTTTTCACGACTGAGGCTTTAAAATTTGTGAAACACAAATTATAATATTCAGGAGGGGATGAAAGGGAGGGAGAGGAGAAATTTGGGGTTAGAATTTTTTAAATGAGTAGAGGTAATTTAGTAAATGTATATGCAGTGACAAATATAACTTTGAGGTCGAGTACTAATGTTTTGCATTTATATAGTATTTTTACTATGCTTTTACTGTAAAATATCCCTCATTTCTATCATGTTCTTACTCATTTTGACTTAAATTCTTATTATTATTCAGAATCTTCACCACTATTCACTTTTATCATATTTCAGGGGAAAACAACTAATTTTTGATGAATTTTGAAAGATCCGAGCACACGGATGGATTCCAAACGTCGAGACGAAGTCACCCACCAAATTTTATGCAAATCGGAGTTTTATAGTGAAATTGTGGCTTGCCTATGAAAATAATCACGGCCATAATTCTTTGGACGACCTCAAAAGAAATTATGGCCTGCTCGTAATTTTTATAGCGGCCATAATTCTTTCGATGCGTTTTGACGAACTTCACTGACAAGATTATGACCCACTTGTGAAAATTATTGCGGCCGTAATTCTTTTGGATGCTCTTCACTAGAAGCCACCGACAAGATTACAACCCGCCTGTGATAATTATCACGGTCGTAATTTTGCCCTGTAGTCACAATTTTGCTCCGCTTCTTGCTCGATTTGGCTCCTTTTCGAGCCAAATTTTGAGAAAAACATATTTGGAAGGTTCTGAACATTATGAGCAAGCTTTGGAAGGATTTTGGGGGGGACATTTGATAAGTTTTTGAATGGATTTCGGCAAAAGGGCGAGACTAGGTTGACACAGGTGGTGGAAGATGATTTTCTCCTCGAAAAAGCTTCATTCTTTGTCCGACTGGCTTCGATCTTCACGGGGGAGCCTTAGTTTTCATCTTCTTTGTTGATTTCATCCTTTATATTTGTCATTTGTAATCAAGAACATGAGTTTTCTTGTGTTGAAACCAAGAACATGTCAGCGTAAACCTTATTTTAGGACTAGGGCGTAGTCCTTTGTGTTTTGATGATTTGATTGATAATTTTCATCTTTTGAAGCTATTACTTGTGGTTGATCCGATTTTTATTGTGTTTATTATGTGTTAATTATTGGCCATAATTTACATGTTATTCGACGTCGCATGATGTACTGAAAGGCAAAGTGCGACATCATATCTACAATTTTCAGACATACTGATTCGATCACGAAAGTAGTTCAAATTAATCTGAGGGATTTTTAGATTTGTGAAGAACTTGTTGGGTTTATTTCGAGTTAATAACTACGAAAGTAGTGGATTAACTCGGGTAGACACCGGGTTGTGCCGCTAAAAGGGAAAAACTTGTACATTCGGATAGATTCCCTTTAGCACAGTAAAACCCTTCTTTAGATGCATTTTGTTAGTAAAATTATTTAACATGGAGTGATGAACCTGAAGTCCTAATATTTCATAACTTGATTACAACTCCGTTGCGTTCCTTTAGTCTTTTTAGTAACTTAGTTCGAATAGGTTTTAAATCAACTCTATTTTCTATTATCTAGTAATCCAGAGATAACTCGGTACTTGGTCATTGGTCTCTGTGAGATGATATTATTATATTACTTCGATAGGCCGTGCACTTGCGGTGAACCCATCAAATACCTAAAATCTTACTCTCAACCCTGATCTATCTTATAATGATCGGATTTCTCCCGCATCTGACTTGAGATTTGATCAACTCAAGTTTTTTCCATCAAAATCAAGGTGGATCAAACCGTGTCATATATGAGTTTGTTTTGTTATCCCTAACTCTCACCCAGCCACTGTAATATGAAATTAAAGCTTACCTGCTTACTTGAACCTAACTCCTAAAGTAAACTTAAGTAATAAGTAGCTAAATTAAACCTGACTCATAAAATGAAGTATGTGATGACATGATGCATACAATATTCTAGTGATATAATGAATCATATAATCTATATATACTTGATAAATTGTAAACAATCTAATGTAAGGATCTATACATATCATCAACTCTAGTGATATAATGAATCATGGTAATCTATATATACTTGATAAATTGTAAACAATCAAATGTAAGAATCTACACATATCATCCAGTGGTTTAAAAGTTAATAAAACTGTGTAAGGAGAAATTGAAGACAAACTAATTCTAAGATATATAAATTATTATAAAACTAGTTTAAGGACTTAGTTTGTCAAAATACCAACAAACTGATTTAACTTAAGGAACAACAAATGAATGCAGTCAAGTGCCCAATTTATATGCATACTTGATTTATATGTAAATACAATCAAATAAAAGTTACACAAACAAAATAATACAACCACTAAACAGAACATGCTCTAAAACTTAGGGAACCGGTCTTGGTTTAATTGAACCGGACCTAAACCCTATCGAATAAAAAAAATTATACTTAATCGACTAATTTCACATTGAACCAGTCTAGAAGCAATTACTATTAAACCAGGAATCATCTAAGGATACTCTTGGTTCTGTTAAATAGCAATTCTTTAACCTTTCTATTGAGTACTTGAATCGGTCACAATTCAATCAAAATCGAATTGAACTGGTCCATATACTCCAACTAGGTTGAGACTGAAATTAGACTAGTCAACTTGTTGACCCAAACCAAAACAAATATTAACTCATACTAGAAATCCACCGATTCAACTATGGACCTAGTTTGACCCTATGAGATTGCTCCACCCGCTGTGCTACTCAAGCGCCGCCCCCGCATGGCCGCCAGTCCCAAGGTCCACAGCCACTCCGGGGAGCTCTCCAGGGCCTATCGGTCGTTAAACTCTCTTGAATGATCACTGGCAGAGAACCCTGGCCAAAACTAGACTTGCAACGAGCTTTCGACCTCTAATTGAAGCTTCTATCACAGATGACGAGCTCCAATAGCGACGTCGCTATTGCCTAACTCCAAAACATCACAAAAGGCAAGGGAAGGAAAAAAAATACATGGAGTAGCATTTGGTTGATACTGTAGACGAAGAGTAAGGATTCGCTGGCTTCTTTGGAAGTTGAAAGGTTGCTAGCAGCACTCCTCTTCTTTGGCAACTTGCTTCGAACCACTCTGGCGGAGAGGTGTCTCCACTTGTCCTTAGCCTCTCTCTGATGAGAAGAGGGATACGAGGAAACGAGATGCAGTTGCTTGAAAATCTCTCGATCCCACAACTGGAAACGAGTTTGAAAAACTTGGCTCTCCGTCAGAATTGAAGATGAGGATGAACTATTTATCACCATAGCAATCAAGCTTGGGTCTAATAAGATGTTGACCAGAATTATTCACAAACACAAGCTCGCCCTAGGGTTTAGTCCACAAAAATTGCAACAAGCACATGAGTAGTGGGTTCGAGCTCTTGACGCTGCACATGCTTGAATTTAATTTTTTTTTATTGTTTAATAAACTTGATTTGCTAATTAGAAATTTCTTCAAAATCAAGAAAAATTTTAAAATTTCTAAAAAAAACCATAGATATTAATTCTCATAATACAAAATTATTTTTAGGATATTTTACTTAGCACATTATTTTGCAATATCATAATGTCATATCAGCCTAAAAGGTTCTTGCTTGAACCAACAGCATTACTAAGGCCAAGTCAGCTTTAGGGAGGCTGTGGGTCAAACTGAAACTTGTAATTTTTACTGGTTGAAAAGTATCTGGCTGAAAAAGTTTGAAGGTGTTTGGGTAAAATAAGCTTTTTAACCAACCAACAGCTTTGACCAGCCAGAAACAAGTGGGTGACAGCTTCTTAGGAAAGCAACTGCTTCTGGACTCCAAACCCAGAAGCTGATAATCAAACACTTAAACTTTTAAAAATTTACTTTTATGGCCAGCAGAAGTAGCTAAAAAAGCGCCAAACCCTACTTTGATTGTTCTTTTTACGAGGTAATACTGTATTGACTTGCATCTCTTGTTAATTTCAGCCGTAAGTGGTCTTTCACGCCCGATACAGTTTTGAAGAATAGTGAGCAAGCTCCAAGGTGAGTCTCAACTAAAAACAAAATCTTCTAGGGAAATCATTTGTGCTGGTCATTTTGATTCACAATTCTCGAGTTCTATATAGAGATATATCTTCTCTCTTCTCATGTTTCTGATATATGCCCTTTACATGTTTTGGTTTACTGCATACTATCACACGGAACCATTACAAATGTGTTTACATCTTCTAAATTCTGTGACGAACGCTTGCAGAACTCCAGCTTTTGCTGAAGAATTGGTTGTTGGGGATGGAGATGAAGATTTAAAGCCACCTGAAAAGTCTTTCTGGGTTAAATATGTGAGTACCATTATCATTGTTTTTTCTTGCTGCACCTGTGCTTTGTTTAGTTAATTATCAAAGTATATGGATTGGTTATGGAGTCGCTATTAATTAATTTGACTATTGGCTTAAATAGAAATGTCACCTGACTATTTTATTTTTTTATGCTGTTTTTTTCTGTAGTGGATGTATTTAATTCCGCTTGTCTTCATTGTGCTGAATGCCGTGACCCAAGCCATGAATATGCCGGAGGAGCAGGCTGCTGGGCAACCTGCACAGCGGGCACCTACGTCCAATGTTCGAACAAAATGAGCGGTCAATTATGGTCTAAGCTAACGTAGTGTTACACTACATAGCGATGGGGGAAAAAAAAATAAGGGGGTAAATGGATAAAATGCATTTGTCAACCAGAGGCAATATAAAATTTATTCGTCTTTACACCTAGATATAAACATATATAATCAATGTTAATATTAAAACTTAGGGGAGCATTTGCCCACTTCCTTACTACGTGGTTCCGCTCCGCTACTCATGCTACATCAACAAATACTTGATTCTTTAATTCATAGGGCAGAAGAATTTAATAAAAAGAAAATCACTGTGCTCCTGTGAATGAAGCTCACTCTAGCTTGCCTTATCACATTCTTCATGGGGATATCAGAGGAATGAAGACAACTTTCAATCTCCACAGGAAAAAGGAGACAATCACTGTACCTGTGCACGCACCATAAGTCAAGCTGAGCGGGATGGTACAGTTGCCGCCCACTGGGTGTGCCTACTAGACAAGCTTCAGAAATCATAATGTTCAAACACCTGACATGCCGTTCTTGGACCCCATGGCCAGCTGGAGAAGAGTGATCAGTTTTCTGAATCTTTTTCTCTCATTCATACTTCATTTCACTGCACCACTTATTTCTACTCTCATTATACAGGTTGGGTATAGCTAGAACATAAGATTGCTAATCTGGATTCAAGTGAAGAAGATTTGAGTCACAGTTGGCAGACTTAAAGAGTAAGACTATGCACTTTAGAATCAGCATATCGAGGCTCAAATGACCTTGGATTACAAACATAACTGATAGAGTAAGCACACTCAGTAACTTGTTGATCTTTAAATTGAGAAACATAAACTAGCATATTAACCAAGCACTTGGACAAAGCACGACCGGGTTAGTTGCTGATTGATTAAGTATAGAGTGTACTGTTGCATACAGTAAAACTAATAGCTCACGAGAAAGAGAGGAGCTTTACTGACAAGAGTATTCCATGAACACCTCTCCAAGTCTGGAGCATAACAAGAGTTGCAGAATGACAACAAAAAGCGAATAAGACCAATGGCCCTCAAAACGCTATATGTTAACAAAATGATTGTGGATCTTTGCTTCGATAAGTCAAAACAAGAAATGCTAACGTAGCATATGCTCTAGACATACAAACGAATTGGTAGCTTGGATAAGTGTGGCCATAGAGGAAGTTTTTTCTTTTTCTTTTTTTTTTTTTTGAAGAAAAGAGATCTATATTAACGCAAAATGGCCTCGACCAGAGGTAAGAATACACTGGAGCCCATAAGGCCAATTCGAATACCAAGAATTACAAACCAAGAAGTGCGAGGCGTGGGTAGCTAACCAGTTGGCAGCCTGATTAGCCTCACACATAACAAAACAAAGAGAAGCTTCCGGCCAGTTAGAGGAAGTTGCTCAGTTGATCCTTCTGACCAATACAAATTCGTTTTTCAACATTTTCAAACGTCGATTGATAGATGCAGTGTTTTTCAAACAATTTTCAGTGACCTCCTTTTTGGCTGCAAAAATTATCACAAAAAACTGGATTAAGTAAAAAATGACACTGTATATTAACAGTAGGCCTATGACTGTCCTCAAGTATGAGATAACCAGCAAAATAAAAATGTTACACTTTCCTACATAATTTTCATCCATACTTCCATTTACCTATATAGATGGATCTTATGACAATTTCCTTGCACAATGAACAACTAAAGGCATATCATCTTACTAGTTTAGGGGTTACCAAACATGGGTTCAATTTCAAACCACAAAATAAACTCAAAGAAAACTAAGATTTTTTAGGTTTAACAATGTTAGGAGTTTCCAACTTATTCTCAGATTGTTTTGGCTTACTTAATTGCGAATAGGACCAGTAAAAAATAAAAATATTTTATTTTATTATCTTTTACTATATTAGTAGTGTTGAACACATTTGCAAATAATAATTAATTAATTGACCATGTTAGTTGTTAATTTTATAGATTATTTTGAATTAAACAGAAAGGAACCAAAATATTTCTTCCAAACAAAATAATTAATTACCTTCAGCACCGCTTACCATCCCCAAGTTGATAGTCCAATTGAAAAAGTAAATTGCTACCTTAAAAATCACATTCATTGCTTCACCATTGATCACCTAAAATAATGGTCAACTTGGCTTCCATGGTGGTATATATCTAAAGTACCAACTTTCATTTGACCCTCAAGACAATCACATTCTCTGCTATGATAGTTAGCCTCAATGGAGACTGCTATCCTACATTGTTGGTGCAGCACATCTAACAGTCGTTGATCATATTTCATTCATCATGATGATATGTTTCCAGACTTGTGCAAGGATCTTCAACAGGCTTAGCAACTCACAGAATGCTCTTATGATGCTAGACACATGATACAAGCAATTTGGTAATTTGAATCTCCAATTGTACAAACACCTTCTCTTTCAAGAAAGCAGTCACACTCTCATGATCATTTTCAATCAAACCTCACATGGCTGCAATTG
Organism: Costus lasius; assembly: GCA_027563935.2. Classification (NCBI taxonomy): domain Eukaryota; kingdom Viridiplantae; phylum Streptophyta; class Magnoliopsida; order Zingiberales; family Costaceae; genus Costus; species Costus lasius. The sequence goes on along the minus strand of CM050450.1, from coordinate 16,091,794 downwards.
CTTATAAACTATAACTCTTCGTAGCTTCAAGATCCATCATGTTTTTCATGTCTCCTTCCTCAAAAAAATTCATGAATCTACACCATCAATTTTGATAACTCTTCCACAACTATTGCAATATAAACTTCAATCACATCCATGGAGCCTTAGCTAGCTACCTTCACCAAGGCCTATAAAAGTTTGTAAGTAACTAGAAAGGCTTACCACCTACTGATGCGTCATGGGAAAAACAATCTACCTTATAGTGAAGGTGACTACCCTAATGCATGAGGATAAGCATTTACTTGAAGAGGGAGTGATGGTATGGCTGAACAAGCGAAGCGAAGTTTGGACCACCAACCAACCTTCCAAAGCAAATCATGGTATAAACAGAAGCATCATCCAATCCACTAGCAAACCTTCCAAAGATATGACAAGAATGACAATGCAATTCAATCAAACTCATAAGGAAAAAATTCCATCAATCAAGCAATAAAAAAGGCAAGCTCGCAAAATTTAAAGAGGACATTAAATAAAGCTAAGCTATTACACAAAGAAAAGAATTTACTTTACACTAGGGAGGTATATTCTGATAAGAATATATCTTGTAATCCTTGAGACATATGCTTATTTGTCTTAGATAAGGATAATAACTCAATAACAAAAGCAATTATCAAAATGTCAATTTCCTTCTAGTGCTCCCTTCTCTTATATGTCACCACACACCATAGGGTGCAAAAAGGCCGTTCTCTTCTTCTCATTGTAGTCCTTTGACAAAGTTACCAATCTTACCCGTAGACCTCTATTTAAACTTAGAAAAGGGTCATAATACAATCTAGTTATATCAACATTATGACAAGATGCATGTTTATATATATATCAGCTGTACCAACAGCTACTGTGGGTATTATATATTAGTATGAACCCATATCTAAAACAAACCATACTCTAATCATGATGAAATAATGAGGAAAGTCTACTCACACAATCATCTAAATTTCTAATTATCAATTTCTTGCTTTAGCATAGATTTACAAGAATCAATTGTGAAATTTCTAGAAAAGTGATGAAATTGTGGACTTAGCATAGATTTCTCCAATTTGTAGAGAAACATAAGGTTTTGAGCATTGCAAGAGTTTTGAATTCTTGTAATTTCTACCAAATTTTCCTTTGTTGGGGATGTAGGCTAGGTTGTGGTCATACCATTTTTTATAATTTTCACGATTATGCTTGTCTTGTTTGACCCATCTCGGTTTTACTTGGTGTGTGTTGTTTATTGTTGAAACAATTCTACATTTCTACAAATAGCATCAGGATCTATTTTTGTGCAACAACAAAATGGACACACTTTAACATATATGAACCAAATTCCTAGTCTTTAAGGCTTCGTAAGTCCCATAACACAGCATGTAGAACTTTCCCATGGGAAGTTCAGGTGAGGACAATTGTTCTTTTCCATGAAACACGAACATTTTAGAATTAAGAACTGAAAGAAAGGAAACAAAAATTGCAGGAAAAACATGATAATGAATGAAGTGAAAGAATACTCACAAATTTTTTGTCAACCTCTTCAAGAAACTTCTCGGGAAATTCCACATATTCAGCACAGTCCTTCCTTACTTCACAAGCAAGATCTTGCAGCCCAACATTCTCAAGATTTCGGATTAAAATGGTTAAGGTTAACTTATCTGGTTTGCAGCTTGATTCCTTCATGGACTTGTACATGTCCATTGCTTTCTCGACCTGATCACATTGGAAGAAGGCTCCTATCATTTCAGTGTAGATTCGAGTGTCAGGCTCCAAGCCCTCTCTTCGGAACTCGGAGACTAGATCTTCAGCATGCTCAATCAGCTTGTTCTTTCCCAACATGAATATCAGATCGCCATACAATGCCAGATCCGGTTTATACCATACCTCCTTCCGAACAAATGCAAAAACCTGTAATCTTCATCTCATTTCAAATAGCAGAATAAATGAACTAACTAGAAATATGAAATCAAATAGTTATTGAAAAATGGAATTCGTTAATGCAATGGACAATTGCATACGAGATAAGTAACAAAGTTCAAATTCCTCAACCAGTTGTAATAGTTATTGATGATAAGCCTGATTAGCTATACTTAAAAGTATGGTCTAAATTCAATGCATAAAAAGGTGATCTTGTAAGGCTCAATGGTAAGAAAAGATGTCTGAACCCAATAGTTAGGATTCTGCAGCTTTTTTTTAATATTATTATGTTTTTGCATGTAGAATGGAGAATGAATCTCATGCTACAACTATAGCTTAGTTTAGTAGCCCGTGAACATATACAATAGTTTCTTGCTTCTTTGGTAGTAGCTCTAATTTCCTTACCATTACTCTTAAATCAAACCCTAGGGTCTATAGCTTCCTATGTTGTGGAGTCTATAAATATAGGTTGAAGTTTTCAAGTGTCACAGAAATCTTAACTGTGTCATGAGAAACTAGTTATTTTGCAATCATAACAACTATCAATAACTAAAATATCGTTAAGAAAACCAGTATCATGAGGAAGAAATAACCAGTCTTCATATTTTCGAAGGTATAAAAAATTAAGTGAAAGTGTTTCATCTTCAATTATTTGTGTAGCTCTTACGATTTACTTCAAGTGTCAAACGAATAATAAACTATAGAGATACAAAAACATCAATATATGATAATAAATGAACTAAATCGGTTCGCTAAGTGCCAATTTTTTTTCTAGACAATTAAACAAACACCTGTAGAGCGAGCTGCCACTCGTTCTGACGCTGGAGCTCGGCAAGCACAGCCAGCTGATCGAACTTCAGGAGCCTCCCAAGGCGTGCATCAAGGACTTCTTCAACTCTAGGAGACGAAAAGGATGAGTTAGCCAACTTCAGGGCTTGAACTGCATGGATCGCCTCCGTCGACATCACACTATGTCTCCAGAGCGGCTTCCTCTGGCCGGCGCCTCTCAGCCCACAATAGAACCTCGAAGGAAATCGAATGTTCGTAGGTCTTGCTCTTGCGAAACCCAGTAGCGGTTCTTGAAGACGGAATTGGAGGGAAGAGCTGGTCGACCAGGTTGCCATAGATGACAAAGCTGTTTGGATACACAGCTTTTGATTTTTTTTTCCTATTTGTGTTGTGCTATGCTGCTAAGAAGAAATATTTTTTTTCCTATGAATAATTGAATTCATACATGCAATAAACACTAATGATTTCCATCATTGAATGCATTGTCTGCCCAAATGTAGTAGTGTGCTTCACTCATTTTTAGAATCATCACCTTCTTATATATGTTTTATAACCTTTCGTGCAGGATTTTCCTAAACCAAACTAATCAAAGCAGGACTAATTACGGTTCTTATGAAAATATTAGTAAAAAGAAGGAGACTGATGGCTTCTTTATGCTAAGATACGAAACTTGGAGTAGTATTGTTGTGCCAATATATATATAGTTCAGGTCTGACTTTGAGTTGATAATGCAACTGAGGAACGTCTGACATTCTAGTGAAAACAAGAACATAAGACGATGAGAGAGGAAAATGATGTTCATCATATAATCAAAGCATCTTTAGAAGAAGATAAGAGCGCATGTATTAGTGCAATAATATTGTAAGATCTTTCACCTAAAGAAATAAGATGCATCTGCAGCCAACTGACTAACCACGCAGACTTTCCCATGAGACATTACTCTATTGGTTCAATGCTGAAATCAGGCTTGCTTATGGATTTCCTTTTTTTAACAAACATGAATTGCCGAATGCTAAGAAACATGAACCACTAGCCGACTTGATTTAATTTGCATATTGATATAAGTATTCAACGCTGCGTTCTCATGGATCAAGAAGAAGAAAGACTACTGGAAGCGTAGAAATGAATTAACAGCTGGCACGAAAACTATTCCAACCTCGAGGGAGAAGTAAAAGAAGAGAAAAACAAACAATCAAACGACAATACGAACACATTACCGGTAAATTCGGAAAACGCAGCAGAAATCTCAATACAACACGGCTTACCTGTAATTTTTTTTCTTACAGATTTCAGAGGCGACGGCGACGACTGCTCTTCGTGCGCGATTTCTGCAAGAGTGAGGACGAGCGACGAACGGCTTGCTGCAAGAGATCCTTCGACGGTGGCTTCTATGCTCGATCGATGGCCGGCGACGCAGGAGAGAACCTGCGAGAGTTGCCTCGTCGTCGGGCGAGGGACGGAGCAAACGCGCGAGGAAAATGGAAAGAAGACCTAGGAAGTGAAGAAGCAGCCTCGGGTAGAGGTGGCCATGGCCGTGCCCGGGCCGACCCCGGCCCGCGGGCACGGGCACGGCCCCATTGTAACTGTGTGCCGGGCACGGCTCGATTGTAAAAATACTTGAGCCTGACACGGCCCGCGGTACGTTTAGGCGTGCCGGTCCAGGCACGATTCAATTTTTGGTTGGGCCCGGATCTGGCACGCGGGCCAGATTTGGCACGCGGGCTGAAACTAGCCCGCGGGCTATGGTCGGCCCAGCGGGCCGTGCCAGGCACGGCCCGAATGTGGCCAACGGGCCGAATTTGGCCCATGGGCCGACTTTGGCCCGCTTCATTAAAATAAATTTTAAAAATAAATAAAATATTAATAAAATAAGAAATTGAGAATTATGTATTTTGCATAATTTTTTTTAAAAAAATATTTAATTATTATTTAATTAATTATTTTATTTTAAACATATATAATTTTAATTTTAATATATTTTATTAAATTAATATTAATTTATTTATTAATAATACTAACAAACACATTACTAGAGTTAAACCAACTCGATTAAATTTCATATTCATAAATTATACATTTAAGCTTAAATCAATTGCCGACATAATGGGCATACACAATTGACCCGTAGCCAACTACGCAAGCAGCTACTATGGAAGATATGCGAGCATTGTGTTAAGCATACTTGCGCTTTGTGCTCCATCTTCTCTATGCATATTGTGCACTCCATGTTTTCAGCTCTACCTCCTTCTTCAATAATAAAAAACTCAAATGACTCTTGTGCTTGGTTTGTTTCGATATATTGCTCCGGCTCATCGTTGATATTATCACTATCACTTATTTCAAAGTCATCAACCTCTATCTCAATCTCAACCCCAGAAGGAGAGGGAGAAGCCAAAAATTCTTGTCTTGCATGATCAGATAAGTAGATAAAGTGTTCTTCAAACCTGAATACATCAATTCGTATAATTTGACTAACACGTTCGATAATACTTAAAATAGTGATTCTCCATTGATCAGCATTGAAGAAATTTAAGGTAGATGTAAGGAAGATTGAACGTTGAGAATTTGGCATAATAATAATTATCTTCACTCTTCTATTATCTGTCATTTTTCTCTATGCCTCGTGCTCGTGCTCACCACGTGATAATTATATTATAAAAGTAAATTAATTTAATACTTACTTGATCTTCTCCACGTCTAGTCACGTGGTGAGCACGAGGCATAGAGAAAAATGACTAGTCTAGACCGAAAGAGCATTGAATTCTTGATGGCTAGAAAGAAGCTTAAGTTTGAGTTCAATTAAGAAATTAATTGTAACTCAAGACTTAGAAAAGAGATTAAGAGAGTATTAAGAGAAAATGAGAAATTATTCCAAAGCTAGTTGGAAACTTGTGTGAAGAAATGAGAGGGTTGGGGGGTCAATTTATAGGGGATGAATCGGGTGTATAATTACATATTTATAATTATTAAAATGGGTTAAAATGGTAATTTTATACCATAAATACAATTATATCCCTAACTTTTAAAATTTTTATAACTGTTATGAGGGCATTTAGGTAAAAATGCATGTTCATTCACGTGCCGTGCCTGGCCCGGCACGCCTACGGGCCGTGCCCGGCCCGGTCCACGGGCCGCCCGCAGCCCGTTGACTTGGTCAATGGGCCGTGCCGTGTCCGGCCCGTGTCGTGCCGAGCCGTGCGGGCCGCGGGCAGGGCTGGCCCGTTGGCCACCTCTAGCCTTGGGCGTGCTTCTTCAAAACAGTAAATTTACCGTTTAGAACCGAGAAACTGAAGACTCAAACGGTCAAGCTTATCTGAAACAGTTAAAAAACGTTGGCCGCAAACCGCATAAGCAGGCTGGGATTCTGGAAAAAAATTTTTAGAGAAGACTCCCCTCTCCGTGGACTCCCCGTGATCCGAAGAAGGATCCTTCTGCTATGAGAGCTTTTTGATATGATATATAATGTTATCGTATAAATTTATACGATAATATGGTATAAAATATTATACATTAATATGGTATAAAAAACTATTGTATAAAATTTATACGATAGCCTCTCACAGTACTGTAAATTTTTACAGAAGGCAGAAGGGGAGGCAGAAGGGGATCTTCTGTAAAAAAATTTTCGGGATTCTGGGCCTAACGGGGCCAACAGTGTCGCGCGACAAGCATTCGATGATATGTCGCACTGGGAGTTAAACACCTCCTGGCCATGGATCTGTTAATTCTATTTTATGCTTTTGGAAAAAAAAAAAACAAGTTAGTTTCACTTTGCCCCCTAACTTACAAAAAATTCTAGGTTGAGCTACTTCGCATTGCTTAATTATACTAAAAAGAGGCACAGTAAATAATATAATGAAATATAAAGGATTAAATAATATTTTCTAAATTTAAGGTGCAAACTGTAGTTAGCTTGGAACTAAGGAGAAAAATGAGAAAAATGTTAAAATAACAAATAAACATCAAACAAATCTATAATATATCTTTAATTATAGCCATTTATTTATTATTTTTGATGAGTAAAAGTTGTCTAAGATTGCATTAGGAATAATAATACATTGTATACTTGATTTTTTTTTATTAATATATAATTAAATTCAACATTGAATCTAATTTATAATTAATTGAGTATCTTATTACATAACTCAAATCGATAAGTACATCTTTTAATTAAAAAACATAAACTAATTTTGGAAATTAAAAATAATTTAACATATTGTATAGTAATTAGTTCTACAATTTGTTGGTTGAGGATTTATAACAAAAATATAATTTTCTTTAGACAAGATAACTATAACTTTAAATTTATATTCGGTTCATTAAATCTGAATTAATTTTAATAAACTAATTAAATACTCAAAATTCTAATGAGTCTGGTTTGAGTGGCGTGTTTTCTAGGAGGGTACCCTGCCTATAATTTTTTCTGGTACCTGACTGACTCAATTTTATTTCCCTCTTAGTTTAAACTGTTTAACATTGTGAGATTGATAAGCTAAATTTACTTTATTTTATTTTTCATTGGAACAAAATTCTATTTTGTTTACGTTGAAACTAAATTAGAGGTTGGGATGACTTTCCAAGAGAAACTAATACCAAAAATAAAACAATATAATCTATTATACTAAAAATTCTTAAAAACTCTTTATATTAGCCCTTTGACACAAAAAAAATATCTTTACCTCTTTATATTTGAGGTTGACATAATTTTTTTTTAAAACTCTTTTGTGTGGGGAGAAAAAAAGAGAAAAATAAAAAAAAATTTCTTTTCTTTTGATTTATTAAAAAGACTGATTTAAAAGAAAAAAAGAACCACTTTTCTCTTTTTTTTATTTTTTTCAAAAAAAAAAAGAAAACACTTTTCTCCCTGCCAACCTCTCTATTTTTCTTTTTATTTATTTATTATTATTATTTTTTATTTTTCTCTCTTTTTTTCTTGCCCCCACTGAAAACACTTTTCTCCCCTTTTATGTACTTTGTGTTCATCAACTTTCAAGTTTTATCGGGCTTGTGTTGTTTTTATCTTTATCATTTAGAATTGTCTCCTCATCACCATCCATCCATACTTCATAACAAATATATCTAAATAAGAATATATTATGTTGTAAACTTATATATATATATATATATATATAATTTATCCTTAGTAGTTGATACTAATTAGATATTTATTAATTTTCTTCTTACTTATTAGTATATTTATTTTACAATAAATGTAATTAACAAATATATATATATAGATGATTTGGTGAGATATTAAAGTCTTAAAATTCAATAGTAGAAGCCTTTCCTATTCTTTTGGTAGGATCTAAATTGTACCGACCTTAAAACTAAAATGCCAAACTTTAATATTAATAAATAACATGATATGACCAATTTGTTCCACCTCCATTATTAACCAGCTCTAATACCATTACTACTCGGAGATGAAAACGTATATTAGATTAACACTTCATTTTCTTCGTAGATTGACATTGTTTCCAACATTGGCACGTACAAGAAAACAATCAGTGTCCTCAATAATGTAATGAATAAATTCAATTATGAAAGATGCGAAGGAAAACACGATGTGAAAATGAGGAAAAAAATAAACAAATTGAAGAACATTGCAAAAACAATATGTAAACCGAACCAACTCGGCAAGATACCGACGATGAGTTCACCTGCGGGCGAGTTTGGCCGGAACCATTACTCTCGCAAACGAAGAAATTGCCACAATACATTGAAGACGAAGTTTTGGGACAGAGTGCGTTTGCTTCATTGACTTATAAGGAGACGATCTGAAAATCAAAAAAATTTTGCAAGGAGAAAAAGATTTATTTTTATAAATATGCCAGTTACGAAGGGCCCGGAAAATCAAGCGTGCGATTCATTTCCAGGTGAGTTGAGGCTGGGTTTCTATCTCGCAAGATTTCACAAGATTAATTGTCTGGATTGTTTAAGAATTTCGAGATCCAAACAAGAAGCTGATCTTGCTTTCACATCATTAAATCGAAAAGACTGCAGAAATAAAATCACAAAATGGATCGAGGCAACGTGAGTAGCAGAGAAGAAACATCGCTCGAAATCAGATCAAAAAATTGAAAGAAAAGTTGGATACATGTAGATCAATTCAGATGAAAACCTAAGGAGAAAACGAGCCGAAGGAATAGCTTACGAGTTGCAGCCTTGCAGGGCTTCGCTTGTATGGGCTGCCCTAACGGCCACGGGTGGGCGAGTATTTAAAGGGGAGCTTTAGGGTTTGCCAGTTGGGCCTCTGTTGGTTATGAAATTCCATTAATACCCTCGTTGTTAATAAACTTGGCTATTTATGTGGACTTTTTTTTTATTAATATCATTAGAAACAAAACATCAATTAATAAAAAAAAAGTAGTTTCGTCCAAGAAAGAGTGCCAATTACGTTCTAACTAGAGCAGCTAGTATGTTGCATATTTTCATATTTACTTGTGAATTAATGAGTCTAAAATAATATAATCTACTAAAAAATATCAAATTTTATATTAATAATATATATTTTTTATATGAGAAGAATTAAGATAACAGACAACTAATTATATCATTTTTAAAAAAAAATAGAATAAAAGTAATTATGAAGTCATTAATTACAACAACCTTGTGATGTCTCATTTAGAGGTGGTTGATGAGCCAATATTAGATGGGCAAAGCACAGACCTATAGCCCAACTCAAACTCAAGGGTTATCTAGAGCCACATGTCTTCTATAAATTTAGAAAAATAGAAAGAAAAGACAAAAAAATTCAGAAAAAATTAAATTATAAATTCATAAAGTCTCAATATAAAAATTAAACTTAAATGGTGCGTCATATTATGCAAGGCCTATAATCATTTGTGCTCAATTTATAGTCACCATTTTCGTGCTTAGCCTATTTATTAGGGTAAGTTATCCCACCTAAGTATCTCATATCACCTACATTAAATTAATTAATTAATAAGTTATATCTAACCTGACCAATAATGTATTGAGCAAGTGTGGGCCACATACTATACGACCGATAGGCCATCTCTAGTCTCCTTTTAAAAGTTGTTTAAATTTTCTTCTTGAGACACCCTATTCTCCAATCTTCAAGCTTCAGCTGGATAAAAATTTCGACAGAGCTCAACAATTAATTCATTTTTATCCTAACGAATTATCAATCCAGTTAGCATATTGATCTGAAAAAGCTTTAATTCTTTTCTTTCATCTCGTCACAATGGCTTTAGAATGAAAAAGAAAAACTAACTAAAGAAATTTCTGATGCAAATAAGGCATGAAAGATGGAACAATGTGCGGCCGATGAGTTTAAGAGTTTCTTTTTTTTACTTTATAACATGCAAGAAAAATAAATACTTGCATTGTGTGAACAACATAAAATTAATATAACGACTTAACAGAGTTTAACAATTCACATAAGCAAGGAACTACAAAAAATAAACATCTCTTTTGTTACGCTTTCATTATTAACATCAGTTCTCTTAGACATAACTAAGAAGGGGGAAAATAAGAACCAAGGAATTACCAAAGTAAGCATCACGCTTTCGTAGTTATAAACAAAGAGGGCGGGGCCAGCATGCTTCTCCACTTGATTGACTAACCAGTAACTAATGGCTCTGGGTAGCTTCAGCCAAATGAATATAATATAGTCTAATTAGGTTAGGGTAAACCAGCATCTAATATAACAAGAAGATGCTTGACGTTCACTATGTGCTATTTGATAGCAACATTGAAAGCTCAGCTAGAGAATTGAATGTTCGTATCTGTTCATATCAAATATTGTTTTGATGTGTGGAGAAGGGCGATGTTCCAAGTGGGAGAAAACGTTGATCAACTGAGCTATAATTTTGCATACAGCAAATGGCAAATTAACTACACTCCAATAACAGCACTTGGACATATAATACACTCACTAGACTATGAACACAATAAAAACTACTAACAAAATTATAATCAACCATAAATTAGCAACTAGAAATGAGGTTGACTGGTAGGAACTTCCGTGCTAACTAACCTGTGTAGCTTCCATCTAATATCTATACCAATTTCACCTCAGCTTACAAGTCACAACGCCAATGTTTTGGCTACATTCTAGTTTTAAGTTTACACATTATTTCAAGTAAAGCTATTAGCTAATTAAATAGATTCTTTGAACATAACAGTCCACATCAATCGGCAGACATTCCAAATTGAACAGAGCAGATTGCATAGGCAATTATATATATATATATATATACAATGTCCGTGGTTGGAACTATCAGCTTCTCCATAACAAAGAAACAATTACAAGACTACAGGAATACAACTTCTGTTATCTCTTCCTATTCCTTTTAACATATTTTCCAAAATTCCGTACCTCTTCTTGCGATGTGTGAATAAACTTAAATGATCATCCGCACTAGGTGTTTGGCTTCAATCAGAGAAGTAGATGCTATCAATGACACGGGCCAGAAGAACACATTGAGAAAGAATATTTCTTTACAGACATAAAATTGATTCTTTAGGTGATCTGGTTGCCTATCGGTGGTGATCACATATCTGGCATGTTCTGCTGGATTTGGGATTGGCAAAGGTGCAGTGATCACAAGACCAGTAACTGCTCTCATCCAAGCTGCAGCTTGGGCCAGTTGACTTAGAGCAGGTACCAGTAGCTTTGATCTTCCCACTCCTACTCTTTGTGCCCAAATTCTTCGAGCTTGAACTTTTGCTGCAAGTCGCTTGGCTATTCGGAGAGCCAACATCCTTTAGACCACTCTCCAATGCTCGAACTAGATTCTCAAAGTAGTTCCGGGTAACACTGAATTATTATACACAAAGCATTACAAGGCATGATTCTTACAACATCACAAGACCACAATACATAAATGTAATATGAATCAAAAGTCCATCTACAGTTATCAATAACGGCTTAAGAAGACCCCAGGTAAGAAATAATTTATGACCTCAGGGTCTTCACCACTTAATCCAAAAGCATGAACCTTTAATAAATTGCAACAACAATGCATCTTGGCATTGGCAATTGCAATAATTTCTGTGACTCGACAATCTTAATGTATACGTTCATTCTAAATTTCAGCTTAGTGGACAACCATGCCAAGTTTAATACAATCTTAGTGAAGAAGTGGATGTGTAAAGCAAGGATTTAAATTTTGAGACCTGGTGCCGGTCCAGGCTCACACCGGTCCATACTGAACCTAAACCAGATGGGAACAGTGCAGTGGAGAAGGGAAAGAAGATGAGAAAGAGGAAGAACAAGAGGATTCACTCGCCGCTCACATCCGCCGGCTGTCCACTCAGCTCCCACAGCAGAGAAGAAGAACAAAAGGAAGAAGACAGGAGAAGGGAAGAACCAAAGTAGAAGTAGTGAGGTACGGAGTGGTGTTCTAGTACATAGCTCCTCACCTCCTCTTCTTTTTCTTCTTCCCATTATTCTTCTTCTTCTTAGGGCATCCGGTTTCCTTCGGAGGTCCTCCTTATTCTTCATCTTCTCTATCTTCTTTCTTCTCTACTCTGCTCCGCTTCAACTCTATGTACCGGTCTTTGCTTAGACCAATACAAATGGGCCATACCACTTGAACGGGCCAGTTACTTAATCCTTGGTGTACAACAAGTATTTGCAATTTTAAAGACTTGTGTATAAGTAATTGTTAGTGGTAGACATGTAAATATTAATCTTGTAAATATTAGTTAGGTTGTAATTAGATGTAAATATATTTTACTATTTTACCCTTGTATATTAAACTCATACCCTTTTAGGATTTTCTATGATTTTCTATAAATTGAAAGGAAAGCTGCTGAGAGAGGCAGACTTTCAGTTTCATAATTGTGACATGGTATCAGAGCCAAGTAATTCTTCGTAGTTTTGTTTTTTTTTTTTGAGAGCAATCCTTTGCTCCTCTGTGTGGCAGCGAATTGATTAGTGTGTTTCGATTTTGGTGGACGTGTGATTTTGGTGGATCTTCTTCATCACCGGTGGAAATTTTTTATAGATTGGTGGCAATCTTCGAGGACTTGGCTGCCTCGGCTTTGGAGTCTTGTTAGGGCATCTTCTCCCTAATCTGGTGAAGAGGGAGCGGCTTGTCTTCACTCGGCGATTCTGTGAGCGAACATAGTGTTCGCGTGATTTTTTGGTGGCATTCGGCGGTGGATTTTTTGGTAGCAGGCGACGTCTTTGTCTGTGATTTTGACAAGGGCGGCTCAAGCGGGGAGTTTCGGAGACGCGGCATAGGCGACATCTTTGTCTGGAATTTTGGCGAGGGCGGCGCAGGTGTACAGCGATTAAAATCCACGCTTATTAGTTTTCGGCGGCGGCTTTGAGGATCTCAGCGGCGTGATTCGAAGGCGAGTACTTCTGTTCACCTTCGCCGAAGACGACTCCGGCGGTGCTTCCAGGCGGCTGTGACGAGGGTTGAGGGTGAGGCGCTTCCTTTCTCCGGCGACGGCGGCGAGTGCAGGCGACGCTCGCAGCGTTGAGCTCGTGAAGAAGAATGCACTGAGGCGTTCGTTTCAAGGCACGGGCAGCGAGTGCAGGCGATGCTCGCAGCATTGAGCTCGCGAAGAAGAACGCGCTGAGGCGTTCGTTTCAAGGCACAGGCGGAATGGTCAAAATCTGGGAGAATTTGAGAGTGGCGCGGCAAATTTGAGATTTGGGCCAAAATTCCTGGTTCAGGCGCACAATTTAGGTTTTGTTCTTAACCTACTTTAAGAGTTATAATTTTTGTTTATATGGAGAATTCTTTTGGTAAGATGTCAACAGAAACTATATCAATGAGATTTATGGGTAAAAATTATGCTGCATGGGAATTTCAGTTCAGAATGTTTTTAAAAGGAAAGGGACTATGAGGTCACATAGATGGATCATCCCCTATTCCTAAAAATGATATTGAATCTAGTACATGGGAAATGAATGCTGCTAGAATTATTTCTTGGATTCTAGCATCTATTGAACCTCATATGGTAAATAATCTTCGTTCTTTTATTACTGCTAAGGAGATGTGAGATTATCTGAAACGCATATATCATCAGGACAATACAGCAAGGCGATTTCAGTTAGAACTTGAAATCAGTAAATTCACTCATGGTAATATGTCTATTCAAGAATTTTATTCAGGCTTTATAAATTTATGGAGTGAATATACGGGTATTATTTATTCTGGTGTTCCAAAAGAAGCATTGGCAAGTCTGCAACAAGTTCATGAAGTCAGCATGCGTGATCAATTGCTAATGAAATTGAGACCTGAATTTGAGATGGTTCGTGGTGGATTACTTAATAGATATCCTATTCCATCTTTAGATATCTGTTTTGGTGAACTTTTGCGTGAAGAGCAACGTTTGGCTACTCAATCTGTCATTGGCGAGACTCATGGGACCTCAGAGGTTATCACTGTGGCTTATGTAGCACAAGGTAAAATTCAGGGTAAAGGACAGATGCAATGTTATAGTTGTAAGAAATTTGGTCATATAGCTAGAAATTGCAGCAAGAAATTCTGTAATTATTGTAAACAAAAAAGACATATTATCAAAGATTGTCCAACACGTCCAGAAAACAGGAGGGTAAAGGCTTACAAGGCAGTGCACGCTACTATGCCAGATTCCACTGCTTCTGCGACTGTATCTGAAGCCACTCCTATGGCTGCAGGCCAACATCAAGTGATTATGACTCCTGAGATGGTTCAGCAGATGATTTTTTCTGCTTTCTCTGCTCTTGGTCTTCAAGGTCGTGGTAAGCAAACTTCATCTACTTGGTTTGTTGATTCTAGTGCATCTAATCATATGACGGGCTTTCCTGATTTCTTACAAAATTTACATCCTTATACTGGTTGACAACATATCCAAGTAGCCAATGGTAGTAGCCTTCCGATTACTGCTGTTGGTGACATTGGTCACACTTTTAGTCATGTTTTTGTTGCTCCAAATTTATCGCCTATTTTGATATCTGTTGGTCAGCTTGTGGAGAATCACTGTGATGTTCATTTTTCTCGTGCTGGCTGTGTTGTACAGGATCAGGCTTTAGGGAAGGTGATAGCGAAGGGTCCTAGAGTGGGCAAATTATTTCCATTGCATTTTTCCATTCCCAGATCTTTAGCCTTATCTTCTGTTATCATTGATAGTCAAGTTGAACTTTGGCATAAACGTTTAGGCCATCCAAATCATGTAATTTTGTCTAACTTAATACAACATGGTTTTATTGGTAACAATTTAAATTCTGCTTTGACATTTAATTGTGCCACATGTAAACTTGGAAAGAGTAAAACTTTGCTTTTTCCTAATTCTGGTAGTCGTGCAAAAGTGTGCTTTGATGTGATACATAGTGATGTTTGGGGGATCAGTCCTGTCGTCTCTCATAGTCACTACCGTTATTTTGTAACATTTATTGATGATTATAGTCGGTTTACATGGATATATTTTCTGCACAATAAATCTGAGGTCTTCCGAGTATTTCAAAGCTTTGTTGCTCTTACTGAGAATCAGTTTTCTATGCGCATTAAGATTTTGCGCACTGATAATGGTGGCGAATATATGTCGCGTGAATTTCAAATTTATTTGCAAGAAAAAGGCATTATTTCACAGAGGTCATGTCCTTATACTCCTTAGCAAAATGGGTTGGCTGAACGCAAGAATCGTCATTTGTTAGACATGGTTTGCACTCTCCTCTTACAGTCCTCCGTACCATCCAAATTTTGGGTTGAAGCGTTGACTACTGCTGTGTACTTGATTAATCGTTTACCATTTCAACACTTGGGATTTGATTCTCCATTTTATCATCTTTTTGGAATTTATCCTGATTATCATATGCTCTACACATTCGGATGTGTTTGTTTTGTTCATTTACCTATTCATGAACGACACAAACTTGCTGCTCAATCTGTTCGATGTGCATTTATGGGTTATTCTTCCAATCAAAAAGGCTATGTCTGTTATGATCCTACTATTAATTGTATGTGTATCTCTAGGAATGTTATTTTCTTTGAGGAAGAATATTATTTTCAGCAACAAGTTTCCTCTACTTCACCGATTCTTCTTCCTAATTTTGAGGAAACATCATAGTCTACTGGGCGGTTTATACCTTGTATGGTCTATCAGCGACGACGAACTGTATCTCCTCATACTATTCTTGAAAGTGATCCAGAGGTTCAAGTTCATACTGAGCCTGATATTGTGCATCCTAGGCGTTCTTCTCGCACTATTAAGCCTCCTGATAGGTATGGTTTTTCAACTACCTTATCTAATATAGCCATACCCACCTCTTATTCTCAGGCTTCTACACAAGCATGTTAGGTAAATGCTATGCGTGAGGAACTTCAAGCTCTTCAGGAAAATCATACTTAGGACATTGTTTCTTGTCCAAGTAATGTTAAACCAATTGGTTGTAAGTGGATATATTCTATTAAGTTGAAGGCAGATGGTTCTCTTGATCGATATAAAGCTCGATTAGTGGCCCTTGATAATAGGCAAGAATATGACATTAATTATGAGTAGACTTTTACTCCTGTTGCTAAAATGATAACTGTTCGTCTTGTACTTGCTATTTCTGGATCTCAAGGGTGGCCTTTACATCAGATGGATGTTAAAAATGCATTCTTACATGGAGATTTAAAGGAAGAGATATATATGACTCCTCCCTCAGGATTATTTTCTACACCATCTTCTGATGTCTGTAAGCTGAAACAATCTCTCTATGGATTGAAACAAGCACCCCGTGCATGGTTTGATAAGTTTCGATCTACTATTCTTGACTTCTCATTTACTCAAAGTCAATATGATTCATCTTTATTTCTTTGCAAGACTTCTATTAGTATTGTTCTTCTTTTGGTACATGTTGATGATATTGTTATCACTGGATCTGACTTATCCTTACTATCAAAACTTCAAGATCATCTTCAACAATGTTTTCATATGAAGGATTTGGGATCTCTGCACTATTTTCTACATCAAATGACCTTTTTCTACATCAACATAAATATATTGAGGACTTACTCAATCTTGCTGGTCTTCCAGAGGGTCGATCAGTGGATACTCCATTAAAGATGAATGTTAAATATTGTTAGAATGATGGGACGTTTCTTTCTGATTCTTCTTTGTATTGACAACTTGTAGGCAGCCTGAATTATCTTACTATCACTCAGTCAGATATTTCTTTTGTTGTTCAACAAGTGAGTCAATTCATGCAGGCCTCTACACATATCCATTTAGCTGCGGTTCGTCGTATACTACGTTACTTAAAAGGGACTTCTAACACGGGTCTTCATTTTCCAGCTAACTCTTCGCTTCGCTTGGTCGCTTATAGTGATGCTGATTGGGCCGGTTGTTCTGACACACGACGTTCTGTTACTGGTTGGTGTATGTTTCTAGGTGATTCTCTTATTTCTTGGAAAAACAAGAAGCAAGATCGGGTGTCGAAGTCTTCTACCGAGTCTGAATATAGAGCTATGTCTTCCGCTTGTTCTGAGATTATCTGGCTACGTGAATTGTTAGGGGAGCTTGGGTTTCCTCAACTCGAGCCTACCTCTTTGCATGCTGATAATACTAGTGTCATTTAAATTGCTGTGAATCCCGTATATCATGAGCGTACCAAATACATTGAAGTTGATTGCCACTATATTCGTGAAGCTTACGATTCTCATCTTCTTACTCTTCCACACATTACCACAGAACTTCAAATTGCTGATATCTTTACTAAAGCTCTTTCCAAGCCTCGTCATCAGTTCTTAGTTAACAAATTGATGCTTATTAATCATGCCGCATCAATTTGAGGGGGGATGTTAGTGGTAGACATGTAAATATTAATCTTGTAAATATTAGTTAGGTTGTAATTAGATGTAAATATATTTTACTATTTTACCCTTGTATATTAAACTCATACCCTTTTAGGGTTTTCTATAAATTGAAAGGAAAGCTGCTAAGAGAGGCAGACTTTCAGTTTCATAATTGTGACAGTAATATCAGTTTTACTAACCAAAAATATAAATATAAACCAATTTTCTTCAAACGGAATTAAGCTAAAATGCGTACCAAGTGACAGTTAAGAAGTTACCTGGTCAGGCCAGCTAATTTAGTACGAAAATCATTAAAATCCTTCATTGGAGTTTCTGCATCAAGGTATACTTGGAGCTCCTTCTCAGCACATTGATGAAGGCGTTCCAGTCCAGACTCAGCTTCACCTAAAATAGGAATGCAGATTACTTGAGCAAAAGCATATCAATTAATATATATGGTAAAGGTCAAGGCATATGGACCTTGCAAATACTCAAAAAATTGCTTCTTGCCGTATTCATGCTCAGGTAGGTAATAGCCATAGGCATAAGTCCATTTCAGCACTCGCCTACACTCCACAATCTGCACGTTGACATCACTATCTGTCTGGGAGAAGTTGAATAGCAGGATGGCATAGTAATTTTAATTTACAGCATACCTGTAACCAGGCTTCTATAATGAACTTGAGTTGTGACTCGGGTTGGCTTTGTCGATCACTCAGCATCTCAAGCTGAAACAGAAGAAAATCATTTGTTGGATACAACCATACTGGCACATCAGAAAGCATTCCTACGAAGTTCTATAGTTGACATCAAACCAGCACTAGGGCATTTTCAAATAATATCCAGGTGAATCTCCATTAAATTGATCAACATATATACATGATTCAAAAACAAGGGGTTTAAAAAATGCATATTATATGTTGTTCGTCCACTATATGATGATTATTCTGTAGGATATTTTATTTCTAGTTGCATCATTGCATGTGCAGCTTATGTAAATCTCGTTTGAAAATTATATTCATTATATATAAATCAAATAGGTAAAAAAAATTATACAAGTGAAAAAAGTGATCACCTATTGTGAAGAACGATGGAAAGTATATAATATTGGATAGTATGTTATTGGAAATAATGGTATTGAAAAGTGGCAAATTAGGTTGCCACTTATATAGTAAACAATAATTAAAATATTATTAGGATTATACCTAAAGCTTCTATATAGGAGGCCCTTTGGGTCTATTATGATTAATTTATCTATAATGTAAACATTTTATGATTTTACCTTTTCTTCCTTATCCCTTCTTCACTTTTAACATGGTACCAAAGCAATCGGCAAAACTTTGACTTTACTGTGGCTTCTTCAAATCCATTTATATCCATAGATGTTTCATTTGTAGCCCCTAACTGAACTCCTCTAAATCAACATCGAAGCCCTATTCCTCATCTACTGTAAGACCACGCCCTTCGTATTGTTCTCTTATTTAATAACGTTAACAACATCAAAGCTCCCGTCTCCATAGCTCTCCATCTACTCACGAACGCCACCCGATCACTTGCTCGCCATTACCACCACTAATGATCCCCTTCCGTGTTGTTGTTCTCTTATGCAACAACAATTCTACTTTCTTTACACGCTATAAGCCTATAACCCTCACCGACAAAGGTGGCAAATTTCGTCATTTTTCATACTGAATGTGGACTCTCCTACCCTGGCTCCTGCATCCTCATATCTAGGACACTTCGCATAAAGATCAGAAGCACAATACCAACAACGTTGTTGTTATAGTGCAACCAACTTTGTCTTCCCCACCGCCACTGTTTGCCCACTAGTTCTTTTTTCTTGATCTTATCTAGACTTGCTAAAATGACTTTGTGCCATAGGCAATACAAATTCAAATCCTATATGCCCTTATCTACCTAAAATGGAAAGAGGAAAAATAAAAAAAATAAAAAAAAAGTATGATATAATCTGTTGTGCTACTCTTTTTTTAGAGTAAAAAAATACTACTTTTGTTGCTACTCTCATTTTCTAGCAAACTCAAAGATAGTGTTATTCCACTACATTTAACATATTTCTCTGACGCTTTTTTCACCTAGTGTTAACATCTACACAACTATCATATCTTTGAAAAGCCTCTATATATTTGCTTTAAAAGTGTTGAAAAGCGTATAACATTAGAGAAATTAATAGTATTGAAAAGTAGAAAATTAGTCGGACACTTATATAGCAAGTAATAATTAGAATACTATTAGGACTGTTCCTAAAGCCTTTGTGTACAGAGGCCATGCGCAGATTATGATTGTACCATTCAAATCTCTCTCTTGCAATTTTCTTTTCTTCTAAAAACAACAAAATAACTCAACACAAGAAATAGGTTGCACCTTTTGTATAATGAATAACAAAGTAAGTGAAAATATCTCAATTTGGGTTGTGGAGACCATATTATCATTGTCAACACACAATGCACATTATCATGGTGTACGAACAATATGAACACAAATCTATCGTCATATGTGAAAAAATTATTTTTAGAAGGGCAACTCATTAAAATAAGCCTTTGACCTTTTCATTATGCATGCTGTTTAGATCTCCAAGTGCCTTTTGCCTTGACTACAAAAATGAAAACTAATGTTAGAAATTTAGAGAATTTGAGAAATTTTAGAGGAATCAACTAAGATAGAACAATTTCCAAACCAAACTAGGTGACTTGAGATCCAAGTGCACACAAATCGTTCATGGCACTTAGAAGCATCTAGTAAAGCAAACAATAATCAGATGCATCTGCAAGTAAAAAATACTCAATAAAACTAACGGGTAAATATGCCGAACTAAAATAATTAAAATCAAGAATGACAACTGTGCAAATTATTTGTCTTAAGCACCAAAATCACATGTCTAGCATCAAACACTTCCTGTTGCTCCTTGGAAACAGTTCAGAATCTTTCACTAAGACCTTTTCAAAGCTCAAAATATCTAATAAGATTAAATATTTCCTCAAAATATTGCGTGGGTTTTATCAACTCGCCAATAGAGATCCAATATGCAAACACTTCCAGGCAACTACACAAATTTACAACAAACAAATTATAATTTCCTTACCAAGGAAGCATGCGTAGAAATATACCAGAATCAATTTGGTTATAGTGGAATTACGTTCCAAACATATTAGGTGATATCAAACATCATTCTAAACCAAGATGTGAAGATTTCAGTTTATGCTCAAAAGGCAAGAAACATAAACCATCATTTCTCTTCATAAGAAATCCTACTTAAAATTAATGGCAGAAGAAGTGGCAACCTAAAGAAGGAAGAACCGATTACTCAATTCTCATGTTTTTCATTTATAATCCATGCATATGTGAATCCAAATTGTCAGCTAGAATTTGCACATGCTATCATTACAACTCATTTTTATGTGGATCTAATATGAACAGGTACAGAAATATTATACAACCGACACGGATGAAGCTGGAAGCTGCATGAAAAGAACAATCTATAATACAATGATAAAAGGCATGTTTGCACTTGAAGCTAGAAAAGAGAACGATGATTTGTTGTATATTGGAATGATATCTTCAAATAAGAAAAGTACGATATTGCAAAGGCAATCAATATCAGCAACTAATGTTTGGAAGTAGGAATGGACAATCTGATTCAGATAGTAGGCAAAAATTGAATTAATTTTCCACAAAAAAATCTGCCACTGGCACGCTAGACCAACCAAAAAACTCAAAAAACCAGATTCAGTGAAGTCTCAAACGCAAGCATGCCAAATGCATGGATACACAGGAATTGAGTTTTACTGGCAGCTTAAGATGCAAACACAAATAGCCATATGTTATAAAAGAAAAGGTTATCAGGGAAAGAATAACACCAACACAAAAGGTTAGTAAACAATGTGCAAAGCTTATGGCTATGTTCAGTTGGGTGGAATCCACCATGGAAAGGATAGAAAGTGCAATGAATCTGGATGCCCTTTCCATGGTGGATTCCACCCAACTAAACATAGCCTAAAGGCCAACTTATTATTAGTATCAGACTATCAGCAAGTGAAATGTCATTTTAAAGAGAAGAAATACCAATGTTGAAGCTCGTTAGAAACTATATAAGAATGCAAAAGGTCAAAGGGATCAAGAAGTTCAAAAAAGCTCACTTACTGACTGATTAGTTGCCCATCGTTCATAGTAATGAGTATATCTCTCTAGAGAATTTTTAGCCATATCTCTTCTCCTTTCAGAATCATCATACTGAAAGCAGTCATAAAGCAACAGAGAATATATGAGATTGCAAAGGAGACATGCAGCAAGCAGTCATCAGGCAAACCATAAACAAGCATACCACTCCTTCCTGTTTTGCAGCTTCATAGCGGTTACAAGCGTAAAAACCACCTGTTTTTTCCCCATGTTCTGACCACAGGCCAAGGCATAACCTATAAGAAAAAAGAATAATCTCGGGCAACAAGTAAAAAAGGTAGAAAAATGCCAAGGCAGTAAAGTTGCAAATAGTAAGGTTTTTACCAGCAAAATTCAAATTTACAAGGGGGTGTGCATGTAATATGCATGCATCCCTGGTTTTTCTCAATTGGACGCTTACACTTGGGGCAGGGTTTTGAATTTGCTAATATCCTGCAAATGAAAATGTAAATTGCATGAAAACTACACCAACATGATCATACAATTAGTTCATAAAGAAATATCAAAAAAAAATCTGAGGAATGGATTACATGAACTGAGTAAACCAAGAGAGCTTGAAGGCACTAGAGATACTGCACTACTATACCAAGCACTACCATTTAGTGAAAAAATAAACTATACCATGCGCTACCATTCATACTGCTCCTAGGAAAATTATTGCACAGATTATATACACTGATATTTCAGAGAATGCTTAGGATGTATCAAAATCAACCATGATAACATTTGGTGTTTTTCATGCATCCATTGACCGAAGAAAACAAACGAGTGCTTTACTGGTATGCAGCGAGTGACTATGCAAATCAATCATTGCAATTCAAGTTAAAGTAGGTACAAACTAACAATACTAATTATAAGAACAAGTAAATAAAATAGCAAATGTTGATGTACAAACCAAACCTATCTGCATGACATAGTATTCTTAATCTACATATGTTGAAGTGCATGAACTATGAATCCCTCTAATTACCAAACAGATTTTAAATGGCGGTAAAACTAATCAAGCAATCGATCCTTGTACATTCACTCGGACCTTAGATAGAGAGATATCTTCCTCCAAAATTTGAACATGTAGGTAATTCTGACCAGTGTTCAAGGAACCATTCCGTACCGGATGATTATGGTACCGGTCCAGTCGTCGTCCAGTCCCGGAACGGCCATCGAAGCACGGCTCGCGGGCGGACGGCAAAGGAAGGCAGCGGGCGACATCGGAAGCTTCGACCTTCCGCCCGCTGTCGCCCAGTTCACTGGTTTGGTACCGGTCCGGTGATTGGCCGGACTGAGATTTGAAACCTTGGTTCTGAATTCTAATTAGAAAAAGCAAACTATCAACTCATAGAACTAAAAAACTGGCATTATACATCAGAATATACCAGTGTAACACTAGACTGGTACAATAGTATGTATCAAATTTTAAAACCTTGTGATAGGTACCTCTATTGTTTTTATTCTTTCAATGTATGTTTTGTTTATAACGCATAGTGAATGATACCTAAGATATTATGGTGGTCTAAAGAAAAAAATTGGAAGAAAAGTGTATAATGCATCGATTTTTTTTTAGAATTAAAATCACCTACATCTATTTGTATGTAATTGCATGTTGGATGTAGTAAGAGCTCCTCCTCATGTGACTTTAGCTCCGCAAGGTAATATATCACAATTCAATTTATGTGTACTTTCATTGAAATATAATTTACAAACATCACGAGTGATTAATTTGAATATTTATAGGTTTCTAGAACATGTGGAATTGAAACAAAGGACTAGTGCCAATTCAAAATCAAGTACAATAAGTACTTCTTGCAGAGGATAAGATATCACAATTCAAAAAATTCAACTATAGTTATAGAATGATGATACTTCTTACATATAAGTCTATGGATGTTAAGTTTCATTTAAATTATGAACACACCAAATTTGTTTTTTTTTACACACTTGTAGGACATATGAGATCAAATTGGAGTGGAACAGATACTTCTAGTATGAATCAGAACTTCAAAGTTCAAACTATGTTTTTAATTGAATCTTACACTAATATGGAAATAATGACAGTTCTAACAACAAAAGGCCTATTTAAGCTTTCATACTTGCATAAGAGGCAATTCTAGTGACTCAAGAAAGCAAAGATCAAAATATGGTAGTTAAGTCGAGCATGTGGCCAAGTACAAAGTCACTGTATACTTATGAGATAATGTGCCTTCATATATTTAAAGAGACCTACGTTTCATTCATACTAGCCAATGATAATGCATTATGACAAACATGTTCCAATGTATTTCACCAACAAACTAATCTTTCATGAAAGAGATAAGCACATAGAGATGGTTGTCATTTCGTGAAAAATATTGCAATGACAAAATAAATTTTCACTATATCTAGAAATTAACCAGCATATATTCCCACTAAACCACTTTCGTCGACTCTATACACTCTACTACCTGGAAATGGTTAATATATATGCTCTAAATTGGAAAGTTTAATGCCACATAGGTTAGTATTCTATTTAATATTAATTTATTGATCTTTATAAGAATATATTTACACTATTTTTCAGTAACATCTAGAATTCTTCTTTTAAACTATATTAATAGCTTGTGAGCTGCATTCTTTCCTTTTAGCACCTGAAACGAGCATCTACTATAATTCTTCAGTAATACAGGATTACAGAGGCACATTCACTAGGCAAATGTGAAATACTTGGGAACAGCAGCAACATATGATGAGAAGAGTTAATTTTTACTTTCACATGTAACCTACCAGTTCATATTCTCAGATTCAGCACTGTTTTTCAGTATCCATTTTGCCACTGTCTCACAGTCAACTGGCCGATGAGCTTCCTCAGTGCACTGTATATTTTCATTTGATCAACCATAATGTTAATGCACAATGAGATTAACATATTTAGGAAAATATCTTGTTTACTAGGGGAAACTTACATTCCAACAGAAGCCATAAGAGCAATTGCAGGAAACATCATAACTTCCACTGCCCAGTACATATTCAACAGCAAATTCACAACCAGGAGCAGGGCACCATTTTGTCTGTAGAGGACTAAAATCAGAATAATAGAACTATAGAAGATCAGCCATAAAAAGTGAAACGTAGAAGGACCTTTTCTTTCAGATATCATGCCAGAGAAAGCTAGCGACTATAATCAGTCATTACAAATATGCAATAGACCATAACACGAGGTGATTCTTAAATCTGAACAGTTCTCTATTTCTCAGTCATAAAACTCCACCAAAAGAAGAAATAATTTTTTCCTCTCCCTTAAAAACCACGTCTCATAAAGTGACAAGAAAGGAGAGAGGTAAATAGCAGAAAGTGAAAAATTACCTTCCTATTATCTTCAATATAGGATCTAACAAGATAGCGATTATACTTCTCTTTATCTTCAGAACTAGCCAGCATATCAATCATGTCTTGCAAAACAGCAGCGGAACAAGAAGGATCAGGACACCTCAACATCAAGCATCCAGGGCCATCACTTATTGATGTGCTAATATAACCTGTCGTACGACTATTAACATTTAACACATTAAAGCTAACAAAGACGAGAAAAATAAGAGTGTTCATTCACTGAAAGAATCAGCTAAGGAATTGGGTACATTGTGGAATTATAAAGAAGATTGTTATCTACTATACCATATTGGTAAATTAAGAGGCTAGAGTATCATATCTGCCATGCCATTACCACCATGGTCGGCACTTTTTGCAAATAATCACCTTTTCTGAGCAGTTCTACAATAATAATATAAATATGTGACATTATAAATAGAAAAGAAGAATAATGCAATTCCTCAAAAAATTAAACAGTCAGATAAGTTCAGTTACTGCTATTATCATATATATGTAATTTTAGCAAGAAGCTACAAAGTGAACAGAAGCCTAGATGTTACTTGCACATGCATCATATCCAGCAGGACAGGGAATCTAGCACAGGTGAAACCTCAAAAGATCATATAGAAGAGCAGAATTACTTCAAAAGAGTGGAGCAGATAATAGAAAAGACAGGTCCAATCATTTTCTCCTGAGATTGATGAAGTAAGAATAAGAAAATCAAAGTTTTGACCATTCAGCAATTAGCAATTGATGTCAGTTTCATTTCGAAATTTTAAGATAAGTTTGCAAATAAAATTATGTGAAGAAAGGACATTATTGAGTAAACCTATGATATCAAAACTTCACAAGCAACCTTCTTAAAAATTTAGCATCTGACCTCTCCAGCAAGAGCTACAAAAAGAATGGCCACAAGCCGCAGAAGTCATCTTGTGACCAGGATAGTTTTCAAAGCAAATTCCACATGTAAGCTGCAACAAACAAGAGATGTCCATGAATAGTGAGCAAAGACAACGTTAACATGAACTAGTTCATCCACTTATCACAATCAACCTACAACAAACAACTGATTTATAAACTCTACAATTATTACTTCTCTATCATTCAGCATCTCAACTGGCTTTTCCAATAAACCAACAGCCTTTCGAACATTTGTTTCATCTGCAAACCATTCATCATGTACCCGACTGACACTCCTGCACATGTAAAAAACAGACAAGTGGGAGGATATAGGTAAAAGAAGTGGAGAACACAAATCATGCTAATACAACATTACCATGCAACGCTTGTTGGAAAATATGGAGAGTAGCAAATATGTAGGTATCACACTACCATGGCAAACACTACTAAATCTACTATTTTGATTTCTTAGATACTGAATAAAAGTCACTGCTATATTTTTTTTATATGACTACTTCACGGCCAATTTTTTATATGACTTTAAATGAGACCCTAAAGCCTTAATCTAGAGTTTGGTAATTTGTTAAGACTATCTTTAATCCAAAAGCACCAGGACCACTATTGCTCACTTTGCATTCACGAAGTTTGATGACTCACTGCACCACAGCGTACGCTCACAATAATTGCTTCCACCACACGTGCAAAGAAGAGAAGACTCTCCACCCTCTTTGCACTCACAAAGAGACACCCCAACCCCCACTCCCTGCTGTAATTACCTCGAGACAACTAGGCCAACGTGCAAGCGAGTAGCAGAGCAAGACTAACCCTTTGAGGGACCATATTGCACTTGAAGGGTCAATCTTGCTCTGCTACTGCTTGCTTGTATGCTAGCCTCGTCATCTAGAGGTAATTATAGTAGTAAGGAGTACGGGACAAAGTGTCTCTTTGTGAGTGCAAGGAGTGTGAATAGTCTCATTTCCTTTGCACGTGAAGCAATTATTGTGAGCGTACGCGGTGGTTTGATGAGTTATCAAACTTCATGAACACAATAGTGAGCAATAGTAAAACTGGTGTTTCCAAATTAAAGGTTATCTTAACATATTATCTAACTCTATATTAGGCTTTTGGGTCTCATTTGAGATCGGTGCAAGGTTTTGAGTTAAAATAAAAATTACTAAATTGGTATCAGGGCATAGTTTGTGCAAGTTTGGATCCCGAAATATAGATATTGGTGAACATCATTTGGGGGTTGTGTACGTCAGTACCTGCGTAATCCCTCGGAGCCTTCACTAGTTAATCAATTTAGTTTTAGATCAGATCAAGCACTTACTATTACTTTTATCAATACACCAAGAGGTCAAACATTTAGATCAACCTCAAGAGTAAACACAATCAACATGGTCACCTGACTTGAGACTATTGAAAATTTTGATAGAGATGCCACATGATGAAGCGTCTCGAAGCACTCAGGACAGCGGTTGAGTCCTTAGGGACCCGCTTTAATAGCAAGTTGGAACATTTCTTAGCAAGCTTAGGGATGATTGCATTGGAGGTAACCGATTTGAGGAGAAAGGTGTCGAACCACCCCTCTTCATCGGCCATAGGCACTAGAGATAGTACACCCAACCGTCCAAACTCGAGTACAAATTCTCGTGTCTACACCATTAAGTGGGAACGGCAATGCAAAGGAGTTAGAAAACTTCCTTTGGGATATGAAGCATTACTCTATGGTCGTGCTCAGGTGTGCTACATATCTCACAAGTAACATCAAGCTCTAGTGGTACACCTTAGTAGCCCCTACAGGAGAGGAGATCCCATAAGATATTTTATGAGAGGAGTTGAAGATGGAACTCAAGACACAGTTCCGACTTGCAGATCCCACAAAGGCGGTGCGCAATGCTTTACAGCGTCTCAAACACACAAGGACAATCTGAGAATACATCAAGGCCTATTTGGCCTATTCAACCTATTCGGTGGTAATGCTTAATGCTGGAGATTCCGGATATATCCGAAGGGGATCATATGTATTGGTTCTTGGACATAAATCAGAAGGCATTCTCTATGAACCTAAAGGAGGCTATGGTGTCTGTAGATGAATTAGTGGACTTACACAATAAGGCTCTAACTACTTTACTGGCACCGGTTCCAGGTCTCGCTCCCCTCAAAGGAACAAAGGGAAGCAACCGGCCTCCACCTCTAAGTTCAAAGGTAGTCGAGGAGGTCAAGGTCAGAAGAGGTGGACGGAGAAAAAGAACACGAGAGCTGTCATCTAGGGGCATGTTTCCTTTGAGGAAAAACACAAGGGAACGGAAAGAGGGATTTTCCATTGTTTCCTTAGATGGATGGAAAAGCAAGAGAGGGAAAAACGACGTTTTTTCCGTCATTTTGTCCTCCGCCCAAATCAGGCAGAAAACACGACAGAGTGAACGTGCTCGAACGACCTCTAGCCCTCGTCGTTGCCTTCTCTAGCCCCCACCACCGCCTTCTCTAGCCCCCGCTAGGGGTGTTCAAAAAAATCGAAAAACTGTGGTTAACCGACCGAACCGAACAGGCAGTTAACCAAATGAATCGGTTCGGTTCACGGTCGGTTTTTAGCTTATAAATTTATGGTTCGGTTCGGTTACGGTTTAGGGAAAAAAATTTCACCGATTAACCGAACCGACCGAATATATATAGCCAAAATTTATAAATTGATTGTTCATTTAGTGCAATGATTAAGCATTGTTTTGTGAGATAGTAAGTCATGGGTTCGAAACCTATTGACTACAATTTAAAAATTAATTATTTTACATATTTAATTATTAAATAATAATATTTAATATTATATATAGGTTGTATTTTACATATTAATATTTTATATCCTTAATAATATATTTTATATCATTAATATTTAATATTATTAGAGAAAGATTTTTCTTAATCGGTTAACCAAAAACTGATGGTTAACCGAACCAAAAAACCGATTAATTGTGGTTCGGGAACGGTTTGTAATATAGCCGAACCGTGAACACCCCTAGGCCCCGCTGTCGCCGCTTCCGCTTTCTCCTCTAGCCCCTGCCGTTGCCTCCTCCAACCCCGCTCGCTCGCTGCTCTCTCATTCGAGCCACCACCACCTGCCATTGTCTACTACAATGCACGAGCACTTAGGAAACATAAGGTCAATCATCCAATGACTAAGGGACCATCAACTGTGCCTAAAGAGGGAGAAGTATTCCTTTACTGCTAGATCTAATTTCTAGGCCATGTAGTTGGTCAGGGCATGGTATAAATGCATCTAGGGAAAATTCGGACCATTGTCGAGTGGTCGATTCCCTCTATTCCCATAGAGCTTCAATCATTCCTCGGCATGGGGCTAGGATTGCAACTCCTTTATCACACATTCTCAAGAAGAACTCAAAGTGGCATTGGGGAGAACGACATCATAAGGCATTTGAAGAATTGAAATACGGGATAGCTTCTGAGTTAGTTCTCTACATATTGAACTTCAATCGCCCATTCGAAGTCCACATTATGACCAAACCATTAGAGTTGTATCATAGGAAGGTCATCCTATAACAAGAGCAAGGAAGTTGAGCCTAGTATTACAGCACTACTCGGCTCACGAGAAGGAGATGGTCACAGTCATACTGTTACTGAACCGAATCAGCCCATGGTTTGGAGAGTCTACACTCGTCGAACCAGGGCTGGGCCGGTTTAGCCAAACCAGGGATGGTACTTAAGAAAGGATGAGAAACAATGTTAGGGCATCTATCTTATTTGTAATGTTTTGAGACCTGTTCTGGCCGGAGCTACTGGTTGAAGAAGCTATCGTACTTTGTTTTTGAAACTATCTTGGATTTCTTGAATTGGTTCCCGTAACAATTGGTCCGACATGCCGGATCCGAGGAGACGATCACAAGCCCGGATAGAGTTTGGCGTGGGGTTTCGAGTTCGAGAGAACCAGTGGCGGAAATCGTCCGCTCGCGTGGCTCCCGGCGTGAGACGTCACGAGCGAGAAGATTGGTGACGAAATCTCCTATTCGCGAGGCGGAGGATTCGGAGGGAGGCAGGACTCTTACGCAAGGAGGTAACAGGCGAAAATTACCTGTTTGCAAGGCAGAAATCATCGTAACTCTTCCTCGGCAGGTTCTGGGTGTGGCGGCGGCGGGCTTTGGTTTCCGTCCTCTACTGACAGGGTTGGGTCAAGGGATATCTCATACGCATAAGACAAATCGTAGGGCTCAACACCAAATATCAGTGGCTAGTTGCTAGTGTGCAAGAAGGCAAGGGTTGGGTCGTCATACATCACCCTGAACCCGAACCTCGTCGCTAGCCACAAATGAGATGCCACCGCGACTGGATAGGGAAGGCAAAGGTGAAAGTTGTGCGAATGTCGCTGCTACCGAGTTGAATCTAGCTGAGGGCAGTAGTCGTGTCTGGAATCGACTAGAGAAGCCACCGCTTGATCCAGGGCTTGCAGCTAGCGCAGAGCAAGCGATGCTAGGGTTTCGCCTGCCATCACCTAGGTGTGTTGGCGCCACCGTTAGAATGAGAGAGAGAAGGGAAGGAATGTCATTTGCATTCTTCCCTTGCTCAGCCGAGAGAGAAGAGAGAGAACGTCCATCCCTCAATTCTTCGATCACCATCGATCCTCCTCACCAATGGATGAAGGAGTTGCACAGGTTCGGGATCAACATAGTTGATCCACTCCCACCTAGGGTTCTCGTCACCATCAAGGAGCTCTTGGAGAGAACCTTAGCCGACAACGCCCTGAAGCTCAAGGCCGTTCTTTGTTTTCTTCTTGTTGTTGATGTTTTCGCAACCCCACGGCCAGGGCTTTTTTATAACCATTGCCGCCTTACACAATTGTTCATGTGGCTTCTTGAATCGTCATCACATGGTTTCAATGGGGATTAGGTTGAACCAGTCCACTTAGGCTCGCCTATAATTATTAAATAATTATGGGGTCCAGCCCTAGTCATACGTTTGCATGCTTGAGGCTTATTGGGCTCAAGCCTGTGAAGTTGTAACGCATCCTTATCCATCGATCCCTTGGCCTATGACCCATATGTTGATCCAATCATAGGAATCAATGTCTCAAGGTCCTCTATGGACAATCGTGTGTTAGCTATCGTGATGCGTCCACACCCAAGCTTTGGCCACCTTAGTGTCTGTCCAACTGTCAAATGATGAGAATTAAATTTTATTGTAGTTGTTCAAGAATAAACAAGGGTATAGATACAAATATATAATGAAGTAAATGAGTATAGGGTTAATGGGTCTAATTTGTTGACAATTAACTTATCTAAATTTAACAATAAGGATCAAATAATCCGTCGCGCTAAGTATACAATGGAACTTATGGACCAAGTTCCAAGAGCATCACAACTACCATATTATATATTTTTATTATCACTGTAATCCAATCTTTATATAAGAGGTATCACATAATCATTCCTATGTAACACAAAATCCTAACTTTTTTGGTCTAATTTAGTAATGAAGCAAATTTTGACCCTAAGGAGTCTCTCATACGCTTTTATTGGCTACTTCACTGCCAACAATAACCCATTTCTCTCTCATGCTTTAATTGTCAATTGCCTCTCTCCAGGGGTAAGCAGAAATCCTATTCATGGCCACTTGCACACACTTCCCTACTAACATTGCTTGCCTCCCTAGCTCTATTTGCTCCCTCTTTGAGCTTGCTCACCTCCTCTATCCTTAGTTTTGTGTTCCCTCTGTGAATGTTGCTTGCCTCCTCAACTCCTTGGTCTCAAGACCACTGTACATTATCGACATGATATTATGCAACTGTTAAATAGACATTACATCCAAAACCAAAAAAAGGGCCCTGTCCATAGGGTAAGGGAGGGATTGATACAGACAGTCTTAAAACTCTTATTAGTATTTGAAATGCAATCACCAATATCACAAAGTAGCAATGTAATTCCATAACAAGGGCCAAGAAAGAAAGGCTGCTGACAATGTGAAATTCGTTGATGTACACATCCGCAGCAGTCTTCTTGAGTGGCTGGTTTTCCATGACTTAAACCGAAATGATCATAATGTAAAACCTTAGGTTAATGCAAAGCTCACTTGACTACAATTGCTTATAAACATTTTTTCTCAATATAGATCTTTCACGAGTTATTTGTAATACATCCAATTTAGACCAAAAGAACATGTTTTAGTACTATATGGTACTTAGTAGGCTGGAGAAGTTGAGTTATAAATGTCTGCACGTTTCAGGATTTGAAATTACACTCCATTATTTTTCAAAGTAGGATAGTTAGCATAATAAAATGCTCTCGCAGTCTTACCAATTACAATGGCGTAGAAGGATGCATGCTGCAGACCTTGGTATCGAGAGTACAGTAGCTACCCTGTTAATGTCCTCTTCCTGGTGCTGCCGTATAGCAGCTTCACTCAAAATCATATAGTTCTTCTGTAGTGGTGAAATTTTGAAACAAAAAATTGGTGAGCAAACTATTTAATAGCAAGTTAGTGACGAGGAAATGTCGAAATGGTACATAGAAGTTACGGCAGACTGAAAGCAATTCCTTTAATATTTCAACAAAAGAAAATATCAATAACCCTTTAAAGACAACAGATGAAAGTTAATACAGAAAATTCAGGAGAATGCTTAGAAGGCACAACCTATTAGAAAAACAGATTGCTATCCTACCATTCAAAAGACCATTATGATCAAAGACAACTGATAGGATAAGGAAAACAAGGAAGCAAATTCAAATTTTACTCAATGCATACTCCTGGCTAGTGGCTCAAGAACATGAACTAAAAAATTATGCAGCACATCACAGGCACAAGTCTAAGCTATGAAAGTCATTCTTCAGTTATTTTTTTCCCTAGATCAAGTGAATAATTAGAAAAAGAATTGTTTATTTAGATAGCCTATAATGCAAGTTCTGAAAAAAAAAATAGACTCAAATCCGCTTTTGATAGAAACTTTCTTCTCTTTTCTTAAGATATTCAGACACTTTTGAAAGTTAAATCACATAATGAACAATTTTAAGTTTGAACATTGCAATAAGAACCTCGCACATATCCTACAGAAGCTAGGTACAATTTGTCTGTGATAATCTCAACATCTATACTGACATATATCCCAGTTCATGAACACATATTTTCATAGAGAACACCTATCTTTCATTAAAGGAAGTATTTGCCAAAGGCAGACAATTGGACATATTTACGAGAAAAAATAACGGTGAATAGAATTTCAAATCACGGTAAGTGCAAAACACTCAGATATTTCAGATGCCACACCAAGCGCTCAGAGGGCTATGACATAACATTTGTTCAGTAAAGTAGACATCTCGTTCTCGTTTCCACAAAATACTGCTCTAATATGAAGACATTGGATGTCATGCGCCGAAATTCAAACCATTAAATCCAGCACCAAAGATCTAATCACCTGCTGATCGAAATGAATGTCATCGATCCCATTCTAACACAACATTCATTATTTTATCAAGATAAAACAAATCATATTCTCCCCTTTTTTCCATGTGGGCACTGATTTCAGCTCAGTAATTAAAAAAAGACACCTTCCAGCACGACTTCGGATAGAAACAATTTGCGTTTTTCCCATACCTGCTGACGGTGGTACGCGATGTCTTCGGACCCGTCCGAATCGTTATCGATGAAATCGTACTCCGCATCCCCGTCATCGCTGCACGCAGTGTCCCCGCTGTACAAATCATCGTCCGCGGAGTCCCGGTCGTTGGCTTCACGCATCTCGTCGTCCGAGTGCACCCCTCCCTGCCGAGCCCAAGCCCCACGGTCCATGCGCACCAGGAACCCTAGAATTCTGGGTAAGGAGGCGATCGCAGAACGATACAAGCAGAATTAGGGCAGGAATTTATCCAAACCAATGGAGCAACGAGATAGGATGAAAGGAGGGAACAGGGGAGAAGAATGAAGGTTCGCGAGCTTCAATCTGAGATGGATGGGGCGTGCAGGTGCTAGATTTGATATCTCTGCGGAAGTGCGGATTCCTTCCCCCCTCTCTCTCTCTTTGTAGTGGATGGACGAAGGGGTACAATGAAAGTGGCAATAATATTTTTCGGCGGTGGGTCACATTACATGCTTTCCGGTCGATAATTTTAACAAGAGACACAAAATAACTTTTAATTCAGTATTTATATTGTTTTAGCTCTATCAAAATGAATAGTGTAACTAGGAAAGGTTGAAATGCGACCTTAAGGCTATGTATAATTCAGCGGATTTTTGGATGGAGCGGATTTTTTTATGACTTTTTCCGTTGTTTACTTCAGCGGACGGATATGTAGGAACGATATTGAGAGGGAGAATTTGAGGATTATCCGCTGATTTCATATCCGCCCAAATCGGGCGGATAATCAAAACTCACGCTGTGAAGCTTGCCCTAATACATTGCTCGCTAACCTTACGCTCGAAACCTTCGCAGCCGCTCAAAACCTTCGCAGCCGCTTGACGCCCGTCCTCGTAGCCGGAAAGCTTCGCCGTCTCTCCGGGAAGCTTCGCCGGAAAGCTTTATCTTCAAGTTCCAGATTGCTCGCTGCCCTTCTTCGTCGCCATTTCTTGCCTCGCTGCCCTCCCTCGTCGCCATTCCCATACAAGGTCAGTGGAAAAATTTAAAAATTTTGCTCGTCGCTACCCCTCGTTGCCCTTTGCTCGTCGCTACCCCCTCGCTGCCCTCCCTCGTCGCTACCCCCTTTTTCCAGCAAGTTTCCCATCGCCATTTCCAGCAATTACTTTGCTCGTTTCCCATACAAGGATGTTTGGAAAAATTTTTGCAGCATTGGGATTGCTTGTTAATGGTTGATCAAGCTATGCATTACTTTGTAGCAACTGCAGACGATACCTACAAGAAATAAGACAATGAAATAAACTAACATTATTTCATTATTAGTCGGCATTACCTTGTAGCAACTGCAGCCTCCCACATTGGGATTGCTTGTTAAACTGCATTCTTGATTCAATGAAATAAACTAACATTATTAGTCGACACAATATAAAGCATATTGCATTCTTATTACTATTCAAGATGATTAGTTTGTGTGACTAGGAATATCAGGAATGGTAGCAAAATCTACTCTCTCTTGCTAGAAAAATTAGGATATCACCATAATTAGTTTGTTTGTGAAATACATTGTTAATCTTTTTCACATGCATTTCTTGATTCAATGAAATAAACTAACATTATGAATGGATAATATAAAGCATATTGATATATCTACATAGTTTGTTCTCAATAGATAATTTGTTAATTCAAGTTCATTATCTAAATTGTGTTTATCCTCATTTCATTTATAGGTTTTATTGCAAAAAAGATCTATTATAGTTCTGAACCTCCTCATTAGACAATCTCAGCTTGCAGCTCTAGCTGGTTCTTATGTGACACAATTAGATTCAGTTCTAGCAGTGCTCGCACACTTATCATATGTTGATAAGTCATTGCTAGACTGTAATGAGTCTAGAGAATACAAGCGAAGAGATCTTTTAAGAAAGTTAACTAGCTCTGATCAAATATGTCATAGCATATTGAGATTGAGCAGGACTGCTTTTATTAATTTGTGTGAGCTCCTACGTGACTCAAATCTAGTTAAAGATACTAGAAACTCTAGTGCAGAAGAAAAAATTGCAAAGTTCTTATATTTGGTTTCACATAATGTGAAGAATAGAGAACTTTGTTTTTTCTTTCATCGTTCCCCTAGGAATATTAGTCGGCATTTTCATGAGGTGTTAAGAGCTGTTATTAGCATGCATGATCGCTTCATCAAACAACCCGATGGGATAGAAGATGCTCCTGAGATATACAATACGACTAGATTCTATCCTTACTTTAAGGTATGATATTCAATATTTTCAGCACATTGTAATGTATCATTACAATCAAAAGATGCTAAATCATATATATAACATTGCAGGACTGTTTAGGAGCTATAGATGGGACGCATATTCGTGTAAGAGTCCCTAGTAAGGATGCCTCTAGATATAGAGGGAGAAAAGATTGGCCAACAACAAATGTGTTGGCATCATGTTCATTCGACATGAAATTTACTTATGTCCTACCTGGATGGGAGGGAACAACTTCCGATTCACGGATATTAAAAGATGCTCTCAATAGATCTGATAATTAAACATTCCAGAAGGTAAATATTTGTCTTTTATGAATTTGTACATCTACATATTATTATTCTTTCAGTTTCTTACTAATAACTTAAATTACATATTATTGTCATAGGAAAATTCTATCTAGGTGATGCTGGGTTCGGGATTAAAAGTTATCTTATTACACCGTATAGAGGTGTCCGATATCACTTAAAAGAATATTCGAAACATGGTCCAGCTAATGCAAAAGAGCTTTTCAACCATCGGCATGCATCGGCTCGTAATGTTATTGAGAGGGCTTTTGACGTGTTGAAAAAAAGATTTCCAATCATAGCTAGTGGAACTGAACCGTCGTATCCTATTAGGACACATATTGGTATAATCCTAGCATGTTGTGTTTTGCACAACTATTTAATGGGTGTTGATCCCATTGAGGATATCATTAATGAAGTTGACACGGAGTTAACAAATGCGACGATTCAAGATACACCAAGTATGGAAAGAGTAGATGAAGATGTGAGGAAAGGGATTCTAATGAGAGAAGAAATATGTTCTGCCATGTGGAATGATTATGTGTTATGAATCCATGTTTTGTTATTGACCGTGGGATTCTAGTGTAGAATGACTGTATGGTTATGTTATTGATGTTGTTGGAATATCTTTGTTTTTATTTTTACTTGCTTGAACAATGATGTATTAAAAGATGTTATTTTTATTCTAATGATCTTTGTATGAAATATCTTTGTTTCACTTATCTTTGTGTTTCTCATATCATGTCACATGTTTATTTATTCTATAACTTAACTCATAATTTTTTATTGCAATGTAAGATGAGTAAGAAAACAAACATCAACGATAGCTCAAAGAGGGAAAATTTTAAATGGACAGAAGAAATGGATAATTGCTTTATTGATGCAATGCTAGAGCAGCAAGCCAGAGGTTTCAGGGTAGATGGTACTTTTACGTCAGTCGCTTACAAAAATATGTTATTGATATGTGATACTGCATTTGGTATTCATGTAACTAAAGATCATCTGAAAAACCAAATGAAGACTATGAAAGCTAACTTCAGCACGTGTCATGAAATGTTTAAGAATAAAAGCGGTATAGCATGGAACAACGAGACTAGGATGTTTGAGGCTGATGATCAAGTTTGGGACGATCTCATTAAGGTATATTTGCTTTATTCATATGTTTTATGGTAATTTGTGTGAATATATTTATTACTAAATAAATTTATCTTTTGCAGGCTAATCCTAATTTGAGAAAATGGAGGAATACTCCAGTTAATAATTATGACAAACTGCAAGAGCTATTCTCCAAGGATCGAGCCACCGGTAGTATGGCCAGTACATATAACGAATATGTAAAGATATTAAGAACTGATATAGAAGATCAAGATGTAGTTGCATCAGCTGAGCATGAGATACCACATGAAGATGTGGATGAGAGTATTCCAGTTGATCAACCTAGCCCTCATCCCACTACATCAACATTTGATGAAGGAACATCAAACAAGAGTGACAAAAGAAGAAGACAACCACAATTTGAAAATGTTGCTATGACGGCGTTAGTAAACAATAGCAAAAAGTTGGACGACATTGTTACATGTATGCAAGTAACAAATCAGTCCATAGATACATTTCTGAAGGGTGACACTGAAGTAAATACCACTGCAGATAAGGTACTATTAGAGGAGCTAAAGAAAATTGGAGTGCCACGTTCTAGACTAGTCGTTGCTTATGTTACTTTAGGCAGTAATAAATATAAGGCTAGATTATTTTACTCAGCTCCTGAAGAATTGCGCTTGGAGGTGCTTAATGCAATGATGGAGGGCAACTAGTTGCTTGATACTAGTTTGGTACTTTTTTGGTTGTATTTGTGGTTCCTATAACCACAATTTTGGATACTAGTGTTTGATACTTGTATGGTTGCTATTATTGTAGTTTGATACTCATGATAGTGAGATCAAATGTTTGGATATTTGGATACTTATGTAATTGTTATTTAATATTAGGATATTTGAAAACTTTACTTACATGTTTTGTATGAATAATTTATGTGTTAATATGTGTATACTAATACAGGCTCACATGTAAAAAAATAAGTGAAACTATGGCAAAATTTTTAAGAAATTTTTAATAGTATTAAATTAAATTTAATAATTTTTATATTATTTAATAATTTATAATATTATAAATTATATTTATATAATATGAGTGAAAAAATAAAAATTGGGGGTGAATATATAAATCCTTCAAATTATCCATCCTTTTAAGTAAACACAAGGAAAGAAAATTTATCACATAATCCATCTATCTCTTTTTCCTTTCCTTTGCATAATCCATCCTTCCAAGTAAACATAGTGTAAAAGGGAAAAAATTCTTAAATGAGCTCACGCGTAGAGCGGGTCCTTATCCACCATTCAAATACTTTGGAATTCGTATATGCACAAATCCTGATATAGATATGGATAGCGGATGGGAACCCGCTCTGCTTAAAAATTTTATTCCATTTGTAATTTAACTAATAATTAAGATTTTAAAACTCGATTTAAGACTATGAGTGTGTTTAGCCCAGCTTCTGTTTTTAGCTTTTGCTAGTTGAAGAGATGCTTGTTGAAAAGATGCTGGTTGAAGAAGTTTAAGAGTGTTTGGGATGTGCAGCTTGTGAACCGCTTATGTTGTGCTAGTTGAAAAAATATTTATTAAAAAAATACTAAGATAAAAATTATATGATTAAATTTATAATTAATTATAATAATATTTATTAAAGATATTATGAGTTATACTATTAAAAAATTATTATTACATATAAGGGTCATCAAGCATAAGCAGGTGGGGGGCCAGAGAAGCAGCTTCACCCCTACTTCTTAGAGAAGCAGCTAATTTGTGGATTGAAACAGAGAAGCTGAAGAACTAAACACCTCAGCTTCTTGATTTCTGCTGGCTGTAAAGCCATAAGCAAGTCTAAAAGCTAGGCTAAACAGGACCTATGTATCGGTCCACACTCGATAAGTACCGCTTATACTAGGAAATGGGACAAAGAGTTGTATCAAGAGAGATGAGCAGACCTATATTCATCGCAATAAGCTTTTATTTTTGTTATATATATATTTTTTTCTTTTCTCCTTTTGCATTATTTCACTAAACTCTATCGATGAATAAGCTTTATTTTTGTTATATATATATATATATTCTTTTCTCTTTTTGCATTATTTCACTATACTCTACTCCATTATCATGGACCGATATAAATTAATTATATCATCCAATATGAACTGATTTTTATAATTTTGCTAATAAGTATTTTAGTTGTTGCTAACAATGTTAGTGTTTATCTCGGATTCATTAATTACTTACATATATTAATAAAAAATTATAAAAGTGTGAAAATATATTGTGTAACTAATTATTTGAGAGATAAAATTAGTTTTTTTATATATAGAGATAAAAAGAACAATACGGAAGCAAAGTCTTGTAATTTGGAATTCTTCTACTTAGTTAAAGTGGCTTACTGGCTTGAGAGTTTATGCTATAACTTTTTAA
This sequence comes from Costus lasius, assembly GCA_027563935.2. Taxonomy (NCBI): domain Eukaryota; kingdom Viridiplantae; phylum Streptophyta; class Magnoliopsida; order Zingiberales; family Costaceae; genus Costus; species Costus lasius. The sequence goes on along the minus strand of CM050450.1, from coordinate 16,052,259 downwards.
TGTATTGGTCTTGCTCTAAAAAATTAATAATCATAGGTGTTTTAGTACCCCCCGCCCCCCCAATAGACTCGACAAATTTTACTCCGAACCATTGATTTGACTCGATTCGACACAAAGTTAGACGGGTCGGATCAACTATAATTGTATTCGGATCATAAATGAGTTGACCCAAACTATCTAACCTGAAAATAATCAGGTCATGTCGGGTTATAAACAGGTTGACCCACTTAACCCGATTACATTATATATATATATATATATATATATATATATATATATATATATAATATAAATCCGCTTAACTCTCAATGTCAAATCATAAAGCCCAAATCTTTTATAACTATCTTTTAACCTAAATTTTGGCCTACACCACAAGTGCAAATATTTATAAATTTTAAATAAAATTTTTATCAATTTATTATTTATGTATAAAATATAAATGATAAATTTATAATTGAGTCTTGTCGGATTAAGCAAATTGGGTTAATAAATAACTCATTTAATAAACGGGTTATTCGGCATATCAGGTTGACCCGATTATATTCGGATTAGATAGTTTGACCCAATTAATTAAATAAGTTGTATTCGAGTTAACTTAAATAGGTCATGGGTTACAGCTAACATGACCCGTTTATGACTTGCTGACCCGAATTGCCATGTTTACCTAATGCTAACATAGATTATCATAAAAAATGAGAGATGCATAAGTTGGTCTAATGTAACTATCTCTATTACAATTTAGAAAATGTATTTATTTTATAAAAAATAATTATATATATTATAAAATTTAAAATAAAAACTTATTAGTTATGCAAAAAAATAATCATAAAAACTTTGTTATCAATAATAATAATTTTATTAGTTAAACTAATTGACGTATAAAAAATTATTATGCATATTAATATAAAAAATATTTAAAAATATACTTTTTCTCTCTTGCTAAGTATAAAATCAACCTGGGGAGAAATTGATAATAAAGATGACCCGACCTTGGGAGAAAATGTCTTAGTCAAAATCAAGAACCGTCCATTACGAATATTAAAACAATATTAATATGATTTTACTTAGGCCTCTTATTTAGTGGGAAAGATAAGGAAAATTGTCAGGAGAGGCGCCACCGCTTAAACATTTTTAAGCGGTTCGCTTCGTTTTGCACCTAAACATATTTTGTTTTTGATTTTTTACTTTTTAGAAATGATGTACTCATAAGCTATCCAATAATATTAATATTGAGATATTTTAGATTACATATACATATAAAATACTTTAACCAAATATCACATATAAAATAAAAAATACTATTCATTCTATAAAAAAATTTAATATTGATTAAGGTATTTTATATGTATATGTAATCTAAAATATCTCAATATTAATATTATTGGATAGCTTACAAGGAGTACATCATTTCTAAAAAAAAAAAAAAAAAAATATGTTTAGGGGCAAAACAAAGCGAACCCGCTTAAAAATGTTTAAGCGGTGGCACCTCTCCCGACAATTTTTCGAAAGATAACTTCTTTTTGATTTCTTGGAGAGAGAGAACAAGAAGGGAGGAATGAAAATAGGAGAGTTTTCTTTGAACTGGATTATGCCCAAATTGGGCGAAAAGCTTTAGGGAAAGCACTTGACTACCTGCTCCCCATCGTGCCATCGCGGCCCAGCATCCTCCTATGTCCCCTCCGAAAGCTTGTTCAGCATCCACCACCCGTTGCCTTGCATCCTCGCCCCCACTGTCGCCTAGCCGCCTCTCCCCTTCCTTTCGAAGGATAAAACTTATAAGCGGGGGTACCCGCTGAACTGAGTTCAGCCGCTGGGATTTCTCACACCAATCTCAAAGCTTAGCACTGTAGCACTGCAGATTTTTTACCCTAGCCGCCCAAATATTACCTCTCCCCGCTCGCCTCTTTTCATCTCCCCCCGCTACAGCTCCCTTTGGCCTCTCCCCGCTCCGGTGTTCCCCACTCCGGTGCTCCTTCCCTCTTCTCGCTGAAGTCGAAGCCGACGCTCCTTCCCTTTCCCCACTGAAGCTGCTCCGGCGCGCTCTTTCCTCGCTGAAGCCGGCGCTCCTTCCCTCTCCAAGGTTTTTCCGGTGCTCCTTCCCCACTGAAGCCGGCGCTCCTTCCCTCTGTTTGCCGAAGCTGTTGATCCCAATTTCTACCCCACTGAAGCCGGTGCTCCCGTTCATAGCATCCCCGACAACCTCTCTGGCTTTCTCCTTCTAGGTAATTTTTTCCTTAATTCTTCTTAATGATTGCTGTCTTTCTATACTAAGGTAGAACTTTTTATAAATAAAGTAGAACTTTATTCAAATAAGCTAGAACATGCATATAATAAGGTAGAACTTTTTGTAAATAAGGTAGACTTTATTCAGTTAAGGGAACATGCATGTAATAAGGTAAAACTTTATTTAGGTAAGGTAGAACTTTTTATAAATAATATAGAACTTTTTGTAAATAAGGTAAAACTTTATTCAAATAAGGTAGAACTTTTTATAAATAAGGTAAAACGTTATTCAAATAAGGTAAAACTTTATTCAATTAAGGGAACATGCATCTAATAAGGTAGAACTTTATTTAGATAAGGTAGAACTTTTTGTAAATAAGGTAGCACTTTTTGCAAATAAGATAGAACTTTTTGTAAATAAGGTAGAACTTTATTCAGTTAAGGGAACATGCATTTAATAAGGTAGAACTTTATTTAGGTAAGATAGAACTTTTTATAAATAAGGTAAAACTTTATTTAGATAAGGTAGAACTAATTAAAATAAGCTAGAACTTTATTTAGTTATGGCTTTAGAACATGCATCTAATAAGGTAGAACTTTTTGTAAATAAGGTATAACTTTCTGTAAATAAGGTAGAACTTTTTGTAAATAAGATAAAACTTTATTCAAATAAGGTAGAACTTTTTGTAAGTAAGGTATAACTTTATTCAAATAAGGTAAAACTTTATTCAATTAAGGGAACATGCATCTAATAAGGTAGAACTTTATTTAGATAAGGTAGAACTTTATTTAGGTAGGGTAGAACTTTTTATAAATAATGTAGAACTTTTTATAAATAAGGTAGAACTTTATTCAGTTAATGGTTTAGTACCTAATAAAGTAAAACTTTATTTAGGTAAGGTAGAACTTTATGTAAATAAGGTAGAACTTTTTGTAAATAAGGTAGAACTTTATTCAGTTAAGGGTTTAGTACATGTATTTAATAAGGTAGAACTTTATGCGGTTAAGATGGAGACTTTTTTGATATTATTTTGAACTTCTCTTTATACAATGTGTTTTATTGCAGGTTGCTTTTAAAAGAAAGACATATATGAGTACCGAGAAAGGAAGTGACACTGAGTATGAGTCTTCTACCTCCTCTAGCGAGGTAGATAAATATGAGGTGAAAAGAAATTTGTCTAGAAAGGTACCTAGTAGGTGTAGTATAACTAGAATGCAAACTTATTTTCAAGAACTTAAAAATCTACCTAATGTAGAACATAACCCTTTGGCCAACACACCTTTTGGCCACTTTTGGGAGGTACCTATAATTAGATTAGATACAGTTAATCTAGGTTACTTAATGTTGACATAGATTTATATAGCATTTCAAGTGTGATTTTACAATCAGAATCATCTATATTTCTGGGCTTTCTGCCTCATTATTGCCTTAATTGCTTTACATCTACGGAATCTACACCTCTTTTGGTATTTTCATGTTTTCAGAGAAGCTCCTCCTAATTCAAGATGATCATAGCTGGAAGTTTTCGGATTCATTGGAACTTTCATTGAGAATCACGACCGGGTCACGATCAGAATCATGCCCGGGATTTGTCTCTGTGCCTGAAGTTGAAATTGATAAATCACGACCGGGTCACGACCAGAATCACGCCCATGATCGCAGACCCTCCTATTTTGAAACCGTGATTTCATCCTTAGTTTCTTCAACCTAACCTAAGGAAAGCTGAAGGGCACTTAGGACCTTTCTCCACTATTGACAAAGGGGTGAGGAGTAGGCTTTTGATGGCAGATTCGGTCATGAAATCATCATTTTGTGGAGGTCAGGCGGCTGAAATCCTGCAGGGCATGGAAGGGAACAGAGGAGATCTTTTTCTTGCTGGAAATCAACAGCAGCTACATTAGCTTTTGGCAGAGCATGAGGAAGAGGAGAAAGCATAGAGGAGAGGGAGATAAAATCCCTTAGAGAAGAAAAGAGGGGGGTGGGCAGGAGTTCGCACGTAGAGGAGTTCGGTTGCACTCAGGAGAAACCTTAGAGAAAGACACCAGGAGAAAGGGGGTTGCGCATCTGAACTCGTTGAAGGACCCTCTTGCATAAGCACCTCAGGATCCAGTTTGTAAGGAAGATCTCCAAGCTTCATTCTACTTGCTGAGTTCATTGTATAATTCTTGCAAAGTATTATATGATCTTACTGTTTCTTTTGTAATTCCTGCACAAACTTGCCTATGTGTATACTGTTAAAGACCATTACTTGCCATTTTCATGCTGAATATGATAGGCTAACTTTTCATTCAGGATGTGGGATAACCCTTTGATGACTTACTTGTTATAATAGTCGTACTCCAAACACCCTAGTTCTTACTTAACCGTTTGTGCGCCCTTTGCCTGCATTACCCGGAAGGGGAAGCTTAAGCCTCTAATCGTCAAAGTGAGGTTTGTCAATCAGTATCTCTAGGGGAAAAACCTGCTTGCGGATCTGTACTCACATGCGGGGATTACGAGGGTCCTAGACGCGTTGGGGAGACCAAAAGTCTGACCACGGGTTAGAACCTTTCGGTTGAGGGTTTATTTGATCTGCATGTACTCTTTGTATGCACTACCCGAAAGGGAGTGTTTGAGCCTAGATCTCCCTCTGCGATGTTTGTAAATCAGGGGTTAGGGGAAACCCATTGACGATCTGTACTCTCCTAGTGTAAGTAGTAGGATCTTAGGCGCACCGAGCGTGCCGAAAGGCTGACCACGTGTAGGATTACCACAGTACTCTTTGCCTATGTCACCCGAAAGGGGGCGTTTGAGCCTTTACTTCCTAGGTGGAGGTTTGTAAATCAGGGGATCTGGGGGGACCTCTCTTAGGAAACCTGTACTCACCCTGCGGGGATACTAGGGCCTTGGATGTGTTAGATAGGCCGAAAGGTCGTCTGCGTATTAGAACTATTCAGATTAGGTAGGTAACTGTGTCCATGGGAATGGATAGGAGTGTCGGTGGGAGTGACCTGGACGTCAGGCTCTGAATCCCTTGAACTAGATAGAACTACAGCAAATGGAGTTGATTATTCAGCAGTATGCAGTCAAAGCGGTGAACCCATATCCTGATACTTTTCCCCATTAAAATTCTTTCGTGCAATTCCTCTATTTACGTTCTTGTGCATTTAATTAATTCAACATCTAAACTTCATCAATTTCGACGTCGTCTAGCTAGCAAATTCGAGATCTGTCGGTACTTACCCATTAGTCCCTATGGGATCGATATTTTTACTACTTCGATAGACTCGTGCACTTGTGGAAACCCTATCACTTAATTAATAATTGGGATGGTGATGACATGCAAATATAATATATCGTGGCTTAATTTTATTATTATTTTGGACTAAATTGCATGCTTTGTCTCATTTATGCACTTAAATGCTTCATATTCTTCAGAACCTTCACTTTTCCTCTATTTTATTGAAATGTAGGTATTTTGCCTCAAAATTGGTGGAATTTGGAAGATCTAAAGATATGAGACAATTCCTCATGATGAGGCAAAGCTACACGTGAAATTTCAGTCCAATCGGAGTCCTCTACACTCTTCACGGCCATGGGTGTGTATCCATGCACGGCCATGCATGAGCTGACCACTCCAGGCTTCACCGAGCCGTACATGGGCATGGCCGTGCATCCATGCACGGCCGTGAAGAGTAAGTTTTCCAGCCATCGAGCTATACACGGGCATGGCCGTGCATCCATGCACGACCGTGTATCGTCTCGCGTCCTGCACGACAGACGCTCGATTTTTCAGCCATAACTTTCTTTATTGGAAGCGGATTTCACTGAAATTTGGAAGAGACCTTCCTAACTTAGGTACGCACGTTTTGGGACTAGAATCATTGGATTTGATCAAGCAATTGCGGAGAACGAAGCAAAACGGCGACAACCTAGGGTTTTGGGGGCGATTTTCTGGGTGACAACACTGTTCCGGTGTGATTCTTCCTCCGTTCCGACGTGGATCTTCATGCTGGAACTTCTTACATCAAGGATCTACACTTTTCTTTGGTTTGATTTCATTTGCATGAGAGATTTGATGTATTTCACGATGTATATGATTGCGTAAACTCTCTTTTCGGGGTTTGGGCGTAGCCCACTATATGAATGTTGAATGTTATGACTTGATATATATATTTCTCTATTTATCTTTGTTCTTATTCATGTCTAGCATGTTTTCATTCATGTTTATGTACTGGTTATATGTATGCATGCTTTAGATGTTGTGGGACGGACTGAGAGGTGAACCACAATCATCGGAACCCCTTAGATTGGACTGGTGATTTCGTTTGACGAGAGCACTCGAAATCATCCGAGGAACCCTAATCCTTCACAGAGCCCATTGGGTCCACTTAACCCGGTAAGCCACGAGAGTAGGAGACTTGGGTTAAGTGGGATATCGGACCGTGTCCTGAGAGGGAGCGCGTCTGTACCCTAGGAAGGATTACCTTGAGAGATTAATGATGCTCATTCTGATGCTATCAAACTAAGACTCTTCCCTTTTTCTCTCAGGGATCGAGCTAGGGCGTGGTTGCAGTCTTTACCGCAGGCATCAATCACAACGTGGGAACAACTATCGCAAACTTTTCTATCAAAGTACTTCCCACCGAGCAAGACCGCCCAGCTCAGGAATCAGATAACCAACTTTGCCCAATGAGAAGGAGAGTCCCTGTATGAAGCATGGGATAGGTTCAAAGAACTATTGAGGATGTGCCTGCACCATGGTCTACAGAAATGGGTGATCATCCACACCTTCTACAGTGGATTACTATACCAGACCAGACTTTCTGTAGATGCTACTGCTGGTGGGGCACTAATGAACAAGAATTTTGATGATGTGATGGAGTTGATAAAGGACATGGCCCTCAACCATTATCAGTGGTCAGGAGAGAGGAGCCAGCATACTCAAAATTCAGGGAAGTTTGATGCTAGCTCGATTGATTCTTTAATGGCAAAAGTAGACTCTCTTTCATCAAAGATAGATTCTATTAATGTCTCTGCTTCTAATTCTTTGACTTGTGATGTTTGTGGAGTGACAGGACATTCTGCTGATAACTGCCACATCCTGAGCACTCCTTCTGAACAAGTCAACGCCATTGGGAATTTCAGGAACCAGAACGACCCTTACTCGAACACATACAATCCGAGATGGAGAAATCACCCGAATTTCTTCTACAGGTTAAATCAAGGGCAAGTTTCTCCTGCTAATTTTTCTAATCAGAACTTCTCTTCTAATTTCAGGCCTCCTCCTAGGATACAATATCCATCCGCCAACCAAAGACAACAAGACCCTCCACAGAAGTCCAGACTAGAGTCAATGTTGGAAAACTTCATGGCAACTCAAATGAAGCACAATGACTCTGTGAGTGAACAGATTCGCCAGCTGAACATGAAAGTGGACTCTGTATCAACCCACTAGAAAATGATGGAGAGCCAGATCATAGAGCTGGACCAGTGAACCAGTGCGTTGTCTAGACACCCAGGAATGCTCCCAGCTCAACCTGAAGCAAATCTGAGATATCAGTGCAATGCCATCATTGGAAGTGGCGTTGAGCAATTGGAGAAATCTGAAGCTAAATATATGGGGGATGAAGAAGGAAAATCTGAAAACCAGGAAGAGGAGCCTCATCATAAGACTCCTGACGCGTTCAATGCCGAAATGATAATGGTGGCTGCTGAGAATTCTAAAGATTCCATACACAAGCAGCTACCTCTCAAAGTTGAAGACCCTGGTAGTTTTGATATACCATGCAAGATCGGGAACACCGCATTCAATAGAGCACTATTGGATTTAGGCTCTGGAGTCAGCATAATGTCTGTCATAACCTATGAGAAGCTAAACTTGGGAACTCTCACATCAACATCTCAAATACTGCAGTTTGGAAACGACTCTAGACTTCACCCGCTGGGGATCGCCAAGAATATACCACTGTAATTTAAAGGAATATTTATCCCGGTAGACTTTGTGATTCTGGACATAGCCGAGAACCCACTTTTCCCTCTTATATTGGGCAGACCATTCCTTACCGCGATCAGAGCTATAATCGATATCCCGCACAGAATGATGACTTTTCGCATTGATGGAAACAATATGTCAATTGATTTTCCTACTACTGATGACCAATTCTGTTTTTCATATTCCAGGGAGAACGGAGAGGTGTTGAAGGAAAGTACTGCACACTCAAGAAGCAAGATGGAGCTCTTCCCAGAGACTTTTCCTGAACATATTGGAGACAGACACGACGAACCGATTGGTCTAGAAAGAGATAAGATGGTGGCGAATATAACACATACTGGAGATGCCACGGGAGCCCATTTGAAGAAGAAATTGGGATTGTTTAAGGATGAAATTCTAGTTGACTTAGGGACAGCTTATATGTTTTGCTCTACTGTTTCATGTTCTGTTAAGACAGTTGGAGATAAACTATTATATCTTATGCTCACTTTAATAGGTGTACTTCGTGGGCAACAACGGAAGCAGAAGCTCGATGCCACCTACTTAGCTTCTCCACCTCCAGACCCACCATGAGCATCACGCTGGTCAAGCTAGTGACCCTAAAAGAAGCGCTTGTTGGGAGGCAACCCAACCTCTTGTCTACCTTTTTTTACTTACTTTCTCATTTATTTTCATCATTTAGACTTTATTGTTTTCTAATTTTTATTTCATATTTATGCTCTTTAAGTTGTACCATGCTGATAGGAATTTTTTCGGATTTTTTCAGGCATCACCAAGCCATGCACGGCCGTGCACGGCTCGGTTGATACTTCTGCACAAACGACCGAGCGCTGCACGGGCATAGGCGTGAAGAAGCACACGGCAGTGAACTGCTGAGGAGACTTTCACCTGAGACGTGCACGGGCGTGCCCGTGCACCGATGCACGGCCGTGCATCATAAGTGAATTTTGTTGTTGCGATCAGACCGAGCGTTGCACGGGTCAGGGTATGTATGTGTGCAGAGGGCGTAATCAGGCCCTTGGAGGTGGACGCACGAAGCTCCTTAGGCGGAGCTGGGATCAGGTGGATCTTCTGCTCATCGTGGTCGAACTCATAAGTGTTCGACCGGCCATAGTGGACTACGTCTCTATCGTACAACCACGGGCGGCCAAGGAGGACGTGGGCGACGTCCATAGTCGCAACGTCGCACAACACCTTCTCACGATAGTTCCCAAACGCGATGGGAACCTGACATTGGTGGGTGACCGGAAGGCTCGTGGTATCGACCCAGGCGATAGAGTAAGGTCTCGGGTGGGGTTCTAGGGGAAGGCCGAAACGCGTGACCGCGGTTCGAGAGACCACGTTCAGGCTACTACCACCGTCAATGACGATTTTACACGAGTGCCCATTGCACTTAATGTAAGTTGTGAAAATGCCCGAGCGCCACCAATCCTCGGTAGGCGCGGGCTGCACAAGGTTGCAACGAACGACAAGTGTGGACGGACCCGACTCCTCGCCACTAGTGTAACACTCCGCCTCAACATCGTGCTCAGCGGGGGTTATGGTGGTGACGCGAGCCGGACTCGTGTCGGCTCGAGCGGGCTTCTTGGGACATTCACGTGACATGTGACCCGCCTGCAAACAATTGTAGCAGGTAATACGGCAAGAGGCTCCGACCGTTGGGGCCTTGCCCTTCTCCTCCCAAGTGGGCCGAGAAGGCGAAGTCTCAGGGGGTGGGAGTCTAAGGGGCTGAAGGGTCGGGGGTGCGGGTCGCGGGTCCGGACGCTCAAGTCATGGGTGGGGTTGCGGGGGACCGCCTGTCATGCCCCAAGACTCTCCCAGCCTTAGGACGCGGCAAACAATGGACCTGCAAAGCCATACAGATCCAGAATACAACACAATACGACAAATAATATGAACGAGGAAATCAACACAGATAAGATATACATCAGACCGACGCAGCGGTCAAAGTCAATAATGCTCACGTGGCCGAACAGTCCTGGCCCACAAATCCACACTGATCCATGACCAGATAAATACCATCTCATCAGATACAATCCTCAAAATACGACAAATAATACGCACGACACATAAGAAAATACAACATGTGATAGGGAAGATAATCTACCTATCTATCTACTGCGCACCAGAGGGAGCCGAGCCTGAACCTGGAGGCAAGGCAAGTGGAGTTAGCCGGGGAGGCTATGTAGGATTTAACAAGTAAATGGTGCATATAAGAATAAGGAGGATCCAACAATAATTAATAAACGGAAGTGCACTATAAGTAAATATAACTCGACTAAGTAAATACAGAAAGTACAGCATGCAGGTGGAAACCAAGCTGTGTGCCAATGTCCCGTAGGACGCGCACTCAAAGAGTGGTTCCTACCGCCAGCTAATGGTAGAAACGGCTGTCCGTCGACAGTCCGCCGGTGTAGCGTCCTACACCCAGATCACCCCGGAATGCCGAGTCTCACGACACCCAACTGTGATCCATCCGGAGGCCTGTAGACCATGGGCTCATCCCCAAATCACCCCAATAACACATCCATGGCTACTACTAATGGCCAAAATCACAAGGTTCTCGGAAGGTGGACCATCTCAGTCAGACCTATCCGTCCATCCCCAATATCAACACACGCTGGCTGTAGAGACAGCCAAAATATATATGTACTGCATATAAATAAACTGCCAACAGTATCATGCACAGAACATAAAAACCAGATAGCATGCAAGCATTCATGTGTCTCAATGGCAAGAAACAGATCTCAAAGGGTATACGAAAGTAATAATATGATATAGACAACGAGAAGGTGGTACCGCTATCTATGCCTGCAGTTTGGCACCGAACAAAGGTAGGGAGGTAAGAATCCTACCTGGAGACTGTAGGTCTGCGCTAGATCCAACCAATATACGCCCAATATAACCTCGTGCGCGCCGCTCGGAGTTGTAGTCGCGGTTGCGGAGTTCACCGGAAGTTCGCCGGAAAAGCTCGCCGGAACAGTAGCGCCGCCGCCGGAACAGTAACTCCGGTGGCCGGTCAAAATTTCAGAAGTGTCACGAGATAGCCGCCGGCGAGGGGAGTTCAGCCGTACCGCCGCTTTCTCGAGAGGAGGTCGGAGTCGCCGGGATCGAACGAAAAACCCACCGGCGGCGTCGTTCGCGGGTGTCCCCGGAGTTGGGGAAGACGACGCCGAAAAACGCACCGAAACGGGGAGGAAGCGTCCGCCGGAGGTAGGGGAGGCTACTGGAGTCACCGGAGACAAGGAAGACGCCGGATCTAGGGTTTTCCGACCATTCCTCGTCGCCACACACGCGAAGGGAGAGGGGGAGCTTCCGTCGCTGGAGCTGCGGTCGGAGGCGGAAGAGGAGGCTGAGAGGAGAAGATGCGTGAGATGCGTTCGCGTGGAAGAGGAGGAGAGCTGTGTTGTGGTGAAGATCGGTGGAGAAGGGGGGAGAAATAGGGAGGAAGGAGGGGTCACGGGCGAACAGGGGGAAAGAGAGGGGAAGAAAAAGGAGGTTCGTGGGGAGCAGATGGGACGGCTGTCCCATCTGGTTCAGAAATTTCGAACGTTACACCGCCCGCATGAGGACGCCTATGGGGGCCAAGGTCATTGTGCCTTGCAGCGACGCGAAGGTCTTGCTCGATGTCTCGAGCACGCTGAAAAGTCTGGTCAAGGGTCTCCGATCCATAAGTGGGTAAGGCTCGGCGGATATCCGCACGGAGCCCATTCTTGAATTTCGACAAAACTAACTTGGGGTCTTCTCGCAAATTGCAACGGAGTTGCAATGTCTCGAAGGTGTGTCGGTACTCCTCGACAGTACCTGACCCTTGGTGTAGGCTACTATACCGATCAAGAAGGTGCTGCTTATACGAAGGGGGTACATAACGCTCGCGGAGGTGATACCACATCTCCGCCCACTTAGTGATCGGGGGAAGAGCTTGCTGTGCGTTTTGGTGCTCCACGTTTTCCCAATATAAACGTGTAGGCCCCTCAAGTAAGGTGCGCACATACCGAACCCGCGAGTGCGGAGGCCAATCGCTAAGATCAAAATACGCGTCAACGGACATGACCCAATCTAAGAACTGTGTGGGGTCAAGACCACCTGTGAATGGTGCAGGGGTGTTACGAATGAAACGACGAAAATCATCATCCACTCGAGGGCGCTCAACGCGGGTATGGGCTGGGGTTCGAGGTGCGGCCCAAGCATGGCCAAAACGGCCACCGGGCTGGGGCCCTTGTGCGGCCCAAACATCGTCCTCATCGAGGGGATCATCACCGTAACTCGGGTTCCTAGGGACCTCATGAGGTCGCAAGTGACCCCAATCATCACCGTAACTCGGGTTTCGCTTGGGGCAGTCCAAGAAGGGATACCTGCCCATGAGGCACGACATTACTCTTTCCAAGAGCCTGTGTCCCTCTACACAGGCTGAGAAAGAGGAGATGAGTCGAGTCCCTTATGCATCTACAGTGGGATCCCTCATGTATGCCATGTTATGTACGAGACCAGACGTGGCTTATGCTGTGAGCATAACCAGTAGATACCAGTCTAACCCCGGTATCCAGCATTGGATTGCCATGAAAAATATTTTGAAGTATCTGAGGAAGACGAAAGATTTATTCTTAGTCTATGGTGGACAAGAAGATATGTGTATCCAGGGTTATACAGATGCTTCTTTCCAGTCAGACCCAGTTGACTTCAAATCGCAGTCCGACTATGTGTTCTTGTTAAATGGAGGTGTTGTTTGCTGGAAGAGCTTTAAGCAATCCACGGTAGCAGACTCTACAACAGAAGCGGAGTATGTTGCGGCTTCTGAGGCAGCCAAAGAAGCTGTTTGGATCAAGAAGTTCATTTCTGAACTTCAAGTGGTTCCTAGTGCTGCTGATCCCATTGAACTCCTTTGTGATAACAATGGTGCGATCGCGTAGGCCAAAGAACCAAGATCACATAAACGATCCAAACACATACTAAGGCGCTTTCACTTGATCCGGGTGATCATAGACAGAGGTGATGTAAAGATATGTAGAGTTGACACAGAGAACAATCTAGCAGACCCACTGACCAAGGCTTTGGCGCGGCAGAAGCATGATGGTCATACTCGAGACATGGGGTTAAGGTACCTCAACGATAAGGTCTGAGTGCAAGTGGGAGATTGTTAGTGTTATGCTCTAAGACCTATGTTTTGTTCTAGACAAATGTACTATATACTTTGATATTTATAGATATCCTGGCATTGTCGCTGTCATGGTTTATTATACATCTGTGCATATGTATGTTTAGATGATGATGTCCCTCGAGATATTACTATCTCAGTTTGCTTATGTCCCGAGTCGAGTACCATAGTAGATAGGGGACAACTATGGTGCGGGTGAGACTCGTTTATGCGCTGGTTAGCATGGGTGGCTTAACGCAGGCATAAGGGTATGTCAAGGGAGATATACTAGAACGACCTGCCGTGAGAGTTCTTCGTGGTGTCTCAAGAAGAATCTCATAGTGATAGAGTTGTATCTGTCCTTTGACTTGAGGGAGATTGTATCTCTGTGTTTATAAGGGATATGCTTTGATACAACCTAATGCCTCGCCGTAACAGGGAGGCCATAACGGTTGTTATTGGGTATATCTTAAGCAATGTGAGAGGTGCATCTTGCCGACAAAGGATTTGCCCCTTCCCTATGTGGAAGCTTGATGTCTATGGGCCCCTAGATGGTGCATGACTGAAAGTGTGTGGCCACACCCAGGTTTAGCCTGATTTAGTTATGACCATCGTAGTTGGAATATACAAGTGTGCCACACTTATCCAACTTGGACGATCAGCCTGGCAAAGGGACATGGATACTCTTATTCTTTATCACAGTTTGAGGTTGTCGATGGTGACATTTACTCCGATGACTTGGGTAGCGGCGATGTACTGCTAGGTGCCACTCATCGCTTGTGATGAATGGGTCATCACTGCCAACGTCAGAGGGACCTACAGGGTCGCACACCTAGATGCTAGAGACTCCGTAGTGATCGGTTAGCCTCTGATTGGATCGTTGTATGATTCGGATCATTTTGGGAAGTTGATGCTATGGTTTTTCTTATGAGGAGATGAGACTTTATTTTATTCATGTTTGACCACTAGTTGACTCTAGTGGACCACGTTTGACCTCTGTTGACCTGAGGTGTCAAAATGTGTCAAACAAGGGTCTTAGTGCAAGGTTGGGCTTAGCACTTTAGTCACATGAATAAAATAAAACTATTAATTGGCAAGAGAATTCTTCTCTTGGCTAATTAATAAGCTTGAGCGCAACTTACAATTAATTGCATCTACGGGGATTCGAACCCATGACGCTTAATTGTGAGTAGGCACCTATGCTTGGGTGCAATTTATAATTAATTGCGTATGCGGGGATTCGAACCCATGACGCTTAATTGTGAGTAGGCTCCTATGTACATAGTCCCGCATGGGAAAAATCTCCAAAGAGGAGTTGACGCTTCTATTATAAATAGAGAGGCCTACCTGGGAGATTCTTACACCAGTCTCTTTTCTCCTCTCCTGTTGTCGCCTCCCCTCTGCTGGCGTTAGGGTCTTCGAGGTGACGACAAAAAGAAAATTTTTGCATCAAGGTTGGGACAAGTTGTAGTGCTGCCCAATCCTTGTCGCCAACGGTTCCTCTTCTTCTTGGCGCGTGGTCTTCAAGATTGGCGCAAGTAGAGAAGAAGCTAGAGGCGTGGATCTCTTCTCCCAAAGCTAGCACGTGCGTGGAGCGGAGGAGTCTCGAGGCAGTCCGTGTGTGCTCGATTGTAGAGGACGGGCCTTTGCGCGTCTCAGCCATCGCCAGCATCAAACTGCTAAGTGAGGTATACCCCTATCACATCCTTTGTATTCTTCATAAGACGGTCCTTATTGTTGAATTAAGAATCTCGTTTCAGAGCCAACTTACGAGATACATCGGTGCATGGATTTTTCTAGCATGCGGATGTCATAAGAAATTTTTCAAAAAATCTTTATGTCATGTTTTATGTGTAGTAAAATAGTAGGTTTGCTATTTCTCGCTCTTATGAAATTCATGATTTTCGGTTTCTACACATGGGGATAGACCCTATGTGTGAGAATTTATTTCTCCTCATAATCATGGGATAGACCCATGGTGTGAGACTTCTATCTAGATTTCGGGGCATAGACTGGGTGATTGCCCTAATCCGTACAAGTTAGGGATTGCAAGTGGCATCGATAATCGGGGTATGTATGGCCACTTGTAGACTCCTGAGAGAAAACGAAAGATCTGAATTGTCAATAAGGTCGCTGAGGTTTAACAAACATGTTTTCTCATGAAAAACTAAAATATGGTTTTGTAGTTTTTCATTGCATATAGAAGAGCATGTCTTAGGTGTTTTTCTTTATGCATATGATATGGTTATAGACAAGCCCTAAAGAATGCCTGTGATGTATTCTTGTGAAGGCCTACATGCCGCCCTTATTTTCTTTTATATTTTGTAAATCTAAAGTCGAAGATTAGGGAAGACAACCTTACATCGCAGCTTACTCCTATGCGCATCTGACTAAGAAAGGGCAGCCCTCTCATAGCCGAATCTTTAGTGGCTTCTAGGGATTTTCTCTAGGGGTGCATCTTGAAGATAAGGGGCTGTTGAGAAGGGTATTGTGTAACCTATGGCTTGGCCTAAACCCTAATGGCTTCTAGGGTTTCCTAGAGGCGCATATAGGGGTTGCTAAGGGGCTAATCTATAGGCGGCACAAAGACAGCTCTCTCTTGGGTCATGGTGGCCCCCCATGTTGGCCGAACCCTAGGAGGAGCCTAGGGTTTGCGAGCTGACAAGGGCAGAGGAGAGTGTTGGCCGAACCCTAGGAGGAGCCTAGGGTTTGCGAGCTAACATAGGTGGAGCATGAAACCTTGGAGGCGCACCTGGGGTTGAAGCAGGACCCTGAAGCACTCAGAGCAAGGAGCCGACGGCTTAAAGCATGGGCTGAACGCTTAGAGCTTTTGGTAGTGCTCGGTGTACTGTCTAGGTCTAGGGGATTGTTTTCCTTGTCTGGGCTATAACCATATCATGTTTTACTGCTTTGTTGCCATGCTTTGATTATTTTATTGTATGTTATCACTATAGGATGCATGCCTGTAATGATAGACATAAAGATAAAACTAATGTGGTATGAGACCACCCAAACCCTCTCAAAATTATATCAAGTCCTGTTCTAAAAGCCTTTTGATGCGTAGCCCTCGTCAAACTATCGATTGATGGTGTTGTGCACTGTTTCCCACCTTCGTGGGACACACCCATCTATCTTTAGGAGGCGTGTGGTGACAATGATTTTCCCAGTCCGGTTAAAACTCTGGACGTTCCTTCCGCAAGGAAATCGTTAGCCCTCGGCATAACGGTCTGGTCGGACTTGACTAGAACTCTCATATGTGGTAGCCCACATGATGTAAGTTGCTAGAGGCACCTCAAGGAGTTAGGGCTTCGTGCTGTATCTAGCTTCCGCTAGGCACGAAGTGCCTGAACGGTCTTAAGAAGGGGAATTGCCTAGTTGCAATTGGCTGGCGAGCCTACCTTGAGATACATGCGTCACCTCGTGCAGTACATCCTGCCCCCACAGGACGCGAGACCGTGTGAGGAACAAGGATCCCATCTTACTTTGGAAAATATGTGGTTTCCCGAATTGACATGAGCGGGTTGTCAATATGATAAAATAATGAGAAACAATCATTTATTTCAAGTCCAGATTAAATGATTGAAATATGGTACTAATATGCATGTCTGTTGTTGTAGATCATGTCTACGAACAATAGCGGATTAAAACTGCGATCTGTCCTTTGGGAGGACAAGTTGGACCGGTGTCGAAACTTGAAGGGTGATCCCAAGCTCGAACGCTGTAAAAGGAAACATCAGAAAGAGGTGAAGAGAGGGATGACGCCTTCATCTTCAGGCTCAGACATTTACGTGGTTGAAGTCAATATGTCTACTTCGAACATATGGGTACTTGATACTGCATGTGGAGCGCATATTTGTACTAGTATGCAAGGGCTCAAACGAAGTAGGACAGTGCGGCCAGGGGAGATTGATCTTCGAGTCGGTAATGACGCACAGGTTGCGGCTGTGACCATGGGAGACCTCACTCTCTCGCTGCCGTCAGGACTTCAACTAGAACTTGACCATTGCTACTATGTGCCATCGATTACCAAGAACATTATATCCATTCCTGCCTTAGCAAGGAAAGGACTCAGTTTTGCAATCAAAGAGAACACCTGTTCTTTTTCATTGGCAAATGTGTTCTATGGATCAGGTACGCTGTGCAATGGGTTGTATGTCTTGGATATGCAAAGTTCTGTGTGCAATGTAAATGCTAAGAGGATCAAGCTAAGTGGTTTCAACAACACTTATCTTTGGCACTGTCGTTTAGGGCACATCAACAAGAATCGCATCCAATGACTTCATGTAAATGGATCCTTGGATTCAAGCCCCTTTGAGGAGTTTGACACTTGCGAGCCTTGTTTATTGGACAAAATGACAAAGGCGTCATTCACCAAGATAGGTAAAAGGGCTAAAGGTTTGTTGGATCTCATACACAGCGATGTGTGTGGACCATTCAACAAATAAGCCAAAGGTGGGTTTGTATACTTCATCACATTTACTGATGATTTCAGTAGATATGGATTTGTCTACCTGATGAGACACAAGTCTGAATCCTTGGAGAAATTTAAGGAGTTCAAGACTGAAGTAGAGAACCAGCTTGGACGATCTATAAAGGCTCTTCGCTCTGATCGAGGTGGAGAGTACCTGAGCCATGACTTTACTGACTATCTGAAAGAGTGTGAGATTCTCTCACAGCTCACCCCTCCCGGGATACCCCAATGGAATGGAGTGTCTGAAAGGCGGAATCAGACTCTGCTAGACATGGTCCAGTGTATGATGAGTCATGCAACTCTACCTCCATATTTCTGGGGACGTGCTTTAGAGACAGCCTCTTTCACACTGAATAGCATTCCGTCTAAGAGTGTCCCCGTGACTCCACATGAGTTCTGGACTGGGAGACGACCTAACCTCACATTTATGAGGATCTGGGGATGCGAAGCTTTTGTTAAGCGTCAAAATTCTAGCAAGGTAGAGCCCAATTCAGATAAATGTGTGTTTGTTGGGTATCCTAGGGAAACCAGAGGATACAACTTCTATAATCCCACTGAGGACAAAGTTTTTGTCGCCCGTGGTACTGTCTTTCTTGAGAAAGAATTTATCTTGAAAGAAGCCAGTGGGAGAAGTTTTGATTTGGACGAAGTCCAAGATCATCCACAAGACACAGAGGTTCAGATGGAATCTGAGCCACCAGTACAGGTTGTAGCCCAACCTGAGGCTCAGGCACAGGCTCCACGTAGGTCTGAGAGGGTACGTCGTGAACCTGATAGATATGGGTCGCTGCCAACTCAACATGACGACATTCTCATTATTGAGGATGAACCTAAGACTTATGAGGAAGCAGTCGCTGGACCAGAATCCGAGAGATGGCTGGAGGCCATAAGGTCCGAGATGGATTCTATGTTAGCTAACCAGGTTTGGGACTTGGTTGAGCCGCCTAATGGAGCAAAGCCCATAAGGTGTAAATGGGTCTTCAAGAAGAAGACAGACATGGATGGCAATGTGGTTACCTACAAAGGTAGACTAGTTGCAAAAGGTTTCAGGCAAGTCCATGGGGTGGACTATGACGAAACTTTTTCGCCAGTTGCCATGTTTAAATCCATTCGGATCATGCTTGCTTTAGCTGCCTACTATGACTATGAGATCTGGCAAATGGATGTAAAGACAGCATTCCTTAATGGAAACCTATCAGAGGATGTGTTTATGACACAACCTGAGGGGTTCGTTCACCCAGCCAATGCTCATAAAGTATGCAAGTTGAAAAGATCCATCTATGGATTAAAGCAAGCCTCTCGAAGTTGGAATATTCGTTTTGATGAAGCTGTAAGAGATTATGGCTTCCTCAAGGACGAAGACGACACCTGTGTGTACAAGAAAATCAGTGGGAGCTTGGTCACATTTCTGGTCTTGTATGTCGATGACATACTGCTCATCGGAAACGATGTTCCTACCCTTCACGCTGTGAAGACATGGTTGGGGAAGTGTTTCGAGATGAAAGACTTGGGGGAGGCCGCCTACATTCTAGGTGTGAGGATTTACCGGGATAGATCCAAGAAACTCCTTGCCCTGAGTCAGAGCACGTACATAGACAAAGTGCTGGAAAGGTTTCGCTTGGAGAAGTTCAAGAAGGGATACTTGCCCATGAGGCACGGCATTACTCTTTCCAAGAGGCAGTGTCCCTCTACACAGGCTGAGATAGAGGAGATGAGTCGAGTCCCTTATGCATCTGTAGTGGGATCCCTCATGTATGTCATGTTATCTACGAGACCAGACGTGGCTTATGCTGTGAGCATAACCAGTAGATACCAGTCTAACCCCGGTATCTAGCATTGGATTGCCGTGAAAAATATTTTGAAGTATCTGAGGAAGACGAAAGATTTATTCTTAGTCTATGGTGGACAAGAAGATCTGTGTATCCAGGGTTATACAGATGCTTCTTTCCAGTCAGACCCAGATAACTTCAAATCGCAGTCCGGCTATGTGTTCTTGCTAAACGGAGGTGCTGTTTGCTGGAAGAGCTTCAAGTAATCCACGGTAGCAGACTCTACAACAGAAGCAGAGTATGTTGCGGCTTCTGAGGCAACCAAAGAAGCTATTTGGATCAGGAAGTTCATTTCTGAACTTCAAGTGGTTCCTAGTGCTGCTGATCCCATTAAACTCCTTTGTGATAACAATGGTGCGATCGCGTAGGCCAAAGAACCAAGATCACATAAACGATCCAAACACATACTAAGGCGCTTTCACCTGATCCGGGTGATCATAGACAGAGGTGATGTAAAGATATACAGAGTTGACACAGAAAACAATCTAGCAGACCCACTGACCAAGGCTTTGGCGCAGTAGAAGCATGATGGTCATACTCGAGACATGGGGTTAAGGTACCTCAACGATAAGGTCTGAGTGTAAGTGGGAGATTGTTAGTGTTATGCCCTAAGACCTATGTTTTGGTCTAGACAAATGTACTGCATACTTTGATATTTATAGATATCCTGGCATTGTCGTTGTCATGGTTTATTATACATCTGCACATTTGTATGTTTACATGATGATGTCCCTCGAGATATTACTATCTCAGTTTGCTTATGTCCCGAGTCGAGTACCATAGTGGATAGGGGACAACTATGGTGCGGGTGAGACTCGTTTATGCGCTGGTTAGCACGGGTTGCTTAACGCAGGCATAAGGGTATGCCAAGGGAGATATACTGGAACGACCCGCCGTGAGAGTTCTTCGTGGTGTCTCAAGAAGAATCTCACAGTGATAGAGTTGTATCTATCCTTTGACTTGAGGGAGATTGTATCTCTGTGTTGTAAGGGATATGCTTTGATACAACCTAACGCCTCGCCGTAACAGGGAGGCCATAACGGTTGTTATTGGGTATATCTTAAGCAATGTGAGAGGTGCATCTTGCCGACAGAGGATTTGCCCCTTCCCTATGTGGAAGCTTGATGTCCATGGGCCTCTAGATGGTGCATGACTGAAAGTGTGTGGCCACACCCAGGTTTAGCCTGATTTAGTTATGATCATCGTAGTTGGAATATACAAGTGTGACACACTTGTCCAACTTGGACGATCAGCCTGGCAAAGGGACATTGATACTCTTATTCTTTATCACAGTTTGAGGTTGTCGATGGCGACATTTATTCCGATGACTTGGGTAGCGGCGATGTACTGCTAGGTGCCACTCACCGCTTGTGAAGAATGGGTCATCACTGCCAACGTCAGAGGGACTTACAGGGTCGCACACCTAGACGCTAGAGACTCCGTAGTGATTGGTTAGCCTCTGATCGGATCGTTGTATGATTCGGATCATTTTGGGAAGCTGATGCTATGGTTTTTCTTATGAGGAGATGAGACTTTATTTTGTTCATGTTTGACCACTAGTTGACTCTAGTGGACCACGTTTGACCTCTGTTGACCTGAGGTGTCAAATTGTGTCAAACAAGGGTCTTAGTGCAAGGTTGGGCTTAGCACTTTAGTCACATGAATAAAATAAAACTATTAATTGGCAAGAGAATTCTTCTCTTGGCTAATTAATAAGCTTGAGCGCAACTTACAATTAATTGCGTCTGCGGGGATTCGAACCCATGACGCTTAATTGTGAATAGGCGCCTATGCTTGGGTGCAATTTACACTTAATTGCGTATGCGGGGATTCGAACCCATGACGCTTAATTGTGAGTAGGCGCCTATGTACATAGTCCCTCATGGGAAAAATCTCCAAAGAGGAGTTGGCGCTTCCATTATAAATAGAGAGGCCTACCTGGGAGCTTCTTACACCAGTCTCTTTTCTCCTCTCCTGTTGTCGCCTCCCCACTGCTGCTGGTGTGAGGGTCTTCGAGGTGACGACAAAAAGAAAATTTTTGCATCAAGGTTGGGACAAGTTGTAGTCCTGCCCACTTCTTGTCACCAACGGTTCCTCTTCTTCTTGGCGCATGGTCTTCGAGATTGGCGCAAGTAGAGAAGAAGCTAGAGGCGTGGATCTCTTCTCCCGAAGCTAGCACGTGCGTGGAGTGGAGGAGTCTCGAGGCAGTCCGTGTGTGCTCGATTATAGAGGACGGGCCTTTGCGCATCTCAGCCATCGCCAGCATCAATCTGCTAAGTGAGGTATACCCCTATCACATCCTTTGTATTCTTCGTAAGACGGTCCTTATTGTTGAATTAGGAATCTCGTTTCAGCTTGAGCGCCTATGCAGCTGAAACAAACCAAGACAAAAGATGTCACGTCTTCGATGGATGGACAGTCGTGGGTGAAGGAGAAAGGAGAAAAATCGCAGGAAAGAAACATGCAAGAGAATGACAAACAGGCGAACCTGACCCACTGGAAAGGTGAGATTTACTTCAAACCGAAAGCGGAACAACTTGGAATCCAAGAGACGTCTTCGACCCGAACATGACGAAGACAAGACTCCGGCTTGTCTTCACAACCGCTGGCGACTCTCAGCTCACCAGGAGATCTCTCAAACACCAAAGAAAACTACTTAAAACCTAGCCCTACCTCCTCTTTTATAGAATAAGAGGGGAGGGAACAAACAAAATACACAAGAGACACTCAACTCTGACCACCTACCAACTCTTGCAGGCCACAAAAGTGGTCAAGCTGCAACTACAAGACAAGGAATAACAACTACCTAATATTCTCCGAAGCTGGTCGCGTGATTCTGCGTCCTTGTACGGGGGTGGTTTAGACGCGCTCCGAGCATACGGCAACAAAACAGCAAAACTTCGATGTTGTGGGCTGGGTCACCACCGTCGCGGCTCGTTCTTGGGCCGTGTTGCTAATCAGATTACGCGGCCCACTTGGAGTTGGATCTTCAGGGGGTGGGCTCGTAGTGCCCTTGGGCTGCGCCGCTTCGGTATGGATGGAAAGAGGGCTAATGACGCCCAAGAAACGGTCCGGGGGTTTACTTTGGCGTTGGGATCGCCGGATTTCCACCTTGTTGGGCTCCTTTGGGTCATCATGGGGTGGAGCAACATGGTAGGGGGGCGGTGCACATCGAAGTGGGGTCGTCGGGGCTGCAAAGTGCCTTCATTGTCGAACACGGCCTGGCCGTGATAGTGAGCACGGCCGTGTTCAGAGTCGACGCGATCCACAGAATCGAGCACGACCTGCCCGTGCTTGGAATCACGCTCGTGCTTGGCATTGTCAAAATCCACAGAGTCGAGCACGGCCTGCTCGTGCTTGGAATCACGCCCGTGCTTGGTGTTGTCGAAATCCACAAAGTCGAGCACGGCCCGCTCGTGCTTGGAATCACGCCCGTGCTTGGCATTGTCGAAATCCACAGAGTCGAGCACGGTCTGCCCGTGCCCGGGAGCACGCCCGTGTTCGGCGTTCGTGTCTTCGGGCAACCGTGTCACGGCCGTGACGGGACGCACGGCCTGGCCATGTCGGGGTCTGGGGAACTTTGACGGGGGTGAAAATTCTAGGAAAAATATCTGGGGTCCTGGGGAGTCTCCCCAAGTTTCTTTTGGAGGGGTGGGCCGTCCTCAAGTGTGTTCATGGGCCCGTTTGCTCCTGCATCTTGCAGGGCAACAGCCGACTCGATCTTGATTCTTGCATCTCAATGCGGATGATAGTGAAGGAAAGTCAACTTTACAGCTTGATCTTCCCCGAGAGCAATGTGAAGTTACCGCTGCCAAATCCTGCACGTACTACTGTTCGAGAGCAGCGGAACTGGAGAGTGGAAGCAGTTGAGGATGAGGATGTACCTCTTGGTACTGAACCCCCACAACCTTTTCAGCAGCGCCCTTCTACCCAGCTCGACCGCATTGAGACTATGATTCGGTTTGTCCGCGACGCCCAGCAAGAGACTCACCTGTCTGTCGATGCGGGCAATGACTGGATTCAACAGCTCAAGACTGAGGTTGAGCGCCAAGGACGAGTATAGTCCTCTATTTTAGAGTTTGTGCATGACCTTCAGGCGAGGCTGCGTCGGCGTTGGGGATGAGCTTCTTTGGTTTCACCCGTCACTTGGTCAGCTTTCTGTTTTTCTAGTAGTTTTCTTTATTCTAGTTGTTAGTTTTCTTTAGTCTCTTCTTAGTAGTTTTAAGTTTTTCGTTTCTATTTCCTTGCATGCTTTGTTAGTTAGTTGTATCAACATCTTTAGTGTCTTGCCCAACCCCTACTTTTATTTATGTTACTTGCTTTGTCTTCTAGAGTTGCATTGTTCTATGACTGCTTGATTGCTTGGGATGAGAATCTTAACTTTTCTTTACCATTGGTCTATGATGGTTATAGTGTGCGCATAAGATTCTCTGGTTTACTGTAGTTGAATGATGTAATTAACCCAATTCATTATTTGTATGATCTTGAAGAGCATGCTTGATACTATACCTTACCCTGGATGATCATCTCATGTGTAGTGATTTATTGCATCTTGCTCCATGCATCTACTGTCATTGTGCACTTTGCCATGGGAATCAAAAATAATAATAGTGGTACCGAAGTGTTCTTGTACTTTGCACATTGTACTTCCACTTGGCACTATTCATAGCATCTCAATGGCAAAAAGGGTTAGTGGTACCTAAGTTCATCATCACTCTTGGCACTAACCCCATAGTTCTAAACATTCACAATGGAAATTAGGTGGTACCGAAGCAAAGCTTGGCACTTAGCATTGTTTTATGCTCCAAAAAAAAGGCACCACATAGGGACTATGTGGTACTGATGCTATTTTTTCTATGACTTATTGCACAATTATATGCCGTTTTGGATGCTTGATCCATTATATCACTTGTGTGAGGTGTATAGTAAAGGTTTTTAGTAATGTAACTTTGCATGTTCTATAGATTGTATCCATGATAATTGGTTTAATTTGCTTTCCATACTGCATTATAACCTGAAGACCTATTGTGTTTAACCAATAACCTTATTAGACCTAGTTGAGCTATTTGAGATTCCTTATTCCATGTCATCATTGTATTCTAGACAATTCAATTGCTTGAGGACAAGCAAAACTTTAAGTCCGATGTATTTGATGACATGCAAAAATATGTTATTTCGTGACTTAATTCTGTTATTATTTTGGAGTAAAATGCATGCTTTGTCTCATTTATGCACTCAAATGCTTCATATTCTTCAGTGTTTTCACTTTTCCCTTGTTTTATGAAAATATAGGTTTTTGGCTTCAAAATCGATGGAATTTGGAGAATCTGAAGGTACGGGACGATTTCCCATGATGAGACGAAGCTACTCACCAAATTTCAGCCTAATCGGAGTTTTCTACAGGATACACGGTCGTGGGTGTGTACCCATGCACGACCATGCATGATCTGACTATCCAGGCCTCACCGAGCTGTACACGCGCATGGTCGTGCACCCATGCATGGCCGTGGATCATAAGTTATCCAGCAACCGAGCCCTGCACGGGCGTGCCCGTGCACCGATACACGGCCGTGCATCACCTCGTGCGGCTTCGACTAGCGCTCGGTATTTCGGCCATAGCTTTCTATTCCTAGCTCAGAATTGAACAAAATTTTACGGAGACCTTCCCAACTTGGATACGCACGTTGTGGGACCTAAATCATTGGATTTGGTGAGGCAGTGGAGAAGAACGAAGCAAAACGGCGAGACCTTAGGGTTTTCGAGCGATTTTTGGGCGACAACACTGTTCCGACTTGATTTCTTCGTCGTTCCGGCGTGGATCTTCGTGCTGGACCTTCTTCCATCAAGGATCTACCCTTTCATTTGGTTTGAATCAACTTTTATGAGAGATTTTATGTATTTAACGATGAATCTTGTAGCTTAACTCTATTTTCTGGGTTTGGGCATAGCCCACTGTAAGAATGCTTGATATTAATGTTTGATCTACTTATTTCTCATATTTATCTTTGTTCTTATTCATGTTTAGGATGTTTTATCTCGTGTTTATGTACTGGCCATATGTATGCATGTCTTAGATGTCAAGGGAATGACCGAGAGGTGAACCTTGATCATCGGAACGCCTTAGACTGGACTGGTGTTTTTGTGTTGCAAGAGCACTCGAAATCCCCCGAGGAACTATAATCCTTCATAGATCCCATTGGATCCGACTTAACCCGGTAAGCCACGAGAGTAGGAGACTTGGGTTAAGGCGGATACCGGACCGTGTCCTGAGAGGGAGCGCGTCTGTACCCTAGGAAGGATTACCTTGAGAACTTAGATAAAACTCAATTTAAAATATCAAACCTTAATATTTCTGCATGCTTCACTGTGGTGAAACCTAAATCCCCGAATGTCTCTCATAGATCTAAAACCTCATTTGCTTTGCTCTTTGCTTGGCTTAACTTAAGTCTGTCTTAGTTTAATTACTTGCACTAGGATTTTAGTCATTTCTCCCTTAATCATTTACCTAGCTACGAGTTGACCGATCAGTTAGTACTTGACCCTAGTCCCTATGGGTTCGATCTTATTTATTACGCGATAGGCCGTGCACTTGCGGTAGCAGCCGTCTAGGCCCTATCAGTGGCCCTGGCTGTCCTAGTATCAAAAGGTCAGAAACCGGTCAAGTCGGCCCAGAAGTTGCTTGCTTTGAATTCAGTTTGTGTGAGTCTTGTTCCATCCGTAGGAAAACCATAGATCGAGTTCAGCTCTGGCAGTGTAAACACAAATTCAGTATTGTTGAGCCAGAAGGATAGGCTGCCGTCATCTTCATCTGTGTGGATGCTAGCATGAAACTCCATGGATGATAGGAACTCCAGTACAATGGGGATGTAGGTGGGGTAGCAGATAGTGAAGAATTGATCCCAACCTACACGTTGAAACAGCCAATGCACATCCTCGTAGAATCCTAGAGTGTTCAGCGTAGCATGGTCCAGGAATCGTGTTATCACCACTGGGCGGCGTGAGAGGGCGGTTAGTTTAGCCAGCTGCTCAGGATCTCTGCAGATGATTCCATAGGGAGTTGGAGGAGCAGCAGGTGGTGGCTGTTGGACGGCGGCAGAGCTGGAAGAGGAGGCTCGGTGCTTGGAAGTGACGTGCTTGCGTCGAGACATCCTGGAAGTGAAGGAAGGTGACGGGAAGGTAGTTGGTGTTGTAGAGGAAGCTTTAGAGGCACCAGAGATGAAGGAGTAGGGTCGGCGGTGGCAGAACAACGGCGGGAGGCACGAACGAGGACGGCGGCGAACGGTGGCAGGAGGCACGGATCGACGCCGAAAATTTGGGGGAAAGAGTCGCCGGAGGATGGAGAAGACGATGGGAGGTCGCCGGGGGTCGATCGGGCACCGGAGGTGGCGGATCGAGATGTCGGCGGTGGCGCTAGGATTTCGTACACAGGTGTGTACGAGGGTGTGCAGGCGGCGCTCCTTATAAGAAAATTGTGCACGGGTGTGTATGGATACATGGCTCAGCCCGTGCAACGCTCGGTCGAAGAACACATCTCAGTTCACTTATGATGCACGGCCGTGCATCGGTGCACGGGCATACCCGTGCACGTCTCGGTGAAGGGTGTTTGCGGAGCTCGTTACGCGTCACGGCCGTGCGCGCCTTCACACCCATGCCCGTGCAGCTCTCGGTCGCGTGTGCAGAAGAGTTTACTGAGCCATGCACGGCCGTGCATGGATGCACGGGTGCGACCGTGCATGGATCGGTGATTCGTGAAAAATCTAGAAAAAATTCATTCAGCATGGTACAGCTTAGAGAGTATGAATATGAAATAAAAACTAAAAAATAACAAAGTCTAAATGATGAAAATAAATAAAAGAGTGAACAAGAGGTTGGGTTGCCTCCCAACAAGCTTTAAGGTCACTAGCTTGACCAATACTTGAAGATTATGGTATTGCTGGTGGGTCACTTGCATAATAAAGTGCATGTAGTCTCCTGCCTTTTCGTTGTCCTGAAAGCATTCTCACCAAAACAAGTATCATATGTTTCACTAGCAAGTTGATCACTATCAAGTTAAGTATCCTCAGTCTAGGGACATATTTAAATTCACATTTCAGATGTTCCCTTACCTCCAGGTTGATCTTGTCAAGTGTTTCAGGTTGTGTACCTTATCTGTATCGTTAGCGGGATGTAAGTCTTGTAGTTGGGAGTTTACCAGAATACCAATTTCAGGCACCTAATCATCATCATCAATCATGTAAATTTCTAATGAATCGTTATTGATCTGGGGGATATGAATTTCCTCAACCACTTTGTTCAACATTTCTATGTTATAGTATAACCTAAACCTCTTATCAGTTTTAATCATCAATCTCTGAGGAATAGGAATCAGTGGTTCAGACAGAGGTGGCAAAATGCACACTAGCTCCTCTTCAACATTTATGATATTAGTGTTTAATTTGTTCTCATCCAAATGACTCTCCAATTCACTCTCACTGAACTTGCTACTCTTTACTTGAGGCTCCTCTGACTCTGCCATGGGGTTGGCTAAGGAGATGGCTTGCTGTTCGAGCTGGATAATCTAGGTCTCCAATATTTTTGAGTGTGTAGCCATGTTGCAATAAAGTGTGGCCATGGAATCCACCTTCAAATTCAGTTGGTGAATGGACTCATTTATAGTATCATTATGCTTTATCTGATTTGCCATGCAATTCTATAGCATCGACTCTAATCTATGTTTTTGAGGAGGATCCGATTGTCTTTGATTGACAAATGGAGGTTGCATTCCGGGAGGAGGCCTGAAAGTAGAAGAAGAGTTTGGATTAGAAAAATTTTCATGAGGGACTTGTCCTTGGTAAAAGCTGCAGGAGAAATTTGGGTGATTTCTCCCTCTTGGATTGTACGTGCTCAAATAGGGATCATCCTGATTTCTGAGGTTCCCGATAGCATTAAACTGTTCAGATGGAGTGCTCAAAATGGGGCAATCATTAGCAGCATGTCCTGACACTCCACAAACATGACAAGAAAGATATGGTAATAATGCAGGATTGATATATTCATTAGTACGAAAACATGGGTGAATTGAAAATGGACTCCCCAATTGAGATTCATCATAAAATGATCTGTACATCCACAGATATCACAAGAAATATACGATAACAATACAGGATAGGTACTTGATGAATCAAACATCATGCACATTAATCAAGTGAAAACATTGAAGAAAAATTCAGAAACTCTAGATGATAGAAAAAATTCAGCCACAAGAAATAAAAATTATATAAAATAAAAATAAAAGAAAAGAAAAATCTAACTAAACCTAGTCTATTAATCTCCTGATCATGTTAATATTGGCAACCTAGTTCCCCGGCAATGGCGCCAAAAACGTGATAGGGCCTGCACGGCTGTTACCGCAAGTGCACGGTCTATCGCGTAATATAATAAGTATCGATCCCACGAGGACTAGGGGTCAAGTATTAACTATTCAGTCAACTAATAGCTAGGTTAATGATTAATGGAGAAATGACTAAAATCCTAGTGCAAGTAATTAAACTAAAGCAAATGAAATCAAGCAGAACAGAGAGCAAAACAATCGGGGTTTCAAATCTATGAGAGAGATTCGGGGTATCGGGTTTCACCACACTGAAGCATGAAGAAATATTAAGGTTTGATATTCTAATTAAGTTTTACCCAAGTTTTCAAGGTAATCCTTCCTAGGGTACAGACGTGCTCCCTCTTAGGACACGGTCCGGTATCCGACTTAACACAAGTCTCCTACTCTCGTGGCTTACTGGGTTAAGCGGACCCAATGGGCTCTGTGAAGGATTAGGGTTCCTCGGGTGATTTCGAGTGCTCTCGCCAAACGAAATCACCAGTCCAGTCTAAGGGGTTCCGATGATTGTAATTCACCTCTCAGTCCATCCCACAACATCTAAAGCATGCATACATATGGCCAGTACATAAACATGAATGAAAACATCCTAGACATGAATAGGAACAAAGATAAATAGAGAAATATATATATCAAGTCATAATATTCAACATTCATACAGTGGGCTACGCCCAAACCCCGAAAAGAGAGTTTACGCTATCATATACATTATGAAATACATCAAATCTCTCATGCAAATGAAATCAAACCAAAGGGAAGGGTAAATCCTTGATGGAAGAAGGTCCAGCACGAAGATCCACGTTGGAACGAAGGAAGAATCACACCGGAACAGTGTTGTCACCCAGAAAATTACCTTAAAACCCTAGGTTGTCACTGTTTTGCTTTGTTCTCTGCAACCGGTTGATCAAATCCAATGATTCTGGTCCCAAAATGTGCGTAGCTAAGTTAAGAAGGTCTCCTCCAAATTTTAGCAAAATCCGCTTCCAAAATCGAAAGTTATGGCTGAAAAACCGAGCGCCTATTGTGCAGGACGCAGGATGATACACAACCCTGAATGGATGCACGGCCATGCCCGTGTACGGCTCGGTGGCTAGAAAACTTACTCTTCACAGCCGTGCATGGATGCACGGCCATGCCTGTGTATTGCTCGGTGAAGCCTGGAGTGGTCAGCTCATGCACGGCCGTGCATGGATACACACCCATGGCCGTGAAGATCGTAGAGGACTCCGATTGGGCTGAAATTTCACGTATAGCTTCGTCTCATCATGAGGAATTGTCCCATATCTTTAGATCTTCCAAATTCCACTAATTTTGAGGCAAAATACCTACATTTCAATAAAACAGAGGAAAAGTGAAGGTTCTGAAGAATATGAAGCATTTAAGTGTATAAATGAGATAAAGCATGCAATTTAGTCCAAAATAATAATAAAATTAAGCCACGATATATCATATAATTGCATGTCATCAGATGGCCAACACAATAGTTTTCTTATTAATGGTTTACTAGTTAATTTTACTGTAAAGGATGTAGCTCTCATCCTTGGTCTTAGACTTGAAGGGTTAGTTGTTAAACTAGAAAAAGGGTTTACAAAGTCTATATTATTCCAAGAAGAATTTAAAGGCACGTGCATCAAATGCAGTGGCCTTGAGAAAAAAAAAATCACAGAAGCATGTTCATCACCAATAGATGTAGATAGGTTAGGAAAATTAGTTGTTTTGTATGTTTTTTGCACTTTTTTATTTTGTAGGAATAATTACACAATACCCACCTACTTAGTTGAATATGTAGATAATCTTAAGGAAATGAGTCTGTATAATTGGGCTAAAGCAATTTATACTTACTTAAAAAATGAATTGAACAAGTCCAAGAAAAAAAGGAAGACGTGCAATTGGAGGATGCGCCATTCTGCTCAATGTGAGTATGTTTTAATTTTGTTTTCTTATTAATCTCCCTTTTCTATTTTATATCATTGATGTTTCTATGTTTGTAACCTTTTAGGTGTGGAGCACACCCAACAAGATGGTGTTGATGCGAGCCGCTTTCCATGGCTCTTTAGATGGGTGTATGCCAAATTTATTAGAAAATCAACATTGCAGCAGAAAAATGACCCAGCTAACTGAAGACACGGTATGTATGAAATCAATTTAATTGACAGTGATACTGATTACTTAGTGCTACTTATTCACTTTTCTTTATGTAATGTAGATAATTTCTGACTTGCCCCTTTTGCAAGAAGAGTTATCTCTATTTTTTGAATCAGTCACCCAACCAGAAGTGGCTAAAGAAGAAGACGCAAAATTGGTAGACTTCCTCAATAAGTCACCCCTGACTTATGTGAGGAGGGGAAGAAAAAGGACACTAGGTTGACAATGTAGAAGTCCATACACGCAGGCCCATGTTGCGAAAAAGACACGAAAAGAGGAAAACTTGCTAAAGGTACTTGTTGTTGTCTTTGGTAGAACTTGTTACAAATATGCTAGGTACCTTATTTTATATCATGTATACTAATGAACTTGTGATTGCATAGGTGGTTGAAGTTGATGAGACAACCAAGGATCCTCCACCACCTATAGATAAGGTTAATAAATTTAAATTTTTGATTTCAGGTTATCATTTTAATATCTAATAATTTTTTACTTTTATGTAGTATCTTAATAGTACAAAATATAAGGGGCGACATCTTATAAGTGATGAACATCGGGAGACACTAGATACATTTCTTGCATCTCCCATGGTCAAAGTTAATGAGGGCTTGCCATGGGCCTTACAGAAGAGGCAAATTTGCCTTATTCTTTTTGGAGAAATGGTGGAGGATGATGTAAGTGTGTTGTATTTAAATTAGTGTAATTGTGAAGCCAAACTCATAGTCCCTTTATCATTTTACAGATAATTGATGCTTACTCCACACTTGTCTCCGCGAGAGTTATACAAGACCCAAGCAAGAATAGATTATATTAGTTTATATCTCCCATTTTCATGGTAAAGTTTTGTTTTCATTTTATTTACTCCATATACATGTATCTACCCAATATTAAGTTTAATTTTTTTCCACAGAATCTTTATAAATGTGGACAACTAGTGGCAGCAATGTAGTATATCAAACATATCACTTTTGCCTCTCTGAGCACTAGTCATCTAATATTGGTTCTAGTGCATAACCATAATCATTGGTTTTTGGTGAGTATTAACCTCATCGAAAAAGACATAGTTGTTTACAATTCAATGAAGACTGGTGCACGGGAGAAAAGAGAAGTGAATAAATTGGTAACATCTTACTCTATGTGTTCAATGTTTTAAACTGATAATCTTAAACTATGGTAATTTGAAGTTCTGTTTTGTTCTCTATATAGTTGTCCTTGGTTGGGAGTCATTTGGATGTAATTGCTGATATTGACATTTCTGAGTGGTTGATAGATTGGAATTATGCTTGCCCAAAACAATATGCTAGGTACCTTATTTGATATTGTTTGATATTGACAATACATTTGGATATTATTGTTTTTGTTTTGCTATTTTAAACAATTTGTTGTTATACAGCTAAATTTCAATTTTTATTCATGCAGCAATGATTGTGGGATCTTCTGTATGAAATTCATCGATTATCTTTCAAGAAATAAAGACTTTACCTTCTCCCAAGATGACATGGAGCAGCTCCGAGCCATTAGTGCTATAGAGCTCATAATGGGAGAGAAAATTTCTTGATGTAACCTTTTTTTGCGGGTATTGTTAGATGTTGATACTGACAGAAGTTGACATGGTATTTGTGTAATCTTTTGTATTTGTGTAGTTGTGGACACGGTTTTAAACTGATAATGTTAACATGTTATTTGTGTAGTTGTTTAATGGTTTTAAACTGATAATGTTAACATGGTATTTGTGTAGTTGTGAACATGGTTTTAAACTGATAATGTTAGCATGGTTTTTGTGATATTTGGGATATTTAGGGAAAAGTTCTACCTTATTCTAGAAAAGTTCTACCTTATTTTAAGAAAAGTTCTACCTAATTCTGTAAAAGTTCTACCTTATATTAGAAAAGTTCTACCTTATCCTGGAAAGTTCTACCTTATTCTGTAAAAGTTCTATCTTATATTAAAAAAGTTCTACCTTATTCTGGAAAAATTCTACCTTATTCTGTAAAAGTTCTACCTTATTATGTAAAAGTTCTACCTTATATTAGAAAAGTTCTACCTTATCTTGGAAAGTTCTACCTTATTCTGGAAAAGTTTTACCTTATTCTGTAAAAGTTCTACTTATTTTTAGGGATGGCAACGAGGCGGGTCGGGGCCGAGTTTTACCTTCCCCGACTTCCCCAAACACGTCCCTGAACCCGACCCCGAACCCGACGGGTTTAGAAAACCTTGCCCCACACCCGACCCCGCGGGGAAACCCGACCCCGCACGACCTAAAAAATAAATAAATATTATAAATAATATTTTAAAATTAATTTGTATTCTTTATTCATAATATATAAATAAAAAAATATTTTACATAAACTATATCATCATTTCTATATATATTATTAAAATTTAGTAACTAGGTTATAACTTATAAGGGGTAAATTTGTTATTTTAATAGTCGGGGCGGGTTCGGGGCGGGTACCTAAATTCCCATACCCGACCCCGACCCGACTATACCCCCGTCGAGTTTTCCCCGAACCCAACCCGACCCCCGGTCAACTCGGGTTTTCCCCATTGACTTCAGGTCAGGTTGGGTCGGGTCGGGTCGGGGATGGGGTTTTTTGCCATCCCTACTTATTCTATAAAAGTTTAACCTTATTTTGTAAAAGTTCTACATTATATTAGAAAAGTTCTACCTTATCCTAGAAAGTTCTACCTTATTTTGTAAAAGTTCTACCTTATATTAGAAAAGTTCTACCTTATTAGAAAAAGTTCTACCTTATTATGTAAAAGTTCTACCTTATTCTGGAAAAGTTCTACCTTATTTTGTAAAAGTTCTACCTTATATTAGAAAAGTTATACCTTATCCTGGAAAATTCTACCTTATTCTGTAAAAGTTCTACCTTATCTTGGAAAGTTCTACTTTATTCTAGAAAAGTTATACCTTATTCTGGAAAAGTTTTTCATGACATTACATTAACATCTCGAGCACATTTTGCACAAACATCACTTAGTGTTGTTTGGTATCACTTAAGAAATACACAAAATAATCTTCAAGACATTACATAATATATCTTCATGACATTACATTAACATCACATACATATTGCACAAACATTACTTAGTGCTATTTGGTATCACTTAAGATATACACAAATAATCTTCAAGACATTACATAAAATATCAACATCACCATTACATTAACATCACATACATATTGCACAAACATCACTTAGTGCTATTTGGTATCACTTAAGATATACACAAAATACATTATATTACAGATTGTCAAAACACAAGGACTTTTCTATTTTGTTTACTCAAAGAGTAGTCTTATGTAGGTGGAAGTTGAGTAATCATCAGACACCTGCAGTAAGTTTGATAATATAACTTATCAATACATGTAAATATATATAAACAATGTAAAGACAACTAGAATTTATATTTTATAACTGAGTTTGGGATGATCCGGGCACTGTCAATATGCTAGCCACTTGAGGATTCTGTGTTTTGTGATTCCTATGGACAACAAAAGGTGCATATACAATAAGATAGAACTTACTGCATCAAAAATAATATTACATGGTAAAGATATGCAAATTTGTTAAATTTCAGCACCTGAGACTGGACTATCACGTTGATAAAATTTTGAGGATCAGCAACAGGTGTAACTGAAATAGATTCTTTTTGTTTGGAGTTCAATCCCTTTTTAGGTTTCCTCTCGAGCACACTTTTTTTCCTTTTCTCCTTCGGTCCTTTCTTAC
Organism: Costus lasius; assembly: GCA_027563935.2. Lineage (NCBI taxonomy): Eukaryota > Viridiplantae > Streptophyta > Magnoliopsida > Zingiberales > Costaceae > Costus > Costus lasius. Next base: position 16,017,378 of record CM050450.1, on the reverse strand, counting down.
CAGGAGGCGGCCTAATTGTAACATTAGTTTGTGGAGCTACACTATGAACAAGTTTTACCCCAAATTCATTGTCAACATCTTTGTCATTTAGAATTGTATGCTCAACAGCAATAGTAAGGTTGTCAATTGCTTCTTCCATCATCTCAAGGCTTTTACGACAATTCATGCATTTGGTTGATAATGCATATGATTTCTGGCAAACACGCTTATACAATGATGATAAATGTTCTTTCCTATTTGAGTCCATCAACGGCTGACCAATTAGAACTTATGCCACCTTTGGCATATTTGGTCCATCTTTTCAACACATAATGTGTAGGCAAATATAGAACATTGTTGTTTGTCAATACTCTTAAACAATGTGCACACGAGATCCCTGCACTTTGAAACATTTTGCAGGAGAAATCAACTGTCAATGAACTTGAGTTATACAAAACATAGTACGAAAGACCACTACGTTGAGAGGATACTTTGAATGTTTGCCCTGAATCATCACAACTATATGGTTCACACAAGAATAACAATTGCTTCCCAAACTGATCAACAAACTCTGTATATATAACCCTAGTACAAATTGCAGCCGCTTCCTCTAGCATTGTCATGTCCTTTGTCGGTTGAGTTGGACTACTGTTCCTAGACCAAAAATCTTCATAGATTTCTTTCTCACGAAAATACTGCACAACATTACCATATTCTTTCAAAAATTCAAACATTGATAATTTTTTCTTAAAAAATTTCTTAAACTGAGAATTCATACTCTCACTTCTTTGAGTAGTAGTCATGTCAGCACAAAATGACTCCACTCGGTAAACAAATGTCCACTTTTCACGAATTGTATAAAAATTCTGAATCCAACTATTCTCATGTAAGTTATACTTGCTCATTAGTTCTCCCCACAACAACTCAAAATTTTCCACACTACTACATTCATATACGCAAGCTTTTAAATCTAATAGTAAAGATGGTATACTAGAAATTAGATGACTCAGGTTGGTGCATGCATTCATGAAAAGATGCCATAAACACAATCTATGGCTTGTATTTGGGAATACTTGTTTAATGGCTTTGTGATGACACCAAAATTTATAGTAAATTTTGTGCCATTTGATAGATCTTTTGGAGTCATATTTATGCTCTTTGTTTGCTTTTAAGCCTTATTTGTCAAATATTGCGGAATCTAAACCATTTCTTATTTTTGATTATTTTCCGGTAAAAAGTGCTATATTTTGATGGATTTTGAAAGATCTGAGTGCACCAATGGATTTTAGACGCCGAGATGAAGTTACCCATCAATTTTCATGTAAATCGGAGCAAGTTTGAAAATTACACCCCTGGGTGTAATAAAAATTACACTACTATAATTTCTTCCCTAGAATGCACAGAAGCAAATTACGGCAGTGCCATAATAAATTTTACACTACCGTAATTTTTGCCCAGAAATACACAGAAGAAATTACGGCACTACCGTAATAATTTTCATGGTATCGTAATTTACGGCCCAGTTGCCCGATTCTTCCGCTGGAAATTTTGAAAAAAATGATTTCTCGAGCTTTAGGGCACCAATTGAAGATCCGTAAAAAAGGATAACGATCAGGATAAAGAGGAGAACGATCTAAAAGCGAAAGCCCCAATTTTCATCCATGATTTAGAGAGAAATCAGGGAAGGTGTCCTTAGGGCACGGCCTTGCGCCGAGAGGCGTAGAGGCCATCTCAGGCAGCAATTTTCACAAGGAAGCTTCGCCTGGAGGAGAAGAGGATACTCCAGAAGTTTCAAAGCGAAAGGAGGTCGATCGGAGGAGAAATCAAAGGAATTGCGGACGCCTGCACTGTTCACACGCAAAATTACGGCTGTAATTTTCATTACAGCCGTGCTGTTAGTTGATTTTCCCCTTCTTTTTAATTTCTGATCAATCTAAAATATGGTTTATTGTAATTCTTCTACCATGCTAGCTTAGACATCTTTTGGGACATGGGGGTGTAATCCCCTTGATTTTATATGACTAGATAACTTTTATTTCGTCAAGATAATTTTAATATGATAATTCTACTTATGTGACGATTGCCTTTAATTCTCCATAGATTCATATTATCTGCATGTTTTAGAGTTTTTGCGATATGGACCGAGAGGTGATTTGTGAAAACTTGGAACTCTAAAATTGAATATTAGGAACTCATCGTAAGAAATTATGTTAGTTCTTATTTCTCGATTTTAGAAGTATATTGTCATGTTGATAATCCGAATCTAGGATTGCGTTATTGAAATAAACATGATGATACTATGAGAAATCAAGTATCGGATCGTTGGAGAACCTTAAGTAGAACCTGTGAAAGCTATAGTATGAAAGTATGTAGTTTTCCTTGAGATGATTGACTTAGAATTCGGATGCACGAGAGTGATCCTTAAGTTCTTTGTTAATGATTTACTTTTATTTAACATTGAATAAATCTTGCATGAGAGTGAGGATTAGTTCTTTGTAAATTGTGTTGGGGTATGCCCTTAAGGCTAATGTTTGAGGCCTTGGGATTATATCAGTATCATGTATAAACTCTATGTTTATAAAGGCAATGGTTGTTATTCAGGTTGTTATATTATCTGCTGCAATACATATACTTCTGAATAATGTCTCAATGCTGTTCAGCTTGGCTGACATGCACTTTTGTCCTTAGTCGAGATATCTTGGTGAACATGAGACAGCCTTGATATGATTGAGACTAATATGTGTTCTAATCTTATAGGATGCTTCGAGCATGGAATAAGATGTAGACTCATGGGTACATTGGATGTACTGGACAGACCCTACTAGGATATTCAATTGCTTGTCACAATGTGAATAATCCTTGTATGCAAACAAGTGGCATACTTCCTCTGACTTGAGATCACTTGTGTTTCTAAATGATGATTGGCATTGTTTTGAGGTAGTTCAATATCATTTGAAACATAATGGTTATAGACTATCTTAGATGATGAGCATGAGTCATGTTAGGGTGCTAGTGATAGATATAGGATTGCCGTCTCCTAGTTTGGAGTGTGATGTTCTATAGGGGCCCCCTGGATGAGATGATTGAGAAAGTGTATGGCCATACCCAGGTGACTATGTTCATCTGATCTAATCATTCTCATCATATTGGAGCTACAGGCTTGACTCGCTTGTCCAATAAGAACATCTAGTGGCAAAGGAAACATGTATGCCTAGTGAAGTGGATTCACACTTGTGCTGTGGTTTGGGTGTAGTCTTAGAAAACTCTTTCCTTTATATCGGGAGACAGTGATGTGTTGCTAGATACCCCTCACTGATCGTGATAACGTAAGTTATCGTTACCGACATTTAAAGGAAACCCTTAGGGTCGCACAATTTGATGATATGGCTTACTTAAGTCAGATCGTGTGGACTGAATTGTTTGGGTTCAGTTTAAAGAGATTTAAACTCTGATTGTAAGTGAGATCTGGTCTGATCATGTTTGATTGATTAGGGCTTGAGATCGGTAAGCTTTGATCGAGAGAATGGATGCTAGATCAGTGAGATCAGGAGCATCAAGAGATGAACGGTTAGATCTGGAGCCTTAGGGTTTATTGTGATCTAGACCAAATTGCTTGGGTTAATTGGTCTTTGAACCAGACCAAATTGAACCGGCTCATCAAGTGAGCGCATGGTTCAAGAGGAGAGGAATTTGCGATTGGGGTAAACCCATGGTCGCATCACAAGTTGAGATTTTTCTATTTTTAGAAAACATGTCTCTAAACGTGGGCACGCCTCACGTTCTCTCTTTCACGCCTCTTGTCGCCTCTTTGGCTTGGTCTCTACACACATTCTCGAGAGGAGAAGTTGAGACGACAAGGGAGAGGTTTTTCGCCAAGAAAAGTTGTCTTCTCTTCCCTTCCATACGACAAGGACCCTTGGAGAACCTTGCTAGCACAAGGATCAACAAGGAGTAGGCGACATCACCTTGTGTGCGCACCATTTGGAGGAGAAGCATTCGACTCTCTTCTTCCTAGACGCCATCCAAGAAATGGCATTGGTAAGAATCGATCCTCATGTATATGAAAATTTAAAGTTGATCATACTGCATGCATCGATCTAGAAACCTATTCCGCTGCGTTAAATCCTCTACATGCGCCTATTAGGGTTTCGCCCCCCCATGTTAGGGGACTTTCAATTGGTATCAGAGCCAAGTTTTATGCATGTTTTTATGATTGCTTGATGCTTTTGTGATCCATGTTTGCGCAACATAGATAGATCTATATGTTACATGCGAAAAATTACATGTTGTATATTCATGTTGGCGCATGTATGAAGGTGGCGCATGTTTCATATTGTGGTTGACTGTTTTTCGTTAACACAAAATCATCTGCGCGCTTACCATTAGATCTAAGCGGCGCCTGCTATAAAACCTTAGACGGGTTATTAGGGTTGAAGTCATCATCTAGTTAAGATCCAAACAGTCTGATCAGACTATCTGACAGCCTAGATGGTTCGACCAGATGGCACCTGTGCGCAAGCATGAGGTGGCTATAGGTCGACTGCAGACAGGCGTGTAGCGATGTCTGGTTGAGACAACCTGTGAACGCGCATGAGTTAGGCCCGGGGTCACACCCGCTTGCCAGAACTCATGAGGTCGTTCAGCCCTTGGCCCATGCATGGTTGACCATTTGGTCGACTCAAGTCAATTAGGACTTGGTGCATGTAAGGGCAGTGGATCTGACTTGGACTGATGAGTGGATCCCTAGTAATGGACCGTTGTAAGGTAGTAGGGCACATAAGGAAAATAAAATTGATGCCAATGGGGTTTTCAAAAATTTTATTTTCATGTTTGGATCACATGTTGATTGTATACATGATGAATGTTTATTTAATCTTATGTGGGCTGCCCGTTTTAATGTGTGCTGTGCTGGGGCCTGCGTGCCTGGTTAATAAATGTAAATTATTTACTGTGATCTGCGCATCACATTTTATTTAATTTATAAAGTGTAATTGACCTGCGTGTCAATCATGTCTAGATAGATTAAAGTGTAATTTTAATCAGACATGAGCACAGAGCACACTTGGCAGAGGCGCATGCAGCAGAGGCTTGACCAGGTGGGAGGTCTAGGGTTCGACTCTAGGACAGGCGCATTTACCTGGTGGGCGCACCTGAGCTGCAGTAAGCGCTTGGGCCCTGATTTGGGCCGGAAGAATGCAAAAGACCCATGAACAGCTCATGTGAAGACTTAAGTTAAATTAAGGTCTTACCTAGGCTTATTGGGCTTTTACCACATAAGATCAGCATGCTTTCTATTTATTGTTTAAATAATTCGAACTGCATGATTTAATCTCCTGCTATCACCATAGGATTTGCATGATAGTTGAGAAGATAAAAGGACCGTTAAAATCCAACGCTAAAATATCAAGCTCGTAAGCCTTCTGACGCGAAACCTCACTGTTCTGACTATCGTTGGGGCCGTGTTGTACCCACTCAGTGGGCACGCCCATCTATCTTCAGACGGTGCGGGATTACACCTGCGTGTTACAGGGAAGGGATTTATCGCTTCTCGTTGCTCAGCATAGCACGTGGTGGTCCAGGGAGTAGGTTGGGTCAGCTTGACCATGTAGGCTACATATGGCGCATATGTTAGCTATATGGAGGCAGCCATCTGTGGGGTCAGAGATTGTGTTGTACCAACTCAGTTGGCACAGTCGGCTGGATCGCACGGGTTGACGATTGGCTGAGATTGCCTACCAGAAATTAGTGCTTGTACTCTCTGTGCAACTTATCTCGCCTGAACGGGACGCGGAGACCAAGTATGAAATCTGGATCCCATCTCACTAAAAGAGATTTACTCTTTCGGGCTGTTTTGCTGGATTTTTCAGCCAGATAAAATAGTGAGAAAAGAATCTTCCTTAAGTCCTGGATTGATTCTAACATTGATACTGACCTTGCTGTTCTTGCATTGTTGTAGATACCTGCAGCAACGAACACCACGAATTTCAATGTGCGATCCCTACTGGAAAGGGAGAAGTTTGCTGGGCCAAACTTCTCAGACTGGTACGGACACCTTAAGATTGTTCTTAAGGCTGAGAGGAAATTGTATGTCCTCGAGACGGCTATACCACCTCAACCCGCTCCGAACGCCGCAAGGGCGGTTCGCGAAGCTTATGAGAAGCATGTCAATGATAGCATTGATGTTGCTTTCCTGATGCTTGCGTCTATGACGCCACAGCTGCAGCGTCAGCATGAGGATCTCTCTGCTATAGAAATTATAGCAAACCTCAAGTTGCTGTATGCTGCACAGGCGAGGACTGAACGCTACAATTTGACTAAACTTTTCTTTCAGAGCAAACTGACTGAAGGGAGTCCAGTGGGAGCTCATGTGCTCAAGATGATTGGGCACAAAGAGGCTCTAGAGAAACTGGGACATACCATCAATCAGGAGCTTGCTGTAGATATTATTTTGCAGTCTCTCCCGGCTTCTTTCGATCTGTTCATCATTAATTTTAATATGAACAAGATCGACTGTACGCCGGCAGAGTTGCTGAATATGCTCTTGACTACAGAGGAGACTCTAAAGGGAAAGCCTTCATCCTCTGTCTTGATGATTCCTGCAAGGAACAAAAGGAAGGGGAAGAAGGGCAAAGCCCCTGTCAAGAACTACAACAAGGCTCTGAAGCAAAAGGTTAAGCGGTCGAAGGAATACAGATGTTTCCACTGTGGCCAGCTGGGTCACTGGAAAAAGGACTGTAAAGCGCTCCAAGGAGATAAGAAGGGAAGCAATTCTTTCGCTTCTGGCTCAGGTATTTTTGTGACTGAGGTCATGTTTTCTTCTTCTATATCATGGGTGTTGGACACTGCATGTGGAGTTCACATTTGTTCAAATGTACAGGAACTCAAGAGAAGAAGACAGGTGGGACAGCATGAGGTGGACCTATGAGTTGGAAACGGGGCACGGGTTGCTGCTGTTGCTGTAGGAGTTTATTACATCTCATTACCATCTGGACTTGTATTAGAACTGGACAATTGTTATTTTGTTCCGAGTATTACGAAAAATATTATCTCTATTCCTGCTCTTGTCAGGAAAGGATTTTCCTTTGAATGCAATATTTCAAAGTGTGTTGTTTCTTTTGATAATATTGTTTATGCTACTGGATCAATTAACAATGGGTTATTCATGTTGGACATGGAATGTTCTATACAGCAAATTGATAATAAGAAAGCCAAGTATGCTGATGACAGCACCTTGTTATGGCATAGTCGTTTAGGCCATATAAACAAGAAACGCATTAAGCGGTTGCATGATCATGGACTGCTGGGATCATTCTCTTGTGAGGAGATTGATACATGCAAAGCTTGTTTAATGGGCAAAATGACAAAAGCTCCTTTTTCTAATAAAGGTCAAAGGGCTTCAGATTTACTTGACCTTATACACAGTGATGTGTGTGGGCCATTTAGTAAACATGCCAGAGGTGGCTATCTATACTTCATTACCTTTACTGATGATTTCAGTAGATACGGGTATGTCTATTTAATGAGACATAAAAGTGAATCTTTTGACAAGTTCAAAGAGTTCAAGAATGAAGTACAGAATCAGTTAGGCCGAAATATCAAGGCACTTCGCTCAGATCGAGGTGGAGAATACTTGAGTCATGAGTTTGCTGACTATTTGAAGGAGTGTGGGATTGTCTCACAGCTCACTCCGCCAGGAACACCGCAATGGAATGGTGTGTCCGAAAGGAGAAATAGAACCTTACTGGATATGGTACGTTCTATGATGAGTCAGGCTACTTTACCTTACTCCTTTTGGGGATTTGCACTGGAGACAGCTGCAAAGGTACTAAACCGAGTGCCATCCAAGGCAGTTTCAAAGACTCCATATGAGTTATGGTATGGGAAACAGCCGAGCTTGACATTTATTAAGATCTGGGGTTGCGAGGCTTATGTCAAAAAGCTCGCCTCTGGGAAACTGGAAAGCAGATATGAGAAATGTATCTTTGTCGGTTACCCTAAAGAAACAAAGGATTATTATTTCTACGATCCCAAAGAGAACAAAGTGTTTGTTGCTCGAACGGCTATTTTTCTTGAGAAGGAGTTTCTTCTGCAAGAGGCCAGTGGGAGAGAAATAAAGCTGGATGAGAATCCAGAGGAAGGACAAAGTAGTCAAGCACAGTTGGATGAGCCTGAGCCAGTGAAACAGGTTACTGAACAACCTGAGGCTCAGATATCACGGGAACCGCGTAGATCGGGAAGGATCCGTCGACAGCCTGAGCGCTATGACGGAGTCTACATCATTGATCATGATGAACCCCTCACTTATGCGGATGCGGTCAGTGGACCGGACTCAGCAAGATGGCTTGAAGCTATGCGCGCCGAGATGGACTCCATGTCAGATAACCAAGTTTGGGATTTGGTTGATCCGCCTCCGGGAGTAATCCCTATAGGCTGTAAGTGGATCTTCAAGAAGAAGATTGACATGGATGGTAACGTGGTTACCTATAAAGGCAGGCTAGTTGCGAAAGGTTTCAAACAAATCTACGGGATAGATTATGATGAAACTTTCTCTCCTGTAGCTATGTTCAAGTCTATTCGGATTATTCTTGCGATAGCAGCATATTATGATTATGAGATCTGGCAGATGGATGTGAAGACCGCTTTCCTTAATGGAAAACTGGATGAGGATGTGTATATGACACAACCTGAAGGTTTCACAAATCCATCAGATCGTCATAAAATATGCAAATTAAAGAAGTCCATTTATGGACTTAAACAAGCATCAAGAAGCTGGAATATTCGTTTTGATGAATCAATCAGTGAATTTGGTTTCATCAAGAATGAAGATGACCCGTGTGTATATAAGAGGTTTAGTGGGAGCGTAATTACTTTCCTAGTCCTCTACGTCGATGACATCTTGATCATTGGAAACGACATTCCTGAACTGCATGCTGTCAAGGCATGGTTAAGAAAATATTTCCAGATGAAAGATTTAGGAGAAGCAGCCTATGTATTAGGTGTGAAGATCTACAGGGATAGATCTAAGAGGCTTCTCGGGCTGTGCCAGAGTACTTACATCGATAAAGTCCTGGAGAGATTCCATTTAGAGAATTCTAAAAGAGGATATCTTCCAGTCAGACATGGTCTGAATCTTTCAAAGAGTCAGTGTCCACAAACACAGACTGAGAAAGATGAAATGGACAATACGCGTTATGCTTCGGCTATTGGGTCCATTATGTATGCGATGTTGTGTACTCGCCCAGACGTTGCTTACGGGTTAAGCGTGACCAGTCGATTCCAAAGTAGTCCAGGTAAGGCACACTAGATTGCAGTCAAGAACATTTTAAAATATCTGCGGAGGACCAAAGATATGTTCTTGGTGTATGGTGGTCAGGAAGAACTCAGTATTGAAGGATATACTGACGCTTCGTTCCAATCTGACCAGGATGATTTCCGATCGCAATCAGGCTATGTTTTTAGCTTGAATGGAGGAGCAGTGGTGTGGAAAAGTTTCAAACAGTCTATTGTTGCTGATTCCACAACAGAAGCCGAGTATGTTGCAGCCTCAGAAGCATCCAAGGAGGCAGTGTGGATTCGTAAGTTCGTTCAGGAACTTGGTGTTATTCCTTCGAGTGCTGATCCATTGGTTATCTTCTGTGATAACACTGGAGCAATCGCACAAGCAAAGGAATCACGGTCGCACCAGAAGTCCAAGCACATACAGAGAAGGTTTTGGTGGACTTCGGCCGGAGGCTAAGTAGGGATAGCACAATAATATGGTGCATGATCAGATACAGGGATTACCAGAAGACTACCAAGACTCTATATGACCATATAGAGTATAATCAAATCTCAATATATCAATATATATATATATGTGAATCCTCAAACACAGGTAAAAAATCTGGGAGCTGGTACAGCAGTGGTCCACGACCCGCAACTCTATAAAATAGAGTGGTCCCTACTGATGGCTCCCCGAACAGTAGAGACGACTGTCCGTCGACAGCCCGCTAGTGTAGCGTCCTACACTCAGTACAACCCCTCATTGGGTTGATAACAGACCTCAAGCCCATAACGTGGGACTCTCTCGGTCAGAGACGATCATACAGTCTCGACAGAAATCTCACAGGCAGTATCTGAGGTATACTGACATGTCTATCGCTAGACATTCAGTCCTCACTATACAGGTACAGACTCATACCACCTACCAACTACAAATAAACATGCAAGAACCGAAAATACTCATACCATGTTTCATGCAAGGGTTTATGTCAACAGAAACGTACACAGAGCAGAACGGAAATTAGAACGGTAATCAACAGTAAGGATAAGCAATAAGGAAGGTGCCGCTAACTACACATGCAGTTGGCACCGTAACAAAGGACGGAGGTAGAATCCCTACCTCAACAGTAGATGAACAGAACAGATCCAATCCAATAAGCACGAGATCAGGTAACAGGTCCTAACAAGTTAAAGCATCGTATAAGCTACAGTGTTCCACTTAATCCATTTTAATCATAATTATCACTAATCATGCTAAACCGGTTTCATTAGATTACACAGATCAGATTATGTTCTTAATCAAGTTCGGTAGATGTACAATCCAGGATTGATCACAGGCGTTTGTATACGTACGGAGAGGGTTCGGGTACTAACCTAGTTCGCAGCCACGTGCGAACGCAATAATCACCACGGACGTCGGAATACGCGAGAACCAACCACGCGCGCGTAACCGAGTCGTCGGCACGGAACTCGAGGTTCGCCGGAAAGTTCGCCGGAACAGTAGCGCCGCCGCTACAGTGATCGCCGGAACAGTGATTTCGGTGGCTGACCGGAATTTCCGAAATGTCACCAGGAAGCCGCCGACGAGGTGAGTCCGGTCGTACAGCCGGTTTTCCAGGAAGACGCCGAAGATCGCGTAGATCTACGGTCGAAGTCTGCGGCGCCGCTCGCGCAGATTTCGCCGGAGCCGGAGACGAAGGCGTCGGGGAGGCGTCGGCTGGTGGCGGAAACGTCCGCCGAGACCGGAGGAAGGTCGCTGGGGGCTCGCCGGCGCAAGGAGGGCAGCTAGGTGCCGCCGGAGAGAAATTTGCGCGAGGAGGAACGACGTCGGAATCTGCTCGTCGAAAGCAGCTTCTGGTCTCGCCGACACCGGTTCTCGCTGGAACTCGTCGAGGCACGCCGGACGGAGTAAAGATGCACGGGAGAGGATGAAGTCGAAGGGAGAAAGCAGCTCCTTTCGTTCGGTGAAGAAAGCGACTCGTTCGGTGAAGGGAAACGCGGGCGACGGGAAGAGATAAAAGAAGGTGCGCGCGACACAATGGAATGGGGGAAAAAAAGGTAAAGGTATGGGCACGACCACCGATGCCTGTGCCCAATCCCATCTATCACATCAACACAGTAACTTAATACTATTTTATTTTTAAAACTTTATCCCCGTTTGTCCGTTTGCATCACGGGCGTAACAATTAGGGCTTGAGATCGGTAAGCTTTGATCGAGAGAATGGATGCTAGATCAGTGAGATCAGGAGCATCAAGAGATGAACGGTTAGATCTGGAGCCTTAGGGTTTATTGTGATCTAGACCAAATTGCTTGGGTTAATTGGTCTTTGAACCAGACCAAATTGAACCGGCTCATCAAGTGAGCGCATGGTTCAAGAGGAGAGGAATTTGCGATTGGGGTAAACCCATGGTCGCATCACAAGTTGAGATTTTTCTATTTTTAGAAAACATGTCTCTAAACGTGGGCACGCCTCACGTTCTCTCTTTCACGCCTCTTGTCGCCTCTTTGGCTTGGTCTCTACACACATTCTCGAGAGGAGAAGTTGAGACGACAAGGGAGAGGTTTTTCGCCAAGAAAAGTTGTCTTCTCTTCCCTTCCATACGACAAGGACCCTTGGAGAACCTTGCTAGCACAAGGATCAACAAGGAGTAGGCGACATCACCTTGTGTGCGCACCATTTGGAGGAGAAGCATTCGACTCTCTTCTTCCTAGACGCCATCCAAGAAATGGCATTGGTAAGAATCGATCCTCATGTATATGAAAATTTAAAGTTGATCATACTGCATGCATCGATCTAGAAACCTATTCCGCTGCGTTAAATCCTCTACATGCGCCTATTAGGGTTTCGCCCCCCCATGTTAGGGGACTTTCAAATTGCCTGCGCGAAAGCGAGATGATTCCTTTATGAAGTAAATTATATCTTTATCATAATAACATTTGACTGATGAACATCTATTTATATCTAGTCATAGAAATTAAGGTGGATGAAACCCTAGTCCCAGTTTCTCTCTCAGATATTTAGTTTACTTTCCGTTTGTGCTTTCATCATATTTGATTTGCTTAGCTAGTGAGAAAATAACTATTTGGTACTTAACACGTAGGTCTCTGTGGTTCGATATCTTAATTATTACTTCGAGTATCCGTGCACTTGTGGACACAACACTTTGGAAATAGCCGTAGATTGGTCAGTGAATATTGTCATTGGCGGTTTTCCTAACATTACTGACATGAAAATCTCAAACAGCCAAATGAAAGAATCTAAACTTTCATCAAAAAGTAAAGCTGCCCCAAACAAAACTATTTGCATACGATGGTTTATACCAAGGATAGGAGCAAATGACATTTCATAATTATTAGTTTGGAATGTAGTATCAAATGACACAACATCACCAAAATATGCATAGTCAATAATGGCTTTACCATCAGCCTAAAAGAAATTGGCAACTTCACCTATCTCATGAACTTGAATAGCATAGAAAAATGAAGGATCTAATAATTGCCTATTTTTCAAATAATGAAGTAGACCTTGTGTCTTTTTGACTTGTAACCGCTCTCTTCTATGTCTAATAATTAAATTATTGCTATCTTTTCTTATAAAACTAATATTTTCAGCATTTTCTACTCCTTGAAAGAAGTCAAATATTTGTTTGGGTTTCATACTAGATTTGCTCATTTGGTCAATTTTGGCACGTTGATATGGCAAAATCCTTCTATGTGACCTAAGCAAATGAACTTTGTTTGGACTTGTCATTTCATGATTATGGTTTAATTCTATACGAGATAAGTTTCATACATTATTGCAATCAATCTTAAAGTCCACACGTGCCATACAGTTTGTTCTATAATTTGATTGAGATTCTTGGTGACTTGTTTTGGACGTACTTATCGAGTCTCCTGATTACTACACACAAAACTTTTAAATTTTAAAGTTCCATCTTTTCTACGCTCTATGCTAAATTTTTTGATGCTAAAACCTTTCTTCTTAGCATAATCATTGTACATCATGTAAGCATCGTCTTCACAAACAAATTGCATTCCAACTCTAGGTTCATTTGATGAGCTCTCAAGAGGTACACAAGATTCCTATAAATATATTTGAATATAAATACTTGCATTTTATAAGATACATATTAAGTTAGATTGAAATCTTACAGGTTGCATCATTTCCTCCATTGTTGTTGCATCTCCAATTGATGATGATTCTTTACCCTCATCAGTTGCCATTGTGCTTCAACCCAATATTCACCTACAAAAATATTATACAATATTATTAATTTAAATAAAGTTCTACCTTGTTTGAATAAAGTTCTACCTTATTTGAATAAAGTTTTACCTTATTTACAAAAAGTTCTACCTTATTTGAATACAATTCTACATTCTTTATAAAAAATTCTACCTTATTTATAAAAAGTTCTACCTTATTTACAAAAAGTTCTACCTTATTAGATGCATGTTCCCTTAACTGAATAAAGTTTTACCTTATTTGATTAACGTTCTATCTTATTTACAAAAAGTTCTACCTTATTTGAATAAAGTTTTACCTTATTTATAAAAGTTCTACCTTATTTACAAAAAGTGCTATCTTATTTACAGAAAGTTCTACTTTATTTACAAAAAGTGCTACCTTATTTACAGAAAGTTCTACCTTATCTAAATAAAGTTCTACCTTATTAGATGCATGTTCCCTTAACTGAATAAAGTCTTACCTTATTTGAATAACGTTCTACCTTATTTACAAAAAGTTCTACCTTATTTGAATAAAGTTTTACCTTATTTACAAAGTTCTACCTTATTTATAAAAAGTTCTACCTTACTTAAATAAAGTTCTACCTTATTAGATGCATGTTCCTTTAACTGAATAAAGTTCTACCTTATTTACAAAAAGTTCTATTTTATTTACAAAAAGTTCTACTTTATTTACAAAAATTTTTACCTTATTATATGCATGTTCTAGCTTATTTGAATAAAGTTCTACGTTATTTACAAAAAGTTCTACCTTATTTACAAAAAGTTCTACCTCAATATAGAAAGACAGCAATCGTTAAGAAGAATTAAGGAAAAAGTTACCTAGAAGGAGAAAGCCGGAGAGGTTGTCGGGGACGCTATGAATGGGAGTGCCGGCTTCAGTGGGGTAGAAATCGAGATCAGCAGCTTCGGCAAACAAAGGGAAGGAGTGCCGGCTTCAGCGGGGAAGGAGCACCGGAAAAAACTTGGAGAGGGAAGGAGCGCCGGCTTCAGCGAAGAAGGAGCGCACCGGAGCAGCTTTAGTGGGGAAAGGGAAGGAGCGCCGGCTTCAACTTTAGCGGGGAGAGGGAAGGAGCGCCGGAGCGGGGAGAGGGAGCATCATAATAATTTTCACCGGAGCGGGGAGAGGGAGCACCGGAGTGGGGAGAGTGAATGCCAGAGAGGGGAACGCCAGAGCAAGGAACGCTGGAGCAGGGAGAGGCCAAAGGGAGTTGCAGCGGGGGGAGATGAAAAGAGGTGAGCGAGGAGAGGTAATATTTGGGCGGCTAGGGTAAAAAATCTATAGTGCTACAGTGCTAAGCTTTGAGATTAGTGTGACAAATCCCAGAACTCAGTTCATACCCGCTTATAAGTTTTATCACCTCATCTAACCCCCACCGCTTGCTGCCCCGCTTCCTCTAACACTTTTCCCCTCCTTTTCATTAGTGCTCCCCGCAAAAGCCCCCTTCCTTTGGAAAATTGTTCAAAACGGTGGCACCGTTCCCAACGGGGCCACCATCCACCATCAATGCACACTTTAAGTTGGGAACACCATCCACCATCAATGCACACTTTAACACTTAGAATGCACACATCTCAAAGTATGAAGTGATGGTGGATGGTGGCCCGTTGGGAACAAGGAACGGGGCCACCGCTTGTGACAATTTTTCCCTTCCTCCCCTCATTGCGTGTGCTTCCTCGCCGCATGTAGTGATCACGGATGAGAAACTCAAATGATTATTTTTTCTCTACTCTTTTTTTTTTATTTTTCTTTTTATTTTTCTTTCTATCCATTCAAGAAACAAGCTTTAAAATATGAGGTTTTTTTTACTTTTTAAAATTTAAGATTTGTACTGTAGAAGGATAAACGGTTCTTGGCTAAGAAAATTTCACCTCTATCAGTGCCTAACCAGAAGTCACGCCTACGTCCGACATGGGCTGCACGAAAAGCGAGCTGGAATGGCTGCTCGGAGTTGCGAAAACGTGATCGCAGGAGGGTACCCATGTTGTGCGTACAAAAGTACTGTACAGGTAAGTCTGTTACACGAAGTTAGTCAATGTTATACAATCCTTCATTACATGATCATATAATTATCGTGTAATGTACAGTATTTTACCTCACAGCATGGGTACCCTCCTGCGATCACCTCCTGCAAAAATTTTTTCCAGAGTTGCAAGCAAAGTAGACCGAGCACCTGCCGCAACGCGTTCATTTTATCCAAGGACATTTACTTATGTTTTCACCCGCGTTATAATTGGATTCGGTAGCATATTCTTGGGCCCACCTGCGTCCCTGAGCCAGGTAATGCTGTAGCGTTGGTTTACATCAGTTTTGTTTCTTAAAGCGATTCGAAAGTCCCCTGACTTCTTCGCATCCTCGCTCTCGGCCCTCCCTCTCCGGTTGCTTTCGCCCTCCTCAGATCTCCGCATCGTCCGATTTCGATTTCGAGAACCTTAGATCGGGCCAAGCAGGGTCTCGAACTGGGTGGTCTGTTGTGAATCTGACGTCGATTGCGGCTCGATCTTGCTTCGGGTTGGGCTCGGTCGGATCAGATCTGATATCGTATTTTGTGATTTTGCCGGAGGAACGCTATTGAGGTCGAGTTAGGTGGGTCTAGATCTGAGATTTTGTTCGTCTTTTCGATTCTTTATCTGAATTTCGGATGTGGTTATGATTTAAGAGTTGGCTGGATTTGATGTTGTTGTTTTGTTTTTCAGTATCCTTTGCAATTCTTTTGATGATTTGGGGGTGAGAGAATTTCATTTCATTGTAAATTTTCTCTTGGACGTGAAACGCATCGCATTTCGAACCATTTTTCGCTACTTTAACTGGTTTTATACAGTAATTGGATCCGTGGATTGGGAAGGCAATTATGTTTGGCCACCTTTGTTGGTGTATTAAGTTCATTTCGGTTTGATTGGGAGAAAATATGAACAATTTGGGCATGTGATAAACTTGTTTGGTTCACTACTAGCTTCTTGTTTTTGCTCATTTTGAAATAGTTTTGTTTTCTGAATTAACACCTTTCTTTTAAACTCAAATATGTGACTTTTATTTTCTATCTCACCGACTTGTGCTCGCAGATGTACCATTGTCGTCGTAAGCAGCGTCTTCGATATCTGGAACTGTTGATTGTGTAGAGTCCAACTGTTGCTTGGAGAAGGTTTTACTTTGGAGATGGCAAAGAGCGGGATGATAGAATGTAGCAACTGCCATGCCAAATTGATCGTACCGAGTCCAAGGTCCATATCTAGGGCATATGACAAGCACAGGAGCCAAGTATCATCTAAACATCGCGCACTTAATGTTCTGCTCGTTGTGGGTGATTGCTTCTTGGTTGGTCTCCAGGTAATGGACATGGTTTTGTCTACAAATTCTTCATATTCAAATCACTTTCTGGAATATGAGAGCGGCATGGTTCCAATTTACTTGTTTGTCGTACAAGCTTGACTTTGCTTAACTCTTTTAACTAACACAGTAAAATTTTTGGTCGTAGTCTATCTATTGCCTCATTGACATGGCACTAGAAACATGAATTCAATCTTTGGAACATGCTTTTTTTTTTTAAAAAAAAAAAAAAGAATAGTACAACTTATACTAACTCAGGAATAAGTTGCAAGCATATCATAGAAGATCTATGTACAAATTTTTGTCCAGCTAAGAAGCCAACTGGTGGATTAGCTCTGAATGATCCGATGGAAAATTTGGCAAGGCAATTTGCCTCATTATCACTTATCTAAATATATGCAGAACAGTTACAATAACAGTTTCTGATATAGTAGAAGATACTCCCAACCGTGAATAAGGCAAAGGAAATCCTTTCATCGTGGAAGGCATTGTATTTGCATAGCATGTTTGAGGTCCATTCTAACAGCTGATTTCTGTTGGATATGCCCTTATTTGCAAGAACACAACTGCCTCAACAATCTCCAGTAATGACATGAATTTCCTGTCTAGCTCCTAGACCCATCTGCATCCAGCTTAAACCAGATAGGTGATCTCAATTGAACAGCGTTGTCCCTGTCTCCCTGCTATTATTGCCCTCATATCAATGTTATTAAAAACCGTAGGTGCTCTAAGATGCCAAGGTCTTGTTGTTTCCTGAGGCGCTATGATCCGCATGGAAAGAAAGCCCCAATTTCTACATTTTTTTAAAAAAATATCTTTAATTTACTAGAATATATCATTGCGTATGACTTTTCCAAGTGTTTTTTATGTGAGGGGCTGAGGCTATTGTTTTATTATATTTCAGTTACGCGGAACTGACGTTATGATTACTTGTACTCTGCTTTAAACATTAAAGACACTTCCTTATCAACCCATATGCAGCATTACAACTCTTTGTGCCAAGGATTAGAAAATTTCATATTTGCTAAACTACTACCCTCCAAATTAACTAGAGAAAGCAAAACACATTCAAAAAAATTGATGCAAAAAGGAATATTAGCAAGATTTTCTCTGATTTAAACTAATCACATGTTCATAAGCATCACACAGAGTCCAAAATAGGAATAAGTGCTAAGCTATTCACATGCAAAGTGCAAGAAATATTGCTAGCGTAAGTCAAGTTAAGATATTATGGTAGTGGACAATGACATGACTAATATGCGTTAGAGCTTACCTTGACCATGCTTGTACAGTTTTCTATGCACATATACAATTGTTGTCTTGTTAAAAATCAGCTTTATTCATTATATATTTGTTCTCTCCTATAAAGAACATGTCAGAGTTCTTGACAATGACTGACCCATCTTTCTAAATTTTTTCAGCCGATACTTGTCTATATGTCCAAGGTGGATGGAAAGTTTAAGTTTAGTCCCATTGGTGTGAATTTTTTGACGGAGGTTGCTAAAGTTCTCTTTGCCATTGTTATGTTATTACTCCAGGTATGCCTTGCAACCTCATTTCTTATTAATTAAAAATTGGTCTATTTTGTATATATTGATCTTGCAATTTGTTAGGAAGGTTAGACTTGTGTACCACAATCATACTGCAATTAATAGTTAAGACTTTTAATCAGCCAACTTTTTTTGAATGAAGATTCTAAGTCCTGTTTCCTAAGCTGTCCTTGTCTTTTTGTTTGGGGTTCAATATAGGTCTAACAGATTTACATCTTTTATTCACTTATTTTGTCATTCTAAAATATGTGCCAAGCCTTCTAGCTTCTAGCAAGTGCTTTCTGAAGGAGTGTTGACTGTGATATGGGTGTGTCATGTCTCTACTGTTTTCATATCATAGCTTAAGGATAGCTTCTTCATCTTTTAAAAAAGAGTCATTGCTTTTAGTTTTCATTCTTTTTGTTAACTAATATTTCTTTTCGAAATATCGTTTTCTTCCTCCCCATACAAATAGCAAACACAAAAGCAGTTTTCCATAATGTCCAGGCTTAGATGATTTGTCAGTTGATTCGTTTGATTATTAGGAGAATACACTTCTTTGTTCCACATTTTCTGAATCCTGTTGTTCGTTGTAATTTCTATCTACAGAACTTCATCTGAGATTTTGTCCAAATTATTTTAGTACATTTGTGTTATTCAAGGCTCTTCTCAAGCATCTGCAGTGCTATCCAATGTATGAGACTTTGACCATATTTAATATCTAGTGGGGTAAAAAGGGGGTGGTGGTGGGCGGTTCAATATCAAGTCCATAACAAAAAAAGAAAGTTGAAGTCTATGGAATATATGAATTTCCCCCCAATATCTACATTACATTGATTTACGTTACAATTACTGTTCGTTGATAGATCTAAGATATAAGATAGAAGGAAATGGAACCCTCAAGCATCTGCAGTGCTATCCAATGTATGAGACTTTGACCATATTTAATATCTAGTGGGGTAAAAAGGGGGTGGTGGTGGGCGGTTCAATATCAAGTCCATAACAAAAAAAGAAAGTTGAAGTCTATGGAATATATGAATTTCCCCCCAATATCTACATTACATTGATTTACGTTACAATTACTGTTCGTTGATAGATCTAAGATATAAGATAGAAGGAAATGGAACCCTCAAGCATCTGCAGTGCTATCCAATGTATGAGACTTTGACCATATTTAATATCTAGTGGGGTAAAAAGGGGGTGGTGGTGGGCGGTTCAATATCAAGTCCATAACAAAAAAAGAAAGTTGAAGTCTATGGAATATTTGAATTTCCCCCCAATAACTACATTACATTGATTTACGTTACAATTACTGTTCGTTGATAGATCTAAGATATAAGATAGAAGGAAATGGAACCCTCACAATTTCTTTCTCCTATTTTTTCCCCATACTGCAGCATTCTTCGAGGATTCTAAATTATTGACCATCTGAGTCCTTTTCAAGTATACACGATATCCTCTATATTTTGAACTAAACTAATTAGCCATAATATCGGCAATTTAAACAATATTAAAGAAATCTCATTGTCATCTTTCTAATATATTCTGAATAAGAGACTATTTCCAATTATATTCTTATATCTTTTAGGTCAGCAAGGAAGAGGGCGGAAGAACATAAAATGACAAGGATGATATTTTGTTCTTTGAATATAGTTATGCAAGATTCAGTTCTATCTCTCATCAAATAACTACACACGTAATCACTTCAGCAAGTTAAGTCGATGTCTACTTTGTGGATTCTTGCACAAGAAACAAAAGCTTCATTTTGAAATCTGTTACCAGTGTAATTGTTTCTATTTGAAAGAATTGTCTCGTTCAAAATGGCCCAATTTTGACTTGTATTACCGCTACTGTGATTTGTTGACAAGATAAACTAATTACTACCAATCTGTGTTGTGCTTCCAGATTAGGTCATGGTTATTAGACATCCCAACTGATCCGCAATATATATTCAATATTTACTTTTCTGGGAACACAATATATTCCTTATGGGTACTTACTAATTTCTTATGGTGAAAAGCAAAAAAAAAAAAGAAAATTCCAAATCCACACATGATACTGGGATTTCAAGTAACGTCAAATTTCCATTTCATTGGCGCACTTCTATTCAACATATTGAATGCCAAATCTTAAACTGTTAGGTATGAAGTATACTACTAAAGGAATTATAGTTTGAGGAGTTTGGAAGTTAAAGGAACAGTGGTAATAATGCAAAAGGACGTAGGGAAAGCTTTTCAAATGCCCATTTGTAAAGCAAAGAGAACAAAGTTTTCTTCCAAAACTAGACCGTGTGCATTATTCCAAAAGAGTTGCTTATTCTAACACATAGGTTGTAATGGTTCTACTTTTACCTATTCTGCTTCTCGTCTATTGTTCCATTCTCTTCGTATTTCTACTAGCTTTGTTGAACTAGATTCCTCTTAGTGGTTCTTCAAATGTATTCTCCCAACGTTGATAACCACATTAGTTTGTTCAAGTGAACTAAGATATACTTTTTCATAAGCATTGATGATAGACAGACATGCAATAAGATATCTTTTTTCTCCTCTTACTGTGCTCCTTTTGATAGTGTGATCTCTTATGGATTGTATTTATAACTTGGCAGGCCAGAGGCCAGAAGGTTGGAGAGAAACCCCTTCTGTCAATTTCCACATTTGTACTGGTATATAGTACTTTCGTAGATTGAATTCTATGATTTCTTATAGGCTGATTTTCAAAGAGTATTTAATTGCACTGGTTTTTAGAATTGGCCGTAGCAGTTAACACCTCCCGTGACAGTATGCTTGGTGCACTAAATATCATATATTGGCATGTCTCGTATGTTCTAGTCTGAGCTATGACTTGTAACCTGCTTGTAATGGTACTTCAAGTTAAACTATGTGGTAAACTATCGCTGGCAATATTATTCAACTGTTGAAGTAGACTTCTGCATATATGATATGTGTTTTGTTGGGAACATTGTTTTTTTTTGTTGCTTTTAATCTCAACATAAATGCCGCATTTGTATAAAGGCCTTTGTTTATGGAGTTTGTCCACTTTGTTTGCTGAGTATATGATAGGATTTTTTCCCCTTAATTTATTCATTATCAAGTTGGGTTGAAGCATGGTTTTAAATTTTGGTATGTACTGCCCACACTCAGATACCTGTTGTACTAACACATGCAACGATTACATCTCAAATCGGTAAGGACCTTGTACTAGGCAGTATGGATTAGTTTTTAAAACTATGGTGTGAAATGTGAAAATTTGAGAACCTACACAATGCAAATATTTGGAACATTCATATGACTTGTATAGTTTTATTTATCTTGCCAAAACTTTGAGTTTAACGTTGCCACAAATTAGGTTTTTTAAAATAATGTAATGCAAAGCTTCTATTCCTTTGATGCAACTTCAGCTATTTACAAATTATTTAAGAAGAGATGTGTTGTTTCCTTATATGACTTACAGATTGTGTGCTATTCCTTCTCTTTCTTCCTCGTGTAACTGCATTTTTCATTCAACTTGAAAGAATATTTTTAAATACTTGTCTTTTGCTAGTTGTGTATTCATACTACTATCTGATTCAGAGGTTATGCGTACGTTTTACAGGCAGCTAGGAATAATGTTCTTCTAGCTGTTCCTGCACTTCTATATGCGATCAACAACTACTTAAAGTTTATCATGCAGGTAAAATTTTAGCTGAATATATGGTTATATTCTTCATTGCCCTAAGGTTGCTTTAACTATTGCTTGCTTATGGTTCCCTGATAACCCTGCAAGTTCTCATAAACAATTTATCTCTTCTTGCAGCTATACTTCAATCCAGCAACTGTGAAAATGTTGAGCAACTTGAAGGTATTGGTTTAATATGAATACCTGACTTTTCTTAAAATTTATGTTCATAGTTTCTTTACAATGTAAATAAGAGTTACTGTACTCATCAACTGGCCACAGATATGTATATGCATTTGGTATTTTTCATCATAGTCGCAGATTCTATTAGCTGTGACTTTACCAACACGAAATTTGTTGGTATACAGATTTTGGTTTGTGAAACCAGAATGAAGCTTACAACATGAAGTAGTATGAAGCATGATTCTTGAATTTTTTGATTGACTTTACTGCTTAAAGCACAATACTAAATAGCTATGTTGCAGAGCATGGTGCATTTCGGGAAAGCATATTTCCCAGCTGTTTTCTACAATTATAGAATCAGTGAGATTGTTCGACAACCAATAGGCATTGAATATTCTCGTCTTGTACATGTAGGTTCTGGTGATTGCTGTCCTCTTAAAGATTGTAATGCGAAGACGATTTTCCATAATTCAGGTTAGTTGGATCGGGAGTTATGTTGTGATTTATGCACATGCTTATTTTTCCCGAAGAGACTTAATGTCTTCTGTTATCTTTGATGAAACATCGCCATGGAATATAACATTCTCTTGTAGGTGCTTTATATATGAAATGACTTTTGGAACATATTCTATTTATATTAGTTCCCTTGCATTTATAATTTCAAGTTTTAGGTGAAATCTGTTGTTTTAGCTAATATTTTTTTTGCTTAATTTTTTTTTGTTTTAACAGTGGGAGGCTCTTGCTCTTTTGCTGATTGGGATAAGCGTAAATCAGCTTCGGTCATTGCCTGATGGTTCTGCAGCATTTGGTCTTCCCGTCACAATGGTGGCCTATGTGTATACATTAGTTTTTGTAAGTTCAGCTGTTCAATCACCTACTGTATATAGTATTTTTCCCATTGTTTGGCATGAATAACTTTCTTTTTCTGACTATAAAATTAGCGAATTATTCTGATCTCTATGCTTTAATTATGTTCTCCCTTTGAAGAATATAATACTAATAACTTGATTCTACACCAGATTATTTTCGTTACCATAATATTTGGTGAGGCGAGCATCCTTAAAACTACAACTAGAAGGCATGCGTAGTTATCTCACATTCAGTTAATACTAAACTTGTGCAAGCTATCTCTTTTATCTTCAGGAATAGAAAATATTTTATGTGAACTTTTTATATTTGAGTAATTTGACAAATTCTAGGTTTGATTTATTATGAACAAAAGATAGTGATCCTTTCTTTTATCGTTTTGTGTAGCTAGGCCAGCGGATCCTTTTTACAATATAGAGAAATCTATTTGTGTTTTGAACACTCTAGTCAAATGAAACATGCAAGACGTTTCCTATTTGTATAAGTGATATAATCTGATCCAGCCTTTTAGACGCTGACTTGGTTTTCTGAAATGTCAGGTTACGGTTCCATCTCTGGCCTCTGTCTACAATGAGTATGCCTTAAAAAGCCAGTTTGAGACGAGTATCTATCTACAGGTGAATTTTTTAAAGGATTGTTGTTTGCCAAATACATTCCAGTAGGAGTATTGTTTCATTGTCTTTGGCGCATGTTTTCGCCATGCAGATGTACTTTCTGTAGCCATGCTGCTTATCTAAATATTACGGTTTCAACTATAGTTATTTTCTTTTTCAGAACTTGTTTTTGTATGGCTATGGTGCAATTTTCAACTTTTTGGGCATAATAGGGACTGCCATTTTCAAAGGTGTGTTATTAAGCTTTGGCCTAAAAAATATTATGCCTAATTGTCAGCTATACACAACATATATTGTAGCTTTTTGTGACCATTCTTTTACACTATTTGAGCACATGGATTGTGATTACATTGTTTTGGTTTTGCGTTAAACAGGAGCTTTTATGTGTAATATGTAAATGCACTTGAATATATTTAGAAAGAGAACCCACTTCATGGCATTGCTGTTTTATTAACGTCATTCATCTGATTGTTTAGTTTTTTTCACATTGGAAATAATTATTTGGCGTTCTCTCATGCTGTTTACAGTGTCTGGTGCCTTGTATTTCATTAAAGAAATTATTTTTTTGGTCTCAGCTTCTAAAATATTTACAGGACCTAGTAGCTTCAATATACTTGAAGGTCACTCAAAAGCAACACTGTTTTTGATTTGCAACAACGCAGCGCAGGGCATATTGTCATCGTTCTTTTTCAAATATGCTGGTAAAACTGCTGTAAATGGCTAGTCTTGTTTTTGTCGCTTGCACACCACTAAATATCTTCATTTCTTCTTTAACTATTCAGGTAATTTTTTTGTTGCTGCTGTTGTTGTTATTAATCCTACTACATTGTGTTTTGCACAGACACGATCTTAAAGAAGTATTCGTCTACTGTGGCGACAATCTTTACTGGCATTGCTTCTGCTGCATTATTTGGTCATACATTGACCATAAACTTCATCTTGGGGATTTCCATAGTATTTATATCTATGCACCAGGTACTTAATGAGCTTAGATTCTTAAGTTATTGTAGTCATTCATGCGGTCATGCCCATGACGACCTTGACTTGTTTCTGTCAGTTTTTTTCTCCCATGGCTAAAGTAAAAGACGAGCCTCTAGGTGAAAAATTAGAAATGGTGGAAAATCAACACACCAGGTGCGACCATTAATATGATTGTTGTTTACAATGGAGTTTGAGACGCTTTCTCAGAGTTAGTTAGTTGCCTTTGTTAAAGAATCTTGGATGTTGAATATGCATCTTTAGATAACCCTCTTTCATTAAGTATTATTTCATGCATCCCAGGTTGTTGATTTGTCTTCCTGTTTTTAGGTCCAAAGATGATTCTTTTGTAAACATGGCTGTAGCTGCTGCTGGAGATGTAAGCTACTTGTTTAATAGCGATTAGACAATTTATAATCATTATATGCTTCCACATAAGATTTTTATATTTCAGATCAATCATCGTGTTGGAGATGATGAGAGAAGACCACTTTTGCCCATTTGATGTTATTGAAGAGGTATCACACATTCACACCCCAGTCCTTGCGAGCTTCTAAAGTTGATTCCTTAGCTGATGATTGTCACGCAGTATAAAACAACTATTCTTTAGGTGTCTGTAGTTTTTTGTCGTGATCACATATTTGAAGATTTATATCCTCAATGCTAATAAAACTTTTGCTAAAATTTGATATAGGCTATGATTACTAGAAGAGAAAACAGAAAGAAAGAGGAAGATGGAAATAGAAAAAAAATGTCTTTCAATTAATTTACTTGTCCTAAACCTTCCTCTCATTTTCTTACTTTCCTATTTTTTTATTCTAAATAATAGAAAACGAATATTGTTTTTTCGTGCCTCGCCCCTCTATGTCATCCATTTCTCTTCTAGACAACCTTAAGTTAATCCTGCGAGATGCATGATACTCGCCCTATTAACTAAGTGGATTATAAATATGTAATCTATAAGTTTTTTTAGTGTGACTGCATGTAGGAACATGCATAAATATATAAATAGCTTATTTATCGCTTGGAATTGACAATTTTATCTTGAATTTATAAGGTTAAGTTTCGCATCGCGTGCATGATGCATTCTTACAAACTAATGAGCTACTTTATAGGCGGCACATTTTAAAGCCAAATCTGTTGGCTGCCGTTGCCTGGGCTATTTGAGTCTTTGACAGCTCATGAAGAAGTGAATTACAGGTTATGTGTGATAAATGTAAACTTTTTTCTGGTTTGGCTTGGTGGACTTCTTTTTATTCTATCATCTTGCCACTATTTTACTGATTTTTTTTTTTCACATTTGCCACGGCATTTTATTTAAGCATATTTAATTTCACTGCTCTCCAACTTACATCTAAATACTGAAACTAACGTTGATTTAACAGGTTGAACCTTTTTTTATTATACTTTGCAGCGGGTTTCACCACCAATTGTAGGTCGAGATCTTTTATTGACCGAGAAGGCTAATGAACCACCAAATAGATAAAACCATTCCTTACGAAGCGAGAACTAGGAAATCTCTTTGGCCTTGAGTCAGCAAGCGTGTTTCTGCTGTGACCATCATATGTGCAAGATAAAGAAACATAGTTGCACCCATGATACGAAGGAACTTGTACAGGATTATTGTAACACTTATACCGATGTCATCAAGCTTATGGTCTCTCATTCTTCATATATATTCTTTCTTTTATATATGTAAAAATTTTGAAGCATATTTCTGTATTCTTTTAATTGATCAATTTACTCTATTTGGCGCAGATTAATTTGACTAAGTTAAATCTAGAACGTGCAAGTAATTCTAAGCCACGTCAAGATATATGCCAAGTAAAAATAGCTAAAATTGAGTAAAGTTCATCGTAACTTCCCAAAGACATTATTACTTCCAATATCATAGGAATAAAAAACAAAGGTAACTATTTATTTACGTCCCAATAAAAGCACTTACAAAAATAACTCATTCAATGTAGTACAAAACACTAAGGGCCAGTTTGGGGTTGCTGCCTACCCTGCTTTTGTTGGGGCGGGCAGCAGAAGCAGGTTGAATAGGGGCTTTTGGGGTTGCTTCTGCTGACCGCAAAAGCAAATATCTGCTTTTTTTGGGAAGCAGATCATTTGCTGCTTCCCGCAGGTAGTAGCAGCTTCCCATCTCGATTTTACACCTTGAGTTCTCTCGTGTCCGCCGCACGCCATCCGCCGCTCCCGTCTCGTCGCTGCCGTCTGTTGATCCTTGGCCCAAGGTCCACTGCAACTCGTCGTCGCCGTCCACGGCAACTTGTCAGCCCGCCGTCCGCTGCAGCTCGACAGATTTGCGTCCGCCGCGACTCCGAGCAACAGATCTGCGTCCAGCTCGAACGCCTGATGAGCCCCGGCCATTTCTGCGTCCGCGAATGAGCTCCGGCCATCAAACCTCAGCTCCAGAGAGTCGATCTCAGCTCCGGCGACTCGATCTCAGCTCCAGCGACTCGATCTCAACTTCGGCGACTGCAGCAATCTTCGACGACTCCTCCTCTGCTCCGGCCATCTGATCTCAGCTCGGCGACTCCTCTGCTCCGGCCATCTGATCTCAGCAAGGCGACTGCAGCAAGCTTCGGCGACTCCTCACGCAGCGCAAGTAAGTTTGAAGCATTTGTTTACTTAAGTATGTTTACTTAAGTAAACAGATGTTTAGTACTTAAGTTTAATTTTGTTAGATGTTTACAACTTAAGTTAAATTTTGTTATATGTTTATACATACGAAAACAAATGTTTTTTTTAAGGTAAGTTTGAAGCATTTGTTTACTTAAGTATGTTTACTTAAGTAAACAGATGTTTAGTACTTAAGTTTAATTTTGTTAGATGTTTACAACTTAAGTTAAATTTTGTTATATGTTTATACATACGAAAACAAATGTTTACTTTTGTTAGATGTTTATTCATATGTTTATTTCTAACAGTAAACAGATGTTTACCACTTAATATACCATGTTTATTCATATGTTTACTTAAGTTTATTTCACACAAGTATGTTTAAGTAAGTAGCATACATGTATATGTTTAAGTAATTGTTGTTTTTACATATGTCTTTATACTTATACCTCCATACATTTCAATTCAAGCTCAATAGCACCGACAACAAAAAAACAAAGCAACCTGGAATATGCAAACCATCATTATATTTTGTGATATCTGTATCACTGCAATCAACAAAAACATGCGTCCAGGCACACATTTCAATGCCCAAGGATGGAAATTCGTGATTGAGAATTTCCATCAACTCACTGGACTGAATTATGATAAAGTTCAGTTAAAGAATAAATGGGATCAGCTAAAAGCTGATTGGATATTGTGGAAAGAGTTAAAGGGCAGAGAAACTGGACTTGGGTGGAATACAAGATTAGAAACAGTAGATGCAACCCCTGACTGGTGGGGAACAAAGATTGCGGTATGATACTTAATTAGTAATTGTTGTTTGTTTGTTTGTTATAAATCATAAATATCTTTATGTTGTAGATTAACAAGGAGTATGCAAAATTTCAAAAGAAGGGTCTTCATCTAGACATTGAGGAGAAAAATGATACCATGTTTAGGCATACAGTTGCATCCGGCAATTCTTGTTATGCTGCAAGTGTTGAAGATGTGATAGGAGAAGATAATGTAGCAGAAAATGTGTTAGAAGAAGAACCAAACACACCAGTCTCACAACCAGCCTCCATACCAAGCTCTAGTAGAAAGAAGACTAGGAGCACTTCTGCAGCAAGCTTGTAGACTGATATTAATAGATTGGCTGATTGTGTTGAACGAAGACTGGATGAGCCCGAACAACATTATGCTGAATGCATGAATGAGCTAAATGATCTCTTGGGTATTCATCGCGGTGGTCGATTGTACTACTTTGCCTCTACTCTCCTGGAGCAAAAATCAAAGAGAATAGCTTTTAAACAAATGCCAACCCCTGAGGAGAAGCTAGGATGGTTGAACTATCACTATGAGGAGGCTCATAAGCAATAGAGATCTTTGGCCAACCCCTGTTGTCATGTTTGTTATGAGTTACTGGCTTCTTATGTTTGTTTGTCTGTGTATGAGTTGGATTATTGTTATGTTTATTTGTTTATGTAGGAGCTGGACTATTGTTATGTTTATTTACCATGGGTGACTTTGTGATGAACTAAGCTTGTGATGATGCCTTTTATTTATGATATATGTTTGCTATCTTATTTGGTTGATAGTTTGAATTACTTATGCTTTGTTATTGCTGATTGTTAGATATGAACCCTAATAATTATGGAGATGGAGATGGAGATGGGAGTTCAGATTTGTCAGAAGAGTTTTGGACTATAGTTCAATGTGCACAGGTTGCAATAACAAAATATTATGAAACATACCTGAATAAGTCACCTTGTATGGCATCTGAGTTTACAGGAATAAGGTGGATGGTTGAAATAATAGAGGGACACCCTGAAAGATGTAGAAGGATGATGAGGATGGAAAAAACTGATTTCATGCAATTATGTACTATTCTAGAAAACACATATGGATTGAAGCCCTCAAGGAACATGTCAAGCACTGAAAAGGTTGGCATATTTATTTATACATTAGCCCAAGGTGCTTCAAATAGACATGTCCAGGAAAGGTTTCAACATTCAGGTGAAACAGTGAACAAAACTTTCCATGAGGTACTAAAATCAGTTTGTAAATTTGCAAAGGTTTTGATAGAACCGGATGATAGGGAGTTTCGAGAGATTCCAATACAGATACTCAATGATAGACGGTATATGCCTCATTTTAAGGTAAGTTTACATCTATATTTACATATATGATAATGATTTTTTAATATTTATTCTTTATTTATAGGATTGTATTGGGGCACTTGATGTTACACATATAGATGCAGTTGTACCACTTGCAGATCAATTGCCATTTATAGGGAGAAAAGGTCGACCAACACAAAATTCTAGCTGTTTGTAATTTTGATATGAGATTCATATTTGCACTAGCTGGTTTTGAAGGTTCAGCTCATGATGCTCGTGTTCTCTTAAGAGCCATAAATGAACCCGTTTATAAATTTCCAAAATCTCCTCCGGGTATGTTTCCATAACTATTCATAATGTATATTTAGAAGCTTTTCCTATCGTTAATCAAAAATATTCTTATAACTTGTAGGGAAGTATTATTTAGTTGATGCTGGCTACTCACAGATGAGTGGGTACCTTGGGCCTTACAGAGGAGTTAGATATCATCTCCAAGAATTTCAACAAGGGCGTCAACCACAAGGACTTAAGGAAGTATTTAACAAGGCACACTCCTCGCTCAGAAGTTGCATAGAGAGATGTTTTGGAGTCTAGAAAAAGAGATGGGATGTATTACGAGACATGCCTTCATTTCCTTATGCAACACAGGTGAAAATTGTAATTGCAATAATGGCACTACACAATTATATTAGGCAAACCACGAATTCAGACTCTATGTTCCAAGAAGTTGATGCTAGTTCAGATTTTATTCCGGAAGATAATTCTGATCAAGTTGAGGAGGCCGATGCAGAGCAATCAAACCCTACTGAGATGGATCTGATACGTAATCAGATTGCTTTAAGTTTATTACCATGAGTTGTGTAGCTTAAAAATAATTTTTCATTATGTGTAATGATTTTAGTATTGTATTAGTAACATTATGAACTTCTTTTGGACTATAAGAACTCTGTATGGAATTAAATTATGAGCTTGTCATATTATTAAAATTACATAGGTAGGTGGAGTTGATCTCCAAGAAAAATGTTATTTTTCAGCATCTGCTTAATATTACGGCACAACAGTAGCTTCTGCTTATTGAACCAAACAGTTAAGTACTTTCTCAGCCAGCAGAAGCTAAAAGCAGACTTCCATAGCCAGCAGAAGCTAAAAGCAGAAGTAACTCCAAACTGGGCCTAAAGCTTTATTAAACATGTTTGAATAAAATTAATATGATATGTACACACCAATAAGATGCTAGGACAAATGGAGTTATATGTTCAAAATAAGTAAGTTTAGATGCTTTGCACTTTGTATGAGTGACACCCCGATCATTCCTCTTCAGATGCTTATAGAATAGCTTATTAACTAACCTCCAATGTATAGCATCAACATTCTTTCAACCAAAGAACACGGCTTTGTCGTATTAGTTTATGAATGTATTTCATCTTTGTGGGCTATGTAGATTTAGTTGTACTTGGTTAAGACATCTAAGAAGGAGAGCATAGAATACTGAGTTATTTGAGTTGATCTCTCCATGATTAACTATCTGAATTGCGATTAACTACCCCAATCGTGGTTAATTACTCGAATCGAACGGAATTGACGGTTAACCAAACAGATCAATTTGGTCACTACAGATTTTCAAGGGGATAAAAGAAGTTTGATTCAGGATCATGTGGTAAACCATCGGTTAATCAATTTGGTTAATCGTTGGAATCGGATTGTAAAAAATAGTATCTAAAAATTTATTCGCAGGACAAAGATGAGATGCAAAGTGCATATGTGGTCAAGATTGGAATTACAGTGGTGACAATGGTGACGAAGGTAAATGTAGAAAAATATTTGAGAATTTGTTCTTCTTTAAGCCCTTAGGGTATCTTTGTACTGCAAGGCTATCAACCGACCACGTTGCTCCACCTTTAATTGGATATCAGGACCTGCGTTAAGTAGTAATCTCTTTATGTTAAAGTAATAGTTTTTCTTATGCAGATCTAGCTAGATCGATATTTGCGTTACAAGCAAATGCAATAATTGGCGTTCCTTTGTTTTTATTTGGGCACATGCATAAAACTCTTAAATATGGTCAAGGTGTTCGAAATATATATTTGTATAATATGTTAACAAAAAATTGATGGTTAATCAAATCGAAAAACTAGTACACCAGTTAATCAGTTAATCAATTTTTTTGGTTCGATTATTGTTAGAATTTTTTTCGAACCGGTAGGTTTGGTTCAGGATAAAAGAAAGTCACAATTTAGATGGTGAACACCTCTATTAGTCTATTTAATATGAATATAATTTTTTTTAAAAAAATAATAATAACGATAATGTGTAAAATTATGACAGACATTTATTATAAGTAAATAAAATAAAAATTTTATTTTTAAAATAATTAATAACTAATAAAAAATTAAATTATAATTTATTTTATTAACAACTTATTAATATATTTATATAAATCCATTCTCCACTGTAATGGCTATTATTTCTGTTAAAGAAAGGCTTAGCAAGCAAACTATTTATTAACCTGGTGAGCCGATTTGTAACGTGGTCCAATTTATTAAAATGTTTAAGCCCAAGTTAATAATAGCAAGTCCACTAACCCTTATATACTATATAATATTTCCTTCTAATCCTAATGTGGGACTAAACTGGGATATTACAATTTCTCTCACTGTGCTCTGACCAAATGCGTCAATTTACACAATTGCTGCAATGTAGGCATGCACTACCCGGACAAACAAGCCCTTAAGGCCGTGTTTACTTAGATGGAAAACTGGAAGGAAAGAAAGAAAAACACATCGATGCTACAAGATTCAATGTATTTTTCTTTCTTTCCTCTCAGTTTTCTGTCTAAGTAAACACAACCTTAGCCCTTGGGCTTTAGCATTCTAACCAATGACTTATGGGCTTTGACATCGAAGATATGTTCACTCAAGTAGCATGAGCATAAATTTTAATTAATACAAAATTCTTTTATATTTTCTCATACTAAATTTTTTTATTATATGACATGTCTTTTATTTTATATTTTAATATAATGAAGTCAAATATTAACTTTCCCATTGTGAAATTAGGGAGAGGATTTAATTGACAAAAAGAATTATTTTATTCTTTTCAAATACTTAAATCTATGAAATCTATAAAACGTTTCCATGCTAAATCCCTAATACTGTGTTTCCTTATTAGGAAAGAAAATAAAGAGAAAAAAAATAAGAGGCGGAGGAAAAATGGGAAGAGAGAAAAATTTAATCACATGAGTTACACGTGACTAAAATTTTTGTCTCCATCGAGGGCGACGAGGAGCGGCTGGAGGGCGGAGGGCGATGGGTGAGACGCTGGAGGGTCCTTCCCCATCGAGGGCGATAGCGAGTGGATAAAGGGCGAGGGCGATAGTGAGCGCGGTTGAAGGGCAGAGGGCAACAGGTGAGCAAGCGAGCAGTTGGAGGGCGAAGGGCAATGGGTGAGAGGCTGGAGGGTCCTTCCCCATCGAGGGCAACAGCTTGGCTGAAGGGCGAGGACGACAGTGAGCGTTTGGAGGGCAGAGGGCGACAAGTGAGTGAGCGAGCGGCTGGAGGGCAGAGGGAGAGCAACAAGCAGACTGAGGGCGATAGCAATGGAGAGTGGCTAGAGGGCGACAGGTGAGCAGGCTAGAGGGTGAGGGTGACGACGAGCGGCTGGAGGGTGACGAGCAAGCAGGCTAAGGGCAAGGGCGACGGTGAGCGACTGGAGGGCGGAGGGCTACATGCGAGTAGGTGAGGGTGAGGGCAATGATGAGTGAGCTGGAGGGTGATATCTAGGGGGAGCGGCTTGGACGGCATGGACGCGAGTAGGCTGGAGGGGACGCGAACGCTCTGTTTTTTTTCCCTTTGGATTTGATAGGCTCCGCAAGTGCACAGTCTATCGAAGTAGTATATAATATCGTTCCCACAGGGAGCAGGTGTCAAGTACCGACTTTTAGCATCATTGAAAGCTAGATGGTTCAAACTCGGAATAAAAGAATTGCACTAAAACTAAATTATCTAAATTATCAAACCAAGAAGTCAACGACTTTAAGGGAAAATTACAGTTTAAGAAGTGTTCGGAACTCTAGATTTCACCGCGTTGAATTAATTAAACGCAAAACATTGAATCTAATTAAATTAAAACAAATGGATCTCCTTCTCTCGAAGCTCAATACGACAGTAAATAACTTAAGGCGATCTTTCCTATGGTACGGATTACCTTCTCTCGAAGCGTAATCCGGTGTCTAGCATAAGCTAATTTCCTACTCTCGTAGCAAAATTAATCTAAGAGACCCATTGGGATCTATGAAAGACCGTGAATCCTCGAGTGACGTCAAACGACTCTCGTAATTCTAATCACAAGTTTAAATGAGAACGATCGAGTGTTACGATTCACCTCTCGGTACTTCTCGTAACACTTAACACATATAAATGTCTGTACACAACAATCATACGCAATAAGTGCAACTCATTTAAATAAGTCAAATTACTTAATAAATACACCGAGATTCATTAGAAATGTTTTACATGAGGAAATATGTTCAACGGGCTACGCCCGAGTTCCGAACTAGGGTTTTACTCTAGAAAATACATCGTTTAATAATAAAAACCCAAGCAAATGAATTCAAAAAGAAGGGAAATCACAAATCTAGGGTAGGAGACGATAGATCTTTGGTCTTCTCTCGATAGTCCCAAAGAAATCCTTCGAATCAAGCCCAAGAATGCAGAAATCATCCTCTTTTCGCCCTTGTCGCGTTCTTCAAAAATTTGACCCCGTAACCGCCTAAAAATCTCGATTATATGCCTCCATCGAAGCATTAGGCGGTTAGGAATGTTAATTGGGAATTTCCCCCAATTTTCTGGCATCTGGAGCGTCGAATTTGAGGAGAAACGAACGAAAGGTCGTGATCAGCGGATGCGATCACGGGCGTGACGGGAAGCACGGGCAGACCGTGTTCAGTTCGGCAGTTTGCGAGATAGTAAGCACGGTCGTGTTTCTGGGCACGGGCAAGCCGTAACTACTTCGTCAAATTCTGGAACACCCGACACGGCCGTGCGCACGGCAGTGACATCTTCGTAAAAATTCGGATGCCTGTCGAACATGGCCATGACCATACGCATGGCCAGGCCGTGCTCTCCTCGTCAAATGCTGATTCTGAAGCCGCGATGAACACGGCCGTGATCACAAGCACGGCCAGGCCGTGTTCATCATTGGAAGCTCCTAAAAAATCTGAAATTTTGTCTATTTGATGCTTGTAATATGCTAAACCATTTCCTAATTTCAAATCTCGAATAATCTTCACGAAAATAAATGATAATGACCTGTGTTTCATAAAGAAATGAAAAATAGTGAAGATTTCATACTTTATAGGAAAAAGGTATTAAATTGTGATATAAAATAGAAGTTAAACCTCAAATGATGGTATAAATAAGACTCTAAATCCTATAAAAATTACACCTATCAGGATTTTGGCCCGATTTGGGTAGAAGTCAAAATGAGGGAAAAAATAATTTTTTTTTTCTTTTCCCTCCTTGTTTCTCTCTAATAGCATGTTGAGTACGAAGAAATAGAGGAGGGAATGGATGGAAAGTTGGAAGGAGAGCTATAAAATTATGTTTAGTAGGACGAATGGAAATAAGAAAGAAAAAATGGAAGGAAAGTGAAAGGAAAAATAGCTCTATTTGTTTTTTGCCTAAATTGGTCGGAAAATCAGACGAAAAGTTGGATTTGCCATTCTCATACCTATTTTCACCTTTTTCTTTTTTATGCCCGCTCTCCCTCTCATGCTTTTCTTACAACCTTCATCATCATCGTTGTCATCCCAGTCATTATTGCTATCGTTGTCATCGCCATTGTCATTGTCGTCATCATCATTGCCATCATCGCCTCTTCACCGCCGTCGTTGCCTCTTCACCGTTGACTCTCATCTCTCATCGCCGTCATTTCACTGTCGCCTCTCATCGTCATCATTGACATAAAAATAAAAAAAATAGAGTATGTTTATTAATCTTTTTAACTTTTTTTCCTTCTAAATAAACACAATGATAAAA
Source organism: Costus lasius (assembly GCA_027563935.2). NCBI lineage: Eukaryota > Viridiplantae > Streptophyta > Magnoliopsida > Zingiberales > Costaceae > Costus > Costus lasius. The sequence goes on along the minus strand of CM050450.1, from coordinate 15,981,977 downwards.
AATTTTATTATTTTCTTTCTTCTTTATTTTTTCTTTCTTCTTTATTTTTTTTTTCTTTCTTTCTTTCTTACTTTATTTTCTTTTAACTTTACTTTATTTTCTTTTAACTTTCTTTCTCTCTTATTAAACACAACATAAAGGGAACAAAAGAATATTTTTTTTCGTACTTTTTTTACGAGAAAACAGAGTGTAAGACATACCTTTTATAAATTATACCTCTCCTATTAAACACAACATAAAGGGAACAAAAGAAAATTTTTTTTCGTACTTTTTTTTACGAGAAAACACAGTGTAAGAAATACCTTTTATAAATTATACCAAAGAGAGTTTTATAATTGACAAAAGGTTAAAGTATAACTTTTACAAGGAAACACTATCCAATCTATTGCCTTATCTTTCTATTGCCTTATCTAATTACTCGAAAGATAATTTCGTAGGAATATCCAAAACTAAATCAAGATCTTCTTAAATTAACTTTATACAAAAATAATGGAAATTATCTTACCTAGGTTACTAATTTTATCATGACAACTAGCTTAGCCTAAGGTTTTTAGCAAAAAATTAAAATCATTTTCTTACTTTGACTTAAATTTGCCTTTCAAGATCCTTTTATTGGCATAAATTAAGCCGAATAATAATGTAGATTTAATTGTACATTCAATTGATTATGATTATAAAGTCAATTATAAAGTCATCACATAGCCCTTTCTAATCAAGAAACAAAGGATAAGTCCATTGTTTTTATTTTGAATCCTTAATACAACATTCATCATATGGGGTAGATTTTTCTCTCCAAATTTATTTGTTAGATTTACTAAAAAAATATATTTAGTGTTGAAATTGACAATAAGAGAAAGCACGGAAAAAACTTTTCAAACCCACTATTGGATCGTGGCAATGCTTTTCCACACGTGCGAATTTATTGGTCAACGGCTGACTTTTCCTATTTGTCGACGTGGCAGTTCGGAGCGTCCGTAGCAGTTCGTGCTGCCACGGTGGATCGTCCCACACAAATCGAGCCGTTAAACCTAACCAACGGTCACGATCGGCTCCCTTGTCTGGCACGTCGTGCCGTACCAAACATTGCATTTATTTACCCCTTGGTTTAGATAATTGCATCCTTGTCCTTTAAGTCTCGCCGCGCGGGTAAGTGAACCAGGGGGCCTTGTGCGGAATTGTGAAAGATACAGGTGGCAATGTGGAATACTGGAAGCTACGTTCCGATGCAGATAAGATTTAGATATTCTGGAGGGGATATGTGGAAAAAGCCAGCAGCGAAGCCTAAATTGGGGGACAAGCCCGTCGTCCTTTCTCCCACGCTTTGGTCGCTCACCTGGCCGAAGAAGGGTGAGAGAGATTTTGGTTGCTCGTCCTCTGCCGCAGAAAGGGGGCGAAGCTGAGGTTTCCGTTCGTCCTCACTCCGTTCTCTTCGGAGCTCTTACTTTCGTTCTTCCCCCGCCTTGAATTTCTCTCTCTGACCATTTGGTTGTGAAGCTCGCGGGCGTATTTATGGTCCGTCGATCGGTGTTCGCCGAACAAACAATTCGTTTTCGTGTGACGTGTCTGGAAGATTGATCTGAGGAGAAGGTCGTCTTGAGGAGGGGGTAATCCGTTTTCGTTCGAAGTTGAATTATATTAATCGCTCTTTGTTTTGATTTGTTGGATGTTAAGTATTGTGCTAGAGGGCTTCGGAATCCGACTGAGGAAGATCAATCAGTTTTTGGGGCGCTTTTTTTTATTTGCTATCCAAAATTGAAGGTTTTCTTGGGATTCTGAAGGTTTTGGGCTGTTACCTTCTGTTTGCTGTCCAAAATCGAGGGGTTTCATGGGTGCTGAAAAGTTGGATTATGTTAGGTTCAGTACAGATAATTTCTTGAGAACATAATTTAATTAAACAATTATTTGATTCAGAAGTTGGGCTGACGACTTCGGATTGTAGTTTCTTTTATTGAAGACTTGGAGTTGTAGTAGTTTAGGGTTTCATTATATTAAGGATGGCATTGAACTTCTCCTCTTGTTCTACCTTTTCTAATTCTATTGTTCATAATGATGATGAACTCTACCGATCGAGATACGAGGAGGGCCAAAGCTATGGCTACCCCTTTTTGTCTGGCTTGGAAGCTGGAAATAGTTATGGCTACATTGGAGGGGACAGGAGGTCGGACATGGGAACTGCCTTTGATCCGGTTGATCTACTACCTGATGACCCATTTGGGATGGAGATTGAAGACGGTATGGGAGCTGCAATAGCTGGCTTTTTTGAGGTCAGTGGTTCTGACTTGTTTGGTTGGACTTGGTTTTGCCCACCTGATGGTTGGGTGGAAGATCGAGGTGGTTGCACGTTGGAAAGCTCCACAACATTGTCTGTTCATGAATCTCAATATCAATATACTGGATGCAATGTGCAGCCAGTGGAAAACTTCACAGGATTGACTCTTTATGAACCGCAATATGGATTTATGGAATGTGATGGCTGGCCAGTAGGAAGCTTCACGGGAGTGACTCTTCATGAAGCCCAACATGAATACATGGAATCTCAAAGCTGTCCTATGGAAAGCTTCACAGGATTGTCTGGTCATGATAGCCAGCATGAATATAGTGAACCTGACTTGGTTATCAGTGAATCTTTGAACTGCAATCCTCCAGAGAAAGATGAGGGTCTTCCACATGAGGGACTTCTCTTCTCACTTGGATATTTAGATGTTCGTGATCTCCTTTCTGTGCAGGGGGTCTGCAGGTCCTTGCGTATGGCAGTACAGAATGATGCTCTTTTGTGGAGATCTATCTATATCGATTCTCCTCTGAGTGAGAAGATAACAGATGATATTTTGCTGCAACTAACTGAGAGGGCTCAAGGGAATTTGCAATCTTTAAGCCTTTTAGGGTGTTCAAGGATTACAGATGATGGCCTCAAGCGTGTTCTAGAAAACAATCCAATGCTAAGGAAGGTCAGTGCTTCTTTTTGTTAAACTATTGTTTTTGTTACATTAGATGCAAGTCATCTTAATGTACCATCTGATTCGTTTTAGATAGTTGGATGATTTTCATAGCAAGGTAGCAACTAGAACATAACATTCATAGTAACACAAAAGCTATGAAGGAATGGCTAGAATCTACTATTAGTTTCTCTATACCATCTTACAAAGTCTTACAAGATTTAAAACAATTCTTCCTATAATTCCTTGTTATTGATTTATCAACAAGTTTCAATGTTGTCACTCTTGAATAGATCTAACTTGGTCTCTTTATGCCGTCTGACTGAGGATTACATGATTTTAAACAATTCTTCCCATAATTCATGTTTTCCACTAACCAATTTGTTTTACTATTGTGATTCATGAATAGGTTTACTATTATACATTCTAATTTGCACAGTTGGTTTAGTTGGTTTGCTTTGATTAACAAGAGGCGTAATTTCATGAAGACACATATGCATAACACGAGAGAGGAAAAGAAAAGAAAACACTACTTTGCAGGAAGATTAGATGAAGATAAACAAATATCTAGTAGCCATATATCACTAATCAAACTGCACCAATTACAATACTTAGTAAACCCTTATGATGAATATAATTAGACTTACTTGGCCCATAATTCTTTAATTAATAAGAACATCTGTACTTATTATTCACAATTATGAATAGTTAATAATATCCATGATCTAATACCCCCACTAACTCATGTAATCAAATAATATCTATAATTACTATTTCCAATAACTAAAACTGCAACATTATCTACCACTAGAAGAAAACTAGACTCTAGAGTTGTCATGCAATAAATTTATAATATATTTCTCAAATACTCATTTTTATATTTTATATTTTTTGTATTTTGTATTTTCCTTCTTTTTACTATTTCCTCCATGCACATGGTCCAACATGTGACCATGTTCTCCTTGGTGCATCGGATCACAAGCTACTCCCATTACCTAAATTGTGATGTATGTAGGTGTTGCTAGTGGCATAGGCAACAAGAGTGGAAATTATATCTGTCATTGCATTTGGATGAACGGAGCTAACTCCACTAATATAGTAACGAAGGGGGGTAAAGGTGGCAAGAGCAATGCAACAATGGGTGTGGTGCAATTTGTTATAACTCACACTCACCTAACAACATAACTCACTCATTAACTTGATAAGTCCAAAACAAATTGACTCAATTTAAAATTCTTAAGCTCAAGGTAATGGTGATAAACTCGACCTTACATGCTCTAACAATTCTTATTTCACTCTCCACATGGGACTAAGGCAGAATATCATAATTATCCTCATTTAAAGACTTGACATCCTTGTCAAACCTAAAACTTAACTCATAGCCGAGAATGAGGTTAGTCTAATTGTTGCTCCACTATCCATGATATTCATTTTCATTTGGATCCTCCTACCTAGGTTTATTTTGATACCATGTTTTGTGACCCACCTATCAATGAGCCTAAAATAATGTGATCTAATGGAAAATGCTTATACATTTTGACAAGCGACTTGAGTTCAGGGTCGGCTAGGCACTTGCATGAAGAAAAAAAAGGGGAAAAAGTTGTTATTCGCCTTTTGGGTTTGAATGTCAAACATTTGTAAATGCAAGCAAACATATTTTTTTGCTTAAAGCTTAGAATCAATTACATATGCTTATGTTAAGAGTGTCATTTATATAAAAGTTACTATTATGATAGATAAGTTATTTAAATTTAATTTATTATAGGATGTTGGTAGACGTTTCTCATGATTCACTTTGATTTAATGAAATATATATGTAAGTATATATATATATTTTTTGAATTGTCTTGTTGTAATCAAGTGAGCACCTGATGTATCATGGGTTTGGGACCTTTGTGCTTTAGGGCATTTTTGATAAAAGTGCAAAAGACGATACAAATGTGGTCGAGAGCTTGGTTTTACTACCTATTCGAGTTGGTGTACAAATGAATTATGATTTGGACTAGTACATATTAGGATATTGATTGTGCATACCAAGTGTCACGCCCCGGTCGGATCGGCCTAAAAACAACGCTTATCCGCTTCTTAGAGCCGTCTGGCGGAATACCGGATGCGCGAACTCCCTAGGGTTTCCGGCCGATTTCTTTCCCTAAATCAAGAAAGTCCGGAAAACCCTAAAATCAGAAATACCTCACTGGTCAAACCCCTAATTGACCAAGTCAAAATCATCCAGTCAACGTCGCCAAATCGAATCCGCCGCTCGAATTCCCCCTCGCTGACGTCGCCTGACGTCAGCCGCCCGAAATCGAAATCACGAAATTGAATTCGGTTCGATTCCCTGTGTTGACCGTATTTGTGTTGACCCGCCTCGAAGCTCGTGCCCGAGCTTCGTCTTCAACCTCGCGATGCTGCCTCTGCCGAGCGCCGCTGCGCTCATTCGGCTCCGCCTCGCGACGCCTGCTCGACGCCGTACCTCGACGCCTACCGTCTAGTCGTCCGGCAGCCGCCCGCCGCCGGAGCTCTTCCGAAAGCGACCGGAAAACTTCCGAAATAGGGGAAGATGGAATCAGTGAAGAAGAAGCTTTATTTCGTTGTTGAAAAGCTTACAAGAACCCTTCCTGGAGCCGACGACCTCCGTCGGTGCCCTCTTCCCCTCCCTCACCAGTGATTCCAGTTACAGTTCACTCGACCTCTCATTCATCGACGTTGCTCTGAACGTCGGCATCGACGCCCGCTGGCGTCGGCATCAGTTCCCTTCTGGAACCGGCATCAGGGCCTCTGCCCTAGAAGGGGCTCTCGCCCGCTGCTCTGCGGTGTCGCCCCTACGCACACCCGACCTCGTCCGCCTCGACGCTCCCTTTATAGAGAAAGCTGCCTCTGTCCGCGTCCTCCGCGTCCGTGGACGTCGTTGCTGCGCCGCCTCCTCTCTTGCGTCCGAGTCTTCCGCTGGACCGCGTCTCCCACCGAAGACGCCCGCGTCCGCCTTCGTCTCACCCCGCAAGCTCCGTCTCTGTCGCGTGGATCGCGTCTCGCGGAGGAGATGGCTTCCTTGCCGCGTCCGTCCGCCGAACTCGCCGCGTCCGAGAGCCGAGCCTGGATTTGTTTCTTCCAGCGTCCGAAGGAGCCGCTCGTTGCTTCGCTGGAGACGTGCAGGTCTCGCGCATCCGAAGCTTCTGCGCCGATCGCGTTCCGCTGAAGACGACGACGCGAAGCCCTGGTCAACTCCCAATTTTGACCAGCCGCTTTCCTCAAATCGGGCTCCCTTAAATCAGGTGGGCTTCCAGTTGTGGGCCTGGGCTTGGGTTGGGCCGAACCGGCCTGACCCAGGCCTGACACCAAGTGTACAAACATCTAATACATTAGTCATCCGAGCTATCCGGTTGGCATGACCTTAGTCTATAAGGAATTTATGTACTAAGATTAGGTTGGACTGGTATGAATCGAGCTTACTATCTTGTACTGAGTAGTAACTAGTGTTTTAAACTATGGTTGAGTGAAATATCCTAATAGAGTAATTAGGTATTATTTCTAATAAATTGCTCAATGAGCATGGTTCTTGGACAATATTTGATATTGGTAACAGTGAAGAAACCACTATCCACAAGAGGAAGAGGAGAAGCCACTTCCTACTTACACCACTCGCCATGTCAATTGCGCACCACGTCCAAGCTTGCCGCCAACTCGTTCTCCACCTCTATTGCTAGCGCGGACTAACACATTATCTCGGACGGGTATTTTGAACCTTGATTTGTAATAGTCAATCCAAAAGTGTGATATTGGCCCATATAAAATCAGTATAATTGACATAAAAAAATAACAATACTTTAAAAAAAAATAAACAAGTGATTATTAGGACAAATATAAGAATTTTTGTTTTTTAAAAATAAAATCACGACTTAATATTTTGTATCGTTGTTAATTTATAATTTTATAGATGATTGAACACTTTAATGAGTAATACTATGATTAATTGGTGTTTTAACATTATTATGTAATATATGGCTAATAATGATCTAATTATATTTCTTTAATATAATAAGACATTTATTAATTATTTTGCACAATTTTCAAATAAATATAGACTTATTTACTATAAACTATTTAGTAAAATTTTATTTATAGTACAATTAACTATTTTTACTTAAATATCAATTATTTTTCATATATTTTATTATTTTATACTAAGTTTAAGATTTCAAATGTAAGATATATTCATTACTTAATACTTTAATCACACTAAATTTATTGATTAACTTTTGAAAAGTAATCTAATAGAATAATGGCTTAAAACTAAAATTTCTTTAACTAATTGAAGAATTACGAAATTAAGAAAGACAATTTAAGGTAAACTAAATAGAAATTAAAAGTGCACTATACTTGAATTTAGGCATAATGAGCATTCTTTTAATAGCTTCTGCTTAGGCATTTCCAATTAGATTACATTTTTTCAGGTCTATCAAATTAATGGGTAATTTTTCATTAAACAGATAGTTATGATTAAGCCTATACAGTAGGCTGCCTCTGGTGACTGACCCATTTTTATAAATCTTTAGTGTTCAGTTGCGCATTTAATTGGGCTTTATGATCACATTTCTGGTAACTAACTTGTTGTTTTCACTATGTTCTTTTTACCATGTAGTGTATCACTTTAACATTGACTTAGGTTTATATTAATTATTTCTCTTGTGGTTGCGTAGTTGAGAGTTCCTGGATGTGTTAGACTAAGCCTTGACGGCATCATAAATACCCTAAAGGCATTACAGTTGCAAGGTACGCCAGGAATACAGCACATGACGCTTGGCCGGCTTTTCAGTGTATCTGAACAACAATTTGGAGAGTTGAAGTTGCTGGTAGGCAAAGACCAACATCAGCATCCGCAAGTTCAGAAGCCAAGGTTCTACCACACTAGTCAATCATCTTTCAGTTCCGATGATGATCATGTTATTGATATTGAAATATGCCCAGAGTGCCTGAAGTACAAACTTGTTTACGATTGTCCTTCAGATAGTTGTCAAGGGAACGGTCCTAGGCAATGCAGGGCTTGTGATGTTTGTATTCCTAGGTGTATCCACTGTGGGAAGTGTATTAAAGATTGCAGGTATGTAGAGACATTTTGTCTTGACTATCTATGTTCAGATTGCTGGAGAGAACCACCAGATGGACATGAGAGCATTGGAGAAAAGTGAACGCTCTCTGATTGAGATTGCTGGAAAGAACCGCCAGGTGGACGTGAGAGCATTGGAGAAAAGTGAACGATCTCTGATTCCTGCTCGCTTTTCACTCCCAACTGTTGAATGGCTTGAATTTGCACCATATTGTTCTCTGTTGCTCAGTCACAGGCTTGGAAGCCGTCCATCGGAGCAGTTAATGCAGATGAAAAGGTACTTATTAGCTCAATCGGTGAAGATCTTAGTTATCTGAGATCAAATCCTATCGTCACCATCACAACTTATCCTCTTAAAAAATGGACTAGCAATATAAGAAGCAAAGTTGATCGGAAAGGGAAATGCAGATATTCTTTTCCTTGTGCATATGATTCGCTGAAGAGTAATGCAACCACGTCCATTCTTTTGTGCGCATATGATCAGCTGTAGATATTCAACCATGAGGATAACATGGTAGCTGATTGCCAGGTATTTACCTTTCTATTTAGTTCATGTTAGCTGGCTTTGGATCATACCTGAAGCTAACTATAGACTTAATTTTTGTCACAGTAAATCAATGGAGGATACTGGCTTGAGAGATTCTACTTAAAGATGTGTGCGACAGTACTCCAGAATTGGCAAAATCATAGAAAAAGGAACACAAGGAGAATGCGAGCAGAATCTCTTCCCTTCTGGCGTAGTGTATCAATTCTTCTGTCCTTGCCGTGGAGTGATTGCCAATCATCAAAACTTAACGATTGGTAGGGAGTACCATCGAAGTTGGTGGTGCTGAGATACGCAGTAATCTAGAGAGTTGTCTGCTGTGTTGCTGATCAAAAAGTTATCTGACTTTAAGAATACCATCCTTGGGTTAGCCCTTCTTGGGTCATAAAACTTGAGATACTGTACGTTAGTCTCTTTTTAAATTTGCATAACAGTGATATATTCCGTCTCTAAAGTTGCGATCGTTCATTTCTATGTATAATTGCGTTAAAGTGTGATGCTAGCTGGTTCTCGCATGTCGGAAGTGTTGTCCAACACATTCTCTTTCTGTTGTTCTATTCCCCATATTTTGTTGCATTGATACAGGGACTTCTACATGGCCAGTCGCCCAGTCTTGTTTATAATTCAGTGCGAACAAAGGTCTTGTCTTGCTGTTTCCTTAGCTGAGATTTTCTAGTGGCGATTTTTTTAGCGTGAACTTGATTCACTCTAGTTACAGAATGAAGAAAACGGTTTTATGCGTTTTATGGTGCCTTTTCATTTTTCAATTTTCTTAAACAAAAAGAACAATTTTTAGGAGCAGCACAGTCTTGATGGTTTTGGAAATAAATTGTGGAAGCCTTAAAAACAAAGAATTGCTACGGTTCCTTGGAACGAAGGCATATTTATATTTTGCTTAGGGAAAAGGCTGAAAGTTTAGTAGTTTGTAACTTTATATTTTAGATCGTCACGTAATGAATTTTTGTGTATAATATATGCTTTTTTTAAAATTTTTTGATATTCGACTGAAGAAAATGATCAATCGCTTATTTACGAAAGTTGTGCAGTTTCGTAAATAGTTTACTTCTGGAATTCAAGGATAGATATTATAGCCTGCGTAATAAGTAATATGATATATTAACTTGGTGTGTTAAAATGATAATGTGATTCAATTTAATAAAATATTTAAATTTAAGTTAATACTAGATCTGACAAAAATTGATCTGACCCGTTGACTCGACTCGATCCGATATGAAGTTAGACAGGTTTGGGTCAGCCATAATCGTGTTCGGGTCATAAACAGTTCAACCTATTTATGATCCGCCTCCACCGCTCCATAAGGTTTTTACCTCGTCGGCTAGATCTATCGTCGCCGGCCAGATCTCTCATCACCTCCACCGCTCCACGAACACGAAACGACGCCGGCCAGATCCCTCGTCGCCTCCATCACTCCACGAGGTGTTTAACGTCGCCGCCTCTCTACTTGCCGCACCAGCCAACGTCGTTCCGCTCTGCTTGCCGCGCCTCCATCCAGTCGAGTAGTCGACGTTGTTCCTCTGTGTTGCTGGCTTACTCCGCTTCCATCTCTCAGTCTCAATCCAGTCATCTCTCCGCATCAATCCAGCCCACTCTTCAAAATCAACACACCAGGCACTCGTCAGCTCCCAAGTGTGATGCAATCTATAGCTATGTTCCAAGCTACATCCAGTTTCCTAGATGCAAACTACAGCTATAATTTTAGGATTAGGAGGAAGGGTAAATTTAGTTATATTAGTGATTTTTGTGACTTGGTTAGATTTAGTTATATTAATGATTATTTGTCATATTTGTATTATTGCTATACATGTGAGTTTGTGAATTGTCATTTTGGTTTTAGGTCGTATCGGGTCACATAAATCGGGTTAATAAATGATCCAATTATTAAACAGGTTATTCGGGTCGTGTTGGTATTCGGGTTACTATATGACCCATTTAATAAACGGGTTACTTGGATCGTGTCGGGTTGACCCGGTTAATCTCGTGTCGTGTTTGGGTTATACATTTTAACCCAATTAATTAAACAGATCGTATTCGGATTAACTTAATCGGGTCATGGGTCACAATTGACACGACCCGTTTATGATCCGCTGACCCAAATTGCCAGATCTAGTTAATACAAATAAATCTCTTATATATTATAATAATATTTTTTTATATTTAATGTTGGACTATATTGAGATATTATAATACCGAGATATTATAATTTTCTCTACTTAAAATTTTACGTTATTATAAGCTCGAGCCCTAACATATGTTTAGAATCATTTTTAGAATCATTTCTTTACTGGCATACGAGGTCACTCGAATGACATTAGTCTTTTTCTATTGATCTGAATATTATTTAAACCTTCAACTCTTTAGATATAGACTTGTATTTGGTGTTCATGTGTTAGATACAGGCGCGGCTCCACATGGCTTCTACTGATTGCATGCATTCACGAGTAGAAGTTCAAAGCGGGTACCCCGCCCGCACCCCGCTAGCGGGGTACCCAATCTAATGGTTTAGAAATTAAAGCTAACCTTGGGCACGAATCCTAAGCTAATCCTAAGGTTAAAAGCGGGTACCCGCCTGCTTGAGAGTTTTTTTCTGCATTCACTTGCTTAATAAAAATCACGAGGCCCGCCTCCGCCCTATATTTGGGCTAACATGTAAGGGGTCACGCCCACCCAACTTAAGCCCGTCCACGTCAGCCATTGCCATGGAACTGTGTCCGGAATCAAAATCGCACTCGCCGCGCATCGATTTTGATTGTGACGAAGGCGTTGACCGTGTCTACGCCTCGAAGCGAACGCTGCTTCGCTCGCTACGCTCGAACCCGCTTCGGTTTATCATCTCTTCCCTCTTAGAAACCTTTTCCAGTGATTTTCCTATGATTAAAAAGAGGATTTTGAGCGTTGTGACGATGATTGTAGCATAAACCTATTTCCAGGGCTAGGTTGAGGCCCTCTGACGATTTTTGTCTGCAACTCATATATTAACTTTGCTATTTGGATCATATCTTAAACATATTTCACTTGATGCACTTATTTCTTGATTTATACTATGGCCAAGTATTATCATGTTATAGTGGTTATGGTTCATAACGAGAGTAGGACCGTAACGACCGAACCTCTATGTGAATCTTGTGAAGGCTTGACGCAAAAGTGCTTGCCCTTTGCTCGAGGATCCATAATCTACCACGTCAGCCATTGCCATGGAACTACGCCACTGTTCATCGTCTTCACGCCTTCGAACGATGCCGCCTGCGTCGTTCGTCCGCCGAGGACTCATCGCCGGCTGAGGTGGACGGGGAGGCATGCGACAAGCTTGGAATCCATCCGAGCCTCAGCCTTCAACCTCGCGGAAGCTTTCAACGCCGGAAATGATGAAGAAGGAGACATCGCCGGAAACACACAAGGAATACGCCGAAGCCGAAGAAGACAAGGGGAGTAGGGAAATGATACCTTGCATTTTAGTGGTGATTTTTACTATTATTCCATGATGAATTTAGGCCAATTTGAATGTTTTTACACTCCTTTAAGGCTTATTTAGTTAAAAACTTCAGAATCTTCACTTTTCATCTATCATATTGAATATCAAGTAAAATCACCCAATTTTGAAGCCTTTTTGAAGAATCTAAAAGCATGGGGTGATTCCTTATGAGAAGACGAAGCTGCCCGTAAAATTTGGGCTCAATCGGAGCCTTCTCTGGACTTCACGACCGTGATCTTGCCAAAGGAAGGATTTCAGCACGCATGTCACTGCCTGGTGAACCCGGCGGGGTTCACTGATGATGTCGAGATTTCTAAAAGCTGCCACACACTTCACTGGCAGGTGAACTCCATGGGGTGCACCCATGATCTCATCTGAAGATACCTACACAGAAGTACGCCGAGAATTTCACTGGTAGGTGAACCCCACGGGGTTCACCTGTGATTATTTCGCAACAAAAGAGCTCCGAGCACTTCACCACCTGGTGAACCCCGCGGGGTTCACCCGTGAAGGCGTCAGAACAACACGACCTCCACTCGGTCTTTCGCTGATTCCTGGTCCGATTCAATTCCAAATTCAGCAAGTGAGGATTTGTCGAAAAGCTGACTCGAAGACGAATAGATGGAATATAAAAGCCCCAATTTCCGTGACCTAATCATCGAGCAATCAGGCGACGAAGCGGCTAGGGCGGAAGTCGACAGCAAACAGGCAACTTTGGGGCGATTTTCGGAGATTCGAGCGTCAGAACTCAACAATACTTGGTTATTCCGTTCGGTTTATCGTCTCTTCCCTCTTAGAAACCTTTTCCAGTGATTTTCCTATGATTAAAAAGAGGATTTTGAGCGTTGTGACGATGGTTGTAGCGTAAACCTATTTCCAGGGCTAGGTTGAGGCCCTCTGACGATTTTTGTCTGCAACTCATATATTAACTTTGCTATTTGGATCATATCTTAAGCATATTTCACTTGATGCACTTATTTCTTGATTTATACTATGGCCAAGTATTATCATGCTATAGTGGTTATGGTTCATAACGAGAGTAGGACCGTAACGACCGAACCTCTATGTGAATCTTGTGAAGGCTTGACGCGAAAGTGCTTGTCCTTCGCTCGAGGATCCATAATCTACCACGGAACCCATTGGGTTTGTCGAAAATGGTCCACCGCGAAAGTAGGAGACGTTCTAGGCAAACACCGGGGTGTTCACTCGAAAGAGGGCACCTTCGTACAATAGGGTAGATTCCTTATGCAGACCTGTAAATGAAAATAACCGTTATTTATTTCATAGCGCATATAAGATCGTCAGAGTGGTGGAAACCTTTGCCCTGATATTCTCTCTCATATATTTTCCCTGCCTAGTTGTTTGATTTCTTGCTTACGATTTCGCTTAATTTTAATTTTTAAAGTTCTAAAAACTACGATTCGATTAGCTTGGATTCCAAAAAATTAGACTTTCTAGTACTCACCTTGCTCCCTGTGGGATTGATATCTTTTGTATTACTGCGACATTTCCGTGCACTTGCGGATAGTGTTAGGAAACTTCCGTTGATTGATCAGATCAACCTACCTAAACCCTCTTACAGTGCTCTCCCTCGCTCCCTCACGTCGACGGCACCTCGCCGTCGACTTACAGTTCGCTCGCTGTCGCGCCGGAGGAACTCATCTCCGTTGCCATCGTCGGGGGAGGCGGAGGAGCACATCGCCGGCTCCGGTCCCGCCTCGCCCTGCTCTTCCTCTGGACGAAGCTGGAAGTGAAAACTCCGCTCGCCTGATTCTCGGAACAAGGGAAGGGAAGGCGCCTGCTTCTTCCCCCGGTCCCCCCCTCTCTCTCGTCGCTCGTCCCTCTTCTTAAGGAGGAGCCATCATCGCCGGATTTGGAAGGGGAGGGGAGAGGCCGCCAGCGGGCCTTCCAATTGGAGCTTCCGGAGATCGCGCGCGTGATCTCGTGTCACCGAAATAGCCTCCGCCGAATCCACCCGCCAATCCCCATCCGCCTCTGCCAAGCCCGCACGTCGATCCGCTGGAGTCGCCGCCGTCGTCGTCGCCACTACCGACGCCGCTGACTTCGCCGGGAAGATCGCCGTAGATTGCTTCCGCGTTGGAGGCGTCGTCGCGAAGCCAACGAGGCCACCCACCTCGCATGCATTACACATTCGGAGGATTTGGGCCACCGCCCAGCTTCCTTGGCCTGGTTCAATAAGAGAATAGGCATCACATTCTCCCCCACCAAACTCGGACGTCACCTTCGACATCCTCTTCAGGGTCCTCTGTCGGAGCACCGCCTGTACTCTAATCTGATGATGTATGCTACTGAACCAACCTTGTATGGATTCGACACTCCGTCCAACTTAACACAACCAGGTTCACGTACTAGCACACCACCCTCTAGTACTCCGCCCAACCTCATGTGATCCAGCCGATGTCCTATTGTGCCCTTGTGCTCTGCCCAACTCAATGCTATCATGGTCACGTCCATAACGCATCATCCACAGATGCTCCGCTCAACCTGTAGTGATTGAGTTCACGTCTTATCGCACTGAATCATCAAGTTCATCAGCAACCTATATCACCAAACTTGTAGCCCTGGAAAGAGTCTGGCAGACCCTCGTCGACGTCCCGCCTGACGTCAGAATCCCTCGTCGCCCGCCTGACAATGGCATCGAAGCCCACTGCTCCGGGAAGAAGCCTCGCAGACTTCTCATTATCGCCTTCTTTGGCGACGGCATTAGAGCTCCCATGCTATGGAAAGAGCCTCGCAGACCCTTCATCGGCATACCCCCTACACCAGAATCCTCATCACCCGCCTGGTGACGGCATCATAACTTGCTGTCCCGGGAAAAGATCTCGCAGACCTCTCTTCGTCGCCCACCTGGCGACGGCATCAGAGCCTCGTACTCTGGAACAGGGGGTGCGCTTGCCACCACCCTATTGATGCACCACCTGTGCACCGTCTTCTCCTTGCATCACCATGTCCGCCGGTAGAACCTTAGCTCTGATACCACTATTACGCCCACCCAACTTAAGCCCGTCCACGTCAGCCATTGCCATGGAACTGTGTGTCCGGAATCAAAATTGCACCCGCCGTGCATCGATTTTGATTGTGACAAAGGCATTGACTGCATCTACGCCTCGAAGCGAACGCTGCTTCGCTCGCTACGCTCGAACCCGCTTTGCCACTGTTCATCATCTTCACGCCTTCAAACGATGCCGCATGCGTCGTTCATCCGCTGGGGACTCGTCGCCAGCTGAGGTGGACGGGGAGGCGTGCGGCAGGCTCGGAATCCATCCGAGCCTCAGCCTTCAACCTCGTGGAAGCTTTCAATGCCGAAAATGATGAAGAAGGAGACATCGCCGGAAACACACAAGGAATACGCCGAAGCCGGAGAAGACAAGGGGAGTAGGGAAACTTCCGTTGATTGATCAGATCAACCTACCTAAACCCTCTTACAGTGCTCTCCCTCGCTCCCTCACGTCGACGGCACCTCGCCGTCGACTTACAGTTCGCTCGTTGTTGCGCCGGAGGAACTCGTCTCCGTTGCCATCGTCGGGGGAGGCGGAGGAGCACGCCGCCGGCTCCGGTCCCGCCTCCCCCTCCTCTTCCTCTGGACGAAGCGGGAAGGGAAAACTACGCTCACCTGATTCTCAGAACAGGGGAAGGGAAGCCGCCTCCTATGTGGATACCACTGTTACGCCCACCCAACTTAAGCCTGTCCACGTCAGCCATTGCCATGGAACTGTGTCTCCGGAATCAAAATTGCACCCGCCGTGCATCGATTTTGATTGTGACGAAGGCATTGACCGCATCTACGCCTCGAAGTGAACGCTGCTTCGCTCGAACCCGCTTTGCCACTGTTCATCATCTTCACGCCTTCAAACGATGCCGCCTGCGTCGTTCGTCCGCCGGGGACTCGTCGCCAGCTGAGGTGGACGGGGAGGCGTGCGGCAGGCTCGGAATCCATCCGAGCCTCAGCCTTCAACCTCGTGGAAGCTTTCAACGCCGAAAATAAAGAAGGAGACATCGCCGAAAACACACAAGGAATATGCCGAAGCCGGAGAAGACAAGGGGAGTAGGGAAACTTCCGTTGATTGATCAGATCAACCTACCTAAACCCTCTTACAGTGCTCTCCCTCGCTCCCTCACGTCGACGGCACCTCGCCATCGACTTACAGTTCGCTCGCTGTTGCGCCGGAGGAACTCGTCACCGTTGCCATCGTCGGGGGAGGCGGAGGAGCACGCCGCCGGCTCCGGTCCCGCCTCCCCCTCCTCTTCCTGGACGAAGCGGGAAGGGAAAACTACGCTCACCTGATTCTCAGAATAGGGGAAGGGAAGCCGCCTGCTTCTTCCCCCCCCCCCCCCCCCCCCCCCCCCCCCCTCGTCGCTCGTCCCTCTTCTTAAGGAGGAGCCATCGTCGCCAGATTTGGAAGGGGAGGGGAGAGGCCGCCAGCGGGCCTTCCAATTGGAGCTTCCGGAGATCGCGCGCGTAATCTCATGTCGCCGGAATCGCCTCCGCCGAATCCGCCCGCTGAATCCCCATCCGCCTCCGCCAAGCCCGCACGTCGATCCCGCCGGAGTCGCCGCCGTCGTCTTCGCCACTACCGACGCCGCTGACTTCGCCAAGGAGATCGCCGTAGATTGCTTCCACGCTGGAGGCGTCGTCGCGAAGCCAGCGAGGCCACCGCCTCGCATGCGTTTCACATTTGGAGGATTTGGGCAACCGCCCAGGTTCCTTGGCCCGGTCCAATAAGAGAATAGGCAACACATAAGGGGGCATATGTCTAAGTGTAAAATTTTTGTCCTGTGGATGCACATTTCACATGGGCGTTTATTAGCATTACATAAAATTTTCAACTTCATCCAAAATCTTTTAATCTTGTAAAAATCTTATTTTAAAAAATCAAATAAAATAGTTGTGGTTAGTTTCTTAAAATGTTTTATCGCCTAATTAGCCTCATATTAGAAATTGAATAAGAATTACGATGAAAAATCACTGACTTAGAATAACATGGTTCGTTAGGCTATATTCTTAAATATATTAAATTAATAAGTTGACATTTTTTTCAAAGTATATTCAATCTTATCCATCTAATTTTTTAAAAAATTTTTTTGACTATGCCAATTAGATAAATTTTTAGAAATTTCTTAATGACAAAATTCTAGATCAAATTATCTTCTTCTACCTCAAGAAAAATAAATTTAGATCGAGACACATAAAAAAAAATCAACATATCATAGATAGGCTAGAAGTTATAAAAATAAAATCTACCATTAATTACATTAAAGAACAAACGAATTATAGTTATATGAAACATTGACATGAACTTGAAGAATTGAACTCATTGCAATGACTAATGATGCCTAAAACAACACAGCAATTACACATTCCAACCCACATCACCAAGGGAAAGAATGATATTAAACGAGAGGAGGAGACTTGTAATTATTTGTTTCACTTGTGTATTTATTAGAATTATTTGGGCTCAGCTAGAGCATCAGCACACTGGTTTGGACCTTATGTAGACGATAGAGAGGGATGCCGATCTAATTTTGATCATTTTCCGGTGGGTTGGGAAGGAAACAATGGAGAAAAAAGCCTAGATAGGGTACCTTGCCTAAGGATTTTAGCTAGGGTACCTTAAATATCATAAAATAGGACTATATTTTTGTAGAATGTAGATATATTTTCATAAAATAAGCTTATTTTATGAAAAAAAAAATAGGTGTAAATTACTCTAGAATAACTATAATATATAGTAGAATGAATATAATATAGCATAGAATAGCTTTCAAATATTTTATAGAATATCTGTATAGATATATTTTATGAAATATGAAGTCATTCTACACTAATAGGCAGTCATTCTACGATATATTATAGTCATTCTAGGATAATTTACCCTTATTCTTTTATAAAATGAACTTATTTTATAAAAATATGATTATATTCTATGAAAATATAGTTATATTCTATAAAATTAGGATCCCTTGCCTAGAAATCTTAGGCAGGGTGCCCTCCCTAGGCTTTTTTTTCTAGAGAACTCGCACCCCACCAACTTGGCCGCAATATTCAAGCATGAGCTTCCAAATGGACTCAAGATACGAAGAAAGGTGTGGGCTGATCTCAAAACTATGAATTAGCATGTAAATGATAAAAAAAATGAGAGGCATGAAAGCTGCTGCAAGAAGAAGCAATGGGCAAAGCCTCCTCCAGGATATTTAAAAGCCAATACGGATGAAACTTGAGATAAAGATACCAATGAGGCAGACATACAATATGTTATCAGATATTGCAAAGCGAGGTCATCATAGGCATAGCTGCTGTGATACCCAATTGGCTGAGCTGGTAGCAATTCGAAGTGCTATGGCGTATGTGATACCCAATTGTCGACGGATTGGGTTGGGTTGGGCGACGGCCCAAGCCCATGCCGGATATCCAAACCCAATCCAGGATTGGGTCAACATTCGAGTCAGCGCTCGAATCAGAAGACGGAAGCGAGATTTCGTCCGAGGCCTCGTCTTCAGCAGGCAGCCTCTTCGGACGTGAGGCAGCGTCGTGGGGAGCAGCCTCTCTGGCAAGATTTTCGAACACGAGGCTTCAACACAGATGAGCAGCGTCTTCAGCTGTCGGAAGAAGCGAACGCGGCTTGTCGAGGAGATGCAGAGGTGCGGCGGAGCGGCATCTTCAGGGATGGCAACGTCTTCAGAGGCAGGCGGCTCCATCTCCTTTGGTGTTGTGAGGCAGACGAGGCAGTGGGCTCGTCTCCCCCGGTGGACGTGGAGCAGGCATTAACGAGGGATTCGCGGACACAAGATTGAGCAGCGCCACCTCCCCTCCCTTTAAAGGTCAAGGCGGATGAAGCAGGGAAGGGGGGGGGAGCTGAGCCTGCGAAGAGATCTGGTAAGAGGGCAAGTCCATGATATCCCCCACCGATGTTAGGTAGGCGTCACCCGCAAGTGCACAGGTCTATCGAAGTAATAAAATATTGATCCCACAGGGACTGATAGACAAATACCGACAGATCTCGAATTTGCTAGCTAGACAATATGAAATTAGTGAAGTCTAAATGTTAACTAATTAAATACACAGAAATGTAAATGGAGGAATTTGCACGAGAGAGTCTTAATAGTATAAAACATCAGGATGTGGGTTCACCGCCTTGACTTCTTATAGCTTAATAGTCTAGACTCTAATGCCTTTATCCTTTCTTGTCCAAGGAACTCGGCTTCCTTGTCACTTAGGTAGTTGCTCCCTCTTACAGCCGGTAGCTATAGGTCAAATCTATTAGGTTCTGGCGCTTGGTCGGAAACGCTTCTCCCCAATACGCCTAAGCTCCTAGTACTTCCAGTATGGGCGCAGGATGACAAAAGAGATCCTCCACGAGAATTCCTGGCTTACAAACCTCCCCCGCGTAACTTCTGGCTCAAGCGCGCCCTTTCAGGTAGCGCAGGCGTAGAGTTCCTAAAATCTAACGTACTGGCGCGCAAGAAGTTTGCCAGATGCGTTTAAGATCCAGGAGCTAACACAAAGAGAGTGCAGTTCGTCAAGTGGATTCTCCCCAAGAATTCCTGCCTTAAAAATCCCACACGGGAAAATACAGGCTCAAATGCCCCCTTTCGAGAGGCGTAGGCAAAGAGGTCGAACAAATTTGATAAAACCCCCGATCAAATGCTTCAGACGCACGGTCGGACTTTTGGTCTCCCCGACACGTCTAAAACCCTAACTACCCCTTGGTTGAGTATAGACAATCAGCGAGTTTCCCTATGATTATCTAATTTACAAACCTCAATGCAAGGAGCAGAGGCTCAAGCACACCCAAGATGGGATGCGCAGGCAAGGCGCGCACATAGGGTCGAGTTGGACTAAAACATTCAAATCTAGACTACCAAACTAGTAAGGCATCAAAAGGGCTACTCCCACATCCTGATTAGGAGCTCAGCTTAGCATGTTCATGGTATCAACATAAACAATATTCTCAAACATGAACATTACACGTATCAACAAGCTTGCGTAAGAGTTGTGATAAAAGCGTAAGATCATGAAATATCTTGCAAGAGTTTATACAATAGGTCAGCAAATCAAGTGCATATCTAAGTCTTTCTTACAGCTTGGCTCTGAGATGCTCACACAGGGAAAGATCTTCAGGAAATATGGTTGTGTGGCTCTCTTCTCCTTGGCAGCGACACTTCTCCTCTCGTTCTTCACCCGTGCGAATCCTCTCTCTTTTCTTTGGAGCGTGAACTCCCTTTTGTATCTTCCTTCAAGTGGACTTTCTTCTCTTCCCCATGCCCTGCAAAAGTTGCTGCAGCCGCTGCAGAGTTCCAGCCAAAAGTCTTCTACAAGCCTCCATTTCCTGCAAAGGTTCAGCCGCCCATACCTCACGAAAAAAATCTCCCCTAAAAGCTGCTCCACACCTCCTTCGTCAATGGAGGAGAAAGGTCCTAGGTGCCCTTCAGCCTCTCCTCAGATCAGATCAAAGAAACGTGGGAGAAAACGACGATTTCGTAACAGGCGGGTCCGCGATCTCGGGCGAGAATTTGGTCGTGATTTGTCGATTTCAGCTTCAGGCATAGCGACGATCACGGGCATGATTCTGATCGGCACCCAGTCGTGATTTCCACAAAGGCTTCAATGAATCCGAAAACTCCTGGTTATGACCATCTTGAGTTAGGATGAGCTCCTCTGCTACCAAAGTTCCAGAATCTATCTTCTATGTGGTCAATTTGACCTGAAAACGTGAAAATACCGAAACAAGTGTAGGTTCTATCAATGTATCCAAATATAGGCAATTGTAAGGCTTAAAGTCGCGAAATAAGCATGATTTCATGAGTAAAATGACACATGAAACTCTATATAAATCTGTGTCAACAGAATACCTGCGACTTAAACATTTGCTTGTCCCCAAGCAAATAGAAAGAAAAGGAGTTTCATGTGGATTGTTCAATTATAGTTTATATTCCCAAATGATCTGTTAATGCTAAAGAATCACAACTAGTCGCAAGAGACGCAAATCACTATAGACTTGAGAGATGTCGATATGAAAAACAGAATATCTAGGTTAAATCTATGTGCAATAATTGTACAATATCATCGGATGAAAATAGATCCTTACCACATGAGTTACTAATGCATTAAAAGCACCAAAAGGATAGACTCCAAAGTGATAGTAAAGGTCTTTTTCATGGCTTCGGTACCACCGTACTTTTTTCTTCTCTGCAGCGCCAAGTCTAAGCTTCGGTACCACTGCTTTTCTTTTCTTTTTGAATTCCAGTGCCAAGCCACGACTTCGGTACCACCGCCCTTCTTTTCTTCATTTTCCTTTCTTTTGATGACAGTGCCAAGCCAAGGCTTCGGTACCACTGCACTTTTCTTTCTTCTTCTTTCTTTTTGTTGGGCAGTGCCAAGTCGTAACCTAGGTACCACTGTTTCTTGTTTTCCATTCTTTTCTTTCTTTCTCTCTTTTGTACTATGCCAAGCCAGAGGAGCTTGTACCAAAACTAACACCAGGAGTTACCAAAGGTGGTAAGTGTGTATCAAATGGTTTGGTCTATAATCTCCCAAATAAATAGCACTCATGTTGATATAGATTCTTCCTAGACGCAAAGCTCATCAAAGTTCAATCCCTAAGTTTCTAGTGTATAGGGAATCGAGTGACTAGTTGTTCAATCAAGAACGTGATCTAAATGCAGTGTGGGGGATTAAATCGACCATAAATCAGGCCAATGAACAAGTATCAATCTCAAATGAGAAAATATTAGGCCATAAAGAAAATCTCGGCTAGGACCTACGACTTAAGTCCTCACGTATTTGGGAAATAATCATCACAGAGTTCAAAATGTATTCATAAAGTTATGTCGAAAGAGTAGCAAAAGGGTGTGGGTGTGATAAATGTGCTACAATATAGATGTCCTTGCAAAGTTAAAGTGTCTAAGGGATGACTTAGTGTGATAATAAGACTTCAAGAAAGCAAGTTATAAAAATGTTACTCATGTTCTACATATGTTCGGTAGTTGTGGTTTAGAATCATGGTAAAGCAATCAAAGCTTCACATCAAGCAGCAACAGTCTAACGATATACATGATATCAAAAAGATGAAATATATTTCCTGTACAACCATCTCATCATCAAAGCATGTGCGGTCAGGGCATTATAAAAGTAAAGTTGGATTAAAATTTCGTAGTAGAGCATATCAAAGTTTACCAGTGGAGCAAGGCGCAGCACAACAGTAAAAGATAGTTCATCACAGCATGAAAGTCTATCATCACAGTCATACAAAGTGACCACATACAACATCACATCATAAAAGTCAAGACGACCTTATCAAAATGTGTAAGTACCCTCACCCTAAGCAAAAGATGCATCGTCCAGATGCATATAACATAGGTATATATCAAAAGGGGTGAGGGGGAACTTACTAGAGTGCAACCCTACTCACTACACTCAGCCGGGTCGTCATCATCATCGTCGTCAGCTGGCTCGGAGGAATAAGAGACATGTATGGTGTTGTCGACGTCCTCATCCTCATCTCGCGGTGGTGGTGGAGCCATGTTGCTGTGGAGGAAAACTTCGATACAGTTCACCGTATCCATCAGCGCCGCCAGCTGCTTCCCTTGGTGGATCTGATCTTGGCGAAGCAAGTGGAGCAAGTCTTCCGTAGAAGGGCGCGCGACAGTTCTCGGTTGTCCATAAATGGAGGCACTCGGGTCGACGTCAAGGGGGGCGGTCTGATCCTCTGGTACCACTGGATCTGAACGCAAGCGCCAGTTGGCGCTGTCCCTGATATCTGTCCTCGCAGTGTTCGGCAGTGGCATGGTATCAGTGGTATCCACGAAGGTTAGGTGGAAGATGTCTCCTCGCCGGACTATCATCTTCATAGAAAGTAGGTGCTCAAGGTCCAGTCGTCTGCTACCCACTGCCTCTGGCTGTCCATAAGGATTATGTCCCAACGAGAGAGCTATGTTCGTGATCATCCCGCCTATGCAAATAACTCCTTTCTGCACGTGAGCCACGCGCACGAATTACCGGGAGAGATGATAGTCGGCATTTATCTGGAAGTGATGTAAGAGGCCCCAAAGGCAAAGTAATTCAGGCTGGCGCACAATTCCGTCTCATTCCCTCGCGAAAATCGAATGCGCAAGTAACCTATGCGCATATCGGATGCAGGGGTTGGAGAACGTTGAAGCTCTGGCATTGCGGGGCGAGTAGGCGGACATGGTGGAGATACACCTCCAGAAAATATCCTCGTTGAAGTTAGGTGGACCGAATCTGGAAGCATAAGCAGGAAAGCCAAAAATGTCATTGAGGTCAGCTATAGTAAATCGGTACTCAGTATTCGCAAGCCTGAACGTTAGCAGCCCTGGATCCGTGTCTAGCGCAGAGACTTTCAACTCAACAAAACTCAGAAATTCAAGCATGAAAGGGATGTACGTGGGGGTGAGCGTACTGCAGAAATCACCCCCAGCCAAATTGTCGAAACACCCAAAGTAAATCGTCGAAGATTCCTAGTGCAGCAAGCGTGGGTGGATCGATATAACGAGTATTAACGATTCGGCGGTTGGAAAGGACTTGGTAACTTGCCGCCTGGTGATTATCCCTCATCTGGATTTCTGGTGGCACTGGTTGTTGCTGTGGTGGTGCCGCCGGTCGAGGGCTTGAGGTGCCTGCCGGTCGCTTTCTGGTGTTCTTCTTGCGGGGCGGCATGGCTTCTCAAGCAGCGAACAGAGGTGGACACTGAGAATCGGAAGCTGGTTGCTGAGGACCTCGCGGCGAAATAAAGTTCAGAATCCTGGAATGTCAGCTCACCGGAGATGATCGGAGCAGTCGCCGGAGGGTTGGTGGTCGGCGATGAGGCGAACGGCGGCGGCAGCAGGTGGGGCACACAGTGGGGTCGCCGCGTGAGTAGTACGGAAAAGGGGAAAAATCGGGAACCCTAGTTGGAAATCCCGATCGAGCAGCTTAAGTGAAACCCTTAACGGGTTGCTTAACAGGTCGGGCTGGCCAGGCGGATCTGCTAAGGTGTTAAGGTTTAGAGATCTCGCCTAAGATTTTCATCAGGACCCACCCCTGATTGTCCTCTGTTCGTTTGTGCGCGAATTTCATGGCCGTGCCTCTGGTTACTGGTCTGCCGTAATCTTCTCGGCGGATAAGTCTTTGTTTTGTCTCTAAGAAATCTCGGTCATGATTTTCAGGATACCCCAGTCATGATTTTCTCGCATAATTCTGCGCTGCTAATTACGGCCGTGGTCTTAGTCACCTTCCTATCGTAATTCCCTCGGCGAAATTCTAATGTTTGAGCTGAGTGAGAATCACGGTCGGGATTTTTGTCAGGACCCGCCCGTGATTTTAAAAAAAAATTGACAGAAAACACTTCTCCTTACTGCATCAGTTTGCGATATCCCTGTGTCATTCAAGATCAAGTAAAATCATCAATATCCACAACTAAACAAATAGAGATAAAACAAAATATGCAAGTAGTGAAAGGGCACATCAAGGCCCAAATATTGTTTTCAGTTTTTATAAAAATCAACCGCCGGGGCTAAATATAAATAAGATCAACTCATGACTGCGTATAGGCTTTCGATATCCAAAGATTAAAATTGATTGGCGCGAGTCTAGCTTGCATCCTTCTTGTGAATGCTTATCATTGAGGACCTTCACATCCTACTTCAATATCGGTATCCCGTGTCGGTATTTGGAGTTTGATGCGCATTTCCTGCAAGAATATCATCATTAAAACAAAATGGACATAACAAGGAAATGAAATTCAGACTTATAACAGAGGAAGCTAGGATCCCGTCAAAATGTGCAAACTAAATTGAACTAACACAAAACATGCAAACATGAAAGAAAAATGCTAAAAACGAATTTAGCTAAAGTAAGAAGCTTGGGTTGCCTCCCAAGAAGCGCTGGTTTAATGGTCCGTCAGCTTGACCATCATCGACGTTATTCTAGTGAAGGAGCATTCGTGAGGAGCAATGCAGTGTCCTCCTTCGGTATCGGTTCATGGGAGATGTAGTGCTTAAGCCTTTGTCCGTTAACCTTCAATATACCAGCTGACTCTCGGTAAATGTCTATATCACCGTGAGGGTAAACCTTGTGTACTACATATGGTCCTGTCCATTTAGTTCGAAGCTTGCCAGGAAAAAGTTTGATCCTGGAGTTAAATAGTAGTACCAATTCACCTTCACGAAATTCCCTCTTCATAATTCTTCGGTCGTGCCATCTTTTGGTGCGTTCTTTATAAATCATGGCATTCTCATAGGCTTCTTGCCTAAATTCGTCGAGCTCATTAAGTTGAAGTTTTCTGACCTTCCCAGCTCGGTTCCCATCAAAATTCAGTCGTCGAATCGCACAATAGGCTTTGTGTTCAATCTCAACTGGTAAGTGGCATGATTTACCATATATCAACTGGAATGGGGACATACCTATAGGAGTTTTGAATGCTGTACGATACGCCCATAATGCATCGTCGAGTTTGAGTGACCAATCTGTTAGTGTGTGTGATACGGTTTTTTCAAGAATGTTCTTTATCTCCCGGTTTGATATTTTAACTTGTCCGCTAGTCTGAGGATGGTAAGCGGTGGCTATCTTGTGCATTATTCCATACTTTCTGAGAAGTAATTCAAATATTCGTTCAATAAAATGAGATCCGCCATCACTGATTACCACACGAGGCGTTCCAAATCGAGAAAATATCAGCTTCTTGAAAAATCTGTGAACTACCTTAGAATCATTCGTCGGGGCAGCCAAAGCTTCGACCTATTTGGAGACATAATCAACTCCAACTAATATAAATCGGTTACCACAAGAGGGTGGAAACGGTCCCATAAAGTCGATACCCCATACGTCAAAGATCTCGATCTCAAAAATGGTATTAAGGGGCATCTCGTTTCTTTGCGATATCCCTCCTGTCCTCTGGCAGCGATCGCAGGATAGTACGTAGTCCCTCACATCTTTAAATTGGGTTGGCCAAAAGAATCCACATTGGAGAACCTTATATGCTGTTTTCTTACCGCTACAGTGTCCACCATAGGAAGATGAATGGCACTAGGACAGGACGTCTGAGATTTCTTCCTCAGGCAAGCATCTTCGAATAATACAATCGGCACAGCGCTTGAACAAAAGTGGATCGTCCCAGTAGTAGTACTTTGCGCTTGACAAAAATCGCTTTCGCTGCTGGTACGTTAAATTTGGAGGCATAATACTAGCCGCCAAGAAATTTACCAGATCAGCATACCAGGGTGTTCTTGTTGTAGCAGCAGCTACTAGGTTCTCGTCTAAGAACGTGTCATCTATCTCCTCTTCAGAGTCACTCTCAGGAGTGGTTGTCAAGCGCGACAGATGATCCGCTACTAGATTTTCAGTTCCCTTCTTATCTTTGATCTGAATATCGAATTCTTGCAATAATAGTATCCATCTGATTAGGCGCGGTTTTGCATCCTTCTTTGTCATGAGATACATAATTGCCGCGTGATTTGTATAGACAATGACACGTGAGTTAACCAAATATGATCGAAACTTATCAAAGGCGAAGACTACAGCTAAAACTTCTTTTTTTGTGGTGGCGTAGTTGCTCTGTGCTCCATCCAGTGTTCGGTTGGCATAGTAAATGGCATGAGTTCGGTTGTCTTTTCGCTGTCCCAATACAGCTCCTACCGCATAATCGCTCGCATCGCACATGATTTCGAAAGGTAGCGATCAATCATGAGGTTGTATTACCGGGGCGGAAATCAATGCCTTTTTCAATTGTTGAAACGCATCCATGCAGTCCTGGTCGAAAACAAATGAAGCATCTTTAGCAAGCAAAGATGTTAAAGGTCTAGAAATTTTAGAAAAATTTTCAATAAAACGTCTATAAAAGCCTGCATGGCCTAAGAAACTTCTGATTCCTCTGACGGAGTTCGGAGGTGGCATTCTCTCTATCACATTGATTTTTGCTTTATCGACTTCCATACCACGCTCCGATATCAAATGACCAAGAACGATCCCTTCCTTTGCCATAAAGTGGCATTTCTCCCAATTAAGCACCAGGCTCGTCTCTTCGCAACGCTGTAAAACATGGGTCAGATTAGATAAACAAGAATCAAAACTAGACTCGTATACCGAAAAGTCGTCCATGAAGACGTCCATGATGTTTTCAATGAGATCGGAGAAGATAGCCGTCATGCATCGCTGGAATGTAGCTGGTGCATTACATAAGCCAAACGGCATGCGACGATAAGCGAAAGTACCGAAGGGGCATGTGAACGTGGTCTTCTCCTGGTCGTCTGGATGTATCGGTATTTGGAAAAATCCTGAGTATCCATCCAAGAAACAAAAATACGAGTTAGTGGCTAATCTTTCAAGCATTTGATCAATAAAGGGAAGAGGAAAATGGTCCTTGCGAGTGGCCTTATTCAGTTTCCGATAGTCGATACACATGCGCCACTCGGTAACGGTTCTTTGCGGGATCAATTCATCATTTTCATTCTTTACTACCGTTACTCCTCCTTTCTTTGGTACCACGTGTACCGGGCTTACCCATTGGCTATCTGAAATAGGGTAGATGACTCTAGCATCTAATAGTTTCAAAATTTCTTTCTTAACCACCTCTTTCAAATTCGGGTTCAAACGTCTCTGGTATTCGATAGATGGTTTGCTCTCCTCTTTGAGGTGTATCCCGTGCATGCATAAAGAAGGGTTAATACCTTTTATATCATCCAAAGTATAGCCAATTACCTTCTTATATTGTCGAAGCTTATCTAGGAGAATGTTCGTTTGCTCTGAATCAAGATGGTTAGCTACGATAACAGGATAAGGAGAATTCTCACCCAAAAATTCATACCTGAGGTTGCTCGGTAAGGATTTGAGTTCTAAGTTAAGTTGTTTACCGACCTCGGATGTCGGCGCAGATGGTTCCACAAGTTTTTCTTCTTCTGGTTCAATGGTTGTACTCGAGTCAAGAATATCAGCATAGGCACGGACTTCTTCTTCTTGTTCTTCGTCATAGTCACCTAGCAGGCAAATTTTGAGAGGGTCGACGTTTGTCCGAGGGATGTAAGTCAAATTGAGCTCGTCGTCGACGACTCCGATGCTATAGCAGGAATCTGCAAGAATAGTCATTTTCAGGCTTCCGGTAATATCAAATTCAACCGTATCCTCACCTATGCGCAGTGTCAACTTTCCATTTTTAACGTCGATCAGAGCATCGGCAGTGGCCAAAAATGGTCTGCCCAGTATGATAGGAAGTTTGGAATCTTCCTCCATTTCAAGTACAATGAAATCAGCTGGAATAAAAAATTTACTGACTTTTATTGGCACGTCCTCAAGAATTCCTATCAGATGTCGTACAGAACGGTCAGCCAATTGCAAAGAGATGTTTGTCGGCTTCAAGTCTCCGATGTCCAGTTTCTTGCAAAGAGAGAGTGGCATCAGACTTACACTGGCACCAAGATCGCATAAAGCACGGTCAAAAGGCGTGTCTCCGATCAGGTATTGAATGGTAAATTTGCCTGGATCTTTTAATTTTAGCGGTAACTTATTTTGGATGATTGCGCTGCATTCCTCAGTTAACGCCACTGTGCCATGTTCCTCCATTTTTCTTTTATTTGACAAGATCTCCTTCAAAAACTTAGCATATGATGACATTTATGATAAAGCATCGGTAAATGGTATATTGGTATACAGTTTCTTCAAAATTTCTAAAAATTTACCGAATTGATAATCGAGTTTTGCTTTTTCCAACCTCTTGGGAAATGGAATTGGCGGTTTGTAGGGTGGTGGAGGCACATAAACAGGTTCTGTTTCTTTCGTTTGTGGTTCACTCTCATCAGGTCCATTTGGTTTTTCGGATTCAGGGGTTCTGGTCTCATTCTCACAATGGTCATGCTTGGGCATTTCTGGTTCCTCAAGCTTCTTGCCACTACGCGTGGTAATGGCATTGCAATGTTCTTTGGGATTCGTCTCAGGCTGTCCAGGTAATCTGCCCGATGGTCTAGTAGATGTACTAGCCTGTTGGGCAATTTGGTTTTCCATTATCTTCTGGTTTGTGGTTAAGTTTTTAATTGCCTCTAACATGCAGTCCATTGCTTTTGTTTGCACCGACACGAAGCTTTAAAAGCGTGATTCGAAAGTTTGTTCCTATGGTATTGTGTTGGTGCTTGGTTGTGGTGGTTGGTCAAATTGTTTAGGCCGATACCCGGTGTTTGACGAATGAAATCCAGGGGGTTGCCTAAAGTTTGATGGTTGAGCTGCGTTGTTGTTTCTATAGGAAAAGTTGGGATGATTCTTCCACCTGGGGTTGTAGGTGTTAGAATAAGGGTTGTTTTGGACCATTGAGTTAAAGTCTCTTACAGCATTTACCAAAGCAGGAGGTAGGTCTTGTGATACCATATTTCCTAATTGACAAGTGTCAGACAGATGACCTTCTATTCCACAAATTTCACACAAAGCAGTATTATGACGCATATTCATAGAATCAAGTTTATGAGACAGTGAATCTACTTTTGCAGCAAGAGAACTAAGAGCGCCAAGTTCATATTTACCAGCTTGTCGAGATCAAGTACCTCTTTCGCCCGACCATTGGTAGTGATTGAGCGCCATTTCTTCAATTAAATTGTAGGCTTCATCGACAGCTTTGTTCATCAAGGCTCCTCCAGCGGCTGCATCAACGGTAAGACGAGTGCTATAAAGCAAGCCATTATAAAATGTATATACCAGTACCCATTTCTCGAGGCCGTGGTGAGGACACATTCGCTGCAATTCCTTGAAGCGATCCCACGCCTCATATAGTGATTCGCCTTCTTTTTGAGAGAAGTTGGTAATCTTGTTCCTTAATTGTGCGGTTTTGCTTGGAGGAAAGTATTTTGCAAGAAAAGTATGCGAGAGTTGATCGCACGTGGTAATGGATCCAGATGGTAAATAATGTAACCAAGCTCGCGCCCTGTCTCTAAGTGAAAAAGGAAAAAGTCGTAGCTGCAGAGCGTCAGTGGTTACATCGTTCATTTTAAGAGTGTCACAGTATTCAAGAAAAACAGATAAATGCATGTTTGGATCTTCAGTCGGTGATCCACCGAATTGATTTTGCTGTAACATTGATAAAAGTGACGGTTTTATCTCAAAGTTGTTCGCTTCTATTGGTGGACGTGCAATGCTAGAATGCAGTCCTTGAACATTCGGTGCAGCGAAGTCTCGAAGTGATTTGCTACCGTCCACGGTTGTTGTTTGTGAATTCTTCTTGGGTTGATATTTCTGAAAATTTTTGCGACGCCGGAACGTTCGTTCGATTTCCGAATCAAATGGTGCTGTAGGTTCCGGTCGCTAAGTTCTACGCATAAACTAAAATGCTAACAGACAAATGTATCGTTAAATCAAGAAAAATGTAAAATGAAGTAAAAGAAAGTATATTCACAAACTAAAAATGTCTAGTCTAATAGTTTCTTAATCTAGTCAATATTGTCAATATCAATCCCTGGCAACGGCGCTAGAAACTTGATAGCCCCCACCGATATTAGGTAGGCGTCACCCGCAAGTGCACGGGTCTATCGAAGTAATAAAATATTGATCCCACAGGGACTGATGGACAAATACCGACAGATCTCGAATTTGCTAGCTAGACAATGCTTAATTAGTGAAGTCTAAATGTTAACAAATTAAATACACAGAAATATAAATGGAGGAATTTGCACGAGAGAGTCTTAATAGTATAAAACATCAGGATGCGGGTTCACCGCCTTGACTTCTTACAGCTTAATAGTCTAGACTCTAATGCCTTTATCTAATGCCTTTATCCTTTCTTGTCCAAGGGACTCGGCTTCCTTGTCAGTTAGGTAGTAGCTCCCTCCTACAGCCGGTAGCTATAGGTCAAATCTATTAGGTTCTGGCGCTTGGTCGGAAACGCTTCTCCCCAATACGCCTAAGCTCCTAGTACTTTCAGTATGGGCGCAGGATGACAAAAGAGATCCT
Source organism: Costus lasius (assembly GCA_027563935.2). Taxonomy (NCBI): domain Eukaryota; kingdom Viridiplantae; phylum Streptophyta; class Magnoliopsida; order Zingiberales; family Costaceae; genus Costus; species Costus lasius. The sequence goes on along the minus strand of CM050450.1, from coordinate 15,950,966 downwards.
CCACGAGAATTTCTCGCTTACAAACCTCCCCCGCGTAACTTCTGGCTCAAGCGCGCCCTTTCAGGCAGCGCAGGCGTAGAGTTCCTAAAATCTAACGTACTGGCGTGCAAGAAGTTTGCCAGATGCGTTTAAGATCCAGGAGCTAACACAAAGAGAGTGCAATTCGTCAAGTGGATTCTCCCCAAGAATTCCTGCCTTAAAAATCCCACACGGGAAAATACAGGCTCAAACGCTCCCTTTCGAGAGGCGTAGGCAAAGAGGTCGAACAAATTTGATAAAACCCCTGATCGAATGCTTCGGACGCACGGTCAGACTTTTGGTCTCCCCGACACGTCTAAAACCCTAACTACCCCTTGGTTGAGTACAGACAATCAGCGAGTTTCCCTTTGATTATCTGATTTACAAACCTCAATGCAAGAAGCAAAGGCTCAAGCACACCCAAGATGGGATGCGCAGGCAAGACGCGCACATAGGATCGAGTTGGATTAAAACATTCAAATCTAGACTACCAAACTAGTAAGGCATCAAAAGGGCTACTCCCACATCCTGATTAGGAGCTTAGCTTAGCATGTTCATGGTATCAACATAAACAATATTCTCAAACATGAACATTACACGTATCAACAAGCTTGCGTAAGAGTTGCAATAATAGCGTAAGATCATGAAATATCTTGCAAGAGTTTATACAATAGGTCAGCAAATCAAGTGCAGATCTAAGTCTTTCTTACAGCTTGGCTCTGAGATGCTCACACAGGGAAAGATCTTCAGGAAATATGGTTGTGTGGCTCTCTTCCCCTTGGCAGCGACACTTCTCCTCTCGTTCTTCACCCGTGTGAATCCTCTCTTTTCTTTGGAGCGTGAACTCCCTTTTGTATCTTCCTTCAAGTGGACTTTCTTCTCTTCCCCATGCCCTGCAAAAGTTGTTGCAGCCGCTGCAGAGTTCCACCCGAAAGTCTTCTGCCAGCCTCCATTTCCTGCAAAAGTTCAGCCGCTCATACCTAACGAAATGATGATTTCATGAGGAAAATCTACCCTAAAAGCTGCTCCACGCCTCCTTCGTCAATGGAGGAGAAAGGTCCTAGGTGCCCTTCAGCCTCTCCTCAGATCAGATCAAAGAAACGTGGGAGAAAACGGCAATTTCGTAACAGGCGGGTCCGCGATCTCGGGCGAGAATTTGGTCGTGACCCGGTCGTGATTTGTCGATTTCAGCTTCAGGCATAGCGACGATCACGGGCATGATTCTGATCGGGACCCAGTCGTGATTTCCACAAAGGCTTCAATGAATCCGAAAACTCCTGGTTAGGACCATCTTGAGTTAGGATGAGCTCCTCTGCTACCAAAGTTCCATAATCTACCTTCTATGTGGTCAATTTGACCTGAAAACGTGAAAATACCGAAACAAGTGTAGGTTCTATCAATGTATCCAAATATAGACAATTGTAAGGCTTAAAGTCGCGAAATAAGCATGATTCCATGAGTAAACTGACACATGAAACTCTATATAAATCTATGTCAACAGTCCAGCAATGAAATCTGGAGAGCTACGAGCGTTGAAAGTAGAGATAAGAGAGAGTGGGCCGGCGATGACGAGTGTCGTGGCCGTGAGGGAGAGCTCTGTAAGTGACGGAGTCATGGAAGCATATGGGTGTGACCCAACACCCCTAGAAGAGACTTGAGATGCCTCTAGATAGCATGAGGAAGACACCCAAAAATTTTCAGCTCAAATAGAACCTTCTGCTAGTTTTTCAGCCAAAATTACGACCTCTGAAAATTTCCACACCCCTGCCGTAAAATCCTCTGCCAGTTTTCCAGCCAGAATTACGGCCCGTGAAAATTTTCACACCCCTGCCGTAATTTGCCTAGAAATTGCTGCCCATAATCCAGCCAAAATTATGGCCCCTGAAAATTTCCACACCCCCGCCAAAAAAGCCTCTGCCAGTTTTCGAGCCAAAATTACGGCCCATGGAAATTTCCACACCCCTACCATAATTTTCCTAGAAGTGTAGAAAAGCTCCGTTCAGCCCGCCGTTCGATGTTCATAGCGTTCCTCACATCCTCCGGACCAATATATGGGGTTTATCAACCCATCCACTACCTCTACGGAGTCCATCCACCCTATCCCCATGGCGAGTCTTCCCCGAGGACCACCGCAAGAGCCCACAACCATCAGTTACCACAACCGGGTCCTTAACTCATCCCAAGAGATGGCCAATAACGTCTAAAACCAGCCCACGATCAGCAAATTTTGCTACTTCATGGCAGCCTGCTCGGAGATGGCTTAGTCCATCACTCGGCCTAGACTACGGCCCAAGATATGCAATCCAGGCGCCTACCAGCCATCCTGCACCCACGAACCCTACAGATTCTCTGCCTGCGGTAGTTGGTAGTTGTTACTTTAGTCTATTAAAGGGCATCTTGACCCCTTTTAGTTTGTTAGGAGTTGTTGGCTTATCCAACAACCCTAGGTGTTTTGCGTGTGACTCCCCTCCCTCTTGATTTATAAAAGAAGGCCGAGGGCTAGTTTCTTTCTCAGCTTTGTTGTAGTAGACACCTTTCCCCACGTGAAGGTCTCGGGCCAGCAAACTCTGGGAGACTCGCCTGTGAGTCCTCCCATTCCAGTCTCTTCCTGTACTGTAATTTTCATTCAATCAAAAGGGCCGGAGTGACACCGAATTGCTCTGGGCATCTCTTCTTTTATCTATTGCTTCATTGAGTGTGCCAACCACTCCCCAGCTCCTGCGACCTTCCTAGAGCGTCTAGCCTTGAACGCTGTCTGGCTTCGTCCAGGGTATGCGATGCCCTGCCCTTTGTTGCGTTGTGAGGAAATCCGACTGCGCATGCATGCATGCTCGAAATTGGCTCTACAAGCGAGGTTAGTGATTTCAGTTTAGTTCATGCCTTGGCTTCTCGGCTCGCTGGTATTACTCAAGTTGCATCTTAGCGGCATGATTTCATCGATTTTCCTCAGACTTCCCTCCGATGCGTTTTCACTTCCCTCGTCTCAAGACCCTTTAACGGTTTTCTGTATCATCGTCTCCACCACCCTAGAGTTCGAAACTAAGGACAACCCCTTCTATACATCCGCTGCGTCAAATTTGGTATCAGAGGAGGTTGAAGCTAACTCTCATCTAGCTTTGCCGGTCTCCCACTGCATTCCATCTCGGATTTCTCGGTTCTTGTTTTCAGCATACATCTCATACCCCTTGCATCATGACAACTAGGTTAGAAACTAACTACCAGAACCCCCCCACCCCCCACCCATGTGCCCGTAGCGAGCGAAGAGAGTACTCAGCCTAGGGTAGAGTCGATAGAGTCGTTGTCCATACGCTTCGAAGCGATGGAAGTGGTGCTTCAACGCCTTATGACCTCGGTCCAGGACCTCATGGACCATGTAGTGGAACTCCGGTCTAAGCCCGCCAAGGGCCGACCCACACTTAATGTTCCTCCTCTGTTGGCCCCGCTACGGGTGCACGCCAACGAGTCACCATGTTTTGACCCCTTTGCTAATGAGTCTAAGTGACTTGAGGATGCCCTTCCCCCATGATGCCCTGCTCCGCGTAGCCGCGAGGATGATGAAATCCATGCTAGTATCTCTATATTGTGAAGAGAAGAGCTCAAGGGCTATCTCAAGCGAAGATCAGGAAAATATCTCTATATTGTGTACAATATATATTGGACTACAAGAAAAAGTATTCGTTTACTCCCAATCAACCTCACATATAAAATGTTGAACCTTTTGTTGCTTTGAAAAGCGAATGCAAAGATAAGGAAACGAGGTCGATTGGATATATATTAATTTATTACAACAGAAGAATGCCCTGCTTGTGCTTACCATATTATGCTTTTAAGAGAACACTTATGGTATGTTTGATGCACATGAGTCTTTTATGTTAGTATTTTATTTAATCTTGATTAAACCTATTTTTTTTTATCATTTCACCATATGCTGTATTTCCACATGATTGTTTGTGCTTATGTATCCTCATCTGTTGTATCATAATTGCATAACATTCCTAAAAAGGATTATGATATCATATGTAAATAACTTTTGATTCTAATATGAAAAAGGATTGCTGATGCTGAAGAGAATCTAGGGGAAAGTGAAGTACGAGAAGCTCATTTAGCCAAATCCTTGTTCTTCATTAAGATTGGTGACAAGGTACTTATGAGACGTGATTCGCGAGTTGACTGCCACGTTGGACGTTCTATTTATGTTCATAATAATGCATTCCTTTAATTACAGGAGAAAGCATTAGAACAACTCAAAATAACCGAAGGGAAAACAGTTGCTGTTGGTTTAAAGATGGACCTAGTCTTCCATACTTTGCAGCTTGGTTTCTTCTATATGGACTTTGATCTCATATCTAAGTCCATTGACAAGGCTAAAAAGTAATTTGTTGGTTTTAGAGTGCTGGAGTGATCTGAAGAGGATTAAGTTTATTTCATATTTACATTGTTTTGACAGATTATTTGAAGAAGGTGGTGATTGGGAGAGAAAGAACCGATTGAAAGTATATGAAGGCCTATATTGCATGTCCACTAGAAACTTCAAGAAAGCAGCCAATTTATTTTTGGATTCAATATCAACCTTCACTACCTACGAGCTATTCTCTTATGATACCTTTGTTTTCTACACAGTTCTCACAAGTATTATATCACTAGATAGAGTTTCACTTAAACAGAAGGTATTGTCAATCGATGGCTTTTGTTTGATTCTATTGATTGGCATACATGTTAATGGAAATTATGGCAGGTCGTTGATGCACCTGAAATCCTTACAGTGATTGGGAAGATACCACATCTATCTGAGTTTCTTAACTCCCTCTATGGTTGTCAATACAAGTCATTTTTTTCTGCGTTCTGTAAGTGGAAAAATTTAAAAGTATCTTCATATTGTGCTTGGCTACTTTATGTAGGTCCATATTTTTTTTTCTTTGCATAAAAAATGTGGTAGTGGTTTGTTAAGATTCTAGCTTATCTATCAATTATACGCTTCTCATTAGGTTATTTTCTTGCACTAGTCTAATTTACTGTTGAACTGGTCCAGGGCCTCCAGGCTTGTTATTTGAACGGTAAATTCATAATGTGATAATTTTCCTCTTTCCCATCTCTGCTAAACCTAAGTAATTTCCTCTGTATTTACAAATCATGTTTGCACATGTAGATTGATGGGAGAGAACGTCTTCCATCCCATCAATGTCAAATAAGCTGGCATGCTAGAGTGAGCTGGGGCATATTCCCATCCCCAGCTGTTCTGGCAAAGCAGATTCTTTTCTCCACCCTACGAAGTGAATGGGACAATATTTTCCATTCCTTTATGATTAGCAGAATAGTTCATCCAGTTCTTTACTAAATGACTTGTTGGAGATTGTAGCTCAATTACCAAGAGGCGGGTTCCAGCAGCCATGCATTTCTTCTGAAAATGTCTATGAGCACATTTTGCGCTGTACTGTTCCTTCTTTTTCTCCAAGCTAACTCATTTAACAACTGCCTTCCCTATCCAGCTGGACTAGCTGAGCAGATAAAATTTGACCGTTATCTACAACCTCACTTTCGGTATTACATGAGGGAAGTGCGGACTGTGGTTTATTCTCAGTTCCTTGAGTCCTACAAGAGTGTGACTATGGAAGCAATGGCAACAGCTTTTGGAGTATCTGCTGATTTCATCGATCTGTAAGTATTTTGTTTAATCTTTTCTTTACACATATGTATGTATATGTTTATGTCTACATGAATGGCTTTGAAGATATTTCTGATACCTTTTTCTTATGCCTGTTGGTTTCTAAATGCTCTTAAAATTTCCAGTTTAGATTCATTAAACATAAGATTCACTATGCTTAAAGTTTGGCGTTTTCAACTTTTCATTGATCTGTTAAGTACTTTATTTGCTCTCTTTTTTTAATATATACATATAGATATGTATGTATGTGTATATATGTATATGTCTAATTATTGATAGCTTTGTAGATATTTCTGATGACTTCTTATGGTTCTGACGGTTTGCAAATGCTCTTAAAAATACTAAGATTCACTAGACATAAGTATCGCTTGTTTATATTGAATAGGGAATTATCTCGCTTCATAGCGGCTGGAAAGCTTCACTGCAAGATCGACAAGGTTGCTGGAGTCTTGGAAACAAACAGACCTGATGCAAAAAATGCACTTTATCAGGCAACTATCAAGCAAGGGGACTTCTTATTGAACCGAATCCAGAAGCTTTCTCGTGTGATAGACTTGTAACTGTTTATCGATTTCTTGATAACTACCGAAACTTTTTCTGCTTTAACCATTCTACTAGAGCATTTTGTTGTTGCAGCACTTTGAATTTTGGATTGTAACTCTTTTCTTCTAGGAACGAATGTCATGGAATCTCGAAATTATATTATGAAATGTTTCTATAGTTTTCTGTTGCCAGATTTTTTTTTTTTTGGTGTGGTGAAAGGAAACTACCTAGGACTCTCCCAAGTTATCTGCTTGGTGTTCACTTTGTGTAATTACTCTTTTCTCTCAGCATCCCAACTCCCATATTATGTGAGTCTACCTTCTATGCGAACTTAAGCCCCTACCCCCCTGATTGGGCATGGGCAAGCTATACAACATTCCAAGGTGCATCTCCCCCAGGGAAGAGTGCTCGAGTTAGTCATCACGTATGCAAGATCTTTCGCAAGTTTGTTCAACTCCTACATTTAAGAGCTAAATTAGCTCTGGGCTTGTGGTGCTTTTGATCACCTTGACTGCAACTTACATGATACACTTGTTTGATCTTACTTGGGTCACATGGACCCAAGCCAGGGCTAGGCTCTTTGTGAATAATGATGTCAATTGATCTATATATAAATATTCCTTGGCGATTAGAAAAGAATATAAAATGTACTCCTCATATGACTTAGCTTCTCAGTTCAACATAACAACGTATGTTAACACTGACTTGAGGCTATATGCTGAAAAGGAAACCAACTCCTTATTTAGCACAAAAGCCAAGGATTTTTCAGTTATAGAAAAGTTCAAAAAAGCCAAGACTTTGTTTACTTGATGGAAGGAAAAATAAAAATAAAGGGGAAAGAAAGAAAAGTAAGAGAGAAAAAAAAACTATGAGGTCATGTACTCAAATGTGAATGGGAGAGAGGGAGAAGGGCGGTGGCAACAGTAGCGGCGAGCAAGCGAGATAGTTGTGTTGGCGGGCGTAGGAGGTGGCAGCATTGGCGAGTGAGGAAGGAGGTAGCAACAACAGGCATAGGAGGCGGCAGCGGTGGCGAGCAGGTGAGGCAGTGGCATTGGCAGGTATAGGAGGCGGCAGCATTGGTGAGTGAGGAAGGAGGTAGCGGTGGTAGGCATAGGAGGCGGCAACGGTGAGCGAGCGAGGTAGCGAGTTGGCGACCAATGGCAAACGGGTGAGGAGGTGGCGGCGGCAAACGAGCGACCGTGACAGTAGCAAGCTAAGGAGGCAACAGCATGGTGAGAAGGAAGAGACACACAAGCAAAACATCTCTTTTCCACTTAGGCGGATCCCAAAACGAAGGAATTTCTTCATTCTTTTTTTTTTATAATTTTTATCCTTCCTAGTCTAGGGGGAAAAATATCACTTTCTCTTTTTTCCCTCCTTTCTTTCCAAGTAAATAAAAAATCTTAGAATGGAACAACAAAAAAGATAAATATGCCTGAATTCATGTGACTCTTTATGAATCTTGGACACAAAAACTATTGATGGAAGTCAAGTAATAGAGTCAAATCAAGATACAAATGTAAATTACTAAACCAAAATTCAGAAGTCCAACGGCAAGAAAAAAAATCCCTACGGATCCTACCTAGGAATCTTAGGTAGAGTCAAGATGAGGCTCTTCATCAAATCTTAAAGCCGTGTATACAAGAAAGGATAGAAAATAGATGAAAACTAGAGGAAAAAAAAAATGAAAGGAAAAATTGAGATTTTGTTTTCTGCTTCTTTTGGATGGAACATGATTCGAAGGAAAAGTTGAGATTTTGTTTTCTGCCTCTTTTGGATGGAACGTGATTAGAAGAAAAAATTGAGATTTTTCTTTCGTTCATTTTCTATTTTCTCAGTATACTAAAAAAATTTTATTTTTTCTTTCTTTCTCTCCCTTTTCTTTCTTTGTATACACGCCCTTTTCTTTCTTTGTATACACGGCCTAAAGCTAGAGGCTCTTCATCGCTTTAAAGTTCACATTCTCTGAGAAATAGAGGCCCTAGTATAACTGTCTAAGATTCCTAGATATGATCACCGCCTAGGAATTTTTCTGGGGAGCAAAAGCCGGTCAAGCCATTTTGACTTCATCGCATATCATGCATCATCCTCTTAGTTCTATCAAACACATCATTTATCTCCTGTCAAGCAAGAAGCTACTGTCTCATGCCTGCTAAATTCAATAAGCATTAAGTTCCACCCCCTCTTGATTTCCACAAGTTCCAATGCGGTTTGGTGATTTCAAAAAGATGCAAGTGACGTTTATTTCCTTGTCCTAAGCAAAGATTCCAGGGCTCTTGGTCTTGTTGATAATTTCTACTTTTGCTTTGATTTTCTTCTCTTTTGCAAAGTTTATTAACTCAAACAAGATAAATGACAAACAAATATGGGTTCAACTTTGCAGAAATGGCTAGTTGGCTCAATCAAACCATCTAACATAGGAGGCGAATCATATTATCATTCTTCCTTGTCCCTCCCTTTAGGTTCTAAAGTCATTTGGACCTCTCTATTGGACGAATGACCTTATGCAACAACTTCAAATCAAGGATATGGATAGTAGCTAGCCTACTCCTTTCACACATCCTCATCTTCATCGATGTCCCATCAACATAATAGAATATGATAAATTTCATGCTATGTAATTGCTAGGATAGTTAGAACTCAATCTCAATAATGGACTTTTGTTAAAGGGATCAAAAAAGAAATAAAGCCTAAACTCTAATATTTCCATGTAAATGAAAGACAATTATGATCACATCTTGGAAGGGATGATTCCCCTTCAATATTATCCATAATTTAATAATGACAAGCTTTGCCAACTTGAGCATCAAGGAACAAGTTTTGATATTTGAAGCAAGGACTTGAGTTGTCAGAGCCTGTAGTTTGACTTTTAGAATTGTCAACTGAGTCTCAAATCTGTTCAACAAGGTGGACTTCTTGTAGGCTTTTGTTTCATCTGATCAATTATCCTAAACCTATTTTTTGGATGAAATGAGATTAGAGAAATGTTTAGATGCATAAAATAAGAACTGAGAGCAGAAGAATGAGCTCAGCTGCTAGACAGAACACATGGAAATGTAGGAAACAGAGAGCAGAGGAATGAATAGCATCTGGAGAAAGTTGGATTTAGCATCAGAGTTCAGAGAGCATGATTCAATCGTGATTTTGGTTCCGCCTGCGGCCAAAAAGGAGATAGATTAGATTACAAGTATGAGAATGATTCCTTAGGCCACGAATTATAATTTCACTCTTTCTTTTTCTTTGTAAAAGTTAATTTATTCGATAGAGTAATGCCCTAAGACATCAATGTACAAAAGTTTTTGGAGCTGGGGAGACCAGCTATCCACTTTGTTTATTAGATTTTGCCTTCTTAGTGAGTCAATCTGCTCCTTTGTTGTGCAGTCTATCAACATGATCAAAAGATATATCCTAAGATATATCCTAGGATCCAAACATAAAGTAGATTTCCTTGCTAACTTCTTGAGCTCTTACGTTAACATGTTGCTCATCCTTTTATGAGATTGAAGGCTGCTAAGCAATCTGATTCAATAATGACTCGAGATTGCAAGAGATCAAAAGAGTCATAGATGTACGCTGTCACGCCCTTTTTCCTACCACCTCCACGTCAGCCCTTCCCCGTATATTTGCCGCCGGTGTGAAATCAGACCCCGCTCGCCGATTTCGATTTCGAGCGAAATCAATTTCCGCCTCTCAATTTCAATTTTGACCGAAGTTAAAATCGCCGTGCTACTCGTGCGCCTCGAGAATAAAACTCCTAAGCGCCCCCTGAGCGGGGTGCTTGTTTTGATCTTTCTTGGGGTTCGTGCGTGCACGAATCCTAAGGCTAATTGTCAGGCGCTAATTAACAAAAGCAACGTTAATTATTCTAATCCTAATCCCCTGTCCGCGTCAGCACCAAATCAACGCCCGCGAAATCGATTTTCCTTTCGCGCGTTGACTTTGACTTCGCCCGTGCGCCTCGAGACGAACGCCCGTCTCCGTCTCCTTCCTCGAGAGCGTCGGACGCTCGACCACGCCGCGTCTGCTCGCCGCCACAAACACCGCCGACGCCGGGAATGGGCCTGCCGGCAGGGAGGAGGGCCGCCTGCGCTCCTTTCCCCTCAGCCGAACTCGTCGGCGCCGCCGCTGGGCGCCGGAACCCTAGATCGGAGGTGGAGAAGGCGGACTGAGATGTCGCCCGAAAATCACGGAAATCTCGCCGGAAACTCGTCGGAAGACACAAAGACCTTGAGGGGAAAGCTTCACTGTTATTTATCTCCAATACAGCTGCATTAAAACCCCTCCCTCTCCTCTCTCTGTACACGCTCACTATACACACTCCACACTTCTCTCCTTCGCTGGCCTCGCCGTCGCCGGGACACTCTGAAGGTCGCCGCCTGAAGGAAGGAAGGATCGCTCGTACTCGCCGATGGTGGAGGGAGCTCTCGCGTTCCTCGTCCGGGTCGAGATGGAGATCGCGTCCACTCTCTTCCAGAAGCTCGCTCCCGTGTTCTCTCTCTTTGCTCGAGTGGAGTCCCCGCATACTCGCGTCCGCTCCTCCCTTTTCCTCGAGGAAATTTTCGCCGAATGGCCCCTTCGGCGTGTGATCGCAGAAGGCTCACTGAGGATTCAGACACGCATCTTAAAGCGTGTCTATTACACAAAAAAAAGTTAACCTATATACGATCTAAGTTAACATGAGAATAGTCGAGCAGGCGTCGGCGAACGATCACTCAGTCATCCATCTCCAGGAGATCCGTTGAGGGAGTCATCTAAAAGCCGCCAGGATCATACATCGTCTCCGCCTCATCCGCCGTCGCTGGCGCTTGTTTCTTTTAAATAAAAAAGAAATATTAATAAGAACAGATTGTGAATCAATTGTAAAGTTCTTCAATACAAAAAATGAAAAGCGTATCTCCCAAAAGAGATAGCTGTGATTTCTCTGGATCATTATTCCAGGCTTGATGTATTTCATGGCCAATAGGAGCAGGTAATTTTAAAAATAATTGCATTGACAAGTTCTATAAGCTTCATGATTTTTCAGGGTATTTAGACCTAAACATTAGCTCTTGCCCCCATTGGTTTTTGGGGTATCCAAAGGATTTCATGCCAGATTTTTGGAATTTATCTTTTGTTGATGATATCAACAGAACAGCCACCATTCCCTTGGAATTACAAAGATGCTTATGGCGAGATTATGTGATTACTGAAGCTCCTTTGGTTTTCTACCAAGCTACTTTGATCACTGAAGATAAGAATATGAAGATCTTTGTAGAAGATGAACATGATGTCTTTTACACCCCTTTTACTTCTCATTTTTGTACCCATGTGGGACAATAATCACTGTCCAATGGTAATTTGAGCAAAGGCAGTGTTTCTACCAATTGCCTGATCTTATCAATTTGCTTATAATCTTCAGTGTTAAAGTTTTTAACACCAGTCAGACTTAATTTTGAGTAGAGGGGACCACTCAATTTATGTAGATCCTTAAAAAAAAGGGGGGGGGGGGTATTTTACAAAACGAAAATACTTAAAAGATGCTGCCAAATATATTAAAAGACCATAAAAACTTACAGAAGAAACTCACAGAAAGCAGACACGAACACTTGAACTCGACTCACACACTAGTTGGAGGCTCAATACCTCTTACAACACACTTACTCTCCTTATATAGACATCGTAGGAGAGGTTTCCTTACAGACTAAGCAAAGCATCAATAATTGATGCCAGCTCATAGACGACTATTCAGAAAAGTAAATAGTACATGACTCTTCAGAAAAGTAAACAGTACATGACTCTTCAGAAAAGTAAACAACTAAATGACTTTTGGAGAGCAGAAAAGATTTTTGACTCTTAAGGAAAGAGTCTGACCCTTCAAAGATTCTTGTGTAGGGATCGCCTTGCAACTGAGCTCTAGAAAAAGACCAAATATTTGGTTCAGATCCCCAAGCACATTGGGATAAAAACAAACTTATTTGTACACTGAAAATCAAAGACCCTGGTTTTCGGATTACAAATAAGAAAATAACAGCAACAAATGAAAATATTGCTGAATTTAAGATGCACATTGATGATTTATTAAAACTCAATGTGATAAGAAGGAGTGTATCTCCTGCTTTCATTGTAAATAAACACAGTGAACAAGTTAGGTGAAAAACAAGAATGGTTATTGACTATCGTCGACTAAATGATAATATAGAAGATGATAGTTATGATATTCCAGATAAAACAGAGTTAATAAACTCTATACAGGGAAGTACGTTCTTCTCAAAATTTGACTGCAAATCTGGTTTCTGGCAAATCAGGATGGCAGAAGAATCCATACCATGGACAGCATTTACATGTCCATTAGGAAGCTTTGAATGGCTAGTTATGCCATTTGGGTTAAAAACTGCACCTGCAGTATTCCAAAGAAAAATGGATGAAGTATTCAAACCTTATCAAGAATTTGTTTGTGTGTACATAGACGATATTCTAGTACATAGCAAATCAGAAAAAGAACATACAAGTCATTTAAAACTTGTATTACAAAAATTCTATACAAATGAGATTATTGTCTCAGGACAAAAAATCACAATTTTATAGAAAAAATATTGATTATTTAGGAGTAGAAATTGGGAACGGAGTCATAAAACTCCAACCTCACATTGCTTCTAAAATAAAAACCTTTGAGGTAACAGATACCAAAAGTCTCCAACAATTTTTGGGGCTAATAAATTATGCTATACCTTTTTTAAAGGATCTACATAAATTGAGTGGACCCCTCTACTCAAAATTAAGTCTGACTGGTGTTAAAAACTTTAACACTGAAGACTATAAGCAAATTGATAAGATCAGGCAATTGGTAGAAACACTGCCTTTGCTCAAATTACCATTGGACAGTGATTATCTTATTGTCCAAACAGATGGTTGTGAACACGGATGGGGAGCTATCCTTCTCCGTAAAACCCATAAATATGCTATTGAAACAGAAACTATCTATAGATATGCTTCTGGCAAATTTCGAGAGAAAAATGTCACTAGCAGTATTGATCAAGAGCTCCTAGCCGTTTGTTATGGCTTAGATGCTTTTAGATTATTTCTTTTAAATAAAAAAGAAATATTAATAAGAACAGATTGCGAAGCAATTGTAAAGTTCTTCAATACAAAAAATGAAAAGCGTATCTCCCAAAAGAGATGGCTATCATTTACAGATCATTGTATTAAGAATGCATACAGAATCTCCTTTGAACATATCAGAGGAAAAAATAATGTCATTTCTGACATATTATCACGCCTTTTACAAAGGCCAGAATAAACAGCCTTTTTGGCTATATATATCTATATATTATAGAAAAATATGACAACTGAAAATGTTGTGCAGAAAATGGCAACAGCCCAAGGATCTTCTTCTAAGAAAACCGGCAAAAAGGTTCTACAACCTCTATTGGTAGATCCTATGGATATTGAAGGAGCAACTTATGCTCAAGCACTCCGAGATGCTCCTCCCAAAGAGCAAAATTATCTGTTCAGAACTCCAAAACACTTTACAGCATTAACAGGACATGATCACATGATCCTAGATTTATTATGGAAAGACCATCATGGAGTTGGATTCTTAACAGCCATGAATACGCTTGCCGGTCATCTGCAAGCAATCAGGTATATGAAGACCCTACCTGCAAATACAACATCAGTGCCAAAGTTGGAACCTCAGACTCTCGAAGCGTATATAGCTAAAGAGTTTAAGATAACAGCCTTGGAAAAAGAACTCAGTCTTTTGAAAACTCAGATTACAGATCTACAAACACAAAAGACTAAGTTAGAACAAGAAGTCCAGGTGTTGACTCAGACCTGGAATCAAGAAATGGACTCTGAATGGACAAATTCACAGTCAAAAATACCACCAAGTCTTTATCCAGTAAAACAGCATATCTATGAACTGGTTAAGAAGACTCAGCATCAAAAGTTTTTGAAGATTGTTTCTTATCTTAAGAAAATAGCCTTGAACGAGATTACAAGGCCTAATGGACTTCACCTAACAATGATCTCTATGAAAAGAGATGAAAATCATCTTGAAGAACCACATTGCAAGTGTGGTCAAGGTTTTACTATTATAAAGGCCTCCATAGATATTACACAATGGAGAGACTGCAAAATATTGGATACAGAGGGCACCCTCTCAGAACTTTTCCAATATGGATTATTAGATAGACTAGTAATTCATGCATTACATCTGGAAAAAATTTCTAATTTTCCATGGAAATTCCGCTATTGCATTGACAAGTTCTATAAGCTTCATGATTTTTCAGGGTATTTAGACCTAAACATTAGCTCTTGCCCCCATTGGTTTTTGGCGTATCCAAATGATGCAAAGCATCAAATACTAATAAAAATCCAACAGGATTTCATGCCAGATTTTTGGAATTTATCTTTTGTTGATGATATCAACAGAACAGCCACCGTTCCCTTGGAATTACAAAGATGCTTATGGCGAGATTATGTGATTACTGAAGCTCCTTTGGTTTTCTACCAAGCTACTTTGATCACTGAAGATAAGAATATGAAGATCTTTGTAGAAGATGAACATGATGTCTTTTACACCCCTTTTACTTCTCATTTTTGTACTCATGTGGGACAATATGAACACTTCACCCAGGTAAAAGGAGAATCCTATGTAAAAGAATATAAAGACTATGGAAGGATGATTCATCCTTTGATAGATGCTGATAACGATAATATCCTTGATGAAATTCAAGAAGATAACTAAAGGATCAGTCTAGAAGAAAAGAAAGGTTCACGTGTTAAAAGGTGATGCGATGCCGGCTCAGTTGCAAGGCGGTCCCTACACAAGAATCTTTGAAGGGTCAGGCTCTTCCCTTAAGAGTCAAAAATCTTTTCTACTCTCCAAAAGTCATTTAGTTGTTTACTTTTCTGAAGAGTCATGTACTGTTTACTTTTCTGAAGAGTCATGTACTATTTACTTTTCTGAAGAGTCGTCTATGAGCTGGCATCAATTATTGATGCTTTGCTTAGTCTGTAAGGAAACCTCTCCTACGATGTCTATATAAGTAGAGTAAGTGTGTTGTAAGAGGTATTGAGCCTCCAGCTAGTGTGCGAGTTGAGTTCAAGTGTTCGTGTCTGCTTTCTGTGAGTTTCTTCTGTAAGTTTTTATGGTCTTTTAATATATTTGGTAGCATCTTTTAAGTATTTTCGTTTTGTAAAATACCCCCCCCCCCTTTTATTTGGTATCAAAGCTTTGGTCGGTTCTATTTGATCGAACGGGAACACGTATAACTATGGACTAAAACTATGTTGGTGTAAAGAAAAATTCTAAGCAGATGTATTATGTGTACTAATTTAGATAGGAGGTATTATGCTTAGTTTTTTATATAAATCTGGTTAAACTGGGTCTGCCTAAGTCACCATGATTTTTAGCAACCAAGTAAACTAGAGGGTTAATGGCTTGGTGAGTAAAGTCTTCTGTCGACCAGGAGGGTCAAGAAAGAAGAAAGGCTTGCTAACGTCCATACGACATGATGTTTACATGGGGCTTAAAATTATGGTAAAACAGTTGATACCAGAGGAAAACTAAGGCATAATAATTGAGTATAACCATGGAGGTTGTACTGGTTTATGAATGAATTCGACATGTTTAGATGTCGGTCCGTTTTCTGTATTTTCATTATAATCTGTATTTTCATAGAAAATAAGATTTTCGGGAAGTTGTTGATGACTTCTCTGGTCTAACTCTTCAAGTTTTTTAGACAGTTTATAGACTTCATTTTCTATTTGAAGAATTCGAAGTTCTATAATTTCTGTTCTTGTTGGCCCTGTTGTTTTTTGAGAAACAGGTTGACTAGAACTAGGTAAAGATACTTGCTGCTTTTCAAGACAATAGCGGCAAGCTTCTATAGAGCAGATAATACATTGATAGCGTAGATTTAAGCTTGGATATTTAAAGCAATATATACAAGCATGATCTTGGCTACCTCGTCTTGGACTCCAAGTATGTTCATGTATTGGCATAACTTTAGGAGTCATAATTTGGTATGGAGGTTTATCCATATTTATTATAACCTTTCTAGATATGGTTTTAACATATCTAATTTATCTAGAAGAGGTTCGGATAAATGTTCAGTTCCAAAAGGAGATTGGAGCTGGTCTGATTTAGATAATAGATCAGTAGTAAATTCTTCTAATTCACTATCTGAATCTGATCTGTAATTATTGTCTGGGATAGAGACAATACTATATATTGACTCTGTGTCAGAAATATATTCATCTACATGAAGTAGATCTTCTTGGACACAATCAACAAGAATTGATTGTTTACTATATAAATTTTGCCTCTTAGTACAATCTCGTGCTAAGTGATTTTGACTTCCACAAGTAAAACATGAAAGTTTATTTTTATAATCCCGTTTAGGGTTATATTTCCTAACATGCTTTTCTTTAGCAAGATAGGGTTTCTTTGCAGAAGATTTTCTAAGAAAATATCTCTTAGAAGGTTTACCCTTTTTAGATTTTTTTCTTTTGTTTAACCTCTTCTTTAACATATGTTTGAGGTGTATAAATTTCATTACAGAAACTAAATTCATCTTTTAAATGATGGTCACCTTTCAGTCGGGTGCATCTTTCTACTAATTTATCAATGATAAATTGTATTCTAGTAGTAATATTGTTTACAGCAAGAGATAGCTGTGATTTCTCTGGATCATTATTCCAAGCTTGATGTATTTCATGGCCAATAGGAGCAGGTAATTTTAAAAATAACCTTTCTCCTAAAGCTTGGTCATGGTAGCCACCTGCTTTGCAAGCATAATAAAGATAGTCTTGCAAAAAAGGTTTTATATATTTCTAATTTTTTATTTGGATAATTTCAAGCTTACGAATTGCTTCTTTTTGTTGGGTATTAAATCCCATATTAGGATTTGATCCTAATATCATGATTTTCATTCTGTTGGTGAAGTTATATGGGTTCACCCCTAATGAAATATCTTGCTGAAAGTCTGTAGGACAGTTTAATTTGTAAGATTCCCACATAGCTCTAGCAGTTTCTCCTAAGAAATTTTTGAGATAAGAATACATTTCTTCGGCAGAAAAGTTTCCATCTATTTCTGTTACTTTCACAGAAACCATAGAGGCCCAGTTATCAAGAACTGTACTCCATGTTTGTGGGTCATGAGCTGCTAGATTTAGAATTCTTCCTTCATCTAGAAGTTTTCTTTTATCTATTGTTTCTAAAGGTAATCTTTTACCTCGAGTTCTAATACCTTCTCGTTCGCCTTCATACTGAGTGTAAGGTTCTCGAGGAGGTTGTCCTATCGTATAGTTTCTTATATGTGAAGTACTAGGCTGAGCTGTACTTGTTGAAGCTACTGCCTGTATTGGATTATTATATACTGGCGTAGTATTACTGGCTTGTGGTTCTTGGCCAGTCATTATCGTATCCATCAAGTTTTGAGGTATACTTTGTACACTTTGAGAATCTTCTTCAAAGAGTTCTCCAGTATCTTCTAATTCTAAGAAAGAATTGATTATTTCTTCTTCTTCTTGGGTAAAGGTTAAGTCTTGGTGCTTTTTAGTACCATAACAGACTCTAATGTTTCCTTTATCATCAAAGACAAGTTTATGTGACTTAAGTAATAATCCTTTATTAATAAGTTTAATTTCTAGACTTATCATTTCTTCAAATGTAAAGTCTAATTCTTTAGATATTACAAGACTATGTTCTTCTAATATCATTGTTCTAAAAACTTTTCAAGACCTGAGGTTGTAGCCTCATTATCATTAAGCGTTTGCTTTTTCTTATAATTTGAAAATCTCAAATTATAGGTATCATCTGAATTTTTGAACATAATGCTATCTTCAGGAATAAGCATTTGTTCACAGTCTAAGTTTTTAGATATATTCCAATCTAAGCCTCCTAAGTCATCTGGAGAGATGGCCATAGGTTTTATCATTTTTATTCCTTTACTGGCTAAAGCATCTATGACAGAAGAAATATACAGCTTATATCCAGTATTAGAGTTATTTGTTAATTTTCCTAAAATCCTAATCCTATCAGAAGATTAGAATCTCCAGAAAAATCTTCGTATCCGCGTGTTTGGATACCAATTTCTAATTCTCCTAAGTCTTTAATACTTATGAGAAAATTTGGGGCACAATAAATATACCCTTGTTTTCAGTCATATCGACTTCCATGCAAGCAATAATTGCTTTTCTTGCATAGATTTCCATCTTTTGTCAAGAATTGCAATTAGTACTTTTGTTCCTAGCTTCTTTCGTGCTAGTCCTTTTACTGAAACAACAATCATTCCTATATGGGCTAATGTTTTTCCAGATTGTTTTAATTTATTTAAAGAATCTCTTGAAATAATCTTAAGATTTCTTAGTTCTGTTGTGACAGAAAGATGTTCTTCACGGGTTATTCTTAAAAGTTGAGTTCTAAGGTTTAAAGGTCTAGTCCTATAAAGGAGTTGAGGACGTAATATTTGTAATCTATTATTTTGATAAGCTTCAAATTGTTGATCTATATCAACAACTTCTTCTAAGACTTGTGCTGGAATCCCTTGTCCATCAAAAATCCTATTTAAGAGATTTGGGATGGATTACTAATTGATACCTCTCATTCTGGTTAGTTTCTCTTACTGTTGTAGTACCAGTAAGGATATTAGAAGTTCCTGTAATTGTCTTGTACTCATTTCCAGGCAAATTGGGTACTTCTAGGTTGTCTTCTAGAAGTAGTGGTTCGAGTTGTTCCAGAACTTGTCCTGGAGGCATACTCTGTCCAGAGACTATTTGTATTAGTCGTCCTAATTGCATGGTTAACTCTTGAATCGAGGTTTGATACTGTTGAGTTTGCAAGACTAATAGGTTTTCTAATCTTTGAATTATCTCATACTGTCTAAAGATTAGATCAGCAGAAGTTTTAATACTTTCTTGTTGTTTAACTACTGAATCAGTAGTTAAAAGTGTTTTTGAGAGAATTAAATCTAATTTTTTATTAGTTGCATAAGATATGCAATTAATAAATTATTTTGTCGGACAAATCTTTTGTCTGACGCTCCTTGGGGATCATTTGAAATCATTCCCAAAGCATTATCTAAATAATTACTAGTCTCAACTAGTGCTTTTTGATATTCTTCATCATTATCTATCATTCGGGGCAATCTTGGATCCTCTTGAGTCAGGATTACCATTCTTCAGAATTTTTCTGTAATTTTTCAAGCAAAGCTGCTGTTTTTGTTGTTTGATAGTCAAAAATTTTTGACTGTCTTTGTAGATTATCCAGGATTTCTTTCAGCTCTGCTGCGAGCTGTTTTTGTAGTAATAGAGACCTTTCAATCTCTTTTACCATAGTAATCAGATATGTATACTGATTTTTAATATATTCTTGATTTTCATGAATATTTCTTAACAAAATATTTTTTGTTAACATTTCTGTGTGTACTGTTTTCATAATTCAGTACATACATGATTAAAAGGCTTTCTGCCTGAGAAATTTGTAAATCTATGATGGTGTTTAACTGAGCATTCTCAGTGTGTAATTGATGAACATATCTACCATTTTCTTTTGGAAATAGCATTTATGTTTGGTTGCTTGGGAATTAGCTTGTATTTCCCAATAATTTTGTGATAATTTTAAAGATAGATAATTAATATCCATCTTTTGTTTTCTATTGTCCTAATAGAGTTAGGGACATTCTTATATTTTTAATAAGACAAGTAGTCTTAATTTGTTTAAAACCCATAGGCTTTTGAGGATAAATTCGTTTCATAGAAACTATGTGTTTCAACACAATCCAAAGCAATATATATTCGAATGCTACGATCTACTAGGTACTAACGTATAATCATATGGAACTATGTTGTGATGTGTAAAGAAAAGTTTTCTAAGGAGTAGAAATATGTACTAACTATAGATTCCTGGACATTATTATGCCTTAGTTTTCCTCTGGTATCAAATCCCCTGTTTTACCATAATTTTAAGCCCCATGTAAACATCATGTCGTATGGACGTTAGCAAGCCTTTCTTCTTTCTTGACCCTCCTGGTCGACAGAAGACTTTACTCACCAAGCCATTAACCCTCTAGTTTACTTGGTTGCTAAAAATCATGGTGACTTAGGCAGACCCAGTTTAACCAGATTTATATAAAAAACTAAGCATAATACCTCCTATCTAAATTAGTACACATAATACATCTGCTTAGAATTTTTCTTTACACCAACATAGTTTTAGTCCATAGTTATACGTGTTCCCGTTCGATCAAATAGAACCGACCAAAGCTTTGATACCAAATAAAAGGGGGGGGGGTATTTTACAAAACGAAAATACTTAAAAGATGCTACCAAATATATTAAAAGACCATAAAAACTTACAGAAGAAACTCACAGAAAGCAGACACGAACACTTGAACTCAACTCGCACACTAGCTGGAGGCTCAATACCTCTTACAACACACCTTACTCTACTTATATAGACATCGTAGGAGAGGTTTCCTTACAGACTAAGCAAAGCATCAATAATTGATGCCAGCTCATAGACGACTCTTCAGAAAAGTAAATAGTACATGACTCCTTCAGAAAAGTAAACAGTACATGACTCTTCAGAAAAGTAAACAACTAAATGACTTTTGGAGAGTAGAAAAGATTTTTAACTCTTAAGGGAAGAGCCTGACCCTTCAAAGATTCTTGTGTAGGGACCGCCTTGCAACTGAGCCGGCATCGCATCACCTTTTAACACGTGAACCTTTCTTTTCTTCTAGACTGATCCTTTAGTTATCTTCTTGAATTTCATCAAGGATATTATCGTTATCAGCATCTATCAAAGGATGAATCATCCTTCCATAGTCTTTATATTCTTTTACATAGGATTCTCCTTTTACCTGGGTGAAGTGTTCATATTGTCCCACATGAGTACAAAAATGAGAAGTAAAAGGGGTGTAAAAGACATCATGTTCATCTTCTACAAAGATCTTCATATTCTTATCTTCAGTGATCAAAGTAGCTTGGTAGAAAACCAAAGGAGCTTCAGTAATCACATAATCTCGCCATAAGCATCTTTGTAATTCCAAGGGAACGGTGGCTGTTCTGTTGATATCATCAACAAAAGATAAATTCCAAAAATCTGGCATGAAATCCTGTTGGATTTTTATTAGTATTTGATGCTTTGCATCATTTGGATACGCCAAAAACCAATGGGGGCAAGAGCTAATGTTTAGGTCTAAATACCCTGAAAAATCATGAAGCTTATAGAACTTGTCAATGCAATAGCGGAATTTCCATGGAAAATTAGAAATTTTTTCCAGATGTAATGCATGAATTACTAGTCTATCTAATAATCCATATTGGAAAAGTTCTGAGAGGGTGCCCTCTGTATCCAATATTTTGCAGTCTCTCCATTGTGTAATATCTATGGAGGCCTTTATAATGGTAAAACCTTGACCACACTTGCAATGTGGTTCTTCAAGATGATTTTCATCTCTTTTCATAGAGATCATTGTTAGGTGAAGTCCATTAGGCCTTGTAATCTCGTTCAAGGCTATTTTCTTAAGATAAGAAACAATCTTCAAAAACTTTTGATGCTGAGTCTTCTTAACCAGTTCATAGATATGCTGTTTTACTGGATAAAGACTTGGTGGTATTTTTGACTGTGAATTTGTCCATTCAGAGTCCATTTCTTGATTCCAGGTCTGAGTCAACACCTGGACTTCTTGTTCTAACTTAGTCTTTTGTGTTTGTAGATCTGTAATCTGAGTTTTCAAAAGACTGAGTTCTTTTTCCAAGGCTGTTATCTTAAACTCTTTAGCTATATACGCTTCGAGAGTCTGAGGTTCCAACTTTGGCACTGATGTTGTATTTGCAGGTAGGGTCTTCATATACCTGATTGCTTGCAGATGACCGGCAAGCGTATTCATGGCTGTTAAGAATCCAACTCCATGATGGTCTTTCCATAATAAATCTAGGATCATGTGATCATGTCCTGTTAATGCTGTAAAGTGTTTTGGAGTTCTAAACAGATAATTTTGCTCTTTGGGAGGAGCATCTCGGAGTGCTTGAGCATAAGTTGCTCCTTCAATATCCATAGGATCTACCAATAGAGGTTGTAGAACCTTTTTGCCGGTTTTCTTAGAAGAAGATCCTTGGGCTGTTGCCATTTTCTGCACAACATTTTCAGTTGTCATATTTTTCTATAATATATAGATATATATAGCCAAAAAGGCTGTTTATTCTGGCCTTTGTAAAAGGCGTGATAATATGTCAGAAATGACATTATTTTTTCCTCTGATATGTTCAAAGGAGATTCTGTATGCATTCTTAATACAATGATCTGTAAATGATAGCCATCTCTTTTGGGAGATACGCTTTTCATTTTTTGTATTGAAGAACTTTACAATTGCTTCGCAATCTGTTCTTATTAATATTTCTTTTTTATTTAAAAGAAATAATCTAAAAGCATCTAAGCCATAACAAACGGCTAGGAGCTCTTGATCAATACTGCTAGTGACATTTTTCTCTCGAAATTTGCCAGAAGCATATCTATAGATAGTTTCTGTTTCAATAGCATATTTATGGGTTTTACGGAGAAGGATAGCTCCCCATCCGTGTTCACAACCATCTGTTTGGACAATAAGATAATCACTGTCCAATGGTAATTTGAGCAAAGGCAGTGTTTCTACCAATTGCCTGATCTTATCAATTTGCTTATAGTCTTCAGTGTTAAAGTTTTTAACACCAGTCAGACTTAATTTTGAGTAAAGGGGTCCACTCAATTTATGTAGATCCTTTAAAAAAGGTCTAGCATAATTTATTAGCCCCAAAAATTGTTGGAGACTTTTGGTATCTGTTACCTCAAAGGTTTTTATTTTAGAAGCAATGTGAGGTTGGAGTTTTATGACTCCGTTCCCAATTTCTACTCCTAAATAATCAATATTTTTTCTATAAAATTGTGATTTTTGTCCTGAGACAATAATCTCATTTGTATAGAATTTTTGTAATACAAGTTTTAAATGACTTGTATGTTCTTTTTCTGATTTGCTATGTACTAGAATATCGTCTATGTACACGCAAACAAATTCTTGATAAGGTTTGAATATTTCATCCATTTTTCTTTGGAATACTGCAGGTGCAGTTTTTAACCCAAATGGCATAACTAGCCATTCAAAGCTTCCTAATGGACATGTAAATGTTGTCCATGGTATGGATTTTTCTGCCATCCTGATTTGCTAGAAACCAGATTTGCAGTCAAATTTTGAGAAGAACGTACTTCCCTGTATAGAGTTTATTAACTCTGTTTTATCTGGAATATCATAACTATCATCTTCTATATTATCATTTAGTCGACGATAGTCAATAACCATTCTTGTTTTTCACCTAACTTGTTCACTGTGTTTATTTACAATGAAAGCAGGAGATACACTCCTTCTTATCACATTGAGTTTTAATAAATCATCAATGTGCATCTTAAATTCAGCAATATTTTCATTTGTTGCTGTTATTTTCTTATTTGTAATCCGAAAACCAGGGTCTTTGATTTTCAGTGTACAAATAAGTTTGTTTTTATCCCAATGTGCTTGGGGATCTGAACCAAATATTTGGTCTTTTTCTAGAGCTCAGTTGCAAGGCGATCCCTACACAAGAATCTTTGAAGGGTCAGACTCTTTCCTTAAGAGTCAAAAATCTTTTCTGCTCTCCAAAAGTCATTTAGTTGTTTACTTTTCTGAAGAGTCATGTACTGTTTACTTTTCTGAAGAGTCATGTACTATTTACTTTTCTGAATAGTCGTCTATGAGCTGGCATCAATTATTGATGCTTTGCTTAGTCTGTAAGGAAACCTCTCCTACGATGTCTATATAAGGAGAGTAAGTGTGTTGTAAGAGGTATTGAGCCTCCAACTAGTGTGTGAGTCGAGTTCAAGTGTTCGTGTCTGCTTTCTGTGAGTTTCTTCTGTAAGTTTTTATGGTCTTTTAATATATTTGGCAGCATCTTTTAAGTATTTTCGTTTTGTAAAATACCCCCCCCCTTTTTTTTAAGGATCTACATAAATTGAGTGGTCCCCTCTACTCAAAATTAAGTCTGACTGGTGTTAAAAACTTTAACACTGAAGATTATAAGCAAATTGATAAGATCAGGCAATTGGTAGAAACACTGCCTTTGCTCAAATTACCATTGGACAGTGATTATTGTCCCACATGGGTACAAAAATGAGAAGTAAAAGGGGTGTAAAAGACATCATGTTCATCTTCTACAAAGATCTTCATATTCTTATCTTCAGTGATCAAAGTAGCTTGGTAGAAAACCAAAGGAGCTTCAGTAATCACATAATCTCGCCATAAGCATCTTTGTAATTCCAAGGGAATGGTGGCTGTTCTGTTGATATCATCAACAAAAGATAAATTCCAAAAATCTGGCATGAAATCCTTTGGATACCCCAAAAACCAATGGGGGCAAGAGCTAATGTTTAGGTCTAAATACCCTGAAAAATCATGAAGCTTATAGAACTTGTCAATGCAATTATTTTTAAAATTACCTGCTCCTATTGGCCATGAAATACATCAAGCCTGGAATAATGATCCAGAGAAATCACAGCTATCTCTTTTGGGAGATACGCTTTTCATTTTTTGTATTGAAGAACTTTACAATTGATTCACAATCTGTTCTTATTAATATTTCTTTTTTATTTAAAAGAAACAAGCGCCAGCGACGGCGGATGAGGCGGAGACGATGTATGATCCTGGCGGCTTTTAGATGACTCCCTCAACGGATCTCCTGGAGATGGATGACTGAGTGATCGTTCGCCGACGCCTGCTCGACTATTCTCATGTTAACTTAGATCGTATATAGGTTAACTTTTTTTTGTGTAATAGACACGCTTTAAGATGCGTGTCTGAATCCTCAGTGAGCCTTCTGCGATCACACGCCGAAGGGGCCATTCGGCGAAAATTTCCTCGAGGAAAAGGGAGGAGCGGACGCGAGTATGCGGGGACTCCACTCGAGCAAAGAGAGAGAACACGGGAGCGAGCTTCTGGAAGAGAGTGGACGCGATCTCCATCTCGACCCGGACGAGGAACGCGAGAGCTCCCTCCACCATCGGCGAGTACGAGCGATCCTTCCTTCCTTCAGGCGGCGACCTTCAGAGTGTCCCGGCGACGGCGAGGCCAGCGAAGGAGAGAAGTGTGGAGTGTGTATAGTGAGCGTGTACAGAGAGAGGAGAGGGAGGGGTTTTAATGCAGCTGTATTGGAGATAAATAACAGTGAAGCTTTCCCCTCAAGGTCTTTGTGTCTTCCGACGAGTTTCCGGCGAGATTTCCGTGATTTTCGGGCGACATCTCAGTCCGCCTTCTCCACCTCCGATCTAGGGTTCCGGCGCCCAGCGGCGGCGCCGACGAGTTCGGCTGAGGGGAAAGGAGCGCAGGCGGCCCTCCTCCCTGCCGGCAGGCCCATTCCCGGCGTCGGCGGTGTTTGTGGCGGCGAGCAGACGCGGCGTGGTCGAGCGTCCGACGCTCTCGAGGAAGGAGACGGAGACGGGCGTTCGTCTCGAGGCGCACGGGCGAAGTCAAAGTCAACGCGCGAAAGGAAAATCGATTTCGCGGGCGTTGATTTGGTGCTGACGCGGACAGGGGATTAGGATTAGAATAATTAACGTTGCTTTTGTTAATTAGCGCCTGACAATTAGCCTTAGGATTCGTGCACGCACGAACCCCAAGAAAGATCAAAACAAGCACCCCGCTCAGGGGGCGCTTAGGAGTTTTATTCTCGAGGCGCACGAGTAGCACGGCGATTTTAACTTCGGTCAAAATTGAAATTGAGAGGCGGAAATTGATTTCGCTCGAAATCGAAATCGGCGAGCGGGGTCTGATTTCACACCGGCGGCAAATATACGGGGAAGGGCTGACGTGGAGGTGGTAGGAAAAAGGGCGTGACAGCGTACATCTATGACTCTTTTGATCTCTTGCAATCTCGAGTCATTATTGAATCAGATTGCTTAGCAGCCTTCAATCTCATAAAAGGATGAGCAACATGTTAACGTAAGAGCTCAAGAAGTTAGCAAGGAAATCTACTTTATGTTTGGATCCTAGGATATATCTTAGGATATATCTTTTGATCATGTTGATAGACTGCACAACAAAGGAGCAGATTGACTCACTAAGAAGGCAAAATCTAATAAACAAAGTGGATAGCTGGTCTCCCCAGCTCCAAAAACTTTTGTACATTGATGTCTTAGGGCATTACTCTATCGAATAAATTAACTTTTACAAAGAAAAAGAAAGAGTGAAATTATAATTCGTGGCCTAAGGAATCATTCTCATACTTGTAATCTAATCTATCTCCTTTTTGGCCGCAGGCGGAACCAAAATCACGATTGAATCATGCTCTCTGAACTCTGATGCTAAATCCAACTTTCTCCAGATGCTATTCATTCCTCTGCTCTCTGTTTCCTACATTTCCATGTGTTCTGTCTAGCAGCTGAGCTCATTCTTCTGCTCTCAGTTCTTATTTTATGCATCTAAACATTTCTCTAATCTCATTTCATCCAAAAAATAGGTTTAGGATAATTGATCAGATGAAACAAAAGCCTACAAGAAGTCCACCTTGTTGAACAGATTTGAGACTCAGTTGACAATTCTAAAAGTCAAACTACAGGCTCTGACAACTCAAGTCCTTGCTTCAAATATCAAAACTTGTTCCTTGATGCTCAAGTTGGCAAAGCTTGTCATTATTAAATTATGGATAATATTGAAGGGGAATCATCCCTTCCAAGATGTGATCATAATTGTCTTTCATTTACATGGAAATATTAGAGTTTAGGCTTTATTTCTTTTTTGATCCCTTTAACAAAAGTCCATTATTGAGATTGAGTTCTAACTATCCTAGCAATTACATAGCATGAAATTTATCATATTCTATTATGTTGATGGGACATCGATGAAGATGAGGATGTGTGAAAGGAGTAGGCTAGCTACTATCCATATCCTTGATTTGAAGTTGTTGCATAAGGTCATTCGTCCAATAGAGAGGTCCAAATGACTTTAGAACCTAAAGGGAGGGACAAGGAAGAATGATAATATGATTCGCCTCCTATGTTAGATGGTTTGATTGAGCCAACTAGCCATTTCTGCAAAGTTGAACCCATATTTGTTTGTCATTTATCTTGTTTGAGTTAATAAACTTTGCAAAAGAGAAGAAAATCAAAGCAAAAGTAGAAATTATCAACAAGACCAAGAGCCCTGGAATCTTTGCTTAGGACAAGGAAATAAACGTCACTTGCATCTTTTTGAAATCACCAAACCGCATTGGAACTTGTGGAAATCAAGAGGGGGTGGAACTTAATGCTTATTGAATTTAGCAGGCATGAGACAGTAGCTTCTTGCTTGACAGGAGATAAATGATGTGTTTGATAGAACTAAGAGGATGATGCATGATATGCGATGAAGTCAAAATGGCTTGACCGGCTTTTGCTCCCCAGAAAAATTCCTAGGCGGTGATCATATCTAGGAATCTTAGACAGTTATACTAGGGCCTCTATTTCTCAGAGAATGTGAACTTTAAAGCGATGAAGAGCCTCTAGCTTTAGGCCGTGTATACAAAGAAAGAAAAGGGAGAGAAAGAAAGAAAAAATAAAATTTTTTTAGTATACTGAGAAAATAGAAAATGAACGAAAGAAAAATCTCAATTTTTTCTTCTAATCACGTTCCATCCAAAAGAGGCAGAAAACAAAATCTCAACTTTTCCTTCGAATCATGTTCCATCCAAAAGAAGCAGAAAATAAAATCTCAATTTTTCCTTTCATTTTTTTTTTCCTCTAGTTTTCATCTATTTTCTATCCTTTCTTGTATACACGGCTTTAAGATTTGATGAAGAGCCTCATCTTGACTCTACCTAAGATTCCTAGGTAGGATCCGTAGGGATTTTTTTTCTTGCCGTTGGACTTCTGAATTTTGGTTTAGTAATTTACATTTGTATCTTGATTTGACTCTATTACTTGACTTCCATCAATAGTTTTTGTGTCCAAGATTCATAAAGAGTCACATGAATTCAGGCATATTTATCCTTTTTGTTGTTCCATTCTAAGATTTTTTATTTACTTGGAAAGAAAGGAGGGGAAAAAAGAGAAAGTGATATTTTTCCCCCTAGACTAGGAAGGATAAAAATTATAAAAAAAAAGAATGAAGAAATTCCTTCGTTTTGGGATCCACCTAAGTGGAAAAGAGATGTTTTGCTTGTGTGTCTCTTCCTTCTCACCATGCTGTTGCCTCCTTAGCTTGCTACTGTCACGGTCGCTCGTTTGCCGCCGCCACCTCCTCACCCGTTTGCCATTGGTCGCCAACTCGCTACCTCGCTCGCTCACTGCTGCCGCCTCCTATGCCTACCACCGCTACCTCCTTCCTCACTCACCAATGCTGCCGCCTCCTATACCTGCCAATGCCACTGCCTCACCTGCTCGCCACCGCTGCCGCCTCCTATGCCTGTTGTTGCTACCTCCTTCCTCACTCGCCAATGCTGCCACCTCCTACGCCCGCCAACACAACTATCTCGCTTGCTCGCCGCTACTGTTGCCACCGCCCTTCTCCCTCTCTCCCATTCACATTTGAGTACATGACCTCATAGTTTTTTTTTCTCTCTTACTTTTCTTTCTTTCCCCTTTATTTTTATTTTTCCTTCCATCAAGTAAACAAAGTCTTGGCTTTTTTGAACTTTTCTATAACTGAAAAATCCTTGGCTTTTGTGCTAAATAAGGAGTTGGTTTCCTTTTCAGCATATAGCCTCAAGTCAGTGTTAACATACGTTGTTATGTTGAACTGAGAAGCTAAGTCATATGAGGAGTACATTTTATATTCTTTTCTAATCGCCAAGGAATATTTATATATAGATCAATTGACATCATTATTCACAAAGAGCCTAGCCCTGGCTTGGGTCCATGTGACCCAAGTAAGATCAAACAAGTGTATCATGTAAGTTGCAGTCAAGGTGATCAAAAGCACCACAAGCCCAGAGCTAATTTAGCTCTTAAATGTAGGAGTTGAACAAACTTGCGAAAGATCTTGCATACGTGATGACTAACTCGAGCACTCTTCCCTGGGGGAGATGCACCTTGGAATGTTGTATAGCTTGCCCATGCCCAATCAGGGGGGTAGGGGCTTAAGTTTGCATAGAAGGTAGACTCACATAATATGGGAGTTGGGATGCTGAGAGAAAAGAGTAATTACACAAAGTGAACACCAAGCAGATAACTTGGGAGAGTCCTAGGTAGTTTCCTTTCACCACACCAAAAAAAAAAAAATCTGGCAACAGAAAACTATAGAAACATTTCATAATATAATTTCGAGATTCCATGACATTCGTTCCTAGAAGAAAAGAGTTACAATCCAAAATTCAAAGTGCTGCAACAACAAAATGCTCTAGTAGAATGGTTAAAGCAGAAAAAGTTTCGGTAGTTATCAAGAAATCGATAAACAGTTACAAGTCTATCACACGAGAAAGCTTCTGGATTCGGTTCAATAAGAAGTCCCCTTGCTTGATAGTTGCCTGATAAAGTGCATTTTTTGCATCAGGTCTGTTTGTTTCCAAGACTCCAGCAACCTTGTCGATCTTGCAGTGAAGCTTTCCAGCCGCTATGAAGCGAGATAATTCCCTATTCAATATAAACAAGCGATACTTATGTCTAGTGAATCTTAGTATTTTTAAGAGCATTTGCAAACCGTCAGAACCATAAGAAGTCATCAGAAATATCTACAAAGCTATCAATAATTAGACATATACATATATACACATACATACATATCTATATGTATATATTAAAAAAAGAGAGCAAATAAAGTACTTAACAGATCAATGAAAAGTTGAAAACGCCAAACTTTAAGCATAGTGAATCTTATGTTTAATGAATCTAAACTGGAAATTTTAAGAGCATTTAGAAACCAACAGGCATAAGAAAAAGGTATCAGAAATATCTTCAAAGCCATTCATGTAGACATAAACATATACATACATATGTGTAAAGAAAAGATTAAACAAAATACTTACAGATCGATGAAATCAGCAGATACTCCAAAAGCTGTTGCCATTGCTTCCATAGTCACACTCTTGTAGGACTCAAGGAACTGAGAATAAACCACAGTCCGCACTTCCCTCATGTAATACCGAAAGTGAGGTTGTAGATAACGGTCAAATTTTATCTGCTCAGCTAGTCCAGCTGGATAGGGAAGGCAGTTGTTAAATGAGTTAGCTTGGAGAAAAAGAAGGAACAGTACAGCGCAAAATGTGCTCATAGACATTTTCAGAAGAAATGCATGGCTGCTGGAACCCGCCTCTTGGTAATTGAGCTACAATCTCCAACAAGTCATTTAGTAAAGAACTGGATGAACTATTCTGCTAATCATAAAGGAATGGAAAATATTGTCCCATTCACTTCGTAGGGTGGAGAAAAGAATCTGCTTTGCCAGAACAGCTGGGGATGGGAATATGCCCCAGCTCACTCTAGCATGCCAGCTTATTTGACATTGATGGGATGGAAGACGTTCTCTCCCATCAATCTACATGTGCAAACATGATTTGTAAATACAGAGGAAATTACTTAGGTTTAGCAGAGATGGGAAAGAGGAAAATTATCACATTATGAATTTACCGTTCAAATAACAAGCCTGGAGGCCCTGGACCAGTTCAACAGTAAATTAGACTAGTGCAAGAAAATAACCTAATGAGAAGCGTATAATTGATAGATAAGCTAGAATCTTAACAAACCACTACCACATTTTTTATGCAAAGAAAAAAAAATATGGACCTACATAAAGTAGCCAAGCACAATATGAAGATACTTTTAAATTTTTCCACTTACAGAACGCAGAAAAAAATGACTTGTATTGACAACCATAGAGGGAGTTAAGAAACTCAGATAGATGTGGTATCTTCCCAATCACTGTAAGGATTTCAGGTGCATCAACGACCTGCCATAATTTCCATTAACATGTATGCCAATCAATAGAATCAAACAAAAGCCATCGATTGACAATACCTTCTGTTTAAGTGAAACTCTATCTAGTGATATAATACTTGTGAGAACTGTGTAGAAAACAAAGGTATCATAAGAGAATAGCTCGTAGGTAGTGAAGGTTGATATTGAATCCAAAAATAAATTGGCTGCTTTCTTGAAGTTTCTAGTGGACATGCAATATAGGCCTTCATATACTTTCAATCGGTTCTTTCTCTCCCAATCACCACCTTCTTCAAATAATCTGTCAAAACAATGTAAATATGAAATAAACTTAATCCTCTTCAGATCACTCCAGCACTCTAAAACCAACAAATTACTTTTTAGCCTTGTCAATGGACTTAGATATGAGATCAAAGTCCATATAGAAGAAACCAAGCTGCAAAGTATGGAAGACTAGGTCCATCTTTAAACCAACAGCAACTGTTTTCCCTTCGGTTATTTTGAGTTGTTCTAATGCTTTCTCCTGTAATTAAAGGAATGCATTATTATGAACATAAATAGAACGTCCAACGTGGCAGTCAACTCGCGAATCACGTCTCATAAGTACCTTGTCACCAATCTTAATGAAGAACAAGGATTTGGCTAAATGAGCTTCTCGTACTTCACTTTCCCCTAGATTCTCTTCAGCATCAGCAATCCTTTTTCATATTAGAATCAAAAGTTATTTACATATGATATCATAATCCTTTTTAGGAATGTTATGCAATTATGATACAACAGATGAGGATACATAAGCACAAACAATCATGTGGAAATACAGCATATGGTGAAATGATAAAAAAAAATAGGTTTAATCAAGATTAAATAAAATACTAACATAAAAGACTCATGTGCATCAAACATACCATAAGTGTTCTCTTAAAAGCATAATATGGTAAGCACAAGCAGGGCATTCTTCTGTTGTAATAAATTAATATATATCCAATCGTCCTCGTTTCCTTATCTTTGCATTCGCTTTTCAAAGCAACAAAAGGTTCAACATTTTATATGTGAGGTTGATTGGGAGTAAACGAATACTTTTTCTTGTAGTCCAATATATATTGTACACAATATAGAGATATTTTCCTGATCTTCGCTTGAGATAGCCCTTGAGCTCTTCTCTTCTAAATATAAAAAATTATTTAGGCCGACTCGCTATTCTCCAACAAATCTAGTCTAGATCTAGTTAAGCTCTTAGGTTTTTCCACAATACGAAGGTAAAGAAACTAAGCAATCTTGCATTCGTATTATGCCTCGTGTAGTCAAGTGCCAAACATCAAGGACAAGTGGCGAAAAATTATACCAATAAGAAAAAAAAAAAAAGCAAGTAAAAGATCTCACTTGTCATCGAGCTTCTTCAGCTCCTCCTCGATTCTCTTCCGCATGGAATCGAGCAGCGCAGCATCCATATTCAGCACGGAGGCGGCGGCGGCGAGGGATTCGTAAAGGGAGGCCATATCTGTTAGGGCAACAAAGAAACGAGATGTCAACAGGCAGTGAAAGCAAGGACAAAGGCGAAGGCGACGGCATAAACCAACAGATGAACAAACAAGATATGCAAGGTTTCTGCTTGGAATTTCTTTACCGTGGGCCTTGACGGCATCGAGGACCTCTTCGCGGAGGCTAACTTTTTCGATGTCCGCGACATCTGGGTGAGAGAGAAGGAAGAGCTTATGAGCGAGGACGAGGTGCGGCTGCTGCGTGCCCTCCTGCGCTTCCATCTCCGTCCTGGACTATACTCTCCTCTTCCACCCTTTTCTTCTTCCCCTTCGCCTTTTTGCTCTGCTCGCTCGCTTGCTTGCAGAACAAGAAGGCGTAATTGCTTCCGATTTTATTAGTTGGGCTTCGGGCTTAAGCCTGCTCGGTTGAGATCCACGAAAATCAGAATACGCGTGCGTTTGGGAGTGCGGGTGCAACTGCGGCGTGGGTTTGGAACCCAACGCTGCGCGGCACGGCGCGGCGTGGGCTTTTCTTTAACCTCTCTAGTAATTTACATAAAAACGCTCTCCCGTCCCAGCGCTGCTCCCTCCTTTCTCCCTCCCAGCGCCGATCCCTTCTCCCTCCCCTCTCTTCTCCGCTCGTGCCGCTCTTCTCGCCGGCGCTCGCCCTCGCGCCGCTCAACCCTTCATAACTTCCCGTCTCCCGAAGCACAGCTGCACTTGGCAGCAACGGGAGATGAGTATCCATAGCGGCCACGATGATGAGTCCGATGAAAGAGAGGTTTTCATAAACCCGAACGAGGTCATCCAGGTGATTGACATCGATGCGGAAGGTCTAGTCTGCTCTCACTAGGGGTGAGCATTCGGTACCAGTACCGAAGTACCGTACCGAAATTTTCGGTATTTGGTATTTCGGTACCAGTATTTCGGTATTTCGGTACTTCGGTACCGGTACCGATTTTTAAATCGGGATTGCGGTACCGGTACCGGGACCATAAAAAAATTTTGGAATTTTTTTATGATCCCGAAGTACCGATTATATTAATTTATTAAAAAAATTTATTAATTTTTTATACTCATGCCAAATATCTCGTGGACCGGGCTGGGTGAAATTGGGCCCTATCCGATGCTGCCGATGGCCCTAGTGTCCTACCCAGCCCGGATGGCCCGTCCACGTCAGCAATGGAACTGTGTGCTGATGCCGATTTTGCAAATTTGATTCAAGTCAGGGGAAAGGATTTTGTTGACTTGGTCAACATGAACCTCGTTTCGAACGCCTGGAGCCGTTCGAAAACTCTTCCGCCTCGTCTCTTCGCACGAACGCGAACGCCACCTGCGTTCGTCGGCGTTGACTATGTCCATCAGAGACTTTGCCGAGGAAGATGGGTGGATGGCGTGCGGCAGGACTGAGCAACACCCGCTCAGTCCTCAGCCTTCAGCTTCGTCGGAGATCACAGCCGCCGAGTCATGTCAACCGGACGGTGAAGGAGAAGAACTCGTCGCCGGAAACACAGGGGAAGGAGATGTCGCCGGAAGAGGGTAAGCTCGCCGCTGTCGAGTGCTTCGTCGCCGCCTGAAGTTCTCTCTCCTTTTCGCTCGTCCGCTGCTCCCCTCTTAAAGATGCAAGCATCGTCGGTTTTGGAAGGGCGGACGGACGCCAGCTCGCCTTCCATCTTCGTTGCGTCGTCTTCGTCGAATTAGAGGCCAAGGACGCCGCCGCATATCTCGACGCAGACAGCGCCAGCGGATTCCATTCCTTCTGCGTGCTCGACGAAAACAGAGACGAACGCCTCCCCGTTCGTTTCATCAGCGAGCAGCGTGCAACGGCGCCGAACTTGCTGCGCGCCATGAGCTCACCAGTCTCCCCCTTCTTCTCCGGCGGCGAAGAACGAACGTAGGAGGCATTCGTTTCGTGAGACGGACGCGGCCTCGAACGCGATTTCGGCTTTCGAAACGAGGCCGCAGACCGCAGTCAACGTTGTCAATATTAAAAGAAGGCTTCGAATTGAAATTGGAACTTGATTTCGATTGTGATTCGCATGCATTTTGAGAGTTGGAGCTGACGCTGATTCGGTATTTCGGGATTTTCCCAAAGTTTATTTCGGGAAATCGGTATTGGTACTGATCTAAACTTCGGTATTCGGTACCGGTACCGGTACCTAAAAAAAAAATTTGGTACTTCGGTACCAAATTTTCGGTACCGGTACTGGTACCGAAGTATCGAATGCACAGCCCTAGCTCTCACCAAAATTATTTTCTCCTTGTTTATCTTTTGACCGTGTGCTTGTTTCTTGGTTGTGTTTATTGGAGCAGAACTCCCAGGCCAAGATGAGGAATTAGATTCAGATGATGAAATGGGTGAGTTGATTTTTACCAACCATGTAGAGTTCTGTTTGTTCATTTTGTTATTTGATGTTGGTATGTGGATGATGAGGTGGGAAAGAAATGTTTTGTGGACGCTAAAAAAGTTCTTTCGAGCTAATCTTGAATAGTATGTTTATACATACTATGTTGTTTAGTCCTCTCTCTGTGTGTGTGTATATATATATATATATATACTATGATGTCTCAAATGTATATATACATACATACTATGATGACTCAAATGGATGTGTGTGTATATATGCATATATGTACTTACACACATATATACGTAAATGAAAATAATTAATTTTAATTTGTTGAGGTTTTATAAAACTTGATTAAAGTTGTATTTCTATATTGTTATTTTATCATCATCCGACCTAAAATTTTTTAGAATTATTTGTAATTAATTGATATAATATTATGATATATGGTAAACCCTAACTAAGATAGTACTATTAGTAAATTTAAAATAAATATATTTTTTTTAAATCTTTGTTCAATTTTTTCATGTCTGCCAATGCATACTTAAATATTACTTCAAAAAAAAATTTTCCAAAATCTATATCCGTATTATATATATAGCACATATATGATTAATAATTAAATACAATAGTAGGTTTCTTTGAATCTTTTTTATTACAATGTAACTTTTTTGGTGGTATCACAATCAAATAAAAAGTAAATGTGCAAGATAGCAACCTCATTAGGTTTTAATTTGAGAATTTTTAAATCTTATCTAATTGTCCTTGGAGTTATTTATTTGGTTGACAAGATGGCATTAAATGCACGGGCATGGTGTTTAAAATAAAATATGATAAATTCTGTTAATTTATTGCAACATGAAGTAATCTCATTTCCAAATCATTGTTAAAAGGGTAAATTGGGAAAAAACATGAATGGCTGTTTATATTGTTGTTATATACATGGTAACCAAATGGCAGCTTCTAAGATTATTAAGCTGAACAACTGACAGCAAATGAGGGAAACTCCAAGTTCCTTCTGTTTTACTACACACACAATCGTACAGAGTAGAGAAAGACTCAAAGGATTAATGAAACATGCAAAGAATTAAAGATTAAAAAGATCATATATGCATTTCTAGACATACTGAGCAATATGTAGTGTACTAGCATATCCAATTGTGAAGTTTGACATAATTTATTCAGAATGTTGGAATAGTATTTGTTGTACTTTTGTATCTCATGACTTTTGTTGATTTTAGATGAATTTTATACTGTTGCTTGCAATCCAACAAATACATCTCTTGTGGCTACTGGAGGTAAAAATAACAAAGGATTTCTGTGGAAAATTGGCCCTGATGGGGCTAGTCTAGAGCTCCAAGGTATGCTTATAACGACATTTACTGCTGCTATGGTATGGTGTAATTCCTTGAATTCATCTTGCATATACATATATTTGTTCTTTGGATATCAGCAAGCTGCTCGAGAGAGAGAATGCCATGTTTTCTGCACAAATTACACAACTCATATGTATATTGTGCCCATAATTCTATGTTTCTATGGAATTTATTTTCTTTCAATTAGCCACACAAATTCTGCGAGGTGCTTCAACATGTATTTGTTGAGTTTTATTTTCTTTATAAATTATAACCTGATTATTAGAGACCGTGAATTGTTTACTATAAAAATGTTAGATTTTGTAATGCTTACTATCTATGTAGGTGTCCCTAGGAATTTGTTAAAATTCACAATACACCTAATTTTAATTTTTATTATATTTAATGTACCAAAATGAAACAAAATAAAGTTGTGAGAATGTGCCATTAGTGTAATTTCTTTATGGTTTTTTTACTTTGAACATGCATCCTGTGGTAACTTCTCGTAATGCTGAACACAAGTTATGATCCATAATTTTTTGTGGTACTCCATTTGATTTAGATGACATAGTTCTGCTAAATCTCTAATGGATGTTTGGAAATATTCTATGAGATTATGTGGCAATTAGATCATTTCCACGTTATCTTTTCACCCGGTGTTTCCACTGCACAGGACACAGTAACACTGTTTGTACTGTAGCATTCAGTTTTGATGGACAATTACTTGCTACTGGAAGCTTTGATGGACTTATTCATGTATGGGACACCTCTTCAGGTAGTCTTAAATGTACACTCAAAGGTTCTGGAAAAGGTTTTGAGGTGAGCTATATTTTAGGCTTAAATCAAGCCTTTTGTTTCTTAAGCTTGACTAATTGTTATTTTGCCCAAGTGGCTGAGATGGCACCCAAGAGGGCACTTGATAATAGCAGGTTCAGAAGATAAAAATGTATGGATGTGGAATGTTGATAAAGGCTCCTGTCTCAATACATTTTCTGGTCATAATAAAAGAGTCACGTGTGGTGATTTCACACCTGATGGTACTGAAATGTCTATACTTTATGTTTTGAGCCTATTATAATTAATGGTCTCACTAAATGCTTTGTTCTTGAAGGTAAGATATATGTTCTGGCTCTAAGGATGCATCATTGAGGATATGGAACCCAACGATTGGGGACTGTATCCATGTTGTTAGAGGTAATATTTCTTTTCTTATTTGTCAAGTATATGCCAATAATTAAGTTATTGTATCATATAATGTCCCAATAAAATAACATCTTTAAACTCAACAGATAACATATCCTGATAACTATCAATTTAATCGGGTATCTAAACAAATGGCATTTACAATAATTATAAAAATCCCCATTCTTAATAAATTAATTTCATCTTCTTGAGAAGGACTCAATTTTTACAAATTAAATATATGTGTTTGAGTGTCCATGACAAATTTAAGTATAGATATAACAATCAACTCAGGAGGGTTTGGCATAGGATGAAATGTCACCATTGTTGTTAAAAACATGGTTCAAGTTGAATAATCGTTTGATCTTGATCCTAAAATCCAAATCAAGGGAATCATTTTGAAATGATTGCAAGTTCAGAAATTGGGAAGAAAATATAGGATCACCAACTCATGATATTGGATTGGTAGGATCGGCCGATCTTACTGTCTTTGTTAATGTGTAAGATGGATTTGAATTTGGTTACCATTCTACCAAACTTTATAATCAATTTTATTGAAACCTTTGAAATTTTGTTGCTCTATATGACCTTTTTCTTAACATTCTTATATTCATCGACTCATCTGTGTTGGAAGTTTACCATATTTGCATCTTTGGCAATGCAACGTTTTTGGTAGTTCATCATCTTGCAATGACTCTTCTTGACGTTCCTGTCATTACCATCTTCATCAGTTCATAGTCTTTGGCAGTTTGTTATCCTTGGTGTCTTTGATAGTTCAATATCATTGATAGTTTGTTGTATTTGGTGTCTTTTAATTGCAGCAACTTTAACAATATACAACATGTTGTATTGGCATATACAATATATCGTCATGCATAATAACACTTTCACAGTGTAATATTTAACAAGAGAGTATCACTAGATCGATTAGTAATTTCCATCATATTAGATTGCTAAGAATATTCTCTACTTGTTTTTATTTGTAGCTAATTATATAGAAGCAAATTAGCTACAAATTTAGAAACTATTTACTGCCATTTGTTGAGCAGCAAAATTTAGAAACATAAGAAAATGAAAGTTAAAAAAAAATGAAGAAGGGGAGGAGGAAAAATCTATATGCGCATGGGAATGGCATTATTAGCACTTAATTAGGTGTAATGTCATTAATTAATTGCTAATATTACTTTTTTTATTTTCTCCAATAAATCTCTATAAAAATTAAGAAATCTTTTTTTTATTATGATTACAATCAATAAAATGGTTACGCAAAATTAAATTATTGATCATGTCTATATTATGTAGTTGGTAAAGTGTATTTAAATGTATAATTTTTACTTAGTAAAAATATTTTACTCTAAAAGAAAATAGTGAATTAATTTTGAACACTTTCTTTGACCCATACTTACTTTAACAAATCCACAAATAGTATGTGGTTTGTTTGATTATGGAGTTGTGTATTTTTGATTATGCATGTGTATCTTTGAGAGTTTTTAAAGGTTGTTTATGTCTTTAGTTGTGGTCATATATGAACTCTATTATATAGAAGTTTTCTACCGGCGATAGAGATTCATCTCATAGTAATTAATTACTTTAAAAAATATCCTCAGAAATGAGAGTGTAGTGTATGAAGTGCTTCTTGACCAATCAATTAGCTTTTTATTATACATTGAATATGTTTCAAGGTATTTTCTATCATAGAGGTTTGGTTTCTATCATTAAAAAACTTATTTTCAGGCTAATATCATTCCTTTCGATATTTCTAGAATTATAATCCTAAGCAACCTTTAGAAGCCAATGGCTTTATTATGCCTAGTCTTTATATAAAAAAAAAAGAATATTTTTTTATAAGTAAATATTTAATGAACTTTTATCTAATTTTGATATAGCTAATTTTTTTAACATGAACTTTCTAATTTTAATATTTTTTTCTTTATTATTAAATATTTTACTCTAAGTTTAAATTTTTTATTATTGGATTAATAAAGAGAAAGAAATATTTTTTAAAAGCAACAATTAAACCTAAATAATTAATTAGACTATTAGTTATTTTATCATAAAATGAAACCAATTAAATGAACTATTGGCTTTAAATTATTTACTAAAGTCATTTTAATTTTAAGAAAATAAAATTTTGTTATTAATTACATATACAATTTTCGCTTGAAGAGAATTGTTATAAATATAACACATGCATATCAAATGTTACAATATATGTTCAATATAATTATCAAATATAATATGAATATAATGTCTAAGATGTGCAATTTAACTACGCAGAATATCTATAAATATTATTTTAAGCATTTAAACTACACATTTATGCTAATTTATCAAATTTATTTAAAATATTGCGAAAATATATTCAACATAAACTAATAAACTACATTCTCAATTCTACCTCTACTTAAAAAATAGAATTACTATTTAGTTGCTGTGAATAACTATATTACCAAATCTAATTGTAGAGTTATGAATTATAAAAAGGATATTAATGTGTCTCAAACCGTTGGGGTGTTAAATTTTTAGTTTAACTTAAAAAATATAACTACATCAAAAATTTTAATTTGGTTCGATTTAAAATTAAATTAGATCGTTTTTATTTTTTTTAAAGAAAATTTAGTTTAATTTTTAGTTCAACCTCACATTTTTAGATTGATTGAATAAATTTAAATTTTGATAATTATATATTTTTTTAGTATTATAATATTATTTTAATTATAAAATAAAAAAATAATTTAAAAAACAATATTATTAATAAAAATGAATAAAACATGATTTCGATTTATACTGAAATGAACTAAACTGAAATTTCAAATTAGTTACAGATTATTTTTTTAAAATCAATTTAATTTCAATTTAAAAAATATATAAAAAATGGGTTCGAGTTATCTAAATTAATCGGGTTAGATTGAGGTTGGGTATGAGACTTTCTCTACACATCTTAAATTTAACTCAGAACCCCCGGCTATTAAAATTATAATTCTACTTCTCAACTAAAATAACAAAATAATAACCCTAGTCCTAACTTTGTTGCTCATGCCTCAACCCCGCCGTCCCATGCACCACCAATCCCCCTAGTTGCCCATGCTCCGCCCATACATTACTACATGGTCGAATTTTCTTATGAGTACTTGATTCCTCGGAGGTCCAATTTATGACGAGTTTTCTTAATCCTGGTGGGTTCGGAGGCAAGATTGGGTACAAGATTAGGGTTCCCATTATTTAGTTAGCATAGTAGATCACTCAACATTTCTATAGTTGAAACTATTTACTGCAATTTGATTTTAAATTTTGTACTACATTATTGTATTATATTTGATAATCCCACTCACAATTTTTAATTAATGATCTATATTAATATATTGATTTATTCTCCAATAAGATGTACTAATAATATATTATTAAGTGGGCGACCCATTTACGATCGTATAGGCTATTAGATCTAATCCGGGTCTGATTTATAAATACTTTAAATTTGTCTGGGCTTGGTAGACCTACTTCGTCATTGGTTCTTAAACTACCTCAAAACCCTAGCCCCATATCCTCTTTCTACCGTTGCACTCGAAAATTTCTTAGTTTCGTGCGGCCGCTTCGTCGTCGACGGAGGTGGAGTCCGGGATAATGGAGCCGAGATCGGCGAGCTCTTGGTGTATGTCAGTTAATGAGAGGAATTTTATAGAGGCCGCGCTTGCTTCCGACCTCCGCGTTGATGGCCGCCGCTCCTTTGACTACCGCCGCATCACCATTAAGTTTGGGAGGTCTGTCTCTGACCTGCGCTTCGCTCCTCCGCTATCACATGCCTATTTTCAGTGTTTGAGTATTTTGATTTGTCATACTACTTTTTTAATTGTTCATGGCGTCGTTTCTTCGCCCTTTGTGACATAAGGATTGGGTCTCGTGTCGCATCCGAGGTGTGTTCATCGAGTTATGATTTCCATATCAATATTTCGCATCCAAGTGATTCATCTGTTTTGTATTGTATGAATTATGTGTTGTTATATATCATCTAACTCCTTATGATTCAAGTGTTTGTTTGACTAGAGGACGCCAATTTCTAGCGTGCATTAACCAACACATGAAAATTAGTATGAATTACTAATATGAAAGTGCTTGTTTTTCCTACAGAGAAGATGGTTGTTCCGAAGTGCAATTAGGTCAGACACATGTGATGGGCTATGTAACTTCTCAGCTGGTGCAACCGTATCGAGACAGGCCAAATGAAGGGACTCTCTCTGTATTCACTGAATTTTCTCCCATGGCTGATCCGTCTTTTGAGGCAGGACCTCCTCGAGAATCTGCTATTGAACTTGGTCGTGTGGTAGATCGTGGTCTTCGGTGAGTTCTGATATTTTATATTATAGCTACTCATTATTTCATATTTGATCTAGATAGCATTTCACTTTTTTGAACTAATGGGCTTATTATTTTGCCAAACTAGTTGTTAATGCTGTTGATCCTTCACTCAATTTATGAACATAAACCTATGTCTTCTTGCTAACTATATTACTATTACAGGGAAAGTAGGGCTGTGGATATGGAGTCATTGTGTGTTGTTGCTGGAAAATCAGTGTGGTCTGTGCGTGTGGATCTTCATATTATTGATAATGGAGGGTAATGGATGTTCTTGTTGTATCTTTTTGATGGACTTATGTTTGTAAAATAATCATAGTGTTTTTTCTGGTGACTTAGGAATCTTGTTGATGCTGCTAATATTGCAGCTTTGGCTGCCCTTTTGACATTTCGACGGCCTGAATGTACGTTAGGAGAAAATGGGAATGTTGTTGTACATGATCCTGAGGTTGAGTCATTTTTTATGCTACACTTTTACCTATGCCATAAACTCTGACTTGAATTTATCACTTGTTGGTTTAAACTAAATGTAAAGATGGCTTTCCCTATACTTTTCTTTATAAAGTTTCACTTTTCTGTATATATCAGTTAAGGGTTTTATGGGTGTAAAAGGAGTTTAATTGGCTTCTTTATGGGGAAACAAAATGTATTATAATTTTTTACTCCTCTTTCTACAGGTTATCGAACCATTACCTTTGATAATCCATCATCTTCCTATTGCAGTGACCTTCGCTTTCTTTAATGAGGGTAACATAATGGTATTAAAAAAAATCTTTAAGGCATTAGTTTTTCATTTTTGTTCGTTGTTCCTAATGATCTAGAATATTATATGTTTCAGGTCATTGATCCAACACACAAAGAAGAGTTTGTTATGGGAGGAAGGCTGACTGCTACAATGAACTCAAACGGTGATGTTTGTATGGTTCAAAAACCTGGAGGAGAGGGTATAATGTCAAGCATAGTTATGCAGTGTTTACGAATTGCCTCTGTGAAAGTTGTTGATATCACAAGTAAACTTAAGAATGCAGTGAGTTAGAAGATGTCACTTCTGTTCTAGTTTGCTTTTCTAATAGATTATGTTCACATGAAGTTCATGTTAAAATTTTTATTCTTTTACAACATGCATATAGTTAGAAAGAAGAAGAATGCTCTCCATTTAACTAAAAAGAAGTTTCAAATGACATAAATGTAGAGGAAGGAACTAACTCTATACACAAAGCTAACAGTGTTGGAAACACAACCACACTTAACACTCAAGCTCAGGCATAGATATGTCATTCACAACATGGTGCATAATTTCACAAATTTAGGGAGGAGAAGGGCCTGATGGTTGTGGTACTTTAGTTAAACAACTAGGATACATTTATTGTCTAAATTCAATTTGCCTGGTTCATTTAAGGAACGCATGAAGGTACTAGTTACCTTAATTGAAGATCTGTTGTTGGTAACATGGTCCTAAAATGAAGTTCACCAACGCTTCCCTTCTTGCAAAAAAGATTTAGGAGTGTAAGTGCAACCTTATCCTAAAACATCACTATTGGTTTTGAAATATTGACTCCAAACACTTGGTAAAAAAATATTGTTCTATTTTCTGAGCTCTCAATTATTCTTGGCAGTAGGCAGTCTCCTGAAGTAGCAAAGCATTAAATTCAAACATATATACACATACATACAAACATACATTTAAATATATATATAACCACCACATAAAAGATGCCATCACTTATGCGATATCAATAGTACAATACCATTACAAGGATAAACTTGAATGCTTTATCATCATGATCAATGATTAGAAGATCATTATACATATGGAAAAATAAGTGTGGGTACCAAAGCATCATTTTCAAATACAAAGCAAAAAAGATAGAAAAAAAATTATCTTGATTACAAAACCATTATGTATGAAAATTAAATATTAGTATGACTATATTTTTTTATAATTAAATAAAACTCAACAAAAACATCATAATAATAATTAAATCAAATTAGTTTCAAATAGGTTAAAAACTCTAACCATTACAACAAAAAATCAAACTATCAAACATACCAAATAACTTGTACAACACATCAAATCTAAGCATCCAACAAAAATGACTAAATGATAGTCAAATCAGTTCAATTTTCTATCCAAGGGCTAAAATAACAAAATATTGGCAAGTTCTATCTGAGTGAAACTTCATTCACCATCAAGTTCAAGTATCATCTTCCTTTTTACTATATTTTTTTACACTCTTCT
Organism: Costus lasius; assembly: GCA_027563935.2. NCBI lineage: Eukaryota > Viridiplantae > Streptophyta > Magnoliopsida > Zingiberales > Costaceae > Costus > Costus lasius. The sequence continues at coordinate 15,906,896 of CM050450.1, read as the reverse complement.
TGAATACCTAGCTCCTTACTTGAAGGTCACCTTAAGCCAAATCCTTACTTGAAAGTTTTTGAGGCATGTTTTTGCTTTGCCTAGGAGTCTAGACACTTGTTTGAAACCTAGTTAACAATATGACTATACTAATATTATTTCACAAGCACAATGAGTCACAATTCAATTCCAGAAAATATCTTGGAGGGTTTAGGCCTTTAGTGACAAATTCATCTAATTGTTTTGCAACAAGCAAAATTTATAATCTAAACAGATTAGGAGTATGTCTTCACAATATAAACCGCAAAAATTACATGTTCAAATTTAGAGTATTCAATTAAAAATTAATCATTAACTTTTCTACTTAACTTTAACACCAATTTCCTAACCCGTCAAACCAAGCATGTAGAACATTTCTTTACTCAAACATGGAGAAAAGAAGCATAAGGTAGGTGATTTGATAAGAAGGGTGACTGCGAACAAGAGGGAGGTTTGGGGTGGATATGGTTTGAAGCAAAAGAAGAGGATGTGCGATTGGTGTAAGGGTGAGAGAGTTATACAAGGATAACAAAAGAGGTAACTACTTACAATGATGTGAAGTTGGAAAAAGGGAATACTTTACGTTTAACACAGAAGAGGGTATAATAATATGTATATACAAAAAAATGAAACTAATTTAAACTTGAAACGAATGATGTGGAGTACATTATGTTTACTTATGAGTGAAAAAAGGGGAGCGAATGGACAAGAGATAGAAAAGTGAATTTTTGTTGTTGATCTTGATGGAGAGGAATAAATGGAAAACAAAGATGGGTTAAAAAAATTTAGTTATCTCTCCAACACATCCACTTAAAACTAGAGGAAATGTGAGAAAAGCATGAACTTTTGAAGACTGTTCTGTCTCTTGATAACGTTGACATTGATGATGGCAAGAAGCTTTGGTTGTTGGGATAGTGAGCTCTTGTGGCTCAGGTGGCATGAAGTTGAGGAAAAGAGGTAACACAGTAGTGAGAAAAAGAGGATCAAAAGAGTGGAGGAAGATGGTGGCGATTAGAGGGATTAGAGGGCTAGTTTGAGAAGCGAGAAGGGAAGTAGAGGAGAAGAAGAGGGTGATAGGCTTGTGCAGATGACGGGAGTTGTTGGCAGTTGTGGGAAAGAGTTGCAAAAGGAAAGAGAAATAAGGTGATACGACTTGTTTGGAAGAAGAGGGGAAGGTGGCTATGAGGGGGATGAATAAGAGAGGAGAAAACTTAAGGGATGTGTGTGACAAGGCATGTGTGGAAGAGGGAGGGGAAGATGCTGGATAAATTTGTGAGTTTATATTGATTTAATACCTTTCTTTTATGTGTTCTTACTTTTAGGTAACAGAAAAAAAGGAAATTTTTATATTTTCTTTCCCCTTGGTGTTCGATTTTCCCATACTTCCCTTCTTCCAGCCCTTTCTAGTGGACAGAGCATAAAGGAAAAAAAATAACATAAGCACAAATATAACTCCATGCATAGAAGTCTGCATAATCAGACTTTAATTGCCTTACTTGCTCTCTCTCCGTTCTCCCCTTCTCCCTCCACCTGCTTTTCGTGCTTCTCCACCAATTCTGGAATTAGAGCTTCTCATGATATTTCTGGTATATGTATCGTATACAGGCTACACATCACATACTAGTATATTATCATATCACTTATCTAGTACGTACATGACTTAGTAAATACAAAATAATAGCCATTAATGTTATTTGGAAGTTTATATCACTCTAATTATATTGCCTCTATTGTAGTTATTATATTATTTACATGTTTGATATCTCTCTTATTTAAAAGTTGTGGGCCTTCTTGCAGATAATATACAGCTAAAAGATCCTCTTTTTTTTTCTTGTGAATTGCAAGATAATGAGACTTGATAGTTGGTAATTTTGCAGTTTTGCTGCAACCTTTAGTTAGTCCAGGTTTATTGTATAGTTGTACAACTATTACATTATAGTAAAATCAGGTTAGATTAGCTTTGGTTGCTTTGTTTCCTATAGTCCAAGATGGAACTGTTTTTCATGGCTTTAGGGTGATTAGTTCAATGAAAGATAACTGAGAAAGATTGGTATCTAACAAGACTATGCCCTGGTTTTGTTAAGGAATTGGTAAAGCCTTGCAGAAGAAGGCATGGGATCAAATCTCACGCCATTTCTCTTCTCTCTCTCTCTACTACAATGCCCAGGGACCAATTTGTGTTACAATGTTTTATCATCTGCCTTCATTTGAAGGATGATGGCGATAATTAACTAAAAGAATGAATGGGTGCTGTATTTTAAATGGGTAAATGCCAGATTTTCCTCCCCAATTTATAATCTGAGGATACTGAGTTGCTGAGATGCATCTAATGAAGAGAAGACAGTCACGTTATACTGATTTCTTCTTCTTTATGTTTATTTTTTTCACCGATTTTCTTAAATTTTGTCTGACATTGTATTGGAACAGTTGATTCGCATGTACAATTCAATAAAACTATGATAAGAAATAGGTTTTGGCTTCAAATATTGCTGAACCCAATCGATTGAGAGTTTAGACTTGTTATTTTATTTGAGTTTCATTTTTTAGTCTTTGACTAAATTTCACAATCGTTTTGCTTACAATAAGATCCGTGGTAGTTTATTTGTGCATAATGCCCATTGTTACCCTTCCTATTCGTTATGAAGCCAAAACGTGAGCTTAATACTGAGATGCACCATCTGCCTACTGATAGTTGGGTGCACCGTCTTGCATTGCAAAGGAATCTAATTCAAAAATTTTCAGGTAGAGGCATTCAATACTCAGCGAGCATTGCGCAAGATTAAGCGCCATCCATCAATAGTGGGAGGCCAAGTTAGCGTTCCTGATGTTGTTATGAAAGATGAGCAAGGTGAGAATGTAGCAGGACATCATTCAGAAATGCTGCAACATCAGTTTGATAGAAGTAATAGTCGAAATGACGAAATGGCAATTGATGCAAGAGCATCTACCTGTAAGGAAAACAACAGTTTAGACAGACACACTCATCCATTTGCTGGTGGCCCTTCAACATGGTAATGTTGCTTTTCACCGCACCTCTTTGGTTATAGATATGTGACTGGTGGGAAGCGTGAATAATACGTTGTTTGCAGGGATCCGGACCCACAGAGAGTTGGAACATCTCAAGATTTACCTGGTATGATCTGTTCGGGACATGCTCCTCTTATCTCTTATGCATCCATTGTCTTCTTTGTGCATCAAAACAAAACATAATGCTACTTGATAATTGTGTTGCCCTTAGAGAAGCCCAGTTTTTAGTTCGTGCTTTTGTGCTGGTATATTTTTATGGATAGCTGGAAATAATTAATAATGGTCTTTGCTGTTTCATTGTTAGGCGCGAGACCAGATGGAGATCCACAAGTCCCAATTCCCATATAATATTTATCTTATTTTTCACCTTAGAGGCTAGAGCATACAAATTTCTGAAGACTGCATTCTTTTATGTTCACTGTCAGATATTAGTAATTAGTATTCAAATATTACTTGCCAGAATCACTTTCTTAAAGTGTCTCTGCTATGGATTGAACTCCATGATATCTTTCCTTTTCTCATGTTTGTAACTAGGGTCTCCATCCTAGTAGTTTTTTATGGCTTTATGGCCAGCCATTCTTGTGAGTGTTTTGCTATGACAGATTGTAACTGATTGCTTTCTTAAATATGCAGGTGCTTTTATGGTGGTTAAGGAACAAGAAGAAAGATGCGATGAAAAGGCAGTTGAAAGCAGTCTTGAACATACAACAGTAGTGCAAAGTACTGGATCTAACAGTGTTTCATGTGTGAGAGAGCAAACCAATGCTTCAAAGAGATTGAAAGCTGCAGTCAAGGTAAAAAGTAGAAAGAAGCGTAAGGTGCCAACCACTGCCACTTGAACTAGATTTTGATAGATTAACCTCTACAAGTTGTGCATGAGAGGTACCTCGTGCGATTCCTAGTGGGTACCTCTTTAGGCTTTTTGTTCATACTGGAATTTTATATGCGAGCTCTATTGACTGAGTTGATCCTGTTGAAAAATTAATATGCTGAGAGCTGGCTGGGCTGGCTTTGGAAAACACTAGTTGGTTCGCCGTTGTCTGAAGTTCCCGAGGGGTTTGGATTACTTGCACATGCATATGATGTTCCTTTCAAGGGAGCTTCCTAAGCTAACGTTATAACCTTAAGCGGTCTTGAGTTGGTAAATGTATGTTGACGAAGCCCATTCATTTATTATTAGTAGTACTTCCCTTTTGATATCACCCTTCGTACCATGCCTAGAAGTTAGAGCTGTATTATTAGTTTCATAAATGGTTAGTTAACCTTATGTATGGACTTCAATTTCTGTCAAAGATTTTGTATGCCCTAGAATTGTTGACCGAGATATGTGGAAGGCCTTTGTTTTTCCAATATAGTTTTGATAAACCTTTCAATTTCCTCCTGAAACTTTTGCATATGCTTGTAAGGTTGTCCGAGCTTCCAAAATGTATTGTTATCAGATGTTATTTTATGTGCATTACATTCAATTTTCTTTTCGAGCAAACTTGTCAAGAAAAGCTCATTGCTAGGTTTAGCCGTTGAATCAAAATTTGTAATTGATTTGATTTCATTTGGAAATCTGTGAAGTCAAATCAGCAGCTATGTAATTATTTGATTTCATTTGCATATGCGGCCAAGGTCTTTGTTGTAGAGGTTATCCTACATCAACATGCATAAAATAGATTCAATCAGCACGGGTTTCCCATTGTGGAAGCGTTGGTTTGAAAGCAATAACTGTGAGGATGAGCCAAAAGAGTAGGCACTCGAGGCATTATGCAATTTTCACACTAATAATAACTGCAAGCATTACATGCAATGCTGCTTCCTTTCGTTGGAATGAAGCAATACGCGACGTGTTTCATTATTTTTAGCAGTTGTGCAAATGGCGGCGCTCTCTTGCAGTCACTAAACCCCGAAGCAATCATTTGGCATCCGAGTGATATGTTGGAATTCGGCAACCAGCCAAAATGTTCGCCCTTCGGTAATGCAGGTGGCTAGAAATATAAGAAAGAGAATGTATTGATATAATATTCTAGCGGAAGTGATGCAAGAGCCTAGTGCCATAGATTGGTTACCAATAAAAATATACAGAAAATGAATATCAACTCACGTATCACACAGGATTTGACATCAATGCAACGATAATGAGTCAATTGCAAATAAACTTATTATAGAATCCAGAATGTTCACCTGGAGCCAAAGCGACACGCAGCACTTTCTTCTGTCCCTTCAGAATTTGCAATCGACCAATACACATCACAAGTGTCACGCCCCGGTCGAATCGGCCTAGAATTAGCACTTATTCGCTTCCTAGAACCGTTCGGCGGAATACCAGAACGCAACTCTCCCTAGGGTTTCTGGTCTTAAATTGGAAACCCTAATCTCCCCGAAGAATTTTTATCCCTAAAATACAATTCGCACGGAGAAAAACCCTAACCCTAATTTAGAAATCCGAAAAGAAACGGAACCCCAAATTAAATACCTCCTCTAATTTTGACCAAAGTCAAAATTATAGCCTTGCTGGCGTCAGCGTGACGTCAGCCCTCGATCGGATTTCGCCGCCGCTCGTAAATCTCCGACACTGACGTCACCTTTGCGTCAGCCGCCCGAAATTCGTCCGCCGTGAATTTGATTTCGAAATCGCACCGCCTTACGTCAGCGTCGCCCCGCTGACGTCAGCCTGAAATCGAAATCCGATTTCGATTTCGTTCGATTCGAACGTTGACCGTTCGTTCCGTTGACTCGCGCCTCGATTGCCGAGTCGTCTTCTTCCTCGCGACGCTGCGAGCGTTGAAACCGAGCGTCAAGCTCGAGCGTTCGCCGGAACGACGTCGCCTACGTCGTTCTCACCTCCGGACGTAGCCGATCGACAGCCGCCTGCTGTCGTCGCCGGATCAGGTGGAGAGCAGAGGAAAGGGAAGATGGAATAAAAGCTTCGTTTTATTTCGCTGGCGAAACTACACACCTCGCCGCCGATACCCTGACCGGTGCCCTCGTTCCCTCCCTCGCCGGTCGTCTCCTCGACGCCGGTTACAATCTCCCACTCTCGTCGAAGCTTCACCAAGCTTCGTTGTAGTCGTTAATGGCGGATGAAGATGGAATCGAAGCCCCCTCTGCTTCGTCCGTCCCCGTTATTTAACGAGGAGAGTGCCGCCTCTTGAAGCTCCGCGCGACCCCGTCTCACGCGGTTAGGGCATCGAGCGCCTGCCGCCCGATTCCTACGCCGCTTCTCCCGTTGTCGCTGCGTCCGTCGCCATTCGAAACATCGTTCGCGTCCGCGTCCGACACACGCGGAGACGACGACGTCGCTGTGTTGTGCGCTGATGACGCCGCACTCGGGTCAACGTCCCGCGCTGACCGAGTGTTTCCTCCCCATGGGCTTCGATTTGGACCCATGTTTGGGCCTGGGCCAAACCGGTTAGACCGGGGCCTAACAATTCTCCCCCGCCCAATTTGGACATCGCCCTCGATGTCTCTAACGGGCGGATCCTGCAGAACCATCGCTCCGATCCTCAATGCTCCAATCCGACACTGCTGCGCTCCTGTGGCAGTGTGTGGAACTACCTGTAATGATCCAATCTGCGGTTGCTCGATTTCTTCAACCTGTTCGGCTGGATCCTGTGCCGCTATCGCCATGAGCTTTTGTTTGCTAGGACAATCCTTTACCCAGTGAGGACCGCCGCACCAAAAGCAACCCTGTGGCTTTTGCTCCCGTCGTCCCGGTGAACCCTTGTTCTGCCGGTAGAATGGTCTACCCCTCTTTGGAACTCTAGCTCCCGGCGGTGTGCGTGGGGAGCCGCGCTGAGATCCGCGCTTTGGTGGTGTCTTGGATTTCTTTGGTGGTGCTGGTTTGAAATTTCTGTTATCCACCAGAGATTCAGCCACCGCCACAGCCGCCCTCCAGTCAACTGGCTCGCGACGTCGGACCTCCGTTTCTGCCCATGGCTGAAGGCCCCGGAGGAAGAAGTATCGCCTATCGTCCTCCGCCATACCCGGAAGCTCCAGCATCAAAGTAGAGAAAGTCCGGACGTACTCCTGGATCGAGCCTGTATGCCTCAGCCGATCCAGTTTGCCACGCACCTGATCCGCCGAGTTTCCGGGAAGAAACTGCTGCCGCAGTTCCTCACGGAAAGTCTCCCAAGTCCAGCTAGTAGTCCCGGATGTAGAGCCGACTTTGGTTCGCCACCAAAGTTTCGCGTCGCCTGTAAGATAGGCGATGCACACCTGCACCCGATCTCCTGCAGAAATATGGTTAGCTGAAAACAGTTGCTCCATATCCTAGATAAAGTTTTCAACCTCTCTGGACGATCGAGCCCCCCCGAACGTCGCTGGGTCTGGTACGCGCATCCTCGGTTTGGGAGTCTCCTGCTCCACCGGTGCTAGTTTCGATACTTGCGCTAGGGCTAGGCGCAGTACCTTTACTTCTGCGTGCATGTCCTCCTTCATGCGAGCCATCTCCCCTGGCAGATGGATCAGACCCTCCATGGTCTGTTGCATGACCTCGATCTGCAACCTCTGCTGTTCGATTTGCAACCTCTGTTGTTCGATCAGTAATTCCTGATCCTCCACAGTCTTTTGGAGGTTTTCCACCTGTGGAATCATCCCATTGCCTCCACCACTGGCCAAACCGAGCATCTGCTCGATCTGAGCAATGCGTTCACCCTGGTTCACCATCTCCTCAGGATCAGCCGTCTCCTTGGCCTTTCCTTTATCCTGCCTGGGTCGGGCGTCCTCTGACGCTCCCCTAGCAGTATGGGTGATTTTCTGGAACTTCAGACCTTTCCTCACCTTCGAGGGTGAGGCTGAAGGTGCCGTGTTTGCTGGAACACGTTTGCCTGCTCTGATACCTGTTGTCACGCCCCGGTCGGATCGGCCTAGAATTAGCGCTTATCCGCTTCCTAGAACCGTCCGGCGGAATACCAGAACACAACTCTCCCTAGGGTTTCCGGCCTTAAATTGGAAACCCTAATCTCCCCGAAGAATTTTTATCCCCAAAATACAATTCGCACGGAGAAAAACCCTAACCCTAATTTAGAAATCCGAAAAGAAACAGAACCCCAAATTAAATACCTCCTCTGATTTTGACCAAAGTCAAAATTATAGCCTTGCTGGCGTCAGCGTGACGTCAGCCCTCGATCGGATTTCGCCGCCGCTCGTAAATCTCCGACACTGACGTCACCTTTGCGTCAGCCGCCCGAAATTCGTCCGCCGTGAATTTGATTTCGAAATCGCACCGCCTTACGTCAGCGTCGCCCCGCTGACGTCAGCCTGAAATCGAAATCCGATTTCGATTTCGTTCGATTCGAACGTTGACCGTTCGTTCCGTTGACTCGCGCCTCGATTGCCGAGTTGTCTTCTTCCTTGCGACGCCGCGAGCGTTGAAACCGAGCGTCAAGCTCGAGCGTTCGCCGGAACGACGTCGCCTACGTCGTTCTCACCTCCGGACGTAGCCGATCGACAGCCGCCTGCTGTCGTCGCCGGATCAGGTGGAGAGCAGAGGAAAGGGAAGATGGAATAAAAGCTTCGTTTTATTTCGCTGGCGAAACTACACACCTCGCCGCCGATACCCTGACCGGTGCCCTCGTTCCCTCCCTCGCCGGTCGTCTCCTCGACGCCGGTTACAATCTCTCACTCTCGTCGAAGCTTCACCAAGCTTCGTTGTAGTCGTTAATGGCGGATGAAGATGGAATCGAAGCCCCCTCTGCTTCGTCCGTCCCAGTTATTTAACGAGGAGAGTGCCGCCTCTTGAAGCTCCGTGCGACCCCGTCTCACGCGGTTAGGGCATCGAGCGCCTGCCGCCCGATTCCTACGCCGCTTCTCCCGTTGTCGCTGCGTCCGTCGCCATTCGAAACATTGTTCGCGTCCGCGTCCGACACATGCGGAGACGATGACGTCGCTGTGTTGTGCGCTGATGACGCCGCACTCAGGTCAACGTCCCGCGTTGACCGAGTGTTTCCTCCCCATGGGCTTCGATTTGAACCCATGTTTGGGCCTGGGCCAAACCGGTTGGACCGGGGCCTAACAACAAGCAACTCCGCTAATCTGCTGATATACTAATTAGAATATTCCAAAATTGATAATATAAGAAAAATGCGTGAATAAAAACCTTGCCCATGAATTATGCCCCTCATCCATGCAACTGTCTTTCTGTCCTTTACACTCCACACCCGGGCCAGATCATCCTTGCCTCCAGTCAAGTTTCTTAAAGGAAACAAATGAGAATGCTTGAGCATTACAAAATAAGATTTCAGTTTTTAGTCATTGCATATTGTTATTAGATATATTCTCACATAAACATAATCGTTAAAAGTGCAATGAGAATGAAAGATATGTAGTTAGTTTATCGAGGCATTAAAATCAAGCAAAGAATGACCCGAAATCAATGGAACAGACGATGTGAGAACAAAAACCAGTGGTGATGCAGGAGCATGAATATTCTCGTAGGCTAGGAATCCTTTGTTCGCAGCGTCCAGCTAAGCACACCCAAGGTCAACGGTATGCAGAGGCACGGTCAAATAAGTAGCTTGTGAATATTATTCTTTTAGAAACACATTGGTCAGACAACTTCCAACGTGGCAACAACTTATAGCAAGCATGGACCCACTCAAGGAAAGCGAGGGGACTTAAAAAAAAAAGGAAAGTTAGAGAAGAAGCTCTAGATTTTGAAGATTGAAAGAAAAGAAATGGTGTTAAAGTTCCAAGCTAAACCCACCCTCTTCCGTATCAGGAAGTCATTTTCTAGGTGGTGACATTCTACCTTTATCTTGTGCTGGACTACTATCTCAACTTCAGTGGTTTCTGACAGATCGTTTGGAGCTTTTTGCGTCCGTCTGTATCCTGGAAGTGGTCTCCGGGTGGTGACCTTCTCAGAACTCTTACCTTCTAGATTTTGGTTCAACATGTTTGTGTTGTTACCTTATGTATGATGGGGATATAAAAGACAGACCCAGAAGATCTAAAGGGCCCAATGAAAGCCGGGCCGCTATCGCACAAGTGATTGACATTATTTTTATTTTTCTTTTATTAGGACATTATTTTATTTTTTTTAATTTTAAATTTTTAGCAATTCATAGTTGGATTTAGATTAGCCAAATTTAGCTATGGTAAGTCTCTATTTAAACCTTGTAATCCCAAGGGAAACAATGAACTTTTAGCTTAATCAAATTTTTCATTATTATTTTTACACTTTTGGTGTAGGCCGTGAGAACTTATTTTGGCACTTTAGTGCATGAGGGCTAAATTTTTCATCCTACCAGCTTTTCTATCTTCCCCTGTGATTCGTCGTTTCTCAACCTATCACCCCGCCGAAACCTGCCACCACCATCTTTCTTCGTCCAGATCCTTCATCCAGCCATTGTCGCCACCTCGGCAGAAAATCGTCACTACCTCAATTCCCTGCTTCAGAACGTCAATTCCACCGTCCGCTGTCTCTTCTTGTCCAAATCTTCCGGACGTCGTTGCTGTGAAAACAATCGCTGCTCCTCTTCCACGAACCCACCGCCACCATCGTCCGCCCGTTGATACGCCGTCACCATCCTTCAAACAATAAACCCTAAATCTATCTCCCTGTTTTCCGCCGCTTCCACAACCGCTCGCCGCTTCCACCTTCTTCACCATAGACGACGACGCGCACCTCCACTTCCGCCCAGCCGCCCTCCAGTTCCTCGCCCAGAACTTCCACGCCAACCAACATCACCTAGGCTGGACGCGTCGCCAACATCCTTCCACCACCAAATTTGCTGCCATTACATCCGCTGCCCTCTCACCCTTTCGTTGACTCCACAATAGCCGCCTTCCGCTCCCCCCCAACCGAACCCAGCGCAAGTTCCACCAAGCGCCTTCCTTCCTCGTCCAGAGATCCAGCCGCCTCCACCGTTGTCACCATCAACGCGGACCATCCATCCGTCCGCCGATTCTACCCTTCGCCTACCTCCCTATCACTACGAGTTTACCCACCTTCCTCCCATCACGATCACTGCCCGCCACTTTCCACGCTCATCTCCTCCAACTCCATCGCCGTCCAGGCTCTAATCTACGGCAACGAATCGATCCAGAATCCCAAAGCCAATCTTCCCTCTCGCCGGCTCCGATTCCTTCGACGAGACCCTTCCGGCTGCCTCGAATTTGTCGCTGCGCCACATCACAGCGGCCCTTAAGGAATCGGACGCTGCCCTTCCCTCTCGCCAGCCGCCTTCATCCGAAGAAGTCACCAGCTACCAACTTCAACGCCGCCCAATTACCATCGACGCCTTATTCTGAGTCATCGTTCACTTTGTCTCTGTCACGTGCTAACGAAAGGGACTGAAAGAAGGGAAGAAACAGGAAAGCTGAGCCCTAAATTGGTTGACCTTAATTTCTGCAAATCAAATATAGGAGGTATAATTCTCTAATTTTGTTGCATCTTAATTTAGGTATTTTTACTTATTAATATTGATTGTACTTGCTTTATATTTCAGTGCATGCATAATTGGTAGAATTTTTACTTAAAATTGAGATCATATTTATTTAGTTAGTTGAGAGTATATCTATTTTAGTGTTGACATTGTAATTTTACTATTATTGCTTCTTAAGATTTACCGGAATTTACATCACCTCCCATATTTTCACCCTACATCAGTACAACTTTCCAACTATAATGTTGGTCAATCGTACCTCAAAGGTTCAATATCATGGCTCAAAGGATCTGACTTCGCTTGTCCATTTCTACCATAAAAACACAGGTTGATTTCTTAAGCTATAGTTTTTTTTTTTTGTTGCAAATTTTCTCTTTATTTGAGTAGCAATAGTCTTACTTGAATTGTGATGCACACACCTTCATGAGAAACCCACAACCCATTACTCTATCATATTCAGTGGTTTTCTCGACGATCTTTTTTGAATTTAAAATTGGTCTAAGGTTTCCCAACACAGGGTTCGTCGTAAAATTTTTTTTTGACTAGTTGAGCAGGAAGGTTGGTTGGATCAGGATATAAATATGCACTAGAAGGTCTATTGGGCAAGTTCTGACCTAGGTTACAATTGTTTTTTTTTTTTTTTTCTTTTTTCATTATTTATTTTTTTCCTTGAGCTACGTGCGTCAACGTTAGTTTTCTTTTTTTCTCTGTACCTCTCTTACTTTTCTCTTTTTTTTTGCTCTATTTTTTTATCGACTTGCCTGCCGATTTATAGTTTGGTGCCAACACCTCTTTCGGTGCTGACTCACTTTGTGGCGCTAAGGTTAGGTCGGTATAGAGACGATGACACGAACAGGTCCCCTCACTACTTTACTCATTTTTGTGCTATGATAGAGATCTAGCAGCGATGTTGTAAGCTAGGTTGTTGGCAATTTTGGACGAATTTGGTGCCATAGGTGAAGAAGAAAAAGGAGCTAGGGAAGAAAAGCGAGCAGCAAGCTTGCATCATTGTGAACAACAACCGAGCACTATGTGGCTACTAGGGAAACCCAAGAGGCACATTGAAGCTTATCCTTATGTGAAAATTCAGGCTCTCATGTTAGTTAATTCCGAATTGAATACCTAGGATATCAACGAGATGCTTCTCTTATAAGACACGACCATGAAAAAGTTGAACAGACTCCTTTTCGACATTGAGCAGTAAAAACTAGGGAAAAACAAAAAGTCAAAAATCAAGAATAACATGGGACACATCCATAATAATAACATTACACGATATATGCTTTTGGTGGTGGCAAGAGCTAGGGGAACTTAGTCACCTATGAATTATAGGTACACTGGTTTGATTTATCCAAGCAATGCTACAAGGGTGTCGGTGGTCTTCTAGTTTAAGTCCAAACATAATCACAACTATGTGGGAAAAAGTATTAAGGCTACTTCCATCATCTATTACTATTTTGCATGACCATTACATTTATTATATGTGTGAAGTATACTAATTATACACTCATCTTCAATGGGCACAAGTTTAATGAGATCACACCTATTGATTCATAAGGTTTAAGCAAGCATAGGTAGTCCATGCTTATTTAATCTCCCTCGACCTCATCTGCTACACCTATGTCACCAAACATGTCCTCACCCTCTACGCACTCCACGACGTAACTACATCAATACTATTTTGTTTATAATAAATTTAAGAAAGTAATGATTAATGATATACTAAACCCAAAAATTGACAATCTTATAAAATATTTATGGTATATATATTAGAAACTTAAATAAAAAATATATTATTTGCCCCATTAATATAAAAAAAATTTAAAATGTATTTTATTTCTGAGTTTTAGATTTACTAATTAAATTTGTAACTTAAATTATTAACAAAAATATCAATAAAACAAGGAGACAAGGATCCATCCTATTTTTTTAATTCTCAATTATTGCTTCCACACTAGATTAACTTTTTTAGGCAAATTAATCTCTCTAAATTTTAAATTAATAAAAAAATTTAAAATAATTTAAAAATATTTGTAATATTTTACTACAGCCAAATAATGCCTTGGGCCTTTGTATAAAAATTTAGGACCTGTTTGGCTTAGCTTATAGAGTAGCTTTTGCTGGCTAGTTTTAGAGAAGCTGGCATTGTTTGTAATGTAGCTTCTACTGGGCGCATAAGCTAAAAGCAAAAGCTAGCATTGTAGCTAAGAAGCTAAAATCTTCTAGCTTTTCCAAAAGGAAGCCAACTTCCAAGCTACAGTAATTGTAGGGTATTATATATATATATATATATATATATATATATATATACTATATAATAATTAACTTTAATAATGAAATTAAAAATAAATATAAATAATAAAAAATAAAAATAATATAATCATCATCCAAACATCCTTAAAACTTCTTCAGCCAGCATCTTTTTAACTAGTACTTCTTCAACTGTAAAGCAAGAAACAAAAGCTGGGCCAAACGCAGCTTTAGTCATCTATTATTGATTTGGTTGTTAAATAATTATTATAGAATTAGTCACCAAATGTTATCAACACAATAAAATTTAGCTTTGTAATATATTTGGATAAATCTATAATAAAAAACTACTCTTTAATCTCCTTTTAGTTCCATATTGTTTGGAATAGTCAGCTTAAGGCACGAAGGTGAGCATTATGTGATAATTTTGATTTACCTATTTACTGATTTTACTGAGCTAACATTTCTAATACTATTACAGTTACCAAATTGAAATTTAATAATCAATAACTTATCAATTTTATTTAATTTACCAATTAGTAAAAACGGTTAAATTACGGATTTTACTGATTTTATATTATTTTATAATATAAATAATTTTATAATTTTTTAAAATGAGTTCATAACTTCACTCATCAAATTATAATAATAATTTAATTATAATATTATTTATATATAATAATTTTATTAAATATAGTTATATTTTATATATTTTTTTATTAAATTTTATTATATTTATTATTTATATGTAATAATTTTGGTAAATCGATAAATTATTGAACTAAAAATATTTGTATCATTACCATTATCGAAATAATAAAAAAATTATTATCGAATTTATTGATTAATATATTATTTCAATAAAATTAGTAAAATTAATAAAAATTGATAATTAGTTAAATTAATGCGTAGTTGGTTGAAAAAAAAATTTAGAACAATGGTGAATTAACAAGATAATTTTAAATAAATTGTATTTAATTCAATTGATTATTGAAGTGTAAAGGATTAATTGAATTGCAGAGCATATTAATTTCATTTAATTGAGTATAGCATCTGACTAAATAATTTATAAGACTAATTAAATTGTATTTTAAGTAAAAATAGTGTGATATTCTAGTCGAGTCTTTATTTTAGCTGTATATTTATATATTAAAAAGAGAATAAATTAATATATATAATAATCGATGAAGATTATACTCTACAAGGCACAAAAGCCGACGCAAATATAGGGATCGCCCACTCTCCACCACACATTCGAGGCGGAGCCGATTTGTGTCCTAATAAATGTTTTTTGTTTGCATGATCCATATTCACCATCCCCACCATCTTGATATCAGAGCTTAGGCTCTTGGAGTAGATTTTAAAGACCAAAACTTATTTTCTACTCATAAGAACGATTTTGGACCTAGATGCTTAAAAGAATTGAATATCTATATTTCTATCACCTTGGGGAGCTTTATTTTCAAAAAGTTATATTATCTTTTCAAAACATTTCATGGTCACTACATCCGATGCAAACTATAGTTTTAACAATGATTACAACAATGTTTCTAATGACATATCTTCTATGAAAGAAATGGTCACCCAATTAACTACCATTTTGAGTCAATTAGATGCTAGAATTAGACACCTTGAAACTCCCCCTAGAGTGGATGACCGCCCCTCTAGTAGACCTTTTAGTAAACCAATCACAAGGGAACCTTTTGAACAAAGGCAAGCTTCCTATACCCCCTAGGGTCAACCACTTAGAAACCAAATGGGAGGGACACTATGTTCCATCCAAACATCAATATAGATCAGGGGAGGATAATGTGCCCATTAGACTCAAACCCTCTACTTTTAGCAGTTCTCTTAACCCTAAGGATTTTAATGATTGGTCAACCAAACTAGAGTATTGCTTTGATTCGACTGTCATGCTTGATCATTGTAAAGTTAGGTTAACCAAATACCTTTTAGAAGGACCTGCTAGATATTACTGGACTAGCTCTGAACAGACCTTGGAAAGGGACAATAGACTACCCATTGAGAAATGGGATGAGATGCTATACAAGTTGAGAGAAAAATATGATCCTCCACCTCTCCATGAAAAATTTCTTGACCCATTTAGTAGCCTTACACAAGAAAACATGACTGTAATTGAATACATGCTAAAGTTTAATGCACTCTACCATAGGAGTAGAACTAGAGAAAACCCAAGGGTTACACTAAACAGGTTCATGAATGGTCTTAGATTTCAGATTAGGAAAGGTCTCAGCTACTACCTCATAGACACTATAGAAGATGCTTTCCAAATGGCTAGTGAGGTAGAATAAAATCTTAAGGCAACCTATAGGAGAGAACTTGACCAACCTAGAACACCAAGCCAACCACTCCTACAAAAACCTGTTCAAACCTCTGTCAACCCAGCCCTCTCAAGCTGGGCCACCTCCTAGAGCTCAAACAACCTCAACTAAATTGACATGGTATAAGTGCAATCAGATTGGACACATTGCTAAGGATTGCCCTAAGAAAGCCTTCTAGATTAGAGCAGAAGAAAAACACAAGGAGCTAGTATTAAAAACCCAGCCTAATGATCAAGAACCTATGAACCTTGAGTTTTCTATATTAGGTCCAAATACCTACTCCCTTATAACCCAAGACTCTAAGGATGACTCTATTCAAGTTGACCCCCATAGGGATTGACCTTGATCAAGCTTTACCTTATGACATGCTAAAGCTTCCCCAGCTTGAACATAAGGATACTCCTAAAACCCCCTTAGGAATAGAACCAAACATAGAGGAACCACTATTTTCCCTTGAAGGAACTCAACCATTAGAGGACACTCTCACCTTACTAGAATTAGATCTTAGTTTGCCTGAGCATGAACTAGGATTTACTTTTGATCCTCTTGAGTTTCCCATATTAAGATATGATTTAGATCCTAACCTCTTTGAGTTAAAAGCTTTACCCGCCTTTCCTTTAGACTTTAAGTCTTGTTTTGTGGATCCCAACCCTGAGGCTCTAGGATTAAAGAACACTCAACTTAACAATGATTTGCTTTCCTACCAGAACTTGAATATTTTGATTTTGTGATACCTGAATCTTTTAATAGGCCAATATACCACATGTATACTAATAAATATGGCCGACAAAGGATATTCTATGTAGGAGACCCTGAACTTAAGGAGCATGTAGATTGGGACGAAAAGATTAATTTTTGTGATGTTGTTGACACTGATGATGTTGATTCCTCACTAGATTTTTGGATCCCCCCATCACCTTTGATGTAGATGATTTCATATTGCATAAGCATCATTCCACCCCATACTATGACCCCACTTGTGAGCATATGATTGAGTCCATCCTTGATGTCACGCCCGGTCGGATCGGCCTAAAATCGGCGCTTAACCGTTGTCTTAGGGCCGTCTGGCGGAACACCTGAGCGTGAACTTCCGCTCGGATTAGGTTTCCCCAAATTGAAACCTTAACCCTAGCCGTCCAAATTTGATCCCCAAATCAGAAATCTGAAAAGAATCAAACCCTAAATTGGAAATACCTCTTGTCAACTCTGATTTTGACCAAAACTCGCCGCGCCAAATTAAATCCACTGTGCTGACGTCACGATGACGTCAGCCCTCCGATTTCGTCCGGCGTGTGAATTCAATTTCGCTGATGTCGTCTGTTCAAAGCCGCCTCCGCGAAGGGAATTATCGTCCCGATTTTGACTCAGTTAAAATTGGAACGCTGCTTCCGTCTTCGTTCTCCGCAACGTGAATAAAGCTGACCAGCGGACGCCGCCTGCGTCTGCGGTTCGCCTGGGAAGGCTGTGCCGTCAGGGTGTAAGCGTCTCTCCACCTTCATCCTTCTCATCGCTGGTTACCTGGCAGCCGCCTGCCGCCGGAACCGTCGCCGATCGCCTCTGTTGTTGCCGCGAATCCAGAAGTAGGGGAAGGAGCAAAGGAAATGGATTGGAGAAGAGAGAAGCTGTTATTCCTCGAATCAAGCTTACAAGTCTCTCCTCTCAACGCCGACGACCCCTGTCGTCGATGCCCGCTTCCCCTCCCTCGTCGGCCACCACCGGCTACAATTCTCTCAAAGCTCAACCCTCACTTTCGTCGACGCTCCCCTAAGTGCCGGCATCGGTGCTCCTCAGCGCCGACATCGACGCTCCTCAGTGCCGGCATTGGCGCTCCTCAGCGTCGGCATCAATGTCTGTGGACGTTGGCATCAGAGCCTCTACTCTGGATGGGGCGACGACGCCCTCGCCGTCGCCGGTGGTGGCACTCATGCTCCCTCCTCCTCTCGTGCTCTCCCTCATTGGGTGCTTTATAGGGAAGAGGCTCGCCTGCCTCTTCCGAATCTACCGGCGTCCCGCGTCCTCCGGATCAAGTCGTCGAAGCCCGCAGGAACCGGTTGCTGACTCCTTCCGAAGCCACCTCTTCCGAGTCTTCCGCCGAGGCCCCGTCGAAGCCTTCGTTGCTCGCAGCCGACGTCTCCAACGTCTGAAGCCGCGTCTGAAGGTGTTGCGCCGCTACCAGCCTGCTTGCCGTTGTTCGCATCCACCGCACGCGGAGCAGACAAACGCCCGCATGGCGTCCGAGCATTGCTCGCGGAAGAAGACAGCTCCGCTGCTGTCGATCGCGCCTTCCGGGTTTAATGTGGGTTTGGGCTTGATTTGGGCCACTGTCCGGCCCATTGGGTTTAGGCATGGACCGGCTGAACCGGGGTCTGACAATTCTCCCCCACCTGATTTGAACATCGCCCTCGTTGTTCGTGGAACGTCTTCTCAACGTTATCAACGGAGCTTGCTGCTCCCGGAAGAGGTCTCGCATACCTCTCTTCGTCAGCCTCTCAGTAACAACATCAAAGCCTCTTGCTCTGGAAAAAGATTTTCCTGATCCCTCTTCATCACCCTCTCAGTGATGGCATCGGAGCCTCCTGCTCCGGAAAGGATCCTGCTGACCCTTCTTCATCACCCTCTCAGCGATGGCATCAGAGCCTCCTGCTCCGGGAAGAGATCTTGTAGTTCTCTCGTCATTGTCCACCTCTCATGGACCTGACACTGCTCCATCTCGGATCTTCTTGATTCACCATCATGGCTGAATCTTGGCTCTGATACCTTTGTCACGCCCCGGTCGGATCGGCCTAAAATCGGCGCTTAACCGTTGTCTTAGGGCCGTCCGGCGGAACACCAGAGCGTGAACTTTCGCTCGAATTAGGTTTCCCCCAAATTGAAACCCTAACCCTAGCCGTCCAAATTTGATCCCCAAATCAGAAATCCAGAAAGAATCAAACCCTAAATTGGAAATATCTCTTGTCAACTCTGATTTTGACCAAAACTCACCGCACCGAATTAAATCCACTGTGCTGACATCACGATGACGTCAGCCCTCCGATTTCGTCCCGCGTGTGAATTCAATTTCGCTGACGTTGTCGTCAGTCAAAATCGGAATGATGCTTCCGTCTTCGTTCTCCGCAACGTGAATACAGCCGACCAGCGGACGCTGCCTGCGTTTGCGGTTCGCCTGGGAAGGCTGTGCCGTCAGGGTGTAAGCGTCTCTCCACCTTCAGCCTTCTCATCGCCGGTTACCTAGCAGCCGCCTGCCGCCGGAACCGTTGCCGATCGCCTCTGTTGTTGCCGCGAATCCAGAAGTAGGGAAAGGAGCAGAGGAAATGGATTGGAGAAGAGAGAAGCTCTTATTCCTCGAATCAAGCTTACAAGTCTCTCCTCTCAACGCCGACGACCCCCGTCGTCGGTGCCCGCTTCCCCTCCCTCGCCGGCCACCGCCGGCGACAATTCTCTCAAAGCTCAACCCTCACTTTCGTCGACGCTCCCCTAAGCGCCAGCATCGGCGCTCCTCAGTGTCGGCATTGGTGCTCCTCAGCGCCGGCATCAACGTCTGTGGACGTTGGCATCAGAGCCCCTACTCTGGATGGGGCGACAACGCCCTCGCCGTCGCCAGTGGTGGCACTCACGCTCCCTCCTCCTCTCGTGCTCTCCCTCGTTGGGTGCTTTATAGGGAAGAGGCTCGCCTACCTCTTCCGAATCTACCGGCGTCCCGCGTCCTTCGGATCAAGCCGTCGAATCCCGCAGGAACCGGTTGCTGACTCCTTCCGAAGCCACCTCTTCCGAGTCTTCCGCCGAGGCTCCGTCGCGCCTTCATTGCTCATAGCCGACGTCTCCGAATGCTCCTTCTGAAGCCGCGTCTGAAGGTGTTGTGCCGCTACCAGCCTGCTCGCCGTTGTCCGCATCCACCGCACGCGGAGCAGACAACGCCCGCGTGGCGTCCGAGCTTTGCTCGCGGAAGAAGACAGCTCCGCTGCTGTCGATCGCGCCTTCAGGGTTTAATGTGGGTTTGGGCTTGATTTGGGCCACTGTCCGGCCCATTGGGTTTAGGCCTGGACTGGCTGAACCGGGGCCTGACACTTGAGGACCAAACCCACTTCACTCGTGACAAAGTAGAGTTACTCTACTTAGTTAGATATGACTATGGTGAAGAAGGTTGGCTCCTAGAGAAAGAGCTTGCCCTCACTACTGATATGTTCGCAAGTGCACGGATATGTTAAAGTAATAAAAAGATATTGAACCCACAAAGACCTACGTGTTAAGTACTGAATATTCGAATTCTTACTAGCTAAGCAGAGGATGTACGATAAAATTAAAATAAGAACGAATAAGTGAAAACTATCATCGAAAATATGAGCAGAAAAATGGGATCAAGGTTTCATCACTTTTAACTTTCATGACTAAACATAATAAAATTTCTTGTTAGTTATTCAAATCATGTTAAAGAAAAGATTACTAAAATAAAAGTTGCTCCTTTCGAACGTCCAACTTACACTAATTCAGCCTTAACTTTCGTGACTTGTTGTTCAATGCTTAACAAAAGTAATTCTAGACAATAAGAATGAACCACGGTTCAATTCTTAAGATCTATTTCTCAAGCAAAATTTAAACACTTTCATAGTTTAATTTTATAAGTTTTATCTAAGAGGTTCTAACAATTTAATTCACCTTTTAGTGCAATTATCTCATTTAACACAATGAAATCAAGAAATTAAAATATTTACATGTAAAATAAAGCATAAAAAATTAGGTTACTAGGACTTAGCTACTTTCGTAATCTAGGTTACTAGGTCTAATTTAAGGGTTCCAAATTTGTAAATCACCTTTCGGTCCGTATTACAAATCCTAAAACATACCAATATTTAAAATCTAGCGATTTCAAAGTAAATAAATCACAGAGTTAAATTAACAGTGTATGAATAACTAACAAATAGATATTTATCTAGTCATTACAAAAATTAAAAGGGATTACTTCCCAAGTCCTAAAGAAAATTACGCTACTATGGTTATGAGAATAATATAAATATTCATAAAAAGAATCAAAATTCAAAAAAGTGAAACAAAAGTTTTTACTGCTGTCACAGGGGTGTAACAAGTCATCATAGCCCTGTGATTCTAAAAAAAATTGGTTGCTACAATATTGCTATAGTATTTCACAATTTTCCTCTTGGCTGCAAATTTCCTTTGCTAATTTCTCTTAATTCTGAACTCCTTTCAATTTGAGATTTTACGTGTGTTTATCTCCTCCCTTGGGCGAAGCTTTCCACCAAGTTTTGTTGCCGAAGATGCCCTCTACACCTCTCGGCGAGAGGACAAGCCCTAGCAATGCCACTAAGGATTTCTCCCTCGTTTCTCCATGAGTGCTTGCGATACTTGGATTAGATCTTCTCCTCTTATTTATAATCAGTCCTGTGTTTTTAGTTTTTTCGATTGCGTCTCAGATTTTTCTAATTTGACATCAGAAAAATCAGACTCGGAGGCGCTGTGGAAGACTTAGGCTCGCAGCCGTTCTTCCCCAATTATGATAATCACACTCATGTGACGCCTGCAGTTCATTTCGTCATAGGGGTGTGACAACAAGTTTTTTTTCTTTTCTAAATTTGCCTCTTGAGCTCCTGGTTTCATCTTTGGCTCTTTCATCCTTTAAAATCGATAAAAATAAGCATATTTTACCTGAAAAATTAAAAAACATGAAGAGGTATAGAATCCAAAGAAATTGATAGATTTTAACTTAAAAACAAGCAAAAGTATATAAATATGACTCAAAAGACGATATAAACATATTCAATTTATTATGACTTTTTGAGCTATCAACTACCCCAAACCTCCTCACCCAATATAAGGACAATTCTCTAGAGAAATTTTCTCACTTGGGGAGAGCTGATGCAGGGAGGCAACACGATCCACGGAGATATAAATGGAGTTTAAAGTTACCCTAGCTAGGGTACCCAAAATGCCAATCTCTTGCATTGCATGCATCATGGTAAATTAGATTTTCTTTTAATTACATGCATCTATATAGTTGTTAAAATTTGATAGGATAATTTCTGCATTATAGACATGCATATATCAAACCTAATATTTAGTCAAGCATTCATGCTAGAACTTGAGCATACTTGCATTTACATTTTTACAGGCAATCAAGCAATGGAGACACATTCACTCATGGAAATATCAACAAGCCATCAAGCTTCTAGGGGAGAATCAACAACTAAGGTTGAGTTTGGGTTGCAGGCCGCCCGCTTTTGCGGGTGCGGCCAGTAGGTACAGTAGTTTGGATGGATGTTTGGGGCTGCTTCATAGGCCGCAAATCCGAAATTTCTGCTGGCCTGCAGAAGTAGCCCTCTCGATGCTTCTGCCAGAAGTTCACGCGAACATTGATAATTCCAAAAAGAAATTTCAAAGCAGCCGACCTCGTGCGACTCTCCTCTTTCCGCCGAATCCTCGTCAGTGTCGAAGCTCGCGCTCTGCTCCGCCGAACTCCAACGCCTGCTCCAGCTCCGGCCAACCTCCAGCGCCTTGTCGAGCTCGATCAAATGCTCCGCCGACCTCTAGCGCCAGATCCAGCTCCGCCGACCTCCTGCTCTAGCCTCGCCAACCTCTGTGTCCAGATCCAGCCACAACTTTCTTCTGCCGCCAGCCAGCTCCAGAGCCACCGACCAGCTCCTCCTCTGCCGCTCTTCCAGTCAGCGCCTCACCCTGCGCCGTCGGTTCCAGCCACAGGGGAAGTTCCCCTTTTACCGCTAGCCAGCTCCACAAGTCTTCAGCGCCTCGCCAGCTCCTGCGCCTCCAACTCCGGCTCCAGCCCCAGCATCGACCTGCTGGGTGTCTTTGACGCGAGGGATGTCTCCGGCGGTGAGGATCTCGCCGACGGCTGAGAGACGGCCGTTGGAGTAGTCGAGGAACTAGAGGCAGTTGCGGGCGATGATGGAGCGGTTGACATTGGAGTCGGATGATTCGAGGATGGCCTCGATTTGGGCACTGGATGGATTTAGAGATGGGGACAAGGGTCATGTAGGTGCCGGAAACATTTGGGGTGAGGGAGGGGGCGATCGGGGCGAGGGCGGATTCGCAGAGGTCCGGCGAGCGGGTGGCACCGTAGGCGAGTCTGTGGATCCACGGGCGGAGGCGGCGATGGATAGGAGGAGAACAGGGACGAAAACCCGGAGAGGTGAGGAACAATCGATGTGGAAGAATTGAACGAAGGAGAGACCAAAGATCGGGAAGGAGACCGTAGCTTAATATAACAATATTATGTGCTAAATGTGGATCGATTTGGTGAAAAATTAAAGGTGTGTCATTGTGTTTCCATGTATTCGCCTTTATCTGATCGCATGCGGAATTACCGAACGATGTCAATAACACAAAAAAAATACTATTATTTTTTTAGGCATCTTATCAAAGAAAGTCCTTACCGTGAGTTTTTCCACGTTTATGGATTTGTTGAAAATTTATTCAGCATTTTTATTTTTATTTTTATTTTTAGAGAATTAGTGTGGTCATAATTAGGGCTCGTGGGTCATAGTAATTATAAACTTTTACTTAATTAAATAACATAGTATTTTTATTCTACTAACCAGTAATTGTAGTTTTCTAAACAATTTTTATTTCTCTCAGCCAGCTATCTTTCAATCAGTAATTCTTCAGTCAGCAAAAGTTAAAAACAAAATTAGTTCCAAACTGGCCCTAAGAGAGTTTAAAGTCTAGCCAGCCAATGGAAAGTTTAAAGTCTAGCCAGCCAATGGAAGCCCAAAATTTCAGCCCAAGAAACCCAAAAAAAGAAAGCATCAAGAGTAGTTTGAGTAAAGACGAAACTTACCCAAAGCCTCCAACGGCTACAAGTAAACGGCTACAAAGTTTATTGTGCTTCTATTGTATTTTGGTAGATAAGAATTTTGAATGAAAACTCTACTGTTTCCTAGCAATCATGGATTTGGATGCATTTCTACCTTCTCCTTTGCCTAGATGAAGGTTCTATGGATTTGGGATCTCTCCTTCTCTATACTTTCATGGACTTGGAAGATCTACCCTGCTGAATCAACTCTTCACGTACTTATCACACCGTCACCGCTTCTTCACCATTGTGCAGCCAATCCAAGAGCCCGATCGAGCTGAACTTTCTGCCGCGCCTTCTCCTCTTCTGTTCGAACCCACAGTCGGAAGGATCTCCCCATCCGATGGCTGGATCTCCAGAATCAGGAGAATTTTCGGAGAGCCCCAGTTTTTGCTGAAGCTCCCCTGTTCGGCGTCGATCTCCTCCGACCGGCCACCGCTCGCTCCCAAACTCCTGGCAAGAGGTTGCCGTGACCAGAGGGATCTCCAACTGTAGCAGGTCTGGCATTCGTGCAGTGTACGATGAACGCCGGCAAACCCTGCTCCTAGTCGCGTCTTCCCCTGTTTCCGCCAGAAGCAAGGCAGCGCTAACGCCGCCTGTCTTCTAGCGCCCAAACGCGGCCGCCGGCACGCTATCTCACCAGACTACATCCCAGAAGAGCTTCTTCCCCACCCTGCACGGGCCGCCCGTCGACCGTGCCGCGGGAGAGTGCTTACCGCCCAACCAGTTCGCCACTGCTCCAACTGATCTACTAGTCACCAGCGCCGAGTCTCCTCCCGCTAGCCTCGAAATCGGTTGGCCGCCCTTCCCCTCACCTATACAGCCACCAACGACGCCGGAGCTACTGTTCTTGAGATCCCCTGCCAACCGACGGGAGCCGAGCGTTCACGCGACTTCTCAGCCAAGTAGCATGCTTCAGCTGCTTGCTTGCCAGGATTAGCTAAGTTACTTATTACCTGTAACTTAGTTTCCCTTTTTGAAAGAACGTGGCTATACCCAATGTTTCAACCTACACAGGATCTCGGGCATTCAAAGTATCACAACATCGGCGCCAACCATCCCCCCTCTTAAGGTATTAGCGGGAGACTTAGAGGCTTAACCTCTCCTTTGACATGTTATGTGTAATTGGCTTCTTAAACTAATTTCTAATTGGCCTCTTAAACTATAATAGTGTGCTTGTAAGCTCATAGGGCACTACTTGTCTATTTTTCCACTATTAGACCGGTGAAGAACGGGAAAGTTAGTCCTCTATTCTCAAGGGCCACGAGGTGAGTACTTTTTACGATTTTGTCATTTCTCACTTTCCTCATCTTGCCACTTGTTCCTTCTTTTGGGAATCATTTTTCTGGGGTCTCCACTTTAAAATTCCACCCCACCCTGTAAGGCTTCCATCAGTCTCCACAATCAGATAAGCACTTGGTGGAGATATTTGTAGAGGAGGCAGTTTCTTTACTATCTCTTTGATATTTTGAATGGCTTTCCAGTTGTATTTATTGAAATGTCTTTCTCCAGTCTTAGAACACTTATTATACAGCGGTCCTGTATACTTGCTCAAATTTGGAATATAATTTCGAGCGTAATTTAAAATTCCTAAGAATCGTTGCAGACTTTTAAGTGTTTCTAACTGCTGATCAGGGAATTCTAATAATTTTTTCATAATATGGGGCTGTAGACTGATTTTTCCTTCTCCAATTTCTAGCCCTAAAAATTCTATTATAGAAACTCCCAGTTTGACTTTAGTCCTGTTTAGAATAAGGCCATTTGCCTTAACTAAGGAGAGAAACTTTGACAAGTGCTCTAAATGTTGTTGAATGCTTTCAGAGAAGACCAATATATCATCTATATATACGCAGAGAAAGTCTTCATAGTCAGAAAATATGTTGTCCATCTTCTTTTGGAAAATAGACGGTGCATTCTTTAAACCGAAGGGCATTACTAACCACTCATAATGCCCCTGAGGACAAACAAACGCTATCCAAGGAATACTTTGTTCTGCCATCGCGACTTGGTGGAAACCCGATTTCAAATCAAACTTACTAAATACAGTCTTGTTCTTTATCTTGGAAATCAATAACTCAATGTTAGGGAGAATATACGGATCCTTGTAAGTGTTATCATTCAAACGCTTGTAATTGCATACCATCCGTGTTTTCCCTCGTATTTCTTCAGAGTGTTTATTAACAATGAAAGCCGCAGTCCTATGCTTTGATTTTGACGGTCGGATTAACTTCATCTTTAGGAGCTCTTTGATGTGTTTCTTGAACTCCTCATTCATCTCTAAGCTAGGAACTATCGGTTTATCTTGAACAATTAAATCCTCATTAATTATGTCAATATGAAATTTAACCGAATCTTCTTCCCAAAACTTCTTTGGATCACTTCCTATATGTTGAGAGGCTTCTAAATCTTTTAATGTTAGCAGAATTTGCTCTTCATAATCTGACATTCTTCCCAAATCATAAGAGCATAATTCACAGATCATATCGCGACTAACATAGTCAAGAGTTTCCTCTTCATGTAAGAGACTCAATGTTACTCTTGATGTGATAGGGGTTGTCTGAATAACCTCTACTTTTTTGTAGAAGGTTAATGTCCCTTGCTCAATTCGTAGACCACCTTTAAAGCTGTGAACAAAATTCATACCGATGATCAATTGTGTTTTGTCCCCTATTGACAGAGGAAGAGCATATGTAAAGGGCATAACATACTTTTCTTTATTGAGGATCAGAAATCCATTCCTCAATTTTGTGTTTGTTTTTTGTACGCTATTGACTCCGTAGATGGAGTATTCACCCGTTTCTTCATAGCATTTTGATGGAAGAGCATCAGGTGTTATACAACACTTGGAGGCTCCTGTATCCAGTATTGCTTGCACATTGTATTTTTCATTGTCTATTTCAAGTGTTGCTGTGAGATTGAGCAAGTTATTACTAATGCTAGCATATCTGGTTGGTCTCTTTTCCTCAGCTTTCAAAATTACCTCTTTTGTGATCATTACTGATTTGCCTTTGTTTTTGACATATTTCAATTCCTCTTCCAGGTTGGTGATGTGTTTCGCCTGTTATGCGGTTAATTTTCTGAGATCTACTTTTATCTGACTAGGCGGGGCTTCTCCTAGAGGAATTTCTACTTGAAATTTTAGTATGCTACATAAAGAACAGCATACCAAATGGCAGAGTGAACACTGCATCCTAGCACTTTTTACTGTCTTTATAGGGCAAAAGAGACACTTGTTAGTGTGTGGCAGCAAGTCTGGATGCATATCCCATACATGTGAACACTCTATGTATTCTTTTTCCAGGATGAAATTTTCTCTGAGTGGATTCCAGTCTATGTTCATTAAAACAAAATTTTTTCTGTCTACTGAATCCAATTCATCATCTGAATATGAACAAAGATCCGAATCATCAGGATCTTCATCCTCACCGACACTCACTACATCCCATTCTGGGAGTAGTTCCAATTGCTGATAAACCGCTAACCTTTCTCGGTTTACCTTCCGATTCTTACATTCATTTGCAAAGTGCCCCATCTCTCCGCAGATAAAGCACTTGCATTTAGCCTTCCCAGGCTTCTTTGTTTTCAATTTTCACACATGGTTTTTGTGCGGGTGTGTCTTGTACGTGGATGCCTTTCGTAGAAACTTCTTTGGTTTCTGACTAGTAGAATAAACTCCGGGTACAGCAATGTTTTGACAAAACGAGAAATCTTTCGCTTGTCTGTGCATTTCATTTGTTTTACATATTTCTTGTAAAACTCCGTATGTAAAGTTTATTCTGGGGAGAATTCCTACAGTCATTCTAGGGTATTTCTCCTTCCATAGTTCTGCTATCTTTGTATTGTAAGGAGCTGGTAGTTTTCTAAAATAACGATCAGACATCTCAGCAGAGAGAAATATTGCTCCAGTTTTACCCGCAAGATATAAGAACTAAGAACTGATTAGAAAACGGCACAATGTCTTTCATATTTGTTAAGACTAAAGCTTCTAAGTCCAGAATAGCTTGGTTTTGCATAGTAGTATATCCACGGTATTCATCGTATCCCAATATCATCTGTCTAATCTGCGTGGTTACATTTGACGTATCGTCTGCAGTGATCGTCAGTTGTTGATACTCTTGGGGGAAAGCCATCCTCCAATTTTGGAAATATACTTTAAGTGATTCTCCCAACAAATTTTTAATATATACTACTTTGTCGGTATTGTCGACAAAAGTCTTTTGTAAACAATGTGTTATGGTGTTAGACTCTCAGCGTCTAATAATGTCTTCCCATTGTGAAATATCCTCGCCTAGCTGAAGCATTGACCCTGAGTGTGCGTTGGCAGATGGTAAGGCTGGCAACATATCTGGTTTAATGGGTCGAGGATACTTAGGTTGGCTGCTTCCTGCCTCAGGAAACACTTCCCTAATTCTCTGTTGTAAAGAATTATCTGGAGTTGGGACTGGGCCAAAGCCTGGTTGTGTTGTTGTGATCTGTTGGTGGACGACGCTACTGCTAGCTTCGTCATTTGCCATAGCTATGGTGTCTAACTTGAATTGTTGTTCAGATAACAGAGTATTGTCTAAAAAATCTTGGTAGAGTGGGTGTTGTTCTAATGCTACTGGGGTTTCATCGTAAACCACAGCTGGACAGACGAAATCTTCCTCGTCTAACCAACAATTTTCCAATAACTCTAAATATCCAGGATGTTCAGTGAGTGGAACTGGTTCATCGTCAAAAATAGGACCATTGTTGGTATTTTCCTCATCTCCCCCCCCCACGGATTGAAAAAGGATTCTTCCGAATCCGTTTGAAGCATAAGAATCATCATGTGGTTCTTCCTCAGTAGAAGGATGGTCTGTATAATTACCAAATGATGCCAAAACCGACGTAGAATTCGAACGCCAAAAAAATATTTGTGAAGGAATTCTAGGAGTGTTCTCAGGAAGCGAGATTTTCCAATCTGCTCCCTCCAAGTCTGTAGTGGGTATTCTTCGCCCACTTAATGCTCGAATGCCATGTGTGCTCAGATGTTCTAAGACGTCATCTATTTGTAATTTAAAGTTGCAGCTAGCTGAATTGCTAATCCTGGCAACTAACCCTTTTGTAATAAGAAGATTATGTCCAGAGACAAATTTTTCATAACCCTTTGTACTGACCAGAATTTTAATGTGTTGCACAAAGTCTTTGACGGGTAATAAAAATCTGGGGTGAAATATATCAGCTCTTTTTTAGAGGTCATGTCGACTTCTAACGTCCCGATGATTGCTTTCTCCATATCTGTAAATCTGGTATCAATAAGGGTAATTAGGCATTTGCACCCGCAATATGCTCTATGTAGACCATGAACTCCGATGAGACAGAGACCTAGATGAATTGTCTTATATTGGTGAGCGAGCAATTTATTCTTGGACTCATCTGTGATAAATGATAATTGCACCTGATTTTCTCCAGTACAGGTGACTAAAGATTCTGAGTAATGTTGGTAGACCTTTTGCTTAGTCTCCAACACACGGTGTTCATAGAGAACTTCGGCAGGCACCAGATCTGCCTTTTTGAAACGACTTACTTTCAATTGTTGATCAGGATCAATCAGTCTTTCTAATACCATTAATTTCTTACTCCGAAACTGAGCTAAAAGACTCGAGATAGTATTATATCTCCGAATGACATCACTAGTTGTAGCAACTTCCATATTTGTTCCCGAAGAACTAGCAGAACTAGAGGCCATTATTTTTCTTGTACTCTTGGACTAACTGAGTTGGATCCTTCTTCACAATAAACTTTCTAGACGGTGGCTTTACCACTCCTTTAGTTAACGACAGTGACTGTAAACTCTGTTGGAGTCCTTCTAAGACTGTTGAATTTACTGGACTTTGGTTCAGAGAAATTGTATGAGCCAACAAAATTCTGGATTTGTATTAAAAGTTCGATTATCACGTTATTTTGTGATATGATGACCTTATCTGCTGAGGTTCCAGAAATGCTTTCAGGATTTATGAATCCTTTAGTAGGTGGAAAAGAGTTTTCTACAGATTCCACACTCTTACGTTTTTATCAGTCATAGAAGAGACTGAACTTTGTCATGCAGAGTTTTAACCTCGGTTTCAATTGAGTTCAACTTTAACTCAATCTTACTTAGTTTTTGTGATAACAGTTCAACACAACTGTTTATCTTGTTCAGATGAGTGACTTCTCGTGAAGCTCTGAGATACTCAAGCTTGTCACTAATCTCTCTTAGATAAGAACTACTAGCAGGTTTAGTAATTCTTTGGTTATACAGAATTGATAACAGAATATCACTGATAAGATTTAGTTGAGGAGATTCAGATGTATGAAGCAAGTGCTCACTAGGAATAGCAGAAAAACAAGACAAGTTAACTGAGTCGACCTTGTATGTTCGCTGAGGTTTGATATCCAAGTCTAAATAATCAAGTTTCCTTACATTCATAACAATATCATGTCTTAATTACTCTTCACCTTCTTGACGTTATAGCAGTCTCGTGACTTATAAACGTCGTACGTCTTTTAGAGTTGTTCAAACATGACAAGATGATGAAAGATCACTCCTTTTATATAACTCAGAAATCGAAACAGCAGCTACACAAGATACACAATAGTAAACTTACAGTCTTTCGCTCACTTCCCAGAGTTTGCACCTTGCTTTGATACCAATTAAAATCACACACACACAATGCACTCACTTGCAAACACAATTTAGATGAGGAAAATACCGACAATGGTCCTATTTTTGACGATGAACCAGTTCCACTCACCGAACATCCTGGATATTTAGAGTTATTGGAAAATTGTTGGTTAGACGAGGAAGATTTCGTCTGTCCAGCTGTGGTTTACGATGAAACCCCAGTAGCATTAGAACAACACCCACTCTACCAAGATTTTTTAGACAATACTCTGTTATCTGAACAACAATTCAAGTTAGACACCATAGCTATGGCAAATGACGAGGCTAGCAGTAGCGTCGTCCACCAACAGATCACAACAACACAACCAGGCTTTGGCCCAGTCCCAACTCCAGATAATTCTTTATAACAGAGAATTAGGGAAGTGTTTCCTGAGGCAGGAAGCAGCCAACCTAAGTATCCTCGACCCATTAAACCAGATATGTTACCAGCCTTACCATCTGCCAACGCACACTCAGGGTCAATGCTTCAGCTAGGCGAGGATATTTCACAATGGGAAGACATTATTAGACGCTGGGAGTCTAATACCATAACACATTGTTCACAAAAGACTTTTGTCGACAATACCGACAAAGTAGTATATATTGAAAATTTATTGGGAGAATCACTTAAAGTATATTTCCAAAATTGGAGGATGGCTTTCCCCCAAGAGTATCAACAACTGACAATCACTGCAGACGATACGTCAAATGTAACCACGCAGATTAGACAGATGATATTGGGATACGATGAATACCGTGGATATACTACTATGCAAAACCAAGTCATTCTGGACTTAGAAGCTTTAGTCTTAACAAATATGAAAGACATTGTGCCGTTTTCTAATCAGTTCTTATGTCTTGCGGGTAAAACTGGAAAAGCATTTCTCTCTGCTGATATGTCTGATCGTTATTTTAGAAAACTACCAGCTCCTTACAATACAAAGATAGCAGAACTATGGAAAGAGAAATACCCTAGAATGACTGTAGGAATTCTCCCCAGAATAAACTTTACATACGGAGTTTTACAAGAAATATGTAAAACAAATGAAATGCACAGACAAGCGAAAGATTTCTCGTTTTGTCAAAACATTGCTGTACCCGGAGTTTATTCTACTAGTCAGAAACCAAAGAAGTTTCTACGAAAGGCATCCACGTACAAGTCACACCCGCACAAAAACCATGTGCGGAAATTGAAAACAAAGAAGCCTGGGAAGGCTAAATGCAAGTGCTTTATCTGCGGAGAGATGGGGCACTTTGCAAATGAATGTAAGAATCGGAAGGTAAACCGAGAAAGGTTAGCGGTTTATCAGCAATTGGAACTACTCCCAGAATGGGATGTAGTGAGTGTCGGTGAGGATGAAGATCCTGATGATTCGGATCTTTGTTCATATTCAGATGATGAATTGGATTCAGTAGACAGAAAAAATTTTGTTTTAATGAACATAGACTGGAATCTACTCAGAGAAAATTTCATCCTGGAAAAAGAATACATAGAGTGTTCACATGTATGGGATATGCATCCAGACTTGCTGCCACACACTAACAAGTGTCTCTTTTGCCCTATAAAGACAGTAAAAAGTGCTAGGATGCAGTGTTCACTCTGCCATTTGGTATGCTGTTCTTTATGTAGCATACTAAAATTTCAAGTAGAAATTCCTCTAGGAGAAGCCCCGCCTAGTCAGATAAAAGTAGATCTCAGAAAATTAACCGCATAACAGGCGAAACACATCACCAACCTAGAAGAGGAATTGAAATATGTCAAAAACAAAGGCAAATCAGTAATGATCACAGAATAGGTAATTCTGAAAGCTGAGGAAAAGAGACTAACCAGATATGCTAGCATTAGTAATAACTTGCTCAATCTCACAGCAACACTTGAAATAGACAATGAAAAATACAATGTGCAAGCAATACTGGATACAGGAGCCTCCAAGTGTTGTATAACACCTGATGCTCTTCCATCAAAATGCTATGAAGAAACGGGTGAATACTCCATCTACGGAGTCAATAGCGTACAAAAAACAAACACAAAATTGAGGAATGGATTTCTGATCCTCAATAAAGAAAAGTACGTTATGCCCTTTACTTATGCTCTTCCTCTGTCAATAGGGGACAAAACACAATTGATCATCGGTATGAATTTTGTTCACAGCTTTAAAGGTGGTCTACGAATTGAGCAAGGGACATTAACCTTCTACAAAAAAGTAGAGGTTATTCAGACAACCCCTATCACATCAAGAGTAACATTGAGTCTCTTACATGAAGAGGAAACTCTTGACTATGTTAGTCGCGATATGATCTGTGAATTATGCTCTTATGATTTGGGAAGAATGTCATATTATGAGGAGCAAATTCTGCCAACATTAAAAGATTTAGAAGCCTCTCAACATATAGGAAGTGATCCAAAGAAGTTTTGGGAAGAAGATTCGGTTAAATGTCACATTGACATAATTAATGAGGATTTAATTGTTCAAGATAAACCGATAGTTCCTAGCTTAGAGATGAATGAGGAGTTCAAGAAACACATCAAAGAGCTCCTAAAGATGAAGTTAATCCGACCGTCAAAATCAAAGCATAGGACTGCGGCTTTCATTGTTAATAAACACTCTGAAGAAATTCGAGGGAAAACACGGATGGTATGCAATTAAAAGCGTTTGAATGATAACACTTACAAGGATCCGTATATTCTCCCTAACATTGAGTTATTGATTTCCAAGATAAAGAACAAGACTGTATTTAGTAAGTTTGATTTGAAATCGGGTTTCCACCAAGTCGCGATGGCAGAACAAAATATTCCTTGGATAGCGTTTGTTTGTCCTCAGGGGCATTATGAGTGGTTAGTAATGCCCTTCGGTTTAAAGAATGCACCGTCTATTTTCCAAAAGAAGATGGACAACATATTTTCTGACTATGAAGACTTTCTCTGCGTATATATAGATGATATATTGGTCTTCTCTGAAAGCATTCAACAACATTTAGAGCACTTGTCAAAGTTTTTCTCCTTGGCCTTATTCTAAACAGGACTAAAGTCAAACTGGGAGTTTCTATAATAGAATTTTTAGGGCTAGAAATTGGAGAAGGAAAAATTAGTCTACAGCCCCATATTGTGAAAAAATTATTAGAAATCCCTGATCAGCAGTTAGAAACACTTAAAGGTCTGCAACGATTCTTAGGAATTTTAAATTATGCTCGAAATTATATTCCAAATTTGAGCAAGTATACAGGACCGCTGTATAATAAGTGTTCTAAGACCGAAGAAAGACATTTCAATAAATATGACTGGAAAGCCATTCAAAATATCAAAGAGATAGTAAAGAAACTGCCTCCTCTACAAATACCTCCACCAAGTGATTATCTGATTGTGGAGATTGACGGAAGCCTTACAGGGTGGGGTGGAATTTTAAAGTGGAGACCCCAGAAAAATGATTCCCAAAAGAAGGAACAAGTGGCAAGATATTGTTCCGGGAAATATAAAACTGCAATATCCACCATTGATGCAGAGATAATGGCCTGCTTATATTCTCTAGATAAATTCCGGATTTTTCTTCTTTCAAAAAATGAATTTACTCTACGGACAGATTGTCACGCAATTGTGTCTTTTTTCCAAACTGTCACGGCAAGTAAGCTTGCAAAAATAGATGGGTAAATTTCATTGAGTATGTAACTGCAACCGGAATTGATGTCAAGGTGGAACATATAAAGGGTACTGACAATGTGGGAGCTGATAAACTCTCACGCATCATTGCAAATAATTCCATATATGTCATGGTAGACAGTCCATCCTTTCAAGTATTTTCTGCGAAAATGGCTCTAAGCACTGCTTATAGACGGTCTATGCTGGAAAGATTGCCTTCTGCTATTACTCAGTCTATACTAGAAATGGCAGAAAAAATGGCTATTAATAAATTAATCAGTCTACAAGAACAGCTGCAAGATCTGATAATAGAACCCAGGCCAGGCATATAGGTCAGACAACAATATGGCAGGATGACTTATACAACACTTGTTCAATTTGATGAAGTCAATGAAGAAGATTACGGCTTCTTACAAGATTTATATGACTACGGGATGATCAGACAGCTGGATTGCGAGTTCCAAACTCCAGCTTTCGTAAGTCCGAAATTATTCGAAGTAATTGATGACAACGTCTATCCGGTTTTGACTATTCATTCCGTCTTTCCGCTATTTAGACGTGCTGTTTTCAAGCCAATAACGAGGATCATTCTAATACATTATGATGTTATATGGCCAAATGACTTGGTTGCACCGGAGTATGCACGTATCTATGATGAAGACAATTACCAAGTTTCACTGGATGGATTACCATTGTCCTTTCTCGGCATCTGGACGACCACTTTTGACCAGGTAGTCAATACTTCTTTTTTGCAGGTATGGGTAAGGAACGAGCAGGAAAGGTGGCCAGCTGATCTGGAAGATTCTGACAATTATGACGAATATTAAAGGACAACCACTAGTGATGTGGGGAGGCGACATGACCCACGGAAATACAAATGGAGTTTAAGGTTACCCTAGCTAGGGCACCTAAATTTCCATCTCTTGCATTGCATGCATCTTTAAGTTAGATTTTCATTCCTTGCATTGCATGCATCCTTTAAGTTATTTCCATCTCTTGCATTGCATGCATCTTTAAGTTAGATTTTCATTCCTTGCATTGCATGCATCCTTTAAGTTAGATCTCCTAGCATAACTTGCATCATATGGTAGGTTAGATCCACCCAACAATTACACCATGTAGTTACATCCCTAGGATCCGCCACTTATGTATGGTAGGTTAGTGCATGAAATTGATGTAATAGTATAGGTCAACTCCATTTTGGGATGCAAGTCAAAATCAAGTCAAGATAACTCCAAGAGATGCCATGAGCCCATGAGCCCATCTCATGTGAGAACCAGCCCATCCAACTCAAAGGAGCAACACCACAAGTACCTCAACTTCCACCATCCTAGTTGGCAGCCATGTGGAGTTTGCCTTCATCTCCAACCAAGACAAGAAGCAGCCTGCACAAAGTCCTACTTCAGCCCATCATGCGCCAGCCACCAAAGTCAAGAGGCAGCTGCACAATGTCCCATCTCAGTCCACCATGCGCCAGCCACCAAGGTCAAGGAGCAGCTGAACCATGTCAGCCCTTGCAGCAACTTCAGTCCCTTCAAGTGCCAGCCGCCCATACCAAGCTGCAGCCTGCACAATACCAGCCTTTTGCAGCCTCTTCAGTCCATCATTACCTTAGCGTTTGAACCTGCCATCCTGAAGAAAACTTCAAGCTAAACCTCAAAGCAATCTGCCCATTTGAGGAAAGGAATCTGCCCATTGAGTTGTCTACATCCTGCTGACTTTTGTGACTTGTCTTTGCGCTTAGAGAAGGGAGACAACCGTTGGAAGCCTCCTATATGTTGTAACCTCTTGTAAACCTCAAGTTAGAGTTGAATGAACTTTCAAAATTTCTGAAGTTAGTCTTCAAAAGGTGTGTGTCACCTGCCCCTTCCCCACTTCCATCCATTGCCGAGAGTTCCCTTCCACCCCCCCTCATGCTCTTCAACCTTCCTCCACCATTTGCGCTTGTCATGAAGATTGGAGCTCACGCCACTTCCTCCCTTTAGCCTTGGAGAGTTCTCAGCCAAGAAGAGGTGCAGGACACAAGCGAGACTCAAGAAGGTGTCAACCACCATGTCAAGAGCAAACATCCATCCGAGTTAGCTAAGTTCCTCCCTTCTTCTTTGTTGTTGTTTGTCTTGATGTTCTTGAGCATCCATCTACACTTATATACATCTATTCCATGAAGGTTGCGCAAGGCTCAGAAGATATGCAAGGCGTCATTTCCCCCCTCTCCCCTCTAATAGCTAGTCTCTAGATTGTTAGCAAGGGAACTTGGAGAACTAGTCTCCCCCTTGGTTGTGATTGTAAAAGGCCTCTTAATCTTTGTCACTACTCACCCACGCATGTGTGGGAATGCTGCAATGCCATGTGTGTAAGCTCATAGGGCCCTACTTCGTGAGATTCCACCATTGGACCGGTGAAGAACGGGAAGGTCACCCTTTCTATTCTCAAAGGGTGCAAGGTGAGTTCCTCCCTTAGAGTAGCCCTAATATTCATGGTAGAATCGCATGCTTAGGTCTATTTGATGTTGTAGAACCGCATGCTAAGCTTTGTCAATTTCATCTTATCTAGAAGTGCATGCTAGGATTCACTTGATAAATAGTTTCGGTTTTCTCTACTATATACCATAATCAAACTAATTTCAAACTACGTTAGCTTAAGGGGTTTATGATTGCTGTGATGCTGTTGACACTGATTTTTGGACCCCCATCACTTTTGATGTGGATGACTTCATATTGCATAAGCATCATTCCACCCCATACTATGACCCCACTTGTGAGCATATGATTGAGTCCATCCTTGAGGACCAAACCCATTTCACCCGTAATGAGGTAGCGTTACTCTACTTAGTTGGATATGACCATGGTGAAGAGGGTTGGCTCCCCGAGGAAGAACTCACCCTTACTACCTCAAAGCTCCTCATGGATAAGGACAATTCTTCGGAGAAGAATTTTTCTCACCCGGGGAGAGCTGATGTGGGGAGGCGACATGACCCACGGAAATACAAATGGAGTTTAAGGTTACCCTAGCTAGGGCACCTAAATTTCCATCTCTTGCATTGCATGCATCTTTAAGTTAGATTTTCATTCCTTGCATTGCATGCATCCTTTAAGTTATTTCCATCTCTTGCATTGCATGCATCTTTAAGTTAGATTTTCATTCCTTGCATTGCATGCATCCTTTAAGTTAGATCTCCTAGCATAACTTGCATCATATGGTAGGTTAGATCCACCCAACAATTACACCATGTAGTTACATCCCTAGGATCCGCCACTTATGTATGGTAGGTTAGTGCATGAAATTGATGTAATAGTATAGGTTAACTCCATTTTGGGATGCAAGTCAAAATCAAGTCAAGATAACTCCAAGAGATGCCATGAGCCCATGAGCCCATCTCATGTGAGAACCAGCCCATCCAACTCAAAGGAGCATCACCACAAGTACCCAACACTCCACCATCCTAGTTGGCGCCATGGGGATTTGTCTCTACCTCCAACCGCCCCTTCCCCTTTGAAGCAAAGATGGACAAGACCATTCCCTCACCTGCTGTTGCAGCCCCTTAAAGTCAACATGCGCCAGCCACCAGCTTTTGCAGAATTTCAGCCTCAAGAAGCTGTCTCCATTTCCTGCAGAATGACAGCTCCCTTTTTCAGCCCATCATTCGCCAACCACCACTGCCAAGAAGAGGTCTGCACGCCACCAGCAATGCAGAGTTTCCTACTTCTAGAAGCTGCACACATCAGCTGAAGAGTGACAACTCCTTCAGCCCCTTCAACCGCCTGCAACCTGCCCTTGTTCACTCAATGTGTCATGTACTTAGGGAAGGAAACGCAACCTGCTCTTGTCATTCAGTTTGTCATGTGCTTAGGGAAGGGAGGCAACCGTTGACAGCCCCCTATATGATGTATTCCTCTTGTAAAGTCATCAGTTAGTGTTGAAAGCATTTTCAAATTTCAGAAGTTTGTCTTCTATTGGTGTGTGTCACCTTCCCCCTTCCCCTCTTCCACACCTTGCCGAGAGTTCCCTGCTTCCTCACTTCCTCAAGCCTCCACCACCAGCGCATGTTCTGAGATCAAGAGCTCACCCCACCGCCCCTATCAGCCTTGAAGAAGTCTCAATCCCAAGAAGGAGTTGGTTGCAACCATGACTCAAGATGGTGCTTCAAGCAACTTGCCGAGAACAAGTCATCCCATACTCTAGCTAAGTTCCCCATTTCTTGGTTGATATCTTCTTTGACGAGTTTGAGCATCCATCTACACTCATATAATATCTTCATAGGTGGCGCAAGATCAAGGAGGATATACCAACGCACCCCCATCCTCCCCTTTTAGTTAGTTAGCCCCAAAATGTGTTAGCAAGGGAATTTGGGGTCTAGACTCCCCCTTGAATGTGCTTGTGTTATTGGCCTCTTAATATTCTGTTAAACTCACCCACGCATGTGTGGGATGCTGTAATGTCTTGGTTGTAAGCTCATAGGGCCCTACTTCGTGAGTTTCCACCATTGGACCGGTGAAGAACGGGAAGGTCACCCTTTCTATTCTCAAAGGGTGCAAGGTGAGTTCCTCCCTTAGAGTAGCTCTATTATTTATGGTAGAATCGCATGCTTAGGTCTATTTGATGTTGTAGAACCGCATGCTAAGCTTTGTCAATTTCATCTTATCTAGAAGTGCATGCTAGGATTCACTTGATAAATAGTTTCGGTTTTCTCTACTATATACCATAATCAAACTAATTTCAAACTACGTTAGCTTAAGGGGTTTATGAAGCTATCCTTAATTATCAAAATGTTT
Source organism: Costus lasius (assembly GCA_027563935.2). Taxonomy (NCBI): domain Eukaryota; kingdom Viridiplantae; phylum Streptophyta; class Magnoliopsida; order Zingiberales; family Costaceae; genus Costus; species Costus lasius. The sequence goes on along the minus strand of CM050450.1, from coordinate 15,867,998 downwards.
TCGAAGCGCGTTGTTTGAATGTTGCATGCTTGGTGTCCCCATCAACTAGCGTGGAGCACGAGCATAAAGCAAAACTTTAAAGTACAAGCACACCGAAAGAAAGCTCGTGACACATAAAGGGCAGATTCTCTCTTATCTTGAGATTCGGACGCCAAACTCTTCTTCATTTCAACAACGGACGCCAACATTTTCCCCATTATAGCAAATTTCACGATGGCTATATAAGGACCAACTTCTATAATATAGGATATCGGCTTTGGAGTAGTGTAAGGAACTTCAGATAGTGTGTTTGCAAGTGAGTGCATTGTGTGTGTGTGATTTTAATGGCTCTGATACCAATTAAAATCACACACACACAATGCACTCACTTGCAAACACACTATCTGAAGTTCCTTACACTACTCCAAAGCCGATACCCTATATTACAGAAGTTGGTCCTTATATAGCCATCGTGAAATTTGCTATAATGGGGAAAATGTTGGCGTCCGTTGTTGAAATGAAGAAGAGTTTGGCGTCCGAATCTCAAGATAAGAGAGAATCTGCCTTTATGTGTCACGAGCTTTCTTTCAGTGGTGCTTGTACTTTAAAGTTTTGCTTTATGCTCGTGCTCCACGCTAGTGGTTGTCCTTTAATATTCGTCATAATTGTCAGAATCTTCCAGATCAGCTGACCACCTTTCCTGCTCGTTCCTTGCCCATACCTGCAAAAAAGAAGTATTGACTACCTGGTCAAAAGTGGTCGTCCAGATGCCGAGAAAGGACAATGGTAATCCATCCAGTGAAACTTGGTAATTGTCTTCATCATAGATATGTGCATACTCCGGTGCAACCAAGTCATTTGGCCATATAACATCATAATGTATTAGAATGATCCTCGTTATATGTGTTGCACAAAGTCTTTGACGGGTAATAAAAAATCTGGGGTGAAATATATCAGCTCTTTGTTAGAGGTCATGTCGACTTCTAACGTCCCGATGATTGCTTTCTCCAGATCTGTAAATCTGGTATCAATAAGGGTAATTAGGCATTTGCACCCGCAATATGCTCTATGTATACCATGAACTCCGATGAGACAGAGACCTAGATGAATTGTCTTATATTAGTGAGCGAGCAATATGAATGTCTTAATTACTCTTCACCTTCTTGACGTTATAGCAGTCTCGTGACTTATAAACATCGTACGTCTTTTAGAGTTGTTCAAACATGACAAGATGATGAAAGATCACTCCTTTTATATAACTCAGAAATCGAAACAGCAGCTACACAAGATACATAATGTAAAACAAATGAAATGCACAGACAAGCGAAAGATTTCTCGTTTTGTCAAAACATTGCTGTACCCGGAGTTTATTCTACTAGTCAGAAACCAAAGACTGTAAGTGAGTGCATTGTGTGTGTGTGATTTTAATTGGTATCAAAGCAAGGTGCAAACTCTGGGAAGTGAGCGAAAGACTGTAAGTTTACTATTGTGTATCTTGTGTAGCTGCTGTTTCGATTTCTGAGTTATATAAAAGGAGTGATCTTTCATCATCTTGTCATGTTTGAACAACTCTAAAAGACGTACGACGTTTATAAGTCACGAGACTGCTATAACGTCAAGAAGGTGAAGAGTAATTAAGACATGATATTGTTATGAATGTAAGGAAACTTGATTATTTAGACTTGGATATCAAACCTCAGCGAACATACAAGGTCGACTCAGTTAACTTGTCTTGTTTTTCTGCTATTCCTAGTGAGCACTTGCTTCATACATCTGAATCTCCTCAACTAAATCTTATCAGTGATATTCTGTTATCAATTCTGTATAACCAAAGAATTACTAAACCTGCTAGTAGTTCTTATCTAAGAGAGATTAGTGACAAGCTTGAGTATCTCAGAGCTTCACGAGAAATCACTCATCTGAACAAGCACATGTGATCCAATCATGAAAATTAAATTTTGAAAAACCCCATAGGCATCAATTTTAATTTCCTTATTTGCCCTACAACCTTACAACGGTCCTTTACTAGGGATCCACTCATCCAACCTAGTCAGATCCACTGCCCTTGCATGCACCAAGTCCTAACTGACTTGAGTCGACCAGAAGGTCAACCATGCATGCGCTAGGGCTGAACAACCTACATGAGATCTGGCAAGCGGGTGTGACCCCGGGCCTAACTCATGTGTGTTCACTAGTCGTCTCAATCAGACATCGCTACACGCCTGTCTGCAGTCGACCTATAGCCACCAGGTGCTATCGCACAGGTGCTATCTGGTCAACCCATCAAGGCTGTCAGATGATCTGATCAGACTGTCTGGATCTCACCTAGGGGATGACTTCAACCCTAATAACCCGTCTAAGGGTTTAAAGCAGGGGCGGCTTAGATCTAATGATAGTCGCGCATGTCATTAGGGTTTTTAGAAAAACAACTACAACAACATAGATGCGCTATCAACACACATGCGCCAAGAATGAACAATGTACATGTAAGTCTCGCATGTAAGAAAGATCTAAGGTGTTGCGCAAACATGGATCACTTCAGTTCAGCAATCATATAAATCATGCATTTAACTTGGCTCTGATACCAATTGAAAGTCCCCAGAAGGGGGCGAAACCCTAAGGCATGGCGCCAATAAGATTTTTAAACAGCGGAAGAGGGTTTCTAGGGATCATTTGCATGAGATATGATCAACTATAAAAACCGATTGCAAACAAGTATGAAGGAATCGATTCTTACCAAAGCCATTGCTTGGATGGCGTCTAGGAAGAAGAGACTCAAGTGCTTCTCCTCCTTATGGCTCGCACACAAGATGTGATCGCCTACTCCCTTAGTGCTCCTTGTGCTAGCAAGGTTCTAAGGAGTCCTTGTCGTATGGAAGGGAAGAGACGTTCTCCTCTGCTTGTCGAACTCACTCCAAGGTGTGAAGAAGTCGCCACACACGAGAGCGTCGAGAGAGGAAAGGCAAGAAGCGAGAATAGAGCATGAAACTCTCAACGTGAGGCGTGGTCACGATTTGGAAACATGGTTTCCAAAAATAGTAAACCACTTCTCTTCATGCGACCAAGAGTTTACCCAAGCGCAAACCTCTCCTCTTTGAACCATGCGCTCAACTAATGAGCCGGTTCAATTTAATTTTGGTTCAAAGACCAAATTAAACCAAGCCTTTTTGGTCTAGACCTCATTAAACCTAAAGGTTCCAGATCTAACCGTTCATCTCTAGATGCTCCTGATCTCACCGATCTAGCATCCATTCTCTCGATCGAAGCTTACCGATCTCAAGCCCTAATCAATCAAACATGATCAGACCAGATCTCACTTACAATCAGAGATTAAATCCCTTTAAACTGAACTCAAACAATTCAGTCCACACGATCTGACTTAAGTAAGCCATATCATCAAATTGTGCGACCCTAAGGGTTTCCTTTAAATGTCGGTAACGATAACTTACGTCATCACGATCAGCGAGGGGTATCTAGCAACACATCACTGTCTCCCGATATAAAGGAAAGAGTCTTCCAAGACTACACCCAAACCACAGCACAAGTGTGAATCCAACTCACAAGGCATACATGTTTCCTTTACCATTGGATGTTCTTATTGGATAAGCGTGTCAAGCTTGTAGCTCCAATATGATGAGCATGATTAGATCAGATGAACATAGTCACCTGGGTATGGCCATACACTTTCTCAATCATCTCATCCAGGGGGCCCCTTTAGAACATCACACTCCAATTAAGGAGACGGCAATCCTATGTCTATCACTAGTGCCCTAGCCTGACTCAAGCTCACCATCCAAGATAGTCTATAATCATTATGTTTCAAATGATATTGAACTACCTCAAAACAATGACAATCATCATTTAGAAACACAAGTGATCTCAAGTCAGAGGAAATGTGCCACTTGTCGCATTCAAGGATTATTCACATTGTGACAAGCAATTGAATATCTTAGTAGGGTCTGTCCAGTACATCCAATGTACCCATGAGTCTACATCTTATTCCATGCTCGAAGCATCCTATAAGATTAGAACACATATTAGTCTTAACCATATCAAGGCTGTCTCATGTTCACCAAGATATCTCGACTAAGGACTTTACAGCATGTCAGCCCAGCTGAACAGCTTTGAGACATTATTCAGAAGTACAATTATTGCAGCAGACAATGTAACAAACTGAATAACAACCATGCCTTTATAAACATAAAAGTTTATTACATGATACTGATACATTCCCAAGGCCTCAAACATTAGCCTTAAGGGCATACCCCAACAATCTCCCACTTGCACTTAATCTAATGGTTGAGAAATCTCAAACCCATATTATTACAGTGCTTCTCATGCTTCTGCTGCGCCAGAGGCTTGGTAAGCGGGTCTGCCAGATTGTCATCTGTATGAACCTTGCAGACTTTGATCTCGCCACGATCTATGATCTCCCGGATCAAGTGAAACCGTCTCTGTATGTGCTTGGACTTCTGGTGCGACCGTGGTTCCTTTGCTTGTGTGATTGCTCCAGTGTTATCACAGAAGATAACCAAAGGATCTGCACTCAAAGGAACAACACCAAGTTCTCTCACGAACTTACGAATCCACACTGCCTCCTTGGATGCTTCCGAGGCTGCAACATACTCGGCTTCTGTTGTGGAATCAGCAACAGTTGACTGTTTGAAACTCTTCCACACCACCGCTCCTCCATTCAAGCTAAAAACATAGCCTGATTGCGATCGGAAATCATCCTGGTCAGACTGGAATGAAGCGTCAGTATATCCTTCAATACTGAGTTCTTCCTGACCACCATATATCAAGAACATATCTTTGGTCCTCCGCAGATATTTTAAAATGTTCTTGACTGCAATCCAGTGCGTCATACCTGGATTACCTTGGAACCGACTGGTCACGCTTAACCCGTAAGCGACGTCTGGGCGAGTACACAACATCGCATACATAATGGATCCAATAGCCGAAGCATAAGGCGTATTGTCCATTTCATCTTTCTCAGTCTGTGTTTGTGGACACTGACTCTTCGAAAGATTCAGACCATGTCTGACTGGAAGATATCCTCTTTTAGAATTCTCTAAATGAAATCTCTCCAGGACTTTATCGATGTAAGTACTCTGGCACAGCCCGAGAAGCCTCTTAGATCTATCCCTGTAGATCTTCACACCTAATACATAGGCTGCTTCTCCAAGATCTTTCATCTGGAAACATTTCCTTAACCATGCCTTAACCGCATGCATTTCAGGAATGTCATTTCCAATGATCAAGATATCATCGACGTAGAGGACTAAGAAAGTAATCACGCTCCCACTAAACCTCTTATATACACACGGGTCATCCTCGTTCTTGATGAAACCAAACTCACTGATTGATTCATCAAAACGAATATTCTAGCTTCTCGATGCTCGTTTAAGTCCATAAATAGACTTCTTTAACTTGCATATTTTATGACGATCTGATGGATTAGTGAAACCTTCTGGTTGTGTCATATACACATCCTCATCCAGATTTCCATTAAGGAAAGCTGTTTTCACATCCATTTGCCAAATCTCATAATCATAATATGCAGCTATCGCGAAAAGAATCCGAATAGACTTAAACATAGCTACAGGTGAGAAAGTTTCATCATAATCTATCCCGTAGATTTGTTTGAAACCTTTCGCAACTAGCCTGCCTTTATAGGTAACCACGTTACCATCCATGTCAATCTTCTTCTTGAAGATCCATTTACAGCCTATAGGGATAACTCCCGGAGGCGGATCAACCAAATCCCAGACTTGGTTATCTGACATGGAGTCCATCTCGGCGCGCATAGCTTCAAGCCATCTCGCTGACTCCGGTCCACTGACCGCATCCGCATAAGTGAGGGGTTCATCATTATCAATGATGTAGACTCCGTCATAGCGCTCAGGCTATCGACGGATCCTTCCCGATCTTCGTGGTTCCCGTGATATCTGAGCCTCAGGTTGTTCAATAACCTGATCCACCGGCTCAGGCTCATCCAACTGTGCTTGACTACTTTGTTCTTCCTCTGGATTCTCATCCAGCTTTATTTCTCTCCCACTGGCCTCTTGCAGAAGAAACTCCTTCTCAAGAAATATGGCCGTCCGAGCAACAAATACCTTGTTCTCTTTGGGATCGTAGAAATAATAACCCTTAGTTTTCTTAGGGTAACCGACAAAGATACATTTGTCAGATCTGCTCTCTAGTTTCCCAGAGGCGAGCTTTTTGACATAAGCTTCGCAGCCCCAGATCCTGATAAATGTCAAGCTCGGCTGTTTCCCATACCATAACTCATATGGCGTCTTAGAAACTGCCTTGGATGGCACTCGGTTTAGTACCTTTGCAGCTGTCTCCAGTGCAAATCCCCAAAAGGAGTAAGGTAGAGTAGCCTGACTCATCATAGAACGAACCATATCAAGTAACGTTCTATTTCTCCTCTCAGACACACCATTCCATTGCGGTGTTCCTGGCGGAGTGAGCTGTGAGATAATCCCACACTCCTTCAGATAGTCAGTAAACGCATGACTTAGGTATTCTCCACCTCGATCAGAACGAAGTGCCTTGATATTTCGGCCTAGCTGATTCTGTACTTCATTCTTGAACTCTTTGAACTTGTCAAAAGATTCACTTTTATGTCTCATTAAATAGACATACCCATATCTACTGAAATCATCAGTGAAGGTAATGAAGTACTGATAGCCACCTCTGGCATGTTTACTAAATGGCCCACACACATCACTGTGTATAAGGTCAAGTAAACCTGAAGCCCTTTGACCTTTGTTAAGAAAAGGTGACTTCGTCATTTTACCCATTAAACAAGCCTTGCATGTATCAATCTCCTCATAGGAGAATGATCCCAGCAGTCCATGATCATGCAACCGCTTAATGCGTTTCTTGTTAATATGGCCTAAACGACTATGCCATAGCAAGGTGCTGTCATCAGCATACTTGGCTTTCTTAATATCAATATTTTGTATAGAACATTCCATGTCCAACATGAATAACCCATTGTTAATTGAACCAGTAGCATAAACAATATTATCAAAAGATAAAACACACTTTGAAATATTGCATTCAAAGGAAAATCCCTTCCTGACAAGAGCAGGAATGGAGATAATATTCTTAGTAATGCTGGGAACAAAGTAACAACTGTTTAGTTCTAATACAAGCCCAGATGGCAAAGAGATGAAATAGTCTCCTACAGCAACAGCAGCAACCCGTGCCCCGTTTCCAACTCGTAGGTCCACCTCATGCTGTCCCACCTGTCTTCTTTTCTTGAGTTCCTATACATTTGAACAAATGTGAACTCCACATGCAGTGTCCAACACCCATGAAATAGAAGAAGATGAAACCATGACTTCCGTCACGTATATACCTGAGCCAGAAGCGAAGCTTCCCCTCTTGTCTCCTTGGAGCGCTTTACAGTCCTTTTTCCAGTGACCCAGCTGGCCACAGTGGAAACATCTGTATTCCTTTGACCGCTTGACTTTTTGCTTCAGAGCCTTGCTGTAACTCTTGACAGGGGCCTTGCCCTTCTTCCCCTTCTTCTTGTTGTTCCTTGAAGGAACCATTAAGACAGAGGTTGAAGGCTTTCCCTTCAGAGTTTCCTCAGTAGTCAAGAGCATATTCAGCAGCTCTGCCGGAGTACAATCGATTTTGTTCATATTAAAGTTAATGATGAACGCATCGAAAGAGGGCGGGAGAGACTGCAGAATAATGTCTACAGCAAGCTCCTGGTTGATGGTATGCCCCAGTTTCTCTAGAGCCTCCTTGTGCCCAATCATCTTGAGCACGTGAGCTCCCACTGGGCTCCCTTCAGCCAGTTTGCTCTGAAAGAACAGCTTTGTCAGATTATAGCATTCTGTCCTCGCCTGTGCAGCATACAGCATCTTGAGGTTTGCTATCATGTCTATAGCAGACATATCCTCATGCTGACGCTGCAGCGGTGGCGTCATAGACGCTAGCATCAGGCAAGCGACATCAATGCTATCATTGACGTGCTTTTCATAAGCTTCCCGAACCGCCCTTGCGGCGTTCGGAGCGGGTTGAGGCGGTATAGCCGTCTCGAGGACATACAGTTTCCTCTCTGCCTTAAGAACAATCTTAAGGTGTCCGAACCAGTCTGAGAAGTTCGGCCCAGCAAACTTCTCTCTTTCCAGTAGGGATCGCACATTGAAGCTCATGGTGTTCGTTGCTGCAGGTATCTACAACAATGCAAGAACAGCAAGGTCAGTATCAATGTTAAGAATCAATCAGGACTTAAGAATGATTCTTTTTCTCACTATTTTATCTGGCTGAAAAATCCAGCAAAACAGCCCGAAAGAGTAGAACTCTTTTAGTGAGATGGGATCCAGATTTCATACTTGGTCTCCGCGTCCCGCTCAGGCGAGATAAGATGCACAGAGAGTACAAGCACTAATTTCTGGTAGGCAGTCCCTGCCAATCGCCAACCCGTGCGATTCCCCTTCATCTGGGCAATCCAGCAGACTGTGCCAATTGAGTTGGTACAACACAATCTTTGACCCCACAGATGGCTGCCTCCATGTGCTACCATATGCGCCACATATGTAGCCTACATGGTCAAGCTGACCCGACCTACTCCCTGGACCACCACGTGCTATGCTGAGCAACGAGAAGCGATAAATCCCTTCTCTGTAACACGCAAGTGTAATCCCGCACCGTCTGAAGATAGATGGACGTGCCCACTGAGTGGGTACAACACGGCTCCAACGATAATCAGAACAGTGAGGTTTCGCGTCAGAAGGCTTACGAGCTTGATATTTTAGCGTTGGATTTTAACGGTCTTTTATCTTCTTAACTATCATGCAATTCCTATGGTGATAGCAGAAGATAAACTCATGCAATTCTAATTATAAAAGCAATAAATAGAAAGCATGCTGATCTTATGTGGTAAAAGCCCATTAAGCCTAAGTTAGACCTTAAATAACCTTAAGTCTTCACTTGCTTTTCTTGATGGGTCTTTTGCTGCTCATTTGGCCCAAACCAGGGCCCAAGCGCCCACTGCAGCTTAGGTGCGCCCACCAGGAATATGCGCCTGTCCCAGAGTCGAACCCTGGACCTCCCACCTGGTCAATCCACTGCTGCATGCGTCTCTGCCAAGTGTGCTCTGTGCTCTTGTCTGATTAATTTACAAATTAATCTATCTAGACAAGATTGACTCGCAGGTCAATTACAATTTATAAATTAAATGCAATGTGATGCGCAGATCACAATAAAAATTAATTTACAAATTTTAACCAGGCTCGCAGGCCCCAGCACAGCACACATTAAGTAGGCGTCCCACATAAGATTAAATAAACAAGCACATGCTTACAATCAACATGTGATCCAATCATGAAAATTAAATTTTGAAAAACCCCATAGGCATCAATTTTAATTTCCTTATTTGCCCTACAACCTTACAACGGTCCTTTACTAGGGATCCACTCATCCAACCTAGTCAGATCCACTGCCCTTGCATGCACCAAGTCCTAACTGACTTGAGTCGACCAGAAGGTCAACCATGCATGCGCTAGGGCTGAACAACCTACATGAGATCTGGCAAGCGGGTGTGACCCCGGGCCTAACTCATGTGTGTTCACTAGTCGTCTCAATCAGACATCGCTACACGCCTGTCTGCAGTCGACCTATAGCCACCAGGTGCTATCGCACAGGTGCTATCTGGTCAACCCATCAAGGCTGTCAGATGATCTGATCAGACTGTCTGGATCTCACCTAGGGGATGACTTCAACCCTAATAACCCGTCTAAGGGTTTAAAGCAAGGGCGGCTTAGATCTAATGATAGTCGCGCATGTCATTAGGGTTTTTAGAAAAACAACTACAACAACATAGATGCGCTATCAACACACATGCGCCAAGAATGAACAATGTACATGTAAGTCTCGCATGTAAGAAAGATCTAAGGTGTTGCGCAAACATGGATCACTTCAGTTCAGCAATCATATAAATCATGCATTTAACTTGGCTCTGATACCAATTGAAAGTCCCCAGAAGGGGGCGAAACCCTAAGGCATGGCGCCAATAAGATTTTTAAACAGCGGAAGAGGGTTTCTAGGGATCATTTGCATGAGATATGATCAACTATAAAAACCGATTGCAAACAAGTATGAAGGAATCGATTCTTACCAAAGCCATTGCTTGGATGGCGTCTAGGAAGAAGAGACTCAAGTGCTTCTCCTCCTTATGGCTCGCACACAAGATGTGATCGCCTACTCCCTTAGTGCTCCTTGTGCTAGCAAGGTTCTAAGGAGTCCTTGTCGTATGGAAGGGAAGAGACGTTCTCCTCTGCTTGTCGAACTCACTCCAAGGTGTGAAGAAGTCGCCACACACGAGAGCGTCGAGAGAGGAAAGGCAAGAAGCGAGAATAGAGCATGAAACTCTCAACGTGAGGCGTGGTCACGATTTGGAAACATGGTTTCCAAAAATAGTAAACCACTTCTCTTCATGCGACCAAGAGTTTACCCAAGCGCAAACCTCTCCTCTTTGAACCATGCGCTCAACTAATGAGCCGGTTCAATTTAATTTTGGTTCAAAGACCAAATTAAACCAAGCCTTTTTGGTCTAGACCTCATTAAACCTAAAGGTTCCAGATCTAACCGTTCATCTCTAGATGCTCCTGATCTCACCGATCTAGCATCCATTCTCTCGATCGAAGCTTACCGATCTCAAGCCCTAATCAATCAAACATGATCAGACCAGATCTCACTTACAATCAGAGATTAAATCCCTTTAAACTGAACTCAAACAATTCAGTCCACACGATCTGACTTAAGTAAGCCATATCATCAAATTGTGCGACCCTAAGGGTTTCCTTTAAATGTCGGTAACGATAACTTACGTCATCACGATCAGCGAGAGGTATCTAGCAACACATCACTGTCTCCCGATATAAAGGAAAGAGTCTTCCAAGACTACACCCAAACCACAGCACAAGTGTGAATCCAACTCACAAGGCATACATGTTTCCTTTACCATTGGATGTTCTTATTGGATAAGCGTGTCAAGCTTGTAGCTCCAATATGATGAGCATGATTAGATCAGATGAACATAGTCACCTAGGTATGGCCATACACTTTCTCAATCATCTCATCCAGGGGGCCCCTTTAGAACATCACACTCCAATTAAGGAGACGGCAATCCTATGTCTATCACTAGTGCCCTAGCCTGACTCAAGCTCACCATCCAAGATAGTCTATAATCATTATGTTTCAAATGATATTGAACTACCTCAAAACAATGACAATCATCATTTAGAAACACAAGTGATCTCAAGTCAGAGGAAATGTGCCACTTGTCGCATTCAAGGATTATTCACATTGTGACAAGCAATTGAATATCCTAGTAGGGTCTGTCCAGTACATCCAATGTACCCATGAGTCTACATCTTATTCCATGCTCGAAGCATCCTATAAGATTAGAACACATATTAGTCTTAACCATATCAAGGCTGTCTCATGTTCACCAAGATATCTCGACTAAGGACTTTACAGCATGTCAGCCCAGCTGAACAGCTTTGAGACATTATTCAGAAGTACAATTATTGCAGCAGACAATGTAACAAACTGAATAACAACCATGCCTTTATAAACATAAAAGTTTATTACATGATACTGATACATTCCCAAGGCCTCAAACATTAGCCTTAAGGGCATACCCCAACAATATCCTCGCCTAGCTGAAGCATTGACCCTGAGTGTGCGTTGGCAGATGGTAAGGCTGGCAACATATCTGATTTAATGGGTCGAGGATACTTTGTAATTTAAAGTTGCAGCTAGCTGAATTGCTAATCCTGGCAACTAACCCTTTTGTAATAAGAAGATTCTGCCCTTTTGTAATAAGAAGATTATGTCTAGAGACAAATTTTTCATAACCCTTTGTACTGACCAGAATTTTAATGTGTTGCACAAAGTCTTTGACGGGTAATAAAAAATCTGGGGTGAAATATATCAGCTCTTTGTTAGAGGTCATGTCGACTTCTAACGTCCCGATGATTGCTTTCTCCAGATCTGTAAATCTGGTATCAATAAGGGTAATTAGGCATTTGCATCCGCAATATTGTCGGTATTGTCGACAAAAGTCTTTTGTGAACAATGTGTTATGGTATTAGACTCCCAACGTCTAATAATGTCCTCCCATTGTGAAATATCCTCGCCTAGCTGAAGCATTGACCCTGAGTGTGCGTTGGCAGATGGTAAGGCTGGCAACATATCTGGTTTAATGGGTCGAGGATACTTAGGTTGGCTGCTTCCTGCCTCAGGAAACACTTCCCTAATTATCTGTTGTAAAGAATTATCTGGAGTTGGGACTGGGCCAAAGCCTGGTTGTGTTGTTGTGATCTGTTGGTGGACGACGCTACTGCTAGCCTCGTCATTTGCCATAGCTATGGTGTCTAACTTGAATTGTTGTTCAGATAACAGAGTATTGTCTAAAAAATCTTAGTAGAGTGGGTGTTGTTCTAATGCTACTGGGGTTTCATCGTAAACCACAGCTGGACAGACGAAATCTTCCTCGTCTAACCAACAATTTTCCAATAACTCTAAATATCCAGGATGTTCGGTGAGTGGAACTGGTTCATCGTCAAAAATAGGACCATTGTCGGTATTTTCCTCATCTCCCCCCCACGGATTGAAAAAGGATTCTTCCGAATCCGTTCGAAGCATAAGAATCACATCATGTGGTTCTTCCTCAGTAGAAGGATGGTCTGTATAATTACCAAATGATGCCAAAACCGACGTAGAATTCGAACGCCAAAAAGATATTTGTGAAGGAATTCTAGGAGTGTTCTCAGGAAGCGAGATTTTCCAATCTGCTCCCTCCAAGTCTGTAGTGGGTATTCTTCGCCCACTTAATGCTCGAATGCCATGTGTGCTCAGATGTTCTAAGACGTCATCTATTTGTAGCATGTTTAATTTTGATTTTCTTATTATAAAATTACAAAAAATCTACTTTCAAATCCATTAGCATAATCTCGGTTTTCATAGCTATATCCTAACTAATAAATATTTTCAAAACACTTTGTTTGCATGATCTATGTTCACCACCCCCACCATAAACATAGTTGCCTAATTCAAGCTATCTAAACATACGTACCTAATATTATCTTTGGATAGGAACATATAAGACATTAGAAATAACTATTGTGCTAGCACATGCGTTTTGAAAAGCTATTGTACACTTTGAATTGAGAATGGAGTATTGTAAACCGTATACCAAAAACTCATACAAGAGTATAGAGCAAATGAAACAAAGGCGTAAGTATCCCTTGATATTTGGTTACTGTATCATACTAATTTTGATTTAGAGACATTTGAGCTTGAAGAGGTAGAGTAGGGACCGGTAAAAGCAGGATGAAATCTAAATGAACAATGTTGAGCTCTATGTGCTTGCTATATAAATAAAAAAATTACGGGTAATAGTGGTCATACATCTTCCCATGGGAGGAGTAGATGAAGTAGAAGGCCATAAGCAAGTCGTGTGTCCCTAAGATTTCATTTGAGACCAGGGGCGAATGATAATTTGACTTTAGCAAACAACTCACTTCAGATTGATCTATTGCTTGGATCTTCATCCATGAATCCAAGATTCCTCCTAGCAAGCAAGGCTATACTGTGAATGTGAAGGAAAGGGAAAAATGATGTTGCTTGCTCTCAGTCTCAGCCTCCTTATTAGAATAGAATGCTCCTTCTATAAGGCAAGACCAATATGTTTGGTATACCAAGGATTAGTTGATCTATTAGGTTTTTCGATTTTCTGTGTTCAGAGAAGAAAAAAAAAGCTGATCCAAACAAAAAAACATCTTTAATTATGAGGAAAAGGAAAATTTCAAATAGAACAAAATAACATCTTTGATTACAAGGACAAAGAAAGAAAAACTATTGACTTTGAATATTTTTTTTAAAGTTGTCGTATGTAATTAGATTTAAGAATCATAGTTGTATAGATTGTATTAGACGCAGCCAGAACATTAGATTTCAAATTGCTATTTTATTTTCCAATAATTAACATAAATAGACTAATCATCTTGATAAAATGTAATGTTCTATCCTTAACAAAGAAATATTATTTTTCTTCATATTATTTTTCCATAAAGAAAATGTTTCTTTACAAAATCATTTTCCTTGTGTTCCTTATATATATATATATATATATATATATATATATATATATATATATATATATATATATATATGTTCACACATTGTAAGATCTAATTATGTAATTTACTTCTTTACATAATCATTGCATATTTTAGGGCATATTTGGCAGTGCATTCCATCCCGCTGTCCATTTTGACTGCCTTCTGCCTCTACGCAAAAAGCTTATCTTTAAAGCTGAAAAAATCCAGCTTCTATTAACAGCGGAAGGCTCCACCAAATGGAGCTTTAGTATTATCGCATAATGACATTACTTACAAATCTTGTTTATTTTGATGATTTATAAAAAATTTGCATCTTTTGAGATTTTTTTCATTTCAATACAAATTTATCTTGGCCGGAAAAACACTGGCCCAGAATTAATTTCTTCAAGAGGCAGACTTCTCTAATGTTTAGCTCTACTAACAATTAAAATATAGTGATAATTGGTTCTTATCCGGCATATAAAATAATATGGATGGTGCATTAATATTTGATTTTACAACCTCATTGGTATAAAAACTATTTTAATTGACAATATGATGATATGTTATTATAATTATGATAAAATATTATTACAATTACTGACCTCCCTCCCTTCTTATTTTTATTTCTTATGTTTATTATCCTTTAATAACATCTAAATTTGCCGATTAACTTTTTTTATTGTACTTTAAATATTTTTAGAAGTATCCTACATGACCATGACAAAACTATTTACTTTGACATATTTGGATTTGTCCACTTGTTTTCTAAAATATTTTTAAAAGAATTTGGAATATCATGTGTAGGATCTTGTTCTACGTTTAAGAATGGATAAAATGTTAGAACATAATTTCGTAGTCAATGGTATGAGTTTCAATGCAGATAGTGATATTCTTGTCTTTGCTAATTCTAGAAATATGACTATGAAATTGGGATGTTGGCATTGCCACATTATTCTTCAACTCAGGGCATCAACGTGGGATTAGCCAAGCTTATTTATACTGTATACAAATGATCGAACCCTTGTTACATATGGTACAGATGGTTAGGTATATGCTTTAACACATCCCACATACCCATACCAGTAATATTTATTTTGCAACATACAAAACTAAATACACATCTTTATTTATGTGATGATTAGGTTAGGAACGCCGAGATACTAGAAGGTAGACAAGTACATATATTTTTACTAATTCAATATAAGTATTGGTCTTTTCGTGCGTGTGAAGCTCCAGAGATAGCTATTGAACTAGGGAGTTCCCCTATTGTCTATACATGTGGTGGCCATAATCCTATTCAACGTGTCAGTAGTCTATTCTTTTCTTCTTCTTTTTTATTTATTGTCATAAGATTTAATTTGATTATATTAGTAATTTGTCAACATTTGTACACATTGATTTAAGAATAAAAACGATTACACACCTATTCAATATACCAAAAAGGTTAGGGTTAAATGTTATTTCAGTAGATCCAATAAGCCCAATCTTTTTGTAATTGCTGAAGAGATGTATACGCTCGAGTTTATGATATTCGAATGTACGGATCCTTTGATAATTCCATCAACTACTACGGCTCCCGTCATCTCATTGGTCGTCATAACATTCAGATTGTTGGCATGACATTCTCCGACCAGAATAAGCTACTGATTTCATATTTTTGGGAGCTAATATATCTCTTCTCCAAAGATCAAGGATTAAACCTGCACGAGAGAACTTTAAACTCTGCCATAAATGCTGATGGAGATCATATTAGACCACAGACATATGAGGGAAGTTTTATTACTCGTTGGGATTGCAAGGGTGTGAGTTTCTTTGGTCGGAACTATGAATATGTTGCTAATGGTTTAGCTAATGGGCAAATATTTAATTGGAGAAAAAGAGATGAAAAATTATACATGCCTTGGAGGATGAACACGGAGTAACCATCAAATGTGTTCAATCTCATCCTTGTGTTACTATCCTTACAAGCAACTCATTGCAGAGGAATATAAAAATATAAATGTCAAATATCAGTGAAGTAACTTCACCTCTAAATTAGAGTAGGGAAGAATCTTCCTAATGATCCTTAAAGCAATATGAGATAAAAACATGTGTGTTTATTTTGTGTTCATAGTAAATTGCATTTGGATGAGATTAAAGATTTAGTTCAACTTATTTCTGTAATTTTTTTTTTTAAAAAAAGGGTTGGATGGAAAAAAAATAAAGGATAATTGCATTGCCTTAAGGATTATATGAAGGCTTCCACTATATATAATAAGGTTGTATTGCCTTTAGGATTATATTAGAATAATTGTATTGCTTTTATTTTAAGAAGTGGAAGCCACATTAATTTCTTTTTTTCCATCCAACCTTTTTTAAAAAGAAAAAAAATACAAAAATAAGGTGAACTAAATCTTTAATCTCATCTAAATGCAATTTACTATGAACACAAGACAAACATGCATGCTTTTATCTCATACTGCCTTAAGGATCATTAAGAAGATTATTACCTCTAATTTAGAGGTGAAGGTAGTTCACTGGCATTTGACATTTATATTTCTCTGCAATGAGCTGCTTGCAAGGATAGTAGCACAAGGATGAGATTGAACACATTGATGGTTACTCCGTGTTCATCCTCCAAAGGCATGTACAATTTTTCCATCTCTCTTTCTCTAAATAAATACTTGCCCATTAGTTGAACCATTAATAACATATTTATAGTTTCAACCAAAGAAACTCGCACCCTTGTAATCCCAACGAGTAATAGAACTTCCCTCATATGTCTGTAGTCTAATATGATCTCCATCAGAATTATGGCAGAGTTTGAAGTTCTCTTGTGCAGATTTAATCCTTGATCTTTGGAGAAGAGATATATTAGCTCTCAAAAATATGAAATAAGTAGCTTATTCTGGTTGGAGAATGTCATGCCAATAATCTGAGTGCTTTGACGACCAATGAGATGACGGGGGCCGAAGTAGTTGATGTAATTATCAGAGGATTCGTACATTCGAATATCATAAACTCGAGTGTATACATCTCTTCAGCAATTACAAGAAGATTGAGGCTTGTTGGATCTACTGAAATAACATTTAACCCTAACCTTTTTGGCACATTGAATAGGTGTGTAGTCGTTTTTATTCTTAAATCAATGTGTACAAATGTTGACAAATTGCTAATATAACCAAATCAAACCTTATGACAATAAATAAAAAAGAAGAAGAGAAGGATAAACTATTGACACATTGAATAGGATTATGACTACCAAATGTATAGACAATAGGGAAACTCTCTAGTTCAATAGCTATCTCTGGAGCTTCACGCACACAAAAAAACCAATACTTATATTAAATTAGTAAAAATGTATGTACTTGTCCACCTTCTAGTATCTCGGCTTTCATAACCTAATCATTACATAAATAATGATGTGTATTTAGTTTTGCATGTTGCAAAATAAATATTACTGGTGTGGATATGTGGGATTTGTTAAAGCATATACCTAACCATCTGTACCATATGTAACAAGGGTGTGATTATTTGTATACAGTATGAAATAAGCTTGGCTAATCTTACGTTGATACCCTGAGTTGAAGAATAATGTGGCAGTGCCAACATCCCAATTCCATAGTCACATTTCTAGAATTAGTAGAGACAAGAATATCACTATCTGCTATTGAAACTCATACTATTGACTACGGAGTTATGTTCTAACATTTTATCCATTCTTAAACGTAGAACAAGGTCCTGCACATGATATTCCAAATTCTTTTAAAAATATTTTAGAATAAATCCAAATATATCAAAGTAAATAATTTTGTCATGGTCACGTAGGATGCTTCTAAAAATACTTAAAGTATAATAAAAAAAATTAATGTGCAAATTTAGATGCCATTAAAGGATAATAAACATAAGAAATAAAAATAAGAAAGGAGGGAGGTCAGTAATTGTAATAATATTTTATCATAATTATAATAACATATCATCATATTATTACTTAAAATAGTTTTTGTACCAATGAGGTTGTAAAGTCAAATACTAGTGCACCATCCATATTACTTTATCTGCTGGATTACAATTGAACCAATTTAATTCTGTTTGGAAATCAAATCTTAGTTTCAGTTTGCTAGAATAGAAATTAATAGCTCTGTAATTTGTCAAACTCCAAAATATAATCCTAAACATTAGTTCTTTTAATCTAAAGAAGATTTGTTTTTCTAGACATCTTAGTAACATTACAAACTTCCATCTACTTTAGCTTATTCAAAAAATTAAGAACCAATTATCACTTTATTTCAATTGTTAGCGGGGCTAAACATTAGAGAAGTTTGCCTTTGAAGAAATTAATTCTGGCCAGTGTTTTTTTAGCCAAGATAAATTTATATTGAAATGAATAAAATCTCAAAAGATGCAAATTATTTATATCTCAGCAAAATAAACAAGATTTGTAAGTAATGTCATTATGCGATAATACTAAAGCTCCATTTGATGGAGCCTTTCGTTGTTAATAGAAGCTGGATTTTTTCAGCTTTAAAGATAAGCTTTTTGCGTAGAAGCAGAAGACATGTAGTCAAAGCGAACAACAAGAGTGGAAAGCTCTCCAAACATGCCCGAAAGCAAGCAACATGCAATGGAAAAAAAGTAAATTACATAACTAGATCTTACAATATGTGAAACAAATATATATAGAAGGAACACAAGAAAAATGATTATGTAAAAAAGCATTTTCTTTATGATGAAGTAATCGAAAGAAAAATAACTTTACTTTGTTAAGGATGGAGCATTAACATTTTATCAGGATGATTAATCTATTTATGCTAACTGTTGGAAAAATCAAATAACAATTTGAAATATAGTGTTCTGGCTAGTAAAATGATCAATGCAATCTATACAACTATGATTCTTAAATCTAATTACATACGACAATTGTCAAAAAGAGAAAAATATACATTCTAAGTCAATAGTTGCCCTTTCCTTATCCTTGTAATCAAAGATGTTATTTTGTTCTATTTGAAATTTTCCTTTTCCTCGTAATCAAAAATGGTTTTTTGTTTGGATCATCTTTCTTTTCTTCTCCGAACAAAGATAATCGAAGAACCTAATAGATCAACTAATCATCTCTCATTCTATTTTGCTTCAGGAATGTTGGTAAACTTTATGCCCAATGTGGATTGGTTAAAGTCTGAGTTCCTATACCTCACATTGACGTAAACTTGATTCAATAGGACAGAGTACAACTATTCTGTCTATATAACTGAAATGCCCTAGGATGCTGAAATATGAATTAGTGTATTTGTGGTGTATGTTTGAGCTCTAGATGTTCCAATATTTTCATTCATGAGTTATTGATTAAGCATTGAATACACTCTGAAGTTGTTTATGAAGCATTTGATGTTGTTAGGGACTATTTTGTTATGTATTGTTCAAAATGTTTTTCTTTCAATTACTATCTAGATCGATTTGCTTGTAGTGTAATCCAGTAGCTAGATGGCATGTTTGTAATGGTTCAAACTTCAATCAATAGCATACCCTTTTTAACTGATGGAGCATATATGACCACTGTTGGTAGAGATGGTAATTGTTTGCTTTATTCTCTTTTCTCACCCTTGATACTTCGTCATGTACTACTGTATGATATTCAATGTGATGAAGTAGCAGAATGGTAGTTTAAGAGTATTTGACCATGACCATAGCTATTCTTCTGACCATGACCATCGCTATTCTTCTTTTCAAGGTGTTATCACTACCTCGTATCAGCAGCTGTATCATCCTATTATTGATATATATAACTCCATGAATAGCTTCCACGTTTGAGAGAATGGTGCTAGATTGCCGAGGGGCTTTCTCTTGCAGTTGGTGTTGTAGATCAATCAGATCAGACACTAATTTTCGTGTATGGTCTTTTGAAGTTGCAGAGTTTGAATTTAGGCTTGCATCAAATGACCATTGTTGCGATATAACTCCCTCTATTGAGTAGTTCCCCTTTTCTTTTTCCTTATTAAATACAGTGCTTGAGAAGCCAACATTAGGTTTTTGAGAATAGGATAACAAATGTGGTTGATTCAGGTTTTGTCTTGGTTGAACGAAAAAAACTAGTAGGCCACCGTGAATTTGTTGTTGACTTGGTGGAACTGTTGCTGATAGGATTTTGATTGAAAAATGGAGGCCATAACAATCCAGGCGATGATGGAGGCCTTGACACAACTTTTCCACTTCCTCATTTGTTCCAGTATAAATCCCTTAATAAGAAAAAAAAAAATTCTCTTCTCTAACAGGGTGATATGCTTCCCCGCATACAGCAGAATTAGGAACATTTGATGCCTCAGCCCTACGTATTCCACTAAAAAGTAAATGGTCTAAAGATTTACTTTCCACCATCTTATCACATGCACTTTCAATATTAATACTGTTGTTTTCACTTGAGCTGATATCTAAATTTGAAAGAATTCGAGACTTATTCTTTTCTAGCAACTGTGCAGCCTTGTGCCCGAAAGTATCTGAAAAGAAAGGACCTGTTTCTATTTCTGACTCCATGGTAGTAAGTGCATCCATGTAATTTCCAAACTCACTAGTGATTTCCTCAGAAACATAGCCATCAGAGCTGTTCACTGAACTACATGAAGCAGTGAAAAATCCATTTTGGAGTACTTCCTCAACTGTTGAATAGCCTTCAGTCTTGTTAGTATTAGTTGACCCAAACTGTGTACCTGAGAGGCCTTCCGCCCTATTAGAATATGCATAAGCTCCAATTTCGTGATTTCCTTTAGTGTGTCCACTTGATTCAAAAGATTTTGTCTTGATGGACTTGTTTATAGATGATCCAAAAATTACTTGCTGCTCTCTTGAATGCAAATCAGCAATATTTCCCATGGAGCTTCTTATACTGTAGATAACTAATTTATTCATGTGTCTAGGCTTAACTTGATATGTTTTAATGTTTCACCAAATATTTGGTCAGAAGTATGAGGCTGTAGTCTGAAATTGGTATGACCCCTTGTGAAAGATTCAGGTGAATCAACATTGTAAGAGAATGATACATTACTCTCTACTTTGGACGCTCTTTTTTCTCTTGGTACATCTTGGTATTCAAATCTAGAGGTCAGTTCCATCCTGTAGAAAGGTGAATCAGAGTACTTCAAACATGCTCCAGCACCAGCAATATCAAACTTGTCCATGACTGTTCCATGCTCCTTTTTCCATGGACAGATGGCATCGCGGAACATTGTGCAGTTGCATAATGAAATCTTGTTTGTAATTGTGGGGCAGGAACGACAATAAAATGCCTATATTCGGAGCTGGTAGAATCTCTTTTTGCAAAGGAGAGAGTGTATCAACTTTTTGACCAATGACAACATTGTCAAAAGACACATCGTGCATATTTTCCTGATTTTCCTTTTGAGTGAGCATAATTGTTTCTATTGTATTTTTGCCGATGAGTGACCCCATCTGAAAACTTCTTTTAGGAGAATTGTCATTTTGGCTATAACCCATTGTTGTATTCTTCTCTAGTGAGGGAGCAACATCATTGTCAATTGCCTCCTGAACATCGTGGAGTAGTGGAGTTAGAGATCGAGCTGAATGCAAATTTTCTGGGTCATGAGTAGAGAGCCCTCGTGATTTTAAATCTCTTGCACTAGAATCATAATATGAAAAGGTTGTTGATACCTCATAGAATGCATCACCATTGTCCTCATTATCCAAATCAAAAGGAACATTAGCTATTCTATCCTAGTCCGGAATATTCACTTCAAGTTGTTGACCTGCAACTGATTCCATAATGGAATGACTAGCTACATAACTATTGTTGATGGTTGGTACAAATTGTTCATTGATTACCGCTTTATTAATTTCCTTAGCTTTATCAACAATATTTGACTCTCCATCATTTTACTTGCCAAGAAAATAGACTTCATTCATAGTAAAATCATTTTCATCACTGCCTGAAGTATGTGATACATGAATCTAAGCATTCATTTCTTGAGAAGTGAGATAGTCACTCTGTACAACTTCTGAAAGAGCCATATCTTGTTTTGATTGTAGATTAGATAACTCAGAGAACACCCCTGGATCAGTTTCAAACTCCTCTAAATCATAAATCACTTCTGGGTCAGTCTCAAAATCATCTATTATAGCTGAACCTGAAGGACTCACATAGCGTAGTCGAGTAAAATCATTCTTACATGACTCTATTTTACTCTCGTCGGTGACAGTGCAATTTTTATGAACATTTTTATGCATTTATGCAACTTGGTTCAAGGATTCTGATGACACAGAAAGATTTTCACAAATATAGAATGGATCAGCAATTGAAGAATCAATAGAACTTGAAGAAATAACACAAGATTCATGAACACAAGAGGGATTATTTTTAGATTCAATTTCATTATGGATCAAATGAAAGACTGGTGTAGCAGCACGTTCTCCACTCCTCGACGTGCTCATTGGGAAAGTTGTGGCATTGGGGTGTTGAAGGTAGTAATCTTGCTTATAATTGTTTGGTAGGAAGCGCTTCATGAGCTTTTCCTTCATCTTATCCCATGACAGAATGGGGCACTTTCCTTCACAAGTCCGTTGCTTCTTGAGATTCTTCCACCGTATCTTTCATATTTATGCATCTTGTTTGCTACCGGTTGCACCTTCCTGTCCTTAGGAATTTCTTTGAGATTAAACACTTTCTTCATAGTGTAAATCCAATCAATGAATTCTTCGGACTCTAAATTCCCTTCAAATTCTGGAATGTCAATCCATAAATTATCACTCATTGTAATACCTAAATCGGGCCCATGGAACAATAGGGGCGGTGAGTCACCGAACCCCTCATGGGCATGGGGAATTTGAGTGTCCTTGTGCTTTCGCTTAAGTGTCCCTAACCGGACGCTTCATTCTATATTGGGCTTGGGGTTTCGAAAGAAGTCTTGCCGATCTCGATGCAAGGTTTCTAGATAAAAGAATTCTAGTTAAAAAAAAAATTGCCCGTGACAGTAGAACCATATTCTAAATTAACTTTCCAATACTATAAACTTTGCAGTGAAACTCATTTATATGTAAACGAAGGTTACATCAATTTTACCTGCTCAAGTTGCTACAATCCTCCTTGGTTGTATTCTTCCTGGTATTCACTCTCGAGTACCCATAATAAGAGTTTTGTTATATGCCTTCTTACTAGGGGGCTACAAGAAATGAGGCTGCAAGGAATGGAATGTAGGCAGGGCATTTGTAGAGAGGCAAATGCAGTGAGGTTATAGGGCCTACTATGAGGCTTCAGGATTGCCGGGGTTCGATTATACAATTCCATAAGCCAGCATAACAAGAATCTAGCAATGACACTGTATGTATCTGATAACAAAGGTAGTGCAGGGGAAAGAGGCAGGTGTGGCAACTTCACAACTACAGTGAAACAGTTGTAGTTCCTTTTGTGGCAATGACTAAGATTCAAGGAGAATGAGATAACACTTTCAACCGATGGAGAAAAAGATAGAGAAAGAGATGTATAATTATCTATGGCTTGCTACTATGAGGCTTCAGGATTTCCAGGGTTCGATTATACAATTCCATAAGCCAGCATAACAAGAATCTAGCAATGACACTGTATGTATCTGATAACAAAGGTAGTGCTTCTTTTATTTGCTTTTGAGTTAGCAGATTCATTTCTTTTTTCTCAACCATTCCCATGTCTTGGAGTTCAACAATGGCAATTCCATTCGCCCTTGCTGGTACGAATGGAAAATTTTGAGTTATATATATATATATATATATATATATATATTGATTCGGTTAATCGATAGAAAATTTTTTCGCGAATTATAACCGAACCAAACCGAATCATGAAATTAAAACCTAAAATCCTACTGTGAATCGAACCGATTCATTCGGTTAACCGCCTGACGGCTTTTTGGTTTTTTAATTTTTTTGAACACCCCTATTTTTTTCTCATTTATCAATCACCCGGGGTGGAAAGCAATGGCGTGAGCGGGCTTACTACTTTTTAAACCAAAAGTCACTCTTATTTTTCCTACATGCTCACTATTGCCTTTCCCCATCAAGTGGGCTCCAATGTCTAGGTACGTGGCCTTTCTTTGCGATTTTCTTTCTCTCTCCCTCTCATTGCTCTGGCTGTTGCTACATTTCATCACTCTGTCTCCTGCTCCTACCACTGCTTGCCACTCATCGCCACCGCTTCTTTGTCTCTACCATTGTTGCTCACTACTGTGACTGCAACTCCTCTCTTTGATTGAGTATAAAAATACAGAGTTATGGGTGCAAATATATACTACTATACTGTTTATATCAAAATCAAATATGTTGATTATAACATATTATATTTTGATTATATTTAGTATTATCATGTAACACATATCATATTTATCATATCCCTTATTGTGTGGTGATGTAAATCAATGAACGCAATAAATCTTGGTTTAATATTCAATACCCATCTTCTAATGCACGTCACTTCCAAAAACCTACAAGAAGATATTTGTAAACTGATATGATAAAATGATGTAGTTTGACTGATTCAATCTTTAGTTTGCTAGTGTAATTTTATATGCCAATAAAACTGCAAACTTGATGTACTTGTAAAATTTTAAATATGCCTAATTAATTAGAAAATCTTTGAACCTATTTATTTCCTTACTCATGCCTAATATTGTTTAAAAATTCAAGATAGAGGAGTTGCCTAGGTCATGCTATGTGTGATGCCCGAATCTCAAGGTACACCAAGTGCAACGAACAACATTGATCCCTTGATCATTCGCCGATGGTGGACAAGAACAAAGATTGTCTGAGCTTAGGGTGATTAATTGAGTTAAATTCACCAAGGTTGACCTGATGGGTCACTCTAAATTTAGAGGTTGAGCAACAGCGGAGGAGGAGATACGCGAACGCTCACCCCTAACATGTACAAGAGGAGTTGCCTAGGTCATGTTATGTGTGATGCCTCCTCGGATTTAGCATGAATCTCGAGGCACACTAAGTGCAACGAACAACATTGATCCCTTGATCATCCGGTGTGGCGGACAAGAACAAAGATTGTATGAACTTAGGGTGATTAATTGAGTTAAATTCACCAAGGTTAACTTGATGGGTCACACTAAATTTAGAGGTTGAGTGACAGACGCGGAGGAGAGACGTGAACGCGTACCCTAACATTTGCAAGAGGTGTATATGAAATTACACAGGCTCTTACCTAATATGAAATAGTGACATTTACATACTACATCAATGAATTAACGAAGGAGACAGAGTAGATGGAGGGTGATCATAAAACCATTTAGTCTATAGATTCATTAATAGATTATGGCTTGACAAGTTCTTTGGGCATTGTCAAGGACGGTACTAATAAGTTAGTTTAACTTACTATAGAAATCTTATCGACATATCTCTATTAAGGCATTATAATAGAAAAAAAGTTTATAGACTCTTGAAAAGAAGAGACCTCAAGAGAATCTAAAGCCAAAGGGATTTATGGTAGTTGACACCAACGACTTATCAAGACTAAACACTATTAGGACCTAAAAATGTACAATCATAAAGTCAGATCCAAATGTAGAAATTACAACAATACATCACTAATCCATTGAGGCATAATCAATTAGTAGCTAAGAGAGGCCCAATGATTTCGTCTTTGTGGCACCATTCTCTCAAAAAGGCCCCATATTATGGAAGCTTACACTTAGCAAGTAAGTTGCTTTCCATAACAATAATAAATAAAAAAGAATAATGTTTAACCAAGAATTTATGTTTAATGAAGGGGATGCAATATAAGTAAAGGTTAAACCTCTATGCTTTAATGATAACCACAAAGATTGCTGATGTACTAATCCAAAGTCTCTTGGAGGATACATGTAGCTCAATGGATATCATTTAACATATACCTTGAATGATCTCTCCCTTGATTAGTATTATTGAGACATAATTTAGTTAAACATCATCATCATCATCATCATCATCATCATCATCATCATCATCAAGCTTTAATTAGCAAAAAAAAAAGTTTTAATTACTAATAGTTAGCATTCCATCATCCTATCTGGCATTGTTTGCTTCCACCTTGAATGAATTTCATATTGTACGTCGATTTATGATTTAATGATAAAGTAATTAATCGAGAAAGTAGAACAATTGGGTTAGATAGTCACCCACTTAACTTGTTTGGTATTGGGAACATATGCCATGGGTCTTGCTAGGTTTATTGTTATTAGTGCGCAAAGCCCATAACAACTTGATTATTTTTGTTATTCTAGGCACAATTAACCTAATATGACATATTCATCACATCCACCTATAGATTTGATGTGACTATTGATTGGGGAGGAGATGCCTTTTGGCTATATGGTCTCTAAGAGATGACTAGGGACAACAAAAGATTGTGAGCTCATCACCATCTTCTTATTTGAATATAATAATCTTCAAAAGATTGCCGGCCTTATTTGAAGAGGTAGTCTTCCTTATTAAAAATAAATTTAATATTTATGAACGAAGTATCCTATTATTAAAGTTTACTTTTACAAATAAATTTGGTAACTAGAATTCGTTTCATTGTATACTTGTGCTAACACAACAAGGAGGCATAAATACATAACTTGGATATGGTGCTCCGCAAGGTTTTCATACATTGGAGACAAACCTTAGCCATAAGGACTCATTATCCTTCCCTACATTCTACACTGTTGAAATGCCAGACAATTTAATTTGTTCTCTTTATGCAGCAATTACGATTGCGAATCTCCCTAATAATGCAGTGACCTATTCATCTCCAGAAAGAGAGAAGGAACCAAATTTGGAAAATGGTTAACAAAGATGATAGCTAATGCTTGAAGAATAGAGATTGTTAAACAGAAGTTTATTTTATGTACAAATTGCTGGGCAACAGTGTCTGGAAAATGCAACAGTGCATTACATATCAGAGGAGTCCTCATTAGGCTGGAGAAAGCGTACCAGCAAGGGCGAGTGGAATTGCCATTGCCGAACTTCAACGCATGAGAATGGCTGAGAAACGAGAAATGAATCTGCTAACTCAAAAGCAAATAAAAGAAGGAAGGTGGGCGAGGCCAAAGTTTCAAGATCAACATGGGTAGTGCATGGAAGGTAGATAGAGGAAGCTGCAGCTGCACTGTTGCATGGAAGGCAGCCTATCTGCAATATACGCAGGACTAACTAGAATCAGAAGTGCCCTAGGGTATGTTCACACTTGGCAAGATTTCTAAATAAGAAACATGCTAATTGAGACGGACAACATGAAATCTATCAACTACATCACAGGGGCATATAAAAACCCAGCTGACATCACTGAAATATACTAAGGGAGATAAAACATCAAACATCACTTTCAGATATCTAAACAAAAGTTATAACTTATAACAAGCTAGTTAACCGGGTTGGTCGAAATGTACTAAGCCCACATTGTCGTGGAAAGTTAATTGACTGTAGCAATTGGTCAATTTAGAATATGGCTCTACCATAGTGGTTTTAGAATTACAAGATTAATTTTGTACTATGTCTTCTCCGATAATCAGGAATAAGTTAGTATACACAACTTACTCTAATGGAGTGTATTATTAGATCCACTCATATAATGTATATGTAC
Organism: Costus lasius; assembly: GCA_027563935.2. Classification (NCBI taxonomy): domain Eukaryota; kingdom Viridiplantae; phylum Streptophyta; class Magnoliopsida; order Zingiberales; family Costaceae; genus Costus; species Costus lasius. Next base: position 15,840,320 of record CM050450.1, on the reverse strand, counting down.
TTGATAATTTAATAGTTTATTAGATTTTTGGATTCTTTCTTTCTACTTGTATCACCACTAAGTTGTTGCCACCTAGGTCTAAGAATTCTTTTTGTTACAAGAGTTATGACCATATAACCTTATCGAAACCCTTATCTTTTCTCTTTCTCCTTCCTCCTAATCATGGAGTTTTCTTCAACACTTAGTACTCTCAAACACTTGAACCCTAAAACCTAAAATAAATGACGCCAAGTACCTTTTGTGAGAAAGATCCTTTCAATATTTTCTCATTTTGATTTTTCATCCCATGATATATTTGATCAGGCATGTAATGTTTGGTGACACTCAAATTATACATTTCTCATGTCTTCCCAACAACATGGAACCAACCATTTCTTCTACAATTATGTTCATCAAAAATGCCAAGGATGTTTGAGACACTCTAACGCAGCAAATAAAAATGTCATGCTTACAGATTGTATGAGGAGATTTTTGCCTTAAGAAAGATGACCACCCTCTTCAAGTTACAAATGATTGTAGAACTATTTCATGTTTCTGCACTTGAATTTTGTTACTTAGAAAAGTAAAAAAAGCATAATGTAGGGGCGCAGTCTAATTATAAGGCTGAACACAAAGCCATGGCCTATTGTACTAGTGAAATGATATTGGCTTCATAATCTTATGAAGGCTTTGGTATCAGTTGCATGGACACTTATACCCATGTATTGTGACTACTAGTATGCTATATGCATGGTTTCATTACTAATCATTTCACATAAGTACTTCCAGTAGTTTGATTCCATATTATGTGTGACAAGTTGAGCATGCCATATATCTATGGAACTTGAGAGAAGTGTTAGAATTACTATCTTATCTTTTTTATTATCTTAATTGGATTGTCAAGAATGAGATAGTAGATAAAAATTTTTAGAGAAAAGCAAGTTATTGGATCCAATTATCTAATGTAATGTACTCAATAATTTGACACTTTGGGATTTGTATTCATTTTTTCAATTAGTGGCACTCCTCAAGCTAAACACCATACATGTGATGCAATAATAGGAATGTCTCAACATGATGAAAATAACAAATCTTACATGATGAGATGTATGTTCAACAACTTTGACTACTAGGGGCTTCAATGGTATGACGATGTTATAGATGAAAGCATTGTAGACCATAATCAAGAGGCTTTCTCTTCGACACTCATGCTTTCACCCCTCCAATACACCTCTTATATACATAAACAAGTAACACGCTTACCACCCTGTGCAAATTGACACATTATATTTTTTTTGTGAGCATAAACATGTGTTAATTAGCTATGTGCATGGATCCCTCATTAACAAAGCTCTTATTGCCACATATAAAATACTGTCAATTGTATGTTACTCTCACAAACAAGCAAAGCTATTACTATTGCATGTAAGCTAAAACTGCATGTGCATAAACAAGCAATAATAGTTGTTTATTTAATGCTTTCTCACATGCAGAGATAGATGGGTCATTTCTATATGTAGCAAATACTTGATTTGCAATGGTAAACTCAATGTGGTTTACCGAGGAGCATTAAGAGTTACTATCGGCTAAAATGAGATGCTACCATGTGTTTACTCTCACATTGCTTTTCACCAAGTGTTAAGAGAGTGGTGATGGAAAATGTGGAGACACCAGCATCAAATTTCTTATCATAATTCCTACTATATGTTAATATCTCATTACCATCATATATTTATTCACTATATTAAGTATTTCCACGTTATAAATTCCCTTTACCATTATAATCTAGCCTCTATCTAGAATGGCACCATGTATCCATCTATAATTTAGAGGCAATATAGTTATTCTCTCTTTTCAAATTAAATTGGCATATGATAAGTATCAATTCTAAGAAATCACCCTAAGCTGTTATTGGTGACTTAGCTAAAACCCTCCCAAGTGTTTCAACCAATTCCTGTAAGTAACCTTTGCCTTTTTGCATAACATCTACAACACAGTTCCTTTCCCCTAGCATTACTTCACAACTCTAAATCTTAAAACATATCATGTTATATTCTGTCATAGCACATGCTTCATATTTATATGATGATGATAGCACATTAAAGCTTCCCTTTTCATGTGCTCCTTCATCTTCACACATGCCTCTTGCTTATTTGTGCACCTCGGTCCTCTACACTAACATCCTTGTGCACCACTTCTTTCTTTGGGATGTCATCTTTGCTTCATTATGCAAGTGTATATCTTACCAATATTTTGTTGTGCCAATTCATCATCTTGAGATTACAAGGGAGGGTTAAAAAGGCATGCAAGACAAAATAACATGATTGAATATGGCATCACACTCCTATGTTTGCCATATATATATATATATATATATCCTTTATCATTGTAATCTAATCTCCGTAACCTTCATATAATCCTAATATAATCCTTTATCAATTATCCTTTTTTTTATTTTAAGAAGCCACATGAATTTTTGTTTTTTTCATCCAACCTTTTCTAAAAAGAAAAAAAAATTACAGAAATTAGGTGAACTAAATCCTTATCTCATCCAAATGCAATTTACTATGAACACAAGACAAACACGCATGCTTTTATCTCATAATGCCTTAAGGATCATTAGGAAGATTCTTACCTTCTCTAATTTAGAGGTGAAGTTGATTCACTGGCATTTGACATCCATATCTTTATATTTCTCTGCCATGAGCTGCTTGCAAGGACAGTAGCACAAGAATGAGATTGAACATATTTGATTGCAACTCCGTGTTCATCCTCTAAGGCATGTACAATTTTTTCATCTCTCTTTCTTCAAATAAAGATTTGCCCATTAGTTTAACCATTAGCAACATATTCATAGTTCGGACCAAAGAAACTTACACATGTGCAATCCCTATGAGTAATAGAACTTCCCTCATATGTCTGTGGTCCAATATGATCTCCATCAGCATTTATGACAGATTTTGAAGTTCTCTCATGCGATTTTGATCCAAGTCCCTTGATCTTTGGAGAAGAGATATATCAGCTTCTAATAACATGAAAATTAATATGAATTACTGATATTAAAGTGCATGTTTTTCCTATAGAGAAGATGGTTGTTCCAAAGTGCAATTAGGTTAGACACATGTGATGGGCTATGTAACTTCTCAGCTGGTGCAACCTTATCGAGACAGGCCAAATGAAAGGGACTCTCTCTGTATTCACTAAATTTTCTCCCATGGCTGATCCGTCTTTTGAGGCAGGACCTCCTAGATAATCTGCTATTGAACTTGGTTGTATGGTAGATCGTGGTCTTTGGTGAGTTCTGATATTTTATATTATAGCTACTCATTATTTCATATTTGATCCAGATAACATTTCACTTGTTTGAACTAATGGGCTTATTATTTTGCCAAACTAGTTGTTAATACTGTTGATCCTTCACTCAATTTATGAACATAAACCTATGTCTTCTTGCTAACTATATTACTATTACAGGGAAAATAGGGCTGTGGATATGGAGTCATTGTGTGTTGTTGCAGGAAAATTAGTGTGGTCTGTTCATGTGAATCTCCATATTATTGATAATGGAGGGTAATGGATGTTCTTGTTGTATCTTTTTGATGGACTTATGCTTGTAAAATAATCATAGTATTACAACCCGCTTAGTAAGCAAACTATTTATTAACTTGGTGAGCCGATTTGCAACATGGCCCAATCTATTAAAATGCTTAAGCCCAAGTTAACAATAGCAAGTCCACTAAGCCTTATATATCATATAATCTTTCCTCCCACTTTCAATGTGGGACTAAACTCGAAGTATTACAATCTCCCTCACTTAAGACTTGACGTCCTCGTCAAGCCCACATCCCTAACACATGCCCAAGAATCATCCCTTAGTCGGCAGCATGTGAGGTCAGCCCAAAGGTGGCTTCACCATCCTCAGTAGCCCTTTCCTATTGACCTCTCACCATGCTTAGGACTAAGTTTTGCTCTGATACCAATTAAATTGTCACGCCCCGGCGAAAGCCGGCTATTCCTAGCTCAGGGTTCCCCAGGGAGATGACAATATTGATAGGAACAAAGGAACATATAAAATCAAATAAATCAAATAATCTTAAATTCAACATCAGCACTGTGTATCATAATCAACTGACTCCATTACAAAAATTCATTAACTACAGTTTATAAAGAAACTCTGACAAAGATGCAACTAATTTAACTGTAAGACTAGAATAATTCAGAAAAGTCTTTATCAAAGAACACTTGATGATACTCTGTCTCCGGTGGTAACTAACTATCTACTCTATCCCTCCCATACGCAAACTCGGTACCTGGAGGAGAAACAAGGGGAGTTAGCGAAAATGCTAAGTAGGAACCAAGAGATATGATGCATGTTCAATTTATATGAAATTTGCAATAACAGAGCTACACTACATGTCATGAACTGATAATACAACAAAATAATTGCACATAAGGTTGTCGTGTAAATCATCAAGCTTGGCCACAAATCTCACTCATGAGCCGCACTCATTTTCAGAGTGTTTCTATCGCCAGCTCACACGATAGAACGACTGTATCTAGACAGTCCGGTGAATGTTGCGTCCAACATCTGACATCCGTAGTATTGTCCCGAGGACAACTGGCGGTGCCCTAACCGGCAAACACATAGTCTGATATAATCAGAACTACAACTCAGATAAACAGGCCACTGGTGATAAATCACCAGGTCAGAGATCATATGCATGCACGACATGATAACAGTATAACATCTCAATCATTTTTCACGGTTCATATATATTCATAACTTTCCAACAGAATATCAGAATACACATTCTCAATGCAATCATAATAATCATATGATACTGGAGCCAATTATGCACAAATAATAGGATAATGAGGTCAACTGAATTTAGAATCAAATCAATCAGAATAGTTTCAAAGGTAAGGTGTTAATATCTATCTACACATGAATCTGACACCGTAACAAAGGTAGGGGAAAGATTCCTACCTGAAGTGCTGATGTTGAATTTAAGATTATTTGATTTATTTGATTTTATATGTTCCTTTGTTCCTATCAATATTGTCATCTCCCTGGGGAACCCTGAGCTAGGAATAGCCGGCTTTCGCCGGGGCGTGACACATAGTGTTTTTTCTGTTGACTTAGGAATCTTGTTGATGCTGCTAATATTGCAGCTTTGGCTGCCCTTTTGACATTTTGACGGCCTGAATGTACGTTAGGAGAAAATGGGAATGTTGTTGTACATGATCCTGAGGTTGAGTCATTTTTTATGCTTCACTTTTACCTATGCCATATACTCTGACTTGAATTTATCACTTGTTGGTTTAAACTAAATGTAAAGATGGCTTTCCCTATACTTTTCTTTATAAAGTTTAACTTTCTGTACATATCAGTTAAGGGTTTTATAGGTGTAAAAGGAGTTTAATTGGCTTCTTTATGGGGAAACAAAATGTATTATAATTTTTTACTCCTCTTTCTACAGGTTCTCGAACCATTACCTTTGAAAATCCATCATCTTCCTATTGCAGTGACGCTTTCTTTAATGAGGGTAACATAATGGTATTATAAAAAAATCTTTAAAGCACTAGTTTTTCATTTTTGTTCCTTGTTCCTAATGATCTAGAATATTATATGTTTCAGGTCATTGATCCAACACACAAAGAAGAGTTTGTTATGGGAGGGAGGCTGACTGCTACAATGAACTCAAACGGCGATGTTTGTATGGTTCAAAAACTTGGAGGAGAGGGTATAATGTCAAGCATAGTTATGCAGTGTTTATGAATTGCCTCTGTGAAAGTTCTTGATATCACAAGTAAACTTAAGAACACTTCTGTTCTAGTTTGTTTTTCTAATAGATTATGTTCACATGAAGTTCGTGTAAAAATTTTTATTCTTTTACGACATGCATATAGTTAGAAAGAAGAAGAATGCTCTCCATTTAACTAAAAAGAAGTTTCAAATGATAAATGTAGAGGAAGGAACTAACTCTATACACAAAGCTAACAATGTTGGAAACACAACCACACTTAACACTCAAGCTCAGGCATAGATATGTCATTCACAACATGGTGCATAATTTCACAAATTTAGGGAGGAGAAGGGCCTGATGGTTGTGGCACTTTAGTTAAACAACTAGGATACATTTATTGTCTAAATTCAATTTGCCTTTTTCATTTAAGGAACACATGAAGGTACTAGTTACCTTAATTGTTAAAGATCTGTTGTTGGTAACATGGTCCTAAGATGAAGTTCACCAACGCTTCCCTTCTTGCAGAAAAGATTTAGGAGTGTAAGTGCAACCTTATCCTAAAACATCACTATTGGTTTTGAAATATTGACTCCAAACACTTGGTAAAAAAAAATATTGTTCTATGTTCTGAGCTCTCAATTATTCTAGGCATTAGGCAGTCTCCTGAAGTAGCAAAACATTAAATTCAAACATATATACACATACATACAAAAATACATTTAAATATATATATTACCACCACATAAAAGATGCCATCACTTATGAGATATCAATAGTACAACACCATTACAAGGATAAACTTGAATGCTTTATCATCATGATCAATGATTAGAAGATCATTATACATATGGAAAAATAAATGTGTGTACCAAAGCATCATTTTCAAATACAAAGCAAAAAGATAGAGACAAAATCATCTTGAATACAAAACCAATATGTATGAAAATTTAATATTAGTATGACTATATATTTTTTATAATTAAATAAAACTCAACAAAAACATCATAATAATAACTAAATCAAATTAGTTTCAAATAAGTTAAAAACTCTAACCATTACAACAAAAAATCGAAGTATCAAACACACCAAATAACTAGTACAACACATCAAATCTAAGCATCCAACAAAAATGACTAAATGATAGTCAAATCAGTTCAATTCTCTATCCAAGGGCTAAAACAACAAAATATTGGCAAGTTCTATCTCAGTGAAACTTCAGTCATCTTCAAGTTCAAGTATCATCTTCCTTTTTACTATATATTTTTACACCCTCCTTGAATGGCTAGCTCCTTACATGATGGCCACCTAAAGCCATATCCTTACTTGAAGGTTTTTGAGGCATTTTTTTTGCCTTGCCTAGGAGTCTAGATACTTGTTTACAATGACTATACTAATATTATTTCACAAGCACAATGAGTCACAATTCAATTCCAGAAAATATCTTGGAGGGCTTAGGCCTTTAGTGACAAATTCTTCTAATTGTTTTGTAACAAGCAAAATTTATAATCTGAACAGATTAGGAGTATGTCTTCACAATATAAACCACAAGAATTACATGTTCAAATTTAGAGTATTCAATTAAAAATTAATCATTAACTTTTCTATTTTACTTTAACACCAATTTCCTAACCCGTCAAACCAAGCATGTAGAACATTTCTTTAGCTCAAACATGGAGAAAAGAAGCATAAGGTAGGTGATTTGATAAAAGAAGGGTGACTGCGAAAAAGAGGGACGATGCAGGAGGTTTGGGGTGGGTATGGTTTGAAGCAAAAGAAGAGGATGTGCGATTGGTGTAAGGGTGAGAGGGTTATACAGGGATAACAAAAGAGGTAACTACTTACAATGATGTGAAGTTGGAAAAAGGGAATACTTTCCGTTTAACACAGAAGAGGGTATAATAATATGTATATACAAAAAAATGAAACTAATTTAAACTTGAAATGAATGATGTGGAGTACATTGTGTTTACTTATGAGTGATCAAAGGGGAGCGAATGGACAAGAGATAGAAAAGTGAATTTTTATTGTTGTCCTTGATGGAGAGGAATAAATGGAAAACAAAGATGAGGTAAAAAAATTTCTAGTTGTCTCTCCAACACATCCACTTAAAACTAGAGGAAATGTGAGAAAAGCATGAACTTTTGAAAACTGTTCCGTCTCTTGATAATTATGATGTTGACATTGATGATGGCAAGAAGCTTTGGTCGTTGGGATAGTGAGCTCTTGTGGCTCAGGTGGCAGGAGGTTGAAGAAAAGAGGTAACACAGTAGTGAGAAAAAGAGGATCAAAAGAGTGGAGGAGGATGGTGGCCATTAGAGGGATTAGAGGGCTAGTTTGAGAAGCGAGAAGGGAAGTAGAGGAGAAGAAGAGGTTGATAGGCTTGTGCAGATGAGGGGAGTTGTTGGCAGTTGTGGGAAAGAGTTGCAAAAGGAAAGAGAAATAAGGTGATACGACTTGTTTGGAGGAAGAGAGGGGAAGGTGGCTATGAGGGGGATGAATAAGAGAGGAGGAAACTAAAGGGAAGTGTGTGACAAGGCAAGTGTGGGGGGGGGGGGGGGGGGGAGATGCTGGATAAATTTGTGAGTTTATATTGAATTAATACCTTTCTATTATGTATTCTTGCTATTAGGTAACAGAAAAAAAAGGAAATTTTTATTTTTTTTACCCCTTAGTTTTCAATTGTCCCCTACTTCCCTTCTGCCAGCCCTTTCTAGTGAACAGAGCATAAAGGAAAAAAATAACATAAGCACAAATATAACTTCATGCATAGAAGTGTGCTTAATCAGACTTTAATTGCCTTACTTGCTTTCTCTCCGTTCTTCCCTTCTCCCTCCACCCTGCTTTTGGTGCTTCTCCACCAATTCTGGAATTAGAGCTTCTCATGATATTTCTAGTATATGTATCATATACAGGCTACACATCACATACTAGTATATTATCATATCACCTATCTAGTACCTACTTGACTTAGTAAATACAAAATAATAACCTTTAATGTTATTTGGAAGTTTATATCACTCTAATTATATTGCTTCTATTGTGGTTATTATATTATTTACATGTTTGATATCTCTCATATTTAAAAGTTGTGGGCCTTCTTGCAGATAATATACAGCTAAAAGATCCTTTTTTTCTCTTGTGAATTGCAAGATACTGAGGACTTGATAGTTGGTAATTTTGCAGTTTTGCTGAAACCTTTAGTTATTCCAGGTTTATTGTATAGTTGTACAACTATTACATTATAGTAAAATCAGGTTTGATTAGCTTTGGTTGCTTTGTTTCTTTTAGTCCAAGATGTAACTGTTTCTCATGGCTTTGGGGTGATTAGTTCAATGAAAGATAAGTGAGAATGATTGGTATCTAACAAGACTATGCCCGAGTCTTGTTAAGGAATTGGTAAAGCCTTGCAGAAGAAGGCATGGGATCAAATCTCACATATATATATATATATATATATATGAAGACTATGTCCAAATACTACAGTATCCAGGGACCAATTTGTGTTACAATGTTTTCTCATCTGCCTTCATTTGAAGGATGATGGCGATAATTAACTAAAAGAATGGATGGGTGCTGTATGTTAAATGGCTAAATGCCAGACTTTCCTCCCCAATGTTCTTAAATTTTGTTTGACATTGTATTGGAACAGTTGATTCGCAAGTACAATTCAATAAAACTGTGATAAGAAATAGGTTTTGGCTTCAAATATTGCTGAACCCAATCGATTGAGAGTTTAGACTTGTTATTTCATTTGTGTTTCATTTTTTAGTCTTTGACTAAATTTCACAATCGTTTTGCTTACAATAAGATCCGTGGTAGTTTATTTGTGCATAATGCCCATTGTTACCCTTCCTGTTCGTTATGAAGCCAAAACGTGAGCTTAATACTGAGATGCACCATCTGCCTACTGATAGTTTATTTGTGCATTGCAAAGGAATCTAATTCAAAAATTTTCAGGTAGAGGCATTCAATACTCAGCGAGCATTGCGCAAGATTAAGCGCCATCCATCAATAGTGGGAGGCCAAGTTAGCGTTCCTGATGTTGTTATGAAAGATGAGCAAGGTGAGAATGTAGCAGGACATCATACAGAAATGCTGCAACATCAGTTTGATAGAAGTAATACTCGAGATGACGAAATGGCAATTGATGCAAGAGCATCTACCAGTAAGGAAAACAACAGTTTAGATAGACACACTCATCCATTTGTTAGTGGATGAGTGTGTCTAGTCGGAAGCGTGAATAATACGATCCGGACCCACAGAGAGTTGGAACATCACAAGATTTACCTGGTATGATCTTTACATTGTTTATAAATGCTGCATTAACAAGATAATTTAAAATAAATTGTGTTTAATTCAATTGATTACTGAAGTGTAAAGGATTAATTGAATTGTAGAGCATATTAATTTCAATTAATTGAGTATAACATCTTACTAAATAATTTATAAGACTAATTAAATTGTATTTAAGTAAAAATAGCATGATATTCCAGTTGAGTCTTTATTTTAACTATATATTTATATATTAAATTGAGAATAAATTAATATATATAATAATTGATGAGTATTATGCTCTATAAGGCACAAAAGCTAATGCAAATGTAGGAATCACCAACTCTCCACCACACGTCCGAGGCGAGAGCCAATGAGCTTCGATCATACGGTGGTGGCACAATAGGATCTAGAGAGCAGAAGGGGATGAATCGGAGCTACAATAGAGGCAGTGCTATGCACGCCATTAGGTCGGAGACATACACCCGACAGCCTTCGCCCACCACCATGGCGTTTCAGAGGTTTCTCACTTTTCCTTCTTCTTTTAGCCAAAGTAAGACTATTTCAATAAATGAGAAAAATAAGTATATCAAAATTTATCTTCCTTAATACCTCGCACGCCCTCTACACTAGAGAGAACGTGTATCTCCATGCATTAAAACACTCAACATAACCATAGAAACAATACCTGTAACCAATCCCACCTCAAGTGGATTTTCATGATAAAATTTTATCTTCCCCTTCAATATTCATTAGGTGTTCATCTCCAACGCTTTGGGTTTGTGCCACATATAAGACATTAGAAAGAACTATTGTGACAGCTAGGGGTTAGCATTCGGGAGTTCATTACTGAACTTCCAAAGTTTAATTTTTAGGTACTGGAATCGGTACCGAAATCTCAAAATTAATTTTGAAAAATTCCTGAAGTACCGAAGTTATGGGAGGACAAAAAGAAGAGGAGAGGAGGAGAAGAAGAGGAGGAGGAGGAGGAAGAGAAGAAAAAAAATCTATACTTCTGAGGTTCGGGATTTCTCGAACTCATATTTGTGGTATTGGTACCGCCATCCCGAACTAAAGTTCGATATAGGTTTCGAACTCTTAAACTCCTGAAGTACTGATAAGAATCTTACCTCATCTAATTTAGAGGTGAAATTGGTTCACTAGCATTTGGCATCCATATCTTTATATTCCTCTATAATGAGCTGCTTGCAAGGATAGTAGCACAAGGATGAGATTAAATACATTTGATGGCAATGCCTTGTTCATCCTCTAAGGCATGTACAATTTTTTCATCTCTCTTTCTCTAAATGAAAATTTGCCCATTAGTTGAACTATTAGCAATATATTCATAGTTCGGACTAAATAAACTCACACCCTTGCAATCCCTATGAGTAATTGAACTTCCCTCATATGTCTGTGGTCCAATATGATCTCCATTAGCATTTATGGTAGAGTTTGAAGTTCTCTCATGTGGATTTGATCCAAGTCCTTGATCTTTGGAGAAGATATATATTAGTTTCCAATAATATGAAATCAGTAATTCATTCTGGTCAGAGAATGTCATGCCAACAATCTTAGTGTTTTGATGACCAATGAGATGACGAGGGCAGAAGTAGTTGATGGGATTATTAGAGGATCCGTCCAACTTATACATTTGAATTGGATGCCATAAACTCGAGCATATATATCTGTTCCAGCAATTGCAAGAAGATTGGGGCTTTTTTGATCTACTGCAATAACATTTAATCCTAATCTTTATGGCACATTGAATAAGGGTGTGCCACATATAAAACATTAGAAAGAACTATTGTGCCAGCTAGGGGTAAGCATTCGAGAGTTTGGTACCGAACTTCAATGTTTAAGGAGGACAAAAAGAAGAGGAGAAGAGGAGAAGAAGAAGAGGAAGGGGAAGGGGAGGAGGAAGAGAAGAAAAAAAAAAAAGTACTTCGGAGGTTCGGGATTTCCCGAACTCATATTTGGGGTACCAATACCGATACTACCATCCCCAACTAAAGTTCGATATTGGTTTCGAACTCTTAAACTCCTGAAGCACAGGTAAGAATCTTACCTCCACTAATTTAGAGGTGAAGTTGGTTCACTACCATTTGGCATCCATATTTTTATATTCCTCTGCAATGAGCTGCTTACAAGGATAGTAGCACAAGTATGAGATTGAACACATTTGATGGCAACGCCTTGTTCATCCTCGAAGGCTTGTACAATTTTTTCATCTCTCTTTCTCCAAATAAAGATTTGCCCATTAGTTGAACCATTAGCAATATATTCATAGTTCAGACCAAAGAAATTCGCACCCTTGTAATCCATACAAGTAATAGAACTTCACTCATATGTCTATGGTCCAATATGATCTCCATCAGCATTTATGGCAGATTTGAAGTTCCATCAAGCGAATTTGATCCAAGTCCTTGATCTTTGGAGAAGAGATATATTCGCTCCCTATAATATGAAATCAGTAGTTCATTCTGGTTGGAGAATACCATGCCAACAATCTTAGTGTTTTGATGACCAAAGAGATGACGAGGACATAAGTAAGTGATGAGATTATCAGATGATCCGTTCAATTTATATATTTGAATGTCATAAACTCGAGCATATACATCTGTTCTAGTAATTGCAAGAAGATTGTGGCTTCTTGGATCTACTACAATAACATTTAAACCTAACCTTTCTAGTACATTGAATAGGGGTGTAGTTGTTTTTGTTCGTGTTCATCTTCAACGCTTGGGGTTTTTGCCACATATAAGACATTAGAAAGAACTATTGTTTCAGCTAGGGGTGAGCATTCAGGAGTTCGGTATCGAACTTTCAAAATTTAATTTTTAGGTAGTCGTACCGGTACCGAAATCCTAAAATATATTTCAAAAAATTCGTGAAGTACCGAAGTTACGAGAGGACAAAAAGAAGAGAAAAGGAGGAGAAGAAGAAGAGAAGGGGAAGGGGAAGGGGAGGAGGAGGAGGAAGAGAAGAAAAAAATTGGTACTTCAGAGGTTTGGGATTTCCTAAACTCATATTTGGGGTACCAGTACCGGTACCACCCTCCCGAACTAAAGTTTGACATCGGTATCGAACTCCCGAAGTATGGGTAAGAATCTTACCTCCTCTAATTTAGAGGTGAAGTTGGTTCACTAGCATTTGGCGTCCATATCTTTATATTCCTCCACAACAAGATGCTTGCAAGGATAATAGCACAAGGATGAGATTGAACACATTTGATGGCAATTCCTTTTTCATCCTCTAAGGAATGTACATTTTTTTGATCTCTCTCTCTCTCTCTCTCCAAATAAAGATTTGCCCATTAATTGAACCATTGCAACATATTCATAGTTCGGACCAAAGAAACTCGCACCCTTGCAACCCCTACGACTAATAGAACTTCCCTCATATGTCTGTGGTCCAATATGATCTCCATCAGCATTTATGGTAGAGTTTGAAGTTCTCTCATGTGGATTTGATCGAAGTCCTCGATCTTTAGAGAAAAGATATATCAGCTCCCAATAATATGAAACAGTAGTTCATTCTGGTCGGAGAATACCATGGCAACAATCTTAGGCCCAGTTTGGTTCCGCTGTGCTGCCGCAGCTGCGCTATGATAGTTGCGCTGTCACTGTAGCACATATTGTTAAGGGTGTTTGGTGAATCTAACTGTGTTGTCACTGTAGCAACTATTATTAAAGTTATTTTATAGATTTATTGGGTTGTTAGTGTTATTAATAAATAAATTATTAATTATTTTAATAAAATTAATAAATTTTATAAGATCAAATAATTATTTTTAATATAAAATTTAATTATTAATTTTATTTTTAATGAATATTATATTACTAAATATAATATTAATATATATTTTTTAATAAATAAATATTATATATAATTAATTAATTTATATATAAACTAATTAATTAATTTATTAAATTACATATAATATAATTAGTAAAATAAATTAAAGTTAAAATTACATATTTTTTTATAAATAAAGAAAACTTATTTTATCAAATTAAAATAATTACTATTATAAAATTATTAACTTTTAAAATATATAATTAATTATTATATATATAATTATTAAAATATATAATAATCTAAAAAGAAAGGAACAAGATGTAAGAGGTGATAAAAAAATGATGCAACAGGATTCGAACCTTGCCTCTCCTCCAATTGTGCACGGGAGTCGAGGTAGTAGATTGGCAGCGGTAAAAGCAAGGGAAGGCAGCTTTCGGCTACAGTGACTAAATGTGCACTGTTATACAGTTAAAGCAGTAATCCAAACAGAGAAAAAAATAATGCAGCAGCTGCAGGTTGCCTCGCCGCAAGTAGCGCTATAGCACCAAACGAGGCCTTAGTATTTTGATAACCAATGAGATGATGAGGGTAGAAGTAGTTGATGGGATTATTAGAGGATCCATCCAACTTATACATTTAAATGTGATGCAGGACGGAAACCCTAAGCGCAAGGATCTTCCTTAGGTAAGCAGCTCTTAATGTAATAGGGAACAAGGGTTTCAAACAATGAAGATTGGGCGGCAGTTTTAAATGTGTTAATATGGAAAGAAAGCACCTGAGGCCCCCCTTGAGGAGGGGGCCGAATCCCCTTCTTGTTACTTGTGACAATGGTCCTCGAGTGAAGGTTGGACAAGCTTTGTTATCTTGGTTGACGACTCCAGGCTCCTTCCCGCTTCAGCAGCTAGTGGTCTTCTCGTCAGCTTCAGTCACAGCACTTGGACAATCGCGTGAAGGTTGCAGGAACAAGCTCAGGGAGTAAGGAGTGGAAGTGGGGATGATGAAGAAGAGAAGAGATTAGGAGAGAAGGGTAACTAGAGGGGGATTCGGCCCCCTCCTCAAGGGGGGCCTCGTGCTTTTTTTTTTCCATATTAACACATTTAAAACTGCCACCCAATCTTCATTGTTTGAAACCCTTGTTCCCTATTACATTAAGAGCTGCTTACCTAAGGAAGATCCTTGCACTTAGGATTTCCGTCATGCATCAGTGGTATCAGAGGAAGAAGAGAAGGGGGCCGAATCCCCTTCTGATGTAGGACAAAAATCCTAAGCGCAAGGATCTTCCTTAGGTAAGCAGCTCTTAATGTAATAGGGAACAAGGGTTTCAAACAATGAAGATTGAGCGGCAGTTTTAAATGTGTTAATATGGAAAGAAAGCACCTGAGGCCCCCCTTGAGGAGGGGGCCGAATCCCCTTCTTGTTACTTGTGACAATGGTCATCGAGTGAAGGTTGGACAAGCTTTGTTATCTTGGTTGATGACTCCAGGCTCCTTCCCGCTTCAGCAGCTAGTGGTCTTCTCGTCAGCTTCAGTCACAACACTTGGACAATCGCGTGAAGGTTGTAGGAACAAGCTCAGGGAGTAAGGAGTGGAAGTGGGGATGATGAAGAAGAGAAGAGGAAGAAGAGAAGAGAAGAGGAAGAGGGGCCAGCGGCTCACCCTCAAGAACAGGAATAAGGGGCCAGCGGCTCACCCTCAAGAACACACTAGGGGCCATTGGCTCACTCTAACCTCACAAGGAGGAAGACACACCAACCCAAAGGTTCCAAAAATATTCGTTTCAACTTATCCAAATTTGAAGATTACATTCGTTTTTAAAGCCCATTCACCCTCAATTGTTAACTCAATCTCTCAACAGATGGAGGGCTATCAATCCTTAGTTTCAAAATGGAAGGTGGAGATTAATTAGACCCTTAGTCTTCTTCTTTGCGTGTAGAGCTGTGCTGCAGATTTCTCTAATGCATGCTGGAGTTTGGCTGGCGCATGTGACTTAGACTACTTGCTTCAATTTGATTGGCTGATATGGGGCGGTTGCATGCTGGGCGAATGTTTGCTTAGCGGCTACGGCCTGGAGGTGGAGATGCTTGCCTTTCATTGGTTGGTGGAGAGGTGTGGAAGACTTTGGTTGAAGATATGGCTTTTGACGCATGCAGATGACGCTAATTATCCGGTGGAAATGCTTGCACATCATTGGCTGATGGAGAGGTGCCTTTGGATGGTCTTTGAAATTGTTACTTTGAAGTGATGGTATGGCTCGGTTGAGATTGGAGCCAGCTCATGTTGACTTGCTTGAGATGTTGACTTGGAGCTTGATGTTGATCTATGACTTCGCTAATCCTAACAAACAAGGAAAATTTAAAGTGCTAAACTAATTGCCACCAAATACATTAACTAGGAATTTAAAGTGCTCTAAACTAATCCTAATTACAACAAAACAAGAGGAAAGTAAACACATAATTAAGTTCAAAGATGCTCCTGCATCAGATTTCCCCTCTTTGAAGATTTCACCTCCGGGTGAAAAAATTTTGAACCTACAAGTCAAAATAGTCAAAGCATCTCTTTTTTTCTTTTTCTTTTTAACAACTATTTTTTTTCAATTTTCCTCAGCTTTTTTTTTCTCAGTTTTTTTTGTTTTACTCAGCTTTTTTTTTCACCAGATATTTTTTCCTTTTTTTTTTCGAAACAAACATTCAAACGCAGCTTATCGCACGCGCGACGCTTCGTTTCCGCGCGTCACGCATGCGTGAAGCGAACGCATTTGTCAGAGGCGGTGGCTGACGGTTGACCAGCGGTGCTCGTCAGTGATGGACCTTGGGGCAGATGGCGAGCTTCCTTCTGTACAGGCAGAGGATGCGAGGCGACGTATGAAGTCGGCGGTGAGGAAAACAGCGAGACAGGGGATGGCTGAAGTGGACTAGGGGCGCTGGCAAGATTTTTCGATCCCGATGATCCCATGGTTGGATGGAAAGATCCTTCCGGCCAGTAGTTCTCCGAACGGAGGGGAAGGCGTGGACGAAATTTGCGGTCGATCAGTCTTCCGGATGGCGAGTTCTCAGAGCTGGTCGATGATGAGTTTTAGCTCGTGTCGTCCGCGGGTTTTGAAAAGAACCAAGCAAACGACTAGGCGTGGGACGATGAGATTGACGTCGGTTATTTGCTACAAGGCCGGAGATGGAGCTTGAGATCTGGCGCAGCTTGTCCTCCTTCATTGCTAAGTTGTGGGTTCTAAAAAGAACCAGGCGACCACAGCTCGGGAGGTGAATCATGGCAGCGAAGGTGAGGTTGACGACGATTATCGGCTGCAAGGCCGGAGACGGAGCTTGAGATCGCCAGCGAGGAGGAGGCTGCATAGATGAATGAAGAGGTTGCTGTCTGGTTGCTGAAGGAGACGATGTGCCAAGACTTTGAGGTGGAACAAACTCTGGATTGCTAAATTATCCTCACGGGTTGGTGATGGCGATGAACCTATTGAACGCTTCCATCATTGCTGGCCGTGGGTTCTGAAAAGAATCAGGCAACCAGTTCCAGCGGTGAATGAGAGAAGCACGGTGAAGATGGATCGTCATGGGCAGACAAGAGTTGCCCCTATATTGCTCTGATACCACTAACGCAGGACGGTAAACGCAGGTTGGAATTTGGAGATGCAGAAGAGAAGAGAAGAGAAGAGGAAGAAGAGAAGAGAAGAGGAAGAGGGGCCAGTAGCTCACCCTCAAGAATAGGAGTAAGGGGCCAGCGGCTCACCCTCAAGAACACACTAGGGGCCATCGGCTCACCCTAACCTCACAAGGAGGAAGACACACCAACCCAAAGGTTCCAAAAATATTCATTTCAACTTATCCAAATATGAAGATTACATTCGATTTTAAAGCCCATTCACCCTCAATTGTTAACTCAATTTCTCAACAGATGGAGGGCTATCAATCCTTAGTTTCAAAATGGAAGGTGGAGATTAATTAGACCCTTAGTCTTCTTCTTTGCGTGTAGAGCTTTGCTGCAGATTTCTCTAATGCATGCTGGAGTTTGGCTGGCGCATGTGACTTAGACTACTTGCTTCAATTTGATTGGCTGATATGGGGCGGTTGCATTCTGAGCGAATGTTTGCTTAGCAGCTACGTCTTAGAGGTGGAGATGCTTGCCTTTCATTGGTTGGTGGAGAGGTGTGGAAGACTTTGGTTGAAGATATGTCTTTTGACGCATGCAGATGACGCTAATTATCCTGTGGAAATGCTTGCACATCATTGGCTGATGGAGAGGTGCCTTTGGATGGTCTTTGAAATTGTTACTTTGAATTGATGGTATGGCTCGGCTGAGATTGGAGCCAGCTCATGTTGACTTGCTTGAGATGTTGACTTGGAGCTTGATGTTGATCTTTGACTTTGCTAATCCTAACAAACAAGGAAAATTTAAAGTGCTAAACTAATTGCAACCTAATACATTAACTAGGAATTTAAAGTGCTCTAAACTAATCCTAATTACAACAAAACAAGAGGAAAGTAAACACGTAATTAAGTTCAAAGATGCTCCTGCATCAAAATGTCATAAACTCGAGCATATACATATGTTCCAGCAATTGCCTGTAGATTGGGGGGCTTCTTGGATGTACTATAATAACATTTAACTCTAACCTTTTTGACACATTGAATAGGGGTGTAGTTGTTTTTGTTTGTGTTCATCTCTAATGCTTTGGGTTTGTGCCACATATAAGACATTAGAAAAAAAATATTGTGCGAGCAAGGGGTGAGCATTCGGGAGTTCGGTACCTATCTTCCAAAGTTTCATTTTTAGGTAATGGAACTAGTACTGAAATCCTAAAATTAGTTTCAGAAAATTTCTGAAGTACCGAAGTTGTGGGAGGACAAAAAGAAGAGGCGAGGAGGAGAAGAAGAAGAGGAAGGGGAAGGGGAGGAGGAGTAAGAGAAGAAAAAAAAAAAATCAGTACTTCGGAGGTTATAGATTTCCCGAACGCATATTTGGGGTACCGGTACCGGTACTACCATCCCAAACTAAAATTCAATGTTGGTTTTGAACTCTCAAACTCCTGAAGTACGGGTAAGAATCTTACCTCTAATTTAGAGGTAAAGTTGGTTCATTACCATTTGACGTCCATATCTTTATATTCGTCCACAATAAGCTGCTTGCAAGGACAGTAGCACAAGGATAAGATTGAACACATTTGATGGCAATGCTATGTTTATCCTCCAAGGCATATACAATTTTTCTATCTCTCTTTCTCTAAATAAAGATTTGCTCATTAGTTGAACCATTAGCAACATATTCATAGTTCCCACCAAAGAAACTTGCACCCTTACAATCCCTATGAGTAATAGAACTTTCTTCATATGTATGTGGTCTAATATGATCTCCATTAGCATTTATGGCAGAGTTTGAAGTACTCTCATGCAGATTTGAACCAAGTCCTTAATCTTTGGAGAAGAGATATATCAGCTCCCAATAATATGAAATTAGTTCTTCATTCTTGTCGGAGAATGCCATGCCAACAATCTTAGTGCCTTGATGACCAATGAGATGACAAGGGCAGAAGTAGTTGATGAGATTATTAGAGGATCCGTCCAACTTATACATTTGAATGTCATAAACTCGAGCATATACATCTATTCCAGCAATTGTAAGAAGATTGGGGCATCTTAGATCTATTGCAATAACATTTAACCCTAACTTTTTTGGCACATTGAATATGGGTGTAGCCATTTTTGTTCAAATGTATCTCCAACGCTTTGGGTCTATGCCACATATAAGACATTAGAAAGAACAATTGTGGCAGCTCGGGGTGAGCATTCGGGAGTTTGGTACCAAACTTCTAAAGTTTGATTTTTATATATTGGAACCAGTACCGAAATTCTTAAATTAATTTCAAAAATTCCTGAAGTACTGAATTTGCGGAAGGCCAAAAAGAAGAAAAGTGGAGGAGAAGAAGAAGTGGAAGGGGAAAGGGAGTAGGAGGAGGAAGAGAAGAAAAAAAAATCGGTACTTTGGAGGTTCGGAATTTCCCGAACTCATATTCGTGGTACCGATACCGGTACCACCATCCTGAACTAAAGTTCGATATTAGTTTTGAACTCTCGAACTGCTGAAGTACGTGTAAGAATCTTACCTACTCTAATTTATAGGTAAAGTTGGTTCATTGGCATTTGCCGTTCATATCTTTATATTCCTCTACAATGAGCTGTTTGCAATGATAGTAGCACAAGGATGAGATTGAGCACATTTGGTGGCAATGCCTTGTTTATCCTCCAAGGCATGTACAAATTTTATATCTCTCTTTCTACATGTAAATATTTACCCATTAGTTGAACCATTAGCAACATATTCATAGTTCGGATGAAAGAAACTCACACCCTTGCAATCTCTATGAGTAATAGAACTTCCCTCATGTGTCTATTGTCCAATATGATCTCCATCAACATTTATGACAGACTTTGAAGTTCCCTCATACGGATTTGATCCAAGTCCTTGATCTTTGGAGAAGAGATATATTAGCTCCCAATAATATGAAATCAGTAGTTCATTCTGGTCGAAGAATGCCATGCCAACAAACTTAGTGTTTTTATGACCAATGAGATGATGAGGGCAGAAGTAGTTGAATGGATTATCAAAATATCCGCCCAACTTATACATTTGAATGTCATAAACTCGAGCATAGACATCTGCTCCAGCAATTGCAAAAGATTGGAGCTTCTTAGATCTACTCCAATAACATTTAACCCTAACCGTTCTAGCACATTGAATAGGGGTGTAGCTGTTTTTGTTCGTGTTCATCTCTAATGCTTTAGGTCTGTGCCACATATAAGACATTAGAAAAAACAATTGTGCCAGCTAGGGGTGAGCATTCGGGAGTTTGGTACCGAACTTTCAAAGTTTAATTTTTAGGTACTGGTACTAGTTGCGAAATCCCAAAATTAATTTTGAAAAATTCCCGAAGTACCGAAGTTGTGGGAGGACAAAAAGAAGAGGCGAGGAGGAGAAGAAGAAGAGGAAGGGGAAGGGGAGGATGAGGAAGAGAAGAAAAAAAAATTGGTACTTCGAAGGTTCGGGATTTCTCGAATTCATAGTCATGGTACCAGTACTAGTGCTGCCATCCCGAACTAAAGTTCGATATTGGTTTCGAACTCTCGAACTCCTAAAGTATGGGTAAGAATCTTACCTCCACTAATTTAGAGGTAAGTTGGTTCACTAGCATTTGGCGTCCATATCTTTATATTATTTCACAATGAGCTGCTTACAAGGATAGTAGCACAAGAATGAGATTGAACATATTTGATGACAATGCCTTGTTCATCCTCCAAGGCTTGTACAATTTTTCCATTTCTCTTTCTCCAAATAAAGATTTGTCCATTAGTTGAACCATTAGTAACATATTCATTGTCTAGACCAAAGAAACTCGCACCCTTGCAATCCCTACGAGTAATAGAACTTCCCTTATATGTCTGTGGTCCAATATGATCTCTATCAGCATTTGTGGCAGAGTTTGATGTTCCCTCATGCAGATTTGATCCAAGTTGTCGGTTGCTGCGAAATTTTCCAGTGTAATGGTTGTAGTTCAAGGCATTTTTCACGTTCTGCAAACTGAAGGCCTATCTCTAGGGCTTCATCAAATAACATATGAAGCTTATGTTGCTGTTCTCTTTTCCATAAAACTTAATTTAGAAGTAAACGGATTTCTGCAATTACCAACATTTCTCTTTTCCTCTTTCGTAATTAGGTATTGAAAATTGATATAGACTTATTACTTTATACTTCAAACTTGTCTTGAGTTTTCTTGCTTCTTTCTCCTATAAAGGAAGGCGCTGCAGCTTCTCTAAAGAAAAGTGTTGAGGAGGCAGCTCGTGATCTCAGTGGAGAAGCATTTTCTCGGTGCATGGATCAGTTCTATGATAGGATTGCCATTCTTTTGGAAAGCAATGAAGTTGCTGACAATTTAGGGGCTCTACGAGCCATCAATGAATTGATTGATGTATCGTTGGGAGAAAGTGCTTAAAAGGTTTCAAAGCTCGCTGGCTACATGCGAACGTTACGTGACCCTGAAGTCTTAATTCTGGCCAGTGAAGTACTAGGCCACCTAGTCAAGTCTGGAGAAGAGATATATCAGCTCATAATAATATGAATAGTAGTTCATTCTGGTCGAAGAACGTCATGCCAATAATCTTAGTGTTTTGATGACCAATGAGATGATGGGGACAGAAGTAGTTGATGGGATTATGAGATGATCCCTCCAAATTATACATTTGAATGTCATAAACTCGAGCATATACATCTGTTACAGCAATTGCAAGAAGATTGGGGCTTATTGGATCTACTACAATAAAATTTAACCCTAACCTTTTTAACACATTGAATAGGGGTGTAGCCGTCTTTGTTCGTGTTCATCTCCAGCGCTATGAGTCTGTGCCACATATAAGAAGATATTAGAAAGAACAATTGTGCCATCTAGGGGTGAGCAGTTGGGAGTTCAGTATCGAACTTCCAAAGTCTGATTTTTAGGTACTAGTACCGGTACCAAAATTCTAAAATTAATTTCAAAAAATTCTCGAAGTACCGAAGTTGCGGGAGGACAAAAAGAAGAGGAGCGGAGGAGAAGAAGAAGAGGAAGGGGAAGGGGAGGAGGAAGAGAAGAAAAAAAAATCGGTACTAATTAGGTTCGGGTTTCCCGAACTCATATTCGTTATACCTGTACCGGTACCGTCATCCCAAACTAAAGTTCGATATTGGTTTTGAACTATCGAACTCCTGAAGTACTGGTAAGAATCGTACCTCCTCTAATTTATAGGTGAAGTTGGTTCACTAACATTTGTCGTTCATATCTTTATATTCGTCCACAATGAGCTGCTTGCAAGGATAATTGCATAAGGATGAGTTTGAACACATTTGATGGCAACGCCATGTTTATCCTCCAAGGCATATACAATTTTTCTATCTCTCTTTCTCTAAATAAATATTTGCTTATTAGTTGAACCATTAGCAACATATTCATAGTTCCAACCAAAGAAACTTGCACCCTTATAATCCCTATGAGTAATAGAACTTTCTTCATATGTATGTGGTCTAATATGATCTCCATTAGCATTTATGGCAGAGTTTGAAGTACTCTCATGCGGATTTAAACCAAGTCCTTAATCTTTGGAGAAGAGATATATCAGCTCCCAATAATATGAAATTAGTTCTTCATTCTTGTCGGAGAATGCCATGCCAACAATCTTAGTGCCTTGATGACCAATGAGATGACAAGGGCAGAAGTAGTTGATGGGATTATCAGAGGATCCATCCAACTTATACATTTGAATGTCATAAACTCGAGCATATACATCTGTTCTAGCAATTGTAAGAAGATTGAGGCATCTTAGATCTATTGCAATAGCATTTAACCCTAACTTTTTTGGCACATTGAATATGGGTGTAGCCATTTTTGTTCATATTTATCTCCAACGCTTGGGGTCTATGCCACATATAAGACATTAGAAAGAACAATTGTGGCAGCTCAGGTTGAGCATTCGGGAGTTTGGTACCGAACTTCTAAAGTTTGATTTTTATATACTGGAACTAGTACCGAAATTCTTAAATTAATTTCAAAAAATTCCTGAAGTACTGAAGTTGCGGAAGGCCAAAAAGAAGAAAAGAGGAGGAGAAGAAGAAGAGGAAGGGGAAAGAGAGTAGGAGGAGGAAGAGAAGAAAAAAAAAATCGGTACTTTGGAGGTTCGGAATTTCCCGAACTCATATTCGTGGTACCGGTACCGGTACCGCCATCCTGAACTAAAGTTCGATATTGGTTTTGAACTCTCGAACTGCTGAAGTACGGGTAAGAATCTTACCTACTCTAATTTAGAGGTGAAGTTGGTTCATTGGCATTTGTCGTTCATATCTTTATATTCCTCTATAATGAGCTGTTTGCAATGATAGTAGCACAAGGATGAGATTGAGCACATTTGGTGGCAACGCCTTGTTTATCCTCCAAGGCATGTACAAATTTTCTATCTCTCTTTCTACATGTAAATATTTACCCATTAGTTGAACCATTAGCAACATATTCATAGTTCGGATGAAAGAAACTCACACCCTTGCAATCTCTATGAGTAATAGAACTTCCCTTATGTGTCTATTGTCCAATATTATCTCTATCAACATTTATGACAGAGTTTGAAGTTCCCTCATACAGATTTGATCCAAGTCCTTGATCTTTGGAGAAGAGATATATCAGCTCCCAATAATATGAAATCAGTAGTTCATTCTGGTCAAAGAATGTCATGCCAACAATCTAAGTGTTTTCATGACCAATGAGATGATGAGGGCAGAAGTAGTTGATGAGATTATCAAAATATCTGCTCAACTTATACATTTGAATGTCATATACTCGAGCATAGACATCTGCTCCAGCCATTGCAAGAAGATTGGAGCTTCTTGGATCTACTCCAATAATATTTAACCCTAACTGTTCTAGCACATTGAATAAGGGTGTAGCTGTTTTTTGTTCGTTTTCATCTCTAATGCTTTAGGGTGTTCATCTCTAATGCTTTAGGTCTGTGCCACATATAAGACATTAGAAAAAACAATTGTGCTAGCTAGGGGTGAGCATTCGGGAGTTTGGTACCGAACTTTCAAAGTTTAATTTTTTAGGTACTGGTACTAGTTGCAAAATCCCAAAATTAATTTTGGAAAATTTCTGAAGTACCAAAGTTATGGGAGGACAAAAAGAAGAGGAGAGGAGGAGAAGAAGAAGAGGAAGGGGAAGGGGAGGAGGAGGAAGAGAAGAAAAAAAAAATTGGTACTTCGAAGGTTCGGGATTTCTCAAACTCATAGTCGTGGTACCAGTACTAGTACTGCCATCCCGAACTAAAGTTTGATATTGGTTTCGAACTCTTGAACTCCTAAAGTATGGGTAAGAATCTTACCTCCACTAATGTAGAGGTAAGTTGGTTCACTAGCATTTGGCGTCCATATCTTTATATTACTTCACAATGAGCTGCTTACAAGGATAGTAGCACAAGGATGAGATTGAACATATTTGATGACAATGCCTTGTTTATACTCCAAGGCTTATACAATTTTTCCATTTCTCTTTCTCCAAATAAAGATTTCTCCATTAGTTGAACCATTAATAACATATTCATAGTTTAGACTAAAGAAACTCGCACCCTTGCAATCCCTACGAGTAATAGAACTTTCCTCATATGTCTGTGGTCCAATATGATCTTTATCAGCATTTATGGCAGAGTTTGATGTTCCCTCATGTAGATTTGATCCAAGTCTATGATCTTTGGAGAAGAGATATATCAGCTCCTAATAATATGAATCAGTAGTTCATTCTGGTCGAAGAATGTCATGCCAACAATCTTAGTGTTTTGATGACCAATGAGATGACGGGGACAGAAGTAGTTGATGGGATTATGAGAGGATCCCTCCAAATTATAGATTTGAATGTCATAAACTTGAGCATATACATCTGTTACAGCAATTGCAAGAAGATTGGGTCTTATTGGATCTACTATAATAAAATTTAACCCTAACCTTTTTAACACATTGAATAGCGGTGTAGCCGTCTTTGTTCGTGTTCATCTCCAGCGCTTTGAGTTTGTGCCACATATAAGAAGATATTAGAAAGAACAATTGTGCCATCTATGGGTGAGATGTCAGGAGTTCAGTATCAAACTTCCAAAGTTTGATTTGTAGGTACTAGTATCGGTACCAAAATTCTTAAATTAATTTCAAAAAATTCTCGAAGTACCGAAGTTGTGGGAGGACAAAAAGAAGAGGAGAGGAGGAGAAGAAGAAGAGGAAGGGGAAGGGGAGGAGGAAGATAAGAAAAAAAAATCGGTACTAATTAGGTTCGGGATTTCCCGAACTCATATTTGTGATACGTGTACCAGTACCGTCATCCCAAACTAAAGTTCGATATTGGTTTTGAACTATCGAACTCCTTAAGTACTGGTAAGAATCGTACCTCCTCTAATTTATAGGTGAAGTTGGTTCACTAACATTTGTCGTTCATATCTTTATATTCCTCCACAATGAGCTGCTTGCAAGGATAATTGCACAAGGATAAGATTGAACACATTTGATGGCAACGCCATGTTTATCCTCCAAGGCATATACAATTTTTCTATCTCTCTTTCTCTAAATAAAGATTTGCTTATTAGTTGAACCATTAGCAACATATTCATAGTTCCAACCAAAGAAACTTGCACCCTTATAATCCCTATGAGTAATAGAACTTTCTTCATATGTATGTGGTCTAATATGATCTCCATTAGCATTTATGGCAGAGTTTGAAGTACTCTCATGCGGATTTAAACCAAGTCCTTAATCTTTGGAGAAGAGATATATCAGCTCCCAATAATATGAAATTAGTTCTTCATTCTTGTCGGAGAATGCCATGCCAACAATCTTAGTGCCTTGATGACCAATGAGATGACAAGGGCAGAAGTAGTTGATGAGATTATTAGAGGATCCGTCCAACTTATACATTTGAATGTCATAAACTCGAGCATATACATCTGTTCCAGCAATTGTAAGAAGATTGGGGCATCTTATATCTATTGCAATAACATTTAACCCTAACTTTTTTGGCACATTGAATATGGGTGTAGCCATTTTTGTTCAAATTTATCTCCAACGCTTTGGGTCTATGCCACATATAAGACATTGGAAAGAACAATTGTGGCAGCTTGGTTCGGGAGTTTGGTACCATACTTCTAAAGTTTGATTTTTATATATTGGAACCAGTACCGAAATTCTTAAATTAATTTCAAAAATTCCTGAAGTACTGAATTTGCAGAAGGCCAAAAAGAAGAAAAGTGGAGGAGAAGAAGAAGTGGAAGGGGAAAGGGAGTAGGAGGAGGAAGAGAAGAAAAAAAAATCGGTACTTTAGAGGTTCGGAATTTCCCGAACTCATATTCGTGGTATCGGTACCGGTACCACCATCCTGAACTAAAGTTCGATATTAGTTTTGAACTCTCGAACTGCTGAAGTACGGGTAAGAATCTTACCTACTCTAATTTATAAGTAAAGTTGGTTCATTGGCATTTGCCGTTCATATCTTTATATTCCTCTACAATGAGCTGTTTGCAATGATAGTAGCACAAGGATGAGATTGAGCACATTTGGTGGCAACACCTTGTTTATCCTCCAAGGCATGTACAAATTTTATATCTCTCTTTCTACATGTAAATATTTACCCATTAGTTGAACCATTAGCAACATATTCATAGTTCGGATGAAAGAAACTCACACCCTTGCAATCTCTATGAGTAATAGAACTTTCCCTCATGTGTCTATTGTCCAATATGATCTCCATCAACATTTATGACAGAGTTTGAAGTTCCCTCATACGGATTTGATCCAAGTCCTTGATCTTTGGAGAAAAGATATATCAGCTCCCAATAATATGAAATCAGTAGTTCATTCTGGTCGAAGAATGCCATGCCAACAATCTTAGTGTTTTCATGACTAATGAGATGATGAGGGCAGAAGTAGTTGATGGGATTATCAAAATATCCGCCCAACTTATACATTTGAATGTCATAAACTCGAGCATAGACATCTGCTCCAGCAATTGCAAGAAGATTGGAGCTTCTTGGATCTACTCCAATAACATTTAACCCTAACCGTTCTAGCACATTGAATAGGGGTGTAGCTGTTTTTGTTCATGTTCATCTCTAATGCTTTAGGTTTGTGCCACATATAAGACATTAGAAAAAACAATTGTGCCAGCTAAGGGTGAGCATTCGGGAGTTTGGTACCGAACTTTCAAAGTTTGATTTTTAGGTACTGGTGATAGGGCCTAGACGGCTGCTACCGCAAGTGCACAGTCTATCGCATAATAAATAAGATCGAACCCACAGGGACTAGGGTCAAGTACTAACAAATCAGTCAATCGAAAGCTAGGTTAATGATTAATGGGAGAATGGCTAATGTCCTAGGGCAAGTAATTAAACTGAGGTGAATTATGTTGGGGTATGCCCTTAAGGCTAATGTTTGAGGCATTTGGGATGATTTCAGTATCATGTATAAACTATGTATAAGTTTATAAAGGCAATGGTTGTTATTCAGGTTGTTACATTATCTGCTGCTATTATGTATACTTCTGAATAATGTCTCAATGGTGTTCAGCTTGGCTGACATTAGCATTGTCCTTAGTCGAGATATCTTGGTGAACATGAGACAGCCTTGATATGATTGAGACTAATATGTGTTCTAATCTTATAGGGTGCTTCGAGCATGGAATAAGATGTAGACACATAGGTGCATTGGATGTACTGGACAGACCCTACTTAGGATATTCAATTGTTTGTCATAATGTGAATAATCCTTATATGCAAGTAAGTGACATATTTCCTCTGACTTGAGATCGCTTGTGTTTCTAAATGATGATTGGCATTGTCTTGAGGTAATTCAATATCATTTGAAATATAATGGTTATAGATTATCTTGGATAATGAGCATGAGTCATGTTAGGACACTAGTGATAGATATAGGATTGCCTCTCCTTGTTGGAGTGTGATGTTCTAATGGGGCCCCCTGGATGAGATGATTGAGAAAGTGTATGGCCATACCCAGATGACTATGTTCATCTGATCTAATCATTTTCATCATATTGGAATTATAGGCTTGACACGCTTGTCCAATGAGAACATCCAGTGGCAAAGGAAACATGTATGTCAAGTGAATTGGATTCACACTTGTGCTATGGTTTGGGTGTAGTCTTAGAAGACTCTTTCCTTCATATCGGGAGACAGTGATGTGTTGCTAGATACCCCTCTCTGATCGTGATAACGTAAGTTATCGTTACCGACATTAAAGGAAACCCTTAGGGTCGCACAATTTGATGATATGGCTTACTTATGTCAGATCGTGTGGACTGAATGGTTTTGGTTCAGTTTAAAGGAGTTTAAACTCTGATTGGAAGTGAGATCTGGTCTGATCATGTTTGATTGATTAGGGCTTGAGATCGGTAAGCTTCGATCGGGAGAATTGATGCTTGATCGATGAGATCAAGAGCATCAAGAGATGTGTGGTTAGATCTTGAGCCATTTGGTTCAATTAGATCTAGACCAAGGCTTGGTTCGATTTGGTCTTTGAACCAAAGTGAATTGAACCGGTTCACATGGTGAACGTATGGTTCGATTGAGAGATGAGTTTCGATGGTTACGTGGGAGTTAAAGTAAGAGTAAAACACTTACTATATTTGGAAGGCATGATTCCTTTTGGAAACCCCCCACGGTTTCGAACGTTGAGACGCTCTCTCTCTCGCCCCCTTCCTCTCGTGCGTGTCTTGCCTCCACGAAAGGGAAGAAGTTTTCTCCAGCCAAAGGGGTGAACACATCTCCTCATACACGATCAAGATACCTTGGCGTTTTTGCTAGCACAAGGGACGCGCAAGGAAGCAAGTTCCATCACCTTGTGTGCGACTTCTTTGGAGGAGAGCCACTCGCCCTCTATCTTCTTCCAAGCCGCCACTCATGGCCATGGTAACATCTTCACTTGTTTTAAGCAAGTTTTAATGTTGATCATATGATTAAGCCATACGATCATGAAACCTAAAATTTCCGCTGCCTATGAAAATTTTATATGCGCCTATGACCTAGGTTTCGCCACTTTCAATTGGTATCAGAGCATGTGTTTTGGCTTGATCCATATGATTGCAAATTTTGTGATCCATGTTTGTTATAAGCTTATGGTAGATCTACTACGTGCGCATCTTTTGGGCATCATGCGAAAATATAGTTCATGGTTTAGAACTACATGTATCTTGTTTTCTTCCAAGCTTGCGCATGTATGATGCATGTTTGCGCATAGGGAGAAGTTTTTATCAAAAACTTATTGTCCTGCGCGCCCCTCACTTAGATCTCTCTAAAGCGCCTACTTGAAATACTTAGACGGGTTACTAGGGTTGAAGTCGTCAGTCTAGTCTGGACCCAACAGCCTGATCAGACCATCTGACAGCCTAGATGGGTCAGCCAGATAGCACCTATGCGCACGCATACAGGTGGCTATAGGCCGACTGCAGAAGGGCGTGTAGCGATGTCTGATTGAGGCGCCTACTGAACGATCATGATTAAGGCCCGGGGTCACACCCGCCTGCCAGAAATCATGTGGGACGTTCAGCCCTTAAGGCATGCATAGTTGACCACTAGGTCAACACAAGTCAGTTATGACTGGGTGCATGCAAGGGCAGTGGGTCTGACTTGGTCTGATGAGTAGATCCCTATTAATGGACCGTTGTAAGTTAGTAGGGCACACAAGGAAATAAAATTGATGCCATGGGGTTTTTCAAAAATTTTATTTTCTGTTTGGATCACATGTATGCTTTTTAACATGGTTAATGAGTGTCTATTTAATCTTATGTGGGCTGCCCTTTTATTTGTGTGCTATGCTGGGGCCTGCGTGCCTGGAATTAATTTTATAAATTTTGTTGTGATCTGCGAATCACATTTCAATTTATGAAAAATGTATAATTGACCTGCGTGTCAAACCATGTCTAGATAGATTAAAATGTAATTTGATCAGACATGAGCACTGAGCACACATGGCAGAGGCGCTTGCAGCAAGTGGCTTCACCAGGTGGGAGGTCTAGAGTTCGACTCTAGAACAGGCGCAACCAGTCTGGTGGGCGCATGCATTTGGACTGCAGAGGGCGCTTGGGCCCAGGCTGGGCCAGATGAAGTGAAAGAGACCCATAAAGAGCTCAAGTGAAGACTTGTGTAAAACTAGGGTTTTTACTTAGGCTCAATGGGCATTTACCACATAAGATAATTGTGCTTTCAATTTACTGTTTAAGTAACATTAGCACATGCATGATTTATTCTTTTGCTATCACCATAGATATTGCATGATAGTAAGAAGATTAAATGGACCGTTAAAATCCAACGTCAAATATCAAGCACGAAAGCCTTCTGACGCGAAACCTCACTGTTCTGACTATCGTTGGGGCCGTGTTGTACCCACTCAGTGGGCACGCCCATCTATCTTCAGACGGTGTGTGATTACACCTGCGTGTTACAGAGAAGGGATTTATCGCTTCTCGTTGCTCAGCATAGCACATGGTGGTCCAGGGAGTAGGTCGGGTCAGCTTGACCATGTAGGCTACATATTGAGCATATGTTAGCTATATGGAGGCAGCCATCTATGGAATCAAAGACTGTGTTGTACCAACTCAGTTGGCACAGTCTGCTGGATTGCCCAGATGAAGGGGAATCGCACGGGTTGGCGATTGGCATGGATAGCCTACCAGTGATTAGTGCTTGAACTCTCTGTGCATCTTATCTCGCCTGAGCGGGACGCGGAGACCAAGTATGAAATCTGGATCCCATCTCACTAAAAGGGGTTTTACTCTTTCGGACTGTTTTATTGGATTTTTCAGTCAGATAAAATAGTGAGAAAATAATCATTCTTAAGTCCTGGATTGATTCTAACATGGATACTGACCTTGTTGTTCTTGTAATGTTGTAGATTCCTGCAGCAACGAACACCACAGGGCTCAATCTGCGATCCATACTGGAAAAGGAGAAGTTTGCTGGGCCAAACTTCTCAGACTGGTACAGACAGCTTAAGATTGTTCTTAAGGCTGAGAGGAAACTGTATGTCCTTGAGACGGCAATACCAGCTCAACCCGCAGCGAACGCCGCAAGGGCGGTTCGGGATGCTTATGAGAAGCACGTCAGTGATAGTACTGATGTCGCTTGCCTTATGCTTGCATCAATGACGCCGGAGCTCCAGCGTCAGCATGAGGATTTATCTGCTATTGATATTATAGCAAATCTCAAGATGCTGTATGCTACACAGGCAAGGACTGAACGCTATAACTTGACGAAACTTTTCTTTCAGAGCAAACTGACTGAAGGGAGTCCAGTGGGAGCTCACGTACTCAAGATGATTGGGTACAAGGAGGCTCTAGAGAAACTGGGACACACCATCAATCAGGAACTTGTTGTAGACATTATCCTGCAGTCTCTCCCGGCCTCTTTTGATCCGTTCATTATTAATTTTAATATGAACAAGATCGATTGTACTCCGGCAGAGTTACTGAACATGCTCTGTACCGCAGAGCAGACTCTTGAGAAGGGAAAGCCTTCCTCCTCTGTCTTGCTCGTTCCTTCAAGGAACAAGAAGAAGGGGAAGAAGGGCAAAGCCCCTATCAAGAGCTACAACAAGGCTCTGAAACAAAAGATAAAGCGGTCAAAGGACAACAGATGTTTCCATTGTGGCCAGCTCAGTCACTAGAAGAAGGACTGTAACGCGCTCCAAGGAGAGAAGAAGGGAAGCAAGCCTTTCACTTCTGGCTCAGGTATTTACGTGACTGAAGTCATGGTAGCTTCTTCTATTTCATGGGTGTTGGACACTGCATGTGGAGTTCACATTTGTTCAAATGTACAGGAACTCAAGAGAAGAAGACAGGTGGGACAGCATGAGGTGGACCTACGAGTTGGAAACGGGGCACGGGTTGCTACTGTTGCTGTAGGACAATATAACATCTCTTTACCATCTGGTTTTGTATTAGAACTTGACAATTGTTATTTTGTACCGAGCATAACTAAGAATATTATCTCTATTCCTGCTCTTGTCAGGAAAGGATTTTCTTTTGAATGCAAAACTTTAAAGTGTTGTATTTCATTTGATAATATTGTTTATGCTACTGGGTCGATTAACAATGGGTTATACATGTTGGACATGGAATGTTCTATACAACAAATTGATAATAAGAAAGCCAAGTATGCTGATGACAGCACCTTGCTATGGCATAGTCGTTTAGGCCATATTAACAAGAAGCGCATTAAGCGGTTGCATGACCATGGACTGCTGGGATCATTCTCCTATGAGGAGCTTGATACATGCAAAGCTTGTTTAATGGGCAAAATGACGAAGACTCCTTTTTCTAATAAAGGTCAAAGGGCTTCAGGTTTACTTGACCTTATTCACAGTGATGTGTGTGGGCCATTTAGTAAACATGCCAGAGGTGGCTATTCATACTTCATTACTTTTACTGATGATTTCAGTAGATATGGTTATGTCTATCTAATGAGACATAAGAGTGAATCTTTTGACAAGTTCAAAGAGTTCAAAAATGAAGTACAGAATCAGCTAGGCCGGAATATCAAGGCACTTCGATCCGATCGAGGTGGAGAATACTTGAGTCGAGAGTTTACTGACTATCTGAAGGAGTATGGGATTATCTCACAGCTCACTCCGCCAGGAACACCGCAATGGAATGGTGTGTCCGAGAGGAGAAATAGAACCTTATTGGATATGGTTCGTTCGATGATGAGTCAGGCTACTCTACCTTACTCCTTTTGGGGATTTGCACTGGAAACAGCTGCAAAGGTACTAAACCGAGTGCCATCCAAGGCCGTTTCAAAGACTCCATATGAGTTATGGTATGGGAAACAGCCAAGCTTGACATTTATCAAAGTCTGGGGTTGCGAGGCTTATGTCAAAAAGCTCGCCTCTGGAAAACTGGAAAGCAGATCTGATAAATGTATCTTTGTCGGTTACCCTAAAGAAACTAAGGGTTATTATTTCTTCGATCCCATAGAGAACAAAGTATTTGTTGCTCGTACGGCTATTTTTCTTGAGAAGGAATTTCTTCTGCAAGAGGCCAGTGGGAGAGAAATAAAGCTGGATGAGAATCCAGAAGAAGGACAAAGTAGTCAAGCTCAGTTGGATGAGCCTGAGCAAATAGAACAGGTTGATGTTCAACCTGAGGCTCAGATATCACGGGAACCACGTAGATCGGGAAGGATTCGTCGACAGCCTGAGCGCTATGACGGAGTCTACATCATAAATGATGAACCCCTCACTTATGCGGATGCGGTCAGTGGACCGGAATCAGCAAGATGGCTTGAAGCTATGCGAGCCGAGATGGACTCCATGTCAGATAACCAAGTCTGGGATTTGGTTGATCCGCCTCCGGGAGTAATCCCTATAGGCTGTAAGTGGATCTTCAAAAAGAAGATTGACATGGATGGTAACGTAGTTACCTATAAGGGCAGGCTAGTTGCGAAAGGTTTCAAACAAATCTACGGGATAGATTATGATGAAACATTCTCTCCTGTAGCCATGTTTAAGTCCATTCAGATTATTCTCACGATAGCTGCATATTATGATTATGAGATCTGGCAAATGGATGTGAAGACCGCTTTCCTTAATGGAAAACTGGAAGAGGATGTGTATATGACACAACCTGAAGGTTTCATCAATCCATCAGATCGTCATAAAATATGCAAATTAAAGAAGTCTATTTATGGACTAAAACAAGCATCTAGAAGCTGGAATATTCGTTTTGATGAATCAGTTTGTGAATTTGGTTTCATCAAAAATGAAGATGACTCGTGTGTATATAAGAGGTTTAGTGGGAGCGTGATTACTTTCCTAGTCCTCTACGTCGATGATATCTTGATCATTGGAAACGATATTCCTGAACTGCATGCGGTCAAAGCATGGTTAAGAAAATATTTCCAGATGAAAGATTTGGGAGAAGCAGCCTATGTATTAGGTGTGCAGATCTATAGAGATAGATCTAATAGGCTTCTCGGGCTGTGCCAGAGTACTTACATCGATAAAGTCCTGGAGAGATTCCATTTAGAAAATTCTAAAAGAGGATATCTTCCAGTCAGACATGGTCTGAATCTTTCTAAGAGCCAGTGTCCTCAAACACAGTCTGAGAAAGATGAAATGGACAATACGCCTTATGCTTCGGCTATTGGATCCATTATGTATGCGATGTTGTGTACTCTGCCAGACGTCGCTTACGGGTTAAGCATGACCAGTCGATTCCAAAGTAATCTAGGGAAGGCACACTGGATTGCAGTTAAGAACATCTTGAAATATCTTCGGAGGACCAAAGATATGTTCTTGATTTATGGAGGTCAGGAAGAACTCAGTATTGAAGGATATACTGACGCTTCGTTCCAATCTGACCAGGATGATTTCCGATCGCAATCAGGCTATGTTTTTAGCTTGAATGGAGCAGCAGTGGTGTGGAAAAGTTTCAAACAATCAATTGTTGCTGATTCCACAACAGAAGCCGAGTATGTTGCAGCCTCGGAAGCATCCAAGGAGGCAGTGTGGATTCGTAAGTTCGTTCAGGAACTTGGTGTTGTTCCTTCGAGTGCTGATCCATTGGTTATCTTCTGTGATAACACTGGAGCAATAGCACAAGCAAAGGAACCACGGTCACACCAGAAGTCCAAGCACATACAGAGAAGGTTTCATTTGATCCGTGAGATCATAGATCGTGGAGAGATCAAGATCTGCAAGGTTCATACAGATGACAATCTAGCTGACCCGCTTACTAAGCCTCTGGCGCAGCAGAAGCATGAGAAGCACTGTAATAATATGGGTTTGAGATTTCTCAACCATTAGATTAAGTGCAAGTGGGAGATTGTTGGCGTATGCCCTTAAGGCTAATGTTTGAGGCCTTTGGGATGATTTCAGTATCATGTATAAACTATGTATAAGTTTATAAAGGCAATGGTTGTTATTCAGGTTGTTACATTATCTGCTACTATTACCGTTGTCGAGTGAGCAGCCATCTCCAGCAACGATTTTTTTTAGCACCTGTCACAGATCCAAAGGATTGTTATCACAATAAGATACATAAATTTCACTATGTGTTGAAATAAATTAGAACTACCATTACTAGGAGGATTAGTGCATCCTTTAGTAGCCTCGTGAATATTTGCTGGAAACCCCAGGATGATCGTTACGGTCGGACTTATCAAGTTACAAAGGAAGGAAGCAAAGGGGACGTACCCTCTACTGAATGTATATCTTCTACAACATCTTGCTTAGCATGTGATGCAGGGCCAAGGAATTCTTTTTATATAGATCATGTGTGAGAAACGAAGCCAAAAGAGAAAGAAATTAAAGTTACCATCTTCTGCGGACTCCTCATTCTTGGTGTCCTAGGCTCCGAACCTGAATGCTGTATCAAATTAAACGCAAAAGATAATCATCCAGAAATCCACACTAGCGCCAACCTCCTGAAGCATTTGCCAATGTTACAAAACTCAAAGATTATTGGTAATAGTAATGTGTCGTATATCTAAAATGGTAGAGGGCCAGGTGAGCGATGACAAGAGGCGCATTTTCCAACGGATTTGTATGCGCTCATTGCTTATACAAAATCCGTTGGGGGGCATTTGTTGAACTAGGAAAATTTATAATCTATATGTGTCATTTATAGATGAGCTTTGTGTGGATTGCCACGCTGACAGCTCTCATCATCCGGCATACAATGGAGGGTTGAAGAATTATACCACTCAAGTTGCAAGTTAACAAAGTCTCCACTGGTTTAAAAGTTGACAAAAACCCTATGATGGATCGCGTATCGGACATGAATGTGCCGCAGCCAAATTTTATGCCACATGTCCATATTCTTCCACATTTCCAAATTCTTCAATGACAGCAACTGAAATTTCACAGATGTAGGACAGTTAGAAGTTCCTGCCATTTAAGAAGAAAGGGCTCTTTCTAAACATGTATCGCAATGAGATTCATGAAAATCATGAAATGTGAAAACTGACAAGGGCAAAACATCAAGCAACTACATTAGAGTGAAGTCATCCAATAAAAAAAAAACATCCATCAAAGGGGATCGGGTTGTAACAATTCCAACAAGGACATCACGCGCAAAAGAACAATCGATAGCTTCACTATCGAGAATGCTGATACCTTCAATTCAATCTTTCCTAAACAACGTCCTGGATGTGGCTTTAATAGAAGAGCAGGTAGGACATACAAGAGTCAGATCTGTGTGCAGAAGCCTTTGAAGTAATTTAGACATCGACAATGGTAATGAGTTTAGTTTCAGGAACGATAACATTTTCTCGTTCACAATCGATATGAAGGTTAGACATGCATCTACTTCATCTTCGTACAATCAAATGAAGGGGAAAAGCAACAGCAAGAATGAGTACCATAATGACATTGGTGGTAATACATTCCTAGTGCTTGATGAGCATGGTAACACATCTTATAAAAGAAATACTCTAACAGGAGACGGACTAAGCAACCTGCTTGAACAAAAAATCAGAGAGTTATCGTCCATGGATGAAGATGCATTACTAACAAGGAATGCCAGATCTGCTTCTTCAACTCCCAAAGATCAAGGAACACCACTTTTATATCGGCAGAATGGTCGAAATCATTTTAGTGGAAGTTCCAAGAAAGTTGACACTTCTTCCAACACAAACATCTCTTCCCTTCCCGTTCCACAAACGCAGAATGAGGCTGCATTAGATCCTGAGCCATCAGTTCGTGACATTGATAAAAAAGCAGAAAGTTGCAACACTACACAATCAACCAGCACTACTGTTTGAGAACTTTGACTTTTGTAGGTTTGATGGCTCTGCTGGCAATTCTCTAGAATCATTTCTTTCAGACATGTCATAGGCTATTGCAGATGCTCTTCATTTTGACCTAAAATCTGATTCCATAAAGATAAATGAGATGGATCAGCTCAAAAGATGATGATAGATGTTTACAAGGAGATAAAAGGATGGATGAATTTGGCGGGGAAGGCACATACGCGGACCTGCACATGTTAACCAACCAGAAGTCATCCAAAGTATTTTGATTAGACTCAAACAGACCCCCAAATCTTTTGAGGTGATCAGCTAAAGAGTGCAGGTGGTCAAATTTGGTTTTGACTAGAAGAAGCGACAAGCTTCATTTGATTCAAATAAAGTTGCTAGCAAGAAGAGGGTGCACGCATGGGAAGAAGACAAAAGAATCCTAGCAGAAAGCCAGGTTCGCGACAAAAAAAAGCTTCCGGAAACGGAGCAGAAACCTCGCCAAATTATCACAGCAAATAAAGCAAGTATTCCAAAAAAAAATAATAAAAATAAGAAGGAGGTAATCACAGAAGCGTGTAACGAAAAAGCATGTAGACTTCAAAATAAGCAAAAAATCTGAATCTGCAGAAAGTAGAGGGAAAGATCACCAAATCCCACCAACTGGGGTTTGTAGACAAGACAAATCAAGAGGAAGGAAATCGAAATCACAGTAAAAAAAAAAATCTGACAATTTTCTCCAAAGTTGCTGCCAAGAGTAAGGAGACGGTCAGAATTGATAAGAAAGGGAAAACTGCTGACGGATTGGGCTGAAAGTGAAAATCGGAAGAAACGTCAAGCTGTGGCCTATATAAGGGAGGTCGGCCAAAGAAAAAAAAGGAGAAAAAAGCAGCGACGCGGCCAGCAGAGAAGCAAAAAGAAAAAAACACCAAAGACACAGAGACAAATACGCATTGTAACAGAAACGAACGTCACAAGAAGAAGAAGAAGGAGATAAACGAAGGAGGAAGAGCAAGGAGAAGGTAGATGAATGGGAGCTCCTTTATTTTCTCTACTCGGTTTTCTTAGGCTTCATGGACGCACTAAGCGTCCTGGCACCACAGTGGAACACACACACACTTCCTTTTGATCGTTCGTTTTTCTTAGGCCTCATGGTCGCATTAAGCGGCCTGGCACTACAAGGAGCACACACACTCCTGTTCTCCTCTTGATTCATTGGTTTTCTTAGGCCTAAGATGCGTTAAGCATCCTATGGCACCATGCTAGATACAAAAAAGAGCATTAAAAGAGGGAAATGCCAAAAGAGAAGAGGAGAATGAGGCTGTCACATAGGACAGAAGAAAGCAAGTAGGAAGAACTATGAGAGGCAGAAGAATGAGAGGCAGAAGAATGAGGGACAGAAGAAGCAAATAAAAAGACTGCGAGAGACAGAAGAAGCAAATGAGGGAAACATGAAAATGATGAGAAGATGCGAAAGAGAGCGAATGAGAAGGGAAGAGTTGATTGTTACTGCTCACAAGTTTCTCCAGAATCTTGTTCCTCTACTGTAAAGGGAGCAAGGGGTCTCCAAACACGAAGGATAAAGAAGATTTGTTGAAGGAGAAGGGAATTTTCTAGTTGCGGATCTAAAAGAAAGAAAAGAGAGACTAAAAGAGGGTTCTCTGTTAAAAGGGGTTGGCTGGGGAGGTGTTCGGAAGAAACCGTGAGCAACAAAAATAATAAAAGAGAAGATCGGCAGGAGCTCCAAGAGGGGTGAAGTTTCGGTAATAAAAGGTGCCACGTAAAAAGAAAAATAAAAAAAAGGGAAGAAACCGTGCGAAAGAAAATGAGAAGTGCGGTGGTAAGAAAAGTGAGAGAGGAGAGGAAGCTGGTTGAACTGAAGAAATTTGCCGAGATGCGGTAAAATCCGAAAATCATACAAAGAATCGAAGAGTAAAAAATGGAATCAGCAAAATGCGAGGAGTAAACCAATGAAGAACAAAATACCTGATCGAGTCCTCTGCCACTCCGTTTCCTCAATCCCCTCCAGGACTGGGTTGCACCAAGAGGAAATTTCACCTTACTTGAGCTAAAGTTTGGGACCGGTTACCAGTTCCTAGTTCAAATTGAAGCAAAAAAAAACGAGATTAAAAGAGGGGTCCAACTGAGCTGCAAGGAAAACCTTACTACGCTGTAGAGGGGGAAGCTGCAAAATAAAATCAAATCTACGTGACTTTTTTTTCTGGAATTAAGCTGATGAAGGGGTCGGACCTCTAATCTAATGGTCGTCGCTATCTGCCACGGACGATCCGCTAAGCAAGCATGTTCTTCACCAGGGATCAGTGACGCTCAACTCCCTGTCTCGCCTGGGGCTTGGATCTGACGCGAAATCGTAGCCTCGGCCATGGGATCTGCCAACTGTCCCTCTCCTCTCGCCAGATCATCAACGCCATTAACTCAATAGTCGCTGCCAGGAACGCAGCGGGCCGCAACTTCTCGCCGCGTCCACCTCGCCGGTCGTTCCAAAAAAAAAACCCAGCCGCAGCAACCGCCGGATATCGTCGTCTCTCCTGGGATCAGCGTCTCCGGCAGAATCGATTCGCAGCTGCCGCTAAGACGCCATCCGTGGCTGCACAGCGAATAAGGTCGAGGGGAAACTTTACCCTTTGATCGAGCATTGCAAGGTTGTAACATAAAAAGGAGTAGCAACGCTGCCGCTCTTCCCCTGCGACCTCGCCTCCTATGCCTTACCTCTGTCTTCCTTCGTTGCCGACAAACAGTTGGCCGTCGCTCTCGGTAACGCCATCAGAAGCCCCAATACCGCCGGAGGCGCAGCAGTGATACCATCCCTCTCTCGGCCCGGATGAACGCCTCCCGCCCGCTTTCTCAAAGACCGGCGCTGTCGTCGATCGCTGGGACGCGAACCCTACGACGATTCCCCAAAATTGTCATCAATCAAGGAATCGCCTGGGCTTTGATCTGTCCGCCGCGTAAAAAGGGAAAGTGAAACTTTCCCCTTTGAACGAGGGTTGCGGAGTCATCAAGAGAAACCCTCTCAGCATCGCTAATTTCACCCCTTGATTCCCAGTTTAACACTGGGATCAAATTAATGATCGAATGTCCTGATCTCAAAGGAGGAGTTACTTCATACCCCTGCAGAAAAAAATGATGATAACAAACGGGAGAGATAAAAATAGTAACAATAATAAAAGCAAACAACAAAAAGGGATAAAAGGAGAAGGAGAGGAAAATTAATGAAATATTTGAATCCGGTATAATCGTTTCGGCATTAC